>JAQJVK010000001.1:211008894-213524415 GCA_035578135.1 Flexamia atlantica
GTATTTCAGAGTTTGCAAGGCGTTTAAAGTGCTGCAATAGGCTGCAACAGCATTATCGTAATGCCTGAGCTTGGCGCGGCCTGTGTACCTGCCCCGCCCTGGCGCCTGAAGGCCCCCGACGCAACCGCGGATTCCGGCTCGCTCTGTAGGCCCAGCGCGCGTTCCAGTAGTATAGTTCTTTGGTGTAAAAACGTGGCGTTCGAAAAATGTGTTAGTGTTAAGAAAACAGTTTCCCTCCGATTAACAAACAAAGACGGATTTTTTATTGGTCTGGCCAGCCGCCTTGGTGGGTGAGTCGAGTGCGCTCTCTAATAACGATAAAACTGGATAAAATGTAAATACCATTTTCCTTTAAAATTTTTTAGTAGTTTCCCCCCAAATATATGTTTTTTAACAATACTAAAAATCGCCAGTGGTAAAAAATTCGACCAATTTTCAAATCGAGAAATAGGGATAGCTAATTTTTAAAAGTTAAAATTTTCAATGTATAATGTCCAGTCTTAATCCATTTGCACGTCTGTTAGTACTTTGGATGGTAGAGATTAAACTTAATGTCCTTCTTTATTTCATTTTTATCAACAAATTTTAATCTCTTCATTTTATTCAAGTGAGAAAACTATATTTTCTTCCTGTATACGTATGATGGAACCCATTTAAATATGGTATCTTCTCCAAATATTCCTGATTTAACACGATTTCCAATAACAAAAGTGGCTTGAAATTGTTTGAAAATTATAATGCTAACCTGGATGTCACTTCTAACGATTACAAAAAAATAACATAGTAAAAACAATTACTGACAGACATTTCACATCCAAGAAATGAAAAAATTGTACATACCACTGAAAACACTAAAAAATTAAACTAATTTTTCTTTCTTTTTCTGTTTTTTTTCCAAGAAAAAACTTTTTTTCTTGGAGCTGTTTTTTTATCTGATGCTGTGAATATAGGCTGATGCTGATGTATATAGGCTATAGGCTGATATCTGATGCTGTGCATATAAAGAAAATTGGCTACTTTATTATAATTTGTCTTTACCTAAGTTACTGTGTAATTTTATAAAATAAGTTTATTTCATGGTTCTCGACGAACATTGTTCGTTCTATATGCTTTGTTGGCTAGTGGCAGCAACTTATTTCGTATATTAAATTGGACATGGGCTAGCTGTCCCCTGTGTATCGTCAATGGTATCATCCGTAGGTAGGTAGGTCTGATGAGGAATGTGACGGGTGATAAAGGACCTCGTGTTGTCCGCTGCATTGTAAACACTGATAAGATACTCGTTTCCATTACGATCGCTATCTTTCGTGGTTCTTCAATGCGCTCTCTAATGTAATCTGATGTTCTTATATTATGTCATTTACATAATGTAACTCTGTAAGTTTATAATATTGTATTTACTTATTTAGAAAAATAGATTATACGATCTATTTCATTTTAGATTCAAGCTAACTCCTCATAATGTGTTCTGTATATTTAACAGTATACAGAATCTTGCAGCTACTAATTTAATCATCTAATGTTATAGTCTAGAAGAACACTCTTGTTTACTACTTTTATATTACTTTTATTCAAGTTACTGTGAAATGTATCTTATTATTCTAATGCACACATTTATTGGTCAAACTGTATTAAATGTATTGATACTTCGAAAAAGAATGCAAGAAGAGGCTATAGCCCTACAAATTTCTCAATCTATTTTATACAGTGATACGTTATTTGTTTAAGGGTCCTCAGATATCTCCATTTTACCTCTGCAATATTACTTTGTTTCTTAAATTCTTGATAGCTGACACACTGCATTTAAATTTCACCTTGATACTTTATTTCAAATTAAACTTTAATATTCAGTTTCTTTCTGAGCAATTGGATTGAAATACAACTTCTAATTATTTTATCAATGTTATAAATGTTTTGTTTCGTAAAATAATGCTGTATTAATTACGAAAACTACATTTGTTGTTGTTAAAAATAATATTTCATAGTGAACATTTAACAAGGTCTACTAAATTTTTCTCATTACAGTGAAATTTTCACTTTATACTTACAAACTAGTATTACTTTAGATACATCCAAGTGGCATAAAATATATAATTTTATGATATTGGGATTGTAGTTTTAAATATATTATAATAACAATAAGTTTCCTGCATTGTTATAAAGCATCGCAAATAAACATTTGTAAAACATTTGTGCAGCATTTGTAAAATCGCTTCTTAATCATTAATTTGTAAATACAAGTATTGACAATAAGTGTGAATTTAAAGTTTGTTATGACTGACTCCCCGTTCTGCCGCCGCTGCCGCGACCGACTCGACTGCACTGACGCAGTGACGCGGGGGCGGGGGCGGGAGACGGAGCGGAGCGGGCGAAATTAAATAATTTGGTTGAACACCTGCTGCCGCTACTGTAACCAAGGTCATGATCCGCCGTGGCTACGCGAGCGCGCCAAGCGACGCAAGTCACTACGACCATCCTCCATGGCTACCCGAGCGCGCCAAGCGAGGCCGGGCAGTACTAGGTACAATACTGATGGCGCTACCTAGCGAGAGCGGTCAGAACTACGTCAATATTTTGAGTCTATTGGCGGCCATTAGGCTAGCCTTCTCTTGCGTTAGCTATATATTCAATGCTATTACCGTAGGAGGCACGGTCAGACTTAAGCCCGGGACCATGTTATTTTTTCATTTTGAGGTCCCTAGACCCCAAAAACACCGTTCGTTCATTTACATATATATGTATATATATACTTATCCGTAGGCGCGATAACTTTTGTAAAAAAGGTCCGGTCTTGAAGAAATTTGGAACAAACGTGTAAAGCGTCATTCATGACTTCGAGTTCGAAAACCAGCCAGATTAGTTTACTCTAAAAAGGTTTTTTGGCAAAATAAAATTGATTTTCAAAATTTAACACTTTTTTACTAATTATTTTAAAATTTAATTGTCAAAATTGAATTCAGCTTCAAAAACCAAACAATTTAGCATTTGAATTATTGTTCTATGTCCATCCCTTGCTTAGATATTGGATAGTATTGGATGTGCTAAACACAGTACGTTGTCCAATATTATTTTTTAAATTTCCCTCCAAAAAGTATAGTCACCCTGATTTAAGATATTTAAGAAAATACAATTCTGATCATATGATTAAATTTTCAGGTGGTGAATATTTTATTTGTGTTTATTTGGAATAGTTAGAGTTCATTGATCAAGATTTTGCATAAAATATATACTATATGAAAAAAATACAAATTATTTTTTAATTTAATAAAGAAAGTATGAGCATTTGGAGGGGGGGTGTCTTGGTCTAAAATGCCTGAAAGTGTAGCATAATATATGGTATGTTTACAATGATGAGGATTGATAATATGTTTGATTGAAATTGGTTGGAGATGTAGGTCTGCTGCAACAGGGATGTTTTAATTATAAAACTGACCATATGATTGAATTTAATTTTTTCATGGGATTGAGATTTTTGTTTGTTTTGAGTGTTTTGAATTCATTGATTATATGTTTGTTGACATTTATGTACTAGGCCTATAACGCAAGATTACAGTTATTAAAACTTAAAAGACTAAGAATTATATAAAATACTAGTGTATGTATTACTGATGAAAACAAATGTGGTCTCCTTGTTAATTTTCCTCATGTTTAAAGCTCATGAATGATTAAATATAGGTTTTTAGAATATTATTTACTTAATGTATTCATACAATACTTTCCTTCAAATAAGTTGAATGTTCACATATACATAATAAATCCTATGGAAATTCCTGAGTACGCAGGTCTGCTGCGACGGGGGTATTTTTTAGTTATTAAACTGGGAAGTTCTCCTATGAGCTAAAAGCAAACCTTTTTTCAAATTAAATGAAACGATAATTCAGGCCATCATTAACATAACTTTATACCATTACTCAATATTTTATTAAACTTTCAGCCTTAGGAGGTAAAAAACCAACCTACATCTGCATTTCTTTGCTTTAGAAAAGAGTTTTTGTAAATTTTTTTTATATGTTTAAAAATTAAAGTTAAATCAGTCCCAATGAGATGTTGGCTAAGTAAGAAAGGAAAAAATACATAACTAAATTTATTGATATTAATAACTCAAAAACCACTTTAATTCAAGTAAAATAACAACAGTTTTATGATGTGTGTTCATGGACTGGTGTTTACTGTGTGAAACACGGCCGTAAAATGCAATCGCGGGAGTAACTAAAAAAACGGCGGGGGTAACTACTCAACTCCAACTTCTGAGTATTTTTTAAAACTTCGATTCGAGTAGTGTAAACTCGGCTCGAAAAAGCTCGATAATGGAACACTCGCAATATAACTCGCCCGAATGTAATTATCAATAGCTCAAATTAAAGCCGTTATGTTACTGAGTATTTTAAGACCAAACTGAACTGCATAGGCCTACCTCAAATAAAAAATCAGTTATAAGAAAAAAATGAATTCAAAGAACGAAACGTCTTTTAGACATGTGTGGGGATGAATTTTAATTTGAGGTTATCCTTGAAACGAAGGAAGATTTTCAAAAACGAATAGCTGCATTTTAATCAGCGTGAAAAATCTGCACTATATTTACTTAAGAAAATAATAACTTTTATCCAATATGGCGGGTTCAAGATGGCGGCCAAAAATGAACCACTGGTCAGAATCAAGTATTTATCTTCTAAAACTTATCGGCAGTGGTTCCACGACATTATACTGAGAAATGCAGGTAAAAATGAAAAAAGGAAAGCTGTTTTCAAAATGTATCCCATTTAAAAAATCACCATTTTGAAATGTGATTTCATATGTGTAAAACAACTTTATTTTTCAGTGATATTTTTGTGGATCTTTGATTATTTTGGTTAAAAGGAGCTCTTATCAAATTTTCGTGACTGTACATCAGTTGACGATCGAAGGGTTGTTTTTGGCCTTTTCCTGCATTAGTATGTTATTGTCTTCGTATTCTTTACTATAACGTTGCATTAATTAAAATAGTCAACAAAACGATAGATTTTCAATTTTGAATTGATATATTACGTTGGTTCTAAACGAATACATTACAACTAAACCCTTCCCATATGGAAAAATTATATATTTAAATATATTTAAAATATATTTAAAAAGACCAAAATATATATAAAATATATTATCAAATATATATTATTTTAGTTTATATTGAAAATATATTTGAAATATATACCAGGATATATTTCAAATATATTTAATGAAATATATTTTAGGAATATATTTTGAAATATATAATATATATATTTCAATTCAAGTAAGAGTATATATTATGAAGTACTGTTAGTGAAATATATTTGAAATATATTCTTGTATACATTTCAAATATATTTAATGAAATATATTATTGAAATATATTTTGCAATACATTACAAATATATTAAAACTGAAGTAAGACAAATATATTACGAAATACTGTTAGTGAAATATATTTGAAATATATTCCTGTTTATATTTCAAATATATGTAAAGTAATATATTTTTGAAATATATTTTGCAATACATTACAAATATATTAAAACTGAAGTAAGACAAATATATTACGAAATACTGTTAGTGAAATATATTTGATATATATTCTTGTATATATTTCAAATATATTTAATATAATATATTTTTGAAATATACTTTGCAATACATTACAAATATATTAAAACTGAAGTAAGACATATATATTATGAAATACTGTTAGTGATATATATTTTAAATATATTATTGTATATATTTAAAATATATTTAATGAAATATATTTTTGAAATATATTCTGCAATACATTACAAATATATTAAGACTAAAGTAATACAGATATATTACGAAATACTGTTAGTGATATATATTTCAAATATATTAATACCATATATATTTTATAACATATAATTATGAATATATTTCAAATATAACTTTAATTTTATATTTGGAAATATATTATTAACAATATATTGCAAATATAAAAACAAATATATTTATAATATATTAAACAAATTGACAAGCATAAAATCAAAATATGCGGAACATCTTATACAGGGTATCTATAAAAGAACTCCGGGATTTTAAAAATTAATATCTTAATAACTGTAGAAGGTAGCGAAATGCATTTAATTTCTTTGAAACGAGTAGCTCATAAGGTTTAGCTCATAACCATTGGGAATGTTTTTATGAAGAGGTGGCAGCGCTGCGGAACATTGGCCTTGAAACAACTTAGCGCGGCTGTCAAGTGCTGTCTGAATTCCTGCGCTAAAGGCAGCGCCGCAACAAAAGGCTCAATGCATTATTTGGCTAGTATAAACTAAATCTGTCGTTACGGTACACAGAATCCTTCGAAAATTCGTGATGTTGACCACCTCAGGCAACGAATAATTAATTCTGTGGCAACCGCCCCCCCCCCAGAAATGTCAGCCAGGACATATAAGGAGGTGGAATATCGTTACAATGTGTTCTGTGCCGCCAAGGGAGCCCATTTTGAACTTTATGTAATTGCTAAAGAAAAATTCAAAATGCAACCTTTTAATCATGTATAAAACAGTTGCATAAGCTCATTGCTTCATAACAATATTTTGCCTCAAAACCCTGAAGTTCTTTTATAGATACCCTAACATAATTATACCAAACACATAATACATGAAGTAAACATAATTACATAATATGAAGTCAACATAATTACACCAATATAGATGAAAACTTAAAAGTACTGACCAGAATGTACTCATATAAAAATGACAAAGAAAAATTACATGTAAAATAATTAATATTTCTTAGTCAATTTTTATGCAATCCTATACTATATAGGATGTTTTATATTTAAGGAAACACTATTGAAATACATCTCAATATACTGTCACTCAACACATAATGTAATGCCCAATGCTAAATCAGATTATGTACGATTACCAAAGCATATCTACTGTATGAGACTTTAAAAAATGTGGAAGTAAAAATAGCCTATGGAACTAAAAAATAATAATAATTCATTTGATTTATAAGCGATCACAAGCAACGACAGAAAAGAAAAAGGTGGCTTGACGAAAGCAGGGGAGTGTATAAACTTAAATGTTTGAACTGCGATACGGTAACATCTATTTTGGACAAACTTTAGAATAAATTTTCAAACAAGATACAAAGAACATTTACAGTCTTCACCAACTCCTATGATAAACTTTAAGTACGCAACGTGTGTTAGATACAACAGCAACTATTTAATTACTGAATGCTGTCCATTAAAAGTAGACTAGTGCCTAGTGCTACAACGCAAAAGCATTGAAACTCCAACTCCAAAAGGAAACAGCGTTCCCAATCAGCTGTACATCCTAAGCTATGCCGAGTCTCCCATGAGTCGAATTGGCCGAGTGGGTTAAGGCGTAGGTTAGGTTAGGAGAAGATGTAGGCTAAGTAAAGGTAGGGAGCGCGAAGGTCCGGGGTTCGAATCCCTGCGGGGTCACACTTTTTTTGTTCATGAAAATCAAATGTAAGGCTAATATTATAAATTTATATATCAATTAATTAATTTTTTTGTAGAGTTTTGACATTTAATTTGAAAAAAATCATATTTTGAAAAATATTTTGAAATATAAATTAAATATATTTATAATATATTTTTATTCCAAACAACAATATATTTACCTAAATATATTACAAATATAAAATAATATATTATTAACAACAAACAATAATATAATTTAAATATATTTTAGAAATAAATTATATATATAATTATATATTTAGTAAATATATAATTATATCTTTCTGGGTCCCATAATTTGTATATTTAAATATATTTCAATATATATTTCAAATATATGACGTTTTATTCTAAAATATATTATTATATATTTTAAAAAATATATTTTAAATATAAATTTTTCCATATGGGTTTTTTATTGTTAAACCCAAAAATAATACATTTAAAATCCGGATATTAAGGGAATCCGGCGTCGCCCTCGCCGGAGCTGACGGGTACATACAGCAACATCACTCCGCGATGATAACGGGAAAAGGGTAGTGCGACGTAGTAAATAACCAGTTTTTCAAACATTATGGTCTTAACTAGCATATAAAGCACTCGAACTCTTTTTCCACTTTCAATGTCCAAAATATAACTTCAGAGGCTGATATAATGTCGTCACCCATTCTTACCAGTGTCCAAACAGTGCTGAATGAAGTAAATATTCCTCCGCGGGGTCGGCGATCAGCGCGTGTAAACGTTCACGCGGTCGCAAATTACGGGCATATGTTAAAGTGTTCGGGCTATTTAATTTTAAATTTTGACAACGACCAGAACACCAGGATGTACTGTGTCTTGAAAATGGTTTAGTAAAACCGAAACATTTCTTCGTAACCTGTGACATTAATAGATTGAAATGCTGACGAAAAAAACATATATATACTACATTTATCACTGTTTAGAAACTTATATGAATGAGCGACGACATTATATCAGCTCTATGAAGTTAAATTTGTACATTGGAAAAGACGCCTCTTGTACATTCTTTATATGCCAGTTAAGACCATAATTTTAGAAAAACTGGTTATTTCCTATGTTGCACTACCTTTTTCCATTGTCATCGCGGAGTGTTAGTACGTATCTCTCCCGCGAGGGCTACATCGAATTGCCTTTGTCCCTCTCTCAAGGGCGTCAAAGAAATGAAGAAAGTACATTAAATAAATGAACTCGACCTTTGAGAGTTTGCACGTCAATTTAGCGAACCTTAAAACTCCACAGGGATTAGGCGGGGTACCGAGTTAAAGCTACATTTGTTAAACAATTTTATTAAAAAGAACATGCGATCCACAAGGGTAAATTCAAGTAATTCCGACCACTCTCCTAGCTTCACCGAATAAGGTTGTTCTCAGTATTTCTGGACATGCCCATTTTTTATATACTAATAAATATTTAGAAAAAATTGTCTCTTCTATATTTTCTCACTATTATTTCCTTTAAAACATTCACGTTTTTTTTAGATAAAACTAGAGCAACCACGCTGCTCCGCAGCATGGATTTTGGTAATAAGAAACAACGACATTGTGTCAATTACTTATGCCTCAGTTGAAAAAGGCGGAAATAAACGGGTCTCCAAACTTCAGCTTGATTTAACGCCACTAGTTCACTATGAAAATATTAAATACTGTGATTAAACATAATGTGATTAGAACTGGAGACACTGAGGGGAAATTTCTTAAAATATTAAAATATTTATTTTTGTTATAATTGTGTCTTAGTGTCCGCCTACTTGTCTAAATTCAAAAACCGATATCTCTCAGCGCGATCTGCTCAGGCGATCAGCGCGTGTAATCGTTTACGCGGTTGCAAATTACGGCGATATGTTTAAATTTAGGGAAAATAATTTTATTGCATCTTGAAGACAAATAAATTCAACACTAGGTTCGTGCGAAGTACATTTTTCATTTTCTTTTTACATTCCTAGTTATTTTAGCTCAAAATATGAACTAGCTAAAACCCACTATTTAAACTCGGACGCCAATGGCTATTTTATTTTTTATTACAGTATATCGAAAAATTGCATATTGTGAGGATTTAATTTATTTTCATGTTGATACCTGGCTAATTAAAGTAGGTGAAAAATAACGTTAAGAGATAGTTCCGCCCGATGTTGTAACACGTGAAAATCACGACAACGCTCTTGTGTGCGGGAACGCATTCCGACAATAATTTTCGATCGAAAATGGAAACTTTATATAACAAATTAAAGAGGAGAAAAATCCTTCATATGCTAACATTCCCTTCCACAATTCTCCGAAAAATGTAAGAGTAATCAGCCTCTGAATTTACATAATCGTATTTACCTACTCGCAACCAGGAATGTAAATAGAAAATGAAAAATGTACTTCATGAACCTAGTGTTGAATTTATTTTTCTTCAAGGTGCAATACAATTATTTTCTCATATTAAACAATATTGCCGGTATTTGCGACCAAGTGAACGTTTACACGCTCTGATCGCCGACCCCGCGGAGAAATGTTTACTACATTCTTTACTGTTTGGACTGTTATATTATAAATGAGCGACGACACTATATCAGCCTCTGAAGCTATATTTTGGACATTACAAGTTGAAAGGAGTACTTTATATGTTAGTTGAGACCAAAATTTTAGAAAAAAACTGGTTATTTAATACGTCGCACTACCTTTCCCGACTAACACCGCGGAATTTTAGTACGTATCTCACCCGCGAGGGCGTCAACGAATCGCTTTTAGCCCCCTCTTAACAAATTTGTCATTGCGAATAAAAATTATTCCTGCTTTCAGTAAAGAAATTCACCATATCATTTAATGATTTTTTAAAATCAATTTTACGTTGAATAACGAACACAATATTAGTGTCAGAGAGGCATGTTTTGCCAGCATAGCCACAACAATATAACCAGCTGCGGCGGCATTGTTGCGAGCGATGGCCGGACCGCGCATGCGCACCAGGCGCTCACTGTGAGGTGAGGACGGCGAGGTGAGACCCGAGCCTCCGCGCCGTCCGCGCTAGTCTGTCGCCGACTGTGCAGGTGCCGCGACGTAGGATGGCCGAGGGGTCGGGGTTCACCAGGGGGCGACGAAACTCGAACAGGATTTACAAAGTCTTGGGGTGTGTGATAGTCTTAATCGTGCTGATGATTGCAGTGCCGGTGTATTATCACGCGTCCGCAGACCCGCCGGTGTCGTACCCGTGTGACATAGACCTCAGTGTCCCCCTCCAGAGTCCCCGGACGCTGCGGGATGGGTCGGTGGAGGATCGCGGGGACGTCTACCCCCGGGGGTTGCACTTTACCGTCAACGGGACCTCCCGAGGGTGTCTCTGCAAGTTGAGGCCCTGCATCAGGAAGTGCTGCTCTAAGGATGAGTACTTTGTGAAACGACCTGATACACCAGCCGGCTGCGAGAAGACCTCCAAACCGTCTCCTTTCGACAACTTTACGATTCCTGTGTTTCAAACCCCCGGCAATTTCGCAGTCGTCGCTCAAGATCATTTCAGGATATTATACGGGGAAGTGTGTCGCTTTGGAAAGTTTCAGCTGGATCCAGAGACCAGCTCCGAAGATAAGTACGAGTTGATGGTGGATGGAACGGTTCACCATGAGGGGAAGTACATAGACGCTTCAGGATATTGTTTCGAGTCGCTGAACGGTAGTGAGGGGATTATGGTTTTCATGTGTTTTGCGGACCCGGACGAGGACGCTGAGACCAAAGCCATGTTTACTGTGTACCCTATCGGTATGATCATCTCCATACCTTTCATGGTGATCACGTTCCTCGTGTACTCCATCCTACCTGAACTTCGGAATCTTCATGGAATTTCCCTAATGTGCCATTCGGCAGTGTTGTTGACTGCTTATTTATTCCTCTCCATAATTCAAATCAGTCGCAACGGCCTCAGCTCATTTGCGTGTACACTTTTTGGTGAGTTCAAATCATTATTGTCATGCTAATTATTGTATAGTTCTGGACGTTGACATGCACAGTGACGCCTTAGACCTTAAAAGTAACACTCTTTTAGAATATCAAAGAAGCCAAACATTTTTTCTTCATTGAAATAAGATTTAAATTGCCCTCCGTATTAACAATTGGTATTAATTCACTCGAGTTAATGTTAATTTCACAACTATTATGTTAATTTCCCATCCTTGTCTCTGAAGGAAACTGGACGTCAGGCCCTAGCTTTCAGTGATTTTACTGTTAAGTTAGGGTGTTAAGTTAGGATTAAAGTTGTTCTAATTTTCGGGATTATTCGGGGTTAATAGATGGGTTTGAGATGGATTTTAGGGTTTTAGATAGGGTTTTAGATTCGGGGTTTTGATGGAGTTCGGGGTTTAATAAAATATTCACTAGTGTTTGATTTCTGGGGAAGTAGTCTAAAACGTGCTGCAAACTACGGTTGAAGTTGAGAAATATTTCAAACCACGAACATATGCAATCAGCGACCACTTATACACTGTAAAGTATGTTTAGGGACAAAGTGAATTAAGTTTCCAATGTCGACAGATAACGCAATTGTTCGAAAACTTTAGTCCGACTACCTACTTACAAGAATAAGTGGTACCCTTTCTTAAAATGCTGATACGTATTGGCAAATCTACGTAAAAATAGCTGTAAGACGACACCTTATAATCTGTTCAGCTGGCACCGAGATTTATTCCGAAGAAGAAACCTCTCCCGCATAAAAATATGGGCCTCATCTCAGGTCTCTCACCTAACAACAAACAAGAAGCAACAACCAAACAACAATATTCTAAGTTGTTTCTGTTTAGATCTGCTTTGATTGTTACTTGAAGGGTTTGGACCTCAGTTTGAACTTGGATACCATTTACCAAAGTACATTGTAGTGTGTAAAACAGTTTGACTAAAAAGTTCTTACCATAATTTATTGAACCACCAAAACAAACTTCATTTTGGATTAACAGCTATAAGCATAAATGATTTAAAACCTGTTTAAAAATTAAACGACACATGGTAAGAGTCTTACTTCTTTAAAAAAATATCGGTTTTTCTTTTCGATTCTGTTTGGATCTCCTACCGGAATGATTTTCATAATTAATTGAGTTCTTAAATTAAAGGTATGACATCAAGCTTCCGCTTTAAATTTTTCTTACTGCATAACTAGACTAATACTCAAGAAAAAATTCCTCCCCAAGTATTCTTTACGGGAAAAAATTTGCCACTTATTAAATAGGTTGGTGGCCACTCCATAACTCATTGTCTTATTGTTGTTTTTTTTTCTCTGGATCGGATAGAAGTAGGCACATAATTGGTTTTGGTCTTGATATACTCAGATATAGGCTTCATGAGATGTAGATAATTTGAACTGGTGGAATTCAAGAACCTACAAACAAAATTAATTTGATTTTTTTATTTTGAGTTTGTATAAACTCTATATCCCCAGGAATAATTACGTTTACCGATATTTTTTGGTCTAAAAACTTTCAGTGGAGTACTGGCTTTCATTCATTTGAGCCAATAATATAAATCGGGCAGGTTTTAAGCGAATAACGCAAGTTGTACAACGAACATAAAGTTAAATTTGTCCGACATTTGTCGTCAATTAACGTTTGATACAGCTAGCTAGTATTCAGTATTTAACTATGTATGTTTTAGTGTGAAAAAGCCCAGTGAATTATAATTTTTCATGAATTATAAGCCCAGTGATTATAGTTTGTGTAGTTTTGTTGAATTTGAAGCCCACTGACTTCAGACCCTGACTGTAGACCACTAAACGAAAAAACTTTTTCAAGATTTGTTTGCAATTATGTATTGATAATAACAGTTTTATTTAAGTTATTCAAATTGTTTTGGCCTTGAAAACTCTAAAGTTTGAGCTATTGATAATTAAAATCAATAGCTCAAAGGTTTAAAGTAGGAGGTTTTAAGCGAGTTTATAAGCGAGTTTATAAGCGAGTTTTAAGCGGGTAGGTTAAGCGAGTTATGCATTTGATATTTCTATAGGACTTATTCACATAACAAATCGTTCAGTTTTTATGACAAACGTTGCAACGTATTCAGCGTACTCAGCGAATGTCCATAGGATTTATTTTGTATGTGTGAGCATTCAACATATGTAAGGAAAATTATTGTTTGTATATGCTGTGGGCCCTCTAGTCTAATATAAAGTTAGGTGATCAGACAAATTTCCAGTATTTACTGTATTTCCATAACCATATTCAATTTAAATTAACTATTAAAAACCTTTCCATGGACCAAGATTTTTCTTAACATTAATTGTGTTAAATTCTGTAAAATGGTATATTTGGTAGGCCTACACATCGAGAAAAATTAATTATAAACTAAGAAATCGCCTAGCGAAGATGGCTCCACCATTTAACAATGTTCTACCTATTTTACAAAAATTATGAAAATAAGAATGATCTGAAGAACGATGTACGACCTTTTTACAAGTCCGATGTATATCGGATATCAGATCTTTCCCAAAATGACACAAGTTGTATTTATCTATGGTTTATTTTATTTTTAATTATGTTTCCATTTGTAAGAACTAATGAGTAGGGAGCACGATGAAAAGTCCAACAAACTACTTTAGTATCACATACAAAAATACAGTTCCGTGTGTTTGTTGACTGTACATCCTTGAAACGTAGTTTGAAGGGTACGAATGTGAGTCATATCGTTGGAACCTTTTTGTTTTGTTCTCGGTCGTGATCGTGTCCTGTTATAATTGTTGATATTATCTTCATTGGGAATCCCGTTTATGTTGATGCCCAGCACAAGTGCTGGTTGGGTAATTGCAAATAGGTATTATATGCCTAGAAAGTCAGGCTAAGTTCTAAACAAAAATGCAACACAGTACATCCTCGTTGATATCATCCATATCTCCGAGAGCGTGCGAATATTGAAAATGTGGACCGAAATTAATTATGGGTAACTTCAGGCTAAATAAAAATTTAATATAAAAACTTTGATTATTTGTGATTTAACAGAATTTAGGAAAAAGAAATCTGCCTTTAAGTTTTATTTTGCCACACATCCACACGAAGCATCGCATAGTCCACGCGCGGATGGTAGCCGACCAGTTGCTTTCGCACCTGAAACCTCTCGCTGTAGGTGTGAATTTGTTTATCCCTTCTGAAGAAAGTTTGCGTATTTACCTGGCACCGAATGAATGAACAGTCGTTATATGCTACTGAAGTAGGCTATTTGAATAAAAATAATGAATTAAAATTTGTCAAAGATGCAATAAATTGACCACTTGACTTAAAAGGAATCCTGCTGTAATCTTTTGCCTGACTCAATGATTGCTTGCTTGCTTGACTGAATGCACAATTATATCGAAAACTGTTCCGAGGATTTCCTTCATAGTCTAGATAGGACTTTTTTATAATAAATATGGTAATACATACCTCTTTATCTGCCACAGTCGTAAATCTTATACTTACTTGATGCCCCGGGTTTCGGTTTTTCTATTATGTAAAAATGAATATGAATATGGCTTTGAAAAGCCGAAACCCGAAACCCACGAGATTCAGCAAATACTAGACTGTGACGGATAAAGTGATATGTATTACCATATTACTATATGATTGCTTCATTAATGATTTTTTATTGTTCAAAAACGTATTCTAAGTTGGTCTTATCGCCAGTCAAAATCTAATTAAGTAAAAAAGTGATCTTAAAAGTTGTAGAATTTTAATATAGGACCAAAATATGTCACTAAAAAGTCAAACAAGTAACAACGGAAAACGTAAACGAACAGAACTAGTGCTAGAGATGTCGAGTCATATGATTTATAAAAGCAAAGAGGTAAGGCTTAGAGTAAAACGGGGAAAATAATGAACTACCGAACTGTGCTCGGTCCACCAGGTATACTATTAAAAGTAAGTATGCAACAGGAAAACTCTCTCATAGGTTATTTATTTATTGCGCTGGTACTAAATTAACTATATAGTTTTTTAAGAGCGTTGGTATTAATGAATACATTGTAGTTTGAATCTCAAACTGCACTAGGCTGAGAACTTAAAGGCGACCGTTTACATTATGACATGGACGCCACAGGAAAACGCGAGCTTTTCCGCACATCGTTAATAAATAAAGTTTTTGCTGGATCTTTTTAGCAACTGTAGAGTTGACGGCATATTATAAAATTTGTTATTATTATAAATCACAAATAATTAATATAATATAATATTAATATTAATATAATTAATAATGTAATAATTATGTAATATTAATATAATTTATCTTATTATATTAAGGACTAGCAGAAATACCCGCAGCTTCGCCCGCTGAAAGGATGAATAGTTTTTACTAAACCATTTAATAGTACGGTATGCCATGGGCAATCAAAAAAATTAAATGTCCATACTGTACTGAGTTTTAAGATTATAGTTTGAGTACTTATTTATTTATTTATTAGATGGACAACCCATTATACATAAGTGGGAATGCCTACTTACTTACTACTTGAATACTTGAATGCAATATACTTCTTCGGGCGGGTTGTACAGCGCATGTAGCTTAAGTGGCATTGAAAAATATATAGTAGGTAGCCGTAATAAATTGGTAAAGTTGATTCTTTTAACATAATGGATCTAGTACCTTTTCCACCCTCGAAAATATTCTATACGTCTTCCATCTATAGTTTTTAAAACTTAAATGGCCGCCATTTTAAATTTTATAATATGCTCCATTTTAACTGTCTGAGAGAGAACTTTTCAAAAACCTTTCTTTTTTCCATCTAGAGCATTTAAAGAATAGGTGTGCCAGGTTTCATTGCCCGAAGTCTTGTATTTTTTGTAAAAGTAAGCTTTGAAAGAAAAAGAATTGCCGCCATTTTGAATTTTATAATATACTACATTTTAGCCTTTTGAGAGAAAATATTGCAAAATCCTTTCTTAGTATGCATCTAGAGCCTGTAAAGAAAGTTTGAGCCAAGTTTCATGGCACTAAGCCTTGTAGTTTTTGAGAAACTGTGATCAGTCTGTCAGTCAGTCAGTCATCAATGGTTTTTGGCTTTAAATATATAGATTTATTATATTATTTTAAATTACATTAGTCATTCTTAAAAAGTGTCATCAAAAAAATATAAAGACATGAAATAATTTAAATACATCAAATGTTAAACATTCATGTATGAAAGCAACCAATCATTATCTTATTTTCTCAATTCAATAATTCAAACCTAAATATGGCTTCATCACTGGTTGATTTTCTTGAAAATATGTACAACGTTCTACGAGAAAATCATGTAATAAGTGACAGTATTGGTGTTTCTTCAGAGAACAGATTTATAGAACATGATTTATAGAAACTAAAATCTTATCGGACCGTGCCTATACTTTAGAGATAAGAGGAAAGAGACGACGAACAGATTAACCAGTGTTTGTATAAACCAAGAATATCAAAATCCATAATTGAAGGGGTCCCCCGTAAAACGTTCTAAACGACAAAAACCTAGTTTTGAGTAATCAAGGGTTGAAAGTTGAATTCTAAAATTTACAGTTTTAAATTCAGTATAATGCTACATTATGATGTTATAAATAGGGTGTTAAAAGATTATAATCATGTATAATCTTTTAACACCCTATTTATAACATCATAATGTAGCATTATACTGAATTTGTACTTGCCATCAAGCATTTTAAAACATTTTACGTGTTTTTTAGGGGTTATAACGTTCTAAATGACTGGCACTTGGAACGTTTTCTGACGGACTGCTCTTCTACTTTGGAAGAAAACATGAGGGAGAGTAGGGTTTAGCAACAGAAACAAAAATAAAACTGAATATAATACAATTTTATTGATGTAAAAGTGCAAAAACGTAACGTTGTTAATAAAACGTGATACGTCACTTTGCTAAAAGTTATCCACATGTGGTGCTTAAAACGTTATTCTACCCACCTCTTATGAGGGCAATTTCCAGGCCTTGGCTTCTTATTTTTTGGAATAATAATATAGATTGAATATAGGGTAATCCAACTTTTCTATATTCAATCCTGGTCTTATCCTTCCACTTTCCAATATTTACTTCTCGTCTTTTATTTTTATTTACGCGATTTTGGTCCTTGGGTGACAGCGTAACGACCGGCGGGGATTCCATCTTTCGGCGAACAGAACGTTATTACCCAGAAAGTCCGTGCAGTCTCGCGAAGCAAGCAAACTTTGACAGACGAAATCAGGGCTACCAACTCAAATATCTTCAAAACAAAATATACCACGGTGTAGCTCATGTCCTGGAGAACCTTATTCACTGAATATCTCAGATTTTGAAATTTTGTCGCTTAGAACGTTTTACGCACATGCTTCAATTGTAAAGCACGTGCTTTAATTATGAACTTCGATAAAGATTGGTTGCTGAAAACACTGCGGATGTAGCTGTTTCAACGTAGTCTTTGGGTGTATCCGAACTTTCTGGATTGCTCTAGGATTCCTTTGGTCATGATAAAACATTTTTTTTTAGATAAGGGTATCGTGGTTCTTGTCGATGGTAAGGGCATTCATGGTCCTGTCGATCCCAATGGGTTTTTGTTAACTTTTGATTTTGAATTTTTTAACCACTTGAGTCATCAACTTCAAACTTGGTACTTTTTAAGAACTTTGTAACAGTCCAAAATGGTGGCCTTTTTGAAGCTAAATACAGTATCTCGAAAACTGTTTGTATCGGACTATTGTGTTACCAAGTTAGTAAATTCATTTGTTAAATTGGTAATTAGTTTTTAGATTTTTTAATCATTTACAGATTTATAATAGTCCAATATCTTTTTTCGCGGTTTCCAGGCGATCGTTTACTATTTTACAAACGTTTTGGCGGTGGAAAATAAGCTATGGTTAACTGAAGACTGACCTCTTTGAATTGAAGTGTTTTAGCGAGAGGGGCATTGTGGCGACGCGGCAGGTACAACCGTTTCGGTGCGCGAACGTCTGCAGTCCTGGCGAACGTAATAGCCGCCCCGCTTAAAACACAAACTCCAACTCCTTAATGTAATTCCTAATTAACTATAGTAGAATCAATGAAAATTTAATGCGGGAGTTATCGTTCGCCAGCGACAGGCCTTTCCGTACTCCTGTCCCTCGTGTAGACGAACGAAACCCAATTAAGTTGGTAAGTTACTTAGAAAGGAAAGCCCTGCCAATGATAAATGAATGATTAAGCCCATTATACGTAGTATTTTTAAGGCTGCAGTGCCGTGGCATGCTTCATAGACTTATAGCTTTGACATGGGAGATGCATCAGCTAAAAGCAAAGTGGCAGGAAGCGCCGCCTCTCCAAATGATTAGTTAGTTTCAGATACAACACGATGCTATGAGAATACGAACCTGCCACACTACGGCACCTATCATTAACATGGGCAATTTTAGAAGTAGCGCATCTCCAATTCAGCTGACTTCCGCATACAACACAATCAATTAGTTTACTTCGGCAATATTGATTGCAATGCCTAAGGTGATGTCGTGACTATCTCGATTCCGGCATTTTTTTGAGGTTAGCCAAAGCTAATATCTAATGGAGGAGGCTATAAATAATTTTATAAAAAGGTTTAACCTACAAGTAAAAACCAGAAGAACTCCATCGTTTATCCAAACCCGCGCCCTGGAGCGTATACATGAATAATGAACACAGTAGGGCCTAAACGAGAAACTGACACGCCAGTCCGGCGTGTAGACCTATACTTAATCATGGTCTAGTGTTTTTATCTCTTGAGTATTCCGACTCTCCTTTTTCAAACTCATATTTCGTTTATTTATTTTTATATAATCTCCTGATTATTCCGATTCTCCTTTTTTAAATTCATATTTCGTTTATTAATTTTTTTAAATCTACTGGGTATTCCGAGTTCTCTTTTTTGAATTCATATTTCGTTCCACTAACTAAACTGGAGTTCAGTCTTCCGGTTACGTAAGCTTGAGACGGGTGTCCGTCACGTACATCGTCATTGATAAGTTACTGATAAGCAGCTGCTGATAAGCGGTAGCTGAAGTAAGGCGCGACCGGCAGGAAAACACGGCGAGTCGTTATCATACACCTATTCATTGAAGTTATCAGTAAATGTTGTTAAGTTAGGATAGTGAATAGCCAAGTTAAGGTAACAGATAGTACTGGGCTATGCGAATAAGTAATTGTTACGTATTATCTGTTCTCTTGCCTTGCACTGTAATATATCTTTGCCAGAGCCCAAACGTTCTCTTCAATTGTCAATATATTATTACCAATTTTTGTAGTTTAATCTTCCAGTGAGTCGGTAGCGCACTCGGCCTCGGAACTGTGGCCTCAAAGCGTCGCAGGTTCGAGACTCGGGATTGTTGCATACTTTTAGCAGTACCGTTCACCCTATTACTGTACCGGCTCACTCCTTGACTTTGCTTGATAACGTCCACGCACAGATCAATATGTCTATGTGGGCGGGGCGAAGCCAAGGTGGAAAAGAAAAAAATGATTCCTATTCTTGTGCTTTCTTCAATTAAAATTATTTGTCTGAGGGATGTATTATAATAGTTTCTCCGCTATTTTTCAATGTGAGTAATTTATGCACCCAAATCTAAATCAAAAATCAAATCTGTGAGTGAAGGTGAAACTTAGCTTTATCTACACTGGCGGAGTCTCTCTGAGAAGACGTCATAAATATAAGTGATAATGGGAGCGCCTTGTAGCTGGAAATAGTACGTTTACGATCGCGTTGACCCATGGCGTTTACAAACTTATGTAAATAGAAAAGAAAAACGCTTTCAGTATTTATTATTGAGATTAGTTACCAACCTTGGCCAAATATGTGTTGCGGAAAGTGATAAGGGACCTCAAGTCGGAATTTTCTAGTTTTGAGTTATTAACATCCTGAAATTCAGCATTAAATTACGAACAATTTGAGATATAATTTATAGTGCTATGATTTTTCTCTTTGAGCTATTGGCATTTGAATTTTAACGGGTACTTTAGGAAACCAAGGCCAAAACTTCAAACCTTCACACAATATTTATTATTAATATTTAAGAAATGAATTCGGTATCAAAATAAAGCTGAAAACTAGAACTTTAAATATAAAATGAAACAGACGTGGTAAACTTAAAATTTCATTGTTCAAAAATGAGAAAGTGAGAAGTTAGAAAAAGGGACCTCAAGTCGGAAGACAGAATACCGAGGGGTAAAATAAATATAAATCCACTGTCAAGTTGGTGATTTTTGGACTTGGACAATATTCTTCTACAACAAGAAACTTGAAGTAGTTTCACTTATTTGCCGATAGATGTCAGGAGAGACCAGTTTAGTGATGCCGCTGACGACTCTGTCAGAATGGGCCTGCACATTTGGGAAATGGGACCTCAAGTCGCTCGCCATGTTATTTCCTATTTAAGCGACTTGAGGTCCCTTTTCGTATGCATGACGTAGGCTGCTAAATCGATTATTTTTTAATGTTTCTCGGATTCTTATCGCTAAATTAACCGAATGAATGTGTGCAGGTAAGGTTAAGGAATCGTATCCAATCGAAATCTAAAAATCGATATTTTTGTCCCAATTCGACTAAAAGGCCCGTATTGTAAAATTTACTCCAGCGATTTGAGGTCCCCTTTCACTTTCCGCATCACATATAGCGGTGTAATATATTTTACATTATATTACAAAGAAACATCGATTTATGTACCTTACTCTTGGCTGGAAAATGACTCTTTGCCAATAACTGCAAGGTAAATTTACCGTGCATTAGGACAGGGAAATAACGGAAGTAAACAATCAAAACAATCAGCTGATTGCAGGAAACCGGTGTTTAATGCATGTTTATAGGTTACTTCAGAGGAATGTAGTGGCAGCACTGGTAGCAGTAGCAACTAAAAGGTAAAAAGTAGTAAAAATAGTATAACTTAAACTATATATTTTGTTAAGGACCATTCCTTGTCCGCGTTCTGCCAGGTCTACCACAACAATGTAAGTAGTTGTGTCATAGTTACGAGCGTAGGAGTGACCGGCGGACGCGCATGCTCACGAGACTGACTCAGTGCAGACCGGGCAGTCTGACACTCAGTGTGAGGGGATGGGGGACGCCAGGAGCTGGTGGAACTTGAACTGGATTCACAAAGTCGTCGGGTGTGTAACAGTCGTGATTGTGTTGACGATTGCAGTGACGGCGTATCACTGCGAGTCTGCGTACCCGTGTGACATAGACCTCAGTGTCCCCCTCCAGAGTCCCCGGACGCTGCGGGATGGGTCGGTGGAGGATCGCGGGGACGTCTACCCCCGGGGGTTGCACTTCACCGTCGACGGGACCTCCCGCGGGTGCATCTGCAAGTTGAAGCCCTGTATCAGGAAGTGCTGCGCTGAGGATGAGTACTTGGTGGAACGTCCGCTGACGCCACCCGAGTGCGAGAAAACCTCGGAACCTCCTCCTTTCGTCAATTTAACAATTCCTGTGTACCAAACCCCCGGCATTTTCGCAGTCGTCCCTCAAGATCACTTCAAGATATTATACGGGGAAGTGTGTCGTTTTGAGACGTTCATGCCGGAACCAGAGCTCAACCCCGAGGACAAGTACGAGTTGATGGTGGATGGGACGGTTCATATTCAAGGGAAGTACATAGACGCTTCAGGATATTGTTTCGAGTCGCTGAACGGTAGCGAGATCAGAGTTCTCATGTGTTTCAAGCCTCCGGGGTTCGATGACGAGACCGAAACTATATTTACTGTGTATCCCATAGGTATGATCATCTCCATACCTTTCATGGTGATCACGTTCCTCGTACACTCTATCCTACCCGAACTTCGGAATCGTCATGGGTCATCCTCCCTCATGTGTAACTTGGCGGTTCTGACGACCGCTTATTTATTCCTCTCCATCATTCAAATAAACAGCAACAGCCTCAGCTCATTTGCGTGTACACTTTTTGGTGAGTTAAGCATCAATATTGTTAAAAAAAGACTGGAAAGTTTTAGGATTTTGAAGCGGATGGTGAAAGTTAAGAACTATCAAAATATAATGTTTTATTTTCAGTTTTTCAAAAAAATTTTTATGGCTTAAAACTTCATATGACCTTAATTAGACATTTCATGTGTCGGTTCCCCAACGCTCACACACGATCCTACTAAAATCTTAAAGAAACAGAGTACTTATCTCCCTTCTACCTGTTGAGAGTGTATTTGTGTGTGTTGTCGATTGGTGGGAAGGAAAGCTTCTATGGCAACACCATTTATAAATATATTTCCACTTAGAATACTACATTTTTGACCCAAGTTGGTTATTAAGCCTCGAAAGTATTTTTTTGACGTTTTTGATAACCTAAAATAAAAATACCTATATTCCAAGTCGTCTGATCTATTACTCGTAATAATAATATTCATCCATTTTAGCGATTTTCCTTAAAGGAATAACCTATTACCGTAGGTCTTATGGTACGACCAAAGCCCGAGATCATGTTAACTTTTCAGTTTAGGGCTCCCAGAAGCAAAAAATACCATTCGTTCGAATATATATGTGTGTGTATCTTAACGCGATAGCGGCTGTAGCCTAAATATGGTCCGATCTTAATGAAATTTGGTACATACTGTTCGTGTAAAGTGCGGTAATCACTCGGACGAGTTCGTAAATCAGCACGATCGGACCACTGGAAGGGGGGTAAACGGGGATAAACACCCCAAAAATGGTTTTTTTACAAAGTACCGGGGACCGAGCTTTGCTCAGATTAAATAAAAACAACCAGCTGAATCAGCTGTTTCAGTTAAAATTAATTGTCCATCACTATAACATGAGCCGACAACTTTTTATGAAAATCATTAAATAGTAGAGTAGAGTGATTTTTATAAACAAGTTGTCGACTGTGGACTGGACCACAAACAGTGGGCTGCACCAAGCCAAGACCTTGAGGCCGACCGCTGAAATCGTGACATGAAGCCACAGGGAAACGCGGCTGTTTCCGCACTTTGTTGCTGTAAAGTATTATGTTTCAATAAACCATCGCGCATTATTTGATTAATTCGAACCCTCAATTTATATCTTTTTTGTAACTGGATAAAATATTCAAACTGCCTAGTATAACTGGCGCCAATTCTTGGGGTCCACGCCGTCCATACGCCCAATGCTACAATTAACATTAGTCTTATGGACGGGGTGGACCCCAAGAATTGGCGCCAGTTATAAATTATTTTTTATGATAAATATATTAAATTTATGAAATTTATTCAATCATTCATGGCTGACAAAAACAAACATTATCTTCATTACTTGAAACATTATCTTACGTTATTTTCAATGTTACATTCCCCTTCCTTCTCAACATGTATTGATGAACCTCCGTTACGGGCATCGCAGGCCCTGTACTTGACAACTACGTTAGTTGATTGGCCTGAAATCCCTTTTCTTTATATACCCCAACGACCAATGACATACGGTACCCGTAGAAGCAAACCTGCACTTTCTACGTTAACAAGGAGATGTTTTTTGCATGACTATGCACATCCGACCATATTATTTGATTTAAATTAGGCTTCTTCTAAACTGTCAAGCGTATGAACCTCGCTGAAAATGCTCGGCTGCTACAACTTGGGTAGGCCTTCTTCACTTTGGTAATTTACATTAATGCGGTATTTTGAATGAAGCGATCACATCAGCATGATGAGGTGATTAAACAATAGTGCCACGAAAACAAATATGTTTAATCTGTTGTCAGTAGTACAAATGCAGAAATGTTAAAATAAAATGAATATTGAAGATGAACGCGTTATGACTGGCTTTATCTTTAGGTACAATGATCAGGAACATCCTTTGAAGCTAATTTTATACGAGCAATGTATGTATTGCTGTGTTAATTGCAAAACTATCACTAAAGGATCCGAAGATTTTATTAGGTCGCCATTTCAATTGAAAGATCTAAAGTTTTCAAATGCAGGAATCAACATATTTTTACTAAAAAGCGCTTTTCATACTAATCGCATGACCAGAAATCTAATCACACAAAAAAGGGAATTTGGAATTTTTTTACAAATGGGTCTCATGCTCATACGTTGTCATATTGGGAACAAACTAACATAAAAAACTGTAAAGATAAGAAAAAGTGGTGTTCGAAATTATAAGTAAAGTAAAAGTTGTAGCCTAGAGTAAAAGTAGAAAAATTAATTAATATCGAGCAAATCTAGGTCCTCCCAAGTTTCTACATGCAATCATAGCATAAAGGTTGTCTTTTCAAAAATCTCTAGCCTAGGCCCTATCTCTTATTTGTTCATCGTAACTAGAAATTGACCATTTCTTAAAAAGGTATTTTGCTTAATGAAAGTAAAGGAAATTAAAGAAATTAGCTCAGAGATCTTCAAGGGCGTGTTTACACTCACAACTGAACCTATACTGGCAGCTCAAAACGCGTAATTTACTTCAACAATATTAATATCGAGTTGACGTCTCTGCGCTATCCAGTAAAGTCACGTTGTTTGAGGGGAGACAAAAACACGATCCGGTCGAGCGAAACTCAAGAGGATTTTCGGGCGTACTCGAACCGCGCCGGAACTTCGGGTACTTTGAAAACATCGAACCGCGCCGGTCATTAAGGAGGATTGGGAAGGGTCGCCACGCCCGGCCAGGTATAGTAGGCGCGTTTTGAAGATTCGCCCCCCCAAAACAGGTAGACGGACAGTCCTAATCCCCTGTTGACAAACAATGCCTTAGTGCCTTTGTTACTGGCGGCCGGCCGGGACTCTCTGCATCCGCCTGAAATTCCGGTTACTGGCATAACAATATATGTCGCTATATTCGAGATGCAAGTTACGCGGCATTTTCTTGGAATGCAGGCGCGTGACCGCCCGCACAACGGTGACCATCCCTAACGAAGGCTTTGTTTGATAACAGGGGATTAGGACAGTCCGTCTACCTGTTTTGGGGGGGCGAATCTTCAAAACGCGCCTACTATAGTCGCTACGGGAATGGGGGAAAAGGGAATTATATTTTCCCTGCGTCCTGTCAGAGACAGTAGTTGCAGTCTTCTACTGCAGTCTTCTACTGCCGTTGACTGCTTTGCCTGTCAAGTCACAATAATTGTTTCTGTACCAATATCACAAGCAGTTGAAATATATATGATTAATATTTTCACTCCGTGTACTAAAGAACAGTTATTACCAATTACGATTCCTTGTTGTTAGGTTTGTATCTTTTATAAACTACCACTTCGATGGGCTTATAGATATTTGTTTTAACTTTGGAACTTAAATCAATCGTTGCCATTATTTAAGAGCATAAGAATAATGTCACATCGATATTTATACAACTTTTATTTACTGTAGACTGTAAGTGGCATTCCAGTTTAATATACTTACAGAATTGAACTTATAGATGAATTTTAATTGACTTGTGCCAAAATATATAGGTAATTCATTAAAACGGAACATTTAAGCAATAATTGTAAAATAATTTAACTGAACAAAAGAGAAGTAAACAAAAACAATGCTTTGAAGAAATTCCAGTGATTATTTTTGCTAGATGTACTGACGATCAACGTCAAGGAATTATAAAAAAGTCAGCGCAAGTTGAAAAAAATAGTAAATATATTTTCAATTATTTGAATGCATAATAACAGCATTTGAGAATGTTAAAAATATACTTGAAAAATATAACCAACATCGATAGACACTCAAATACCTAGGCACTGAAATACCAAATAGAGACTCAAGTACTTACAAAATATACATCCATAGGGGTACATCAAAATAAATGTGTACATAAAATAAATAGTACACTCACACTCTTCATTAATTCTTGTGATTTTAGATGAGCGGTATGATAAATCCGAAAACCAAACGCAACGATAATGTGACTTTCATAACGTCATAAGTGCGGTTTCTTATCAGTTACCACTTTTTATCAGTCTGTCACAAATATGGCCGCCCAGGAAGCGGACCTACTGATTAAAATCGAGACTCGTCGTCGAAGCAGAGAAAGTTAGAAGGTTGAGACAAACAACCCGCCTCGGAAGGATTAGGGGCGCATTCTTGGAAGGAAACAGAATATTGTTGTTCCAGTAAAATCAGGCGCCCAAACAACCGATCTGCTTTGTTAATGGACCCTGAAAGCGGCTGTATCCCTTTTGCTCAACGGTTAAGAGAAATTTTCGAAACATCCCGTTTACTTCACGAGTCAGTGGTAGATTTCAGAACCGCCCGAAACATCCCTTTTGCTCCACGAGAGAGGAGCCAGCGCTTCCTCTCTCCCAATATCTCTCCTTCGCTCACCTCCAAGTTCTTACTTGAATACTGTCATTAAATGTAATATACAACTTTGCTTTTTTTGCCTTGACGAAAATATATTGATTATTGAAAGAATATTGAACTACTTCAATTGTAACAGTAAGCGCAAGTAAACGATATTGTGTAAAAGTGATGGCTTACATAATAAAATAGTACTACTATTACTTATCCATTCATTTATTTTACACAACAAAATAGTAATAAGAGGAGCTCTTTACCCAAGATCAAGCTTTTAGGCATGAGCAACGAGCAGAAAGTCACGTTTGAGCTGTGAGAGAGTTCATATTTTGCCCGACGAAAAAATACACTCTGCTCAAAAAGTGGATTTCTGCTCCATGTTTATGCCTAAAAGCTTGATCTTGTGTCAAAAGGCTTCTCTCCTATTGTTTCTAATGGTGATATTACTATTCTATTTTAGCCATAGTTTTCGTTTAACTAAAATACCCCCGTTGCATCAGACCTGCATACTCAGCAAATTTCAAATGCAAAAGAACATATTTCAATCCAGTACAGCGAAATTTGACATATTTTTTAAGGTCCATAAGAGTAACATGGGAAATGAGTGTGCAGGTTTTCTGCAACAGGTATGATAAAAAAACTGGATGATTTTAATTCAATATTTAGTAGATCTGAACTAGGAGAAGCCATATATACCAGGTTTTATCAAATTATTTTAAAAAATAAGGAAAATATAGCCTTTTTTATTTCCCATAAGGATAAGATGGGGAATGAGTATGCAGGTTTGCTACCAAAAAATGAAAATATCGGGGGTTTTAGACTAATATACATTAGATCTCATCTAGATCTCGGATGAAATATAACTGGATCGCGCCTTCCGTGCCTTAGTTTTCACCGTTGGGTGGCAAAAAGGTCTTATCTGGCGGGACCCCGACGCCAGTCGAGTGAACAGCGCTTCAATCAAACTGGCATTTATCAAATTAACTGAGAAAACAAATATAATTTTATATCAAATTTTGCAACTTGAAATAACGAATCTTATGGTAACTATTGTGATTCTAAAAACTAATTGCATAGATTTTAATAATTTGTCTAGCGCAAAGTGTTTTTAATGCTCTTAAAATAAGAAATGAAAAATGTAGTAAGCGAGGAAGTTTTTTTTATATTTTAGTCAGGTAAAAAGTGTCTGCGACAAAGTTGTAGATAACATTCCAGAGATCATTTTTTGCCCCAACAATTATTTTGTAGGATTTCTCGTTTTTGCTAGAGATTAATTTAAATAATTGATTATTAGGTGGCGCGCGAATAAGAAAGTCCTCATATGATAACGCATGGGCCGACAATTGTCTTAATATGCCAGACTTTCTTACATTGAAAGAACGCCTTTACTATTTGTTTTTATTAATTTCCAGCGAACACATTGTCCCTTATCTTTATTAATTAATTCAATTCAAATTTATGTTTAAATTAGGGAATATTTTTCTCTATTTATACGAAAAATATTTATACTATTTAAAACTGATACGCGTTATCTTTTAAGACAATACTACATCTCATTGGACTTTTTAAATATTTTATCATACACCTACTTGCGAATTTTGAATTTTTACTGTCAAAAAAGGAAGGTTAAAATATAGCATTTAGGAAAAACTCACATTCTTCGAAAATAGATAAGAACGAAGTAATGTGTTGTTAATATTATTACCGTATGTTTTTTTCTACTGGTCCTATTTACAAATGTTGATAATAATTTTAAACTTATATCAAACTAGCAGTTGCCCGTGGCTTCGCTCACGATAAAAATTACAGCTGATCTTAACTTCTGCTATTTGAACTGTCAAATTGTAGTATCCACAGCTGTTTACATTTCGGCATTTGAATGTTTAGATCCTTATAAAAGGACGTTCACGGGGCGTAGCCCGAGGGGATTTTAAGGAAGTAAGTAGGCCTATATGTTTCTCAGGTTCAAGATCTACCTCTGTGTGAAATTTCAATCCAGTCGGTTCAGTATTTCTCGAATTCACTTATCCCATGCATACAGAAACCACCTCTTTTTTATAATAGCAGTTGCCCGTGGCTTCGTTCACGATAAAAATTACAGCTGATCTTACTTCTGCTATTTGAACTGTCAAATTGTAGAATCCACAGCTGTTAACATTTCGGTATTTGAATGTTTACATCCTTATAAAAATGTAAACATTGAGGCTAAGGACGTTCACGGGGCGTAGCCCGAGGGGGTTTTAAGGAAGTGAATAGGCCTATAAGTTTCCCAGGTTCAAGATCTACCTCTGTGTGAAATTTCAATCCAGTCGGTTTAGTATTTTTCGAGTTTACCTATCCCATACATACAGAAACCACCTCTTTTTTTATAATAGTACTAGCAGTTGCCCGTGGCTTCGCTCACGATAAAAATTACATCTGATCTTACTTCTGCTCTTTGAACTGTCAAATTGTAGTATTCACAGCTGTTAACATTTCGGTATTTGAATGTTTACATCCTTATAAAATGTAAACATTGAAGCTAAGGACGTTCCTTATAATCCCCTTGGGGCGTAGCCCAAGGGTAGGGTGACCAGACGTCCCGTAAAAACGGAAAAGTCCCGTTTTTTCATGTTGCGTTTCGTTGTCCCGAAAAACATCGTCGGGACGTCAAAATGTCCCTTTTTTAAAAGGTAGGCTTTATATCTTAAAATTTAGAGGCATCTGACATTACTTACGGTTATTACGAACTTTTACCAAATCTAAACAAGATTTTTACGAAACTTTGACCAAATCTACAAGAGTTTTACGCCACCTACTATAATCAGTTGGCTGTACTGCCGCGCTGCCTTAAAATTGGTTGGCTGCACTGCTGCGCCGCCTTACTGCCCCTAATCAATGCCCCTAACTGTGATCCTACTATTTAATATATATTATCACTTACATAATTTATTGTTAGAAAATCGTTTTTCTTTTAGACTATAATAAATTGTTAAGATCTTAAAAATGTGTCTTGATTGTTTTTAATCCTCAGTTTGTGGCGATACAAAAAATTACCTTTCATGGCTGCATGCCATTTATTTTATTCCTAAAGAAAAACTGTAACAATCGTGCGCTGTAATAAGTTCAATAAATGGAAAATAAAAATAATGGTCTAAAAGCTTCAAAAACAGTTTAATACTTAATTTCTTCGATTACAAAATTTGTAAATTACAGAGACCCCCGTTTGATTAAACTCCTTGGTGTGCGGTGTTTTTTATTGGGGATTGGGGGGGGGGGAGTTTTGTTTAAGTGTCCCGTTTTTATTTGGAAACAATCTGGTCACCCTACCCAAGGGGATTATAAGGAAGTGAATAGGCCTATATGTTTCCCAGGTTCAAGATCTACCTCTGTGTGAAATTTTAACCCAGTCGGTTCAGTATTTTTCGAGTTTACTTGTCCCATACATTCATACAGAAACCACCTCTTCTTTATAATAGTATAGATAGATAGATGAGAAGTGAAATAAAAATACAATAGGTACTAGGAAAATACAAAAGTATTTTTAAATTGAAGTTATTGTTTAAAATTATTTTTCTAGAAGCAAAGTTATAAGCGCTTCCTCTTAAACAAGGTTGCGGTGGGTGAAATTCAACTTCAGTAATGATAAAATATCTATTAATTTTATTTTGGTAATTGAATACTCAAAACTAGTTTATTAGACCTTTATCTTTTTAAAAAATACAACGTTTACCAGCTCTCAACATCAAGATCCGCTTACAAAAATTCGTCATTAAAAATTTATCAAGACACGAATATTTCAGATTATTTTAAAGAAAACTAGTCGATTTCTTTTTCTTTAACCATACAAATTACATGTCAGCATTCTCTGAGATGTATTCTTCCCACTCACATAGTTTTTAACATATTATAGTGACATATGAAGGTCATAGAGAGACTTATCTGATGTAGGCCTAAAGACTCATCGCGCGGCGCGGCGCGGCGGCCAGTTTAGACCTTGCCGCCCAACGGCCCTGGCACGTTTTTCGTCAATTTTAGAGCGCGATCCACTTATATTTAATCCGAGATCTAGATGATGCCATAAACCAAGTTTTATTAAGATATGTTGAGATATGGTGTTTTGGTTACTTACACCAAAACTAAGAAAAAAGTACCTACAAACATGGGTCCTAAAATGCTCGGTTATCCGTCTGTCGGTCTGTATGTGTTTTTAACATGATTTTGCATAACTTTGGAACTACAAAAGATATCAACTTCAAACTTAGTAGTTATATGCTGACTATTAGGACCTATTTTGGTGCGGAGTATCAAGTTTCTACTTTGTACCATTTCAAATGGCAGCCATTTTTATATTTTAAAACTTAATATCTTAAAAACCGTAAATTTTACAAAATTTTTCAAGACACAAAAAGTTGCGAAATTTTATTTCCTACAAGACCATGTAAAGATTATCAAGATCGAACAATAATTTACGGAGTTATTGCAATTTTGCTAACAGAATTCAAGTAAATTTGCTATAGCTACCATAAAACAAGCATGTATTCTGTTGGAAAAAATTACAATAACTCCGTTAATTATTGTGCAATCTTAACAATCTTTATATGGTTTTGTAGGAAATAAAATTTTGCAACGTTTTTGCCTCTTGTCCATTTTCGTTTACGGTTTTTAAGATATTAGGTTTTAAAATATAAAAATGGCTGCCATTTTGAAATGGTACAAAGTAGAAACTTGATCCTCCGCACCAAAATAGGTCCTAATAGTCAGCATATAAGTACCAAGTTTGAAGTTGATATCTTTTGTAGTTCCAAAGTTATGCAAAATCATTTTAAAAATACATACAGACTGACAGACGGATAACCGAGCATTTTAGGACCCATGTTTATAGGAACTTTTTTCTTAGTTTTGATGTAAGTAACCATATCCCAAAGAATTTATCCTGTATAGAATTTTACTTATTTTCCATTAGGTTAACATAGGGACAACGTACTGTGTTTACCACTTTCAGTACCTCGGTAACCAATAGCCAAAGAGCAATGATTCGAAGCAGTGGCGGCTCGTGAGTTTATGTACTGGGGGTTCAGAGCTAATAACATATACATGATACCAATGTATTATATTAGAGTTATTGTCTTAAGCCAGTCAGTATTTAAAAACGTTAAATGCTTAAAAGATCGTAGTTTTCTGCAAATTCTTGACATACCTGCTTTTATACACGAGTGTAATGCTTATAGTCTATAGGATTAAGGCACTATACCTTTGATGATAAATTGTATTATGCTACTATGTACATTAAAATGTTGAATCCAAAATTAATTAAATCAATAGCGTTATTACCGTTGCTCAATAGCTTAATTACTGTTCTTACAGAAAGCTATGGTGCGGCCGCTACGCCGATTGATTTCTTTCAATAATCAGAGCTAAAAATAAAACGCATAATCGCATAACTGAAATAAACGTATTTATAACTAAAAACAACATAGAAATCACACAATATTTAAATAAATAAACTTAAACATCGCCCGAACCATAAAATCAACATTATCAAGCTTTACAGCGCGCGTTCCGTAGGGTGCTGCTGAAACAGAAGTGGTTAGGAAAGAAACTACTCTTTCGGAAGAGGTCGGCCAATTTCGTCAGCGCTCGGCTCGCCGCTAGCAGAGAGCATTAGAGGTAGGCCCATTGCTTTCAAGCAAGCCCCCCTCCGCTCCCCCCACACCCCTCGCCCAGCAGCTGGGTTCATTCGGCGAACTGAACCTCGCTCTGCCGGCGTTCCGTGAGAGCTTCGCCCAGACGCAAAAATAGTTTTTTTTGCCATGTTGTTTATAAAAGTATGTTTAACAATGGGGTTTTCTGCTATTTACTTAGAAAATGTATTGTTTTTGATTATTTTAGGGGGTTCATTGAACCATTGAACCTACACACGAGCCGCCACTGATTCGAAGTAATAAATTGTTTGTTTGTTTTTTTGAGCTGAATTCAATGGTGCTAACCTAAATTGGATTTATTTTTCTATGTGAAAACCCCATTTTTGGGAGGGTTTATCCCCCACTACCCCCCCCCCTTCCGGTGGTCCGATCGGGCTGGTTTACGAACTCGTCCAATTGATTTACATTTCTGTACAAAATTTCATAAAGATCAGACCATTTTTACGGCCGCTATCGTGCTAATAGACACACAAACACAAACACAAACACACACACACACACACACACACACACACACACACACACACACACACACACACACACACACACACACACACACACACACACACACACACACACACTTGGCCGAATGGTGTTTTTTTTATTCCGGGGGCCACAAAACAAAAATTTATCATGGTCTGGGGCTTAGGTCTTAGCATGAGACCTACGGTAATAGTTTCTTCCCTATAGGAGAAATTCGCTAAAAGCAGTCCGCTCTCTCGAGGAGCAAAAGGGATTTTTCGGGCGGTTTTGAAATCTACCTGATTACTCGTGAATCAGAAGGGATGTTTCGAAAATGCCCTTTAACCCTGGAGCAAAATGGACACATGACCCTAAGCAGCCGGCGCTAGGGGTATGGTCATTGAGGTATCTCTGTGTACAAAATAGTACAAGGATTAGTGTACGAATGAACTTATTTATATTTTTTAAGAAAACTTGACGACAAATTTTATTTTAAATCTTTTCCTGTTTTCAGACACATTATTATACTAGTGTTAATACAACTATGAAGCGCGAGAGGGAGGGTAATTTATATTCTTATCATTCGCCAACGGTAGGTCAACCCCACGAAGGCAGACGGAAGCACAAGAAGAATTCCGATATCGTCTCCGAAAATCCATTAGTGTCAGTGTCACTATCTAGCAGACAATCAGTTAACTTTTAGAACAAGATAACAACAACAAACAAATGTATTCATCCAATGGGAAACGAGGGTTGACAAAAATAACCAAAATGATCCAGCCAATGACTTAGTTGGCGGGACCTCGTGAACTATATTCGGTGGTTTTCGTTTGTTTTCGCGAGGGAAATGCCTGTTCCTAGCGGAAGATAAGTAAATTTCCCTCCCTCTCGCGCTTTATGATTGTATTAATTATACCATAGTTAGTTTATTTTATTTTATTAAAAATCAAACTTAAATTCTCAGTAAAAGTTTTTTTTTTATTTGCTAAGTTGCATGTTGAACAAAAATCACTAATGCAAATAAAAAACTAATGCAAAAGTATAATGCAACATAATAGTGGCTGTACAGTCAAAGCTACACAGTTTTGACATTTCCAGAGACATTTTTAAAGCATATGAAAATGAACTTCTGAAATTCTTTAAGGAATTTCTCATCCATGATGAAGTTTCAAGTCTAAAGTAATAGGTCAATTTTAAAAGTTCGCCCTGATGAGAAGTTCAGCAACTCCTAACTGACAGAACAATTCAAAATAACAGAACCCCCGCATGTGGTTCGAAAGCGGGAATTTTTCGAAAAAAAAACAACTACTGTTGTTGTTTTTACAGTGTAAATCCCACTGGAGTCACACCTCTTGCGCACACTGGGATTGCTGTTTTATCCCGGTGCCAATGACACAACGAATTTGTCTAGAATTTTTTTTATAGAAAAAATACACACAAGTTCTCATTGAAAGGTGATTTACGCCGTGAAAACCCATCATTAATCAACTAAAACTTAAATATTTGTTGTTTTTAAGTGCCGACGTGACTTGGGCTTCTATTCAGAGAAAAAAAATTGCTCACCATAACATAGTTCTAACAGAATCAATGACACATCTTCATAAAATTACACGATTACTAATGCCACTTATAAAAATAATAACCCGTCATTGCGCCCTGTACGTTTTGTAATGAGTGAGTTTGGGACGATAAACACTGTTTAAATTAATTTGCACCTTTTTTTTCCTGTGTTTAGGATAGCCAAATTTTGACTTTTTACAGGAATGCCTATCATCGCAAGTACAGATTGGGACGTATGATTCACTTGAAACGAGTCATCATATCAAACGCTTATCTCCGGATGGGATTCCCCTTATCACTTGCGGCGTCTCTTGGGCATTTCTTTGGATGACATCGATTAACGATTACCGACTTGAAGAACCGCCTCTGGCCTCGAATCTCGAATCAAAGAAGCCAAAGACATTTCGGATTAGACATCGGGGCATCCTTGAAAATCCCGAATTACATTGCGAAAATGAATGTATCGAAAAAATATACTTTTATTTGTACATCCACTTTATCATGTTTTGAAAGATTGTTTACTTGCCACCCATAAACAAGTTTATTCAAACTTTCAAATTCCTCTTCTATTTTAAAATTTCTCGATTCCTCATAAAGTTTTGCGTCTCTGCGAAAGACAGGTGCTTGGTTTCCAATTGTTCCATGTTTACCAATCTAGTTTACGTTTCCGTCCGAAATACCACTGTTAACACGCAAGTTTATCTTCCTTTCTCTTTGGCTGTTTGTTTGTAACCATTTGCCACTGAGGGAAACCAGGATTTATTTGGTTTCTTCTGATGGATTTCTGTTCGAATGCTTTTCGGAAAATGAAGCCAGCAGTTAAAGATAAGTTAAAAAGAATAATAACTATGCTTTTGCCGAGTGAGTGCTGTGTAATGAGATTGAATTTTCACCACTGTTACCACTGGAGTTACACCACTTGCGCAGACTGTTTTAATAATTTTGTTTAATAAGAAAACTCGCGCTGTTTGTAAAACAATAGGCTAACTCCAATCGCAGCAAAAGAAGCTTTGGAAACTACCAACACAAACAAGAACAGTTTCCTAAGAAAACACGTCAAAACACCACACTAATTTCAGTAAAAAACGTAATAAACTTTCTTTTTTGATTCGTTTAGTTTCACCACTAAGGTTTTTATTACTGAATTTATTATTAGGTTAGTAATCTGTTTTTACTTGTAGTTGTGGTACATGGTTAGTAAATTACGCTTTGTAATTTGGCTAGCATACATACGAGACACATATAGAACTATATTATAACCTTTTACTGTTGCAATGTGCAAGTTGCAAAACAGGGAGGCCACAAAAAGGGATTTATGACCTGTGAACTATTGTTCGTTGAGGACAAAGGCGTATGATATGGAGTAAAACATTGTCTAAGAAGTGAAAATGTTGGCGCCCGAGCTTGCGAGGGTGACAATTTTCAAGAGAGAGACAATGTGCTTTACTCTCGAAATACACACAACATTTAACCTGCAAAAATAAATATACAGACCATGAATGTATCCTTAACTTAGTAAGTAATCAAGTTAAGGAGTAGTTGCAACAATTCATGCACCAGCGATCAGCTGATTGTTGCACAGTTCGTTCTTTCATGCTTAGTTCTTAGCTGATTGTCGTTAGTGTTATTCTCATTTTTGATTATTCCTACCAATAAATCAGCTGTTAGCGCCTGCATTCGTTGAGCTGCAATGTATTTGCACGTATGCGTGCACGTAAAAAATGTATACGTCTCCTGCCGGCAGACAAAGTAATCAATATACTGCCGCTGGGAGACAGATTATTATTTTACTCACGCATTACAAGGAGTAAAAAGCATCTAAACATTTCAGGTGGGTAAGAAATTATTCATTGTCATTCCACCATGATATTATGCACCGGACGATGGCACCACCGCATTCTTATCACCGGACTGCCTCAGTCACACATATACGGAAAGTTGCCGAGGCTACAAGTCTCAATTTTATAAACTTGATGCAATGTCCGATATTTGACGAGTCGTATTACTTTACTTTCAACCTATTATCTTGTTGGATTCTTAAAACTGATTATGACTTTATACTGTTAGATTGAATATATATTGAAATGTTTTCATCCTAAAATATACAGTCTCTTAGTAAAATAAAAAAAGGAAGTTTATTTTTCACTTGCTCGAAAACTGTTTGGATAAATGTTTATGTAAAATAAATGATATATAGTTATTTTAACCTTGAAAACATTTATTTCATGTTATTATTCATAGTTATTTTAAATAATCTATTTTTACTTACTTAATCCGCTAGGGTATTTAGTGATCATTACTACTCCTACAGTTCTGTACAGATTTAGGTGTCATTGCAAATAGCTTGGCATGAAGTTTTACAGGAAATAAAATTTATAAAGGACTAAAGGAAAAGCCCTATAAATTTATGTATATTAGATTGAACATGAGAATAGAAATTTTAAGTAAACAGCTGTTTGGAATAAAAAGTTTTTCATCTACGTTACTTGTTATTACTGGAATTGAAAATGTTATTACAAGCGAAGTTGCACAAGTAGGCCTAATCTAGTGATAGTCAAATCCAGGAACCAAGCGATAAACTACAAAACTAACTACGTATTATCGATGGCATGATTAAATACAGCCTTATATGCTACAAATGTAGATTTAAATTTTTCTAGAACGTTGTTTTACCGTGGAGTAAAGACTAAATACAGTGTGTAAAAAAGTCCGTCCCCCCTCCTTATTTTTTTTGTTTGTTAAGTCAAACAATTAACCTTTGGGGAGTGAAACTACCTCAACCCAAATTATTTTTTGATGTTACCAAAAATTTTGAGTGTCCCCCAAAAATGGGGAATTTTGGGGGCAACTCAAAATGTTCAAATGCAAACTCCTTTTGAGTGACCCCTCATTTTAAAGAGCTTTCAAAAAGTAGATGAATGGTGAAAATTGGAGGTCTCTATCGTTTTTCTAACCAAATTGACAGCTTGTCAAAGGTTTGAATATACAGTAGAGCGCCGATTATCCGAACTAACTGGGGATAAGGGGAGTTCGGATAAGTGAATATTCGGATAATCGAACATGAAAAGACAAAATAAAAAAATTATATATGTAACGTAATTCTTACTCGTGGAAATGCTAAAAAATGATCAAACAAAAATTATTCACGTAATTTTATTATGAAATCGATCAGAATACATGGGTATAAATTTTTAAAGAACAATATATCTTACATAGATACAGAACATTCTATAATTTACATTTAGAGAAAAAGTACAAAATTTGTTTTTGCTTTAGCCCTGACACTTTTTTTGGCCGCAAATTCGAATTGCTTGAGAATCATGTTCAAAATATTAATTATTACGGCGTTCGGTTAACCGACGGTTCGGATAACCGATGTTCGGATAATCAGCGCTCTACTGTAACACATCCTGGAAACCTGGCGTCGAGGACATTTGGAGTTTTAATTCACCTTTGGTGACGTAAAAATGAAACAAGCCTGGGGAAAATGTTGTTAAATGAAAAATTAGTCTCTTTTGGTGATATTTAAAATTTTGAGTGTCCCCCAAAAATGGGGGATTTTGGGGGCAACTCCAAATTTTCAAATATAAACCCCTTTCGAGTGACCCCTCATTTTAAAGAACTTTAAAAAATTGGCGATTGGTGGAGGTTGGAGGTTGCTAACGTGTTTCTATCAAAATTGGCAGCTTGTCAAAGTTTCTAGGAGTCGTATTCAAAACTTTGACAAGCTGCCAATTTTGATAGAAACACGTTAGCGACCTCCAACTTCCACCAATCGCCTATTTTTAAAGCTCTTTAAAATGAGGGGTTACTCAAAAGTGGTTTGCATTTGAAAATTTTGAGTTGCCCCCAAAATCCCCCATTTTTGGGGGACACTCAAAATTTTAAATAACACCAAAAGAGACTAATTTTTCATTTAACAACATTTTTCCCAGGCTCGTTTCATTTTTATGTCACCAAAGGTGAATTAAAACTCCAATTGTCCTCGACGCCAGGTTTCAAGGATGTGTTGTATTCAAAACTTTGACAAGCTGTCAATTTGGATAGAAACACGATAGAGACCTCCAATTTCCACCATTCATCTACTTTTTGAAAGCTCTTTAAAATGAGGGGTCACTCAAAAGGGGTTTGCGTTTGAAAATTTTGAGTTGCCCCCAAAATCCCCCATTTTTGGGGGACACTCAAAATTTTTGGTAACGTCAAAAAATAATTTGGGTTGAGTTAGTATAATTCCCCAAAGGTTAATTGTTTGTCTTAACAAACAAAAAAATTAAGGAGGGGGGACGGACTTTTTTTACACACTGTATATCTAACTAATTAAAGATTTTGTTTCAGCTTTCATTGTGCAGTTTTCATTCTTGGCGTCATTCTTCTGGCTAAACGTCATGTGCTTCGACATTTGGTTAGTCTTCAGGTGAGTTCCATCGTTCTTCAGTTGAACACTTATAGGCTCGATATACTCATGCAGAAGTGCACAATTTTAAAACCGTACTTAATTATAAAATTTGAATAGTTAATAATGAAAATAAATAAATATAAATTCAATCTCTAGCTTAAAGTAATATCCTATTTTATTACAGACCTGAATTTCTGATTTTATTATATCGGCTAATTTCTGTCATGTTATTTTGTAGTAGTAATTATTGAAGAACTTTTGTTCAACATTGGAATGTTGAGGAAATATACACGATCTGTTTAGGTAAAATGTGAAGTTTTGAGAGTTTACTATTTAGTCTCTTGTTGTCAAATAAATGAGCCCCACATTCAGTCAAACACAGAATGTGACAAATGTCTCGCTCCCGTTCGTTGGTAGCTGAGTAATCCTTCACTGTCAGCACTACTCAGCGTACTCAGCATTAATTAGCCTTGACCTTGAAAACAACCGAATACAACACCATATGCGGTTGAAAAATATTGATATCTCTGTAAAGAATTAAAACAAAACTTTTTCATTCTTTTAATAAAAAATGGTTTCTGCAGAAAAATACTAATTGCGAATTATTATATTACAAAATAAAAACTAAATTTGAACTCAAGTAATATAAACAACAAGGAATCATCCTTGGCGATGACAAAGGCACGAGGCTAAGTTCCTGTCTGTGGCTGTAGAGGAGAGGTCCCACTAGGGGAGGTCTTGGGTTGTTTGGTCAGGTAGCGGTCTGAAACGCCCCTCCTTATTCCCTCGACCCTCGCCTCCGTCACATCACCAACGCCCATCACACGAAAAACCCGTCTGTGAACACAAAGAATTACTCTAAAAATCTTCTATCAAAGGAAACTTTCAATAAATATTTCAACTGTCGGGAAATCGTGATAATTATTCAAAAACGTCTATTGAGATTTGTAACTAATAAAAAAGTGGAATGTCATCCATTATCCTATGACGGATCTTTGTGATGTTTTACAAGGAATCGCATAATTTTTTCTTCTCGAGTTCAAAACTGAGCGCAGTTTAGGGGAGAAGGTACCCACTAAAAGTAAGGAAAAAATAATCCAATATCTCTGTGTGAAAGCATAGAGCGTAATGTTTCGAGCACAATGACGGATCTACACTTACTGTCGCCCGGGTCAAAATCGGAATTGCGCCCCCCTCTCACCCCCACGGCACCAAACAAAAGAAATATATTATATTTTTCGTTATACTGCTTCAAAAACAGATGTTTTTAATGCATGTTTTCCGGACCTAAATACACTCTTTTTATTCCTAGGAATTAAAAGCTGATGTACTCGATACCAGCTGACTCTTATTTATAGTCCTAGGACTATAAAAGTCAAAAAGTGCCGAGTACGTCGTAATAATCGAACAATATTCATTCGATTACAAGTAATCGAAACATTCATCGTTATTATCGAAACATTCATTGTTGTCAGTTTAATCAATTTGTGAAACTCGCTCATTTCACCAATCGATTATTACATGCGTTCGATACGTCGATAGTTGTTCATTGTTGTCAGTCTACCTTAATACAAATAAATGAAACAGACAATCAGCTGATTGCTTCAAATAGCAAGAACAAGACGGTGGCATCTTTTGAAGGTATCTTTAAAGGTAAACAAGCTGTAACATTTTGGTTTTCTTTAAGTAGTTTATGTATTGTATTGACCAATATAACGATAAATATAGTTCATCACACGGACCTAAAGCTGCTTTTCGTTACTCGGTCATTTTTCAACCTCGGCTTACAGCCTCGGTTGTAAAACATGACCTTGTACGAAAAGCGTCACTTTAGGTCCTTGTAATGAAATATACTATTAATAGTGAGGTAGGTTAGTATGAAAATATTAGGTTTCTGGCTACCACTATGAAACTTTGCATAATCAATAATCATGCATTTTGGAACTAAATTCAGCCCAGACCCTAAAAATTTGACATCTAATTTTCAAAATGGAGGCTAAAAATTGTTGTTAGAGGACAAAATTTAACTATTTAGACCATGGGCCGCCAATCATAGGCGTGCGCAGGGTCCGGTCACCGTGGGTGCTGGGCACGAAAATTGCGCCCCCCATCCCCCATCCCCCATCCCCAAATCCAGCACCGCATCTCACAGTCCAACCCCCCCCCCCATCACTCACCAACTTATTGCGGCTCACTGATACCCACTAATTATGATCATGCGTAAGGTCACTCTGCCACACTTTCAAAACTTCAACCTTTTGTACGAAATTTCCTACTTTAGCAACTTATGTATTGTTATGAATGAATGAGACAATCGATCTTGTGTTATACATAGGCCTGGAATAACAACTGAAATGTGTGTTTATGTTATAAATTTATGTTTCTATTATTGCTACACATTCATCTTTGTACGTAATAAACAAATTCTATTCAATACAAATTCACACTGCAGACTTAATCAGGAGTATAAAAAATCTGATTTTTACTAGATGATTAGAGAACGGTTTCTTCGAGTATATGAGGTGAATAAAAAGGATAACATCAACAACATAGAACTAAGAAGACGATTGTACAACATAATAAAGTAAAATAACAATTTATTTTACGAACAATCATCCCAAACGAAACAGTCGACAGACTGAGTCACTGAGTCCAAACCACCTCGTGTAGTTTTAAACTTTAAACTTGTACTAGATCTATGTCGTGCAGGGATGGCTGTGCACAGGATGTCTGAGAGTAATGGAATATTTTTAATATTTTACAGATTTATTCGCTTTGATCTTTACTCAAAACAAAATTATATTTTTATCCATTTATACAAGTCGGCCACAACAGCATTAATATCAGGGCTAGTCTCAGGAAAATGTAATGAGGTTCATAGTTTTTCATGAGTTAAAGTGAAAAATAAAGTGGCATCCATTTCAAAAATAGTTCAAAGTTGACCGAACACCAGAAAACTGATACACAATCGTTAAGAGGTCCTTGAAGTCCCTATACATTGGCGAGGTTTAAGATTGATTCCTTAAAAGGTTCAAAGTGAGTGTTAAATTACGTTTAAAACCCTTTAGGTACAGACAGGCTGACTGAATAAAGATCAGGTAATATGGCCTTTTGTCTAAATTTTATTAAGGAAACCTAATTTTATATTGTTACCTTACTTTTTATGTTTTGAATATTATTATTATTAACGTTCTACAGGCAAGCTTAATAAGTATCGGATACTTATGAGACAAAAACACTATTAGCAAACATAAAAATCTTCAACATTGGGTTTTTGAAAAATTAGGTGATTAATCATTGTTATTAATAGTTGTGATAAGCAACAACAAGAAATCTTACGACGTCTAAGTCAAAGCTATACACTAAGTAATTGGGTTTTGATAAATTAACTTTTAGTCAAAATAACATAATATTGGTTACTCAAATTTACGTGAAAAATAGACCCTTGACCCGGACACAGCGAAAAGCAGGAGCGACGCAAGTTTTGTTTAGGAAGTTCCCAACGTGTGACTATAAAATAACGGGGGCGATTTAGGTCGCGCACCAGGGGTAGCGGATTTGTACCCCCCACAAAAAACGCTACGTCATTTTGACGTCACATTAGGCGGGGCCTAAATCGCTCGAGAAACAGCCCGCTACTGGAAATGTACCCCCAATACATTATTAAATCATCAACACCTAAATGGTTTGCATTAAATTATTTCCCTTAAGTCTGACCACGGAATTGTACCCCCCGGAATTGTACCCCCGGATTTGTACACCCCGGATTTGTACCCCCGTCGCCAAATCCTCAAGTCCTACCCCGGATTTGTACCCCCCATGGTCAGAATCTTAAGTCAGACCCTGGAATTGTACCCCCCTGATTTGTACCCCCCTGATTTGTACCCCCCGTCGCCAAATCTTCAAGTAATATTCCGGATTTGTACCCCTCGTCACCAAATCTTCAAGTACTGCCCCGGATTTGTACCCCCGATTGAGTTAGGACGAAATGAATGGCTTAAAAACCTCCTCCGTGAAATTTTACATATATATACCAAGTTTCATGGCAAAAAATCCAACGGAATACGAGACCATAAACGTGAAAATTTTTTTATGAATTTAGATATTCAAAACAATATTTTATCCAATACTTTCATCACGTATTATTGACAGATTTTCTAGCCTACTTAATGATGAATAAGACTACACAATATAATAATAATAAGACATATTCGTAGAATAATATTAGGCAATAATATAAGGAACAGCCGTTGATTTACGAGAACTAATTAAAAAAGTCAACAACAACGAATATTGACCCGGTATATTTCCATGGTCGATCAAACTGGATTTGAGCACAGGGGATTTTTTCGTAGCGCTTTTTCTGGGGGGTAAAAATCCGGGGGGTACAATTCCGGCGACCCGCGCATCAACGCAAATCGTTCCGTGACAAATAAAATATAAACCACAGAGATTCTCGGTGATATCATCAAAAAAGTGCCCATACTGAAAACATTTTGGACAATCATTTTACCGAAAAAATTTAATAGTTTTTAACAAAAACAAAAACACTCATTGTGACTTACCTATGGTTCTATCTTTGTTGACTTCTTCTTCCTTACATTTAAGCGACGAAGCAAGTGAATTAGAATTAGAACTACGTTGAGTTGTCCGTATCCTTTCCTTGGCCTTTTTCCGAAAGCCAGAACCTGACACTTTTTTCGACATATTAAAATTACACTATTTCCTGTAGCTCACTAATCACTAAAATAATAACTGGATAGTTTGAAATTAATAGTATTAAACAAGTACCATCCCTATCAGCAGATAATGTGATGCGCTGATTAAATTTACGTGGGAGTGCTCTCTACAAATGTCAAGAACAGACTACAATTAATCTTAATTATTATCTACCTCGAAAATGACAACCGCGATATTACAATCATAATATTTATGATTTCGAGAGAGAAGGGGTATGTTCTTACATCTGGCCTCTCGTTTCTAGGAAATCGCGATTAGCGTGTGAACAAGCCTGAAAGACTCGGCTGAAATGATAACACCGTCGCCGTCGACGCCCGCGCCGTGTCGTTTTTAGTCGCCTAAAGTAACATGCTGCACACAAAATACTAATATTTTCTATAGTTTGTAAATTTACTATATTGTTATACAAATTTATATTTTTACTGGGCCATAATTTTTACAATATTACTGGCTTATTTTTTTATTTCTATATTTTAAGTAAAATACCCCCGTTGCAGCAGACCTGCATACTCAGCGAATTTCAATTGCAAAGCACATATTTCAATCCAATATAGCGAGATTTGACACGTTTTTTAAGCTCCATAAGAATAACATGGGGAATGAGTATGCAGGTTTGCTGCAACAGGTATTTTAAAACTGGGTGGTTTTAATTCAATGTTCAGTAGATCTGAACTAGAAGAAGCCATACACCAAGTTTTATAAAGATATGTTAAAAAATAAGGAAGATATTGCATTTTTTTATTTCCCATAAGGATAACATGGGGAATGAGTATGCAGTTTTGCTGCCATAAAAACTGTAATATCCGGGATTTTATACTAAAATACATTAGATCTCATCTATATGAAGCCACAAACCAAGTTTCATTAAGATATGTTGAGAAATAAGCGAGATATAGAATTTTACTTATTCCCCATAAGGTTAACATTGGGACAACGTACTGTGTTTACCACTTTCAGTATCTCGGTAACCAATGGACATAGAGCAATGATTCAAAATACTAAATTGTTTGTTTTTTCGAGCTGATTTCAATGGTGCGAACCAAAATTCGATAAATCTTATTTTTCTATATAAAAAACTTGAAAAACCCATTTTTGGGGGGGTTTACCCCCCTTTACCCCCCCTTCCGGTGGTCCGATCGGGCTGGTTCACGAACTCGTCCGAATAATTACTACTTTACACGCCTGTGCCAAATTTCATTCCGATCGGACCATTTTTGCGAGCGCTATCGTGCTTACAGACACATATATATATAGATATATATATAGATATATATATATATATATATATATATATATATATATATCTAGAAATTTGAACGAATGGTGTTTTTTGCTTCTGGGGGCCCCAAAACGAAAAGTTATTATGGTCTCGGGCTTAGGTCTTACCATGAGACCTACGGTAATAGCTTCTCCCTATAGGGGAAATTCGCTAAAAGACATTTTATGCCATTTTGGCGCCCCCCTTAGGCCGAGCCGTGGGTGTCAGGGCACCCACCGTGCGCACGCCTATGCCGCCAATATGAAACCATTCCCCCGTGGGAATTTTCGACACATGTATTTTTTTGTACTTTAAGGTTTTGCTTGTTTGCGACGTTTAAATTACAGCATAACCCAGAAAAACAAAAAATATCATTGATGAATCGTCAACATCGGACAAGTAACAGATGAGCTATAAGGCTCAATTTAACTTAAAAATCAATTTTTCGGGAACTTTTTTTTAAATCAAGTATTTATATCTCTGGTTCTAAATACGGTATTTAGTTCATTTTGGTCTTAAAATAAGCAGTGATATGTCGGCTTTTATTAGAAATATTGATACGTAAAATCGGTTAAGCTATAAACGAATTTTAAGGCTCGTTACGATATAAAGTTTAATTATTTTTTAATTTTACTCTTAATTTAGATTATAACTCACCCCGAACGTGTTTGAATATAATAACGAAAGCTGATATTTTACTGAGACTTTTAAAAACATTCAGAACTTCAGATATTTCCTGGAACTGCAGATATCAGTCCTTATATAAACGAAAATGTCTGAAAATTTTAATTTTATGTGGGTTTTAGAACCAAAACTTAGTTGAAACTCAAAATATAATAATAATTTATGACTCAAATGAATGCCAATAATCTAATAAGTCAATTAAGACCTTTACGATTTCTGAGTCTTCTTTGGAACTTGAGAAATCCTTCAAGAAATGTAAAATTATGCAAGTAAAACGAATTTATATTGAGTAAAAGCTCTAAAGTTACATAAACTTCACTCTAATATTATTAGCTTACATGAAAGCTGATGATTTACTGAGTAATTTAAGACCAAAATGAATTCAATACATAATTTTGAACCGGAGATATTAATACTTGACTAAAATTAAATTTCTGGAAAATTGATTTTTAAGTTAAATTGAGCCTTATAGCTCATCTGTTACTTGTCCGATGTTGATGATTAATATCACAAATTAAAGCCGGTATTTCACTGAGTATTTTAAGACTAAAACGAACTACATATATTTATTAAAATGAGAGATAGAAGAAAAATAATCCAAAAATATTGAAAATACGAAACGTCCATAAGAAATGTATAGGGATGAATTTTTATTAGTGCATATCTTTTTAACGAATGCATATTTTCAAAAACGGATTTCAGCATTGTAATCAGCGTAAAAATCTAGTTCATAATGATGTGCCACAACACCATCTTTACATTTAAAAAATAAATTTATATCCAATATGGCGGATCCAAGATGGCTGCCGGAAATTGTTATCCTGTCAAAATAAAGGATTAGCCACCCAACAATGATAGGCGTTGGTCCCGAGTCAATATCTCAAAAAATACATGTAAAAAATGCAGTCAGGTGACTTTTTTCAATAAGATCCCATGTTATTTTTTTCAACGATTTATCAATGATATTTTTTGTTTTTCTGGGTTATGCTGTAATTTAAACAACGCAAACAAGCAAAACCTTAAAGTACATGTCAGTAGCAACAAACAAATACATGTGTCGAATATTCCCACGGGGGGAGGGTCTCATATTGGCGGCCCATGGTCTAAATAGTTAAATTTTGTTCTCTTACAACAATTTTTAGCTGCCATTTTGAAAATTATATGTCTAATTTTTGGGGTCTGGGCTGAATTTAGTTCCAAAATGCGTGATCATTGATTATGCAAAGTTTTGTGGTGGTAGCCGGAAACCTAATATTCGATCCAAAAAAATAGCTCTCCTACCTCACTATAATGCGTCTTTGATGTGATGGATAAGCAGTTATCTCGTATATCATAATATGATTTTATATTAGGGTTCTTATTATTGTATACAACCAATGTTTGAAGGCTACGATACAACCTAACCAAGAGCTGTTATTGCCATAATATGACCGAGAAATTTGCCAGCCGCTGTGAAACCAAAGCGCACGTGTCTACCAGATTTCACATATCAAATTTCCGACTTTTTTCTGACCTTTCCCGACTATTTAAAAGCAATTCTCGACTAGTGAAATCGGCCATGTCTCATCCTAAAATGAGTACTTGAGCTCAGTCAATGTTAAATAAAATATAATATTATTTGACGCCCGCAATGCGACAGAGAGATTCAACGGCCGCGATATGTCCATCATATTTAACAGCCACAATGAGACCAAGAGATTTGCTGGTCACAGAAACGCTGAGCATTTTCCGGCCGCACTACGACCGAGAGATTTGCCGGCCTTGGTATACACGATGTACGCCCGCAATTTGATAGGCGTGATGTGACCGCGAGGTCCAACGGCCATGAAAAGGGCGAGCGGTTTAGTTTTAATGCAACAGATGTTTGCCAGCCGTGGTCTAAACGACAGATTTTTCGGCTTCAATATGGTCCATTAATATGACGACCTCGAAAATAGCGAAATACTTGTCGGCAGTAAAACAACAAAGAAATGCCTGCCAGCAACGACTGATTATCTGGACAAGATATGGCCAATTGATGTGACGGCCGCGAAAAGAGCGAGACTATCTCTTCCACAATGCGACCAAGAGATCTGCCGGCCGCAAAATAAGCAGGCGATTTTCCGGCCACGAAATGAGCGAGTGAATTTTCGGCCGCGGGACAAGTGAGCTATTCTCCGTCCGTGAAACGAGCGAGCGGCTTTCTTGCCATCAAATAACAAGAAACGTGACCGCTACGAAAACAGAGAAAGGCCTAACGGCCGCGATGCGACAGAGATTTTCCGGCAGTGATGTTACTGAGAGATTTGCCGGCCGCAAAACGAAAATTTTTACTTTAAATCAAATCTTTTCACTTTTTACTAAACCGGAGCCAGCCAGTTGGGGTGCCGCTGGCGCCCCCTTCTGGCCAGCGCCCGGGGTAGGCGCCCCCGCTGCCCCCCTCCCCTAGATCCGTCACTGTTCCAGCAGTACCGGCAGTACCTATAATAAGGCAAAACATTTCAGGGGGCCTAAAATTACAACACAGTTACCACGGGATAGACTATTGTATTTTCCCATGTCCTTGGAGTCTTTAATTGGGCTTATAATAGCGTACCGACTTGGTACTATGTTCTACGTCTTGATGAGCTGTTTAATTATAGCACCAATCAACGTGGGAATAAAAGTGTACGTGAGAAGAGTGATTATTCATTTGACACAATAGAGAAAAGTAAGGTAGCATATGAAGAAAAAATCCCTATAAATACACATAAATTAATTGACTTTCGATAATTTAGTTCTGTAATGGTAATAATGCTTATCAGCACATACAAGTTGTGTCCTTTTAAAACTGAATTAGAAACCCAGTCTGGATGATTCATCACATTTTAGGATACAAATTCCGTGGTGTAGTGGCAAATTTTATAGTGGAGAATGCCAAACATTTTGTCAAATTATAAATAAAGCTGTTTTTTATTATTTCCCTGAATATGTAAAATGCCTCAGAGAATTGTATGTTTTATGAGCTGACTGAATAGGAGACTTCAAGAAATTATCTATAGTAGGGCCTACTGGGATAGAAAAATTGATAATAACATTGTTTTTAAGATAAAACCCTGAGGAAGAACACTGTACCCTTCAATTCTCCTCCACAATACCACACTCAATATAAAAATTTGCAAAAGGAAAATATATAAATTTCACAACTATTGTACACTGCACTTACATGATTATTTACAACAGGTAACTAATCAAAACACAACTTCTCTGCTTTATTTATAAATATACATTTATATTTACTGTAAATCAAATATTAGTTACTGTACACAAACCACTTGGAACTCAGTAGAAAAAATCTCAATATTGGTCATCGATAATCCAGTAATGTAATTACCGAAAAGTGAGGAATCAACATGCATTACATAAAAATACACTTCTTATAATAACTAATGTCTTCGTTGTACTATAAGCCACAATAGTAAACGATACAATGAGTTCACTTCTGCAAACCATAGCTATTCTTTATGACTGGTTCTCAGTCTCTGTTATTTATTGTCTCTTACACTGCAAATGCTGCCTCAGTTTTCTGCAATATGTAACTCTGTATAAATTCTCTGGCCACACTTACTAACAACTGATTTTACACTAGTTTATCACCACATTATATTATCTTTTTCCTTCAACTTGTATTTGATGTTTTAGCTGATTCACCCTCTAGAAAATCAGTGTTTTTACCCAAGTTTAGTAACACATAAATGTATAAGTTACATTTTCCAAAATTTATTTTGAAAAAAAATTATCTAAATTCAAACAGCGAGATAGAAAGGTGTTTGTTTACAATATAGTACAGGTAAAATATACATTAGATACATTAGCTGAAATGTAAAATGCTTCCTTTAAATATTTTTAAAATTAAAACAACAAATATTAGAAATTGCTTGAGTGCTTGCTAAATAATAAGTCGCTATGATTTTTAATAAATGTATATACATATTAAAAATGTGTTTTATAATTATAGCCTCTTCAACATAATAAGTTGCTATGATTATATATATATATAAACAAAGATATTGGAGTTACTCTAGGTGGTTCACTTAAGTTAGGAGACGGGTACTCTCTAAAAAAGCTTAAGTTACATTCAATAAACCTGATATTTGAGTTGTACGATTTTTAATAAGAAGCTTTTGGAAAAATATGTCAGAATGGAACTGCATTTTATTTGTGAACTTCAATTTTGTATTGAATTTTCATCATAAGTAAAGTATAGTCAAAAAGTTCATAACTGCTTTACATTACGTAATGGCATTAGTTTGCTGGCTTTACGTTTTAAGTACTATACTAGCAGCCCGCGTCATTTCGTGACTTAAAAACAATGGTAAAACAGGCTTTAGTTTCATGTTGATTATGTATGGAGTTTTTCAGCGTAAAATACCGTCAATGAGAAAGTGTGTGAATTTTTGTGTTTTTTATTTTTTATTTTCTTGTCGAATTCTTTGTGTCATAGCACTGGAATAAAATTGCCAGTAATTTAACTTCTCATCGGGGCAAACGTTTAAAAATAACTCATTACTTTAGACTTGAAACTTCAATTTAGGTAGAATTTTGAGAAGTTCATTTATTTAAACTGCTTTAAAAGTGTCTATGTATACGTTCTACACTTTGAAATTTCGAAAGCGCAACAAAATTAATTTTGCATCCAAAAATTGAATTTTTGTTGAAGATTATATCTCCGGTTCTATAAGATTATAAATTCACACAGTACAATGGCATTTATTTATATAAATCAAGCGAGGTTGAGGCAAGTGGTGAGACTTAAACTGTATAATGATCTCAGAAATACATGCATTTATTTTTATGATCTGTAGAGGATTTTAACATGTTCTGGAACTGAGTCACTCAGTTTGAGTGATTTAAATTATTAATTGTTCAAGTGAAAGCCCACATTCTCTTAAAAAAAACTAACTTCCGCTTGTATATATTTCTCTAAATGTTATTGATATTTCTCACAATCATTGTATGTTTCATGAAGTGACCTGAAGCCAGTCCAAGGGAGGAAACACAAGAAGTTCGTGTTGTATTCACTGTATGCATGGGGAGTGCCATCAGTCATTGTGGCCATCTCTGTGGCGATGGATACGATACCCGGCATCCCTGATTCCTACATTAAACCACGATTTGGCGAATTGAAATGCTGGTTCGCAGGTCAGTCAGGTTTTTCCATAGTGTGGTAAATATAGTACCTGTTATATTTTATTATTATTTACTATCTCTTATCATGTTTAGAACAAGATTAGCTTGGAAATATCCTACCGGTATAATTAATATAGAGATGTGTATAAATCTCAAATTCTTTATTATAAAGATTGGTCAATTTACTCCAATAGTAGACAGGATATAAAAGTTATCTTTTCCTCTCTTGTAATTTACTCTTCATGCCTACAAAATAAATAAATAAGTAAATATCTTTATTTTCTTAATGTAAGTCACAATACAGAAGTATAGAGATTCATTACACTAGTATGCAGACATAAAATGAATACAAAATGTACTAAATAGATAGCAAGAAAAATTAACATCATCGTTTATCCCAGGTTAAATCGTTAAGAATAAATCTTGATGATGTTATATATACTTTGCATTCTAATTTGCTCCGCAAACTGAGAAAATAACCTTCAAGGCAAAGCCTGATCAGAGGTGCATACAAATGTATTTCCAATAGTATGGCAATTTTCATTTGTTATTTTATCATTTCACAAAGACCAATAAATATATACAAAATAAAAAAAACCCGTTTAGAAGATGTAAGTGTATCAGCCCTCAGGTCTCCTTTTTTCTTTTTGACATGTGTTTTTTCCAAATTAAAAAAATGTATAGTGGTTTTAGATTGAGAACATAATTACTGTATTTTGTAGTGCAAAGAGACCGCTTGATAGACTTGGAGACAGCTGTTATTGAGGGGGCATAAATAAGGGGTGGTTGAGAACCATCGATGTTGAGAACTTAAAGTTGAGATGTAAATCCATTAAAAACACAATCACTGAAGTGCACAGAGGTCCTTTGCCGTTTAGAGTAACTATCCCACAACTATTTATTTATTATTATTTTTATAACTATCCCACAAACGTTTTTATTGTTATAAATTTCCTACAGGAAAGATAATAGCATAAAATGACATATCTTTGGTAGTTTTTTTAAACTTTATTTCTTTTTTAAATCAATGTGGTATAGTTAAAAGTTTATCCTTTCCCCAGATAGTTCCCAACCCCTAATTTTTTTCAATTTTTTTTCAGTTGTCAATCCCAGACCACCTCTAAACATAGTTAACTAATTACTACAGTTGTCTCTTGATAGGTAAGGGGAATTCGGAGGTTTTGAAGGCTAAAAAGAAACATTCTTCTCTGTAGGTACTTGTCATGATGGTGTCTATTATTAAATTTAATTTTTATCATTAATAAACATTTTAAACTATGTTTAATTTTAATGATGTGTAGCCAATTAAATAAAAAAAATTAAAGGGAGTATATGGGATCTGACATTAATAGAAGCATTAACATAAAGGTTGTGAATGTAAACCTACATCTCCTAAATGTACTAAGTGCCACAAACTTAAACCATTGCACCACTAATTTATTAACTTTTATCGTAATATGGAGTTTGGTCATTTCAAATTAGGTTTTTACACTGAGAACAATTTTATTTCTAACAGTTTTTTGACAGAAATAATTGGTATCTTGAAAATGAAATGAAATATTTAAAAACCGCCAGCGCATTATATTCAGGGTAATGAGATAGTAGGATAATTATAAATGATGGGTCACAATACCACCTTCTTATTTTTGAAATAATTGGTCTGGCCTTGTGACCTTGAAATCGGCTCGACTAATATTTTATAATTGATTCTAGTACTCTTTGATTTATTGAACCAGAATATGAGGGTTGCCAGAGCAGCACCTATGGGTAACTTTGAATATTGTAGGTCAAAGTTCACAGGGCCAAAAATGCAGAAACAAAATTGAAAAAATCAAATTTATGTTATCCAAAAGAACATTTCTCAAGATATTGATTTGGGATCACCATCGACAGTTACTGGAAGGTAAATACTTAATTTTGATTGGGTATTATTTTGCGCCGCCATCTTGGATCTTCCATATTGGTTACAAGATAAGTTTTTCAAATTTAAATGTAGTGTTGTGACCCTTCATTACAAAGTAGATTTTCATGCTGAATACAATGCAACAATCATTTTTTCAGAAGTATTGTTTCTTTCTCAAGATATACCCAGATAAAAATTCTTCCCTTTAACGGCGTTTCCAAACTAAACTATATTTTTGTATATCTAACATTTCCCTAAAACTTTTCTTATACCTCCGGTTTTAATCACATCATGAGGTTAGTTTTGGTCTTTATTTATTTACTTATTTATTTATTAGTTATCACGGGTTTTACCCATGGAAAAACAGGAAAACTTTCCTTGTATTCATGATTTCATGTTAAGGTTGCCATGACAGCTTCATGAGCTTCCTTCCCTATACTTTAACATTGAAACTTTGAAGTATCATAGGGCATAGCCCTGAGGGAATTTTTAAAAATCCGTTCTTAGTGGATGCCTATGTCCTGAGAGGAACGTTGATGCAAAGTTTCAAGGTTCTAGGTCAAGTAGTTTGGGCAGTGCGATGATGGGTAAGTGGTATTTGACAAATATATAGTAGATTTATTTATTTATTGATTAACGGATAGACCATTTTTACAGGAGTTACAACATTGAAATTGTGACAAAAATCAATAAAGATACATGCATCATAAAATGTAGCCCTAGTTAGAAAGTCTTAAGATATTAGCATAGTGCATTTATAATATCAAATAATAGTTAAAAGTGATATTGAACATGACGATATTGGTCTTAACGATTCAGTGGTTTATTGGCTTTAATTTGAGCTATTGATCATCTAAATTCAACCAATTATATACAAGTTATAAATCTGCATTTAATGGAAAATGTGCTTCTTTCAAAATTCATTTTTATTTAAAGATTTGTTTTTATTCATGTTGAAGCCTTCTGGAATTGGTTAGTCAATAATGAACAGGTTTACATACCTTGATGTCGCAATCCCTCTGATTTTAAACTCAAGACGAAATTCAGAAGAATAATATTTTAACGTTTTTAGTTCTTATAGTTTTTATAATAACTGCGCAGAAGTTGAAATTATAGTCAACAATGATAAGTTGTACTTTTGAGGAATTGCGACTTCAAGGTATGTAAACCTGTTCATTATTAAACATTTGTATCTCAGATCCTAAACACATCCCCATATTAGTTCTGGTCTTAAAATACCCAAATGATTTTTTGCATTCATTTGAGCTAGTGATCATGTAAATCCGACTGGGTCTAAAAGAGTTATGATTCCTTAAAGATCAATAAGATCATAGAAATCTTTTTCTGAAAATAAAATTTAATTAATTTTTTATTTTAATTATTAGTTTAGAGTCAATTATTTTTTAATATTCAATTAATTTAATTTAATTTTAATTTTTATATTAAATTTAATTATTTTAATTTAATCAAATCTTATGTTCTAGTCAAGAAACAAAGTTTTTTTTATCTTAAACTGCACAACAGTGCAATAGCCTTCGTTTTAGTTACTGATAATTCAAATTGAATAAGGTAGAAGCAAGTTATTGGACTTGAACTAAATTTAAATTTCAAAATATCCTGAGAAATTGAGAAGAATCAAGACTCAAGTCAATGTCTTGAGAAATGTTTGTTTGGATACCATAAATAATTTTGTTATAATTTCTGTCTGTATTTTTGGCATCATGAACTTTGACTTTCGGTATTCAAAGTTGCCCATGGAAATCACTCTGGCACCCCTCATATTCTGGTTAAATTTACCAAATAGTATCAGAATCATTAATTTAAGTTCGCGCATTATATCTCCGGCTATGACTACTACGCTACTAACCGCATCAAATGATATTCTGAACATATGATATTAGGGTACTTTGGTATTATACGGAGGCCACCCTCATACAGCGCGCTGCGGCTTAGGTTAGGTTATCTTAAATACGTTAGTAAAACTTTCCTCACTTCGTTACAAATCGAACGATAACAGATGAGTCATACCTTCGTCCGCCAAATCCCCTCCAAGTAGGCCTATGTCGGGCTATTGACCAGCGTGTGCGCATCACTTGCGTACAGGATTTGGCGGGCGAACGTATGACTCATCCAGTATCGTTTATTTGTAACGAAACGAGGGAAGTCCTACTAACATATTTATGATAACGTAACCTAACATAACCGCCGCAGCGCGCTGTATAAGGGTGGCGATCGGGTGTTGTTGCTAGCGGGGATGACGCTTTACCTCGCCTACATCGCCGCCTTCTGGGAGGCATAACACAAAGACCGCTCATCGTAATTACGTCAAATTTTGGCAGTAAGTCAATTAAAGTGTGTTCTCTCCAATTATGTAGTTATTTTTGGTATCCAGTTAAAAAAATCTCTCTAAAAATAGTGGCCTCCGTATATTACCAAAGTGCCGATATTAGTAAACACAATGTTTGACAAGCAGTTTTAGAACAATGTTTTCAGAAAAGTACCCCCTCTCCCCCAGCACCTTACAACCAGCTGACTCGGTCATAGCCGGAGATATAATGTGCGAACTGTAATAAGAGTTGGATCTTAATTCAAGATTCAAGCATAATATCTTAGTTGACGACAGGACTAAAAGTATTTACCTGATTTCAACATTTAAGATCTAAGAAGGTGTCTGAAAAATTTAAACTCATTAAAATCAAGCAAAATAATTTTTCATCACTCTGTATACGAAAATTGCCCGTTACCGTACAGCTGAGATCTAAGAAAACTCTCAATTTCCTTACGTCAAAACAAATAATGATCAGATGCTTTTTTGGTACCCAAACATTTTATTCCCGTACCCAAACAAACCATTTCCGTTCCAAAACAAAATTTTGCAGTACCCAAACAAACGGTTTTCCTATTTTGACAGTTCAACCAGCTGACTCTAAACTAAAATAGACAGTTCAGCCATATTGTGTTTGGTTGTAGAAAAATGACTGAATTATGAAATGTTGGATGATTTTTTTTAAGTTTGGTTACTTATTTGCATCGTGATGAAAAGTATTGTTCACAACTCGTCACAAAAGTCCCATTTCGGGGCTTGATAGTGTTTTACATGCTCGGCTTACGCCTCGCAAGTAAAACACTATCTTGCCCCGAAATGGGCTACTTTCGTGACTAGTAGTGAAATATACTAATCATTGACTGGTGATGGTTCATTATCTTACATCATTATCAGATCATAACTTTTACCCTTTAAGTAGGAACAACACCTTATGAAAAAATGAGTAGTTCCCGCCGCCGAAAAAGAGATGGCGCTACTTTCATTTTTCAGTCGATTGGGATTGTTGTAGGAGTTTATGGATCAAGCTGACTTTCCAAAGTCAAGCAGCTGGTTGTAATATTTTGACAGTTTTATGTTATTTTTTGTATTTTTGTATCTTTTACCATAATTTTTAATCTATTTTTGTTTACAAACATTTTTATTTTGACATTTTGGATAGTGAGTAGAAGCGGACTATGGAGCCAGCTTGAACTATTCCATACATCAGCGCTAATTTCTCCTCTGCTTTTCAGCGGCGGAACTAAAAAAATTAACATTAGATGTCCCTACTTAGACGGTTCTGTAAACGTTGCTTTTATAATTTGAGTTTAATGATTTTATAAATAATTATTTTATAAATATGATGCACATTTTTTTATTCATTCCGGTACGATTATTTGAACGCTGCAGTGTAAGTGGGTTAATTTCTTACCTATTTTGTAGTGTTTATTATATAAATAAATAAATAATTCATCATATTAAAATCTGTTTTGATACCTTCTTCATATTAAAAAGATATCTTCATATCTTTCCCATGCCTAAGTTGGGGAACATCCTGGGGCGGCAAATGGAATGGATTTTCACACTCTCTGAGGTCCTTATTATAATGATCAGAATTTAAACATCATGATGCCTCCAGAATCGTTTTTGACCAAATATAACAAGTCCTGCTCACCAAATGCCATCAACGACTTTTGTAATCCAAATTTTGAATAATCAGAAGTGAAATTCCCTTCCTCTTTCTTGCCCACTTATCACTACTGGTTCTTCTTCTGTGAGGGACTAGGTAATATTGATCATAAGATTTGTAATTACTCGTTTTCTAAAAATAGCTAATAGATTTGAACTATATAGCATATGCATAACCAAGAGTATTACACAGTTGAGAAAAAGTCTAAAATATATATATTTTGAAATACTATGCGAAAAATAATAAAACTGTGGTACTGTGTATCTGACTCAATAAGAAATAATTAACATTATTTACCATTGTTTTATTGTAGATATGACGAGTGTTCAAGTCAGAACTCTTGATATTCTTCTTGTAAAGCATACCAGGTCATACCTCATTTCAAAAATATTTATTAGTAAATAGTCCAGGCAATGAATGCTCAAAAACAGGTATAGAGGGAATTGCATGGAACACAATTTTTGACTTTGCAGCTTTGTTTTGACTAGTTAGGAGGTGAACATATCAAAAGTCCCCGTCCGTAGCCCTTGAGCGGGGGAAGGGAGGGGGGTCTAAAGGTACATTTTTTGGATTTTCCTAAATGTCTTTGAAAACTATCAACTTTTAGTGTTCTCTATTAAATTTGAAAATTAAAGAAAATTAAATTTCCTGCAAGAAAAATATGTAATATGTCTACTTTTACAAGTATGTAAGAAATATGTAATATATCAACCGTTTACAAGGTGAGCACTAATTTTATTAATTTTTTTTTAAATATCCCTTCTGTAAGAAATACATGTAAATTTGTGGGTAACATTCATGCTTAATGGGACAGCGTTCAGAGAATATTGACAAAATTTCCAGTAATTTGTCTAACACCTGAATGATAAAAATTGGTCTAAAATAAAGGTGTTGGCGAGCTCAAAAAAAAGTTATTTTTCAAGAAATTACAACAAATTGTAATAATTTCTAGAAAAATAACATTTTATGTGAGCTCGTCAATCCTTTTATTTTGGACCAATTTTTATGTCAAATTACTGGAAATTTTGTCAATATTTCCTGAATGCTGTTCATTTGCCTTTAGGTGAAAAAAGCGTTGCCCAATAGGGCATCTACGTTACCCACAAATTTACATGTATTTGAATTTCTAATGGAAGGGATATTTAAAAAAAAAAATATATTGTAATTTCTTGAAAAATAACTTTTTTTTGAGCTCGCCAACACCTTTATTTTAGACCAATTTTTATCATTCAGGTGTTAGACAAATTACTGGAAATTTTGTCAATATTCTCTGAACGCTGTCCCATTAAGCATGAATGTTACCCACAAATTTACATGTATTTCTTACAGAAGGGATATTTAAAAAAATATTAATAAAATTAGTGCTCTCCTTGTAATTGGACCAAAGTAGTCATATTATATACCTCTCTTACAGAAAATTTAATTTTCTTTAATTCTTAAATTTAATAGGGAATACTAAAAGTTGATATTTAGGAAAAAGATTTCCAAAGAATATTTATATTTTAGATTTTCAAGATATTTAGGAAAAACCAAAAAATTGTACCTTTAAACCCCCCTCCCTCCCCCCGCTCAAAGGCTATGGACGGGGACTTTCGATATGTTCACCTCCTAACTAGTCCAAACAAACCTGCAAAGTCAAAAATTGTGTTCCAAAAAATTCCTTCTATATCTTTTCGTTGCCTTGACTAAAATCACAACTGGTCAAACCTGATCCTAAATTCAATAAATACTTCTTTTCTTTGTTTTTATTTACAGACAATAAGGGAACTCTACTTTATTTCTACTTTCCCATCGCAGTAGTGGTAGTTTCAAACATCATAATGTTTGTATCAACTGCAATCAAGCTGAGAGCCCACACCAGGTCGACGAAAGTACTGAATACCAGCGAGAGTCGCAGGTCCAACGAGAACGACCGGGACAGGTAAAGTTTGGTTTGGTCAGTAGAATCTGAAATGAAGTCCTTCCTTAACTTTCATTGTGGCCTGGAGGTACAGAGTTTTATGCTTGGAATGGAATTTTTTAATGTTATTTATTCTTAAAAATACTCATGTAATAGGCTTTATATTATTGAGTCAAAATCATATAGGATGTTTCAAAAACAGAAGGACCAATTTTAAGAGCAAGCAATTAAAATATTTTGAAAAAGTAAACATGATGATCAAAGAGAATATGTTTGACATACACACAAACATTCATGCATACATTTACAATGTGTACATATGTACAGTTTTTATGTATGTACACATGTATATATGCTTTATTCACATATTGTAACTGACTAATTTTTCTCTGCCAGATTTCCAATACACTACATTTATAAAATGGAAATTCAATAAGTGATTTCAAACTCTCTCCTACAGTGGAATTGTTGTTCCAGAGAATTAAGGGAACACATTAAAATGCCATCAGACTGTTTACCAATGAAATTTCATTCTGAAGATAACTCATGTGAATCCCTAATAAACTTGGTATACTTTGTTTTCAACTGGCAGAAAAATTAAATAGCTGTATTAATTGCCCTAATGATAACATCAAAGAATATATTATGAAAGAATATATTATGAAGAATATATTAAGAAAAAAATGACTATAAACACACAATATTTATAGTCATTAAACTTCTCATTCATGATAGGGCAGAGGGTATGGTGTATTCCTAATATTAAGACATCTTTAAAAACCCTGAATCAGGGTCGGATTTAGAACTTTTGGGCTCCTAGGCTCACTCAGTGGTGCGGGCCCCCAGGGCCAGAGTGACCAAATGTCCATTTTTAGTAGGACGTGTCCTCCTTTTTTACTGTCCTCCGTTCTTCCCGACTTTCGTTCTTTTCGTGGCCGTCACATCTGGCCTTTTGTTGTGGCTAGAAAATCTGTTATTTCTATAGCAGCTGACAGGCATATGTCTCGGTAATTCGCGTCCGAAAAGTCTCTCGCGCTTTTGGATTTGCAAACTAACCATTTGCGGCGGGAAATGTTGTTCATACCGCAGCCAGCAAATCTGCCCGTCACATCACGGCTGTCAAACCGCAGTTGTTTGTACCAAAAGCAAAACTCTTGGTCATAATACCACGGCTGGCAAGTCTCTCGGTTATATTGCGGCCGGAAAATCGCCCAGTGTTTCCGTGGCCAGCAAATCTCTCAGTCTCATTGCGGTCTGTAAATCTTTCGACATATTACGGCCGATAAATCTGTCGGTCGCATTGCAGACCAAAAACAAAGCCTCTCGTTCTTTTCGTGGCCGTCGCATCTGGCCTTTTGTTGTGGCCAGAAAATCAGTGATAGTGCTTAGTTATTATATTTAAAAGCTGAATTGTTGATTTCACGGGATTTTATTTAATAGTATGGGAGGAAAGGTTAGGCGAAAGTTGGAAATTTAATTTGCGAAATCTAGGGGATACCACACTTTAGGTTTACATAGCAGCTGACAAATTTCTCGGTCGTATTATGACAATAGCAAACAGCTCTTGGCTAGGCTAGGCTCGTGGCTTGCAAACATCGGTTGTATCACTGCCGGTAAATCTCTCGGACTTTTCGCAGCCGTCATTTGGCAAAGCCCCTTCAACAAAATTCAGCGTCTAACACATTTTCAAGGGAAGGGGGGTTGAAATTGAGATATGGAGCAGAAGTCTGAAAATCTAGACCCCCCCAATCAAAATGCTGAAATTATTCCCATGAATATTATTATCGTGTTATATTGCCTAACTCCCGTATGGCCTATGGTGCAGCCAAAACTTATGACGTGTCAATCGCAGACCCATATCCTGTTCTGCAAGCTGTTTTAGCCTATCGGATAAAATATAGCCTCAATGAAGTGTCAGTAATATTTCCCTTTTGATTGGTCAAAGTTAATTTTTGTCCTAGCTGCAGGTTGTATGTTTCCGGTCCCCGGTCCCCACGTCACAATTTGTTTTCATTTCCGACAAATACAACCACTATTATTATTTTCTTATCTACTCTTTTTTTCTCTGCAGACCCCTTCCCCCCATCCCCTCTTCGAGGACTGCAGCCGAAAAAGCGGCCCTATGCGCAACTGTAGCTGGCCTGCAGTCGACGATGTTTTATCTTTTGAGCTGTCTGCTATTTAGTGCTGAAATAACGTTGTTTATGTTTCATGTTCAATCGGGATAACATCTGATTAATTATTATTTTATTCTTGGTCGAAGTTTATTGAGTACCTAACTACGTTAATTCCTGGATTAAAAAAAATAATTTTATATATTTTTGTGTACCCGCCCGCCTATGGCGCCTATGCTTAAATCCGGCCCTGCCCTGAATATTGCTTCAGTGGAATAAAATAGTGTTTTTAAGTAGTACTTGATCGCAGGGCCGCCGAGAGGGGGGGGCAAAGGGGGCAGATTGCCCCGGGCCACAAAAGGAAGGGGGCCACATTTGAGCTGAGAATATTTTTGAGGATTATTAAGTATTAGAGTTTTTAAAACAAGGAGACCAAAATTAAATGTACTAGAATATATATAAAAAACTTAGTACTTAAAAAACATATATAATTAAAATTACCTAACTGTTCATTTGTCTTATTTTGATACAATTTCATTTGGTTTTCGGCCGTCGCGTCTGGGCCCCACGAGGTAATAGGCCTGCACCAGACCTCACATTAACTAAATCTGTACCAAGCTCAGCAGTCGTCCAATACCAATCGTTTACACCCTAAATTCATCACAAAACCTTTTTTGTACAGGCCTACGATGGACCAAGGAAAAGAATTCCTAGCTTTAACTAAATAGTGTATGTTTTTACAAAAAATAACATTTACGACTCAAGATGTGACATTAATTTTTTCAAATGATTAACAACTTCAGCTTCGTTTCTCCTCTGAGTTTGAGTTCAGCTACGTATGAACACAGATAAACGATTACATAAACGAATGTATTTGTTTATCTGTGGTATATGAACCAAGGTCCAAAGAAATTCAGGTTTCCTCATACAAAAATTTAAGCAGCTCATGATGCCTTCAGCAGACCGAAAGAATGCGCTCGTCTGTAGCCTCAAGCTGGCACAATAAAGTATCTTGGCCAGTCAGAGAGTAGTTTTTACTACATCTTCGACTTAAGCTAAGCTATACTTTTACCAAAGGGCCAAGGGGGCCTTGCTAGGGCTAGGATGCAACCGGTAAAATGGTGTCCTGGTGACGTCACACGCACCACAAGCATTATGGGAGTTGGAAAACAAGTAAAGTAGTTTATAATAGTTAGGTAGTCCGGGAATAATTTGTATAATAACTTAAAACTGTTTCTTAAATCCTTTTTACCCCCAGGTACAGGCTTATTAGAAACATACATTTTTTAGTCTAGTGCTTTTAATCCCAAGTTCTGTGTTATTCAGTAGCCGTATCAAAAAGGATTTTACCAGCTTTTAATGTTTGTAATGTTCTGAATTTTTAAAATTCATAAATCAAAAGTTTAGTACAGACCTGGTGATGTAGTTGTTTTGTATTGAACAAATTAAGATATTCAATATTTTCATATCAAAAAGTTTGTAACAGCAGATTTTACAAATGTAGCTATTTGACAGACAAAGGTATATTTTATTTACGATTTTTTTTATTGAGGGGCCTCACTCCCAAACTTTGCCCCGGGCCTCAAAATGTCTGTCGGCGGCCCTGCTTGATCGTTAGAGGAATGTATTTTTTGCGATTTATTCAGTGGCAATCTTATAATCTATATGAGAAATGTTATGGGGCTGGGACAGTGGCGTGTCCTGTAATCCAGCTATTGGAGGTAACGAATTGTGGATAGTCATGAGTGATGGCTTGTGTTCCTTAGTGGAGATTAACGTCTGCACCAATGAATACTATGTTCATAGGACCGTCCTCATAATTAGATCAGTTCGTAAATTGTAAACCAGGTGAAATTAACTGTGGTTTGGATCCCATTTTAAAATGTAGGTCCCTTAGTTGCTATTGGCTGTTGGGCTATTAATTAACAGTCCTGTCTAAGGAACATGTTGGCCTGAGACAGTAACAAGACTATAAAGATATCCCCACAATCATCCTACACTCATTCTTTTTACTCATATGCACCTTAAAATACCCCTTACTGGTGGTCAGTGTCTAATATGGTAATCTAATCTAATAATCTAATCTTGGCTTGATCAATTTCTTGCTTGCTTGCACAATTAACTCAAAAAAAGCTCCAAGTGTATCCTTCAAAGATTGGAAATAACTAGTTTATGGCTGAAAACATGTTATAATTAGGTCATATCATTATATCAGAACAAATCTAAATGGGTAAAAGAATTCATTTAAAATTGTAAAATTTTAATATGTGATGCGGGAAGTGAAAAGGGACATCAAGTCGGAATTTACCTGTTTGAGTTATTAACATCCTGAAATTCAGCATTAAATTGTGAACAGTTTTACATATATTTTATAGTGCTAAGATTTTTTGTCTTTGAGTTATTAGCATTTGAATTTCAGCTAACCAAAATCGGTATTTTAGGAAATCAAGGCCCAAAACTTCAAACGTTCACAGAATGCTTATTATGAATGTTTAATAAATGAATCAGGTATCAAAATAAAGCTAAAAAACTAGGTCTTTAAATCTAAACTAAAAAAGACGTGATACACTTAAAACTTCATCGTTAAAGTTAATGAGAAAGTGAGAATTTGGAAAAGGGATATCAAGTTGGAAGGCAGAATACCAAGGAATATAGGAGAAATACACTGTCGAGATGGTGATTTTTGGACTTAAGACAATATTCTTCATCAATGATTAACTTGAAGTAGTTCACTCATGTGCTGATAGATGTCAGGAAAGACTAGTTTTGTGATGCCCCTGACTACTCAGTCAGTGGGCCTTCGAATTATGGAAAAGGGACCTAAAGTCGCCAGCCATGTTATTTTCCATTTAATCGACTTCAGGTCCCTTTTTTTATGCGTGACATAGACTGCTAAATTGACTATTTTTTTAATCGATGAGTGAACGAAGTGAACGAGTCTATGTATCAGCGGAGTTGAAGATTCGTTGTCCGTCACTGTGTGAGTGTGTGAGTGTGTGTGTACGTAACGCGGTAACTAAAAAACCGCTACACTAATCAATTCCAAATTTCGCACAAACGTTAAGTATCTCACAGGGAATATGCCATTAAATTATGAAGCATATTGGTTTAGTATTTTTTGAGTAATTTAATATTTTAACTTGCAAAAAATCATCATAAGTTTAACATTGGGCAATAATTTACTTTAGTAAACTACGGGATACAAATAAAGATTGTTTCAAAATAAAAGGAAAATAACAGTGGAATTTAGAAAAAAAGTATTTCACGAAACACTTAAATGACATGCTACATGCCTATCAATTGTTAGTTTTTTAAGTCTACGTTAAAATGTTTATTATTGAAAAAAACAATGCCTAGAAATATAAAAATTCAGATAGATCATTTCTGTTTTGTTGCCTCAGTCAAAATAGTTTATATGAATGACGCTAGATGGAACCAACAGGAACACATTGTCATGTTCCTTTTACTAACAGCTGATTCCATATATTTAAGAGAAAATATTTATTGATTGTTTCTTTTAGGTACAATTAATAAAACGTTAAAAAACAATGAGTAAAGATACTATTGCATGTATAAAAGTACATTGATGAAACAAATGTGAATTTTATCCCAGCAAACGCAATTTTTGTATAAAATTGCGATAAAAATATATTTTTATAGCGCAATTCGTATTAATAACAAACTTTTGTGCCAAGAAGGATGCATGCGATCAGTTATATTTAGACAAATACGTATGAAATTGAATTGAGAATGTAGGATGTTGTAGTTGTAGATGTGTAGATTAATGATTTGTTTCCTACATAATTTTACTATACATAATCAAGCAAGAAATTCACAAAAATAATAATTAATGTTGCATATATAGTAGTATAATTAGTTTTATAATAATAAAGTCAGGATAGCCAGATTCAAAAATAAGAGGATTAGGTCGCGGATCCATGGACGGCTCATCATTGGCGCCGTCCTCGTGACCAGTTATTCCGCACCACACAAGCGGATCAAGAACCCGAGCAAGAGCTCTGGGAGCTTCCGTAGGCCAAGGCAAAGAATAAGCAAGCTTCTGAAACTGAAAAAGGCGGTCCAAAAGGCGAGGATCCAAAAGGATCTCTGCGCCACTAAAATTGTATATACGAGACTGATTACGAATGGGGTTGTTATCCTTGCTGGACGGAAAATATGCCCCTGGCAGATCCAGGTTTACTGTGGATTTATCCAATGTCAATGACTACTTTATTGTCCCCCGCCTCCTGGGTGATGAATATGTCCGTGACTACGCTCAAGGGGTTAGATGGTTCGCTTACTTCTTTCTTTAAGTACCCTAAACAGTAACTTGTAGTGATTTTAGAAACTAAACAAATGTAAATGGTATTTTTCCAATGTAAAATTGTCGCATGATTAAAAAAATGCTGGTTTACACGGGAGAAAAAAAGCATTCAAATCATCATGGCTTTAAGCCCCCCCCATGTTCTTTTGCAAACAACCGCTTTGGCGGGAGGGCGTGTGGGGCAAAGCCCCCCATGTTCTTTTGCAAACAACCGATTTGGCGGGAGGACGTGGGGGGCAAAGCCCCCACACTTTCTTTTTACAAACAACTGCTTTGGCGGGTAATTAGTCGCTGATAGGTTTGTAGAGCTAAGTTTATTTAAATACTATTATTAAAAAAGCATGTAAACCATCATGACTTTATAATCATGGGCAGTCTAAAGGGGGGGTGTGGGGGGGCGAAGCCCCCCCCATGTCCTTTTTAAAACAACTGCTTTGGCTTGTAATTAGTTGCTGATAGTTTTGTAGAGCTAGGTTCATTTAATACTAATAGAAAAAACATTTAAACCATCATGGCTTTATAATTATAGGTAGAGGGTAGGGGGGATTTTGGGGGGCGAAGCCCCCCCATGACTCTTAGCAAACAACTGCTTTGGCGTTTAACTGTTTTAAGTCGCTCATAATCTTGTAGAGCTAGATTTACACAGTAAAAAAAGCTTTCAAACTAATAAGGCTTCTTAGTCATGGTCAGTGTAATGGCGAAGATGTGGGGGGAACAAAGGCCCCCCATGTCCTTTTGCCAACAACTGCTTTGGCGGGAGGGCGAAGCTCCTCCATGTCCTTCTACAAACCACTGCTCTCTTGTCTAATTATTCGCTGATATTTTTTTAGAGGTTAGTTGATTTAATACTATTAGAGGAGATTATTTAAACCATCATGGCCAGTTTAAAGGGGGGTGTGGGGGGGCGAAGCCTCCCCATTTCCATTTGCAAATAACTTCTTCGACGTGTAACTGTTATTAGTCGCTCATAATCTTGTAGAGCTATAGATTTGCACAGTAGGAAAAAAGCATTCAAACTATCATGGCTTCTTAATCATGGGCAGTGTAAAGGGGAAGGTGTGGGGGGCGAAGCCCCCCCAAGTCCTTTTGCAAACACCACTTTGCGGAAAGGCGCGGGGGGCGAAGCTATGTTTATTTAATACTATTAGAAAAAGATTTTAAACCATCTTGGCTTTATAATTATGGGCAGTGTAAAGAGGGGGATGTGGGGGGCGAAGCCCCCCATGTCCTTTTGCAAACAACCGCTTTGGCGGGAGGACGTAACGGGCGAAGCCCCCCCACTTTCTTTATACAAACAACTGCTTTGGCGTGAAATTAGTCGCTGATAGGTTTGAAGAGCTAGGTTTATTTAAATACTATTATTAAAAAAGCATGTAAACCATCAGGGCTTTATAGTCATGGGCAGTCTATAGGGGGGGTGTGGGGGGGCAAGCCCCCATGTCCTTTTTAAAACAACTGCTTTGGCGTGTAATTAGTTGCTCATAGATTTGTAGAGCTAGGGTCATTTAATACTAATAAAAAAACATTTAAACCATCATGGCTTTATAAACATGGGCAGTGCAAAGAGGGGCGTGGGGGGCGAAGATATTTAATACTATTAAAAAAACAATTAAACTATCATGGCGTTATAATTATGGGCAGTGTTATGAGGGGGGTGTGGGGGGGCGAAGCCCCCTCATGTCCTTTTGCAAACAACCGCTTTGGCGTGTGGGCGTAGGGGGCGAAGCATGTTCTTCTTACAAACAACTGATTTGGCGTGTAATTAGTCGCTGATAGTTTTTAGAGCTAGGTTCATTTAATACAAGTAGAAAAAAACAGTTAAACCATAATGGCTTCATAATAATGGGCAGTTAAAGGGGGGGGTGGTGGGGGCAAGCCCCCCCCACGTCCATTTGCAAAGAAATGCAATGGCGTGTAACTGTCATTAGTTGCTCATAATCTCGTAGAGCTAGTTTTACACAGTAGAAAAAAACATTCAAACTATCATGTATTCTTAATCTCTTAGATTTACTCAGTACGAAAAAAGAATTTAACTATCATGCCTTCTTAATCATGGGCAGTGTAAAGGGGAAGGTGTGGGGGGCGAAGCCCCTCCAATTCCTCTTGCAAACACCACTTTGGTGGGAGGGCGTGGGGGGTGAAGCTATGTTTATTTAATACTATTTAAAAAAAAGGATTGAAACCTTCATGGCTTTATAATTATGGGCAGTGTAAAGGAGAGTTGTGGGGGGCGAAGCCTCCCATGTCACTTTGTAAACAACTGCTGTGGCGTGTAACTGTTATTATTCGCTCATAATCTTGTAGAGCTAGATTTACACAGTAAAAAAGCATTCAAACTATCATGGATTCTTAATTTTGGGAAGTGTAAAGGCGAAGTTGTGGTGGGGCGAATCCCCCCCACGTCCTTTTGCAAACATCTGCTTTGCGGGAGGGCGTGGGGGACGAAGCCCCTCATGTCCTTTTACATCCAACTGCTTTGCGGGAGGACGTGAGGAGCTAAGCCCTCCCATGTCCTTTTACAAACAACCGCAAAATGAAGCCCCCCCCATTATCTTTTTACAAACAACTGCTTTGGCGTGTAATTAGTCGCTGATAGGTTTGTAGAGCTAGGTTTATTTAAATACTATTATTAAAAAAGCATGTAAACCATCATGGTTTTATAATCATGGGCCGTCTAAAGGGGGGGTGTGGGGGGGGGCGAAGTCCCCCCATGTCCTTTTTAAAACAACTGCTTTGGCATGTAATTAGCTGCTTATAGTTTTGTAGAGCTAGGTTCATTTAATACTAATAGAAAAAAACATTTAAACCATCATGGCTTTATAATCATGGGCAGTGTAATGAGGGGGTTGTAGGGGGAGCGAAGCCCCCCCGTGTCCTTTTGCAAACAACCGCTTTGGCTTGAGGGCGTAGGGGGCGAAGCCCCCTCATGTTCTTCTTACAGACAACTGCTTTGGCGTGTAATTAGTCGCTGATAGATTCGTAGGTTTATTTAGCTAGGTTTATTTAATACCATTAGTAGGAAAGCATGTTAACCATCATGGCTTTATAATCATGGCCAGTTAAAAGGGGGGGGGGCGAAGACCCCCCCATGTCCTTTTTAAAACATCTGTTTTGGCGTTTAAATAGTTGCTGATAGTTTTGTTGAGTTAAAACGGGTCGCCGGAATTGTATCCCCCGGATTTGTACCCCCCAGAAAAAACGCAACGTCATTTTGACGTGACAGGACGGGGTGTACAATTCCGGCCGCGAACTTTTAGGACGGATAAATTATCATGTATTTTAATCAACTGACATTTCACGGTTGGCTTAACAGCTGCATACTTGATATAAATCCAATTAAACTTCTTAAGTCCGACCCCGGAAATGTCCCCCCCGGATTTGTACCCCCCGGATTTGTACCCCCGTGGTCAAATTCTTAAATCCTACCCCGGATTTGTACCCCCCGGATTTTTGCCCCCCGGATTTGTACCCCCCGTCGCCAAATCTTCAAGCCCTACCCCGGATTTGTACCCCCCCGTGGCCTTATACTTAAGTCTTATACCCCGGATTTGTACCCCCTGTGCTCAAATCCAGTTTGACCGACCATGGAAATATACCGGGTCAATATTCGTTCTTGTTATTGACTTTTTTAATTAAATTCTCGTAAATCAACGGCTGTTCGATAAATTATTGCCTAATATTATTCTACGAATATGTCTTATTATTATTATTATATTGTGTAGTCTTATTCATCATTAAGTAAGCTAGAAAATCTGTCAATAATACGCGATGAAAGTATTGGATAAAATATTGTTTTGAATATCTAAATTCATAAAAAAATTTGTTAGTTTGATTATATATGTTTCACGTTTATGGTCTCGTATTCCGTTGGACTGTTTGCCATGAAACTAGGTATAAATATGTAAAATGTCACGGAGGAGCTCTTTTAGCCATTCATTTCGTCCTATCTCAGTCGGGGGTACAAATCCGGGGTAGTACTTGAAGATTTGGAGACGGGGGGTACAAATCCGGGTTAGTACTTGAAGATTTGGCGACGGGGGGTACAAATCCGGGGGGTACAATTCCGGGGTCTGACTTAAGATTCTGACCATGGGGGGTACAAATCCGGGGGGTACATTTCCGGGGTCAGACTCAAGGGAAATAATTTAATTGCAAACCATTTAGGTGTTGATGATTTAATAATGTATTGGGGGGTACATTTCCAGTCGAGGGCTGTTTCTCGAGCGATTTAGGCCCCGCCTCCTGTGACGTCAAAATGACGTAGCGTTTTTTGTGGGGGGTACAAATCCGGGGGGTACAAATCCGCTACCCCGGTCCATTTAATACTAGTAGAAAAAAACATTTAAACCACCATGGCTTTATAATCATGGGCAGTGCAAAGGGGGGGGTGTGGGGGGGCGAAGCCCCCCCATGTCTCTTTGCAAACAACTGCTTAGGCATTTAACTGTTATTAGTTTCTTATAATCTTGTAGAGAGTTAAAAAAGCATTCAAACTATCATGGCTCCTTAATCATGAGCAGTGTAAAGGGGAAAGCCATGGGGTTTAAACTATCATGGCTTCTTAATCATGGGCAGTGTAAAGGGGAAGGTGTGGGGGGCGATGCCCCTCCAATTCCTCTTGTAAACACCACTTTGGTGGGAGGGCGTGGGGGGCGAAGCTATGTTTATTTAATACTACTAGAAAAAACATTTAAACCTTCATGGCTTTATAATTATGGGCAGTGTAAGGAGGGGGATGTGAGGGGCCATGTCCTTTTGCAAAAAACCGCAAAATAAAGCCCCCCATTTTCTTTTTTCAAACAACTTTTTTGGCGTGTAATTAGTCGCGGATAGGTTTGTAGAGCTAGGTTTATTTAAATACTATTGTAAAAAAGCATGTAAACCATCATGGCTTTATAATCATTGGCAGTCTAAAGAGGGAGGTGTGGGGGGGCGAAGCCCCCCCAAGTTTTTTTGCAAACACCGCTTTGCGGGAAGGCGCGGGGGGCGAAGCTATGTTTATATACATATATAAAGATAATTTATTAAGTAAATAATAAATTAACACCTTCTTATAATTTACAAGTTGCTGAATAACAAAGGTTGTAGAATAACAAAGGTTGATGAATTTTGAAATATTATAAAAAATGGTTGGATAATTAATCATTGGTATTTACTATATAAATGGTTCTTTAAAATGTTAATTGAATATCTGATGGCTGTTGTTGAGATAATTTTTAAAGATTCTTTTGGGAGGTGGAACTGATTCCAGAATTTTTTGAAAAAATCTGGAACAGTTCCTCTTGCTCCAACCATCAATCCAATGACTTCTACAATAGAAAGTCTGTATTTTTGTTTAATGTCATCTCTTGTTCCACTATATATATCTTTCTTTTCGTTATGAACTAGAAGTGGTTGATTATGTGCTTTTTCAAATCGGACAGTTGGATCAATATTATATCCATGTTTTTTCTTCTTGTCAATGGCAATGATATCACACCTTCTGATGGATCCATTGTTTTCCACACATGTCACTTCTTCGAAGACTTCAAAGTTCTGCTTTTTCTTCAATTCATTTGTTATGATTGATCTTATTGTGTGGTGGCGTTTATTTCGTAATAGTTCCCCATGGGGGCAAGATCCAAGGACGTGTTCAATAGATTCAAATTGATAAGTCTCGGCGTCAGGACAATGCCTGCACCGGGTTCCATCCTTGGATCTGCCGGGGACTGATCTCAGAGGTGCCACATCACCAATGATTTTCAATGCGTCTTTGTATTCAGAGTTTGACAGTCCACATTTTCTGTGAATTTCTGATTCGCTCTCTTGGAATAAAATGACGCCTTTACCCTTACGGGGAAGAGAGCACCATTTTTCATACTCTTCTTGCTGTAAGATATTTCTTAATTTTTTTGAAGAGAAACGTTTTGAATCATATACTTCTCTACTTAATCCTAATTTATCTATGCAAGCTTCATTTTCTTTTTCTTCATTAAAATTTTTGTACTATTAGAAAAAAAGCTTTTAAACCATCATGGCTTTATAATTATGGGCAGTGTAAAGAGGGGGATTTGGGGGCTTGCAAACAACCGCTTTGGGGAGAGGACGTAAGGGGCGAAGCCCCCCACTTTCTTTTTACAAACAACTGCTTTGGCGTGTAATAAGTCGCTGATAGGTTTGTAGAGCTAGGTTTATTTAAATACTATTATTAAAAAAGCATGTAAACCATCATGGCTTTATAATCATGGGCAGTCTAAAGGAGGGGATGTGGGGGGGCGAATCCCCCCCATGTCCTTTTTAAAACAACTGCTTTGGCGTGTTATTAGTTGCTGATAGTTTTGTAGAGCTAGGTTCATTTAATACTAATAGAAAAAAACATTTAAACCATCATGGCTTTATAATCTTGGGCAGTGCAAAGGGGGGGCGTGGGGGGCGAAGCCCCCCCAAGTCCTTTTGCAAACACCTGCTTTGGTAGGAGGGCGTCGGGGGTGGAATTTGTGGGGCGAAGCCCCCCCTCTCCTTTTACAAACAACAGCTTTGGCTAGAGGGCGAGGGGGGCGAAGCCCCTTCATGTTCTTTATACAAACAACTGCTTTGGCGTGTAATTAGTCGCTGATAGTTTTGTAGAGCTAGGTTTATTTAATACTATTAGTAGAAAAGCATGTTAACCATCTTGGCTTAATAATCATGGTCAGTTGAAAGGGGGAGGTGTGGGGGGGCGAAGCCCCCCCATGTCCTTTTTAAAACTACTGCTTTGGCGTGTAATTAGTTGCTGATAGTTTTGTAGAGCTAGGTTCATTATTTAATACTAATAGAAAAAGAAACATTTAAACCATCATGGCTTTATAATCATGGGCAGTGTAAAGGAGAGTTGTGGGGGGACGAAGCCCCCCATGTCCCTTTGTAAACAACTGCTTTGGCGTGTAACTCTTATTAGTCACTCATAATCTTGTAGACCTAGATTTACACAGTAAAAAAAAGCATTCAAACTATCATGGATTCTTAATGTTGGGCAGTGTAAATGCGAAGTTTTTGGGGGGCGAAGCCTCCCTATGTCCTTTTGGAAACATCTGCTTTGCGGGAGTTCGTGGGGGACGAAGCCCCTCATGTCCTTTTACATGCAACTGCTTTGCCGGAGGACGTGGGGAGCGAAGCCCCCCATGTCCTTTTACAAACAACTGCTCTGCCGTGTAAATAGTCGCTTGTAGAGCCATCGATAGTTTTGTAGAGCTAAGTCTATTTAATACTATTAGAAAAAAAGTATTTAAGCCATCATAACTTTATAATAATGGCCAGTGTAAAGAGCTGGATGTGGGGGGGGGGCGAAGCCCCCCCATGTCCTTTTACAAACAACTGCTTTGGCTTGTAATTAGTCGCTGATAGTTTAGCGTTGCTAGGTTTATTTAATACTATAAGAGAAATTGCATGTAAACCATCATGGCAGCTCAAAGGGGGTGTGTGGGGTGGCGAAGCCCCCCCATAGCCTTTTTGAAACAACTGCTTTAGCGTGTAACTGTTTTTAGTCTCTCATAGTTATTTAGAGCTAGGTTTACTCAATACTAATAAAAAAAGCATTCATACCATCTTGGCATGTTAATAAAGGGGCAGAGTATATCTGGAGGGTTGCATACAAATGCTTTGGCGTGTAACTGTTTTTAGACGCTCATAGCCTTGTAGAGCAAGGTTCACTCAATACTAATAAAAAAAGAAAAACTCAAATCAATATGGCACGTTAATCATGGGTGTCGTAAATGGGGGGTGCGGGGGGCCAGGCCCCCCATTTTCTTCGGCAAACATAATTTATTAGTGGCTCATAATTTTGTAGAGCTAGGTTTACACAGTAAAAAAAGCATTCAAACCGTCATAGCTTTTTAATCACGGGCGGAGTAAAAGGGGTGGTGTCTGGCCGGGGGGGGGGGGCGAAGCCCTCTCATGTCCTTTGGCAAACATAATTTATTCGTCGCTTATAGTTTTGTAGAGTTTGCTCAATTCTAATAGGAAAAAACATTTAAACCATTATGGCTTGATGAACATTTCGTCAGCTGTTCAACAACAAAACACAAAAAAAACATTTTGTCACCACAGTGTGTGGCCAGCCTAATTGTCAATTATTTTAGAACTTTTGAAACAATACAAACACGTTGCTCGTAAATTAACAAAATAATGCTTTGGTAATATCTGAGTTCACTCATCCCATTACGCGCAGAATAAGCGTACTCCTAGTATTCCTAGGATTCTTAATTATTGCTAAAATAACCAGATGAATCTGCATAGGAAAGATTAAGGAATCACAACCAAATGAAACCTGAAAATCGATATCTTTGTCTCAAGTAGACTAAAATGCCCGTACTGTAAAATTTACTCCTGTGACTTGAGGTCCATTTCATGTTTTGCATAACATATAGGGCTATATGGGGTGCCAAGTTGGCAACAAAATAACAATGAAAAATGTGAACATAAACAAATGTTAGATTTATCCAGTCATATGTTACACGTCATCAAGCAGAGTTAAAATCATACGTAGAGTAAAACTGAGAAAAATACTTATTCACCGTGCAAGGCTCAGTTCACCAGGTACTGGATTCAGGGCCAGAAGTAGGGGTGGGGGGGCAGAGGGGGCACTTGCCCTGGGCGGCAAATTTTTGGGGCGGCAAAAAAATGAAGTAAATAAAAAAAAGAAAAATTCAAGTTTCTTTTAAACTATGCAAATAAATTTGAGAGAAATCCAGTGACGTGGTTTCAGAATGTATAACCAATCTTAAATTATTAATTTTTCATGTACAGAGAAATGTTTATTATTTTTGGGCCAAATGGCGGTGGATTGAGTGTTAAAGTACAGAAAAAATAGAGGCATTCTAATCAAGGACAAGGTGCGTGTGCATACTCTTCTCTCATTTCCCCTGTTCCCTTACAAGATATTTGAATACCATCCTATCCAACAGCGTCATTCCAGGCTTTCTTTCAAACAATATATAACAGTCTAGGCCCATTTCCACCAAAATTCCTTTCTAAAACGTTGTAAGAAGTAAATTGTGTAACAGTTGGGGAAACAATGTTTTTAGGGTTTATCGAACCCCCTGAGTACGAATCTGCCTGTTGCCAAGGCTATAAGAGGTTTTAAAAGCTGTCATAAATTGTTATTAGTTTTCTTCAAAACGTACATAAGTTTCTGTGTAATATTTAAAAGAGAGAAATCACAATTTCCAATAATTTTTAAGCATAATTTTTATTAATTTATTGTTCCCCACCACACTTAACAAAAAAAGAAGTATATTTAAAAATATTGGGAACTAAGGAGCGGCTTTACCCCCCCCCCCCAGAAAATTTCCAAGTTCTGGCCCTGACTGGATTGGTTATAAGATTAATTTTGATGAGGATTGAAGGTGAGGATTATGTAAGGTAGCTTAGGGAATGTGGTCTTATAAAAAAGAGTGGTCTCTCTGTAAAATCTGGGTTATTAGGACATCAAACCGAAAGAGGCTACAACATCTTATCTACAGCAGTGGTGTCATGGTAAATTCTCCAGTGCCGGAACGGTGTGTCCGAGGATTTTGGGTAAATACCCTCCCCCCATGGAGAATAACATTTTGTATATTAGATATTAGCATTCCCACTTTTTTTAAAGGGAATTGAAGCTAACTTTTAACAACACATTTCTAAAGAGGGGTACAAACTACCCCTGTTATAGTCTATTAGGGGTACAAACTATCTTTCACAGTGCCTTTCAATATCAGTCAATGTACGGCATATAATAAGTATTTTTAATGACTGACTTTAATGTGTTATTGAACACAGACTGAGATAGAACGCAAAATTCATACCACCATTTAAAAATTGAATTATTGTGACAGGATATAATTATTGGACTGTAATAGACTTGGTCAATCTAGTGCTCCTCTTCGGATTGATTACGGAGTTTTACAAGGTAGCACATTAGGGCCTCTTCTTTTCCTTCTTTATATAAATAATTTGGGTAGGGTCAATTTGGAACAGGGACAGGTTTTTCTTTATGCTGATGACTCAGCTTGGCGGAGCGGGGCCTATCCTCTGTCAAGCGGTGGTTTGATCAAAGCCGGCTTTTTGTAAATATTTCAAAAACAAAGCATATGCCTATTTCTCTGAGAGCCGACCACGATCCAGTAAACCTGTATCAACGTTTACATACATGTGGGAGTGACAGGGCGAATGAATGTAAAACGTGTGAGTATATTGAAAGAGTGGCCGAATATAAATATCTCGGTATTATCTTCGATAATCGTCTGAAGTTGGCTGGACATATTACATTTTAAAAAAATAAGCTGCGTAAATTTATTTTTATTTTTTGTAATAAAAAATAAAAATAAAGTAAAGTCAAAGTAAAGTAAGATTTTTTTTAGTCCTTGCTCCAGATCTGATTAAAAGTGTATATCTTGCTTATCTTCAGTCTTTGTTACAGTACGGAATTTTAGTTTGGGGCAGCTGTTTTCAAAGTATTTTAACGCCATTGGAAATTACCCAAAAATCTATCATAAAAGCGGCATTGAAAAAAAATCGACGATATCCTTCAAACCTTTTATTTGATGAATTTAAAGTACTCAGTATCCGTCAACTTTTTATGAAAACATTAATTTTATACATCCGCAGTAATCTGAATTCTTTGTTTCATCGTCCTGTTCATACATATTCTACAAGATCTGCTATCAATACCGGTATTGTTGCCCCTCGATTGAATAAAACAATAAATACTACCTCATCTTTTTATGTAGCTAATTTAGTATTCCCTCGACTTCCAAATCATATTAAGTATCCTCTTCCCTGTAGCAACCGCATTTATAAAAAAATTGTTGGCAAATAGCTATTGGAGATAGGGCGAGATCAAATTAAGACTTTCTTTACTTCCCATAAACCTAGAACCTAGGATCAAGGTCACAGAGCGATTGCAACTGCGTATGGGTGTGTGAGTGTGAGTGTGTGTGGGTCCGTCCGTCCGTCCGTTGAGCGCGTGTTTCCTGTGAATGTGAGCATGACTGGGCCAAGATTCTCGGTTATTGCAATGGTGTTTTTACTTTTATATTACTGTTGTATTATTACTCCATAACTTCCATCCTAAATGTAAACTATTGTCCCAGTTGTATTTGTGAGCATATTTTGTTTTTGTTTAAAATTATCTTTGTACTTTTATGTTTAATTAAAACTTACTATTCTTCACTTTTTTTACAAAAAATAATTCCTCTACACTGGTTGATTTTTGACTCGTTCCCCACCCACAGGCTTTGACTCATGTGGGGAACTAACTCCTATTGATAATTTATGTTATGTGAATAGTATTATTGTAATGTTGTTAAAGGAATAAACAAATTTCATTTAATTTCGAATTTCATTTCATTTAATTTCATTTGTTATTTCGTTTTTTTAATACGTAATAATACGTTTTTGGTGGGATTTAGGTTTGCATTTATATGTAAACATTTTATTTAGCATTTAATTTGAGATCTTGTCACTTAAGGGCAGTGAGTATTGATTGATCAAGTACACTTTTGCCGGTTTAATGCAAGTCCGACTTGACCTAACTTTCGGCAAACAATTTTTCACTCGGGATTTTATGAAAGCAACATTAAACGAGTCCTCCCGAACGCACTGTGTTCTCTCTCACAATCGCCTGAATTCGCACTGACCCGCCGAGAGCGTACTTAAGAAATACTTCAGACGAATTCTGGATATTTTTACTCAATATGGCTCAAGTTCAACATAGTTCAGTCAGGGCGAATCCAACTTGCCCAAACGTTCAGTGAGCATTTTGCCGCATTAGGCAGAGCGACATAGAACGAGTTGTGGTGAATGCCTCAATATATACGCTTGCAATTACTTGGATTCACCTTCATTTGGCAATAGTAAAGAACCAAAACAAATAATGTAAACAAACTAGACATTGGAAAACTGTCAGCAGAACAGACAGAATGACGATAAAATGATAAAATAACTACTTTACCGCAGTGAAAAAATTACCTGTGCAGCCGATCACGTACTGACAGCAGACGAAACGGCAACTGCACATGTCACTATCAATGTATTTTATTTTTAAGACGTTTCCCAGAGAAATTATCCTGACTTAAGTAATGTTTATACATTGAAAAGAAAGCAAGGAATTCGATATTTTCAATGATATAGTCAAATTGAAATTTTATAATGTTTACCGTCAATGTCGGAAAGCTCTGAAATAGGGTTCGCCAGGCGTTTACATACAGTAGGCGCCCGATTATCCAAGGTAATTGGGACCGAGGCTACCTCGGATACGCGAAAAACTCGGATAATACGGAGGTTATGCTTTTTTCTTTACACCATGGGTTTTTGTAGGTACAGTATTAAAAACTTTATTAAAACACAGTTATTATGTTAACCTTCTGGTAGCAAGCATAATGCTGACAACATAACTTTTATAAAAATATTAAGCTCCTTTTTATAGGTAAAAATACAACTTCCGATCTACGTACACACGCACAGGATGTGAGACAGACGCGCGGGCAAGCGATTCGTAGAATTAGCGAAATAATATTCCCGGAAATCAACTGCTCGACCAGCGTAGTGGAAGTGCATTACCATGGCCATCTCTACATTAACCGACCTATCAGCAACCATATATTTAATATTTTGCACGTGCAACGAAGATAACCCACTTCTTGCCTTAATTTTCTTAATTTTATGAGTTTTCTTTTAATTTTAATTTCCGGAGGAGTTGCCCGGTTAACCCGGAGGCTCGGTTAACCGGACCTCGGATAACCGGGCGTCTACTCTGTACATTAATCTTAAAAACCAGTGCCGGAACAGTGTTCCAGCGCGTTCTGGCACCATGACACCACTGATCTACAGTATGAGAGGCTTTGAAGAATTATGTTAATTTAATTCCGTAAATGCCTACTTTCCATAGATACTTTCCATTGGTAAGAATCCATAGGTACTTTCCATATTTACTGTGCCTTACAAAATGTTCGATATCTGGATGGATGTTAGAACATGCCTTCATATAAACCTTTTTCTTTGTTTAGATATAAGGAATCACATCCGGAAGTCCTGAAACATTTTATATAGATGGATGGATAGATGTAAATGCTAAATTGCAATCTGATTGATTTAATCAAAATTGCAAGTGATGACATCTCCGCTTCTGTGGTTAATTTGTTTTTAAAAAAATCTCTTTAGAAAGACATGTAATTTCTCTGTTCAAAATGATTAAGGGGTAAATCCCTAAAAAATATTAAACTACAATTATAGTGCACAATATCCTGAAATCCATTGAGTGCGAAAAAGGAAACTGTTTTCTGTTTTACGGCATCCTTTTGGCAAAATCTTCCTTTAGTGAACAAGTTATATTATAAGTTATCTTAAGTCAACTTATTTAACGGTATCCTTATTGTAATTTTTAAAGAGTTTATATAAGGACACTATGTGACCATTTTTCGACATCTTGGCATTATTTTAATGAATTTTACATTACAACACTACCGTTATTGTACTACACAGTGGTTTGAAAGGAAAATACCTAAGAAATTTGTTCTTTAGTGATAATATTTTGTCAAACAATTTATATATTAAATTTTTAATTAATAAATGTTCTTTTCAGATTTCACCTGTACTTGAAGCTGTTCATAGTAATGGGAATCAATTGGGTTATGGAGCTCGTTTCATTTTTTGTTGGTGGCCCAAAATCTGTTTGGTTTGTAACCGATCTGGGTAATACACTGCAGGTATTGTAAATAACGTTTACTTTAACTATAAACATTTAAGCCTTTTCTATTAAAAATTAATATTTTTTTTACTGTTTTCACAATTAAAATCGGTAAAATTGGCTGTTTTGTTAAAGGATATTACTACAGTTGGTATATGCATGATAATTCCAAAGGACTGCTTGGTAAATTCATTTTACATAATTTTATAGCTGTTTAAATTAATCCAGCTCTTTCATACTATAACTAATCCCTCTTATGCAACACATTTAGTTTTTATATGTGAACTTTTACAATATTACATGATTAATGCTAAGAAAATCAATCAAACTGGCTATAATTCTCAAATCCAACACCCAAATTAACTGTAAAGCGACCTGTTTAAAACGTTTTTTTGCATCTAGCCTTAATGGCGGGTTTTTCCAAACTCTTTGGAGACTTCTTATTCCTAGCTTCAAGACAAAAATATTTTACTATAAAATCACGGGGTGAAGCCTAGTTTTCTTTTTTTCATAGAGTTTTTGATTTCTCTTTTTTTTACTTATATTTTCATAATTTGTGTTCATCTCAAGGCAGAAACTTCAAATTTGGAATGGTTATTGTACCTAAGTACAATAGATTGGTATTTTCACCAGATACTATTAATCTATCTTAAGCTATTTTAATATGGCGGCAATTTAAAAACATTATTCCTATATTTCGTGAATATTGTTATAGTGAGTAACATGTCATAGGAATATCACAAAAATACCTCCCACAGTAGCAGATTTGCATACTCAGCAAATTTCAAATGCATAAAAACAAAGAGATAATTCAATATATTATAATAAATGAGCTAACATATCTTTGTTTCTTTTACCCATAAGATAACATGGAGAATGAGTATGGAGCTGGAACAGCAGGGCCGCCACGAGGGGGGGGGGCAATAGGGACAGTTTGCTCCAGACTCCTTGTTCCCAGGGGCCCCCGTGAGGCCCCAGCCCCACGGGAATTATACATGTTTGAATAAATACCCGAATATCGTTGAAAAAAATGTGAAGAAAAAAGCAATCTCACATTCAGGAAATAAATATTTTTAAAAATCAATTATTTTTAGAATATTCAAATGAGCAGATCTTCCCAGGCTAGCCTCCAGTCAGTGGGTTAGTTGGAGAAATAATGTTTTGAGTTTTGTTTTCACTTGCACCGCTGACTCGGTCCTTATCACTAAGCTCAGCGTTTCCCACATGTTCTTTACTCGCAGCATTGCATTGTGTTGGGGTCAGGACTGCCTCATCCGATTGTACCTATTACTATTGATACTGATTACTAACATGACAGCTAGGGCCCCCACCAGAATTTTTGCCCCAGGCCCCCAATCTCCTCGTGGCAGCCCTGTGCAACAGGTACATAAAAATTAGGAGTTTTATGCTAAAATGCAACATATCCGACCTATGTTAAGCCACATAATAAGTTTATCAAAAAATGTTTAAAAATAAGCAAGATACAAAATTTGTATATACTTTCACAGAGGAGAATCCAACAGAGGTATCTTCTAATGTTGCGCTCAGCTGGTGTCGAGCGCTGGTGTAACTAACTTGACTTAACTGTAGCTAATAACTGGATGTAACTAGTAACAAGTAACTTAACTGTAGCTGGATTTAACTGTAACCAGCAAGCACTTGGCCGCAACAGAAGACCCATTTAAAAGCGACCTCTGTTAGATTCTTCTCTGTGATACTTTCCATAAGAATAATTCAAATTCAAATACAAAATTATATAAAATATGGACAATTCACAGTGTTTATGGCTTTCAGGATCTCATAAACCAATGGATATAGAGCCATGATTCAAAGAACCTTTCTAAATTGTTTTTATTCCAGGTTGAATTCAATGGTTTGAACAAAAATTTGATAATTAAACTTTTTTATGTAAAATAACCACTTTGGGAGGTTTATTCCCCTTTTGGTGGTCTAGTCAGGGTGATTGTCAAACTCAGCCAGGTGATTTCCACTTAACATGTCTGCAGAAAAATTCATTAAGATCGGACCAGCTTTACGCCCGCTATTGTGTTAACAGAAATACATATTTATAAGATATACATATATTTAAATATATATATATATATATTTGTAAGTATCATCAAAAAGAACTGTCAAATTCACTATATATATATATATATATATATATATATATATATATATATATAGTGGCAATGTATATAAATATATATATACATAAATTTGGAAGAATAGTGTTATTGGCTTCTGGAGGCCTCAAAATGAAAAGTTATCATGGTCTCAGGCTTAGGTCTTACCATGAGACCCACTGTAACAGATTCTTCCTTAGGAGGATATTCGCTAAAAAACCACGTCACCCACTTAAAAACCGGTAAGGGGCCATACACATATTACGTAACACATTTTTTCGTCATTTCAAACCCCCCCCTCCCCCATGTAACTCACCGTAACGCTTTAGCAACCCCCCCCCACCCCCCCATGTGTTATGTAACTCGATCGTAGTAGGAATGAATACAGCTTAAGCGTAATTTTACTAGTGGAATATGGATTTAAATACAAAGAAAAACACCGATAAATAGATTTGGGAGGCACTGCGCAATACTATATTATGTCGTGATTTTACTCTCGAAAACAATACCAAAAAACAAAGCTGTAAAGCAAAGCAGAAATTTACTCAACATGTTAAATATTTATTTTTAGTTTTACTGTTATTAAACGTAGTACGACAAACATATCTTTTTATAAAGCTAACTGTAACTTTTATTTGGATATCAATTTGATTACTTTTGTATTTTTAAAGAGGGACAAAATTTTAAGATTTACGTAACGTTGAGCCAAACCCCCCCCCTCCCCCATATAACGCAGCATAACGCTACACCATACCCCCTCCCCCTCCAAGTGCGTTACGTAATATGTGTATGGCCCCTAAAGACCCAACCTATTATCCTATATTATCCTATTAGACCCAACCTTTTTTAACTATTGCTGATTTTTGTGTAAGAATAGTAGTTGGATAATAAAGAATTTCAAGGCACATCCAATGACATCTTGATCAATGAAATCAGTTAATAAATAACTAAGTAATTAGTTTTTTAAGCTTATTTTTAGCTAATATATTTTTGGTTAAGCAGCAACATAATAATATGGTCTCAGCACAGAAATGGGGAAGGTCTGTTAACACTTTGAACCCTGGGCGCTAAAATCTCTTTTTACGTGCGTTACTGGCCAATTTTGGGTTTCAAATTATAATTCGTAGCTTAATACATATATTTGTTACCCATATAAATTATTTATCAAAATAAAGAGAAAAATATAACCTTTCAAATGGTATAAATTTTATTACAGTTACAACAAACGACAATTTTAGGATTCCACATAAAACGGACATAAAAAAATGAAGAAAACAAAATTGCGACGGTAGTCACGTACATTACTCATATCAAATATATCTCTCATATTTTACACTAACATGACAAAAACATTACTTAATAAAGTAATAACAAATCTTATAACCAACTAAGACTCAAAACACTTGTAAATATAAGTAAAATCACACTTTATTGGACACCGACACAAACGTAAACAAAGTCGGCCATTACTGCAGACAACAAAGCGTCGTCAGCCGGTGACGCAAAGGATCAGCTGCACACATTTGGATTTATTTTCTGCTGCTAAATAGATGGTTTTTCGAGACCTTTGGATACTATAATCAATTCCAGATGATCAAGGAAGAGTTCCCTAGCAACGATTAGCGAAAATACGTCGAATATACGTTGCTATGGAATTTAATTTCGCAGCCCGACCTATACTCGGGCTTCGTACACGGCGACATACGCCATGCCCCGAGCTATACTCGGGCTTAGGGTTCAAAGTGTTAACAACTAATTCCACCACTGTTATTTGGTCTAAAAGCACAAAGTCCAAATCTGCCAAGGAAAACTAAAATCAAAAGCTCGTTCATTTTAATCCACATTTTAAAGTGGTAGAAACTTTTCTTAAAAATGGCTTAAAATAAACAAAGATATTTTTCAAGATTACTTAATGAATAAAGGTACATAATCATGCAAAATTTTAAGGTCCTACATTGTGTTTAACAGAAATTATCAAAACTAGTGGCTTGAAGGGGCTAAAAGCCCCTAATGAGGGAAAATTCAAACAATCCTTATTTATTATAGTATAGTACAATCCTTTAATTTTTATTATAGTACAAAATACCTTCATATCAAACTGAATCTACCTTATATTGATATTCAACCTAGCATATGGTTTTCAATCAAATATCAGCATCACAAGTTTTATGTAAAGCAGATGTTTTTAGAGCCCAATGCTTTTTAAATGACAGATATTTTACGTTATTTCTAGTTTTCTGGTGAATTTTAAGCAATTTCATTATTTTTCCCGCCATCACGGAATAGAGACCTTTAATTTGAGCCCTCTCCCATCTTTCTACAACTTGCCAGACGCCCACAATTTTGGCGCTAAGAATTGCCTTACGAAATTAAATATATGATATCCTATACTCTTTATTATTCTTGGATTTTCTAAACGAGTCCATGCGCAGAAAATTTCCGCGCATGTAGGGGAGGTAAAACCCCTCCCGTCATTCATCTTTCCCCTTCAAACTACGGAACGGATTAGAGGAACTATTTCTTTTTCGTGTGCAACTGCTATTTAGAAACATGTTTTTAATGTTAACTGTTCTTTTACCGGTCGCAGTTGCAACAGTTTCTTTTCACTATTATTCAAAAGACAGCTGTGAAGAAGTTTTTGGGTTTCTTATTTAGATTAGATCAGAGGATGAAAAGAAAATTATGAGCACATGAAAGTTTTGTTGTCGTGCATACTATATGAAATAGCGCATTTTAAGGGCATATTTTTTCATGTTAACCACTTTTTTACGTTTATCTTGACAATCATAGAATTTGCGTGGTACATTTTTCCACCTCCGTAGTGGTGAAGAACAAAAATGTAAAGATTACTCACAACTGAACTTGGCACTGCGTGTTTACCAGGCCTAGAAAACATTCGCAATGAACATGTTAAAATTTAACTATAGGTGTCTGCCTGGTGTAGGCTTATTAGTGCATCAACAAATTAGGTAAAGTGAATATGAACCAATTATAAGATTCTTATATGAAAATATCGGAAATTAAGATGTACTAAAACACACATAGTTATGATTACATATGTAGAGCTTATTTGGTTTTTAAACACCGATTAATACTTTTTGAAAAAGCCTCTTTTGATTGATTAAAAAACTTTTCAGCATGGATCGTTCATAAGCGTTCTTTCAAGGCCTCAAACAGCATAATACACCGAATGTTTGCAGGGAAATCAGGTTCACCCTGGTTTGACGATAGTGAACTCCCACCATTTTGACGTTCACTCCTGCTCGTTATAGATCGCATTCGCATTCGTCAGCACTCGATCTAGTAGGCCTAAAGCCCTAAACGAAATATAAACTAGAGCTTGCATCATGTATCAGAAAATCCCGCACCCTCTTGGATATCAACGTTAATCCGCTTATCAGTGATGCCTTATTTTATGTTTGTTAGTTCGCGAGTTTGAATCGCTAAAATAGTGGCACTTAACGTTGGTCTGGTGTGACTGCACCCATTCTCACGCGTGAACGCTAGCAAACTACATCGAGCGTCTGAGAACATAAGGGTATAGGCTACTGTTCCTCTTGCCGAGTTCTAGTTTCAAATACCATTAGCTTTAACCCTCTCCCATCAATATATACGATTTTCTAAACGCCTAGTTAACTTCATAATTAAAAATATAAACTAAACTAATAATAGGTTAATTAAATAAAAAAACCTAATATAACTTAATACTTGAATTATGCTATGATTATTTTTGAGATAAGTACTGTAACAGCCATTTTGTACAAAACATTATCCCTTAAAAATAAGCATTCACATATATAATGTGTAACTAATCCATTTTTTAACATTATTTGTATTCGGCCATAAATAATGCTGATAACCTTAATTTAAAAAGCTATCAACAGCTGTTTTATTTTGAAATCCATTTTATTCTTCTCCCGACGACATGAAAACAAACATTCGTTACTAATACAAGTTACAAAGTATTAGGTTCAAGGATCATCGTGTCAAAGTGACGTATGTAACAGATGTCACAAAACTGTTAAATAAAAAAAAACAACAAAAAAACATATTTGCTTCAGCCAATCGTGATCGAGCATGTCACGTTGAGGGACTGTGATTGGTTAACACTTCCCCTCACAAGATTCTCCATCTCTCTCGCACAGTATCTCAAAAAGTGGTCCCGTTAAGAAAATCGGTCAATAGCAATGTTTGTTTGTATGAATACTTGGTAGCTTGCTTGATTGATTGCATAGTTATTTCAAAAACGGCTCTGAGGATTTCCTTCAAATTTTGGAAATAAGTTTTTTTTTTTTCGCTAAGAAACGTCGTCTATGCAGTCTACTTCACCTGAAAAATCTAATTAGGTGAAAAAGATAATTTAAAACTTGTACGATTTTAACATTGGCCTTATGTGTTTTAATTGCCATGATAGCAAGGAAATAAACAACAATATAGTAATTGGATGAACTGATAAACAAAATAAAACCGAGCAAGGCTCGGTCTGCCAGGTACTTAGTAAAAAATACATGCAGACAGAAGGACAAGTAAGCTCTAAAGACCCATGTTTATAAAGTAAAACATGTTTGTCTTGACGTACGAAAAAAAGAGGTATCCAGAGAGTTTGGAAACAATCTGTATAGCAACATGTAGTGAAGTTTGTAGGCATATTAATAAATAAGAATTCTAAAATATGTTACTCTCAGCTAGAGTTATTATTTAACACATTTGCTACCGACATGTTAAAAAAAAGCCATCTCCACAGTCCGGCGTCAAGAATAGTTGACGTGCAAAACTTCCCCACAGCCAAAACTTCAACTATAGTAGACGCATGGGTCCATCCCAGTGGACCAACGTCAACTATTGTTGACGTGGACACACTGTTATTATTGCGTTTTACTTCGTATCGGTCTGCTTTTTCGACTTAGTTTTTGTGTGTCGGTCCACAGGAGAGTCCCCAGAATAAAATGACTTTTTTTGTGCAGTTAGCGTTGATCATGCTTATTTAGACATCTATGGGAAAAAGTAATTGGTTACTTTTGGTCCGTGGTGATGTCCAAATGACTGTGTTTGATCTCTGCCGATAGTCTGTTTTTGGAGGTCAGTCATTAGCAATTTGTCCGGCATCAACTATATTTGACACTCGGTAGCAAACTTGTTAAGCAATTTATAATAAAATTCAGAAATTCTAGTTGTGTTTTGGTTGTTACTTAATTTATTTTATATGTACAGTAAATATACATTTACTATATATTTTTAATGTCTTACCAGCTTTGTATAGACCTCAAGGATGGTTAGCAAAAAGTTTGGTTAGTTGAATAACTTGTAATGGGTGTGTTAATTAAAGTTAAAACTAAACACACAAAATTGTGACTAAGTTCTTCAAAACAGTGGCAATAGTTCACTCGCATGCCAGATCCTCATAACTTCCTTTATTGTTATCTGATGCATAATGTTTTTCATCTGATATATACTTTTACTGTACAATATTGGGTAACAACAAAAGACACAAATTATTTTTTGATTATAGAATCTCTCCTGTCTGCCATGTAATATTCTATATATTCTATATCTTCTATATTTCTTCTTCCACTTTAGAAGAGGGCTTCTAATACAGTTGTTAGAAGAGCTAGGGTGTAACTGCTTCACTATTGAGCTTCTGCAATTGAACAACATATATAATTCATCATAAAAACAAAACTTAAGTTATTTAACTCTTACCTTATTAACCAATGCATTTTTGCTTTCAGGGTGTGCTCATCTTTGTGATATTTGTCTGCAAGCGAAGGATACTCAGGCTGCTGAACGAGAAGCTGTGCCCACAGTGGCAAATCTTCCCGGATGTTTCCGCCATGGGTCGTTCCAAGGTCAGCTCCAGTAAGACTAACTCCTCTGTTCTCTCTAAAACCATCTCCGAAAACCAAGACAGCCTTGCTCTCAAACCTATAGCTCGTGGAAATCAGGACAGTTGTGAATAAACAAAATTTGTAAATCCCACCTCACAGTGAAAAAGCAGTAGATAAAATTTTAATTTAGGGTGTTTTAGTTATCGTGGTCAAAATAAGACTCTTTTATGCCCTGCTAGTCAAAAATTTGAGGTACCTGATTTCTCTCTTGGTGTTTTATGCACTAACATAAGTGTTCTTCTACCAAAGATTTTTTATGCATTACCATGTTTTAATAAAGTGAGCAACATCATGGATTTTATTATCATGGACTGAGAACTAAACTTTATTCAAAACTGATTAGAGTTCTTCACAAGGACTTTCTCTCCTTTCATCTGTTGTTCCATTCGTATTATTGATTGAATCATGTTTAATGCCTAGTTTTTATTGCAAACAGATTAGTTAGTTGCACACACCTTGAAAACACTATCAAGTCTTCATTGATTATCTTTAGTATTGAAATTTAAATTTAACCCGTCAATTACAATTATAATTCAAAAATTATTTTAGGAATGGCTTAAATACTCATTTGTAAATTTTTATTAATTACATTACATTAATACTTTATGTAATGTTGATACAACATAAGATATTAAGGACTAAATTTAACATCATATGTAAAACCATTAGGACTTTCTTGTTTACTACTTTGATGGTTTTTGTTCATGAGAATTTTGTTCAGAAGAATAATATATGTAGTTAAATGGTTGATTACATTTTTATTTGATATATTATTAGTCATGTTGTGTAGAGTATATTTAACCCGCGAGGACTGACTTACCTGTCTAAAAGACCGGGTTAGTAGTTTTTTCGATAAAAATTATATTTTTTGGGTGTCGGCAGGGCTGGCCGTCACTATACCTCTCGTACGTCTTTCCAGGAACATCATGTCTCACTTCCCGTCATTCTCTAGCCCTTACAGTCAGTTCAATGAAAGTTTCTTTAGAGGTCTGGTGTTTTTGACCGTGAGTCAGCTAAGGCTTCATGTTACATATAAATATTTTGTGTGCACATATTTCCTACATTAAATATTCAAAACACTAATGTACAAAACTTTTGTGGAGTTCGTCAGTATAAACACATCGTTGTATAACATACGGACGTTTTTAACGCATTAACAATAATTATAGAAATACCTACTGCAATTCAAAATATATATTTTTTATGTTACATAAATATTTTGTATGCACATATATCCTACATAAAGTAATCACAAAACTGATGTAAAAGACTTTAGAGGAGTTTTTGTGCAAATAAACTCATCATTTTTTAATATACTAACTTTTATATAAAACCTGGTCAAAAAGACCGTGAGTCAGTCATCGCGTTTTCAAATCAAAGTCAGTTCTGCCAGGTTAAAAAATACCTTATAATATCTGTGCCATATAATTTATGTGTGTTCAATATGCAAAATAAAAATGTATTAGTGCATATCTTCTTAGATAAGAGTTAAGATATATATATTACTGGAGGAACAAATTTTTGTTTTTAATTAAATATGATTAAGCAGCATAATTTAAATCATAATGTAACTAAAAGCATTATTAAAAGTGTAAAGTGTTAGTGTCATTGTTAAATAAGTCATTCGAAAGATTTTAAAATTGTGAATTTTAGAATTTACTATAGTTTTAAAACTTTTAATTGTGTTTTATTTATATTTGTAAAATACACATTTAAACTCTATGTGCTGCTTGAATGGTGTTCTTTGTATGAACTTTAATTTTTATTTCAGACTGAAAAAGCGGAAACAGCAAAGACAGATTGTAAATGATGTAAGTTTGTTTGGCACTTGTTGTAGAGGAGTGCATGGAAACCTTAAAATGTGATTAGTGTATGAAGTAGACTTAAACTGCACGTCTGGTAGATTTTACTAACGTTTATGAATGTATTTATCTATTTTTGCTAACATGCCTTTTCAGCTCTTAGCCATCATAATGAAGGATTTAGGTAGCATTATTCCATGACACAGAATAGTATTCTGCGTTTACGCTTAATAATGAAATGTAACATGAATGTAAGCATTGCATTTTTCATCTGTATACCATGAATTTTTTGTAAGCATAGTAGTTGACTCAGTTTGAAGTCACCCATAGTCTTTGATTTTTGCTTGTTTTTTGTTATAGTTAAGCATATAAAGCTGGTCTTTATCTCTAGAGCTTAACACTTTTTTACTGTGAGATAAAAACCCTTTACACTCAATTTACAAACATCAGTTTTCCTACAACTGCACTTTTACTGATATATAGTGGAGTTCATGTCCGCTGTATCTGAATTTGCAATTTTTTAAGGTAAAACAGCTTAAGCTCAGTCAAATCATTATAAAAGTGCAATCAGCTGTAGCACGTAAAGTGGTAATATAATCAGCTTATGAGCATTACAGTACTTTATCTCTCGCTCCCCAGTAAGTACTGAGCAGTTAAGAAACACTCCCTCTTCAGTAAACAGTTATTTTGCAGTTGAAGGATTGTAAACTGACACTTCAAGCTAGTTGTGAAAAAAAAATTATATTGTCTGAATGAAATTTTATAAGTATTTTGGGGCCTTCATGATAAACAAAAATAGAAAGCCTTGGAGTATATTTTTGTTCAGTAGTTATAAAGGGAGAACTAGGGCAGGCGCGTACCCAGGCGGGGGCTCAGGGGACTCAAGCCCCCCCCAAACATATGAAAAATTGCAAAAAAATCTTAAAGAAATTTTTTTTTTGGATGGGACTGGAAAATTTCTTGGGCACATGGCATTGTTGGGAAATTGCTAGGTCATTAAACGCCTGTCAAATACTTCCAAGGCCTCAAGTACAATGAGAACGGCGGGCGGTGAGCGGCAACGTTTGGTTTCTGTAACATTTATTTGTCGACTGGTAATTTTGGTGGCAGTGGCTTCGTCCGTCCCAAGCAGCGAGCAGAATTCAGTGACGTCGATCGTGTCACATTCGTCGCCTGGACAGGTTGGACATATTTTCGCTAGCCGCTCGCCATATGAATTGTTGCTTGTTAAAGATTAGAATCTATACTGGAGATACCGCGACAATGCTTTTTTGATTGAAAACCGGATTTAATACAATTCTCCTGGTCAAATCGCATAACAATATCTCGAGTCTATATCACGACTAGGAAAACTTTTGTTGTATTTCAAAACCATAGGATCAATCGAGGTCAGAAATTATACACGGTCAGATTTTGAAATTATAAATGTATCGCGGTTGGTATGATTTTTATTTCAGTATTAGTTTTGCCAATGGGGTTGAATCAAGGCAACACTGAAAAGGCTTCTTTTTAGTGTCGCCTTGGTTGAATCCAGCCATCTGATCAGCTGAACCTTGGTTGGAGGCGTCTGCATCTGAACTACGTCATGACATTTTGTGGCCTGTTGATCTGTCAAAAGTCGGTGATTGGAGTTAGTTGTGACATAATATACAGCTGCATTAAATAAACGTCTGTGCATCTGTTGTACCATAAAAATACTCTATATTTATTCACTTTTAAGATCACTGACTTAATGTAATCCACTTGATTTCTCTCAAAATCGTAATCTAAAAATACACTTCGCATCAATAAATTTCCTTAGAGCCGTAGACCCTTGTTTAGAGATTCCTTACAACAAAAACCAATCTCGGACAACCAACAAACCAACCTTGGAAGTATATCACAATCACAATGCAAATTGGTTATAAATCAATGAATAACTCAGATATATTTTTTTAAGATTTGGGGGTTGAAATAATTAGGCTATAGGGTGTAAGGCCTTAGAAAAATTTGCCACCCAATCGAAATAGCTGTTCCAATGGCCCAGGACCAATATTCTAGCTTGTGAAAAATCCCCCCTCCGGGATAGCGAGCCCCCCCCCCCCCCCCCAAACACTGACCCTGGGTACGCCACTGAACTAGGGTAGTGTTGCTTATACAAGGTGTTTTTTTTTTAATGCAACCCAAAACTTTATTTTACCAGTGAAGGATTATTCTTCCCCAAGATCCCCGGATTTGACCCCACTATATAGTTTTCTTTGGGACACATAAAGAGTAAGGCCTACAAAAAAATTCACAGGATATTAAGCTCCTCAAACAACCATAACAAATTTTATGCAGGAAATTCAAATACGTACCTTGCAACATGTGTTGAGGAATTCGATGGAGAGAGCACAACTTTGTACAAATGCCAATGGCGGATTGTTTGAACACAAAATGTAAACTAATGTGATCAAACTTAAATAAAAAATGTAAATATTACTAAAACAATACTCATTTCATCTTTACTGTATTATCCAATCTTAAAAATGGGTTGCGTTTAAAAAAACACCCTGTATCTTCTTGTTTTTATTTAAACTTTTTATAAATCTATATAATCTGATCTTTACATATGTTCCTATTGTACAGGTTCATAACTTGCAACGGGTGCACAGTCTATTTTTAATTTATAAATATATCATATTTAGTTACTATTTTTCTGGCTCTTCCAGGTAAAAATACGAAGATTAGAACTTGTAACTTCAACCCAATTTCTGTCTTCCTTTGAGTTCAAAGAGAAAAAACTTGACATTCGCAACAAGAACTGAATGTGTTGAACCAGAATGATTTTAATTGGCTTTAAGTCCATAGTGTTATAAATTAAACTATTATTTTTTAGCGATAGCTGGAGAGGAAAAATTCCGACTTTTTGAAGAAACGTATGTCGAATAGATGGAAAATAAATATTTAGAGAGAGATCAACAATTCTCTAAATATGCCTACATCATTGGCTGTAGCAATTTGTTTTTTTGTGCCTGGTTTCCTACTAGATGATCATTTGGTTTACTTTATAATTTTTCTAGTAAAAGTTTTGATTTTTGCTAGGAAGTGACTCTTCAACCTGAAAGTCACAAAATGTCTGGAGCTGTCATGGATCGAGGGAAATTAACATATTTTTTAAAACTTTTTTGGAAAATGATTTTTTAATTAAAACTTTAATATTATGAGTGTAAACTCATAATTAATAAACAAATAAAAAAAGAGTAGAATATTATTTATATTTCCAATTTAATAACTGATTTGCAAAGATAAAATTTACGTGAATAAAACCTCAAACCACAGTCTTGAAAATTTGACATTTTACTTTTGTTTTGAAAATTAGTACACTAGGTACTTATTCACAGCTACTTGGCAGCAGTGAAGGGGTGAGAATTGAGTAGGGGAGAGGAAATTCCACATAGACTTCCCCTCCTCCATATTCACCAATCCATTGAAATTCACCCACAGGTCGGGATTTTTGCACTTGAACTATAATATATTTGCTTTTAATAAAAATAAAAAAAAAACTTAAAAAAATCTTGGCGATTCTGAATCATAGCAGATCCTCATAGGGTTAAATCATGGGCAAATCTAGGCCATAGTCTTTGGGGTGCTCAGCTCACCCCACATTATATTGCTATTCATCATGGTCCATTTTAAAGGCCTATTTTCGAGGCTATTTATTGTAAAATCAACCACCAAAGAGAAATGAAGGTGCAACATGAAAATATTAGACTATCAGCATTATGGTATTTTCACTAATTAAACATAAATATATTTTGTTACCATTCGTATAACAGCTGAAAATATGTTATTTTTCTAATAAAAAAGAAAATTTCAAAGTTCCTTTTTTCTATATCCTATTTATGAAATACTGCTAGAGCATTATATTGATTGAGAAATCATAACAACATTTTAAAGGAACATTATAAAAAGTAATATTGTATGAGAGCCATTGAAAGCAATTAAAACCTATAGATAACTTGACCAAATAATGAAGTGATTTACAAATGTCAAAGAGAAATGAAGGTGCAACAGAAAAAAGTACTAATTAAATTAAAAAAAACTTCACTAATTAAACATAATACATTTTGTCATCATTCTTATTTCAGCCCCAAATACCGTGTGTCCCAAAAGTCCCAGCCCCCCTGTTATTTTTTTTATTAATAGAGATAAAAGTATAATATTCAGGGAATGTTTATATGATCAAAAATGAAGTTTATGAAAATTTTTACCCCCCCCCCCCCCCAAAGGAGTAGTTTGGGGGTAAGTCGAAATATTTAAATGTAAACCCCTGTCGAATTGTACATAATTTTAAAGATCATAATCAATGAAAAAGAATGGCGCAAACTAGCGGTCTCTACGTCAATCCAATCAAAAGTTTTGGCAGTTCAAGTTTTAATTTTTTTCAAAATAGAATAAAATACAAATTTTGTAGAATGGCCGGCTTATTCACCAGACCTTACAGGGGTTTACAATTTGTTTTGGGGGGCTTTTTAAAAGCAAAATTTATGACACAAAACCTGCTAATCTCGATGAATTAAATGCACAGATTGAACGAGCATGCCAGCTAGTCACACCAGAAATATTGGCAAATGTGAGGCAGGCATTTGAGTCCAGACTTTACTTCTGCCTGGAAGTGAATGGTGGACATTTTGAGCAGTTAATCTAAATTTAATTGTGCTATTTTTTCTCTTTCTTTCCCAAGAATATTCATTATTTCTTCATTATTTACATAAGTAAGGATTCCATTTGATTTTCAAAAAATTAAAACTTTGAACTGCCATAACTTTTGATAGGATTGACATGGAGACCGCTAGTTTGCGCCATTTTTTTTCTTTGATTACGACCTTTTAAATTATGTATAACTCGATAGGGGATTGAAATATTTACATTGAAATATTTCGACTTACCCGCAAACTACCCCTTTGGGGGGGGGGGGGGGGGAAGGGGTGAAAATTTACATACAGGAAAAACTTCCTTTTTTGATCATATAAACATTCCCTGAATATTATACTTTTATCTCTATTAATAAAAAAAATAATAGGGGGTGGGACTTTTGGGACACAAGATATGTTTTTTTCTTATAAAAAAGACAATTTCAAAGTTTCTTTTTTCAATATCCTATTTATGAAATACTGCTAGCATAATATTGATTGAAAAATCATAACTCTATGGGATTTATTAAGTTCACGATAGTATGGTAGCCAGAGGGATTTTTTTGGGGTTAATTTCTGTGAGAAGAACGAAAGAGGTTCTATGCTTGCAGGGCCTGATTAAGAGGTTTGGCGCCCCTAGGCTTGAATTGGAGTTGATTCATTGTAACAGTCTTCATTAGACCTTTAAGATACCTGGTGGACCGAGATTTCTTCGGTATTATTTCATATTTAGTACTTCATCAGCTTACTGTAATATTTTACTAGGACCAACTGGAAGATAACAAAGACACCCACGTCTCGGCTTCACATGGGCTAAGGCTGAGAGTATCTTTTTGTCTCTGCACTAAGAGTGCGACTAAGAGTTGGTAGTTTACAGTGTTATAATATTGATAAACTTTTTGCCTGCATAGAACACGTTTTTCAGTCAGAAATTAGTTATTTCCAGACGTTGAAGGAAATCCTCAGAGCCGTAGTCGAGTTAATTGTGCAATCAAGCATGATCAAGGAAGCAAGCAATCAAGCAAACGTTGCTCATGTACAGTTAAGACTATGGGATGTGCCTTTAGGTTTGATAAAAAACATGCGTAAGCAGGCCGCATTTCTGCAAAAGGGGGCGCGGAACTTTTGTTTTATACCAGTCCCGCAAATTATATTTTAATTCATTCAATTTTTTTAAAATTTTTCTCCATCCAGTGGCGCCCCTGGATGGCTGATGCCCTAGGCTGCAGCCTAGTCAGTCTAGAAGTTAATCAGGCCCTGTATGCTTGTTTGCACAACGATCTCAAAAACAGCTCCGAGGATTTCCTTCAAAGTCTAGAAATAAGTAACTTATGACCCAAAAATGTGTTCTATGCTGATTACTTGGCCAGAGAAAATCTAATAACTTAATAAAATGAATTTTAAAGTCGTAAAATTTTAACTTGGCTTTATGAGTTGCCATGATAGCAACAAAATAAACAAGGAAAGTGTAAACAAATTAAGTACAGTAATCATTACAGCTGTTGGCAGATTACAGCCATGCAGGAAAAATACAGCATGTGAGAAGAAGATTGGAGTAGCATGGAGTAACAACATATTTTTTATTCATTAACTTTATGACAATGAAATATTTTATAGTAATTGGATGAACTGGTATACCTGAAATAATACCGATCAAGGCCCGGTCCACCAGGTACTTTGCCCTAAAATTCAGTGGTTCTATTTGTTTCAGAACAATGTTTGAAAACCTTAAAGTATGATTGTGTTACTTATAAATTCAAATGTAAAGGATGTGATTATGTTTTTTTTACAATAAGCCTCAAGTCAAACGGGATGGTTGAATAACGTCCAGTTGGAATAAAGTCCAGTAGGGAATTTTTGTGGAATAACTTCCAAAAATCCCTGCTTTCGTCCCCGTCAACAGATATATTAAATTAAAACGTGTGAGAATAACGTCCAGTGAGAATAAAGTCCATGATACAGTACAAACAAAAAGTTTCTATGTCACAAAGAGCTCTAGCTTTTGTAAGGGACTGTCTTGGACGTTATTCCACAAAGAAATGAAATGTAAAAACTAGTCGAGTCGGAATAACGTCCAGTGGAATAAAGTCCAGGATGGGCGCCCGCCGCGCCGTCATACATTTGTGCTCACATTTTGCCTCACTCCCTTTGAAGGAGTTATTTTATCAAACAAGTCAAGGACTGTTGACACAAATTAGTTTTTATTCATATCAGCTATTTATCGAACTCTTTATCTCTGTGTGTACAAAGTTTGCTTGCCAAATAAAAACTTAAAAAGTGTTTTTTACTAGACAAACGAAAACATAAAATAACATTTTTATTATAAATTGTAGTTATTATTAGTGTGTTGATCAACCAACCGTAGCGGTCTCTGATAAATACACACAGTTTCCTCTAGTTGTAGGCTAAATAATCTATTCTATATATTAATACGCAAGCGGTTTTCTTTTCACAGTCAAACCTCAATAACGGCTGGACGGATTTTAACGTTTGAGGAGTCAAATTAAAGGGATTTTAATGTAGATTTGTCAATACGTCTCAGAATTTTTAGAAAGGGCGTCACTAAAGTACAGTAAAGGGCTAAAGTTTTGGAACAGTGGCTATATCCATCGACGTTTGACAAAGTTCAGTTTACTATGTTTACAACTGAACACCAGATCATGCTTTGAAATAATTCTACAGGTAAATCACAGATTGCAGCACTTAAAATTTATTTTTCAAGCAGAGCGGTTTTTATTTTTACAGCTAAGATTACTACATAATGAAGTGTTGTTTTAATTGCTTTTCCGGTGCAATTGCCAGTTTATCGATTTACAACGTAGTTTACGATATATCAATACATTTCAGCATAGTACTTTTTGTGATTTTATTATCTAGAGCGAATTTAGTTTTGGATTTGGTGCAGTTATTAGAAGAAGACGCACATTGACCGGTAGGAGGGATAAGGCCTAACAGCATAGAGATCGCTGGGGATTACGACGTAATCGCTGGCAACTCCCTCCCGATGTGTACAGAGCGGTATCGATCTATTTCGCTGTATTTTCAATATATTAAAGAAAACTCTCGATCTGAAAACAGGGCTATATATTTTTAATTTGGCCTTGGACTGTTAGACTTACAAGGCCAATGTTAAGATTTTACATATCAAAAATTAATTGTATTACGTTGTTAGATTTTCTCTGGCCAAGTAGAATCTGCATATAACACGGTTTTTAGACATAAATTACTTATTTCCAGACTGAAGGTAATCCTCGGAGCCGTTTTTGAGATAATTGTACAAGCAAGCATGCAAGCAACTGTTTGGTTGGCGATTTTTTCAGTTGATTTTAGAAAGGTTTTGTCACCAGTGGAAAAACAAAAGTTAAAAGTAATAAGCCCAGGGGAAACTTTGTTCCAATGTCTTATCCTAAATCGTACACAAGAATACCGCCAGAGAGCAGCAACAATTAACCTATTACCATAGCCATCTCTAACAAAGCCGCGACGCTAGTAAATCAATGACAACAACGCGTCTAAGGGTTCAGGTGGTTTGTTAATCCATACTCTCTTATGGCATTATATTTTGTTTACTCGAAATCAGCTGGCTCTGTCAGGGTTTTTACCATGCAAAAAAAACCTTGCAAAGCGGCGTTGCCAGTTCGAACGCCACGGCCTTGTTATAAATTGCAGACGACCATGCTATTATAACTGGCGCCAATTCTTGGGACCCACGCCGTCCATAAGACTAATGTTAATTTTAGCATTGGGCTTATGGACGGCGTGGGCCCTAAAGAATTGGCGCCAGGTATACCCATAGAAGTATAAACAGTTATAGTTCTATGGGTATACCACCCATCAGTTCTCTAGTTGCCTAATTCTCAGTCCCACACTCATAAGCATACTACCGGTACTCACTATAAGTTTTGATTCGATACTGGCCAATAACGCCAAATTGTCCAATAAAGTTTTTTAAACTCATTAAAACCCGTCCTTGCTATTATTACCATCATCTCGCAAACTGCCAGTGTTGAAAATGCAATGGAAATTTTAATCTAGAGCCTGAATTAGAAAGCAGGAACTATAAAGGTAGCCATACTGGTAATAATCTATTATACTAATTTGCTAAGGAATTTTTTGTGTACAGCAAAACTCCTTTATTTATGAACCGATTTTGATGATTGAGGTGTCAAATTAAAGGGAATTTTCTGTAGAGGTTATGGAATAATTTTTGTAATCCTAAGTTAAATGTGCTTTGCCCCACTGGACTTTTAAGTTCCCATGTATTTTAAATGGAGGTATATTTGACCAAACATATGGTTTATATAAACTCTTTTTATTTTAATTAACAGCAGTCTTGAGAAAAACCTTAATGTCTATCTTCTGTCACTTTGATATTTATTTACATTTTTTGGTTATTTTAGCGAATTTCCCCTATAGGGAAGTAGCTATTACCGTAGGCGGCACGGTGAGACTTAAGCCCGGGACCATGTTATTTTTTCATTTTGAGGTCCCTAGACCCCAAAAACACCATTCGTTCATTTTCATATATATGTATATATATATATATATATATATATACCTGTCCGTAGGCGCGATAACTTTTGTAAAAAAGGTCCGATCTTGATGAAATTTGGAACAAACGTGTAAAGCGTCATTCATGACTTCGATTTCGCAAACCAGCAAGATTGATTTGCTCTAAGAAGGTTTTTTTCACAAAATAAAATTTATTTTCAAGATTTAACACCTTTTTACTAATTATTTTTAAATTTCATTGTCAAAATTGAATTCAGCTTAAAAAAACAAACAATTTAGCATTTTGAATTACTATTCTATGTCAATCCGTTGCTTAGATATTGGATAATATTGGATGTGCTAAACACAATACATTGTCCAATATTGTTTTTAATTTTTCCCTCCAAAAAGTATAGTCACCCTGATTTGAGATGTTTTAAAAAAAATATAATTCTGAACATATGATTAAATTTGCAGGTGTTGAATATTTTATTTGTGTCTATTTTGAATAGTTAGAGTTCATTGATCATGATTTTGCAGAAAATATATACTATATCAAAAAATACAAATTATTTTTAAATTAAGAAAGAAAGTAAGAGCATTTGGAGGGGGGGGATGTCTCGGTCTAAACTGCCTGAATATGTAGCATAATATATGATATGTTTAATTATGAGGATTGATTTGATTGTTTTATTGAAATTGGCTGGAGATGTAGGTCTGTTGCAACAGGGATGTTTTAATTACTATAAAACTGACCATATGATTGAATTTAATTTTTCCATGAGGTTGAATTATTTGTTTGTTTTGAGTGTTTTGAGTTCATTGGTTATATGTTTGTTGACATTTATATTCTATAACAAGATTACAGTTATTAAAAATTAAAAGACTAAGAATTATATAAAATACAAAAGTGTATGTATTACTAATGAAAACCAATATGGTCTCTTTATTAATTTTTCTCATGTTTAAAGCTCATGAATGATTAAATATGCGTTTTTAGTATATTATTTACTTAACGTATTCAAATGATACTTTCCTTCAAACAAGTTGAATGCTCACATATACAACATAAATCCTATGGAAATTCGCTGAGTACGCAGGTCTGCTGCGACGGGGGTATTTTTAGTTTACAACAACTACTTTGTGAAAGCATTCATATCTTGGTGGATTGTTAATATTGAAATATAATATTCAAATATAATATTCAAATAAAACTTAAATCTGTTGTAGAAAATAAATCTGTTGAAGAGAATCACTCACATAAAATAATTTTTAAAAGTGGGTGTAAAAAACGTAATAAAGTAAACCAATAAATTTCATTTCACCAATACCAAACAAATATATTCTCTTCAAGCTGTCTGTCTAAAAGAAATTCCTGATCAGTTCTTTAAAGACGGAGACAAACGAATAAGAAGTTCTATTAAAAAAGTGGTCCAACTTCCAAGTGGTACTTTAAGAAAGGTTTTACACTCCAACAAGAAATATGAAGGATTAGGAATAAGGAGGATAGCTTGAGAGATATGATTACTGTTCGCTTGAAAAGGAAATATACCTTAGGATAGAAGTAATTAGTTATCCATAACCAATTATTCAAGATTTGGAGGAGACAGAGTTTTAACTATGGGCCTCCCAGCCATAAAAAGAGAAAACAATATTTTTGTGTACAAGCAAGTCCTAAATGTCAAGTGTTGAAGAAGTATGGACTAAATCCAAGGAATGGCGGAATTGCATATGAAGACGACCTGTAACGGTGAAGGTTGCCAGAGGGCCTAATAAAATTGTTGCAGACATTAGAATGCGTATGTGAACAAATTAAAGGAAGAAAACTGCGAACCATATGAAGAGGAGAAGTATGCATTTAGGATATTGAGAGTTCGAAGAAAAGTTGATGACAAAGCGAAAATCAAAAGGAACAAATAAAGGCTTAATAGGAGTAGTTAATCTCGCATTCAGGTTCGAGACCACTTCTATACAGCCCGAAGAAATTCACACATGGAAAATCTATAAACACAACAACTATGCTGTACCTCAGTGAAAAGCAAATATTGATTATCATACTTCTAGAGATCATCAGAAAAAATATGAAAATCAAAAAGAAACCCTAACTAAAATCATAATAACGCTAAGCTAACATATAAACTTATAAGAATTAAACTAATAATGATATCCAATATTTTGCAAACTATATAATATATGCCTGCTCAAAGTTGACAAAATTTTCTCTCATCATTTAAATAGTTAATTTTATTAACTGGAAACGACTAGTAATAACTAATTTGAGAGAACATAATATCATAAGGAAAATAATTGGTTCTGAAAAAAATTGATCAATAATATCCCGATTATATTTAATAAGATCGTCGAACACAACTATGTGTATTCAAATGATTCAAAGATAGTTTATAATAAAGCTTGCGCTTCCTATAACGGTAATTAAAGCGCAGGGCAAAGCCTTTGAAAAACCTGGTTTGTATTTGCCAGAACCTAGCTGTAATTTTCACACGAACAACTCTATGTTGCTTTTTTCAAGAGTTGGATGGTTTTCTGACAAAAGTGTCGGTAAAATAAACTATTAAGCAAATGATAACACAGGATCTATTGCTGTGTAGGCTTACAAGGTCCGAAGTTACACCATTGTAGAGGGTTTCGGGGCTAAACCGTGTAGACGTCGAACTCGTTGAATGCCGACGTTTTGGGTGTATTACAACATCCATCTTAAGGATAGTTAATCGCAGCGCACAAAGCTTATTATAGTTCACTCCTTCATCACTGATGAGCGCGCCCTATCTGGTCGTTATTCAAACTGTTGAATTATAGCTGAGATAGTGACAAGTTTATTACACTCTCTCTTTTATGATGGTAGCGACGCGGCAGAGGGTTGAGGGATGAAAGCCCCCCGCCACTGACCGCGGCAAAAGTAAGGTCGACGGGTCCTGTTCGAGTTATCGCCGTTTTCGTTGCCTTGATGGTAATTTTAGCGAATTTCCCCCTTAGCAAGGGAAGATGTGCTACTGTAGGTCTCATCGTGAAACGTAAACCCGAGACCTTATTTTGTGAAATTAAAATACATTGTGCAATAAAATACCCCCGTTTCAGCAGTCCTGCATTCTCAACGAACTTCAAGTGCATAAGTATACAGGGTGGAAGGAAGTTAGTGTTAAAACATTTTATGTGATAAACTATACATGGTATTTCTAATAAAATGGCACAAATATAAGTTTCCATAGCCTTGCATTAAGTGAATAATGGATAAAATAAGATTTTTTCAAAATGTTTGTGGATCAGATTAAGTGGCTATAAGTTAATGGCATCGAAGATTGTTTTTTCTATTTTATTCCCATATTTGGAATAATTATACAATTTCAAATAAGAATAATACAGAAATATTTATTTTCAACACCTTTATAAACTCTTGTTTTCTATTTAAGTCTAGATTTGTGTTTTTTGAGAAAATTTAAATTAAGTTTGATGCGGTATTTCTATGTTATACTGGACTGTAGAATGTGTAAAATATTATCAAAAACTTGCCCTTTTAATCAGTTTTAAATTGATGTATGAAAGCTTACTATTGCTCTAATTCAACATTTATAAATCTAACAGTATGTGGAGAAAACAGGGTAAAGCTGAAAAAAAGTAAAGCTGTTTCTTTTTCTGAAGAAAACCTGTATGTCCCTTAATAAAATGGCTATAACTGCACTAAAACCTATGTTTTATGCATTTTATTACCATTTTCAGAATCCTCGTAAAATTATAAAGAGGAATATTAAAGTATAATTAGGACGAGTCATCATTTTGAACTTCTGTTTTATGGTTAAAGTTTGAAATTTTGTTTTTACGAACACGAATTAAAGCTTACGATATTAGTTTTATGTCCTATTTAAATATGATATAATATTTTAGTTAAATTGTCAATAAAACCTGTAGTGTAGTATTTCATCTGAAACCTTATTAAATGAAGAATCTTTTGATAATATTCAACACACTCTTAAGTCAAATCGTAAAAAAAATTTCAAACTTTAACCAAAAACAGAAGTTCAAATTGATGACTCGTCCTAATTATACTTTAATATTCTTTTTTATAATTTTACGAGGATTTTGAAAATGGTAATAAAATCCACAAAAACATACTGCCGAAAGGCTTTTCTTATTAAAGAGAGTGGATTCTCCAGTATGCCCCTGATGCAATATTGAAAATGAAACGATTACATGTATTTGAAAATTACAGTGAATATTCTGAACATCGTCAAACATTGTACAATAATTTAAGAAAACATAATGGTTCCTTGGTTCCTCCAAATTTGCAGTTTATATTTATAGAAGAAAATTCAAAATTATGGTTTTACATATTGAAATTCCTTTAAAAAGTTAATGTTTCAATTTAAAATTTTGTGGACTTGCATTGACTGATGGAATACTGAATCAATTCTTAATGATCCATATTTTGTGATATCTTAATTTAAGATGTTAATTGACATTAGGGCTTCATGTATAAACAAAACAAAGCCTATAAATAAAAGAGTATAAAAAATAAAATAAATCTCTGTCGCATCGTGGCCTTCAAGCCTAACTCTGTTTTCGTGACCGTCACATTTCTCGTTGTTTGATGGCAAGAAACCCTCTCGCTTGTTTCGCGGACGGAGAATAGCTTACTCGTCCCCGCAGCTGAAAAATCGCTCGCTCATTTCGTAGCCGGAAAATTTCCGCAGCCGAAAATCGCTCGGTCTTTTCCAGGCTAGAAAATCACCTGCTTGTTTTGCGGCCGGCAGATCTCTTGGTTGTATTGTGGACGACAAGCCTCTCGCTCTTTTCGCAGCTGTCACATCTATTGGCCATATCTTGTCCAGATAAAAAGTCGTTGCTGGCAGGCATATTTCTTTGATGTTTCACTGGCGACCGTATTTCGCTATTTTCGAGGTACTCATATTTATTGACCACATTGCGGCCGAAAAATCTGTCGTTTAGATCACGGCTGGCAAATATCTGACCCACTACAACTAATGCGCTTGCCCTCTACATGGCCGTTACACCTTTAGCGGGCGCATCGCGGCTGTCAAATCGCAGTCCTTATTTATACCACGGCCAGCAAATCTCTCGGACGTATTGCAGCCGGAAATCGCTCAGTGTTTCTATGGCCAGCAAATCTCTTGGTCTCATTGCGGTTGTTAAATATGTTGGTCATATCGCGGCCGTAAAACAATATTGTATTTTACTTTACACAGATTGAGCTCAAGTATTCGTTTTAGGAGGCAACATGGCTGATTTCACTGGTCGGAAATTGTTTTGAAATAGTTGGAAAAGGTCAGAATAAAGTCGGAAGTTTCATATGTGAAATCTGTTAAACACCTTGCTTTGGTTTCACGGCGGCTGGCAAATTTCTCGGTCATATCATGGCAATAACAGCTCTTGGTTAAGATGTATTGTGGCCTACGAACATCGGTTGTATAAAATCATAAGAACCATAGTATAAAATGTAATAAAAAACGTTAATAAAAAAATATATATATGTTTCTTGTGTTTTGTGTGGGGGGCGCCAAACTCCGATTTTGCCCCGGGCGGCAGTTAGTGTAGAACCGTCACTGCAACCAACATGCAAAGTATTACAATTTAAAAAGATTCATGGACATTACAAAGGTTGGTTATTGTTAATTAATCTATAAGTATAAAAGAGGATGTTGGTTTATATATATATATATATATATATATATATTTATTTATTTATATAGTTGGCACGGATAAACTCAGAAACCGCTGGACCGATGGCCACGAAACTTGGTACATACATGTAGAATTTCATGGAGTAGGTTTATACACCTTCAATTTCGTGATAACTTTCAGGGCTTAGCCCTGGGACCGTCTTAAACGTACCCATGTCAGGGATTTTGAAAGAATTTGAGTTAGATTTGTTTACTAACAAAACATATGAAAGTAAAATTTAAAACAGGTGATGTAAATTAATGGTATTTCTTTCTGCTATTTAACTGTATTTGTTAAAATGAAGATTTGTTACTTGGTGCCAGGTGGTCAATGAATTAGACTTTTGCATTTTTTTAAAGTGCAATACACTATATAAAATTCTGATATGTAGTATAAGATAAAATAAATAACTGATTACTGAAGGACTCCAGTGATCACTGATCACTTATACTTGAAGGACTTTTTTATGACAACTAACTGATATTTAAATAGGAAGAGTGTGCTACTGTAAAGAATTAATTTTATCTACAGCACTTTAAAAAAATTGCCGGGACGGCTCATTCAAACGTTTTGCTCAATCTATAAGTATAAAAGAGGATGTTGGTATATATATATATATATATATATATATATATATATATATATATATATATATATATAGCATTGATAAACTCAGAAACCGCTGGACCGATGGCCACAAAACTTGGTAGATACATGTAGAATTTCATGGAGTACGTTTATACACCATCAATTTCGTGATAACTTTCAGGGCTTAGCCCTGGGACCATCTTAAAGGTACCCATGTCAGGGATTTTGAAAGAATTTAAGTTAGATTTGTTTACTAACAAAACATATGAAAGTAAAATTTAAAACAGGTGATGAAAATTAATGGCATTTCTTTCTGCTATTTAATTGTATTTGTTTACATGAATATTTGTTACTTGGTGCCAGGTGGTTAATGAATTAGACATTTGCATTTTTTGAAAGTGCAATACACTATATAAAATGCTGGTATGTAGTATAACATAAAATAAATAACTGATTACTGAAGGACTCCAGTGTTCAATGATCACTTATACTTGAAGGAATTCTTTTTTTATGACAACTAGCTGCTATTTAAAGAGGAAGAGTGTGCTACTGTAAAGAATTAATTTTATCTACAGCACTTTAAAAATTGCCGGGACGGCTCATTCAATCTTTTCGTTCAATATAGAGTCTAAAAACGTAAGACAGCACTTTTTAATAATTACTGGAGTGGCATTGTAATGTTTTGTTCAAGGTACGCCCTAAAACCTTCAGAAAATGATCTTACAGTGAATAAAATTTCAAGCCATGTTCTATGGTTCCTCCAACACGTTTGCCTTCATAAGAAATAGAATTTCTAATACGCAGGTCTACTGCGACGGGGGTGCATAATAAAGTTCTATTAAAGGGTAACATATGCGAGCAGATTCAAATTGCCGTCGAAAAAGCTAAGGGTGCCGTTCCTTATATTGTGCCCCATGACCATCATCAGGGCAAGCTCAGATACCGTGCGTTAAGCAGAAACAACCATAAATGCTTCTCGGCGTTCATCTCTGTAAATTGGCCTCTTGAGTGTGTGAGCGCAATCCTCTTCACCTGATAGCAAGATCGACTGGACAGCCGATACAAGCAAAAAGCACTTGCAAGAGGAAGAACCGCCGATATTAGGCATGAGCCTACCCAGGGCAGCAACACCATTTGGGGCTTTGTCGGTGGGGCGTTAGATATGGTCACATTTTTTATATAGACAGGCACTTTATGCAGGAATAGAATACCCCCATCGTAGCAGACCTGCGTACTAAGAACGAATTTATAAAAACTTTTTTTGTTTTATGGAAGTACATTTGATGTGTTCAAAGAAGTAGATTTCACAACAAGAAAAATAAACGGGAAAGCAAAACTATATAATTGATGGGTGATAGGGTATGTTTACTTTTTAATCGTGAGCGAAGCCACGGGTTCTTCTAGTATAAGTCTAAAAACGTAAGACAGCACTTTTTAATAATTGCTGGAGTAGCATTGTAATTTTTTGTTCAAGGTAGACCCTAAAACCTTAAGAAAATTATCTTTTACAGTGAATAAAATTTCAAGCTATCTTCTTTGGTTCCTCTAACACGTATGCCTTGTAGGAAAGAAATAGGATTTCTAATACGCAGGTCTGCTGCGACGGGGGTGCATAATAAAGTTTTAATTAAGGGTAACATATGCGAGCAGATTCAAAGTGCCGTCGAAAAAGCCAAGGGTGCCGTTCCTTATATTGTGCCCCTTGATCATCATCAGGGCAAGCTCAGGTACCGTGGAAACGACCATAAATGCTTCTCGGCGTTCGTCTCTGTAAATTGGCCTCTTGAGTGTGTGAGCGCAATCCTCTTCACCTGGTAGCACGATCGACTGGACAGCCGACACAAGCAAAACGCACTTGAAAGAGGAAGAACCGCTGATATTGGGCATGAGCCTACCCAGGGCAGCAACACCATTTGGGGCTTTGTCGGTGGGGCATTGGATATGGTCACATTTTTTATGTACAGGCACTTTATGCAGGAATAGAATACCCCCGTCGTTGCAGACCTGCGTACTAAGAGCGAATTTCTAAAAACCTTTGCTTTATGGAAGTACATTTGATATGTTCAAAGAAGGAGATAAATTAGATTTTACAACAAGAAAAATAAATGGGAAAGCAAAACTATATAATTCATGGGTGTTAGTGAATGTTTAATTTTAATCGTGAGCGAAGCCACGGGTTCTTCTAGTACTAAAATGTATTTGAAGTCTTCATAAAACGTTTTACAGCTGAGAAATTTTATGATAATAGTACGTGACGTGATCGTGAGGTTCCAGTGGCCGGGTCGGCACACTGAGGCTGTTATAGGGATTGTTCCCTCTTCAGCCTTGGACAGGTGGGTCAGGGTAGCGCACAGCTGCAGGACTTTGTAGTTCAATACGAGAAGAGTTTAATACGAATGCCTGCAGCTGTGCTCGTGGTTGGTTGTTGATGGTTGGGTGTGGATTTCGGTGGGGATAGTGTGGGTTGGGCAGTGGTGAGTTGTGGTCGAGTGTCACTGTGAGGCGTTTGGTCTGGTGATGTCGGGTGGTTGGGTTTGAGTGAGGATGGAGCGTTGCAGCAGGACTTTGTTGACTTGGATAATAGTATAATTTGACAGTCATATATAGCAGAGTATAATTATGTGATATGCGTTTAAAAAATCTTGTACCCTAAAAAAATTCATCATAAGCCCAAGACTTCTTTATATACGTTTATACTTAAAAAGACTAGTGGGCACGAGCTGAACAGAAGCTTTTTTAAAGGCTGCCGATAAAACAATGTTTATTACAATTAGTGTTTTAATTTCTCTTTCACTCTTTCCATATGAAATCATATTGAGTAAAATTGATAACGATCTTAGAGATCGAAAATTACTGCATTGTTATTTTTAATAATCAACCCTGGTTTCGTTTCAATCTATGATTAATCGTTATGTAGAGTTAGCCAAGAGGATGTTGAAGTTTGGGAGGGTTGAACGTTCTATGAAGACATGGGGAATGATGGACACTACAATGGCTCGGCATTTTGGGCATGTCAGCGAGATCACTCACTGCTCGTAATCACAAGGACACGTGACCGGAAGAATAGGGTGACGAGAGTGTTAGCGGGGGTAAGAGAGACACAAAAATGGAGAAACGAACTCCCGGCCAACTGTGTCGACATATAGTTTTAAACTACATTTTGAAGAGCGCTGAAGTCAATTACTGTAACAAAAAATCTTTCGTGGAACCTCAAGAAATAAAAACAAGACAATGGTCAAAGACCTAGCCGGCAGAGGGGTTGTTCGTTTTATCCCCACTCCACCCCATCCCATACACCGCTGTCACGGGTCTATCGTTTTGTTTTGACATCTGCTCTCTGTGCGACACGGCCTTGACCAGATAGAGGTGCTTATTATAAAAATCTAATCTAATTGTCACATATGAAAACCAATGAAGTACTACCATATTTCTACTGATTTACACAAGCCAAATGAGACACAAAAGAAAACTGTCCGACATCCCATTCGTAGATAAACCATGAATAATTACCACCGTTGCAGCACACCTGCATACTCAACGAATTTAATGCTTAAATTGGTTATTCAAACAAAGCCTCATATTTCACTTAAAATCAACTCATGTGAGTAAATATGCATGGGAAAGGAATAGTATTCTCCATAAGAATGACTTGGATGTGAAGTGAGTGTGCAGGTTTGCTGTCACGAAAATGTGAAAATGAGGCTTATAGGGCTTTAATCCAGTACAGTATATCTCTATTATGTAGTTGAAGTTGTATGTCAAGTTTCATTAAGATATGTTAAGAAATAGGCGATTCATAAAATATTATTTACATTCCTTGGGGTTAACATTGGGAAGGTAAGTGCGCAGATTTACTGCCTCAGGAATCTAAAAGGGGGCTGTTTCATAAAACACCTGTAAAACAGGTCCTGTAATACAGGACTTTTAAAATAAAAAGTACAATGCCTGTAAAATCTGTTTCATAAAACTATTATAAAGATACAAAATCAGCTGTGAAATTTCACCTGTATTACAATAGTGTGCAGTATTTTGTTTCATAAAGTGTAGTGGCCTGTATTACAGGCCCTGTAAAATGAGTACAATTTTATTATGCTTAAGACCACCATAAAAGTTTAACAATCGATAACTATTTTGTTTTAACAATGTGATGGTGAGAGTACAGTCGACTCTCGCTAACTCGAAAGTCCACGGGACTGCGATTTTTCTTCGTGTTACGTATGGTTCGTCATAGGCATAGTTCGAGTTATAGAGGTAGACTAAATGAAAATTCGTGATATAGAGGTAAAGAAAAATGTAGTTTATACCCTACATCTTCGACAAATCCAAGCTTTTAACTTATTTAAATATTATATATCAATGAAAAATACAGTATTTATAATATTATAACCTGTAACTCACAAAAAAAGATATATCAATTCTGATTAAAAAGTCTGGAGTCTTCTGCTTAAACATGTAAAAACAATCATTACAGTATCGATCATAATTTTTATTAAATCAATAATATAAAGAGACTTTATTGTATCCCCTACAGCTACAAAAATCAACTTACAACTCTGAATATTACTTTATTACTTTATTAATGAATAAGACTTACAGTACGGTATGCAGTAAAAAACGTGTGAAACAAAACAGAGTAAACAGTAAGAACTCCGGGATTTCGTATTACAGAGGTCCGTTGTGAAAACTCGTGGTATGGAGGTAAAATTCGAGTTGTGGAAGTAAAGCGTGAATCGAATCCGTCTTAACTACTGAACTTCGTGTTATAGAGGTAATTTTTGTGAACCTTCGAGTTATAGAGGTAAAATATACCCGGAAAATTGGTTCATGTTATGAAAATTAGTTCGTGTTATGTATAGTAATTTCTTCGTGTTAGACAGGTTTTTCCAAGGGGATTAAAAATAATTTGTGATATCAAGGATTTTGTGATATTAAGGTTCGTGTTAGCGAGAGTCGACTGTATTTGTGACTATTAGAAGTTGAATTAGACTCAGGAAGTAGATTTTAAGAAATTCTTGATCAAAATATATTTTTCTCTTTTAAACATGATGATATATTTATTACGAGAAATACAAGTAACGTGTGTTCAGTAAATCACTGTAACACTTGCTCGAAAGTACCGGACCGGTTTAATGACAGGTAAACTAAATAATGGTTAACATTATTTTGCAAAGCAGTTCCGACCAAAAAGTTCTAATTTTTGCAGGGGCGGCTCCAGTATCTATTCTCGGAGGGGGCAAATGGGGAGATTTGGGGTGGGGGACATCCGGGGGGTCTGGGGGGTATGGAATACCCCCCAGGGTGGAGGGGGGTCCGGGGGTCCTCCCCCGGAAAATTTTCAAAAATGAGGCACAGAAAACTGCGTTTTTATCTATCCTGAGACGTGAAAAATGTTATCAAACTTAGCTTTTTTTAAATGTAAAAACAGGTTTTACTGGCGAGTGAATTGAGTAGAACACTATACTTTTTCGTCGGTTTTTTGTAGGTGTCTGCGGGTCCCCGAATTTTTCGGGCCGGCTTGGGTCAGGGCCAGCTCGAGACATCGGGTCGGAAAGATCGGGCCAAGATCGGGTCGGGCCGAAAGCTAATTTAGCGGCCGATAAAGCACACGGTCGTTCGCAATCTTTCAAGATTGCGTACAAACCCCCCCCAAACTAAAGGTGGTTCCGGGAAACACGCCTTGGAAAAATTGGAAATTGTTGTGTATTTTTTATTGTTTCAGAGTGTTTAAGAAAATTCCAAAAAGTATATTACGTTACCTATCTAACCGTTAGACATACAATGGAAGTGAATAATTAATAAAAAATTATAAGAAAATTATTTGTTCATACAGTATTTATTTTTGCAGCCATAACTAAAAGTAATATTTTAGGGAGGTTGAAGGTAAACCAAAGAAAAGACAAGTATAGTATAACATGGTTACTTTGTTATACAAATCCAGATGATGTCCTAAAGAAAAAAGATCTAAATAACAAAATCAAGTCGCCTACATTTGGTTTTCGAAAAACGATCAATAATTTTTTCAATGTCTAATTCAATGTCTTTGTGCACGTGTAACAAACACAATCCAGTTAATCGGTCTTCATGCATCCTTGAGCGCAGCCACGTCTTCAATCTTCTCAAGGTGGAAAATGATCGTTCAGCCGTAGCGACGCCGACTGGCAGAGTGGCAAGGATTTTCAGGAGGGATTTGATTGTAGGATATAAATCCTCGTCACAACAGTTTACTAGGTCGATAGCATTTTCTGGGATTTCTTTGACGTTGACATTCCTCCATTTGTTGGCCCAAAGTTGCAGTTCACCTCTTAAATGGAACAATAACATCTTCTTTTCTTGATTAAAGACTGGTGAAAACTGTTCCAGCGCCTTTTCAAGATGATCTTGTTTTTTTTGAAAACTTTCTCCGTCTTCAGATAGTAAAGCTTTTGGCAATAAATTTCTCAGCCCAAAGCATTGAAGTGTAGATTGCCCGAATCTTCCTTTGATGTCTTCACAGATGTTTTCAAGTAAGGGGATGTAAATGGATCGCCGAAAGTATTCTTCTGGAGTGCTGCTTGCATAATTTTCTCAATTAGTCTGCCTTCCAACAATTCTTGGTAATTTCATTTCTACACCAACTGAATCAGCTACTTCTTTAGCTTCCGCAAACAATTTGGAAAACACTTCATCGCAATCTCTTCTTTTGTTTTCCAAAGTAGAAAGCGTGTTGTGAATGGCACTAGATGCTCGATTGAGGTCTAAAGAAGGCAACTGTAGCAGTCTGCTGATTGGAAGAGTTACTTGGAAGATATCCACTAGACTAAAGGTTGAGATGATAAATTCGGGTGAACACAGTGCATGGAGTAGAGATGTAGCTTTGGATGATGTATGTGTGTCTTTCCAAGTGGAAATGCGAGTGAGAGCCTCTACAATTTCTGTGAAGTACATCTTGAATTGTAGTACACCATCGTGCCTCTCTGCCCATCTTGTCTCACAAAGTCCTGATAACTGTAATTCTAGAATATTCTTGATAACGAAGTTTCTCTTTGCGGACACATTGAAAAATGTAATAATGGATTTCATTATGTCTACGGTGTTCCTAACATTCACCACTGTACTGGATTTTGACAAAGAATTGTTCAGGCAATGATTGTAACAAGGTACTCTACATGCATTAGTTGCCTGATCACTTATTTCTTTTACAGCCCCTAGAACTTCGGAAGCCATTACGCTGCAGTTGTCTGTCCCTATCCCTACACACAAATTCAGATCAAGGTTCAGTTCTTTCATGATGTTCAACACGATAGTTCCCAGTGCTTTTCCCGATAGCTTGCGTTCGGTCAGTAGTGGGTCACCATCAGGTCCTGTCGTTGATTGGTCGGCATATGCGTCGACAAACTTCAAGAAATCTTCACGAATAGCTCCATCATGAATGTACCGAACACTGAATGATAGTTGCTCGATATGCGAGATATCAGTAGTCTCGTCGAACAAGATTGAGTAATATCCTGCTCTACTAATCCGTTTGATAATCATACTGGTAATCTCCTCTCCGCAGCACTTTATTATGTCATTTTGGGTATTTTTACCAATGTAAGTAGCTCTTGCTGAGGCAGTTGCCAGATGCATTTTTAGATTATTATCGCCACTGGCAACTTTAAACTTTAAGAGCTCTCTAAAATTTCCGGAATTTGAAGGCCGGGCCTCATCATCTAGTTGTCCATCATCCCTGTGGCCCCGCAAAGGGATATTTTGTCGTCCTAAAAATAGGATTGTCTCAACTATGGGACGTAATCTAGCCCTGTTCTCCTCAACTTGTTGAAGCCTTTGTTTGTTAATCTGATTTATAACTTCGTCCCTTGGTGCTTCGAACGTTCTCATGAAATCTTGACTTGCTTGAACACATTCTTTATGATAATGCGTATTTTCATGTGTCATCAAATAACCATCTTTTCCAAACAGTTTTGAAAACGTTGTTACTGGTCTAGTGACAAACTTTTGTGTAGCTACACCTTTATTGTGTCCTACTTTGTCTCCAGCAAACAACACGCAGTATTTACAAAATAACCCCTGTTGGATATGAGAAAGAACTAGCCACTTATGATTTTCAAAATGTTGCAATCCCAAGTAACGTTTGATTTCCTTTCCATTTACTTTGTGTACGGAGAATGGGAATTTATAGTTACTTGAAGGTTTCCAGTGGTTTTTGAGTAAATTATACTTTGTTAAATCATTGATTTTTGAATTAATGAAACTCCCAATGTCGTTTTCAGGAACAAAATCGTTATTTGACTCAGATGAGGCCGATGAGGGCCTTTGATTTGAAAAATCATTCAGGTCCCAGTTATCAACGCCTTTTACGGTATCGTCAGCATCAGTTCCTTGATCTTGAGGTTCCGACGGTAATATTTCCATGTAAACAGCATTATTTTTATCAACAATAGAATCCTCGATTGAACTTTCTTGAGTTTGGCATATTTTACTAGTTGATGCACATTGCTCATCAATATTATTTGCGACTGTTGATACTTTGGAAGACTTCGTAAAAAAAGAATCAATTGTTCTTGTTTGAGCTTTTCTTTTTTTTAAACGGTCCCCCTAAAATCAAATATATGAATTAGTTCAAACTAGAGTGTACTACATGCTGATTCATATTAAATTTTTACTTTTTCCCTACATTGTTTGTTCACTATATCGCTATATATTCAGGTTTTTTTTATTTTCAAGGGAAGTTCACGCCAAAAACAATAAAAAATCACAAAAAATCTAAATTTCCCACAAACGGCTTTTGATTACATTTTGTGATTTATAGCCTATTCTTTAATTATATTTTATTTATTTATTTTATTTGTGTAATATATTTAAATGTGTTTAAATTATATTCTTTAAAAGCAAAATAATATGACACCACATGCATTTGTTAAAGTTTTAGGCGTTTAAAAGTTGTGGAGTTAATAGTGCTAAGAAAAATCAGTTGTTAATCCGACAATAACAACTGAGTAACTACCCCACTCAGTTGTACAAAACAAGCCTAAACAACTTTGTAATAGTGTTCTGCCCATTAAATGGATGGGATTAAATTAGATTACTATAAAATTAAATGGTAATCTTATAGTAATCACCTTTCAAACAAGCTAAAAAGGTTAAAGATTCAGTATTTTGAATTATAATTATCAATCTAAGACAAATGGTTGTGGAGTTAATTGAAATTCAATGTACAAAACCAACAACTTTTGTTTGACCTTATCACGTTCGCTGCGGGGGTGGGGATGGAGGGCGTTGCCCAAAGTGTGGCAGCGGACGCGATTAGCACAGACGAAATTAAAAATATTTCGGTCTGACGAATCGCAAATCATTGTGCGGTGTTGTGCTGCGTTACCAGGAGAGTGGAAGTAGTTAGCCAAAACACCCACAGGTAGCAGCACTGCCTGGATTGAGTTCTGGGTACAAAATAGAACACTACTGTGACGCAGCCCCGTCAGCCGCTCCCCGCGTTACACTCGCATGACGCTGCGTCATGACGCACACAACGTGTTAATCCACAATCCCGCACAGTCAAAGTGTATAGTCTTCCACTATCTCACGCAGTAGATGTCTGCTAAAAGCAAAAGCACGGGCCCGGACCGGGCGCACAGTTCCAACGACGGGTTTCGAGGTGGAGGTTAGGTGCAATAGTGCTTAGGTTGCAGCTGTCTTAGGTCCTCTTCGATTCATCACAATTAATTTAATCAGCTCAAGTTTAGGCCTTAATATTGCAAACATAAATTGTTGTCCATTGACATCAGGCAATATTAGACAACCGAAAAGTTTACGAATTTGTTTTAAACGTTATTCTACCTACATTACCAAGAAAAATTATAAATTTACACTTACCTCCATTTTAAATCTTTAGCCAACACATCAAACATCAATCAGACAGAACAAGCAAAATAATAAATAGACTATACTATTGAAACAAACACTGACACTTGACACTGAGTGCAACGAATTCTCTTTCCCACAAAACCTCAAAACTAAGGCTGACATGAACGCGGGAGTACAGTAGTATTCTTAGCAGCCAGCTTGAGTCAGTATTGCCACTCGCTATGAGAGACTACCAACGTCACCACTTGAATAGAAATTTACAAGATAGTAAAACCTATATAAATTTATTTTTTTATGAAATATTAAATAATGCGTGATTCTCTCATGGGAAAATACTTAATATGTTTTGGACTTTTATGTCACGTTGCTTTTTGTAATTGTTTGTACCTTTTTACAATTTTGATGTTTTAAATATTCATATTAAAAAATATAAGTCCCCAGATTCTCGGGGGGGGGGCAATTGCCCCTACTGCCCCCCCCTTGGAGCCGCCCCTGAATTTTTGCTATATATGTCATATTTGCCTCATCCCCAAAATGTGATTAAGAGGAGGGGGGGTGCTCCCAGTTTTCAAATAATATTTCCATTGTGTAACCACTCATTCTGAAGGGCTTAATAAAAAAAAAACAAAATGCCAAAAATCAGAGGTCAATCTAATGCTCTTAACTAAAGCAGCGAAAACTCAAAATCGCTTAAGATTGGTATTGTAAAGTACCTAAATGATATGAACCTCAAAAAGCAGTGTTTTATCAGACTAATCATGTACAAAATATATTTAAATTTAACTTTTAATCTTTTATTTAATTTAAAAGTTATTAACCGGTATGGGATTTTGGAGACGCACGAAATCAAATTCGAATTAGTTTTATAGCTTTAACATTTTTTTTAATGTGTGCGAATTGCAAACTGACAAATTTGAGTTGAATTAAATTCAAACATCATCTAAGTCAGAGTCAAGTTCATAAAGTGTATCTTTCTTTTATAATTTTTTTTTCAAATCTCTTATTTATTATATTACAATGTTTCGATTATCTTCAAATTTATTTAAAAACTCGCCAATCAAGTAATGTAGTGTTGAATGGTACGATGAATTTTTTATTAGATATAAGTTACATTTTTTTCAGTTTTATTTACTTTGGTGTTGTATAATATGGAAATGTTCTTCATTTCGTAATAAAAGATTGAATCAATTATACTTAACCTAATTTTAAAAAGTAAACAAATAAACTCCCTGAATTCTCTTGTATTACAGGTAAAAATTCACAGGTGATTTCATGACTGTTGAGTAATTTTTATGAAACAGTTATTACAAGCATTGTACTTTTTATTCAAAAAGTCCTGTATTACAGGACCTGTATAACAAGACTTTTTTGAAACAGCCCCTTGTAAGTGGTTGGTACGAACAATAATAATGTTTTCACAATCACAAAAACTACTTCTGGAGACCATTTCAACAACTAATAGTCATGAATACTTCCAAAACTACACTGTTAAATTTAAAAAGATAATGTGTAAAATTTTTATGGTAGTCTAAAGAATGATAATATTCTATCTAATTTACAGGGCCTGTAATACAGGCAGTATTAAATCCCCTGTAAATTGATTTACAGTTGACAAATTTTATGAAACACAAAATTCCCTGTATTACAGGCCCTGTAAGTTTTATGAAACAGCCCCCAGATTATGCCACAATCAAGTAGATCTCAACTAGATGCATAAAGCCACCTTAAAAATGTTGATTAAGATATGTTTAGAAGTAAACAAAGTACACAGTTTTTTAATATTCCCCATAAGGTTGACATAGGGAATGGCTATGCAGGCTATGCTGCTATTCCCGTTACCATTGCTGTCACAAAAATATAAAATGGGGGATTTTATGTTATAATCCAGTAGATTTCACGTCGATAAGGCCACATACCAAGTCTTTAAGATATATTCAGAAATAAGTGAAATATAAAAATGTATTTATTTTCTATAAAGTTATATAGCATTGGGAGCGACGTTGTATCTCGGTAACCAATGGACCTTATAAAAGGAGGCTTCGCACAGATAGGCCTAAGTAAACAAGAAGTAAAACAAGTTTTCAAATTTAGTACACTGTAAGTGAACTTGAAGTATAAAGTGAGAAAGAGTTCAATTATCATCTGATACTAATATAACGTAAACACACGCTGCTCAGCAGCTTTAAACTTGCGATTAGTCTGCTGATAAAACAATCTATCTGCATGGAAACTTTGTACAGCGATGCCCAGAATGGAGGGGATATGGCGCTTAGGACGCCATCAAATAAAATTTGCGGGGGATTTTTAAACTATAAAAAGTATGGAATTCTGTGATAATATTAATTTAATTTTCGAGTATGTATTGTATGAAGGATGACCAATACTAACAACATTGACAAATAAATGTATTGTTATTTACCTATCATTAACCGTGCAATCACGCACAGACACGCAAATATTATATACCGAATGCGAAAAACACAGAAATAACTTTGCAAACGCCAAGAACAGCGACATTAACCCGTAATATCGGACGCGACGGTCGGCTCCAAGATGGTTCGGCCATTGATTCCATTAATAAAACAATCAGAACTTTATAAAGTCGCAGAAATACTTTTCATGAACAAATTAAGAAATAGTTGTACAGGAAAGTTTTATCGTGAAATCAACTGTTTTTTTTGCACAGAAAAACAGACCAAACTTCCAACTCGTTTGACTCGTTACTCTTATTTTAATGTGATAGAACTGATTTATTTTTTTGATTTTCTAACTGTAAAATGAAATTAGGTGTAATTAATTTATTATTAAGGTCCAGAAAAATATAATTCGTGATGTATTTACTAACATTTAATGTTAGGCACACACCACTACTTAGTGTTTTATTAATTAAAACTATAGTAAAAAACCTGTTGCTCGAAATCGAGAAAAAATAGTTTTGTAAAAGATTAAAGAATGAACAATTTACTTATACACTAATTATGGCTAAATTACAGAAAGCTTTAAAGTTTATTTGGTTTACCGCAGGAGTTCCAGCTAAACGATATTTTTGTTAGGATCAATTTTTGTTCGGTTTTCTTCATTTTCCCTTAATTTTTCTCTTGTTTCTTAAATATATATTTGAGGTACCCGTAATAGATTGTGCTCTGCTTATAGCAACAGTTGTAGAATGTTATCCAAAATGTTCTGGATTTAAGTCTAGCGGCCCAATTTCGTTGCTATATCATGAAATTTGTCATGTAGGTATCAAACCATGATATCACCAGATCTTTTTTAATTTTTTTAAAATTTTCATTTTTAAGGGTATTTACCCTATAAATCCCATAAAAACTACAAGAATTCAAATGTCTCAAAAATGGCTCTAACGATTTAATTAAAATTTCAAGGTTTGTAATGCTTAAGATGCCGAACAAAATTACACTATCCGCATGTCTGTAAAATTTCAGGTTCAGAAGTTGTGGGAGTTTAACTGTTAAAAATATCATATTTTTTTTATTTCTTTAACTTCTAAAGAAAATATACTTACAACCATTAAATTTGGATTGAAGAAAATAAATAATCCAGTATTTTGAATTATTAGTCTCCGTCGACTGGTTGTGGAAATGATTAATATTTTTGTTTGGCGGTAAACGCAGACCGTATTCTAATTCTAATTCAAATTCTTTTATTCCAATAAAAAAGTTTACACTTACATTACACAATATACACTATAAATAAAATAACTATAATATACAGTTATAATGTTAATCTTATGGGAAATATTCAAAAACCGATATCTCCGTTAACTGCTAACCGATTTCGATAAAATTTGGTATATATTTGTGGAATGATTGTAAATTTGTTTTTATTTTACTGTAGACTAGCAGTTGCCCGTGGCTTCGCTCGCGATAACAATTTTAACACCCGCTGCCTAAATGAAGATGGTACCACATACTGAGTTAATGATTAAATAGATAAGGTACAAAAACTATGTGACTTTAATATAGTACATATCACCTAAAAAATACAACCATTCAAAAACCGATATCTCCGTTAACTGCTAACCGATTTCGATAAAATTTGGTATATATTTGTGGAATGATTGTAAATTTGTTTTTATTTTACTGTAGACTAGCAGTTGCCCGTGGCTGCGCTCACGATAACAATTTTAACACCCGCTGCCTAAGTGAAGATGGTACCACATACTGAGTTAATGATTAAGTAGATAAGGTACAAAAACTATTGGTGACTTTAATATAGTACATATCACCTAAAAAAATACAACCATAAAACCATGATAAAAGGAACCAAACTATAAATCAGCTGTAGGGACCTATCTGTATGTGAAGCTTAAACCGCCTTCTTGATTAAATGAAAATTGACAATTTAATCGAAAGATCATCCATAAAATTATACAGAAAAATAAATGTTAGACCGCTGATCCCGCCGAAAATCCCTGAAAACTTTGAATTTTGAAAAACCCGTTCTCAGCAGATGCTCACGCCCTATAGGAACGTCCATGAAAAGTTTCAAGGTTTTAAGTCAAGTTCAAGTAGTTTTGGCTGTGCGATGATAGGTTAGTGGTATTTGACAAACATAAAGTAGATATACTTTCATCAGCCAGAAAGATGTTTTAGGAATCCGCTAAGAACGCAGGTCTGCTGCGACAGGAGTACTGCGACGGGAAATGTTGCTGCCCCCCACACAAGACATTTTTATTTGGCCTCTCTATACTACATATGCCAGCACATTCCAGCGCCTCTGCCGACAAAACCCCTAAGGGTGTCGCTGCCTGGGAAGGCTTATACTCAGTAGGCCTATCGTTGAATCTGTGATATAGTACAGAGTGACCCTGAGGCAGGAAATACCCTCTTCGCAGCAGACCGTGCGTACTTAGTGAACCTTAAAGCAGTTTCCTGTTTCATGAAAGTTTACGTACGTAGAGTAGAAAATGCCTTGATTAAATTCCACCAAAGTATTTTCTAATGTTTTAGGGTCTATTTTGAACAACAACAAAATAACATAGCCGTCCCGCAATTTTTTAAAAATGGTTTACAATCTCTTTCAGTAACCGCTGTTATAAGGAAGGAAGGACTTTTAAGTATCTCTAGTCAGTGATTTATTTTATTTTTTACAGACAGCTGGTTTTACATTCTATGAAATGTCTTGCTTTTAACATCTGTTTGAATATAAACATTTCATCACTTATAATTATTCCATAAGGATATTAATATGTGATCTTTGAGAGGGTCTGTGCGCAGCCTTGGTCTGTGGTTGAGTCTGGGGGTCAAATGGGAATCTATATAATGTATCATATAATAATCATCTACTAGATAACACGTAGCTCGAAATCGAGCAAAAAAAATCATATAGTATAATCATAAGGAATAAACAGCCTACATATATACTTTTAAAGTTTAATTAAAGGGTTGAATTCAGTGATAAAGCTATGGTTAAATTATATACTAAAACTTTTAAAGTTCATTTGATCTATCGCAGGAGTTTCCGGTAAATAATTTTTTGGGATACACCTGCATCCCAACACAAAATCAAGCTGCTTATGCTGCTTGCTGTTGTTGTTTTGGGAAACCATGTTCTCTTGTTTTAAAACGTAATTTAAATAATGGCAAAAGATCGAGCTCTGCTTATAGCAACATGTAGCTGACCGAGAGCTAACACTGGCGCCGTGAGCAATGACCTTTGTTTAGGGACTGCCCCTGCACCTCATTTTTTATTATTATCGTCAAAACAGAAATTATAGGGAACGGCTCCTCTCTCCTTTGTGGCAACAACACGAAAATGACATAATATCTCTACCAGTTTTTTCATTCTTGAAATGCAACCCACCGCAATGAAAACATTTTAAGTTCATTAGTCTGACGTTGAAAGTAGCATCAAATTAAATGTTAAAGCGGGAGGGTGATGCTAGCGGTAACGATCGTGTTCTCTCCGACTCCTCCGACCGGTCAATGTCCGTCTTCCCATCAATGGCATTATAACTGCACAATATCCAAAAATAAATCGGCTCAAGTTGAAAACTTTAAAAAAACACAGTGCTGGAATGTATTGAGATATCGTAAACTACATTGTAAAACTGGTAACTGATGCAATGTTTATCCCTTTGAAAACACTTCAAAACATAACCTAAACTAAGTAAATTTTTTTTTTTTAAGAAAACTGTCGAAAACTATTTGTTTTCACGTTCTATAAGCCAAAGCAGCTGTGAAAATAAAAACCGCTCTTTTAAAAAAGTCAATTATAAGTGCTGCAATCTTTGGTTTACCTGAAGAACTATTTCAGAGCTTGACCATATGTTCAGATTGTAAACAAAGTGAACTGAACTTGCTCAAATGTCGATGAATAGCGCCACTGTTCCGAATCTTCAGCCCTTTACTGTACTTTAGTTACGCCCTTTTTTAAAATTCTGAGACTTGTTGGCAAATCTACATAAAAATCCCTTTAATTTGATACCTCAAACGTTGAAATCCGCCCAGCCGTTATTGCGGTTGGGCTGTGAAAAGAAAACCGCTTGCGTATTAATATATAGATATAATCTGTATAATGTAATGTATAATGGGAATCCTGATAAATGTATAATGAATGGGAAAATATTAACTTTATATAGTACATGTCAATTGAAAAGAAATACTGCAAACCAAAACATAAAACTGAATGAAATCATAAAACATCTGTAACGACGAATCCATCAGTGAAGGTAACTAACTACCATCTGCTTGGAACACTGAAAATGTAAACAAAACGTCATCCTCTGAATTATGGGGAAATTCAAAACAAACTTAGTCGAAATCAAATAAAACTCGGTTTTTAGAAGCTTGCTATTTAATTTCAAAAAGACGTACGCTAGTTTTAAGTCGTCTAAAACCTTCTCATATGTGCATACAACACAGGAAAAAAGTTTCAGCCAAAACAGTACTCTAGTGTTTGCGTGAAAAGCGGTCTAAAGTGTGATGCTGAGCGTTACCAACACACACACACACATCGTGACTTAAATTGAGATAAGGCTTGATTCGGGTTCTCTGACCTTCAAAACGCAAAAATAACCAAAAATTTCATAATTCTAAGCAATGTACAGACAAAAATCTAATTTTATTTATATAGATTTTCTTGCTTTAAGAGAGAAAGTATTTTTTGGTTGGCTGATACCATCTATTCGTCTTTAAAATACGATTTATTGCAATGCGTTAGTAAATTATCTCTGGCCAAGTAACCAGCATACCTGAATAGAAAACGTTTTTGAGGCAGAAATTAGCTAAACTTATTTACACACTGAAGGAAATCCTAGTAGCTTTTTCGAGTTGTCCAATCACTGACTTCTGTATTTAAAGTGAATGTAGCTCATAAAAGAGTGCAGGATTAATCACAAATAGATTACTCTTAGAACTTCGTTTGCAAAAACACTCGAGTGGTTTTCTTTATAAAATTGTTGCGATATTTGATTAATCTTAACAACTATTTCAAAGCATGTAAAGAAAGTGAATCGATTCTAACACACAATAATTTTATTGATATCGAAAATAGAAACTGTTCCGAAACCTTAATCCATGACTGTATTGGCCCTTTCTAGCCCTTTTTTGACTGTGGTGCCCTTTCTGAGACGTATTGGCAAATCTATGAGAAATGGACTTTAATTTGACATCTCAAATATTAAAATCAGTCCAACCGTTGCCGAGTTATGAATTTGAAAAGAAACCCGTGACGTATTAATATAAAGATTTGTATAACCAATCAACCATTCTTTCGCTTGTTTCCTTTAACCCAAACAACCCCTTCAAATGGTCTGAGGCAAGATGTAAGCGTGAACGTGACGTGTAAATCTGTTGTCGCGTGCGGGCGCCCTTCCTGGACTTTATTCTACTGGACGTTATTCCGACTCGAATAGTTTTCACATTTTTCATTTATTTGTGGAATAACCTCCAGGACAGTCCCTTACAAAAGCTAGTGCTCCTTGTGACACAGGAACTTTTTGTTGGTACTGTATCATGGACTTTATTCTCACTGGACGTTATTCTTACACGTTTTAATTTAATATATTTTTGTGATGGGGACGAAAGTAGGGATTTTTGGAAGTTATTCCACAAAAATTCCCTACTGGACTTTATTCCAACTGGAAGTTATTCAACCGTCCCAGTCAAACAAATATTATAATTCATAACTTCGACCTTGTTGTAGCACCTTCAATAACAGCTCAAGTTCAATGAGAATATTAGCAAGAATCAATAAGCTGCTTTTGGCTGGTATGATGAGCTATATTTTTTGTTTTTCCACATGAGGTACAAAGCTAAGAACTTCAACAAAAAAAAATTATCACTTTAATTTCACTACTTAAAAAACTCTTTATTCCCTTTTACCCTCCCCTCCCCCCTTACAATGATCCCATTTGGCTGGTTTTCAAACTCGTCCAAGTATTGACTACATGTCCATACCAAATTTCATTTCCTGTTAAGATTTTCTTGCTACTACAACTATGGCCAAAAGGTATAAAATTCACTATAAGCAATGATTTCTTATGCAGATTTTTAATTCTCCATGTGAGAAACCTACATTTGGGATATACAGGTATGTATCAAATGTTTATCAAGATACGTGTATGGGCGAGACTTTAGGGTTACTGTATTAGAAACTAGCAGTTCCCGTGGCTTCGCTCACGATAAAAATTATAGTCTAACGAGGTCTGTTTACGTGCTATGGTGTGTAGGATAGAAAAAAAACAAAAAAAACAGTTAAACTCGTATTACAGTAGATAGTGTAGGTTTTCTTTTCCCAGCCATGACTCAAAAACAGCACGACCGATTTGAACGTGAAATGTGTCAATTTTAAGGCATTTCTATGCATATTTGCCAAGATGGTTCAGAATTGTCATAATTAGTACAACTAAGAGCTGAATGTTCGGAACAGTGGCGCTATCCGTCGACAGTGTTACAAACTCGAGTCACTTGGTTTACAACTTAACATATGGGCGATTTTTAATATATTTTGAAAGGTCAACTACTGACTGAAGCACTTATTTTTACCGTAAAAAGCCAGGTCACCCTCGGATTAGATGAAAAAGGGATTCGCCAAATAGTCCAGTCGCTAAATAAGAAATTAGGCATGAACTTTGAAGTAGGGCCCGACTCAAATTTTATGATTGATTCTAGTAGGCCTACTATTTGATGTACTGAACAAGAATATGGCGGATGCCAGACAGGCATCTTTGGGCAATTTCAAATATCGAAGGTCAAAGTTCAAAGGGCCGAAAATAAACAGATATTGAAAAAGTATGCATTTGTGGTATCCAAACAAATATTCCCAAATGTGTTGATTTTAAACCACCACCGATAGTTGCTGGGTGGTAAATACTTTATTTTGATTGGGTATTAATTTTCAGCCGCCATCTTGGATCCGCCATATTGGAAACAAGTTATTTTTTTAAATGTGAATGTGGTGTTGTAACACATCATTACAGACTAGATTTCGGTGATTATTACGATGCCGCTATCTGTTTTTGAAAATATATTTTTGTTCTCGAGATATACTCAAATGAAAATTCTTCCCTATACATTTCTTATGGGCGTTTCTAAATTAAACAATTTTTTATATTTTTTTTTATATCTCGGGTTCTAATCACATTACAAAGTTCTTTTTGGTCTTAAAATATTCAGTGATTCAAAGGCTTCAATTTGAAATATTAATCATTTAAATACGACCAGTCAGAGATGAGTTACAAAGCAACATTTAACATAAAATGTTGATATTTCAAAGTTTATTTTTACTTAAAGATTTATATCTCAGGTTATAAGTAAGTCTAAATATTATATTTGGTCTTAAAACACTTATCCGATCTTTGGCTTTCATTTGAGCCATTTTCAACTTAAATGTGACTGCGTAAAAAGAGTTATGACTGTTCAAAGATCACATAATCTTCCAAATTTAACTATTTTTGTTTTGTTTTTCTTATATCTCCGGTTCTAATCACACATAACGTTCGTTTTTGTCTGAAAAGATTAGGTTGTTTCCAATATGGCGGATCCAAGATGGCGGCTGAAAATTAATATCCAATCAAAATAAAGTATTTACCACCCAGCAATTATCGGTGGTGGTTTAAAATCAATACCTTTGGGAATGTTTGTTTGGATACCACAAATGCAGTTTTTTTCAATGTCCGTTTCTCTATTTCCAGCCCTTTGAACTTTGACCTTCGATATTCAAAATTACCCAAGGATGCCCATCTGGCATCCGCCATATTCTTGTTCAGCACATCAAATAGTACTAAAATCAATCATAAAATTTGAGTCAGACCCTACTTCAAGGTCACATGGCTTGGCGACCGGACTAAAACTATTGTAGGGGATGAATACATTAAGGAAGCCCTAAGGGAAAAACTATAACTCCCATTGCCAAAATAAAGCCTGACCCACATTTTAAGATTAAACAGATAAGGTACAGAGATTGAAGAAGGATTAAACCTTAACTAAATTTAACTTTAATATAGTGCATATGACCTAAATAAATTGACAAAACAACCATAAAACCATGGTGAAAAGAATCAAATTATATAGATCAGCTGAAACAACGTATACGTTTGTGAAGCTAATTACACTCTGCTTGACTGAATTAAATTGGAAATGTAAAAAAATATCATCCATTATCCATTACACTTATACGGGCACATTTCAATCCTTTGACTCCACAAAAGAACCTTAAAACTCTATGTCAGAGATTTTTATAATTTAAGGATTTTGAATATAAATATATAAATAGATCAAAGAATTAGATTAGGCTATTACAGCACAGTCTCTCGGCGACTAAATAATACCGTACCCCCCTCCAGTGTCTGTATACGTTGCCCCCTCTTTCAGTCTTGCAGGGAATCAGTTTCAAGACTCGACCACAAAAGACAGCACGCACTTCAGGCTTTAAACTATAGAAGTAAAATTAGATTTAATGCAAAATCATCATAACAGGCATAATTACAACTCCCGCTGCCGAAATAAAGATGGTGCCATAAACTGAATTTATGATTAAACAAATTAGGTACTAAAACTAAACTAAATGTAACTTTTATATAATACATAATTATGTCCATAAAATAAATAAACAAAAGAACAATAAAACCGTGATGAGAGAAACAAGGCCGTAGCCAATGGGGGGGGGGGGGGTTAGGGGGTCAGAACCCCCCCCAAAATAGTAGACATAGCATTGAAAACGCAGTAAATGGGGGTGAAAACCCCCCCCCCCCGAAATAGCCGAAACCCCCCCCAAAATGGGCCGAGGAAACGTAGAGGGGCCCGAAAACTGTAAAAAAGGGCCTAAAATGACGATAAAGGCGCCGAAAAGCACACACGCGAAAAAACTTCCTGGCTACGGCTTTAAATAGAAATCAATTTATAATCAGCTATAACAGCGTATGTTCATTTGTGAAACTAACTCAGCTGGCTGATTGAATAACATTAAAAATGTAAACAAAAGATCGTCCATAAAATTTTTTATGGGAAAATTTGCCTATGCCTATGCCCTAAGAGGAATGTCCACGCAAAATTTCAAGGTTCTAGGTCATACAGTTTGGGCTGTGTGATGATAAGTGGTGTTTGACAAATATATAGTAGATAATAACTATATCAAAATCTTTTCTTACTTAAATAAACTTTTATTTTTACAATCGTTGAATCGGGTTGCTGAGAACAACAAAAATCTGAATGTCTGACTAATAATTACATCAGCTGTAAAATGTCAAATTATAGTCCGTGAAGACTTTAATTCCACACTAGCCTCTCACGGAGACTGGAAATCTGGGAGATCTAAAACGAACTCGGCATCCCATCTGGGTATTAGTTTACTTTGTCTCCCGGCAGGAAACAAATTAAACCTATAAGAGTAACGTTGAAATAAATAAATAATTAAAAAGGTAGAGTGCCTTCCAATTGCCACGCACACATGTAATTAAGTTGCAGCACAAGGAATGCAGGTGCAACAGCTGATTTAGTGGCAGGAGTAATCAAATAAGAATAACATTATTAACATCAATCTGCTGTGAGAACGACTAAGAATAAAGCATGTAAGAACGTTGCAACAATCAGCTGATCGCTTGTGCATGCATGGTTGCAGCTACCCAGATGCAGGCGCTAATAGCAGAACTAAACAAAATGGATAAATTTATTATTACTTACTAAGTTCATAGAGTAAATGTTTATGGTCAGAATATTTATTATTGCAGGAGAGAAAAATTTTGTGTATATTTCAAAAGTAAAGCACATTGTCTCCCTCGTGAAAAGTGTTGCCCTCGACAAGCTCCGGTGCCTTCATTTTCACTTAAGACAATGTAGTACTTTACTCACTCAACACACTAAATAATTATTAATTTTATACTGTGTTTTTTTGTGAGGGTTTAATTTTAATTTAAAATAATAATGTTAGAGCTGGAAAATGAACTTAACTAGCTATAACTAAGTATTTATTTAACTAATTAATTTAACTTTTGTGTCCAGGTTGGTGATACCCAAAAAAGGTGGGATAGGGAGGATTTATCCTCCATTTTTTGTTACAAGACCAACAACCAGGAAGAAGCTGCAGATTGTATACCTCCTTTTTACAGAAATGTTCTGTTCCATTTAGCAAGTATTTGTTACTTGTCTTGTTTCAATAATCAGGTGAAAACTGACAATCACTCTGATTTCCAGATTCAGTATTCTCATTCAAATGTCAAAAGCTATAACATAAATTACCACAATGAGATGTTATTTACAATTTCTAGATGGCACCTCCAATTATGATTGAGAAGGATCAAAGCTTTATGTTAGCTTTAAACTTATGAATGTCAGCATCCATATAAAACCTGTTGGAGTTTGCTCCTCCGAGGAAATCAATCTGGAGGATAGTGATTAAAATTGCGAAGGTATTTTAATTAATTCAATATTTTTAGAAGAAAAAACTAAATAAGAATTGTTATTAGGATCATGGATTAATATCAGATCATGTTTTCCTCATCACATCTTGAAGCAGATTTTTAAGATGGAGAAGTATCCAAATTACTGACAAACTTTTACGTGGTCAGTAAGGAATTGTTACATTTACATAAGAAACCAAACAACATGTGTAAATTATCAACTCAAAATCCAACCTATGGCAAGCTTTATGTCTATTTCTAACCGTTTCATTCCTCTACCAATCCTTTATAAGGGTCGAGTTGGTTTTGTTGAATGCATCAGTAAATGATCGCACACCAGTAAGTGACCATTTTAATTAAAAATTGTTGTACTTGGGTGAAATAACAAAGCAATGTTTCTCAAAGGCTTTATAATTTACCTTGATTCATATGTTTTTATTTCTACTGTGTCAATTTTTTACCATGTCATCATTGCAAATATTTATAAACATGTACCTGTTGTAAACCATCTGCCTGATTTAAATGTATATCTCACAACAAGGGCCAAAAATGAGGTCTTGCAGGCTCAAGATCTTGTTTCAAACTTGAGACGAAGTCGAGTATGTATTTTTCCATACTACATAATGAAATATAAATATACCCTATATAACATTAAAAATCTGATTATTTATTTGCCACACTTGAAAAAAACTTTGAGGATATGAGTGACAATACAACTTCTTTGTCATGGTTTAAACAAACTCAGCTATGAAAATCATATGATCACAACTATTCTATCTTTGGAACCTATTTAATACATATGATGTTCTCATGTAGTTTCAAGCAAATAAATGATCAGCTGACTTTGGGCCCTCTGGCAGAAAAGAGCGGGTTTCAGCCACCAAATGACTTTTGTAAAACAGGTGATTACATCGTAGTGTGGTGAAAAAGGTTTTTGTTGTGAGAATTCTCATCATCAAGGCAAGTAAAAAAGTGTTGATCTAATCGGATGCTAAGTAGTTTATGGTTATTAATAAAAAATTTGTAAGTAGATAGTGAATAAAATAACTTTAAAGCCACTCACCCATTGTAATCAAAATATATGCTTACAGTTCATGCATTATATCTTCGACTATGGCAGAGTCAGCTGGTTGCAAGGTGTGGGGGGGGAGAGGGGGTACTTTCCTGAAATCATTGTTCTGCAGTCCCGCTGTTTGTCAAATGCTGTGTTTACCAAAATCATATGTTTAAAAAAATCATATGATATGGTTAGTAGCGTCCTAGCCATAGCCGGAGATATAATGCGCAAACTGTAATTGATAACTAGCTGAGGTCACTTACTGGGTCAGAGAATTTTAGCTTGGTTTTTTGATAGCAAACAAAAAATTTTTTTGGTGAATTTCCCTTGTAGGGATAAAGCTTTTCCCATAGGTCTCATGGTAAGACTTAAGCCTGAGACCATCATAACTTTTGGTTTTTAGGTCCCCAGATTCCAAAAATACTGTCCTGTCATTTTCATAAATATAATTATATGTGTGTCTTTAAGTAAACAAAGTACATGAGTAAAACAAATTTGTGAGATCGGAACAGGCGCTGCCTAATCCTTGAAAGGAGGAGGAAGAAGAAGAAGAAGTGTGTCTTTAAGCACAATAACTTAAGTAAAAATGGTCCGTTTCATGAAACTGGGATTCATTTTCATGTGAAAATGGGATGTTTTTCATAGAAATTTACAAATACTCCTGTTGCAGCAGACCTACATACTCAGCGAATTTCAGGGGAGCATGCCGCGAGCTGGGTAAAATTTTTTTTTTTAATGACAACCTCATTAATCATTTTATTCTGTTTAAGAAAATATATAACAGTATGCACATTGCTTGCATATTATCAGCTAAATACAACAAATAAATAATGTTTACACATGCTTAGCACAATAAGTAATAGGGATACGCCCCTCTGGTAGTGTTAGTGTTTGAATTCGTTTTCCCAAAAGTTCAGTTTTTTAGTAGTTAGGTACAATTTCCATGAAAACCATTAGGATTAGAGACTTGAAATTTTCAACAGTTGTTCCTGGTCGTTTGGAGAGTATAATCATGCAACTATATAATTTTATCTGCAGTTTTAATGGTGTAAATATTTTTTATTTTTGGTTATGAAAAATCAAAATCAAAAATGAAAAATAAAAATTATTTTATTTTTTTAACTACATGCTATAAATTAATTATTCTGCATGGTGTTATTTCTTTACATGTATATATGCACCCAAAAAAATTTCAGAAATTATCTGAAATATTTTCAGAGATATTGGTACTGATATAGTGCTTGTTCCTCCATATAATTAGCATTGCGGCGTAGCTCACAGCAAGATCCCCTTAAAATGCAAAAGAACATATTTCAATCCAACAAAGCGAGATTTAGCATGTTTTTGTAAGCTCCATAAAAATAACATGGGGAATGAGTATGCTGGTTTGTTACCACAAAAAATGGAAATATCGGAGATTTTATATTAATGTACATTAGACCTCATCTAGATGAAGCCACAAACCAAGTTTTATTAAGATACTAGCAGAACCCATGGCTTCGCTCACGATAAAAATTATAATCTAAACTTGATATGAAAAAATATAAAGGGGCTAAATAAAAAAAGGTTATATCAAGGAATATGTCATGTAGAGGTATGTTTATGTTTTATGGCAGAGTGTAGGTTAAAAAAATATATACCACAGTAGATAGTGTAGGTTTTCTTTTCACCGTTATAACTCGAAAATGGCCGAACCGATTTTTAACATAAAATGTGTAGATTTTAAGGTACTTATTTTTTAGATTTACCATTACATCTCTGAATTTTCTAGTAGGGCATCAATTAAGTACAATAAAGGGCTGAATATTCGGAGCAGTTGTGATGCTATCCGTCGGCAGTTTTGCAAACTCTATTCACTTAGTTTTTAACTTAACATATGGGCGGTTAGGAATAGTTCTGAAGATCAACCACTGATTGCAGCACTTATTTTTCAGCGAAAAGCCGGGACACTGTCGAATTAGATGAAAAAGGAATTTGCCAAATTATTGTAATGGGCATTATTGTAATTAAAAACATAAGGGCCGCCCGAAGGAAATAACTATAACTCCCGCTGCCTAAATAAAGATAGCACCACATAATGAGCTTACGATTAAACATAAAAGGTACTAAACTAAACGAAATGTAACTTTTATATAGTACGAATGACCTAACAAAATCATGAAAACGACCATAAAACCATGATGAAAGGAATCAAATTATAAATCAGCTGTAACAACGTATCAGTTTGTGAAGTTAATTACCATCTGATTGATTGAATGAAATTGGAAATGTAAACAAAAGACCATCCATTACATTTACGGGAAATTTTCAAAACTTCGACCCCACCAAAAACCTCTTAAAACTTCGAACTTTGAAAACTCCGTTTTTGGTGAATGCCAACACTCTGAAAGGAACATCAATGCAAATTTTCAAGGTTCTAGATCAAGTAGTTTGGGCTGTACGATGATAGGTCAGTGGTATTTGACAAATATATATAGTAGAAGAGATCGTATGATTATAACTTACAATCAGGGATTTGTTTTTTGAAGGAAATCCCTCATGGGGTTGGTATTTTGATAGGAATTATATAGGAAAAAAACTCTTCCAATCCTTGAAGAAGGTTCAAAACAATGAACCGAAATATAGGACATTTTTCTTGTGTGTTATAATTGTTTGTGACTACAGGCCTACTCATTTTCAGATAAGCCAGTTGTTTTCCTATATAATTCCAATCAGGGATTTGTAAAATTTATAGATTTGTACATAAATAGATCAAAGAATCATATAATTACAGCACATTCTGTTTGTGACTAAAAAACCACTGTACCTCTCTCTTTCAATCTTGCCGGGACTTAGTCTCAAGACTCAGCCACAAAAGGCAGTACGCTCTTCAGGCTTAAAATTATATACGTCGAATTATATGAAATGCCAAATCAATGGATAGGCATAGATGCAGGGCTTGTAACAGTTCTTGAGGTTGAAAAAAATTAAAAAAATAACCAAAATAAGAAAAAAAAAACCAAAAAATAACCTTTTGTAAACAAAAAATGTTGCTAAAAATTAGAAAACCGGCGTTATATTGGGGATAACACACTCTTAACCCTGGTAAAAAAGAAAATCTCGACAGACTAATCACAAATCAGCCTAGATTTGACGGCGAAACTTGGTTTTCACGCAACAAGACTTAGTTTTCACGCAATGTAGGATGGCGAGATTCGTCTGCCGCGATGGTGCTACGAGATCGTCTGACAGACGAATAGTGTGAACAGGGCTTGCAGCAGTTCTTGAGGTTGAAAAAAATAAAAAAAATAACCAAAATTCCAAAAAAAATAACAAAAATAACCAAATTCCAAAAAAAATAACAAAAAATAACCAAGACCTAAAAAAATAACAAAAAATAAAAAAAATAACCTGTTACAAGCCCTGTAGATGAAATAAAAAAAATATTAGGAGCGCTTCTAGGAAAAACGATAACTACCGCTATAAAATGGCGCCACTAATCTAATTAGTGGTGGAATTTATCTAACTAAATGTAACTTTTATATAGTACCTAATTATGTCCTTGAAATAAATCAACAAAAAACAATAAAGCCATGATAAAAGAAATCAAATTATTATCATCTGTAACAGCGTATACATTTGCGAAGCTAACTACCAGCTGATTGTTTCATGTACATGAAAAATGAAAAAAAAATCGTCCAACATGCTTTTATATGGGAAAATTTGAAAGCTTCGACCTCGCCAAAAACCCCTTTAAACTACGAATTTTGAAAAATAATTTCTTAGCGGATGCCTACGCCCTAAAAGGAACGTTCCTGCAAATTTTCAAGGTTCCAGGTCCAGTAGTTTGGGCTGTGCGATGATAGGTGAGTGGTATTTGACAAATATATAGCTGATGTCGAGAAAGAAGCAAGATTTTTACTTATTTCCCAACATGTAAACATTAGGACAACACACTGTGTTTACCACTTTCAATATCTTGGTAATCAATGGACATAGAGCAATGATTCAAAACACTAAATTGTTTATTTTCAAGCTGAATTCAATGGTGCAAGTTTTGAAACAAATTTTACATGATTTGAGACTCTGTCTAGTTGATTTATTCATTTTCAATTTGATGAGCAGGACTGCTGCAGCAAAGGTGTTATATTAACTGTATGACAAAGAGTATCGTTCAAAACATGAGTGGAAGGGGTTTGCAATGACCCTCTTTCAACTCTTCTTAGGAAATATAAAGTAGACGCCCTCTAGTTTAGCTTCAGTTGGATCGCCCGCCGGATAGTCCGGCCGGTCCTAGGAAGGTGACTTATATCTGTCATATCGCCACACCGCTCCGTGGGGGAACGACCTTCGACAGGATTTATCCTGAATGTTTAGTTTCCGGCCGTAGAAGTTAACTATTTATGTCAGTTTAGTTTACGGGCAAGCTTATAATGGATGGACTCACTGGACCTCAACTAACAATGTTGTTCTTTCAATATAAGGACTGAACAGTAAGATTTGACCTGGGATTTCGTTTGCATAACAAAAGAAAATAACAGATTTCTTTTAATTTGTAAAGGCTATGATTCAAGTAATAAGTATGAATTGATTTGATCAAATAAATTTCTAGTGTGTTTTTACTGTGCATAATTAGTTTTTCAGTTAATTTTATATTCTCGGTACGGTATCGGTAAAAACGTAACTATCTAGAGGTGATACAATACGACAGTTCAACATAAAGACGTCAAAATATTTTCTTTGACAAATAAGCACTGTAAAAATATTTAAATAACGTGTTTTGTTGATTTTTAAGCATAGGTAATGAATTTAATGGGTTATTTTACATTTTAATGGTAAATCCGGATAGTCTGGCCATATTTTAGTCCGGCCTGTTGTCTGGTCCCGAGGTGGCCAAACTAGAGGGCGTTTACTGTACTATTTCCTTAGTGCCCATGCATAAGAGATGTATACACAGTTCATATAACCCTAGCTATTCCTAAGGCCATGCTAATATTTCAATTACTCTTATTGGCGTTATATATTATGCAACTGGCTATGACATACAAAATTATTCACTATAATGAGAATAATACATCAAAAATTGTATGTAAAAGCATAATTTTTATTAAAAGACTGGCTTCAAAGACTGACTAAATGACTTTTAGTTCTTTCCTTTTATAATGAGATTTCAGTCTACAATGCAATAGCATTCTTGTCTGAATCTTGCGAATGAGAGCTCCCACACTTATATAAGTTGCGGAAAAAAGTCATGAAAAATATGATAAATAATAAATTACCAATTCTATATAAAAAATTTATTTACATTTAGATAACAAAGCTACATTTTTAAACAAAAATACATAAAAAATTTAATGTTAGAATAAAAGCTGTATTTCTCATCACAAAGTAAATCAGTAATTATTTACATAATTTGTACTGCAGAATCTAAATTCCATTAAATGTTTAAATTATCAACGAATTTTAACTATCCATTGTTTAACAGTCACAATTGTAAATAAAAATGCAAACAAGAGTATAACTAGTCTAATTTAAGTAAGTGCTTACATATTAAAAACAATTAGAGTATTTTATTTACAAAAACTGTCACTCAAAATATAAAACTTTAACATAAGTTGGTAGAAATTACTGATCATTCAATTTTGTTACTTTAGAAACTAATCAACATACATTTTTTACTTACAAAATCAATTTTGTATTTTTTTTAAGTAAGTGAGGTTTTATAAAAAAAACTTGAAGCAACCTCTTAATGTTTTACTTTACAATAAAGCTGAGTATTTTTTATACGAGAAAGACAACATAAGTGCAATTACTTTCTAGCTCTGAGAGCTTGCTGTCTCAACCTCAATGCTCGATTCTTCATGAGGTAAAAGTAAATGGAGGGCATTAGAGTACGCAAGAACATTGCAATCTTCGGCGTTGGATCAGAAACGATCAGTTCAGACTTGTGCTTCATGACTGCAATAAGAATCCGCTTGGCAACATCCATCGGCTCATAACCTTTGGCTGTTGTTTCATCAACAACTGAACAACATAACAATTAGCCAGAAAAATAAAAAAAAATCAATTTAAAACTTATTGAATATTAAAATAAATAATAAACCCTTCAACATGACATGACTGAAGCCCTAACAATGTCTGTAATTACTAATGGATTAAAGGTTACAAGAATGACTGCAATACATTTAAGAACAGACATATTTGAAGGGGTCTCCCGTAACACGTTCTAAACGACAAAATTTCAAAATCGGAGATATCTAGTAGAAAAGGTTCTATAGGACATGAGCTACACTGTGGTATATTTTATTTTGAAGATATTTGAGTTGGCAGCCCTGTCAAAGTTGGGGCGGTTCGTGGGACTCCACCGACTTTTTGGGGAATAACGTTCTATTCACCAAAAGGTGGAATCCCCGCCGGACGTTGCGTTGTTGCTCAGCGACCAAAATCGCGTAAATAAATATAAAAGACGTAAAGTAAATATTGGGAAGTGGAAAGATAAGACCAGGAAGGAATATAGAAAAGCTGGATTACCTTTCATTTCAAAAACTAAGAAGCCAAGGCTTAGAAATTGCCCCAAAAGAGGTGAGTAGAATAACGTTTTAAGCTTCACCTTTGTATAGCTTTTAGCAAAATGACGTATCACGTTATATAAAAACATTACATTTTTGTACTTTATATATCAATAAAATTGTTCTATACTCAGTTTTATTTTCATTTATGTTGGTACTCCTACATTCCCTAATGTTTTCCTCCAAAGCAGAAGAGCAGTCCATCAGAGAACGTTTCAAACTTCAGTCGTTTAGAACTTAAAACCCCCCAAAAAAACACATTATACATTTTAAAATGCTTAATGGCAGTAAAAAATTAATATAAGGCTACATTATGATGTTATAAATAGAGTATTAAAAGATTATACATGATTATATGTTCTAACCTTGAAAAACCCCTAAACTTTAGAATTCAACTTTCAACGCTTGATTACTCGAAACTAGGTTTTTGTCACAGAACATTTTACAGGGGACCCCTTCATCTAACTTCCATTATTTTTTAACAGTTTAGCTTAGCTGATCAACAGAAATGTTCTTAAAAACGAAATCAATCTCAACTATCCACACTAGTGCCATGATTAAATTTCTACTTCACATTTTATACACTTATCATTGCTAGCCACAATCTGGGCCAATCCCTTACATCTCTTGGCACTCACAGTTATTTCATTGATTGAGACAGACACAGATAACCAACAAGTCCGAAACTAAAACTTTTCAAACGCCTTCTGTTTTTCTAGCTTTTCCAAGTATGGATCAATAGAGTCAAAAATAATTACTAAAGCTTACTGTTACATATAGACTTAGTACACTGGGGAAAGGTAAACTAGTGTTAGGCCTCCAAGAGATTTCTCAAATTTAAGTGCCTGTTTTCTTTTGTGCAATTCCCACAAGATAAGACACTCCAATGCTTAATTAATAGAAAGAAAACATAAAAATGCAAACAACTATAACATGGACTTGACTGAAATGTTAAACAATGTTAATTTAATCAACCTAAATTTATTTTAGAAATTTCTCGCTCACAATCTTTATTTAACTAGCAGAGGTAAACTGATACTGGCCAACAAATAACTCATGTCGTTACTCAGAGGCATGTTAGTGAAGATTGCCTCTTAACAAACCTTGTCATGATTTACAAATCAAGCAAAATTTCCATAAAATTCTGTAAAAAACTGTGCTACCACCAATGAAAATCAGTCAGTAAACACCAAAACAATAAAACATAAATAAAAAACCTATAAGGGTGACTTAAGATAATCCTGAAGAGGTAATTAGAAACATGAAACATAGAATCCAAAAGTTATCTTTGCACACTTTATAAATGGGGATTTTCTTGCGAAAAACATGTGAGTGCTGGGGTAGCTATAGTTTTTTGGGATCAGTTTGGTAGACCTGTCACGTCAAATTTATAAGTAAAGGTTTTGCATGTCAATGGTTCAGGATGAAACATTACAATGTTTCAGGATGGTTCAGGATGATGTCTTTACAGGTTCGGGATGAAATTAAAATACAACCTCAAGCCCAAAAAAAATTTGATGAAGCTTTCCAAAAACTAACTGTAGACTTTTAAAAGAAGAATCTTGAACAACCAGGGACAAAATACGACTAAGTGGTTTTACAAAAAACATATTTTCAAATCAATCTTGGTGTCAATATGTATCATCAATAAGTATCATCACTATGTATCTTTGCACTTAATGGTAGTGATCAATCTTCAGGTTTATTTAAAAATGGACTAATAAAGAATTTTTCAAAGAACTTCAGGAAAAAATTTGGAATGCTGAGACTATGGTGGCTCCCAGCATCCTACCATCCTACTCCTAGCATACTGGATGCATGCTAGGAGTAGGAGTAGCATCCTACTCCTAGCATACTGGGTGTGAATATTTTTCCACCAATGGCCTGCTCCATAACACCAAAGTGTGTTGGAGTGTATCATCAGTCTACTAAAAGCTCAGAAGAAACAAATGAAATAGGTAGTGAGGAATTTCCAGTCGGTGCCCAACCTTGGATCTTTAGATGCATCAAGTGAAACAAAAAGATAGGAAAAGCAATCAATTCATTCAAACATTTTTATCAAAATTCAGAGCACCTTTCTTCAAGAATTTATTAATTTATTGATGATGTTAGATGAGCTCAATGCCCAAATTTGAATAATATCAGAGCGCAGTATGAGATATAGTAAAATATATATGCTTAATATAACAAATTGTGAAATCAAGAGGTTCACGAGACTGAGTTTATTATAACCTCAAATCTTAAGTCCAGTGTTTTTTCCAATCTGGTTTTTGTGTTGCACAGGGGTGCCGATCCCCCCCCAAGAGCTATAACGCCAATCCCCCCCAAAATTTCCAGAAGTTATCAAATATCGCCCCCTCTCCGCACAACATACATATATACGATACATTTTAGCACACAACATTAAAAATAATCTGTTTAAGTTCATCACCTACAAATATAAACATATTTTTGACTAAAAATCAAAAATACAGTATTATCTACGTGAAAATTATTTTTTCATAGAACTACGATGTCGTCATTCAGATTAGTCGTCAGTTACCTCCAGAACGTCCTCTGAGGGAAGGAAAGACCATTCTCAACGGTAATTTTCTTAAAGTAAACAACACACAATATTAACAACTTTATACGATACTAGCAGTTACCTGTGGCTTTGCTCACAATAAAAACTATAACTCACGCTGCTAAGTGTAGCTAGTGCCACATCCTGTTATAATGAAACAAATAAGGTACAAAAACTAATGATGACTTTTATTTAACTAACTAAACTAAATTTAACTTTTATATAGTACATAACGCCCAAAAAAATCAACAAAACAACCATAAAAATCATCATGAAAGGAACCAAATTATAAATAAGCTATAAAAACATTTCCGTACGTGAAGCTTGAACACTGAAAATTTAAACAAAAGATCATCCATTACATTTGTATTGGAAAATTTCAAAATTTCCACCCCACCAAAAACTCCTTTAAATTTACAATTAAAAAAAATGTGTGGATAACATAATTTTGCTATGACAATTACGGAATTATAAAGCTGTTAAGGGTGAATTTTGTAATTGAAGTTTTTGAAGTGATACAATTTTTACATCCCCTTTCTGAAGATGTAATGTCACTTTTTAACGCCCCTGACACCCCTGGAAATAACCTTAATGCAATTTTGTGGGGGGGGGGAAATAACGAATGAATTTTACTATTATTTTTGAAGACCGATCGAAGGTTTTGCCGTGTTTCCATTTTGTACATCCTCCCATAAATAACTTTTGAAACATCATTGGAGGAGGGAATAATAATTTTTGCTATTAGAGGGCCGATTAAATTTTTTGCTGTTACCATTTTTAAATTTCCATCCTAAAAAGTAAATGTACATTTTAATGTACCCTTACACCTAAAAACATTTTTAAAACGTCAAAGCTATATTGGGGGGGGGGAGGGGGGAATAACTAGTTTTGCTTTCATATGGATACCATTTTACATTTCCTCCCAAGAATTAATTTGAGTTATTTGTTAATGCTGCAGGAAAAGGGATGTGTTGAGACTTTTTATTTGAAAAATATCGGTTTATGAGGGGTTGTTAGCATTGTTGACGTATTAACAACCCTCTGAACAATTTTTTGTAGAACTATAATCAATTGTATTGTTTGTGGCCGTTGTCAGTGGGCGGAGTCATGAGGTAATGCGGCTGTGCGTCTGGCCCGGCTAGTTGTGTCCGCGGCGTCAGCCTCAAAAGAGAGGTTAACACTGGACAGACGCGGTTGTGCAGCGGGCACATCCGTATTAATCCTATTTTGTACATTTAAAATGAGAATTTTAAAATTAAATACTAATTTAAATAGTATAGTAATAGTAATTAACTTCTTTTAAATGATTTATTGATAAATAGTTAACCTAGTATGTTTTACCTGTACCGTACAGTACCTACAGCTAACAAAATGATCTTAAAAAAATCCCCCCAAAAAAATCTTATGACGCATTTGGCATCATTATCCTCCCCTATAGGCACCCCTGGCGTTGCAGCTTAAAAACAAGGTTCAGGAGCTCGAGTTTACACAAGCAGCTCGATTTTAGCCAAGTTGAGCTCGATTTTATCCGAGCTCAGACTTAGACAGAAAACTCAATTCAATAATGGGAGGTATAAAGTCAAGGTAAATAGTTGGCTTTACAAGTTTAATTAGAGACAAACTCCAGTATGGAAGATAAACTCTCCTTATATGGTATTAATGTATTATTAATGAAACATATAATTAAATTTAAATTTAATTAATTTTTTCTTCAGTGATTTAGAAACAAATACTGATTACAAGAGAACATGGCTCTGAAAGCTAAGCCATTCCATCACTACATATGATTATAATACTTAGAACTGACAAATAAACTTTAGATTAACAAAACTTTCTCTAATCAAAATGAGGGATATTTATAACATTTGTTTTGATATACAATGCACTGGTTAGACAGAACAGTATGTTCTAGTTTCTACTGACACAAATCATTCCACCAACTCATTAACTCATTAAGCAGGTGCTTCACCAGTAAAACGGCAGAGGGTGCATGCGGAGTTTTACTCCGCAACACTAAATCGCACAAATTCAATCCATTTTGCTTGTTTTATAATGAAGTATTATTACAACTGCCAAAACCCATCATGCCTGTTTATTTTAATAAAAAAAATTGAGGAAAACTCCGCATGCGTCTGCTACTCGAGGGTTAAATGAATTCCCCATTTGATTCCATTCCTCTTGAAGAGATAAGAGATAAGAGACTCACCGCCATATTTCTCGCCGGTGCCGGTGAGAGCGTTGAGGGACAGGTTGGTCCTGATGTAGCCCGGACTGACGACAGTGACGGAGACATTGTGGTGAGCCACTTCGGCTCGCAGCGTGTCGCAGAACGCTTGTAGTGCATGCTTCGACGCTGCATAAGCTGACCTGACACCATCAAGTCAATCATAGGTCCAGAATTTAATAAATTTTTAAATCTAAATATATATATATAACTAGAAGAACCCGTGGCTTCGCTCACGATAAAAATTAAACATACACTATCACCCATTAATTATATCGTTTTGCTTTCCCATTTATTTTTCTTGTTGTAAAATCTACTTCTTTAAACATATCAAATGTACTTCCATAAAACAAAAAAAGTTTTTAGAAATTTGCTCCGACGGTGGTATTCTATTCCTGCCTAAAGTGCCTGTTTATATAAAAAATGTGACCATATCCAGCGCCCCACTGACAAAGCCCCAAATGGTGATGCTGCCCTGGGTAGGCTCATGCCCAATATCGGCAAGTGCTCATCCTTCCTCTTGCAAGTGCTGTTTGCTTGTATCGGCTGTCCAGTCGATCTTGCTATCAGGTGAAGAGGATTGCGCTCACACACTCAAGAAGCGAATCTACAGAGACTGGCTCACTCAAGACAATCGCCGAGAAGAATTTATGGTCGTTTCTGCTTAACGCACAGTATCTGAGCTTGCCCTGATGATGATCATGGGGCACGATATAAGGATTGGCACCCTTGGCTTTTTTGATGGCTTTGAATCTGCTCGCATATGTAGCATGGCAAGGCCACACTGAGGGGCCTCGAGCATAGTTACCCTTAATTTGAAATTTATTGCACCCCCGTCGCAGCAGACCTGCGTATTAGAAATCCTATTTCTTTCCTTCATGAAGGCATACGTGTTAGAGGAACCATAGAACATGACTTGGAATTTTATTCACTGTAAAAGATCATTTTCTTAAGGTTTTAGGGTCTACTTGATCAAAAAATTACAATTCCACTCCAGCAATTATTAAAAAGTGCTGTCTTACGTTTCTAGACTTTATATTGAAAAAAAGATTGAATGAGCCGTCCCGGCAATTTTTTTAAAGTGCTGTAGATAAACTTAATACTTTATAGTAGCACACTCCTACTCTTTAAACAGCAGTTTGTTGTCATAAAAAATAAGTACTTCAAGTATAAGTGATCAGTGATCACAGAAGTCCTTCAGTAATATCAATTATTTATTTTATTTTATACTACATACCAGCATTTTATATAGTGTATTGCACTTAAAATATATTCAAAAGTCTTAATTAATTAACCATCTGGCACCAAGTAACAAATCTTCATGTAAACAGATACAATTAAATAGCAGAAAGAAATACCATTAATTTACATCACCTGTTTTAAATTTTACTTTCACATGTTTTGTTAGTAAACAAATATAACTCAAATTCTTTCAAAATCCCTGACATGGGTACCTTTAAGACGGTCCTAGGGCTAAGCCCTGAAAGTTATCACGAAATTGAAGGTGTATAAACCTACTCCATGAAATTCTACATGTATCTCCCAAGTTTCGTGGCCATCGGTCCAGCGGTGTCTGAGTTTATCAATGCTAAATATATATATATATATATATATATATATATATATACCAACATCCCCTTTTATACTTATAGATTATGTAAGGACAATTTTTCACCGAAATTTTAGGCGCTTGGCAAGACACAGGATAGTGGGAGAGGTTGAGCCCTGTCTCTCCCACTATTAAAGGGTCTTGATGTCGGAGACTCGGATACTTAAGTTTCATTAAGTTTACCAGAGAATGAGAAATGATGTAAAATATATGCAATTTAAAAATCATTGGATCTAAAAACTTCTGCTTTGTTGACATAAAACATATGGTGCTTATGCTTAATTCAAAACGACATTCGAGAAGTTGAGCTTTTTTAAAAGCCAGCAAATTATTTTGTTTCAACGTTCTATAACAAAGATTTTTGACTTTAACATTTTTTGATTTCATGATTTAGGGGCTTTAGGCTTACATATATATACATACAAATGCGTCGTCCCGTAGACCAACCAGTTGAAGGCGTGGGACCAGTCAAGAAACTTGCTAGGCCTAGATTCTGAGGCACTATTTCAGGCTTCTTCAGATTATCTTTATCACTCTCAAAACAAAACATTTCTTCTTGAGTAGGGAATAAATTGAATGAAGTGAGGTTAGGTCAGATTAGTTGGAATGTAAAGCCAGGAAGAGCAGGAAGAAAGGTGGCAAAACTATTCATTCAAGAATTCATTGATGCTATAGTAACATTTATCAATGAGGTACTTCTTAAGCTCAGATCTGAACTTAGGCGTTATGCCTAAGGATGTGATCTGTTGTGGAATTTTATTGAAAAATTTGGTCCAAGAAAGTTAGGCTTATTTTCAGACAATCGTAAATTATGAGCTATGGCTGATCTATTGTTTCTATATCTAGTAAAATGGGTGTGTTCATGAGCTATGGCTGATCTATTGTTTCTATATCTAGAAAAATGGGTGTGTTCAACTGGAACATTTGTGCAATTGTTGTTTACTGCATAAGTTACTATTTCAAAGATAAAAATGCAAGGAACGGTTAGTATTCCAAGGTTGTGAAAAGCTGGTTTACAATGATCTCTGGCACTTAGGCTGTAAATAAATCTAACCGCCCTTTTCTGCAACTTAAAAATAGTATCAAGGTTAGAAATTGATGAATTGCCCCAGAGAATTATTGAATAGTTAACATGAGACTCAAACAAACTAAAATAAACTAACTTAAACAAATCAATACTGCCCATCCTGGCTATATTTCTGAGAACGAAAAGACCGGCCGAGAGCTTGTTTCTGAGGTGGGAAATCTGCTCCTCCCAGGACAAACTATCGTCCAGTCTCACTCCCAAGAAAATTGACAGAACTGACGCTAGCCAATTGGGTTTCTGCTATTTCAAGGTGGGGAAATTCGGAAAGTTTTGAATTGTGGCGTTGCTTTGACTGAATGAAAATATAATTGGTCTTGTGAGGATAGAGAGAAAGTTTAAGTTCGGAAAAATATTGAGAGAGCTGATTTACTTTGACAAAGGAATCGATTTCAAGTTGGATGTGGTCGGTATTTTTGGTGAAGAGGGTCTTGCCATCGGTGTACACCACTGAGTCATCTCCTACTCCAGGAAGGAAATGGTGTATGTCATTTATGTATATCAGGAAGAGTAGGGGCCCGAGAATCAAGCCCTGCGGCACCCCACTTCTCACTGACTTGGAGCATTGGCTTTGTAATACGAACGAAATTGATAAGCACAGACTATAGGTACAGTTCTCGCATTATATCTCTGACTATGGCAGGGGGAGGAGAGAGGGTGCTTTTGTGAAAACATTGTTCTACTGTCCCACTGTTTATTTAATTTTTATAATTTATTTAAATTAATAAGTTTTAACATCATGATTACAGTCCGAAAACGTTGGATTAATTTGTAATTTGCTACAAATGAATTGTATTAATTATTTCTGATTTGTCAAAATCTAAAAAGTGCTGATTAATTTTAGGGCTAACACTACTATCAGCCGCAGCAGGGCCGGGCCCAGCCTTCTGAGCCCTAGGTTTATGACCCCCTCTGCCCCGCCCTCTCCATAGCCCAGCCTCCTGAACCCCAGGCCTATGACCCCCTCTTCCCTGCGCAGCCTTCTGAACCCCAGGCCTATGACCCCCTCTTCCCCACCTTCTCCACAGCCCAGCCTCCTGAACCCCAGGCCTATGACCCCCTCTGCCCCGCCCTCTCCACAGCCCAGCCTTCTTGAGCCCCAGGCCTGTGGACCCCCTCTGCCCCGCCCTCTCCATGGCCCCGCCTTCTGAGCCCCAGGCCTGTGGACCCCCTCTGCCCCGCCCTCTCCACGGCCCCGCCTTCTGAGCCCCATGCCTGTGGGCCCCCTCTGCCCAGCCCTCTCCATGGCCCAGCCTTCTGAGCCCCAGGCCTGTGGCCCCCTCTGCCCCGCCCTCTCCACGGCCCCGCCTTCTGAGCCCCAGGCCTGTGGCTCCCCGCCCCGCCCTCTCCACGGCCCCACCTTCTGAGCCCCAGGCCTGTGGTCCCCCTCTGCCCCGCCCTCTCCACAGCACTGTTCCAAGGATATTATTTTTAACTTAAAGATCTGTAGACTGAATTTAAAACTAAATAATAAATTTACGAATAAGCTACCTGTATGGAATGGCAATCCTTCCTTGAACACTGCTGATTGCCACTATTTGACCAGATTTTCGAACCACCATGGATGGCAGTAGAGCTAAAAAAGTATAAAGATATAAAATTTATTTTAACAAATTAAACAATAATTGAGTTTCTAATACGATGAGACAGGCTTCCGTGGTCTAAGCACACATAAGACGAATCCATGGTTTCGGGTGTCGACCACGATGGTGACGAGGTAGATGTTGTTGCCGACGTTTCGGACGCGATGCAGCTGTCCATTCTCGAGGCGCACTAACACTCATTCACTGGTCGGCGGGCCCTCTGCCTCAGGTTATATAGGCTCGGGGGTGGGGGAGGGTTGTTTACATCTCCCATTGTTTTCCCGGAAGGCGCGGCTGACCTGGGCTGTTCTAGAACACATTCGCATCTCAGCTTTTCTATAACTGGAACCCACGTACAACTTAGCTCCATCCCGTTATCTCTATTAAAATTATTGCGATGTTTTCGGATTTCAACTGCTTCCAGGACCTTTCTCTCAAAATAATTGTTACTGGTAGCCAGGACTTGAATTTCATCAAAATAAATGTCGTGTCTATTTGTATGAGAATGTTCAGCAACTGCAGAGGTATTGGTATCGATGTTTTTTGTGCTTCTTATGTGTTCTTTAACCCTGGTGGAAATTAAACGGCCTGTTTCCCCTACATAACATTTCCCACAACTGCATTTTATATGGTAAACGCCAGATTTACTAAGAGGAATTCTGTCCTTTATTGGTCTCAGTATTTGTTGTATTTTCATGTAGGGTTTAAAAATGGTTTTTATGTCGAATTTTCGTAAAATGTAACCGATTTTGTCTGTTGTACCTTGAATATACGGTAGAAAGGCCCGGTTATCATTTGGAGGATTTTCGGTTTTATTTTTATTATTTAAGTTAAATTTCCTTTCTTGCTTATCAATCGCTCGTAAAATATTGTGCTTTGAATAGCCGTTCTGTTGCAAAGTAGTAATTAAATGGTGTTTTTCTCGAGGAAGGCTTTCTTTGTCGGAAATTGCAAACATCCTGTTCACTAGCGTATTTAAAACTGCATTTTTCTGAATGGGATGGTGGTGGGATGAAGCATGTAAATATCTGTCGGTGTGTGTGGCTTTTCTATAAACGGAATGGCCTAGTGTACCATCTATTTTCCGTGTTACTAATACGTCCAGAAAAGGAATACAGCCGTTCTGTTCTATTTCCATGGTGAATTGAATTTTAGGATGGATCGAGTTTAAGTGTTCTAAAAATTTTTCCAAACTGTTTTTACCATGGGGCCAAATTACAAAAGTGTCGTCTACGTAACGTAAAAACAGCTTAGGCTTAAGCAGAAAGGATGAAATTGCCTTATTTTCAAAATATTCCATAAAAAGGTTTGCAGCTACTGGGGAGAGTGGGGAACCCATTGCTGCCCCGTCGACCTGTTCATAAAAGCAACCATCAAAGTAAAAATAGGTAGATTTTAAGCAGAAGGCAGCGAGCTCAGCTAAGTCTTCCGGTAAAATGTTCTTAATAATTGAGATGGTTTCAGGAAGAGGTACCATGGTAAAAAGTGACTTAACATCAAAGCTAACAAGCAGATCTTCCTCGCTTATTGTTATTTTACTGATGATGTCAATGAAATGGCGCGAATCTCTGACGAAGGTGTCTGTTTGACCGACAGATGGAGTTAACAGCCCTGCAATATACCTCGATACTTTATGAGTTGGTGATCCTATTGCGCTAAATATTGGTCTTAAAGGTACTCCTTCCTTGTGAATCTTCGGTAGGCCATAAAGAACTGGTGGAGTAGGGTCGGATGTGATTAAAAACGGTTTTATCTCTGGAGGAATCGAAGAGGCTTGGACAAGGCGCTTTAATTCCTGTGTAATACGTTTAGTAGGGTTCCTAATCTTCCTGTAGCAGTCCTCAGAAATTAATTCGTGTAATTTCTTCCGGTATTCTGAAAAATCCATAACTACCGTTGCATTTCCTTTGTCCGCTGGTAAAATAATAATGTCTTCGTCCTTTTTAAGGTTTCTTAGTGCGGCTATCTCCTTTCTGGATATATTAGGGCGTGGGGGAGATGATTTTCTCAAAACATACGAAACATCCTGTCTAATTTCTTCAGCGATGCCGTCTGGAAGCTTCCTTATTGCGTTTTCCACTCCGCTGATTATACGCTCAACAGGAATCCTACGTGGAGCTACGGCGAAACCCAAACCTTTCTTTAAAACGGAAATTGCAGGCTCATCCAGCTGTTTACTACTGAGGTTTACCACTACTTTTTCAGAAGAAAGCTCTTGTAGCGGTTTTTGGTCTTGAATGAGGCGATCAAACTTGATGATGTGCTTATTTGTGACAAGCTGAAGAACTTTTTCACTATTTTCGAAGGAGAGTCTGTCAATTAAACACCAATCTTCCGTGGAAAGCGTAGAAACCAGCTTGAAGTGGAGCGAGTAAAGTTGGTTGTTAATCAGAAGTAACTTCCGACGAGTTTCCTCAATTTGGTCCCTGACGAGTTGCATGCTGGCCCGATGTAGAATATCACTGATCTTCTTTGATTTCTTATGAAATGAAAGTTTGGCAAAAACCGGAATTACGTTGGAATCTCTACAGCGTTTTAGAAAAGCTAAGGCTGCTAGTGTTCTACTCCTCTTGACACGAGTGTTATCAAAAAGTCGGGTTAACGAAGCAGTGTCCTTCCCATATAGGTTTCTAATACGATGAGACAGGCTTCCGTGGTCTAAGCACACATAAGACGAATCCATGGTTTCGGGTGTCGACCACGATGGTGACGAGGTAGATGTTGTTGCCGACGTTTCGGACGCGATGCAGCTGTCCATTCTCGAGGCGCACTAACACTCATTCACTGGTCGGCGGGCCCTCTGCCTCAGGTTATATAGGCTCGGGGGTGGGGGAGGGTTGTTTACATCTCCCATTGTTTTCCCGGAAGGCGCGGCTGACCTGGGCTGTTCTAGAACACATTCGCATCTCAGCTTTTCTATAACTGGAACCCACGTACAACTTAGCTCCATCCCGTTATCTCTATTAAAATTATTGCGATGTTTTCGGATTTCAACTGCTTCCAGGACCTTTCTCTCAAAATAATTGTTACTGGTAGCCAGGACTTGAATTTCATCAAAATAAATGTCGTGTCTATTTGTATGAGAATGTTCAGCAACTGCAGAGGTATTGGTATCGATGTTTTTTGTGCTTCTTATGTGTTCTTTAACCCTGGTGGAAATTAAACGGCCTGTTTCCCCTACATAACATTTCCCACAACTGCATTTTATATGGTAAACGCCAGATTTACTAAGAGGAATTCTGTCCTTTATTGGTCTCAGTATTTGTTGTATTTTCATGTAGGGTTTAAAAATGGTTTTTATGTCGAATTTTCGTAAAATGTAACCGATTTTGTCTGTTGTACCTTGAATATACGGTAGAAAGGCCCGGTTATCATTTGGAGGATTTTCGGTTTTATTTTTATTATTTAAGTTAAATTTCCTTTCTTGCTTATCAATCGCTCGTAAAATATTGTGCTTTGAATAGCCGTTCTGTTGCAAAGTAGTAATTAAATGGTGTTTTTCTCGAGGAAGGCTTTCTTTGTCGGAAATTGCAAACATCCTGTTCACTAGCGTATTTAAAACTGCATTTTTCTGAATGGGATGGTGGTGGGATGAAGCATGTAAATATCTGTCGGTGTGTGTGGCTTTTCTATAAACGGAATGGCCTAGTGTACCATCTATTTTCCGTGTTACTAATACGTCCAGAAAAGGAATACAGCCGTTCTGTTCTATTTCCATGGTGAATTGAATTTTAGGATGGATCGAGTTTAAGTGTTCTAAAAATTTTTCCAAACTGTTTTTACCATGGGGCCAAATTACAAAAGTGTCGTCTACGTAACGTAAAAACAGCTTAGGCTTAAGCAGAAAGGATGAAATTGCCTTATTTTCAAAATATTCCATAAAAAGGTTTGCAGCTACTGGGGAGAGTGGGGAACCCATTGCTGCCCCGTCGACCTGTTCATAAAAGCAACCATCAAAGTAAAAATAGGTAGATTTTAAGCAGAAGGCAGCGAGCTCAGCTAAGTCTTCCGGTAAAATGTTCTTAATAATTGAGATGGTTTCAGGAAGAGGTACCATGGTAAAAAGTGACTTAACATCAAAGCTAACAAGCAGATCTTCCTCGCTTATTGTTATTTTACTGATGATGTCAATGAAATGGCGCGAATCTCTGACGAAGGTGTCTGTTTGACCGACAGATGGAGTTAACAGCCCTGCAATATACCTCGATACTTTATGAGTTGGTGATCCTATTGCGCTAAATATTGGTCTTAAAGGTACTCCTTCCTTGTGAATCTTCGGTAGGCCATAAAGAACTGGTGGAGTAGGGTCGGATGTGATTAAAAACGGTTTTATCTCTGGAGGAATCGAAGAGGCTTGGACAAGGCGCTTTAATTCCTGTGTAATACGTTTAGGTTTCTACGCTTTCCACGGAAGATTGGTGTTTAATTGACAGACTCTCCTTCGAAAATAGTGAAAAAGTTCTTCAGCTTGTCACAAATAAGCACATCATCAAGTTTGATCGCCTCATTCAAGACCAAAAACCGCTACAAGAGCTTTCTTCTGAAAAAGTAGTGGTAAACCTCAGTAGTAAACAGCTGGATGAGCCTGCAATTTCCGTTTTAAAGAAAGGTTTGGGTTTCGCCGTAGCTCCACGTAGGATTCCTGTTGAGCGTATAATCAGCGGAGTGGAAAACGCAATAAGGAAGCTTCCAGACGGCATCGCTGAAGAAATTAGACAGGATGTTTCGTATGTTTTGAGAAAATCATCTCCCCCACGCCCTAATATATCCAGAAAGGAGATAGCCGCACTAAGAAACCTTAAAAAGGACGAAGACATTATTATTTTACCAGCGGACAAAGGAAATGCAACGGTAGTTATGGATTTTTCAGAATACCGGAAGAAATTACACGAATTAATTTCTGAGGACTGCTACAGGAAGATTAGGAACCCTACTAAACGTATTACACAGGAATTAAAGCGCCTTGTCCAAGCCTCTTCGATTCCTCCAGAGATAAAACCGTTTTTAATCACATCCGACCCTACTCCACCAGTTCTTTATGGCCTACCGAAGATTCACAAGGAAGGAGTACCTTTAAGACCAATATTTAGCGCAATAGGATCACCAACTCATAAAGTATCGAGGTATATTGCAGGGCTGTTAACTCCATCTGTCGGTCAAACAGACACCTTCGTCAGAGATTCGCGCCATTTCATTGACATCATCAGTAAAATAACAATAAGCGAGGAAGATCTGCTTGTTAGCTTTGATGTTAAGTCACTTTTTACCATGGTACCTCTTCCTGAAACCATCTCAATTATTAAGAACATTTTACCGGAAGACTTAGCTGAGCTCGCTGCCTTCTGCTTAAAATCTACCTATTTTTACTTTGATGGTTGCTTTTATGAACAGGTCGACGGGGCAGCAATGGGTTCCCCACTCTCCCCAGTAGCTGCAAACCTTTTTATGGAATATTTTGAAAATAAGGCAATTTCATCCTTTCTGCTTAAGCCTAAGCTGTTTTTACGTTACGTAGACGACACTTTTGTAATTTGGCCCCATGGTAAAAACAGTTTGGAAAAATTTTTAGAACACTTAAACTCGATCCATCCTAAAATTCAATTCACCATGGAAATAGAACAGAACGGCTGTATTCCTTTTCTGGACGTATTAGTAACACGGAAAATAGATGGTACACTAGGCCATTCCGTTTATAGAAAAGCCACACACACCGACAGATATTTACATGCTTCATCCCACCACCATCCCATTCAGAAAAATGCAGTTTTAAATACGCTAGTGAACAGGATGTTTGCAATTTCCGACAAAGAAAGCCTTCCTCGAGAAAAACACCATTTAATTACTACTTTGCAACAGAACGGCTATTCAAAGCACAATATTTTACGAGCGATTGATAAGCAAGAAAGGAAATTTAACTTAAATAATAAAAATAAAACCGAAAATCCTCCAAATGATAACCGGGCCTTTCTACCGTATATTCAAGGTACAACAGACAAAATCGGTTACATTTTACGAAAATTCGACATAAAAACCATTTTTAAACCCTACATGAAAATACAACAAATACTGAGACCAATAAAGGACAGAATTCCTCTTAGTAAATCTGGCGTTTACCATATAAAATGCAGTTGTGGGAAATGTTATGTAGGGGAAACAGGCCGTTTAATTTCCACCAGGGTTAAAGAACACATAAGAAGCACAAAAAACATCGATACCAATACCTCTGCAGTTGCTGAACATTCTCATACAAATAGACACGACATTTATTTTGATGAAATTCAAGTCCTGGCTACCAGTAACAATTATTTTGAGAGAAAGGTCCTGGAAGCAGTTGAAATCCGAAAACATCGCAATAATTTTAATAGAGATAACGGGATGGAGCTAAGTTGTACGTGGGTTCCAGTTATAGAAAAGCTGAGATGCGAATGTGTTCTAGAACAGCCCAGGTCAGCCGCGCCTTCCGGGAAAACAATGGGAGATGTAAACAACCCTCCCCCACCCCCGAGCCTATATAACCTGAGGCAGAGGGCCCGCCGACCAGTGAATGAGTGTTAGTGCGCCTCGAGAATGGACAGCTGCATCGCGTCCGAAACGTCGGCAACAACATCTACCTCGTCACCATCGTGGTCGACACCCGAAACCATGGATTCGTCTTATGTGTGCTTAGACCACGGAAGCCTGTCTCATCGTATTAGAAACCTATATGGGAAGGACACTGCTTCGTTAACCCGACTTTTTGATAACACTCGTGTCAAGAGGAGTAGAACACTAGCAGCCTTAGCTTTTCTAAAACGCTGTAGAGATTCCAACGTAATTCCGGTTTTTGCCAAACTTTCATTTCATAAGAAATCAAAGAAGATCAGTGATATTCTACATCGGGCCAGCATGCAACTCGTCAGGGACCAAATTGAGGAAACTCGTCGGAAGTTACTTCTGATTAACAACCAACTTTACTCGCTCCACTTCAAGCTGGTTTCTACGCTTTCCACGGAAGATTGGTGTTTAATTGACAGACTCTCCTTCGAAAATAGTGAAAAAGTTCTTCAGCTTGTCACAAATAAGCACATCATCAAGTTTGATCGCCTCATTCAAGACCAAAAACCGCTACAAGAGCTTTCTTCTGAAAAAGTAGTGGTAAACCTCAGTAGTAAACAGCTGGATGAGCCTGCAATTTCCGTTTTAAAGAAAGGTTTGGGTTTCGCCGTAGCTCCACGTAGGATTCCTGTTGAGCGTATAATCAGCGGAGTGGAAAACGCAATAAGGAAGCTTCCAGACGGCATCGCTGAAGAAATTAGACAGGATGTTTCGTATGTTTTGAGAAAATCATCTCCCCCACGCCCTAATATATCCAGAAAGGAGATAGCCGCACTAAGAAACCTTAAAAAGGACGAAGACATTATTATTTTACCAGCGGACAAAGGAAATGCAACGGTAGTTATGGATTTTTCAGAATACCGGAAGAAATTACACGAATTAATTTCTGAGGACTGCTACAGGAAGATTAGGAACCCTACTAAACGTATTACACAGGAATTAAAGCGCCTTGTCCAAGCCTCTTCGATTCCTCCAGAGATAAAACCGTTTTTAATCACATCCGACCCTACTCCACCAGTTCTTTATGGCCTACCGAAGATTCACAAGGAAGGAGTACCTTTAAGACCAATATTTAGCGCAATAGGATCACCAACTCATAAAGTATCGAGGTATATTGCAGGGCTGTTAACTCCATCTGTCGGTCAAACAGACACCTTCGTCAGAAATTCGCGCCATTTCATTGACATCATCAGTAAAATAACAATAAGCGAGGAAGATCTGCTTGTTAGCTTTGATGTTAAGTCACTTTTTACCATGGTACCTCTTCCTGAAACCATCTCAATTATTAAGAACATTTTACCGGAAGACTTAGCTGAGCTCGCTGCCTTCTGCTTAAAATCTACCTATTTTTACTTTGATGGTTGCTTTTATGAACAGGTCGACGGGGCAGCAATGGGTTCCCCACTCTCCCCAGTAGCTGCAAACCTTTTTATGGAATATTTTGAAAATAAGGCAATTTCATCCTTTCTGCTTAAGCCTAAGCTGTTTTTACGTTACGTAGACGACACTTTTGTAATTTGGCCCCATGGTAAAAACAGTTTGGAAAAATTTTTAGAACACTTAAACTCGATCCATCCTAAAATTCAATTCACCATGGAAATAGAACAGAACGGCTGTATTCTGTTAATGTTATTCTGTTATTATGTTAAAGATAATAAAAGCAAAATCTTTACCCCAACTACCCATGGCTACCAAACTTGAAATAAAACAAACTTTGGCTATTCAATTCCGAAACCTAAATTCAAATCAGATCTGTTCAATACATTTTATTTGGCTCATCAGTTGTATAAAAATCTCCCATTCAGCATCATTAATAAAGAGGGTGGTAGCATGTCTGTTTACAAGCGAGAGATTGAGAAGTGGCTGCTCGGTGTTGGACCGGGAATGGCAGAGCTGTTGATTCGTTCGCCATATGCATCATAGTGTTTGTTGTCTGCGGGTATTCTGATGTGTTCTGATTAAATATTTTTGTTTTGATTTTGAATAATTGTACGATATCTGATTTTTTTTTTCTCCTTTTGTTTTATATAATTTCTTAAGTATAATTTGTTCTATTTTTTGTTTTTTGTTTTTAATGGGTAGTTTGTTTCTCTTATAAGTTTTGTATGTATTTGTGCTGCCAACCAGTGGAAGAAGGACCAGTAATATTTGTTCGTGCCTAAGAACTCTTCCTCACACTCAGACTTTGGTCTTGTGGGGAATAATTTCCTTTTTGTTTCGTAAATAATTTTCTATGTCAACTTAATGGAAATAAACAATCTTGAATCTTGAATTCCTTTTCTGGACGTATTAGTAACACGGAAAATAGATGGTACACTAGGCCATTCCGTTTATAGAAAAGCCACACACACCGACAGATATTTACATGCTTCATCCCACCACCATCCCATTCAGAAAAATGCAGTTTTAAATACGCTAGTGAACAGGATGTTTGCAATTTCCGACAAAGAAAGCCTTCCTCGAGAAAAACACCATTTAATTACTACTTTGCAACAGAACGGCTATTCAAAGCACAATATTTTACGAGCGATTGATAAGCAAGAAAGGAAATTTAACTTAAATAATAAAAATAAAACCGAAAATCCTCCAAATGATAACCGGGCCTTTCTACCGTATATTCAAGGTACAACAGACAAAATCGGTTACATTTTACGAAAATTCGACATAAAAACCATTTTTAAACCCTACATGAAAATACAACAAATACTGAGACCAATAAAGGACAGAATTCCTCTTAGTAAATCTGGCGTTTACCATATAAAATGCAGTTGTGGGAAATGTTATGTAGGGGAAACAGGCCGTTTAATTTCCACCAGGGTTAAAGAACACATAAGAAGCACAAAAAACATCGATACCAATACCTCTGCAGTTGCTGAACATTCTCATACAAATAGACACGACATTTATTTTGATGAAATTCAAGTCCTGGCTACCAGTAACAATTATTTTGAGAGAAAGGTCCTGGAAGCAGTTGAAATCCGAAAACATCGCAATAATTTTAATAGAGATAACGGGATGGAGCTAAGTTGTACGTGGGTTCCAGTTATAGAAAAGCTGAGATGCGAATGTGTTCTAGAACAGCCCAGGTCAGCCGCGCCTTCCGGGAAAACAATGGGAGATGTAAACAACCCTCCCCCACCCCCGAGCCTATATAACCTGAGGCAGAGGGCCCGCCGACCAGTGAATGAGTGTTAGTGCGCCTCGAGAATGGACAGCTGCATCGCGTCCGAAACGTCGGCAACAACATCTACCTCGTCACCATCGTGGTCGACACCCGAAACCATGGATTCGTCTTATGAATAATTGAGTTGTTCTTTCTGTACAGGTAAATCTGTTTTTTTTTCTGTGAAGATAAATACCTTAAATTCAATTAAATTAACCTATTTAAAATTCAATAATGACAAAACATTTTCTGAATGAACGAACATACTAAAGCATTAATAGAAACCAGCATTTAATCAACAAAAAATTATAGATTTTATAACTATTTTATTGGTCAAAAATGTTATAAGGAATAGTACAAATTGACGATATGCCAATTTGTATTATGGCGTATTATGTGCAGTGGTCCACACTCTCCCACTGGGGAACACCGCGTCCACAAGCCATCGTTCATGACGATCCACAATTCGTCACCTCCAAGTACAGTTGGTGCACGGTCATCCCGACCATTTTAAAGAATGTGTGCGAGTGAGATGGACAATAAATGTTTAGAGAGAGATAGACGATTCCTAAATAAGCGTATATCATTGGCTGCAGCAAATTATTTTTTTTGTACCCATTTGGTTTCCTATTGGGCGATCATTTTGTTTTTGTTTTTAGCGAATTTCCTTAAAGGAATAAGCTATTACCGTAGGTCTCATGGTAAGACCAAAGCCCGAGACCATGTTAACTTTTCATTTTGGGCCCCCCAGAAGCAAAAAACACCATTCGTTTGAATTTTTATATATATATATATCTAAATATATATATATCTATATATATATATATATATATATATATATATATATATATATATATATATGTCTGTTAACACGATAGCGGCCGTAAATATGGTCCGATCTTAATGAAATTTGGTACAGACGTGTAAAGTGGTAATCACTCGGACGAGTTCGTGAACCAGCCCGATCGGACCACCGAAAGGGGGGGTAAAGGGGGATAAACCCCCCCAAAAATGGGTTTTTTGAGTTTTCCACATAGAAAAATAAAATTTGTCAAATTTTTGTTGGCACCATTGAATTCAGCTCAAAAAAACAAACAATTTAGTAGTTTTAATCACTGCTTTATGTCCATTGGTTACCGAGATATTGAAAGTAGTAAACACAGTACGTTGTCTCAATGTTAACCTTATGGGAAATAAGTAAAATTCTAATATCTTGCTTATTTCTCAACATATCTTTATAAAACTTGGTAAATGACTTCTTCTAGTTCAGATCTACTAAATATTGAATTAAAACCAACCAGTTTAAACATACCTGTAGCAGCAAACCTGCATACTCATTCCCCATGTTATTCTTATGGAGCTTTCAAAAACATGTCAAATCCCGCTATGTTGGATTGAAATATGTTGTTTTACACTTGAAATTCGCTGAGTATGCAGGTCTGCTGCAACGGGGGTATTTGTTCTTGAAGTGATTTTATTATCCGTTAGATAGCGACTCTTAAACCTCGACCGAGTTGACAGCTGTCATCAATCAAAGAAAATAAACAATACTTGTTTACTTTCGGGAAAATGATTTTTTAATTAAAACTTATGGAAACACAACTATTTCAAGTTTAAACTCTTATTTAATAACAAGTACATACGAATTCGGAGAGTAAAATGCATATTACCAATTTTACAGGTGAAATAGCAAAAATAAAACTTGTGTAAACAAAACCTCAAACTATAACCTTAAATATATTTTGTCAACCAAGAATTTTATTTTTGTTTTGAATATTAGTTCACTTATTTTACAGCTTGTAGCAGTAGTAAAGGGGCGGGGCTTTAATAGGGGAGTGACTTCCCCTCCTCCCCCACACCCCGATGAGTCAAAATGTTCGCGCTGGTCGGGATGACCGTGCGCCAACTGTAGCTAGATTACAGGACATGCCACCGTCCCAGTCGTTATTGTTATAATATTGTTATACTATCCCAGTGATACAATGTTACATCTTACCTTTTATAAGAGCAACTTGTGCAATGTAGTTGATCATCATAATTTCATGATCCACTTTAACGTTTGTTGTCAGGACTTCTCCCCTATAGGATAAGCCTGCATTGTTGATTAAAATATCTACTTGGCCAACAATTTTCAAAACTCTCTCTAAGGTAGAAGGAATCTCATCTATTTTGGCCAAATCTAGAACCATCACAACAGGAGGATGTGTAACAACATCCTAGAACATAAAACTTGATTAAGTTTAAAAGTTTTTTTAAATTGTAACTTACAACAGAATTTTAGCAACATACAGGGTGTTTCAGAACTCCCTACCAATATTTTAGGGCATTGGTCCTGGGTAAGAAACATATCTAAATATCATATTTAAATTGTCCGGAAGTCCTTAGTTACTCACACAGCCGCCATTTTGTTTTTTTCACTTATTAATTAATTTCAAAAAAACGGTTAAACATATGAAATTGAAACTCTGCACAAACATTTATGTCAATTAGGCAAAGCTACAAAAAAATTATGAAAATTTTTCAAATAGGCCTACATAAAACAAAATGGCGGCCATGTTAAATTTTGTTTCCTAAATAACTAAAAAACCGTTAATTTTAAGTATATTTTACAGGAATAACTTTTTTTAGCCAATTCAATTACAAATCGATTGACACCTTATTTTTTAAAATTAGACGAATATTAACTGAGATATGGCAGCTTTAGTGATACGTGACCGCTGGAGGTAAGTTGCAGTGCATGCCGAGGCATGCGGCTAAAGTCTGCCACGACAATGCAACAGTCTCCTTCCACTTTGCATGTTATTTATAAGCGATTTTAGATTATTTCAAACAATACTAAAATATTACATAACCCCAAAAGTATCTCCTTTATCAGTTATCTATCATTAGGATGGCTTGAAAATTTCACTCCTTTTTACTGTCTTTAAAATTCACACAAAACACCCAAACCTTTTATATCAGCTGTCGTGAAAGTCAACGTACTTGTTAACAAACTAATCAGCTGATTTTATTGTTGCTTTAAATGTAATTATTTATTAAATGTAGTCAGTTCCTCTAACTTTTTACAGTCACTTTTATTTGCTGTTTAAATGTACTGTTTATTTGAAAAACAACAATAAAATCAGCTGATTAGTTTATTAAAAAGTACGTTGACTTTCACCACAGCTGATATCAAAAGTTTAGGTTTTTTGAGTGAATTTTAAAGACAGTAAAAAGGAATGAAATTTTTAAGCCATCCTAATGATAGGTAATTGATAAAGGATACTTTTGAGGTTATGTAATATTTTATTATTGTTTGAAATAATCTAAAATCGCTTACAAATAACATGCAAAGCGGAAGGAGACTGTTGCATTGTTGTGGCAAACTTTAGCCGCATGCCTCGGCATGCACTGCAACTAACCTCCAGCGGTCACGTATCACTAAAGCTGCCATATCTCAGTTAATATTCGTCCAATCTTAAAAAATAAGGTGTCAATCGATTTGTAATTGAATTAACTAAAAAAAGTTATTCTAGTAAAATTTACTTAAAATTAACGGTTTTTTAGTTATTTAGGAAACAAAATTTAATATGGCCGCCATTTTGTTTTATGAATTTGAAAAATTTTCATAATTTTTTTGTAGCTTTGCCTAGTTGACATAAATGTTTGTGCAAAGTTTCAGTTTCGTATGTTTAACCGTTTTTTAGAAATTAATTAATAAGTGAAAAAAACAAAATGGCGGCCGTGTGAGTAACTAAGGACTTCCGGTCAATTTAAATATGATATTTAGATATATTTCTGACCCAGGAACAATCCCCTAAAATATTGGTAGGGAGTTCTGAAACACCCTGTATGATACTCTTTTAAGATAAGAGCTCATCTCGAAAAATGTAAGTTGGTTTAAGCAAAACCAAATACCGAGCTGTGCCTGATAACCAGGTTCCAAGGTTTCTAAAAAATATATTATAAAAATTTGTATATATTTTATTTTGTAAATTATTTTAACAGCCTAAAACCTAAACCTTGAATGCCATGTCACCCAATCAAAACTTAAAGATACTTAAAACCTTGATCAGTTCATTTATAAACAGGTTACCCCTAAATCAGTTCATTAAATTAGTTTTATATTAGTTGATTACATGTGTATATAAGGGTCGTTGTCACAAAATGGGATAATTTATGTCCCAAGAAAATAACACAAAATAAAAATTTTCATAAAAGCAAATGCATGTGTACACTTCTTTCTATACCTTATTTCTCAATATATATTCCCTTATTTTGCTGCCGACGTTGATAATTTCATAGTTTTTATAGGTTACAGCCCGGTCACTCGTCCCAGCGACGATATCTGACGTTTTCTGCGATGTCAAAGTTGGAATAAATCAAATAAACAGTTTAGAAGTTTGAGTATAGGTTATAAATAATGCCTACTGTGCTATTCCATCATCTGTTTAATCTAACATCTGGTTGAAATATCTTTTTTTTACACAAAACGTCTGTCCCCAAAGACCACTGAGTAAGAGACTGTCAAACTGAGAAAGCCTGTCAAATAGACCAAAAGAGTAGTTCGTGCGGAATCAGCGTAATCAGCGTACAGTCTCATGAGTAGTAATATGTGCAACATTGGGAAGTTACTTGTTATTCAGCAAAACCAACAATTTTGGATTTCTAATTAAAACAAAGTGTAAGAAACACCCAGTACCTTTATTATGTTACAGTTCGATCACTCATATTATTCCTAAATATTTCAAAAAAATTGTAAAAACAAAGTTGGATGAGCTGTCAAAATGTGGACCAAACATAACCTGAAAATGATGTGTAGTCCCACTGACTACTCCTGGAGCTATTTCAATGAATGTATCAAAATTACAGTCCACTCATGAACAGTCCGGTAACGTGAGTGGAGCTGTTTTCACACTTTTTTCTTTCTTTTTACCAATATAATAAACATTTAACCTTCAAATAGGATATGATTTGTTTAAATAATGGTGTTCCCAAGTTATCATTAAATTAGGTTTTTTATAGAACACTATTTACTTGATTTTTACATCAAAATAAAATGTGACCGGACTGTTCACTATTGCTGTATTTGGTAACATGTAAAATAGAAAATAAATAGTAAATGAAGGTTTTAAGCTCTGCTGCATATAAATTTGATATTCTGATGAGTTTTAGTTCTTATATATGCCAAAATTTGCAAAGTTTTGAAATATTGATTTAATAAAAAAATTTTATCCATATTATCCCATTTCGTGACAATGACCCATAAAAAAGAGCTTGAAAGTTACTCAATGGAATTTTTAAAACTCAGGAATGTTTTTGGTTATTTAGTTAAAAAAGCAGTATTTTTTATTAGAGAATTTATAACTATAAAGATATGTTTAAAGGCCATTTATTTCATACATCGATCATCCTCTGGATTTCTTAGTGAATGCTTGACATTAAAGTAGCTTTCCAACAATACAACCTGTAGATTTCTATTGTGTATTGGTTATATTGTCAGCTGTTAAGATTTCACATGTTTAATGTTTATGTTTATGTTTCAATCAATGCAATAAATTGAAAGGAGTCCTTTTAACCCTAGAACGGCCAAACGACTTTTTTAGTCGTTAGGTTACGGTAAGATGGTGGCCAAACAACTTTTATAGTCGTTTACTACAGACTTTTGTTCTAACCAATATTTCATTCTGTTAAATTGCAGTAATCACAAATACAATTAAATCATTGGAAAGATAATAAAATTAGCTTCAATTTCCATATATAATATACTCATTTATGTTTACTATAACCGCAGGATAATTAGATAAATATATTGAAATTTTGACCTTCCCGTTCCGCGGCACTGCCGAGCGAGCAGTGGAGGCAAAATGGGCCATTTTGTAAAATTCGTGGAAGCTTTATTTTTCGTCGTAGAAGCTAGAGGGTGGTATCACTCAATTCATTCTTTCTTTCTCTACACTTCGTCTGTTGAAAGATTTAGTCTAACGTCATTAGTTTACCAGCTGTGATTTTTTTACAAAGACACGGTAAACTAAGTCGGTAAGAGTTTTCTGTAGGGCCAAACAACTTTTTTAGTCGTTTGGATAAGTATTTATTATTCTGCTTGTAGATGGAATTTAAAACAAAGAAAAATACAGAAATGAAGAGGAAGAAATCCTCTACTGATCCAAGTATATTGTAAGTTTCCTGGAGTGATATTTTGGTTTTTTGCAGTTGGTCTAATTTAAGGAATGTCTCAATTCGTCAGAGCACCTGTTGTGTTGTAGGCCTATCGCGTTGCAGCCAGATGATTCTTTGTTGTGGTGAACAGCTGTCGGTTATAAGTTTGTTTTTGTTAGTTGTGACTGCTTTAGTGAATAAATATTGTTATTATAGTGATATTAGAAGGTATTTATGTGTAAATCAGTGATGAATAATGGAAGAAAACTTGGACTCCAGGTTTTTTTGTGAGTTGTGAGAAAGATAGGCAAAATAAAATTGTTTATAAACATACATTGACGTTAGTTCCATGGTTTACCTACTAAAAAGATATTATTATTTTCTACATTTTTCTCATTGACTCATTAGGTATGATAAAAGGCTAATTCCATAAAATCAAGAAAGTGTGAGTGTTTTGAAGAAAATCTTGCTCTGATATCAGAGCGGTAAATAAAAAAAAGTTCTCTTTTTTATATTTTACCACTTATAACCTTTATAAGTTGTTTTATTTCATATAAACTATATATTTTCTGATTGGGTACAACATTTCACACATTTTGTATATCTTGGAATTTTTATATACCCAATAATTATTTTTTTACGTGTGTTAGAAGTTGTTAGTTTTTTGTGTAATATCCCGTAAGTAAAAACAAAACTTATTTTCAAACTGAAGTACTATATTAACGGAAAAAGTATAAATACGGATATTTATTTTTTCTTATTCTATGTTTACTGCTCTATCAGAATATATGTGTTTTTATTATGTTTTAGGTCTTTTACTATGTGTAGGCCTAAAAAGTACATAAGCATGCAAAATTCAAACAAAATGTAGAGTTTCACATTTCACGCTATAACTCAAAATCGTTTATAGTTGTTTCAAATATTCTTATGTTTTTGTGTAAGGAAATAAATTTCAAACAACTTGTATATCTTGGATTTTCGAAAAACATTTTTTTTCTATTTTTTGGAAGGCCTTACTTTTGAAATTTAGTTTTTAGCAAATGTTTGTTTTTTGGATTTTGGCATTTACCATTTTTGTTGGAGCAAAGGTTCAGGGTTTGTTAGTATATTTAGATTCTACAGAATGTCCCAAATCCAATGGTATATAATGTTATATGTTTTGGTAAAAAATAGGTATTTTATAACAGTTAACATAAAATGCTGCACGGAAGGCAAAAACTGCCTGGCCCCACAGAATCTCACCATTTGGCCTTTCTAGGGTTAAGTGTTTTAATTAAAAAAAGTCATATAATGAGATAGTACAGTTATTAAAAGATCACTTCCAACCTAAACTCGTAGCTGAAAGGTTTCGCTTTCATAGAAGAAATCAAAGTGAACAAGAATCAATTCTTGAGTACTTGGCAGAAATAAAAAAAACTGGTTACTACATATGTTTTTGGCACTAGCTTAGATGAAACTTTGAGGAACAGGTTCGTTTGTGGGCTGAAATGTTCAAACACCCAGAAGATATTACTGACAAAACAAAACTTAACATTGAACCGTGCGGTGAAAATTTCTGTGACTTTAGAAAGAGCAGCACAAGATGCAAGAGAGATATCTAATGATTCATCTGACACAAATTTGAATAAACTTGGCACGATTGTTCCGATCAAACGTGCTTCAAGACCAAGTAGACAAGGTAACAATTTTTCAAAGAATAAATTTGAACCTGTATGTTACTGTTGTGGGGAACGTGGTCACCGTAAACCTGATTGTAAGTTCAAAACATTTAATTGTGGTTTATGTAGAAAACAAGGGCACCTAGAAAATGTTTGTAAAAGTGGAACTAAAGACAAGTTTAATAAGAGAGCTAACAATGTTGTTGAAGAACCCACTCAAAGGATTGAAGAGACTGAGGAATGTGTGGGGAGTATTGGTCATGTAGCAGAAAAATCCAGACTTTCCCCGATCTATGTGTTTCCTTGAATTAATAATCGAGTCATCAAAATGGAAATGGACACAGGGTCAGCTGTGAGTTTGATATCAAACTGTGATTTTGAGAATTACGTTAAAAATAGTAAATTGAACTAACTGATATCGTTTTGAAGACTTATATGGGCGAACAAGTGGAAACTATAGGAAAACCCCGAGTTAAGGTTGAATACGAGTCAAGTAAATACGTTTTGGACCTTTATGTTGTGAAAAGTGGCCAAAACCCTTTGTTTGGTTGTGATTGGTTGATAAAAATTTCATTGAACTGGAAAATATAAACTTGATGATCGGGGACGACAGTATCAGTGATTATAAAAATGAATCGTTTAATAAAGAAGTAAAGCAAATGTTAGACAAATTTTCAGAAGTATTTTATGGAAAACTGGAAGGAACAGAGGCTAAACTGAATCTGAAACCAAATGCAACACCGATATACAAAAAAGCCCGACCAGTTCCTTATGCTCACAAGAAAATCATTGAAAAAGAACTTGACAGATTAGAAGAAGAAGGAATAATATCGAAAGTACAACACTCTGAATGGGCAACTGCTATCGTTCCTATTATCAAAGACAGTGGAAAAATAAGAATTTGTAGTGATTGCAAGCTAACCGTGAATCCTGTTCTAAATATTGAAGAATACCCTCTCCCTAAAATTGAGGATATATTTGCTAATATAGGTGGAGGTAAACACTTTTCTAAAATTGATCTGAAGAATGCTTACTTACAGATGACCATGGAGGAGAATAGTAAGAACTACTTTGTAATGGGCCTAATTTGCATGGGGGTAAGAATTGGCTCATTAGGCCTAGCCTAGTAATAGGACTACCTGGGCTAGCCAATGGGCCTAGGCCAAGCCTAGATTTCATCTAGCCTATGTCTAGCCTATGAAGGGAGTGTTGACGTTATGAATAAACACTACAATTTCCCTTACTTAAACCCTTTGAGTGATTAAGTAACTCACGGCATTGAGGTGGATGTTTATAACCCTAATTATCATCGGAAAGGCTTAGCCATCGGAAGGCTAACCTAGTCGGTCCCAAAACTGCCGAATACGATCACTGATTTTAATTCGGAATCCTGAGTGTTGACACTGTTCACTACGATTAAGGAGTATTCACAAACACTTAGTGAGTCGTGAAATAAGGTCACTTCTTCTAATTACATGATACTATGAACGCGACTGTTGTTGTGGTGTGTAAACAACGTACATAACCTCGAAAGACGTCGTCACGACTGCGTTATGTGAGCAGATGACGACAGAGCCTGCGCTTTTACTTCTTCTCGCCAGCCAGGCGATGTTTTCTGCCGCGGGAGAAGAAGAAGGTTGGCCCGGATGTAGGCTAGCTTTTTTTGAGCTTTTAACCAGCTGTTTTATCAACAGGAAAAAAGGCTCGTGAGTCATCACCGGAAGGGGTGAGCACATTGCGGGCTGATAACCCCTGAACTGGCACTTGGTGCTGTTCCTGCGACCTGTGCGGTTCACTGATGCTTCGTTCACTCGTCATCCGCGTGTGATTTCTGAGCACGGTTTCTCGCACGAGTGACTTCTGGTCCAGCTACCGATTTGGTATCGAGGTATCGTTTATTTCTTTCCCAAATATAGGTAACGTTCTGTAAACTTTCCTTTGAAGTTGAACGAATCGCAGGATAGGGTCCGAGACCTATCCTGCTCATCTCTGGGCTGTATCTTGGTGCCAATTATTATTTGGTTTTCCTTTTGAGGTATTTTCCAAATTCTGTTTAAACTATTTAGAGTAATTGGTGATTTTACTGGTTTGAGTTAGCCTACTTGCTAGTTTTCCTGCTGTTGTAACAGGCTTAGTCTGGTCCAAACCTGCTGTGCTACAGGAGTGTAAGGTTTGTCCTGCTCCTGTAATTATTGGTCACTAGTGAAATAGTTTAATGTTGTTTCTTGATTAGGGTAAACATTAACTATGGGTAACTAGTGTTAACTCTGAACATCTCACAGAGCTAGGGAAAACAGCAGAGGGCATTTTACTTAGCAGGTGTTTCCAAATTTAGTCTGTCCTAAGTTGAATGTCATCTAGGTTGAATATAACTGAGCTCTCATATTTGAATATCTGATAACTACTGTGATTTCGATCCTCGACCTCTGGAATTATCCCAGCGACCGAGCTGAGCAATTCCAAGGCCTCTGACAACCCGTGACGTGATTTCCTACGGTTCGGACTACTTCAGTATTTGATCATCTTTTCTCCCTCTAGGAAATATCCGTCACAAACATGGCGCCCAAACAGGGACTAGTGATTGATAACTAGTCGTATTATAACAGTAGTGTGTGTCAGACCAGTTCCATATGCTCACCAGGAAATCATTGAAAAAGAACTTGACAGATTAGAAGAAGAAGGAATAATATCGAAAGTACAACACTCTGAATGGGCAACTGCTATCGTTCCTATTATCACAGTGGAAAAATAAGAATTTGAGGTGATTACAAGCTAACCGTGAATCCTGTTCTGAATATTGATGAATACCCTCTCCCTAAAATTGAGGATATATTTGTTGATATAGGTGGAGGTAAACACTTTTCTAAAATTGATTTGGAGAATGCTTACTTACAGATGAGCATGGAGGAGAATAGTAAGAACTACTTGACATTGAACACTCACGAAGGGCTTTATAAATGTAACAGATTAATGTTTGGAATTGTGTTAGCTCCTGCAATATGGCAACGAACCATGGAACAAGTTTTACATGGGATCCCTATGACGCAATGTTTCCTTGATGACATCATAACAACTGGGAAGAACGATGAAGAGCATTACAAAAAATTAACTAACAATGGTTTAAAGGCAAATGTGGAAAAATCACATTTTTTTCAAGACGGAATTGAATATTGAGGATACGTAATCGATGCCGAAAGTTTACATAAATCAGAGAAGAGAACACTAAATGGGCCTGGATATCAGATTGTGAAAAGTCCTTTACAAAAGTAAAACAACTTTTAACTTCAGAGCAAGTTTTAGTGCATTTCAATCCACTTCTACCAATTATTGTATCCGCAGATGCATCTCCGGTTGGTTTAGGAGCTACCTTAGCTCATCTGTTTCCTGACGGTAAAGAAAGACCAATTATGTTTGCCTCCCGGACATTAAATAGGACTGAGCGAAGATATGCACAGGTTGACCGAGAAGCATTATCTTTGTATTGGGCAGTGAAGAAATTCGACCATTTTCTCAGGGGAAGACCGTTTACTCTGATAACAGATAATAAACCGATAAAATCATTATTTAGTGAAAATGCTCGATTCAAACAATGGCGGCAGAAAGACTCCAAAGGTGGGCTGTTTTCCTTGGTGCTCATCAATATACTTTACTATTGTGCACAGAAATAAGCAGTTTCAAGGAAACGTTGATGGGTTGTCAAAGTTACCGTTACCTGAAACAGTAGAGGAAGAACCAGAAAATCTTTTTCTGACGAAAATTCAGGAGTGCTTTCCAATTACAAGTAAAGATGTTGAGAGAGAATCAAATAAAGATCCCATCTTATCAAGTGTTATTGACAAGACCTTAAATGGTTGGGAAGATGATTTGTCTGAGGAATCACTAAAGCCATATTATTCAAGAAAAGATGAACTGTCATTAAAACTAGGATGTTTACTGAAACTAACTAGGATGTCATTAAAACTAGGATCAAGAGTTGTCATACCTAAAACGCTACAGGAATATGTGTTGAACAAATTGCATTGTGGTCATCCCGGCATAGTTAAGATGAAAAATTTGGGAAGAAGTTACGTTTGGTGGCAAGGGATTGACAGTGACTTAGAAAGAATTGTTAAACAATGCCCTGGGTGTCAATCAGTTCAAAATAATCCTAATAAGGTACCTACTCATATTTGGGAGTGGCCAGAAAAACCTTGGTATAGGATTCATGTGGATTTTGCTGGGCCTTTTCTAGGAAAACAATTTCTTGTAGTTGTTGACAGCCATAGTACATGGCCTGAGGTATTTGAAGTGGGTGTAGCGTCTTCAAAATCAGCCATACTAAAATTACGATGCCTATTTGCAAGATACCTGAACAACTGGTATCAGACAATGGCACTGCCCTCACATCAGAAGAGTTCCAAAAATTTATGAAAATTAATGGGATTTTACATTTTCGAACTGCGCCTTACCATCCACAAACTAATGGTCAGGCAGAGAGATTTGTACAGACTTTCAAAAAATGCATGTAGGCCATGGGGACAAAAGATGATTTGAATTTGAAAATATGCAACTTCCTCATGTCATACAGGAACACCCCACATAGTCTAACCAGCTACTCTCCAGCAACTAGGGGTGTGCGATGCATCGAAAATACGATTCAATTCGATTCGGTGCATCGAATCGCGATTCGATTCGGCTTGCATCGAAATGCCGATGCATCGGTATTCTTCGATTCACTAGACACCATTAGTCTAAAATATATGTTGAAAGCAATTAAATAAACATTTAAACTATGTAAATGCGTAATATTAATGTTCAAAGCAGTTTATTGAATCGTAATGAAGTTATGAAAAGCTTAGTGTGTAGTAATACTTTCAGACTCTAGACGCTTAACAACAAAGAACGCGAAGTAAAGGCTGCGTGACAAAGTAGTGTATTGTTATTTTTTTCGCCAAGTTTGAAAATTATTGCAATAGATGTTTCTCTATTTTATAATGAGTTTTAAATGATTTTATGGCTGTATAATTCTATTCACGAATTTCAATGACGAGAATAAAACGAGCACTACGACAGTCAGCGGCAGCTTGCAGTGTGACCGCGATCGTGATGGTGATACAGGCTGACCGGAACAAAACCAAATACTGCTGTTAGAGAAATTACCCGACTCTCGGGTATTTCCAAGCCCGTGTGGGGATTTCGTAATACGTTCAATAGTTTATTCCAGCATTCCAGCAGAGACGGGTATTTTTGCGGGTAAACACGGTCTACAAGTGGTAACACTGTTTTGAGATGCTCAGCTGTCGAGCTGTCTGCCGTCGTCGTAAGCTCTGCACTGCGCAGTAATTAGTGTTTGTTTCTTTTGACTGTAGCTCAAATGCAATTGAATGTTTTGTTTTGGACTAATTGAATGACAAATAAATAAAGATGTCTGAAGACTGCGACGAAGAGATCGTAGACGATGCGGGCTCAAGTAGCCAAAGCTTTGTTGAAACAGATAGTTACGAATGACTATACCGACACCGGTAGGGATAGGCCTCCTTTAATTGTATCCGAGAAGAGTTACTTAGGCTAATTGTTATAATTATTAGATGACTTAACAAACTGTGAACTGATTAATTTTTACTTGGACTGCTTTTGTTTTTTTAAAGAAAAACTTTAGGCCTAAACTTAGTAATAATAACTATTTCTTGAGATTGTGAAAGGATGTAAAGGAATTAAGATATAATTATTTATTTATTTATTCTTCCAAATTTCTAGGCCTATCTATAAGAATGGTTCAGTACCTAGGCCTATTACAAATGCTTTGGTTCAGACTAATTCAAACTTTGTGAGCAATTTTTCTACTTCAACCCTCTTTAAGCTTATTGACCCATTACCGTAATGCAAGCTGTAATAACTCTTAACAGCAAATAACGCCGCACTGCATTGAATCGAATCGCAACGATTTGAATCGAAATTCTATAAATCGCATCGACGCATCGAATCGAAAAAAAATTGCTGCATCGCACACCCCTACCAGCAACGCTTCTGCTCAGAAGAAACCTTAGGTCCAGATTGGATTTATTAAAACCAGATGCTAAGAGGACCGTGAACTTGAAGCAAAAGCCTTATCTTGGAACTCAGACAAGACCAATAAGAGAAGTCGATGTGGGCAATGAAGTCCTCGCATGAAACTACCAAGGCAAAGAGAAATGGAAAAAGGGAAAAGTAATACAGAGGTAAGGAAAACTTATGTACCATGTTGAAGTAGCACCTGGAGTTGTGTGGAGAAGGCACATAGACCAGATTAGTAATTTATCATGAACTTTCCTCGACCGCAAGGGGGGAAGACTATTGTGTAGGCCTACTGGTTATATTGTCGGCTGTTAAGATTTCACATGTTTAATGTTTATGTTTATGTTTCAATCAATACAATAAATTGAAAGGAGTTCACTTAAGTGTTTTAATTTATTATAATTTCTAAAAAAAGGGTTAATTTTTCCCCCTTTTCAGGTCAGATGCAAGCAACTCTTCCTTTACAAGTTTTAGCTGATCTTTTTTGAGCTGTGTTGTTTTCTAACATAACTAGATTAATTATTTACCTTTTCAAGTCGTGAGGCAAGCAATTCTTTCTTTACACGTTCTAGCTGAGCTTCTCTGCGAGCTGCCAAAATCACACGGCATCCAGCTTGGTAGAAGACATGAGCCAAGGCCTCACCCAGGCCTGAACTAGCCCCAGTGATCATTACCACCTAGGTAAAACCATGCGTGTAAGTTTTCAAAGTGAAAGAATAGATGAATGCAGTCAGGGGATCTGCAGTCAGGACAGTGGCCCTACGGGCATGCCAATCATTGTAATTCATAAAGCAATAATTTACAATAATTAAAAAATCTGTTCACAATAACTTTGAGTTAACAATCATTGTATAATGTTTACTTAACTATTTTACAACAGTTTTTTAATAGTGAGAGAATTTTAAAACAAAACAATTTAATAACAGTTTACAAATCATTTACAACAGTTGTACAATCATTACCAAAATTATTATCATTCTTAAAATTCTATCAGTTGAAAAATAATTAAAAAACAATTTTATAACAATTTGTGAGATGATTTAAAATTTCAGCTTTTCATTAACAAAACAACAGTTTAAAAATTATTTCCTGCGTTAAAACGGCCTGATTGTCAACTCCACCACTAGGCAGCGCTGGCGTAGCTTACAGCTTGCATCTGTCGCCGCCATTCGCCATTTTAAGTGTTTGTCTCTGTCCTCTGTGTTTCTTTTTCAGTGAATAAATTGTTTTAGTTCTCTCTATTGTGGTTTCAAATTAAGGTAAGACCGTTATTGAAATACAATTATTTACTCTAGTTAGATTTCGTGGCTCTTCGCGATATGTGCATAAATTATTTCCATCGTGTTTATAGGAGGTAGGTATATATAACCTAAAGTATTAACCCAGCCTTTCTTTGAATTCAGCAGGGCTAACGGCTTGGAAACCTATATTTACATTTTATGTATATTTAACTAAAGACCGATCTAGTTACTTGATGTGTCATTGACAATAAATTATTTGGTTATTCAAAACTAATTGGTATGGTATCTAGGCCTATGTTCTAATGACAGTTTTTGGATGACTGATGTTTTGAGTGTTTCATATTTGATCCTCTGCCTTTAAAAAACATGTTCTGTTTAGCGGTTAGGTATATTTCCTACTTATTTCGGGTACGTTAATCATCTTCTCAGTATGATTTTACATGAAGTTTGCTTTCCTATAAGCTTTCGTAGAGAGCAGGCCTATTGAAATAATCTATAAATGCGATGGGGTTGCCCAATAGGCTATTGAGTGCTGCTTGACAGACTGTAGCGTATATCTAAGTTTGACTTTCGGTATATGGTATGATAATGTGGATGTTAATAATAATCCACCGAAAGATGTTTTCAGTGGATTTGGTAAGAAACCGGTCATTGTTTGTCAAGATGCGGTGGATTTGCCTATTAAGGACCAAGGCAACCAGTTATTCACCGGTGACTGTGGCTGAACAGTTTTCTTAGAAACCAGGATCTGATGTTGATATAAGTTACAACTCGTCTGCTAATCAGTAAGAACGAATGGCAGAAAATCAAACATGAAACTAAGTTAGTACCCTTCTTAAATTTGATATTGACTAAACTTACCAACAAATAATTGATTTTATAGTTTTAGGGGGCATATCAAAGTCTAACCAGTTGCTTTATATTATTTGTTATTAGTAACAGAAAGTAAAATATTAATTTAATACAGTTTTAGCGTTATTTTTTTCATAAATAATGTCATTGGCAATTTATTTATTTGGTAAATATGCAGTTTCCAGTACTGGTCTCAAAAAAGAATTTTTTTTCAAAATTTATGGAAATTTGATGCTGATTCCGGATATGAAAGTTTTCCGGCGGTCACGGCCGGAAAAAACCAAACAAATTTTAGTCTCGAAGGTTGGTCATTTGGGTACTCAAATTAACCGGGCGAGCTGAATAAGAATATGCAAAAATATTCAAGATCTGGTGTATATTAACAGAGTTGTGACCGGAAATCACGGAAAATCATCTACAATGGTCTATTTAGAGTTAGGTTTAGGTCAGACATTGGTAGTTTAGGTAAGTTAAAACATATTGGGTTGATAAGTGGTGGACAAGGTAAAGTTTTGATATGCTAGGTTAGGTGATGTGTTTGGTTAGGTTAGGTTATGTTTTGTCAGGTTATTTTAGGTTAAGTATAGCAATTCAGGTTTGATATTACAGTACACCTTGGATTAACCAGACCCCCGCATTATCCGGATCCTGGATTATCCGGAACGGTCTACCCGAGGAATTAAAAAATTAGAATCACGGCAAAAATGATTTTAGCGAGTTTACGGGTGAAATAAGCCTTCTAAAAGTAAAATGCAAATGTGGAATAACAATAATTGAAGGAATATTGTACTCAATGGTAGGGCTACATCACAGTATTTTCGTGAACGTAGTTTTCGGGATTGCTACTTGGGTCGCTAGTAGTTAGCAACAAAGACGTAGCCTACGGCAATTTTGCGAGTTTGTTTATGCTGAAATTTGATGTGTTAGGCCTACATTATTTTTTAAGAAGAGTTGCTGTAATAAGTTTTGTCATGATTATTTAATCTTAAAAATTAAATATTTTAATCCGACATTTTATTCCAAACCCAAACTGTAAGTACGGTAAAAGTTAATATTACATTCGTATGATTAATAATAAAGTTTAGTTCTTAAATTTGTTTCAGAATTAAACCCCCGCAAAATTTGAAAGACTAACATGTTGTACAGACTTGTGACACGCCGCCGTTTGCAGCATCAAAGCAGGGGCTACATATGGTACGCAATCACTGTTTAGGCGATATTGTAATGACCTCGAATAATCCGGATTTTTTGCTATCCGGATCGGTGTTCCGCCACATTAATCCAGATAATCCGAGGTGTACTGTAGTGTGATAATGTTTGGTTAGGCCTATGTTCTGATAGTCGTGTCACAATCCCATGAACTTTATCCTTAGCTAAATCAATGGCTATAAACTAAACCTAAATTAACTTAATCTAATATAACGCAACATACCGTAACCTAACCAAACTTAACTAAACCTGACCTTAATCAACCTAAACTATCATAAAAATTCTTGATCCAATCTATTTCAATGATATCCATATAAATATAATCTAAACTAAGTTAAACTTAGTCTAACCATAAAATATGTTTTTATGTCAACGTATTGCCTCAATTTTGCAGTTCGAGTACAGAATACCATCTGCAAATCCACAAAGACAGAGACCAATAATGAAGACCCAAGCTGAAGACCAATAGAAGGTTTATTTTACTGCTTTTCGTCATGTCGTAAGTGGAATATCAAGTATTTATATGCAGTCAGATTTTCTTTTGTTTACAAATATTTAAACTACAAAGACAAACTGTACTTATATTTTTATTCGTGAGCGAAGCCATGGGTACAGCTAGTAGCATTGGCAGAGTTTTGGGAGGGCCTGGGGCCCCTCCAAAAATTGGAAAAATAAAGCCTTGCTTAGTAGCTTAGTAATTAGGCCCTATTTAGAAGTATGTTGAAATTATTACTCAATCAAATAACCTAAAGCTATTTTACTATCATACTTTACTTTTTACGGTAAAAATAATTTATTCTTATTTTAATCCAATAGCCGATAGAATATATATATATATATATATATATCTTATATATAAATATCTTTACCTACATTATTGTCACTGAGTATCTATAGGCCTACCAGTCACGGCGGGAATACGGGAAAAACCAGAAATATGTCAGGTATTTTGTCTGGTTGGGAATAGTCGGGAAAAGTAATGAATTTCAACCTTTGATTGGGAAATTCGAATTTGGCTGTAAAACAATACCTTGGATAGCCATTTTTGTCGTTGTTGTCGACTTCTCGACAGACATTTTTATTACTTGGTGATATTAAACCAGCAACAACTTACAACTTCATCTAAGTGAGACAACATTGAGGAAATCTTTTGCTAAACTGCTTTTGATGTCAAACACTAAAGCCTTCGACTGTTGGCGTCCTATGGTAGAATGAGGTTATTTTGAAGTTCTATACGATAACTTTTACTTTGTATATATTCATTCCTGTCCCTATTCTTTTATATGTAAAAAATGCTTTAAAAAATACTAAAAGCTTTTGTACAGAAACTTATTAGTTCTTTATCTGATAAAACGTAAATATTTTGGTTTATTGCATTGTCTCTGTAGACCACTTAGATAAATTATTTTAAAAAGTGTATGTTTTTTTACAAAGGCCTAATCAGAATGCTCACATATAATTACGTTTAAAATAAGAATAAACTTTTAAGTTATTGAAAACCGTAATTTGGTATAATAAAATCATATTTGCCGCTGCTATTACCAACCGTAATTTGGAAAAACGTAAAGTTTAATGTCTTAAGTTAATTAGGGTCAATCCATTTCAAATCAACCAATTTAAAAATAAAAAGTTGCTGACAATTTATCGATATTTTAATATTTTTACCCGTGGTTATGCTATGTTCGAAGAGTTAAAAACAACTATTAATTTATTTTTTAGGTGCATAGTTTTTTTTTTAGCAGCCATTTTGTATCGGTGCGACAGCTGATTTTGCACTTTGCAGAGGTGTACGTTAAACTCTGTAGTTTTTTTATTATTGAAGATATTCAGATGAAAGAAAAACCATTTGAAAGAGAATAAAATGACCGATAATCTTTGTCCAGTATATGTTTTGGCTTAGGTGATAGCAAATATGCATGAAAAATAAGTATGAGTAAAATTTCTACAAACGCAAATCTACATTTCCAGTGCCTAAATTCAATGTGTGAAAATTAAGACTCGCCTTCAATTTTTTTCTATAGACAGTCTTCACAGTATATTTTCTTCTGACCAAGTCACAAGCTTGAGATATGTATTCCTTTTTTAAACATATTTTTAAAATGAGCAGTTTATCCACAATCGTGTATTTTGAACTTGGCATATATCTCAGAAGGGACACATTTTGAAAATCTGAAATTTTCAGAAAACATTCTTTTGACGGATTGAATCAAGTGGTTAAAATTTCATTACTTAGAATTTCTCATATTTTAAGCTATGATTATCTTTATAGTGACAATAAATAGTATACAAAACAAAATCTAAGAACATATACATTTTTTTGTAATGTTGTAATATTTATCGTAAAACATAATTGAAGGGGTCCCCCGTAAAACGTTCTAAACGACAAAAACCTAGATTCGAGTAATCAAGCGTTGAAGATTGAATTCTGAAATTTACGGTTTTTTTCAAGGTTAGAACTTACAATCATGTATAATTTTTTAATACCCAATTTGTAATATCATAATGTAGCCTTAGACTAAATTTTTACTTGCCATTAAGCTTTTTTAAACATTTTTCGTGTTTTTTTTTGGGGGTTATAACGTTCTAAATGACTGCCGTTTGAAACGTTTTCTGACGGACTGCCCCTTCTGCTTTGGTAGAAATCATCAGGGAGTGTAGGAATATCAACATAAACAAAAATAAAACTGAATATAAAATAATTTTATTGGTCTAAAAGTTCAAAAACGTAACGTTGTTACATAACGTTATAAGTCATTTTACTAAAAGTTATCCAAAGGAGGCACCTAAAACGTTATTCTACTCACCTCTTTTTTGCTAATTTTCCAGGCCTTGGCTGCTTAGTTTTTGTAATTTAGGGTAATCCAGCTGTTCTATATATCTTCCTGGTTTTATCCTTCCACTTTCTAATATTTACTTCACCTGTTTTAATTTTACTTACACGATTTTGGTCGCTGGGCGACAACGCAACGAGCGGTGGGGAATTTATCTTTCGGCGAATAGAACGTTTTTCCCCAGAATGTCCGTGCAGTCCCGCGAAGCACGCCAACTTTGACAGACGAAATCAGGGCTGCCAACTCAAATATCTTCAAAACAAAATATACCACGGTGTAGCTCGTGTCCTAGAGAACCTTTTTCACTGAATATCTCCGATTTTGAAATTTTGTCACTTAGAACGTTTTACGGGGGACCCCTTCAATTACTATAAGCTGGTTGAAAACATCAAATTACATTGTAAAAACACTGTTTAAAAGGTTCAATGTGATGTACAAGTTGTATCAAATGTGATTAAGAAATTTTGATGAAAAGTTTGCTGATTGATATGCTCATCAATAACAAAATGATTACTTCCATAGTGTGATGGGTCCTTTAAATAAACAAAAACACAGATAAGATCAGATTTTTTGTTGAGGGGAATCTAATTGTGGGCATTGAATATACCCTATAAGAAGGACATACCTTACTGCCAGAATTCAGACCAATTTTTTTCTGTGAGTGCAACTTTTTGACTTTACCACCAGAGTTCTCCGGTCCCTTTTTTCCTTGCGCTCTGTGCAAGAGAGAAGGGGGAGAAGAGCCGGAGGTGTGAGAGAGAGCGCGCCGAGGGTGCGAGAGAGAGCGCGCCGGGGGTGTGAGAGAGAGCGCGCCAAGGGTGCAAGAGAGAGCGCGCCAAGGGTGCGAGAGAGAGCGCGCCAAGGGTGCGAGAGAGAGCGCGCCAAGGGTGCGAGAGAGAGCGCGCCAAGGGTGCGAGAGAGAGCGCACCAGGGGTGTGAGAGAGAGCACGCCGGAGGTATGAGAGAGAGCGCGCCGAGGGTGCGAGAGAGAGCGCGCCGGGGGTGTGACAGAGAGCGGGGATGTTGAGAGAGGGCGGGGAAAGAGATAGAAAATCTATCTGATGGAGTAGAGTCAGGGAGGAAGCAAAAGACCGAACGAGCAAGAGAATGTTCAGCTTGGAAACAATACCCCAATAGTAGTTTATGCAACGATTGTATAATGAATGCCTTTAAGCCACGAGTGAGATGTAAGTTCTAAATAACTCATTTCATATGAGTTTTCTAAAGTGACTCCAGTACTCTAAAGTCGTCATTAGAGTACTGCTTGGTTTTTGGTGTTTTAATGTCTATCATTATAATGTTTATTGTAATACCATAATTGGTGCTTATTGCAATGGTCGTAGATAAAATATTGTTTTGAACCAACAGTTAAGAGCACTGGTTTGGTCTTAAGTCTTTCCGTTTGGCGGATATCATAATTATTATTACTATCTCGCTTCAGTCTAATTTGTAAATACCAAATTTGTAAAAGTCTTGGTGGGCAGGTAAAATAGTAATTTTTCAATGAATTATTACAAATATGAGGTTACTAAAACTTTTTTGTGAGCTCGGCCATACTTTTATTTTAGACCAATTTTTATGTCAGGGAAAATGTAATTTTCAATAATTTTTCAATTTAGGGAATACTAAAAGTTAATAGTTTTCAAGAAGTTTAGGAAGGACCAAAAAGAATTAATTGTACCTTTAGACTTCCCCTCCCTCCCCCCGCTCAAGAGCGACAGACGGGAACTTTGGATAGGTTCACCTCCTAACCAGTCCAAACAAAGCTGCACGGTCTAAAAATGAGTTTAAAAAATTAGTGTTGGTAAATCTGGCATTGGGAGTGTGGGACACATGGTGTAGTTATATATATATATAAATAACTTATAATTAATAACATAAATTCATTCGTAAGCATTTCATTAACAGTACCGAGACAAAATTATTTGTTTCAGGTGGGAAGAAGTGTCACTCACTGATCCAGCAGAAGCCCAAGATGATTGAAATTAGTCTTGTAATGTTAATTTGCAATAAAACTTATGGTCAACAACAGAAAAAGAGTATTAATTTTGGCCAAAATGGTTTTTTAATGTTAAGGGCATTTAATTGTTTTAAATAGCATAACTGTAACTTGTTTTGAACAGTACCTGAGGCTGGCCTAAGGAATTTTAGTATAATATGCAATGATCAATATAATCAGCCATTAAATATATTTTAACGACTAACAAACCTTTTTATACCTATCTATTAAACCATTTCATATGACTTTCCTACTTATGACAATCAGTTTTAAATGAATTATACAGGGTGTATCAATTTTAAATGAATTATGCAGGGTGTCTGTAAAGTCCATCACCAAACACCATAACTTGGTTTATTGGGTCAAAATAAGCAAAAACGTTCATATGAAGGTATGACCTAAAATGCATATCTACACAGATGGAGATAAAAAATATTTTGTGAAAAATACAAAATGGCGGATATCTGGGTAAATATGCATTTTAGGACATACCTTTATATGAACTTTTTTGCTTATTTTGACCCAATAAACCAAGTTATGGTGTTTGGTGATGGACTTTACAGACACCCTGTATATAACATTGCAATTATTACAAAAATTCATTTAACCTTTGCATATTAGTTTGCAATTGTTTGAAAATCACTTTTAAAATTGACTAGATACACATAATTACTACCTGAATACTTGAATACTTGAGAATAGCAATAATTAAAACATTATATAATAGCCATTTTGATATGAGTTTACAATGATTTAAAAATCAATTTTAAAATTGACTAGATACACATAGCAATAATTAAAAAATTATGTAATAACCATTTTGATATGAGTTTACAATGATTTGAAAATCACTTTTAAAATTGACCAGTTACCAAGTTAACAGCTTGTAAAATAATTTTTTTATTGTTTTATAATCATTACAAATGATTTATCTATGATTTTAAAATAATTTTTTCCCCTCAAAATGCCCATTGGGGGGCTACTGTGGCAAATGGGCTTAAGATAAAAGGTCAATATGACTATCTCTGTGTCAAAAATTAGACTTTTCAACTGAAAATAAGTTTATAAAAAATAAAATCTAAGAAGTAAATTGAAATTTTAATGAAAATACAACTCTAGATGGCTTTTTGAGGGGTTGAAACAATTGGAATCTGGAAAATGACCTTGCTTAAGCCTGAAGTGTCAAAATAACTGTATTCATGTAAGAATTAAGGTCTCTTTTTAATTTTCTATTTGTAATTTTGCTATACTTAGTCCTGAATATGAAAAAAAATTCAAACTGTAATACAATTCTTTATAGTACAAAACTCAATGTAGCCCTATATATCGCTATGCGGATATGAGAATACAGCACTTTCCTCAGAAAACTCGCGATAAACAAATATTGCATTTTTTTAACGTTTTCAGCAAACTGAAATTGATATTCCAAAAGAACAACATTGAACATTTCTGCAACTGAATTTTTTCTTGTAGTTATCTAAGTTAAACTATCTATAAAATCACAGATTACAAAAGTTGGTTTAGTTGATGTTAAAAAAGAGAAAAATTGACAAAAAAATGCAAGATTTTCACAATGTTGTCGGTGCATAACAAAATAGTAAATTATAACTTGCCATCTTCAAAAATACTTAATTTTAAAGAAAATGGAATGAAGAACAAAATGGCACATTACAAATTAAATTAAGTTAATTCTTTATATAGATTTTTAAAAAGGGGAGCAAAATGACAAAATTTTATTTTTAGGCCCCACAAAATTTGTTTTTTGTATGAAATGGTAGGTTTTAATTTAACTGAAAAAACTCTGTTGCTCAAAAACAGCTTTAATAACCATTTTAGCTTTGAGGGATTAAACTCCCATTAATGTTAACATTTGATTGAAACTTTATACCTACGAGTTACTTTTGTTATTTTTTTAAAGGGTGATGGCCTCTTTTTTACCTTGCCTTTGCCCTGCCCACATATACTATTGATCTGTGTGTGGACATTATCAAGCAAAGGCAATAAGTGAGCCAGAAAAGTACAAGAGTGAACAGTACTGCTAAAAGTATGCGACAAGCTTGAGTCTCAAACCTATGATGCTTCGAGGCCACAGATCCGAGACCGATTGCCCTACCAACTACACCACCGACTCACTAACCCTAGGATTAAACCTAGGATTAACAAAAAAAAAATGGTTTAAACTAGTATGGTGCAGCAAACAGCCCTAAATTCAACAAACGTTCAAATGCAGAGAATTCTTTTGGGGTTGATTTAAGTAAAATTGGCAAATGATTCCTGATAAACCAGAACGTTAGACTGATTATCTCTTAGCCAAGAATAAATTAACATATACCGTTGAACAAGACTGTTAAAAATAACGTTAAAACAGATAGTTAAACTGATTATCTCAATGTAAAATTAGGTTCCTCAGTCAAAAAATAAATTAACAAAGCAAAAATAAAAACTACACAACAGTTTTACCTTTAGTGCCATTTTGGAGGTGAAGTTGGTAGAGCAAAAAGTATCAACATACCCAATGATATGGCCACGATATAAAATACCCCTGTTGCAGCAGACCTGCATACTCAGCGAATTTCAAATGTAAAAAAATATTTTCATCCAACATAGCGAGATATGACATGTTTTTGTAATCTCCATAAGAATAACATGGGGAATGAGTATGCAGGTTTGCTGCTACAGTCATGTTAAAACTGGGTGGTTTTATTTCAATATTTAGTAGATCTTATGTAGAAGAAACCATATACAAAGTTTGATCAAGATATGTTTAGAAATAACGAAGATATGGAATTTTTTTATTGCCCATAAGGATAACATGAGGAATGAGTATGCAGGTTTGCTGCCAAAAAATGGAAATTTTGGTGATTTTAGACTAAAATACGTTAAATCTCATCTAGATGAAGCCACAAACCAAGTTTTATTAAGATATGTTAAGAAATAAGCGAGATATAGAATTTTACTTATTTCCCATAAGGTTAACGTTGAGACAACGTACTGTGTTTACCACTTTCAATATCTTTGTAACCAACGGACATAGAGCAATGATTTAAATTACTAAATTGTTTGTTTTTTCGAGCTGAACTCAATGGTGCTAACCAAAATTGGATTATGTTTATTTTTCAATGTGAAAAACCCAAAAAACCCATTTTTGGGGTGGTTTAACCCCCTTTACCCCCCCTTACAGTGGTCCGATCGGGCTGGTTTTCGAACTCATCCGAATAATTACTACTTTATACCCCTGTACCAAATTTCATTCCGATCGGAATATATATATATATATATATAAATTTGAACAAATGGTGTTTATTGCTTGTGGGGGACCCAAAAAGAAAAGTTATCATGGTCTTAGGCTTAGGTCTTACCATAAGACCTACAATAATAGCTTCTTCCCTATAGGGGAAATTCACTAAAACAATTGGTTTGGTTAATTTATGTGTTATATCAAGCCTTTTTTCTTTTTAGGCTCGAGAGAGTTTAAATTAAATACAGTAAGTGATCTTCAATTTTCAATAGGACCTAGTTTAGGCGTTAGATCCCATAAACAAAAGTATTTTTTAACCCTGCGGTACTCGCGTGGTATATTGAAACACCAATACTCGCGTGGGCTACGGTTGTAGCCCACCGGGTTTTTTTTCAATATACCTACTAGTGCACAGTTATACAATTTATCTGCCTAATATGTATTTACTTTATCAATATTGACCCATAAAAAAATAAGTTATTAATACACTTCTAAAAAAACCATTTAAAATTTTTTTTTTCAAATTCAGGTTTTTTTTACTTGAAAAATATGCAAAACTTTGAAGCTAAAAAACTCAATTTTTTTCAAGACATGGTAAAAAAGTAAACTAATATATTTTTTAGATATTTTTATTTAGAACACACTGGAATAAAAAATATTGTGAAAAATACATCGGTTGGTGTGAAATTGTAAGTAATATGAAAAATTGAACAATCTTGAGCAGCATAAAAGTCCCATTTATTATGGTTTTTAGCATGATACCACAGTTCATTATGCAACCACGTCCAACAAGCTCGGCAAACAAGCGTAGAGTGTTCAGGGCACACTTTGTGTCCACATTTGCCACACGATTTCCGGGTTGATCTATCCCGCTGTCTGCCACACAAGTGGCAGCGTCCCACTCGGTTGTCAACGGGTAGAGGCTGGGGTTGTGGTTCCTCAATTCCCAGAAGAGCCATAGCCCTTTTCTTCAACTGCACAGGTAGGGAGGTAACTTCAAGTCGTTTCCTGATTTGAGGATGAATAAGTTCCCACGCAAGCCGATCCAGAAATTCTCGTCTTGGCAACCGCTCCTCCCCCTGGTTGAATCTCAAAATGATCGATGCATTTATTGCACTTACATTTAGGAGGTCAAAAAATAGAACCATAGGCCAACGCTTTGTGTTCCTTGAAGCATCATACTTAGCGCACATCTGGTCTAGTACATCCACGCCGACTTTAGTTTTGTTATAGAATGTTATCATCTCTGGTTTTTTTTGGTCCCCAGTTGTTGCATCTATTGCTTGATCACGGTGCATTGTTGAGAGCACCACCACAACTTTATTCTTTCTTCTGCAGTAAGACACGATAGTCTTCTTTTTGTGGTGTGCAAAAATGGAAGAATGCACTTCACGTTCTTTGTTTGGCCCCAGATCCTTAGGAACACCAACTCTGTTTGACCTGATAGTACCAACTAAGGTCAATTTTTGCTCTGTGAGCATTCTTTCGGCCAAGCTGATTGATGTGAACCAATTATCACAGGTTACGTTACGATTAGTTCCTGCAATAGGCTAACAGATTCTCAATGTAACTTCCTCTGACGCTTGTGAGAGCTTGTAGGGTCCCTCAGGCTGCTTACCAACATAAACCTCTAAATTGACAGCATACATACTTCTAGCACACGTTAAAGCAAAAACCTTTATCCCATATTTTCCCGGCTTGCTTGGGATATACATCCTGAAAGGGCATTTCCCCCTAAATTTCACTAATTGTTCGTCAACAGTACAAAATTCACTCGGTCTAAAGAAGCGATGAAATTTCTCAACCACAAGTTCAAAGAATTCCCGAATCGGTGCAAGGCGATCTACTTCCTTTCTTTGGGCACGGTCTCGAATGTCGTCAAATCTGACACATCGCATCAAAAAATGAAAACGGTTCTCACTCATAGCTAAGTAGCAAGATTCAATGCCAGTTCCACGGCTGTTATCCCATAAAATACTGCTTTTCTTTCTTCCGCAACCCAAATTGCCAGACAACAGAAAAATTCCAAGAAAAGCTCGAATCTCAGTTGCGTCAGTTTCTTTCGCATCCCTCTCTCGTGAAAAATTCTCTTTTATTTTTGCAATATAAATATTAGTTCCATTTACAATAGTTTTAATTACATTTTCATCGAAAAACAGGTTGAAAGCTTCTAACTCAGATTTTACATTTTTTGCATCACCAATGGTCCAGGCGAATGTAACACAATGTTCTCTGCTCTTGTACGAACATTTCTTGGTTCACGGGGGTGTTTGTTCCACTTCATTACATTTTTACGTTTATCTTTAGCAAAATAAAGGTTAGCTAAAGGCGTGTCATCTTCACTATCTTCTGAAGACGACACGTAATGATCTAAAGTTTGTAAATCGGGGGGTGTACCTTCATCAACTGCAGGGTCGCCAACTTGTTCTTCGTCATCCAAATGAATTTCTTCCTCCACTTCATCCTCTTCTCCAACTTCACTATCATTACTTATAATATCGTCATCATTTTCACTCAAATCATTCAACAGTACTTGATGTATGTTGTCGTCACTAAGTCCAAAACGCCTTGGGAAACTCATACCACAAACACTGGCACGGGCTACACTTGTAGCCCACGCCACTTGGAGAAAGAATAAACAGCACACCTTCGCACATTAACGCCTCACGGCACACTGAGGGGGTGGACCGACATCTGATTGGAAGGTACTGAGCCCCCACCCTCCCCCACTCCTTGCCCGACTGAGTAGTGGGGAAAACAAAATGGCTGGGCTACAACTGCAGCCCGCGCGAGTACCGCAGGGTTAACATCATCAATAACCCCCCTCCCCCCTTACAAGATTGAAAGGTGAAAAGTATTTGTTTTTAGACTTTTCTCTCTAGTTTGACCAGTCAAGAAATAATAGCCTACTCGTACAAAATTTCAAATTTCTAGCTCATTGGGAAGTTGATTAAAATTTGTTTACCAGAGTGAGTTGTGAGTGAGTTAGACAAGGGGCTGTACAGTTATTTAGGTTATATTATTGTTCTGGTCACAGCATTAGGTGGGTTAGCGAGAGCGCTGATGGCGTTTAAAATATATTTTGTTTAGTTAAAGAAGTTATAGAAAATTAAGAAAGTTATATAAGTTATAGAAAGTTATGCTCTTTGTTTTTCTCAACAATCAGCTGATCACTAGACTTGAATTATGATGAGGATTTCTCTTGGGTTAAAAGATGTTTCAATTTAAATCCATTAAACCAACTAAAAAATACTCAATTTCTCAAAACTTACCTTTCCCTGCAGTTGAGCTTTCAACTTTTTGTGACGATACAGTTTGAAGATCAGCCAGGGTATCGTAAATGGTATACACATTGATCCAAAGAGCCACCACAGTATGGGCCATCCTCCAAATTCACCCATAACACCAGAATATCTAAAAAAAAGTTATTATAATTACTATCCGTTACCCATATACCGTAATGCTCAGAAAATGGGCACTATAATAAATTATTTCATTTGTAAAGTTGGTATTGTGCAAATATGGCATCCACTGGATAGCAATAATAGTCTATAAATTGTGCTCATGAAGCTGACATCCACCAAAACTAAGTTATATGTCGAGGCTGTACTGTAATGAGATACGGTGCCTTTGAGGATAGCTGTTGTTTGGAAACTCAGTGTAACTATTTTTATAATTTATTGTGAAGCCCTTGAACTGGAAATATAAGAAACTATAGACCAATTGCCATTTTTAGCGAATTTCCCCTATAGGGAAGAAGCTATTACCGTAGGTCTCATGGTAAGACCTAAGCTCGGGACCGCTATAACTTTTCGTTTTGGGGCTCCCAGAAGCAAAAAACACTATTCGTTTGAATTTATATATATATATATCTATGTGTCTGTTAGCAAGATAGCGGCCACAAAAATGGTCCGATCTTTATGAAATTTGGTACGGACATGTAAAGTGGTAATCAATTGGACGAGTTCGTGAACCAGCCCGATCGGACCACCGGAAGGGGGGGTAAAGGGGGATAAACCCCCCCAAAAATGGGTTTTTTGAGTTTTTTACATAGAAAAATAAAATTTATCAAATTTTTGTGAGCACCATTGAATTCAGCTCAAAAAAACAAATAATTTAGTATTTTGAATCACTGCTCTATGCCCATTGGTTACCGAGATATTGAAAGTGGTAAACACAGTACGTTGTCCCAATGTTAACCTTATGGGAAATAAGTAAAATTCTATATCTCGCTTATTTCTTAACATATCTTGATAAAACTTGGTAAATGGCTTCTTCTAGTTCAGATCTACTAAATATTGAATTAAAACCATCCAGTTTTAATATACCTGTAGCAGCAAACCTGCATACTCATTTCCCATGTTATTCTTATGGAGCTTAACAAAACATGTCAAATCTTGCTATGTTTGCTTGAAATACGTTGTTTTGCATTTGAAATTCGCTGAGTATGCAGGTCTGCTGCAACGGGGGTATTTTCATTTTGAAATGAGCTGCTGACAAAAAAGGTGATTTGCCTTTATTTTTACTATCTTTTTTCTTTGCCAATTTAAAACTATTTTTCTTTTAACCTATTTTTCTTACCTCTTTAAATGGAACTCCTATGCTTACCATCTGAAAGAGACTAGCATGAAAAAATCACAACAATTTAGGACAAAACCGAAGTTAGAAAAAACTTTGGTAGTCTTCTTATTGAAATAATTAAGTACTCCTCAAAATTATTTATCCTACAATGAACGCAATATCATTTAACGAAAGTCAGCTGAATAAAACTGGGCCTTTCAACAAATAATCCTTGGGCCTTTGATAGGTAAGGTACTTGCTACCTTTCCACCGGTACAAAATCTTCAAAGAAAATCAATATAATAAGTTTTTTACTTAAGTTAACCCTAGATCGGTATTGTACACAATTTTGATGTGTGCTAAAGTGTTTTTGTACGATTTTGCAAAATAATGACCTTGAGTTCTGTATCATCAGCAGTGCTTTTCTCGCTATGGGTTTGATTTAATTTGACAGTTTTATGGCTATTCTTAATGTATTTCTAAATTTAATTTAAAAAATGTGTCAAATTTACATACACTAGGCCTACCTATGACAGTAAAAATTACTTTTCAATGGACTTATGGATCTTATTACCTGGGAGCTAAAAACATAATGTAAATCTATCTTATACCTATAAAAGGCAAAGCCCTCACTCACTCACTCATCACTAATTCTCCAACTTCCCAATAACCCAGAGGACTGAAATTTGGTACACTGTTTCTTTGGGCACTAAATAGGACAACTAAATGGTTTTCATCCTGATTTGACCCTCAGACTGATCCCACGGACCCTCTCAAAGATCCCATATTATCCTTATGGCAGAATATAAATTGATGAAGTGTTAATATTTAAACAGATGTTAAAAGCAAGAAAATTGGTAGAATGTCAAACCAGCTGTCAGGAATAGAACATGAAATAAATCACTGACTAGAGATACTGAAAAGGCCTTCCTTCCTTTTAACAGCTGTTATTGAAAGAGCTAATATAAACCATTTATTTTATATACAGCATTTTCAAAAAGTGATTGGGCAGCTTTGTATTTTTTGTTCAAGATACTCCTTAAAACCTTAAACATTTTTTTGACAAATTAAATGAAGGCATGTTCTACGTTCTACAAACAAATACTTTTATGAAACAGAAAACTGCTTTATGATTCTTTAAGTACGCAAGGTATCCTGCGACAGGGTATTTTTATTCCTACCTAAGGGCAACTCTCTGCTGTACATGCAAGCAAATTCGACGATATTGGGCATAAGCCTTCCCAGGGCAGCGACACTCTGGGGGGGGGGCGCTGAATCTGCTCGCATGAATAGATAGAGAGGTCAAATAGAAAAACTTTCTCTGGGGGGGGGGGGGGGGCAGCAATAGAAATAGTCCCGTCACATCAGATCTGCAGACTCAGTGGATTCCTAAAATGATTCATGAAAGTTTATCTACTTTATATTTGTCAAATACCATCATCATACAGATCAAACTACTTGACTTTAGAACCTTGCAACTCTGCATGGCCGTTGCTTTTAGGGCGTAAGCATCCGCTATAAGAACGATTTTTTTAAATTCGAAATTTTAAGGGGTTTTTGTTGGGTTGACGATTTGAAATTTGTAAGGGATAATCTTTTGTTAACATTTTCTATGCTCATTCAATCAGTCAGATGGTTCAAACTTCACATACAGACATGTTTTGACAGCTGATTTATAATTTTGTTCCTTTCATAATAGTTTTATGGTTGTTTTGTTGATTTTTTAGGTGATATGTACTATATGGAAGTTAAATTTAGTTTACTTTGTTTGTACCTTATCTGTTTGATCATTGACTTTAAAAATAAAAGGAGACTGATCATGCTTATGAATGTTTTGAAACTAAAAATTGAGCTCTCGCGAAATTAATTCGGCTCTCCCCACTTCAGATTGAGCCAGGATTGTGGTTTCACGCTAAAGCTATGTATCCCTAAATTGGGTGGTTTTTGCCTCTACCGAGCTAAAATATGGTTTAGGAACTAAAAAAAGGGGCGATTTTAATTCAAAACATTAAAAGTTAGGAGTGCAAAAGAGAGAATAAAGAGATATTTTAAATTTTTTGTGTACAAAATTATTCTCTGCCAGAATGTGATAATTTTGTAACGTATTATCACGTTTGGCTTCAAAATTTGATATTGCTTGCATTATCTATTTTTATAGTTTAATCATAAACTCAGAATGTGGCACCATCTTCTTTAGGCAGCGAGAGTCATAGCTTTCATCGTGAGCAAAGCCATGGGGAACTGCTAGTTTATTATATAGTAAATAATATTATCGAGATTTTCTTGTATTTGGGTGCCTTCTTTAAAAAAAATAAACATTAGATCAAACATATTTTATTTTTAACCACAGGGTAAAATTTATGTATCAATACCAATAGCGCATATGTGAATAACGATACCTATCTCGGATTAGTGACAATTCACTGTTTACTGTTTTACCTACATACACTCCTGAGATCTAATGGCCACAGATCGGCGTTGTTCACCTTTCTGGTCAAATCTTCTGAACCTAGGTTTTCTGTAGCCTAGATCTAATTTCCAAACTAGCTACATTAAAAACCAAACAAGGCCTTTACAAAAAAAGAGATTAGATCTTCTGAACCTAGGTTTTCTGTAGCCTAGATCTAATTTCCAAACTAGCTACATTAAAAACCAAACAAGGCCTTTACAAAAAAAGAGATTAGATCAAGATGATAGGTCTTAGAAAAAATCACTTAACCTATGCCTATGTTAATTTCAATGTTCATTAATATAAGGGTTGATCAGCAAATTTGAGTTCTAACGAGTGGAATCTGCGTCCCCTGTCCGCACAGCGGGGCTGAGACACTCCAAGGGGAGGATGAGCTTGAAAGCTTCCTTGAAAGGAAGGCGGACAATATAGCATCCTACAGGATTTCTGGTATGAGTCGATGCGAAGTTCGCATCGCAGTTTTGCGTTTTCAGTTTTCCATTGACAGGACGGTAGTTCCTCCTGAGTCCAGAATCGCTGAGGCGATGAGTGAAGGTCATTATCGCTGGATGCATGGAGAGAGATGAGGTGACTAATGAAATTTTTCGAGGGCAGCGTGGAGGTAGCCGGGACTTTACAGGGAGCTTTGCCCATTTCTACATACCCAAAATGGGTTCCAACTACGTGGGGCATGTACTGGCCTAGAGAGTAATGCTCATGAGTGTATAAATATACCCGTTTTTAGCTATAAAATTTGGTTTTTGAAAATTGGTAGATTTTTTGAGATTTTTATTAGAAATATGACAATATCTTGAAAACGAAACGCTATAATTAAAAATGGGTTGCGGCATTCAATTCTGCGTAAAAAGCTAGTTTGAAATGAAGGGTCACAATACCAACTTCATATTTGAAATAACTTACCTCATTTCAAAATGGCGGATCCAAGATGGCGGCCAAAAAATTTACATTGGTAAAAGTTTGTGTAAATCGCTCAACAATGACTGATGGTGGTTATTTTTCACTATCTAGCATTATTTTGTGGTTATGGGCCTATTTTATCAATTTGTAATGTTTAAAATTGGTTGAAAATAAATAAATTAAAAGTAACCATAACTTATCTTGAGAACCAATTGAGATATTAAAAAACGGATTGCGGCATTGTAATCAGTGAAAAAATCTAATTCAAAATTATGGGTCACAACACCACTTTAACATTTGAAAAAAATATTTTGGATCCAATATGGCGGATCCAAGATGGCGGCCAAAATTAGGTACCCCCCTCAAAATGAAGTATTAACTACCCAATAATGTTTGGGGGTGGTGTGGAATTATGTGGTGTGGAATATTTGAAAAAATATAGGAAAAGGTTAGGGGGGGACTATTATGGGACACCCGGTATATCACCATGTATCAGTTTTTATAAGTTAGAATTGGAAATCTACAGCTAGTGTATATGTAATCCAAACATTGAGCTGTCTAATACATTAATAACAGCAAAAATATTTTTTAAAACTACTTATACCTAAGGTGACCAGACGTCCCGTTTTTTAGCGACATGTCCCTGTGTCCTGACGAACACTCTCGGGACGCCCACTTGTCCCGTTTTGGCATTATTGGTAAGAAAAATAACTTAATACTTTTAAAAAATATGTTTTAATATAAAAGAAAACTCTTAGGCTAAATAAATTTTTTCGGTTGTTTGGTAGTTTCCTAACTGTAACTTAAAATCCTGTAACTTAAAATTAATGCTACAGATGAACGGAGTCTAGCACATATTTTCAATCTGAAAGAGTCTAAAAACACACCAAAATGCTCCAGAGGAGAGCCCCCAGACCCCCCTCTCCCCTTCGGCGTCCCATTTTGGCTGTTCCAAAATCTGGTCACCTTACTTATACCTCCCTTTTTCCATATAGTAAAGAAAATCTTTTTCTCGGATTCCAGTAATGTTAAATAGGCCTATCCCTCAATTGAAAGACACTAGAGAATTGAAACTTTTATAGGAAGTAGTATATGATGAGGCCTCTAGGTGGTATGAATGATATGTTTCCTGCTCTTCTGTAGGGCGAGAAATTTAAACTGTATGAAAGTGCCCTTGTATGAAACTGCCCTACTCTCCCCAAGGCCTACTGTTACCCAAATATATACTGTGAATTTGCTTTACCCAAATATAGCCAAAATGACTGCAGTTACACATGCAATCTACAACATCACTTAAAGAAAATATTGAAACAACATGAAAGGAATGAAAAATATAAATAGGCTAGATAGGCCTTAGATCTAGACCCTCCAATGTCTATGATGGGGGTATTAAGGTTTTCAAAGTAATGGTCCTTGATAAAGTTTGCAAAGACAATCAAGAAGAAGGTACTTACATCCTTCCTAATAATTTATCTTGCTACAATAAAACTGATGAATCAATTTCAAACAAGCAAAGTGTAATTTGTGCAGTACCGTTTAATTAAGTTTCTACCATAACCAAAACCCAATTTTTTATGTTTGTTGATGTTTTCAGAAATTTGATAAGCAGACAGAAAAAAAAAACGGAGCAGCTGTTGATTGTTCATAGAGTAAGGAAGGTTGTTGACAGAAGGTTAAGTATCTGCTATTATACAACGACCTTTAAAATATATAGACTGCTCATCAATGAGCCCTATACCTCAAACTGGAGTCACTACTCTAGTCCAAAAATTCTCTAAAACGCGCGCCAGCAAAAGCAACATAAGTTGGTAGTCCTGTCATTCAAGGAACAAGGGTATTTTCATATTTTTTACAATTACAAGGAAAGGGTATTTTCATATCTTTTACAATTTAGATTAAATTTTAATCTAAATTGTAATTTAATCTAAATATTTATTTATTTTAATTTAATTTTAAAATGTGGGCAAGAGACACGGCGAGCAGCTATCAATTCGGTCAATCGTCAATTATTTAATACTCAATATTTTTATAAAGTCGGACAACTGTCACAGCGAACAAGTATCAATTCGAACAAGTGGTTTCAGTATTTTATTTAATTATTAATATTCATATTTAAAAAGTTGGGGAAATGGCACAACGACTAATTATCAATTCGACCAAGTGGATTCAAGCTTTTATTTATTTTTTTTAAGTGGGCAAGTGTCACGGCGAGCAAATATCAATTCGGTCAACTGGTGGGCTCCCTTTAAAATCACCGTTTTAACATTGGTTTAAATGGGGACACAAACCTTTTGCCCTCCAGCGGTTTTAGCCAACTAAACAGAGCGAAAAACGACATTCACGGCGGCGTACAGTTGTAAACAAGAGTAGTGACTCCAGTATGTAGTATAGAGCTCACTGCTGCTCATCTCGTAGTAAAAATTTAAGCTTTCGTTGGCGCTGCCATGTTGGCATTATCCAAGGAGGTTATATTATTATACTGGAGATAGCACCATAGAGTAATAATGAACTTCGTAAAGAGTTGGCACTCCCATACTCTATGTCCCATGTTAACTCGGTCATAGAGTAATAATGAACTTCGTAAAGAGATGGCACTCCCATGTTAACTCGGTGGTAAGGGAACAGCAGCGCTATCTGAATAAAGTGCAACCTTAGACTAGGGACAGAGAAATTGTATTGTCCCTAGTCTAAGGTGCAACGAACTAAAAAGATCGATGCGATATATCGATGGTCGTCGATGCGACATATCGATCGTCGTCGTCTGCTTTGTTTATATTTACGTTTTTTTGTTTTGTTTGCTAGACTTTCAATTTTAATGACTTTACCGGTTTGTTTAGATTAAGTGCGTTTGCCGCTAGTGCAAGTTGTTTCGCGAAATACTGTACTGAGTGATTCTTATTGTGCTTAAAGCGATTGATAGAAAATAAATTCGTAGATCTTTACATAAAAGCACTTAATAAAAATTAACTTAGTTAATTTTTATTAAGTGCTTTTATGTAAACATCTACGTATTTATTTTCCATCAATAGCTTTAAGTACAACATGAATCACGCAGTACAGTATTTCGCGAAACAACTTACACTAGAACAACTTTCTGCAAACGTACTTTAGGTATTTTCCCACACTCAAATTAATTCCAACTCGTTATGGTTGTGTACACGTCGCGTCGTGACAGAAAATAAGGGAAACGGAACGGGAAGTTACCAGATCGTTATCGTCGTTCTGATTGGCTGAATCAGTGAAGAAGAAGAAAGTCATGTTTTTACAACGCCAACTGAATAAAGTGCATCGAACTAACCCGCTCCAATAAGCTTACCACTTGACTCCATTTAAGTGTCAGGCCGGTGACTCGGTGGTAAGGGAACAGTAGCGCTGTCTGATAAAAGTGCTACGAACTAAAAAGATCGATGCGATATATCGATGATCGTCGATGCGATATATCGATCGTCGTCGATGCGACATATCGATCGTCGTCGTCTGCTTTGTTTATATTTTCGTTTTCTTGTTTTGTTTGCTAGACTTTCAATTTTAATGACTTTACCGATTTGTTTAGATTAAATTGATTAAGTCCCGTTTGTGCAAGTTGTTTCGCGAAATACCGTACTGTACTGAGTGATTCATATTGTGCTTAAAGCGATTGATAGAAAATAAATACGTAGATGTTTACATAAAAGCATTTAATAAAAATTAATTTAGTTAATTTGTATTAAGTGCTTTTATGTAAACATCTACGTATTTATTTTCTGTCGATAGCTTTAAGCATAAATGAATCACGCAGTACAGTATTTCGCGAAACAACTTACATTACTGGCAAACGTACTTTAGGTATTTTCCCACACTCAAATTAATTCCAACTCGTTTTGGTTGTGTACACGTCGCGTCTGACAGAAAATCAGGGGAAACGGAATAGGAAGTTAGCAGATCGTTATCTTGGTTTTGATTGGCTGATTCAGTGAAGAAGAAGAAATCCATGTTTTTACAACGACATCTAACTAAAGTGCTTCGAATTAACCCGCTCCAATAAGCTTACCACTTGGCTCCATTTAAGTGTCAGACCGGTGATAGCACTGCCTTCACAAACTGCATTGAAAAGCGTGCCGCAGTTGGCACTAACTGATGTACCGTGTTTGAGTCCACTCAACTGATTCAAAAACAGATGTTATAAATTCGGAGAGTTGAATGATGTTGATCTGATTCTCATTATGATTGAATGGTTTCTTTGCCTTGGAACAGTTAAGGCCATAGAGTAATAATGAACTTCGTAAAGAGATGGCACTCCCATGTTAACTCGGTGGTAAGGGAACAGCAGCGCTATCTGAATAAAGTCATAGATAAAAAATACCTGTATTCTTTATCTATGATAAAGTGCAACGAACTAAAAAGATCGATGCGATATATCGATGGTCGTCGATGCGACATATCGATCATCGTCGATGCGACATAATATCGATCGTCGTCGTCTGCTTTGTTTATATTTTCGTTTTCTTGTTTTGTTTGCTAGACTTTCAATTTTAATGACTTTACCCGTTTGTTTAGATTGAGTGCGTTTGCCGTTAGTGCAAGTTGTTTCGCAAAATACTGTACTGACTGATTCTTATTGTGCTTAAAGCGATTGATGGAAAATAAATACGTACATCTTTACATAAAAGCACTTAATAAAAATTAACTTAGTTGATTTTTATTAAGTGCTTTTATGTAAACATCTACGTATTTATTTTCCATCAATAGCTTTAAGTACAACATGAATCACGCAGTACAGTATTTCGCGAAACAACTTACACTAGAACAACTTTCTGCAAACGTACTTTAGGTATTTTCCCACACTCAAATTAATTCCAACTCATTATGGTTGTGTACACGTCGCGTCGTGACAGAAAATCAGGGGAAACGGAACGCGATGTTAGCAGATCGTTATCGTCGTTCTGATTGGCTGAATCAGTGAAGAAGAAGAAAGTCATGTTTTTACAACGCCATCTGAATAAAGTGCATCGAACTAACCACGCTCCAACAAGCTTACCACTTGGCTCCATTTAAGTGTCAGACCGGTGTTAAGGCCAAATACGATATTACTGCATATAAATAATAGAATAGAAAGTGTTATTTTTTAAACGTATGAATAAAAAATAATAAACTTAAAGTTCAATATATAAGTGTTAGTATCCGGCAAGTAAATGACAACTTCACTCTTTGTGTACGATTTTGCCATCAGCCATATTATTATACAAACGTTATTGTCGCTCAGCAATATTGTACCACTAACAGAAATAAAAGTCCTACTATTTGTGTTTACCTGCCAAGTTTCTACCATGATTCTCGTATTTGCATAGTGACTGATTATGTCAATTACTTTCTTAGCCCAGGCTTCTGTTTTGCTATTTTTATTTTATTTTGCCATTAAAGATTTACCAAAAATAAATTAGGTGAAGTTATTTTCAACAAAAATCACCTAATAAGTACTCGTTAGCAGTTTATTATTATGAGTGTTTAATTCGTTGTTTAAAATATTATTGATTTCCGGTTCCAGAATGAACTAAGCTCAAAATTGAGCCGTGATTCTACTGAATCACCCGATTGATTCGTTCATTTCGGGAAGTCGGTGAAATTGAGGTATTTTGCAAAGGTTGGTATTAACTGATGTACCTTTTTTGTGATATTTTATTCTAAACAGCCGGCACGCTGTTTTATTATGGAGTGCTGTCTCCAGTATATTAACATAACCTCCTTGGCATTATCTTAAAAAAACTAGCAAACCGAAAACTCACTACAAAACCGGATAACTCACTCAATACCCGCGATTTTCAAAACACGTCATCGACCTTTAAATTATTCAAAACAAGGAGGTTAGAGTTATTGCTACAATACTGGAGTTATTGCTACAAAGCATTTGTTGATAAAAAGTGGTTGATGAAAAGATAGGCAATGTGAAGAGGGGTAATGTAGTAATTTAGGAATGGCTTAGCGTTCTTTAAACAGTAATCTATATTATAAGAAGAATTTCTGGGATTTTGTACATAGCATATCGACCCCTAGAAACTAATTTTTCTACACATATTTGGTATCAAATTAAAACTATTACTCACCGTGCTATTAATTATATTTTCATTTCACCGTGGCATATACCACAACGACGATATTCGTCTACCGCGACGACGATATTCGCTTGACATGACCATGACAACGATATTTGTCTACCATGACGATGATATTTGTTTACCATCAAGTTGGTACGTGTTTTTGTGAATCTACCTAAATGCCCTCTTCCCGCCCCCGAAATTAAATCCTGGGTTCTCCCCTGATTGCGACCTTTATTTTGATGTCTATCTCAAACTATACTTATGTATACTAATTTATTCTTACTCCCTGGAGGGGTTGGGAAATAACACATGATTAAAAAAGTTGATTTGTATGAGGACCGCGGCGCAGGAAACATGTTAGATGTAGTGAGGATCATGATGAAGCTTGAGTTTGAAGTTTCGGTAGAGGAGGTGAGGAAATCAACCATGACGTGGAGGTAAACAAGGCCTTATTGTGACTTCGCTACTAGTCTGGTAGCTAAAAATACTAAACCGAAACAAAATGTGGGTTGATATTAGAAACAATTTTTTGCTCTTTGAATAACAATCAATAAACAAATGTGATATGTTTTTGGTTTAGCATCTAACACGTGACTAACACAAGAAATTCCTAGTTGAATCAATTGATCATCCGTTTTAGCGAATTTCCCCTATAGGGAAGAAGCTATTACCGTAGGTCTCATGGTAAGACCTAAGTCCCAGACCATGATAACTTTTCAATTTGGAGCCACCAGAAGCAAAAAAACCATTCGTTCGAATTTCGGCCGGAGGCTGAAGCCGTAGGCATGACCAATTAAAAAATTTATATGAGTTAACCTAACTTTACCTAACCCTAAACTAACCTAACAAACCTAACTTAACCCAACCTTTCTTAACCTAACCTAACACAACCTAACCCGTCGTCCCTTTTACCCTCTTCATAACTGAGTACGTTTAAATGGGTTAGGTCAAGAGAGTATGGTTATGTTTGGTTAGGTTAGGTTAGGTTAGGTTAGGTTAGGTCAGGTCAGGTCAGGTCAGGTTAGGTTAGGTTAGGTTAGGTTAGGATAGGTTAGGATATGATAGGTCTTTTTAATAGGGCAATTCTAAAATAGTTCTATAATTCTAATAATAATATTAATTTCTTAGTAATAGTTTTAACCTTATAAGTTATTGGGGTTTAAAAGATGACTTACTTTAATGTTTTGGTGGATACAGCTGAGCTGCGGCAGTAAAAAAACAGTGGGGTCGGTAAACGGGCGCATATCTGTTTTTGAAAATATACTCGGCCAGATACCCCACAAAATGTTTGTTAGACCGACCGTGTTTGGGCACGGCTGAGCGAATGTCCCTCCACTTTCGTTCTATATTATTTGTGTGGGCCCCACTTTCTGGATCAACAAAGTTTTTGCTATGGTTGACCGTTAGGTATTTGAATCGGCTTCGAAGAGTGTAATACGCTCGCCAGCAGTCTGTAATGATAATAGTACCTGGTCTTACGATCCGAAGTATTATTCTGATGAGAGTTTTTCTCGAACGATCAGGCACTGGTATGAAAAAAGATTCTCCCGTTCCCCTCACGACACCACCTAGCACCCACTGCCCCTTTACAATCCGTCATCTGTTGTATTTTCTTTTTCCAAACTTTGCTTCATCTATTTCTATAACACACCCGGGTCCTCCCAAGGGTTCAAAATTTACTTTGTTGTGATGCTCAAGAACTTCCCTATAGAACGAAAACCAGTCAACGACTGTGTTTGGACCTACATGTAATGTGTTTTGCAAAAACTGATGTCTTGGTGGATTGTGATTTAACAGATAAAGAATAATCCTCCAACACTTAACTATATTTAATTTGGTATTTCCTAAAAAAGACGATGTTTTGGCACTGCCCCTCCAATTGCACTGCTCTTTCTTTTTTTTTATTCACAGAAACAGTTTTCCTACACCTAAATTCCAAGTTTTTCTTATCTATAAACACTTCACTATCACATTTACGGCAAAAAGTTTTATTTTTTATAACTTTATGTTGTATTAAAAAATCTATAATATTGTCCTCCTTAAAACTAGCCCCATCCCAAAAATTCACTTCACACACAGTACAACAATAATCATCAACCATTTCACATTCTATAAACAAAGCCACTCACGCGCACACACAATATCACTAAACAATTATATCTATATTTTATATTACAAATATTACAATTTTACACTATTATGTTACACAATTTCACATAATAAAAATAAATTATAAACATTTTCGTTTAGGCTATATCAATTTCAAACTTTTACTTTAACGATCTAGGTACATTGTTTCTAGCCATCAAAAGACCGTCTCTACGATTTAAACATTTTCGCGGAAGCGGAAGTAGCTTTCGTGGATACGAGATTGAAACAACAGTGCCAACTGCTGTAACGCACAATATAAAGATCGCCAATATCTAACTTTACGCAAAAAATAAATATTTAAACTCACAGAATAATATCTTAAAACTATTTTTAGCCGATTTCAACTATTTCTTCACATAGTCAATTGGTTTTCTACGAGTAACATGTATTAAATTACATTCTGATTAAAGTATCCACATTAAATAAAATGAGTTAATTGTTTTATATCGTTGGCACACTTGTTTTAAAAGTTTATTTTCTTCATTCTCATATCGTCGGCAAGTAAGTTGCTCGTTAATTTAAACATAAAATTTTAATATAATCACCATTCTTAAATATAAAATTAACAAAAAGATGGGTTGATAATAAAAATAACGGCATTTGCTTTAAAAAGACTACATTTATTAGATTTGATGGTAAATCCGCTTGTTTCGTCTGCCACGAACGTGAGTGACCAGTACAGAAGACAGTGATGGAAGATGAGGAGTGGAAGATACTTGTCGTTGCGGGGTGTTCGTTTTAGCGAATTTCCCCTATAGGGAAGAAGCTATTACCGTAGGTCTCATGGTAAGACCTAAGCCCGAGACCATGATAACTTTTCGTTTTGGGGCCCCCAGAAGCAAAAAACACCATTCGTTCAAAATTTTATATATATATATATATATATATTTATATATGTGTCTGTAAGCACGATAGCGCTCGCAAAAATGGTCCGATCGGAATGAAATTTGGCACAGGCGTGTAAAGTAGTATATTCAGACGAGTTCGTGAACCAGCCAGATCGGACCACCGGAAGGGGGGGTAAAGCGGGGTAAAACTCCCCAAAAATGGGTTTTTTGAGTTTTTTACATAGAAAAATAAAATTTATCGAATCTTGGTTAGCAACATTGAATTCAGCTCGAAAAAACAAACAATTTAGCATTTTGAACCATTGCTCTATGTCCATTGGTTACTGAGATACTGAAAGTGGTAAACACAGTACGTTGTCCCAATGCTAACCTTATGAGAAATAAGTAAAATTCTATATCTCGCTTATTTCTCAACATATCGTAATAAAAATTGGTTTATGGCTTCATCTAGATGAGATTTCATGTATTTTAGTCTAAAATTACCGAAATTTCCATTTTTATGGCAGCAAACCTGCATGCTCATTCCCCATGTTATCCTTATGGGCAATAAAAAAAAATTCCATATCTCTATTATTTCTAAACATATCTTGATAATACTTGGTATATGGCTTCTTCTAGATAAGATCTACTATATATTGAAATAAAACCACCCAGTTTTAACATCCCTGTAGCAGCAAACCTGCATACACATTCCCCATGTTATTCTTATGGAGACTACGAAAACATGTCTTATCTCACTATGTTGAATGGAAGTTTTTTTTGCATTCGAAATTCGCTGAGTGTGCAGGTCTGCTGCAACGGGGGTATTGTTCTTATGACGGCATTTGCTTGTCGTCTGCTCGGGACAGATGATTAATTTCGTTGTTACTCCCCCGAAAGCGTTAGTCGCCGTCAGACAATAGAATCGTCCGGGTCTCCTTAAAAAACGTGAAGTGACCACATTTTTAATTCCATCTTTATCAGTGTTCCAGTCGTTTCCGACGAAAACGGTTGTCATTTTCGGAATCAGCGTAAAATTCCACATGTGATAAGATAAAATTTTTTTTAAATCGTAATAAGTCCGGTGTTCGATAGTTTTACCGCTACCTGTACATGTCTAGGTTTCTTATCTGACTCAGTAGCAGAGAAGTAAATAAGGACTTCTTCTTTGAAAGTCTTGAAATTTTCTGCAATATTACCATTTAGACTCAATATGTTTGGTTTGTTAAATTCCATTTTTTTAGTTCTCAACACTATATTTCACACTGCGCCGTGATGAACATTAATAAATCAAAGAATAAAACAATTAGTTTAGTTTCGTTTTATTTCAGACATTACAATCTTAGCAAACAGAATATCAACAAAAACAAATAACACTTGATCATGTGTTATAAAATAATTAATAATAAATACAGACAATAAGGACATTCATATATAACAATATATATATATATATGTGTGTGTGTGTGTGTGTGTGTGTCAGCACGATAGCAGCCGTAAATATGGTCCGATTGGAATGAAATTTGGCACAGACGTGTAAAGTAGTAACTATTCGGACGAGTTCGAAAACCAGCCCGATCGGACCACCGGAAGGGGGGGGGGTAAAGGGGGACAAACCCCTCCAAAAATGGGTTTTTTGAGTTTTTTATTCGCAAAAATATAAATCAATAAACAATAACTTTATTCAGCATTGTTACAATGTTACATCTGATATCTGAATCATAATTAACTATGAATATATATTCTTAAATTAAAACAGAATTTTAATACAACTCTGGTGAATAATTTAGTTCCCCTAGGCAAATGCCCATAAGGGGTCGGTCACCTTAATAAAAACAAAAAACAAAATTAATAAAATTTATTCAAAATCAGTGTTGCTTATAATTATTGTACTCTTTTAAGCAATGTTTAGTTTTATAGTATATATTTTTATATTTATATTGCTACTAATTTGGTAAGTGGTTTTAAATCTACTTGGAAAAAATTTATTTATATAGGTTATCTCCTTAATAAAAATTCAACATTTTCAATTCCCAAAAGCCAAGTTTTTAGCCCTTTTAGGTAATTAGATTTTAGTTTCATCTGAACATTCATTACAATATTTATAGTTAAACTATATAATCTTGGGGCATTGTATGTGTAAAAATGAAGGTATATCGTCAAATTTGGTTGTGTTAATTGGATAGCATGTCTGTTTCTTGAACCGTAGGGTCTTAATAGGGGTTCTCTTTTAGAAATACTTCTCTCAAAAAATATTTTTATAACTTTATAAATAGGTGTACACAAATTTCTAATCGGTAATATTTTTAATTGGGAGAACAGTGGCCAGCAATGGTCCAATCTAGATGTTTTAGTATTATCTATATATATAAAAGCCAAAACCCATTGACCGACTGACTGACTGATCACAGTTTCTCAAAAACTATAAGGCTTAGAGCAATGAAACTTGGCACAAATATTCTTTACAGGCTCTAGATGCGTACTAAGAAAGGATTTTGCAATATTTTATCTCAAAAGAATTGAATATGGTACAATATAAATCAAAATGGCGGCCATTTTTAGCTTTCATAGCTTATTTTCTCATAAACTACAAGACTCTGGGCCATGAAACTTGTCACTAATGTTTTTTGTAGGCAATATATGTGAATAAAGAAAGGTTTTTAAAGTATTCTCTCTCAGATGGCTAAAAAAGAGTTTATTATAAAATTGAAAATGGCGGCTATTTCAGTTTTTAAAATAATGGATGGAAGGCCTATTCAATATTTTCAGGGGATAGAAAAGGCACGATATCCAATCTACTAAGAGAATAAAATGTACAAATTTATTTCAGCCACCTACTATATTTTAGTCAAATGCCACTTAAGCTACTTGCGTTGTACAAACCGCCCGAAGTAAAATATTGTATCCTCCTAAATTGGTTTATCTGTCTAGTAAATAAATAAGACCGTTCTCAAACTAAAATCTCAAAACTCATTGTAGACATTCCATTTCGAGTACATGTATATCCACTAGAAACGAAGTTCCAGAATTAAAATTAATTAGGTGATGAAGATTTCAATTACAAAAATATACCATTACAAGAATAATTTTGCCTTATCGATAGGTCAGAGACCCGATCTTTAATGTGATTTTTGGCCAAGGCACTTAGGCCTACCGTCTACTTTTTTCTTATGGGTTTCGGTCTATTTTCAAAAACGCACTAAATTCATATTGATGTTAAGTCTAAAAGCCGCCCTTAGCGTTTTTTTTCTGTTTTATATCCCGGGTTATGTCTTATTCTCTGTATTGGGAAATGGGAGAAAGCTAATTCATAACATTTGCTAATCATAAGGGAAAGAGGAAATATTACACCTTCTTACTTCAATCTAGGGTGGAATTACTAGCTGCACCTTAAGGGTGTAATGTACGGCAATGGCCCATAACCCAAATCAGTCCATTTTATAACTGTTCCTAAAAATTGCCCACATGGCATAATATGAGAGAATTAAAATTAGTCATTTTTTCAGCGGGCGAAGCTGCGGGTATTTCTGCTAGTTATAATTATACATTTTTGAAGTGTAATTAGTGGTCTTAAGGTTGATATGTACGACCCTCCCCAACATGATAATGCATATCCTAATCTTGTTCCTACAAGGGCATGATAAAGGTTAATTAATAATTTTTGTGGACAGAGGTTTTGTAAATAATAAAACTTTCTAATTGATGTATACATTTCTTGTTTAAGTTTGCTTACATGGTCCTTCCGATTAAGGTTGGGATTTATTATTACTCCTAGATACTTTATCTTGTTTATTTTTTCAATTTTAATGCAATTTTTACATTGTGAATTTATTGGACAGTCGAATTTATGATATAACAGGTCTGTATTAAAATTTACTTCCCTTTTGATATTAAATAGCATATACTTTGTTTTTTCACTTAATGTCAAGGCATTTGTTGCAAACCATATATTGAGCAATTTTAGATCTTGTTGCATTAAGGTGTGTAAATTGTCATAATTATTACTTGAATAACTTAAAGCTGTGTCATCAGCAAAAGCAGTTACACAACCATTAAAGTTTGCCTCACACAAGTCATTTATATATATAAGGAAGAGAATTGGGCCTAATACAGAGCCCTGAGGGACACCGCAGGTGATTAAACCTTCTTCACTTAAATAATTTTCAATTTTTACTTTTTGTTTCCTGTTATTTAAATAGCTTGAAAACCAATTATAGGGCAGACCTCTTATTCCAGCCATCCACATTTTCTCTAATAAAATTTTGTGATCCACGGTATCAAAAGCTTTAGTGATATCAAGGTATATTGCCCCACATGACACATGACATTCGATTATTTATATCTTGGTGAATGTGTTCTAAGAATTCAGCAGTGCATGTTCAGTCGATAATTTTTCACGAAATCCAAATTGATTTTGACTGAAAAAATTATGGGTGTTCAAAAAGTGTATTAAACGTTGTTTCATGGATTTTTCAAGAATTTTAGAAAATATTGGAAGTAAAGATATTGGACGGTAATTTGAAATATTTTCAGGATTCCCTTTTTTAAATATGGGAACAACTAAAGCAAGTTTTAAACATTCTGGGAAAACTCCTTGTTGTATGCTTGCGTTTATTAGGTACGTTAATACTTCAATAATGTTTTCTAAAACTTGTTTAATAATTTTAGTCGTGATATTATCAAATCATGGAGCTTTTCCATTTTTTTTAATAAGAATAATATTTCTTAATTCATCTGTTGATGTTGGTGTTACAAAAAAAGATCTACCTATATATTTAACTTTAAATACAGTATTGTAATAGTTATGATTTAAGTTTGTTTATAATTTTAAAAAATATCTAATTTTTGTTGGCACCATTGAATTCAGCTAAAAAAAACAAACAATTTAGTATCTTAAATCTTTGCTCTATGTTCTATGTCTATTGGTTACTGAGATATTGAAAGTGGTAAACACAGTACGTTGTCCCAATGTTAACCTTATGACCTTATGGAGGATAAGTAAAATTCTATATCTCGCTTATTACTCAACATATCTTAATAAAACTTGGTTCGTGGTTTCATCCAGATGAGATCTAATGTATTTTAGTCTAAAATCCCCGAAATTTCCATTTTTGTGGCAGCAAACCTGCATATTCATTCCCATGTTATCCTTAAGGGGAATGAAATAAGAGGAATAAATTAAATATCTTCCTTATTTTTTGACATATCTTAGTAAAACTTGGTATATGGCTTTTTCTCGTTCAGATCTACTAAATATTGAATTAAATCCACCCAGTTTTAATATACCTGTAGCAGCAAACCTGCATGATCATTCCCCTTGTTATTCTTATAGAGCTTAAAAAAACATGTCAAATCTCGCTATGTTGGATTGAAATATGCTCTTATGCATTTGAGATTCGCTGAGTATGCAGGGCTGCTGCAACGGGGGTATTTATTTATTTTCCCTCCTTGAAAAATCCAAATTCATCTGGGTTTGTTTGTGAACACCCAAGCTGCATTATGTACCTCACTACCTCTACCACATGCCCAGCCTGGCGAGGTGGAGGGGGCTCTTGACCCCCGTCATCACCGCCACCCCCACTCCCTCGTGGTGCACCTAGTTGGCCTGCCTGCCACAGTGCCACATATACTCACTTGAATAGAAATATACAGTGATTTTGACATTTATAACATATTTTAATAACGCATATTTATAGCAATTAGTCTTCTAATAATATGGCAGCTTAAATCAACCGAGTACCCCACTGGGCGGCGCAGCATCGTCGTCACGGCCGCCGATGGTCTGCCTGGATCGAGTAGCAGCTTGAGCGACTTGTGCACGGCAGACACGGCGACACGGCGCCGCGTCCGTACAGGCCTCGCCATACATTGTGTGAAAGTTTACTTTCTTACCAAAGCACATTTTGATTTGATCAAATTTGCCAAATTCACTCAGTTAGGGGTTAAGTTTATGCTTTGGACAAAAGGAGGATCCCTCTATGCAAAAGGTATCAAGAAGGTAGGCTGGCGTTGCAAATATAAATAAAGCTATATTGTTAATGATACAAAATTATATGTTTGAGATGTATTATACATTTTAAAACTAAAAATAAAATATGTAAACCAAAAATGTAATAAGAATAACAATAAAACATTTATAAGAGGTTGTAATTATTTGGGTAACTGCGTTATCACCGCAAATACATACATGTTGCAGTATTATATTACTCCCTAAAACTACGAGCACGATTGCCTAGTGACATAGTTGGTAGTGACGGCTCAGTCGAGCTGGCGGTCCAGCCACTGGGAGAGGGGCCGGAAGTAGGCCAGGAGCGGGGCGGCGGAGTACGAGAGATACCGGCCTCTAGTCATGACGGCCAGGGCCTCCTGGGGCTCGACACTGGCGCCGAGGCTCATCATCTGCCTAGAGTAGCAAGAAGATAAATGATTGAAACTTTCATCAAATAGGCTACCACTTATGTAGGGAATATTGTTGGGTTCTTTGACGAAACGGCGGGACAAACTGCGAACTCAGACGAGTGAATATTTTTTAACTTAACCACAGAGAGAAGAAGCAAAATTATAATTTAATCTAAATAGGCTTAGAAGCTAATATTGCTCCTGCAAGGTTTGTTGTATCTGTCAATTGAAATTTGGTTTATTGGTTTACATTCGTCTGCTTGGATAGATACGTTGATAAGCTTTGTTTATATAATATGTCAAACAAACTTTGTTTGCATAATATAAGAAACAAACAAAGGTCACAAACTTTATTACATTTTCAATAGTAGTAACATTATTAAATTCCTCAAATTGCAACTATACGCAAAAAACAGAAATATATATTTGACTGAAATTTACTACAAATTATTATCATAAAACTGAACTTGATCACTTCCATAAAATTATAATAATTATTTGCTTATTATTATTTTAAAGTCGCGTCTTTTGAGCTAAAACTGTATGACAAACACAATATGAATAAAAATCTCAAATACTGATAAAAATTTGAGAAGAAAACCCCTAACTGAATAGACTCTAACAATACCTTGAATTGCCATTAAATTTTTCAATTTAGAAGCCAAAATTAAATTGAGTTTAGCATTCTTGTAAGTCGTCAATGTTCTCACCTAAGGAGCCGGCCTGCGTCCTTACTACCGTAGATGTCACACCGGTGTAAAGGGAAGGGCATCTGGGTCCGACCAGGGACGGCGGCAATACACATTGACTCAAAGAACTGCATCTGTAGGAAACCACTCAAGAAGTATCTGGAAAATGACAAAGTTCCTGATCAGAGTTCCCTGCGTTCGAGTGTTTTAGTAGATAGCACTACAACTTCAAAGTATTAAAAAAAAATACGAAGAGAATTTATCTTTGTGAAAAATTTATTTTAACGCATGACATCATACTCAAACAAACGTTAGATAGCAAGAAGACCCGGGTTTACAGACCCGGACATGGATAGAAAGAATGGGTCCAGGTAGCCCGGTCCAGTCCTAATCGAAAAAGAGAATATATATTGTCGTGAAGCCGGGCGGCGCGCTAACCACGTCCCAGTGGTCATTGTCCATTGAGGGGAAATATGCAGCCCCGTAATATATGTCTTAACTTCATTGGGGCCTACGATGACCAACACGGGCCTGCATATCTCCCCACAATGGGCAATGACCGCTGGGTCGGGGGTAGCGCGGCGCTCGGCTTCACGACAATAGCTTGTTTTGACAACAGAGGTTTAGGACTGGTCCAGTGCTACCTGGACCAGTGGGTCCAGGGAGAAACAGGAGAAAGAATGCTTTCCATCCATGTCCGAGACTGTACACGAAAGTCTTGTCGGCTCACCGTATGTACGGAGTGTTGTCCAGGACGTGGAACTTGGCGGCCGGGTCGAAGTCGGCGGCGGCGCGAGGCACGGGCGGTCGCACGCCCAGGAGCCGCTGCTGCAGCGCCCACCAGGCCGCGTTGTAGTCCGCGGGCGCCACCTCGCCGCGCATCACCCGCCAGCGCCACCGCTCCAGCGCCAACCCGAACACCACCTGCGGCACCGCCCTCAGCGCCGTCCTCAGCAGCAGCGGGATCTCGACATCTGGTGGAAACATAGTGTTGAAATTCAAATTCACAGTTTAAATACTTTGATCATTGGTAATATGTACATTGCCACGCTTTGATTGATATACAGTAAATTAATATGTACTAGAGGACCTGCGCTGCGCCGCAGCATTGAAATTAATTTTAGAAAATGAAAAGTTAATTTACTAAACTGAATATCAGTGATAACAAATAATTGAAATTATAAATGCCTATTATAATATAATTTGTTTAATTACACCATAATAATAAATAACAAATAAAATATAAATAGAAATATTATATTATATGCTTTCACAATACTTCTCTCCATACAAGATTAGCAGTGCTTCGTCCTTTTGGTTTTTTTCCACTTTTACGTTGTCGAAAGATTGTCCTCTTGATAAGGCGACATACAACTGACCATGGCTAAAACTGGTTCAGGCAAGTAGACTCCAACTCGATTAATTGTTTGCCCCTGTGCCTTGTTAATTGAAATACAAAATGCGATCTTAATTGGGAATTGTCTTCGCTTGAAAGAAAATGGCACAGTTGTATCTGAAGGCGAGAGATCAATGCGCGGTAGCAGTACACGTTGTCCAATGTGTTTTCCCGTTATTATTTCCAAATCTAAACTATTCTCATGCATTTTCTTTACAATAAGCCTTGTGCCATTTAAAAGACCAGCTGTATAATTTAAAGAAATAGAGTAAATATTGTATAGATTTTAGTAAACAAAAAACCAGCGCTTAGAAGTGTAAACTTTTTAAGTGTCAATCCTAAATTGAAAGGCTATTTAATCACATGTTCCATGAACATATGGTAAAGAATTTAAGGAGAGATCATAAAATTAAAGTGAGATGTATATTTATGAAAAATTAAAAGATTGTGTCTATTTGTGTTATTCGGAATTCAGCATCGTGCTTTATGTACGTCCGATCTTGACAATCAATAGCTGAAATGAAAGCTGGCATTTCAAGGAAGGTTCTTAGACCAAAACATATAGAATTACGTAATTATAACTGGGGAAATATATCTTTAATTAATTCAAAATTCGGGAAATAATCGAATTTATGTTTTTCGGTTGAGTAATACTGTTGATAAATGAATGCGGATGCTTGATGGCAAATCTGCGCGTGCATACCTTTAATTTAAGACCTCATTTATGAAAATCGGTCGAGGAGAAGAGCCAAACAGACTCGGAAAAGAAAAACAAAATTTGTTTTTGTGTTGTTCGGAATTCAGCAGCGTGCCTCAGGTACGTCCGATCTTAATAGTCGATAGCTGAAATGAAAGCTGGTATTTCACTGAAGGTTCTTAGACCAAAACGTATAGAATTACATAATTATAACTGGGGGAATATATCTCTATAATTGAATTCAAAATTCGGGATATAATCGAATTTATGTTTTTTGGTCGAGTAATACGGTTGATAAATGAATGCGGATGCTTGATGGCAAATCTGTGCGTGCATACCTTTAATTTAAGACCTCATTTATGAAAATCGGTCGAGTAGAAGAGTCAAACAGACTCGGAAAAGAAAACAAATTTTTTTTGTGTTGTTCGGAATTCAGCAGCGTGCTTCAGGTACGTCCGATCTTAATAGTCGATAGCTGAAATGAAAGCTGGTATTTCACTGAAGGTTCTTAGACCAAAACATATAGAATTACATAATTATAACTGGGGAAATATATCTCTATAATTGTATTCAAAATTCGGGATATAATCAAATTAATTTTTTTTGGTCGAGTAATACAGTTGATAAATGAATGCGAATGCTTGATGGCAAATCTACGCGTGCATACCTTTAATTTAAGACCTCATTTATGAAAATCGGTCGAGGAGAAGAGCCAAACAGACTCGGAAAAGAAAAACAAAATTTGTTTTTGTGTTGTTCAGAATTCAGCAGCGTGCCTCAGGTACGTCCGATCTTAATAGTCGATAGCTGAAATGAAAGCTGGTATTTCACTGAAGGTTCTTAGACCAAAACGTATAGAATTACATAATTATAACTGGGGGAATATATCTCTATAATTGAATTCAAAATTCGGGATATAATCGAATTTATGTTTTTTGGTCGAGTAATACGGTTGATAAATGAATGCGGATGCTTGATGGCAAATCTGTGCGTGCATACCTTTAATTTAAGACCTCATTTATGAAAATCGGTTGAGTATAAGAGCCGAACAGACTCGGAAAAGAAAAAAAAAATTTTTTGTGTTGTTCGGAATTCAGCAGCGTGCTTCAGTTACGTCTGATCATTATAATCAATAGCTCAAATGTAAGCTGGTATTTCACTTAAGGTTCTTAGACCAAAACATATAGAATTACTTAATTAGAACTTGGGAAATATATCTTTATCTTTAATTGAATATAAAATTCGGGAAATAATCGAATTTATGTTTTTTGGTCGAGTAATACAGTTGATTAATGAATACCGATGGTTGATGGCAAATCTGTGCGTGCATACCTTTAATTTAAGACCTCAATATTATGAAAATCGGTTGAGTAAAAGAGCCAAACGAACTCGGAAAAGGAAAATCATATTTAACTCCCATAAGAAATGTACAGGGAGGAAGTTGCTTTTGTGCATAACTCAAGCAATACGGCAGATAAATGAATGCGGATGCTTGATGGCAAATCTGCACGCGCATACCTTTAATTTAAGACCTCAATCATGAAAATCGGTTGAGTAGGAGAGCTGGACGGACTCGGAAAAGAAAAACCAAATTTTTTTAATATATAGATGAGTGAATTATAGTCACTGAAAATCTAAACTTACTAGAACAAGAAGGACTTGATGAAGATATCTCCTGATGTTGTTTTAATACAATTGAAGGATCGAAAATAGCCAAATCACGATAATAGTCAAAATACCCCCGTTGCAGCAGACCTGCATACTCAGCGAATTTCAAATACAAAACAACGTACAGTACACCTCGGATTATCCGGATTAATGTGGCGGAACACCGATCCGGATAACCAAAGATCCGGATAATCAGAGGTCATTACAATAATACCTAAAAAGCGATCGCGTACCTAGCCCTTGCTAAATTGATGTTGCAAACGGCGTATCAAGACTGTACGGCATATTAGCCTATCAAATTTTACGGGGGTTTAATTTTGAAACAAATTTTAGAACTAAACTTCATTGTTCATCTTTTGAATATAGGCTAATGTTGACTTTTACCGTACTTATGGTTTAGGTTTGGAATAAAACACCAGATTAAAATATTTAATTATTGAGATTAAACAATCATAACTCAAAATAACTTAAACCTGAAATAATCATGACGAAACTTAAAGTAACTCAAAAACTTATTACAGTAACTCTTTTTAAGAAATACACGTAACACATCAAAAATTGCAGCAATGAACTAACTCGCAAAATTGCCGTAGGATTCGCCTTTGTTGATTGCTGCTAGCACCCCAAGTAGCAATCCAGAAAAACTATGTTCTCGAAAATACCGTAATGTACTGTTTAACAATGTGATTCCTTCAATTATTGTGATTCCAAATGCGTAGAGTAATGTATTATATTTGCATATTACTATCAGAAGGCGTATTTCACCCGTAAACTCGCTAAAATCGTGGTTTTGCCATGATTTTAATTTTTTAATTTCTCATATATGGCTATAGCCCGGTCCGGATAATCCGGGATCCGGATAATGTGCGGTCCGGATAATCCGAGGTGTACTGTAGTTCAATCCAACATAGCGAGATTTTACATGTAAACAGTCTAACAGCTGAAACGTGGCACATGGGTTCTCAGAAACAGCTGTTCTGAGAATGAGAATAGTCAGGGATTTCCACTCCCTTCCCTTTTGGTCTCACCAGTCACAAGTGCCAGGTTACAGCAGTTTATGATTGTAAGCTCCTTAAGAATAACATGGGGAATGAGTAAGCAGGTTTGCTGCTACGGGTATATTAAAACTGGTTGGTTTTAATTCAATAATTAGTAGATCTGACCTAGAAGAAGCCATTTACCAAGTTTTAATAAGATATGTTGAGAAATAAGCGAGATATAGAATTTTACTTATTTCCCATAAGGTTAACATAGGGACAACGTACTGTGTTTACCACTTGCAATATCTCGGTAACCAATTCATAGAGCAGTGATTCAAAATACTAAATTGTTTTTTTTTTAAGCTGAATTCAATGGTGCTAATAAATACCCCCGTTGCAGCAGACCTGCATACTCAGCGAATTCAAATGCAAAAACAACATATTTCAATCCAACATACCGAGATTCAACATGTTTTTGTAAGCTCCATAAGAATAACATGGGGAATGAGTATGCAGGTTTGCTGCTACGGGTATATTAAAACTGGCTGGTTTTAATTCAATATTTAGTTGATCTGAACTAGAAGAAGCCATTTACCAAGTTTTATCAAGATATGTTGAGAAATAAGCGAGATATAGAATTTTCTTTATTTCCCATAAGGTTCATTGGGACAACGTACTGTGTTTACCACTTTCAATATCTCGGAAACCAATGGACATAGAGCAGTGATTCAAGATATTAAATTGTTTGCTTTTTTGAGCTGAATTCAATAATGCAAGCAAAAATTGGATAATTTTTAATTTTCTATGCAAAAAACTCAAAAACCCCATTTTTGGGGGGGTTTACCCCCCTTTACCCCCCCCTTCCGGTGGTCCGATCGGGCTGGTTCACGAACTCGTCCTAGTGATTACCACTTTACACGTCTGTACCAAATTTAATTAAGATCGGACCATATTTTTGGCCGCTATCGTGTTAACAGATATATATATATATATATATATTCAAACGAATAGTGTTTTTTGCTTCTGGGGGCCCCAAAAGGAAAAGTTAACATGGTCTCGGGTTTAGGTCTTACCATGAGACCTACGGTAATAGCTTATTCCTTTAAGGAAATTCGCTAACCTTTAAGGAAATTCGCTAAAATTGGATTATTTTTATTTTTATATGTAAAATGCTCAAAAAACCAATTTTTGGGGGGTTTACCCCCCTTTACCCCCCTTCCGGTGGTCCGATCAGGCTGGTTTTCGAACTCGTCCGAATAATTACTACTTTACATGTCCATGCCAAATTTCATTAAGATTGGACCACTTTTACGCGAGTTATCGTGCTTAAAGACATGTATATGAAAATGAACGAATGGTGTTTTTGGCATCTGGGGACCTCAAAAAGAAAAGTTGTGATGGTCCCAGGCTTATGTCTTACCATGAGACCTACGGTAACAGCTTCCTCTCTATAGGGGAAATTCGCTAAAATGCAGTTTTTAACATTTAATTCTCTAAATTAAATATTTATAGCCATAATGTAATACGGTTTGATTCATTGTAATGACTTACATTCCGTTACTTAATTGTATAGCAATGACACCTTGCTGGAGGACGTCGACCCGGGGAGGGAGGATGCCCAGCCTGGCGAGGTTGAGGGGACTCTGGACCCCCAGCATCCCCGCCTATGAATAACAATGTCTTACCTTGCTGGAGGACGTCGACCCGGGGAGGAAGGATGCCCAGCCTGGCGAGGTTGAGGGGACTCTGGACCCCCAGCATCCCCGCCTATGAATAACAATGTCTTACCTTGCTGGAGGATGTCGACCCGGGGAGGGAGGATGCCCAGCCTGGCGAGGTGGAGGGGACTCTGGACCCCAAGCATCCCCGCCTACGAATAACAATGTCTTAACTTGCTGGAGGACGTCGACCCGGGGAGGGAGGATGGCCAGCCTGGCGAGGTTGAGGGGACTCTGGACCCCCAGCATCCCCGCCTATGAATAACAATGTCTTACCTTGCTGGAGGACGTCGACCCGGGGAGGGAGGATGCCCAGCCTGGCGAGGTGGAGGGGACTCTGGACCCCCAGCATCCCCGCCTACGAATAACAATGTCTTATCTTGCTGGAGGACGTCGACCCGTGGAGGGAGGATGGTGGAGGGGACTCTGGAACCCCAGCATCGCCCCCTATGTATAACAATGACACCTTGCTGGAGGACGTCGACCCGGAGAGGGAGGATGCCCAGCCTGGCGAGGTGGAGGGGACTCTGGACCCCCAGCATCACCGCCTATGTATAGCAATGTCTTACCTTGCTGGAGGACGTCGATCCGGGGAGGGAGGATGCCCAGCCTGGCGAGGTGGAGGGGACTCTGGACCACCAGCATCCCCGCCTATGTATAGCAATGTCTTACCTTGCTGGAGGACGTCGACCCGGGGAGGGAGGATGCCTAGCCTGGCGAGGTGGAGGGGACTCTGGACCCCCAGCATCCCCGCCTATGTATAGCAATGTCTTATCTTGCTGGAGGACGTCGACCCGGGGAGGGAGGATGCCCAGCCTGGCGAGGTGGAAGGGACTCTGGACCCCCAGCATCACCGCATATGTATAGCAATGTCTTACCTTGCTGGAGGACGTCGACCCGGGGAGGAAGGATGCCCAGCCTGGCGAGGTGGAGGGGACTCTGGACCCCCAGCATCCCCGCCTATGAATAACAATGTCTTACCTTGCCGGAGGACGTCGACCCGGGGAGGAAGGATGCCCAGCCTGGCGAGGTTGAGGGGACTCTGGACCCCCAGCATCCCCGCCTATGAATAACAATGTCTTACCTTGCTGGAGGATGTCGACCCGGGGAGGGAGGATGCCCAGCCTGGCGAGGTGGAGGGGACTCTGGACCCCCAGCATCCCCGCCTACGAATAATAATGTCTTACCTTGCTGGAGGACGTCGACCCGGGGAGGGAGGATGGCCAGCCTGGCGAGGTTGAGGGGACTCTGGACCCCCAGCATCCCCGCCTATGAATAACAATGTCTTACCTTGCTGGAGGACGTCGACCCGGGGAGGGAGGATGCCCAGCCTGGCGAGGTGGAGGGGACTCTGGAACCCCAGCATCGCCCCCTATGTATAACAATGACTTACCTTGCTGGAGGACGTCGACCCGGAGAGGGAGGATGCCCAGCCTGGCGAGGTGGAGGGGACTCTGGACCCCCAGCAACCCCGCCTACAAATAACAATGTCTTACCTTGCTGGAGGACGTCGACCCGTGGAGGAAGGATGCCCAGCCTGGCGAGGTGGAGGGGACTCTGGACCCCCAGCATCCCCGCCTACGAATAACAATGTCTTACCTTGCTGGAGGACGTCGACCCGGGGAGGGAGGATGCCCAGCCTGGCGAGGTGGAGGGGACTCTGGACCACCAGCATCCCCGCCTATGTATAGCAATGTCTTACCTTGCTGGAGGACGTCGACCCGGGGAGAGAGGATTCCTAGCCTGGCGAGGTGGAGGGGACTCTGGACCCCCAGCATCCCCGCCTATGTATAGCAATGTCTTATCTTGCTGGAGGACGTCGACCCGTGGAGGGAGGATGGTGGAGGGGACTCTGGAACCCCAGCATCGCCCCCTATGTATAACAATGACTTACCTTGCTGGAGGACGTCGACCCGGAGAGGGAGGATGCCCAGCCTGGCGAGGTGGAGGGGACTCTGGACCCCCAGCATCCCCGCCTACGAATAACAATGTCTTACCTTGCTGGAGGACGTCGACCCGGGGAGGGAGGATGCCCAGCCTGGCGAGGTGGAGGGGACTCTGGACCACCAGCATCCCCGCCTATGTATAGCAATGTCTTACCTTGCTGGAGACGTCGACCCGGGGAGGAAGGATGCCCAGCCTGGCGAGGTGGAGGGGACTCTGGACCCCCAGCATCACCGCATATGTATAGCAATGTCTTACCTTGCTGGAGGACGTCGACCCGGGGAGGAAGGATGCCCAGCCTGGCGAGGTGGAGGGACTCTGGACCCCCAGCATCACCGCATATGTATAGCAATATCTTACCTTGCTGGAGGACGTTGACCCGGGGAGGGAGGATGCCCAGCCTGGCGAGGTGGAGGGGACTCTGGACCCCCAGCATCACCGCCTATATATAACAATGTCTTACCTTGCTGGAGGACGTCGACCCGGGGAGGGAGGATGCCCAGCCTGGCGAGGTTTAGGGGACTCTGGACCCCCAGCATCACCGCATATGTATAGCAATGTCTTACCTTGCTGGAGGACGTCGACCCGGGGAGGAAGGATGCCCAGCCTGGCGAGGTGGAGGGGACTCTGGACCCCCAGCATCACCGCATATGTATAGCAATATCTTACCTTGCTGGAGGACGTCGACCCGGGGAGGGAGGATGCCCAGCCTGGCGAGGTGGAGGGGACTCTGGACCCCCACCATCACCGCATATGTATAGCAATGTCTTACCTTGCTGGAGGACGTCGACCCGGGGAGGAAGGATGCCCAGCCTGGCGAGGTGGAGGGGACTCTGGACCCCCAGCATCACCGCCTATGTATAGCAATGTCTTACCTTGCTGGAGGACGTCAACCCGGGGAGGAAGGATGCCCAGCCTGGCGAGGGGGAGGGGACTCTGGACCCCCAGCATCACCGCATATGTATAGCAATATCTTACCTTGCTGGAGGACGTCGACCTGGGGAGGGAGGATGCCCAGCCTGGCGAGGTGGAGGGGACTCTGGACCCCCAGCATCACCGCCTATGTATAGCAATGTCTTACCTTGCTGGAGGACGTCGACCCGGGGAGGGAGGATGACCAGCCTGGCGAGGTGGAGGGGACTCTGAACCCTTAGCATCACCGCATATGTATAGCAATGTCTTACCTTGCTGGAGGACGTCGACCCGGGGAGGGAGGATGCCCAGCCTGGCGAGGTGGAGGGGACTCTGGACCCCCAGCATCACCGCCCATGTATAACAATGACTTACCTTGCTGGAGGACGTCGACCCGGGGAGGAAGGATGCCCAGCCTGGCGAGGTGGAGGGGACTCTGGACCCCCAGCATCCCCGCCTACGAATAACAATGTCTTACCTTGCTGGAGGACGTCGACCCGGGGAGGGAGGATGCCCAGCCTGGCGAGGTGGAGGGGACTCTGGACCACCAGCATCCCCGCCTATGTATAGCAATGTCTTATCTTGCTGGAGGACGTCGACCCGTGGAGGGAGGATGGTGGAGGGGACTCTGGAACCCCAGCATCGCCCCCTATGTATAACAATGACTTACCTTGCTGAAGGACGTCGCCCCGGGGAGGGAGGATGCCCAGCCTGGCGAGGTGGAGGGGACTCTGGACCCCCAGCATCACCGCCTATGTATAGCAATGTCTTACCTTGCTGGAGGACGTCGACCCGGGGAGGGAGGATGCCCAGCCTGGCGAGGTGGAGGGGACTCTGGACCACCAGCATCCCCGCCTATGTATAGCAATGTCTTACCTTGCTGGAGGACGTCGACCCGGGGAGGGAGGATGCCCAGCCTGGCGAGGTGGAGGGGACTCTGGACCCCCAGCATCCCCGCCTATGTATAGCAATGTCTTACCTTGCTGAAGGACGTCGCCCCGGGGAGGGAGGATGCCCAGCCTGGCGAGGTGGAGTGGACACTGGACCACCAGCATCCCCGCCTATGTATAGCAATGTCTTACCTTGCTGGAGGACGTCGACCGGGGGAGGGAGGATGCCCAGCCTGGCGAGGTGGAGGGGACTCTGGACCCCCAGCATCACCGCCTATGTATACAATGTCTTACCTTGCTGGAGGACGTCGACCCGGGGAGGGAGGATGCCCAGCCTGGCGAGGTGGAGGGGACTCTGGACCCCCAGCATCACCGCCCATGTATAACAATGTCTTACCTTGCTGGAGGACGTCGACCCGGGGAGGGAGGATGCCCAGCCTGGCGAGGTGGAGGGGACTCTGGACCCCCAGCATCACCGCATATGTATAGCAATGTCTTACCTTGCTGGAGGACGTCGACCCGGGGAGGAAGGATGCCCAGCCTGGCGAGGTGGAGGTGACTCTGGACCCCCAGCATCACTGCATATATAGCAATGTCTTACCTTGCTGGAGGACGTCGACCCGGGGAGGAAGGATGCCCAGCCTGGCGAGGTGGAGGGGACCCTGGACCCCCAGCATCACCGCATATGTATAGCAATATCTTACCTTGCTGGAGGACGTCGACCCGGGGAGGGAGGATGCCCAGCCTGGCGAGGTGGAGGGGACTCTGGACCCCCAGCATCACCGCCTATGTATAACAATGACTTACCTTGCTGGAGGACGTCGACCCGGGGAGGGAGGATGCCCAGCCTGGCGAGGTGGAGGGGACTCTGGACCCCCAGCATCACCGCCTATGTATAACAATGACTTACCTTGCTGGAGGACGTCGACCCGGGGAGGGAGGATGCCCAGCCTGGCGAGGTGGAGGGGACTCTGGACCCCCAGCATCACCGCATATGTATAGCAATATCTTACCTTGCTGGAGGATGTCGACCCGGGGAGGGAGGATGCCCAGCCTGGCGAGGTGGAGGGGACTCTGGACCCCCAGCATCACCGCCTATGTATAGCAATGTCTTACCTTGCTGGAGGACGTCGACCCGGGGAGGGAGGATGACCAGCCTGGCGAGGTGGAGGGGACTCTGAACCCTTAGCATCACCGCATATGTATAGCAATGTCTTACCTTGCTGGAGGACGTCGACCCGGGGAGGGAGGATGCCCAGCCTGGCGAGGTGGAGGGGACTCTGGACCCCCAGCATCACCGCCCATGTATAACAATGACTTACCTTGCTGGAGGACGTCGACCCGGGGAGGAAGGATGCCCAGCCTGGCGAGGTGGAGGGGACTCTGGACCCCCAGCATCCCCGCCTACGAATAACAATGTCTTACCTTGCTGGAGGACGTCGACCCGGGGAGGGAGGATGCCCAGCCTGGCGAGGTGGAGGGGACTCTGGACCACCAGCATCCCCGCCTATGTATAGCAATGTCTTACCTTGCTGGAGGACGTTGACCCGGGGAGGGAGGATGCCTAGCCTGGCGAGGTGGAGGGGACTCTGGACCCCCAGCATCCCCGCCTATGTATAGCAATGTCTTATCTTGCTGGAGGACGTCGACCCGTGGAGGGAGGATGGTGGAGGGGACTCTGGAACCCCAGCATCGCCCCCTATGTATAACAATGACTTACCTTGCTGAAGGACGTCGCCCCGGGGAGGGAGGATGCCCAGCCTGGCGAGGTGGAGGGGACTCTGGACCCCCAGCATCACCGCCTATGTATAGCAATGTCTTACCTTGCTGGAGGACGTCGACCCGGGGAGGGAGGATGCCCAGCCTGGCGAGGTGGAGGGGACTCTGGACCCCCAGCATCCCCGCCTATGTATAGCAATGTCTTACCTTGCTGAAGGACGTCGCCCCGGGGAGGGAGGATGCCCAGCCTGGCGAGGTGGAGTGGACTCTGGACCACCAGCATCCCCGCCTATGTATAGCAATGTCTTACCTTGCTGGAGGACGTCGACCGGGGGAGGGAGGATGCCCAGCCTGGCGAGGTGGAGGGGACTCTGGACCCCCAGCATCACCGCCTATGTATACAATGTCTTACCTTGCTGGAGGACGTCGACCCGGGGAGGGAGGATGCCCAGCCTGGCGAGGTGGAGGGGACTCTGGACCCCCAGCATCACCGCCCATGTATAACAATGTCTTACCTTGCTGGAGGACGTCGACCCGGGGAGGGAGGATGCCCAGCCTGGCGAGGTGGAGGGGACTCTGGACCCCCAGCATCACCGCATATGTATAGCAATGTCTTACCTTGCTGGAGGACGTCGACCCGGGGAGGAAGGATGCCCAGCCTGGCGAGGTGGAGGTGACTCTGGACCCCCAGCATCACTGCATATATAGCAATGTCTTACCTTGCTGGAGGACGTCGACCCGGGGAGGAAGGATGCCCAGCCTGGCGAGGTGGAGGGGACTCTGGACCCCCAGCATCACCGCATATGTATAGCAATATCTTACCTTGCTGGAGGACGTCGACCCGGGGAGGAAGGATGCCCAGCCTGGCGAGGTGGAGGGGACTCTGGACCCCCAGCATCACCGCATATATAGCAATGTCTTACCTTGCTGGAGGACGTCGACCCGGGGAGGAAGGATGCCCAGCCTGGCGAGGTGGAGGGGACTCTGGACCCCCACCATCACCGCATATGTATAGCAATGTCTTACCTTGCTGGAGGACGTCGACCCGGGGAGGAAGGATGCCCAGCCTGGCGAGGTGGAGGGGACCCTGGACCCCCAGCATCACCGCATATGTATAGCAATATCTTACCTTGCTGGAGGACGTCGACCCGGGGAGGGAGGATGCCCAGCCTGGCGAGGTGGAGGGGACTCTGGACCCCCAGCATCACCGCCTATGTATAACAATGACTTACCTTGCTGGAGGACGTCGACCCGGGGAGGGAGGATGCCCAGCCTGGCGAGGTGGAGGGGACTCTGGACCCCCAGCATCACCGCCTATGTATAACAATGACTTACCTTGCTGGAGGACGTCGACCCGGGGAGGGAGGATGCCCAGCCTGGCGAGGTGGAGGGGACTCTGGACCCCCAGCATCACCGCATATGTATAGCAATATCTTACCTTGCTGGAGGATGTCGACCCGGGGAGGGAGGATGCCCAGCCTGGCGAGGTGGAGGGGACTCTGGACCCCCAGCATCACCGCCTATGTATAACAATGACTTACCTTGCTGGAGGACGTCGACCCGGGGAGGGAGGATGCCCAGCCTGGCGAGGTGGAGGGGACTCTGGACCCCCAGCATCACCGCATATGTATAGCAATGTCTTACCTTGCTGGAGGACGTCGACCCGGGGAGGGAGGATGCCCAGCCTGGCGAGGTGGAGGGGACTCTGGACCCCCAGCATCACCGCCCATGTATAACAATGACTTACCTTGCTGGAGGACGTCGACCCGGGGAGGAAGGATGCCCAGCCTGGCGAGGTGGAGGGGACTCTGGACCCCCAGCATCACCGCCTCCCCCACTGCCTCATGAAATGCCGAGTTGGCGCCTGCCTGCCACAGTGTCACATACTCTACTTAGTAGAAATGTACTCTGATTGTAACTTTTTTTTAAATAAATTGTTGTTAAATTTAACTTTTACACCTCCCCTTCAGTTGATGTCAATGTTATTTTTTGTTTATACAGTATATATATTTTAAATACAGGAAATAAAAAACCGTTCTTAGCATTTGTTTAAAGATTTTTTTACGGCCAGAATTCATGAATGCTCCTCTAAAAGCATTCCCCCTTTGCAAAAACGGGCTAAAACAGTTTTGAAAACATCCTCTTAGTCTTTCATGTATCTAAAATCCTTGTTTACTCCAAGTAGCCTACAGAGCTAAGTACTAAATAAATGTGTTGCCATTTTGGGGTGAGATGAACTACGATTTGTCCTGGTTCAAAGTCCATCCCTAGTTTGCCCTGAAAATCAAATAAAAGTCATTACATAGTTTATGGTGATTTCACTAATCCACGAAGTTCTGCCTTATGTGACATTTATAAAACTTGAGCATTATTTTGCTTTCAAGCTAAACTATCTTCCTCCGGGTATCGATCGTTGTCATGCAGTACAGATCTATTCAGCCAGGAAGTCTTCTAGGGGTGGAAGTGCGAGAGAGATGGAGGATACCCCCACCACTGTTTTCCCTTTATCGGTTGTGTATAGTCAACTTAAAATACCACATGGCCTATGACAACATTACAAATATTGTTGCAAACAAAGAATCATATGTTTTGACAGATGAGTTATTTCGAAATTTGACTGTACTGAGGCTCGCGGTAGGGGAAATCTTCACTGCGCATGTGCATCCCACAGGACTTCTGGGCTGAACAGATCTGTACCTGGAACAGCGGCGGCTGGTCCCTGTAGGCCATGAAGTACTGGAGGTGGCCCATCTCGTGGTGGACCACGTGGAAGTCCCCCCACGTCACCTCCGCGCACATCAGCAGCCTGCACAAAGTATAGCGAGAGAGCGACACTTTTAAAATTTATAAAATAATATTTTAAATTAAAATATCAGAGAGAGGGTACATTTGAGAGTGTTTAAGTATTTAACGATTTTCTTATTATTTCTTAAATCTTAGCAAATTGAGTCTACCTAACAAATAGATATAAATTTTGATTGATCTTGTTCAATTAGTGAAGTAGATGACGCATGTGTTACGAAACACGTAAGACAAATTGTGTGAACTACTACATGTGGCGCCCTTATCAAGGATACAGGAGATAACGTTTATATCATAAAAATGGGGCTTACACGTTTACCTGTACACGTTGTGCACTAATCAAATTATAGGCCTAAATTACTTTATTCATTGAAATTGAACTAAAGTTGAAAGGATTTAATAAACGGTATCAGGAAACTGACACACTTTCTCCCGTAATGCCAGGTAAAACAGGAAATCTAGCTACAACAAAATAAATCAGTATTTAAAAAAAATCATCAAGTATATAAAAAGAGAGTTGTGTGTTGGTATATTTCGTGCTACTGCAAAAATTACATGACGTGGACACTTGATCTTGGTGTCGAATTAAAGATTGTAATCTTATAATGTGCGCTATGGTTTGGTTTTGATATCCTATAGGACTTGGGCACAACATCACCAACAGCAGTATAAACAACACCCCGTTGTGACAAGAAATGTTTGTTTGGCTTTAATAGCATCCCCCCTCTTTTTTTTAAGTGACAGAAAATGTATATAAACCGTTTCAGGCTATTCTCCCCCCGAAATTCATTCCTAAGTACGCCTCTACCGACGAGTTACGTAATACCTGAAGTCATCGCCGGTGAACATGTTGGCCGCCGTGCCGTGGCAGTTGGAGTCCCGACCTTCTCGCTTGACGATGCGAGAGTTGGACCAGAACTTGGGCGGCATCCTGTCCAAGCCTAGGGAGACGTAGAAGTCCTCGGCCCGCCGCACCATGTCCCACACCGTCCAGTTCTTGGCCCGCAGTCCCGCGTCCAGGTTCAGCGACGAGTTGAGCACCAGAGGCAGCACGGCGGACCAATCCTGCGCCCACATGTTACCTGACCGACAAACGTCACCAGTTGAGCACCAGAGGCAGCACGGCGGACCAATCCTGCGCCCACATGTTACCTGACCGACAAACGTCACCAGTTGAGCACCAGAGGCAGCACGGCGGACCAATCCTGCGCCCACATGTTACCTGACCGACAAACGTCACCAGTTGAGCACCAGAGGCAGCACGGCAGACCAATCCTGCGCCCACATGTTACCTGACCGACAAACGTCACCAGTTGAGCACCAGAGGCAGCACAGCGGACCAATCCTGCGCCCACATGTTACCTGACCGACAAACGTGACCAGTTGAGCACCAGAGGCAGCACGGCGGACCAATCCTGCGCCCACATGTTACCTGACCGACAAACGTTACCAGTTGAGCGCCAGAGGCAGCACGGCGGACCAATCCTGCGCCCACATGTTACCTGACCGACAAACGTTACCAGTTGAGCGCCAGAGGCAGCACGGCGGACCAATCCTGCGCCCACATGTTACCTGACTGACAACGTCACCAGTTGAGCACCAGAGGCAGCACGGCGGGCCACTCCTGCGCCCACATGTTACCTGATCGACAAACGTCATCAGTTGAATACCAGAGGCAGCACGGCAGGAATAGGAATAGGAATAGGAATAGGAATAATGAGACGGCACGGTCTCATTTTTCCTAGAAATAGAGAAATCAAATCTATGTTTTCCTGTTTCAGGGATAAAAATGTTCAACAATTTTCCAATGCATATTCGGAACTTGCCACTCCCAAAATTCTGTTGCATTGTGAAGAATTGGCTCTTGAAAACCCCATTTTACACTACAAATGAATTCTTTCTGGCAGACCCGTGTCATGACTTGTAAAATGAAAAGAAATAAGTGAAGGGCTTACAACTTAACAAGCTTTATCATAACAAGTTGGCAGTGTGTGCCAACTGTCAACTACAGGCAACTAAATTTTCTTTTAATGTTAGTAATATGCATGGTTTGCGCATGTTTTTTTATATTTTTGCATGGCTTTGTATTTGAGTTTTGTTTTATATTTATTGTATTATGTTTTATATTTATTGTACATAGCCTATTGTACATAATCTTTATATTAATAGACAACCATTTTTTCCATAAGATTTTTGTACTCCTTTTTTCTCAGCCTGTGTGCAACGCAGCAAAAATCTAAGCACACCGATAGAATTGTATTTTCCTGTAGATGTGCAGAATCCCATTGAAATTTATATTAGTCTTTTAGAAATGTAGAAAATTCAATTTAAAATTTCAAAAAAATTAACATTAGCCTTATGAGATGCTGTTTTGGAGATATTATAACAACCAAATGTAAACAAAGTTAGCATCATATGTAGCTGTTGTCACATGCTATTTTTCGTAGAGTAAAGATTTGATGTAGAAACATTAAGCCACAGTTAATCGGGGCATGGAGTGAAAATATAAAATTTGATTGAAATCAGGACTACTTAGAGAAGATTAGGGATATCATACTCAAATGTGTTCAATTTTACATATATATGGAAAAATAAAGTCTACTTGCTTAAAATAAGATTAAGAGATAAAAATGTTCTGATATAAAGGGAAGAAAAAAGTACATTAAGTTTCTACCATCCAATGTACTAACTGATCGACATGCAACCGGCAGGGCCGGCGACGGGGGGGGATGCAAAGGGGCCTAGACTCACAGGGAGCCCGGATCCAAGCGAGATTTGTAAAAATGGGGCCCAGAATCGAGATGAGTAAAGGCGGGTTTCTCAATTGCTCAGGGGCCCGAAAATACTGTCACCGGACTTGGCAACCGGAGTATAAATGGACACATTATATTCAAATTTTGTTTTTATTGGTGGATAATGGATAAAATATGTATTACATTTTAGTGATAATAATAGGAAGAGAGGGAAGGAAGGAAAAAGTTCCAAATGGTAGGAAAGAAGGGAGGAGAGATGGTAAGAAGAGAGTGAAGGAGAAAAGGAGGGAAAAGTGGAAAGAAAGTGGAAGAAGTAGAGAGTGAAGAATTAATGGAGGGAGGGAGAGAACTGTGGTAAGGGGTGAACAGGATGAACTGATTTGATGACTGAAGTTTTACTTTCCTCTAATTCAATAATTATTCTTAAAAAAACATGAACTCTTAATAAAATAGTCATTATCTTAATAAAATACTAATTACTAAAAACCATGCTATAAGCCAGAAATGAAGTAAAATAATTAGTCAAAGACTGAGTCTTTCTCTTTTGTTTTTGGGCCCCCAGTTTGGTTATATTAAGGGTTTACATGGAAAATATGTACTATATGAAATGTATTTCGAAACGCATTGGCTTATGCGGGGATTATTTATAGTTATGAAACAAGAAATACGAGAAACGCAATCATAATTCCTAGAATAAATAAAAGTAAAAAAATGGTTAAGCAATATGGGCAGAGAAGCTGCAGAAAATATGAGGGCAGATATAGTAGCGATAGAGTGAGTGAATGAATGCGTGTAAGGATATGTGTGTGTGTGTGTGTGTGTGTGTGTGTGTGTGTGTGTGTGTGTGTGTGTGTGTGTGTGTGCGGGAGCGAGAGTGTGTTTGTGTTTGTGTGTGTGTGTGTGTGTGTGTGTGTGTGTGTGTGTGTGTGTGTGTGTGTGTGTGTGTGTGTGTGTGTGTGTGTGTGCGCGCGCGCGCGGGTGAGTGCCTAGGAAGGGGGAAGGGAAGGATGGCGGCCGGCGGGAGGAGGGTGGGATGGGTGTTGGGTAGGGGGGAGGGGTGAGGGGTGAGTAAGTAGCATTGTGTTATTGTCCGTCCGTCCACATACCAACCTCTAAATTATGTTTTATCTACAATAGCTTGAAGTATATAATCAAGCTGCTTTCTTCTATGCCGTCACAAATAAAATCCTTTTTCTTTCAGTCAAATAACGTAAACAAATATTATTTCCCAAGTTCTTTTTAAATTTAAATTCTTTTTAAATGAGACTGATTCTCACGCACAGGTGTTCTTGCACCTATGTGAGAATATTTTTCTTTATAATCCTCAGAGCTGAAACCTAACAATTAGTTTATTTTTAATTATTTTATTTCGCAAAAATATTTCGACTGTATTAATGCTCCCATGTTAATTGTTTGTAATCGACTTAGTTTCAGAAATGAAAGTATTTGATTTGATTTGATTTGATTTGAATTGAATTAGATATCCCTATTTGTCACCTTGAAAATTGGTCGAATTTTCGACCACTGGCGATCTCTAGTTGTATTTAATGGCCAAATAAAGACTTATTGACGGCGGGCCACTCCTGCGCCCACATGTTACCTGATCGACAAACGTCACCAGACCATATTAAATTACATCTACTGTTTCGACCCACCAAATATTCCATCAAAGGATAGTATTTATTGTTTTAGGATAATATTTTCAAGGTCATAATGTTTAGTTACAAAAGAGATACGTGCAAGGTTTGGAATGTTATGAGATCGAAACGCCCAATTGTAGGAAGTGAAAATATAACTTTCAAACACATTTTCTAACAAAATTACGCTTGTGGCACAAAAAACTTTGATCATGTACAAAATTTTGCTCTAATAATCTACTCTGAATACGTGGGTGTAAACAAATAAAAGGTATTTCCCGGGCAAACTATTTGTCATAGTTGCCTAATCTACCAAAAGTAACACGTTCAGTGAGGTGAATAAAAAGTAGAGGACTCTCCACTTCACTTGTACAATTTTAAGTGAACTCTTCTAAGGAAGTGAATAAACAGTTTACTCGCACTACAAGTGATCCCTAACGATACAGTTACCTCTTAAAACCCACGTGAATAAAAATGCCCCCGTTGCAGCAGACCTGCGTACTCAGCGAATTTTTCATAGGATTTATTTTGTATATTTGAGCATTCAACATATTTAAATGAAAGTATTGTTTGAATATGCTTTGTAATAATATACCGGTACTAAAAACGTAAATTTAATCATTCATGGACTTTAAACATGAGAGACATTAACAAATGGATCACATTGGTTTTCATTAGTATCATACACTTTCTGAATTTTACATAATTACTAGTCTTTTAATTTTTAATTGATGTAATCTTGTTATAGTATATAAATATCAACAAAAATATAATCAATGATTTCAAAACAAACAAAACAAATTAAATTCAGTCTTATGGTCAGCTTTATAATTAAAACACCCCTGTTGCATTAGACCTGTATTTCCAGCCAATTTCTATAAAACATATTATTCCTCATTATTGTAAACATACCATTTATTATGCTAAATTTTCAGGCAGTTTAGACCAAGACAATCCCTCCTCCCAAACGCTCATACTTTCTTATAAATTAAAAAATTATTAGTGTTTTTAAATATTGCATATATTTTCTGCAAAATCATGATCAAAGACCTCTAACTATTCAAAATAAAGACAAATAGAATATTCGCCAGAAAATTAAAATATGTATAATCATATGTTCAGAGTTGTATTTAAAGAATTCCATAGATTACGGTAAATGTATTGATTTTAGGTAATTATTGCGCATCTTTTGGGGACTTTTCCCTAAAAACAGGGTAATTATAAGTTTTATAAGGATAAAATACAAAAATAGTATATGACAACGTACTGTGTATAGCACATTCAATATCTAAGCAACGGACGTAGAATAATAATTCAAATGCTATCATATATTTAATTTCGTAAGGCGATTCTTTGCGTCAAAATTGTGGGCGTCTGGCAAGTCGTAGAAAGATGGGAGACGGCTCAAATTAAGGGTCTCTATTCCGTGATGGCGGGAAAAATACTGAAATTGCTTGAAATTAACCAGAAATCGAGAAATAACGTAAAAAATCTGCCATTTAAAAAGCATTGGGATCTAAAAACGCCTGCTTTGTTTACATTCAAACATGTGGTACTGATGCTTTATTCAAAGACATATGCTAGATGTTGACATCTGGTTTTTTTCAAGATGCAGCTAACTATGTTCAATGTACTATAACAAATAAATATTTTAACTTTAAGATTTTCAGACTTATAACTACGGCTTTGAGTATACATTTACAATTTAAAATTATATAGAGTTAAGTGCGTTTGCTTCGTTTACGTTACAACCGATTTCAAACCGATACAATGCCAAGTGGTCGATATAAATATATATGTAGGCAAAATTGTAGAAGTTTGGAAAGTCGCAGGATAATAGGAGGGGGCTCAAATAGAAGGTCTTGATGCCAGGGACCCATGAAGTACGGAAATTTCTTAAAGTTTATCAGAAAATAAGATCATTGAAATCTAAAAACGTCTGCTTTGTTTACATTAAAACATGTGTTGCTTATACTTGATTTAAAACCACGTGCTAGAGCTAGATGTTGATATATGGTTTGTTTAAAATCCAGCAAAATAGGTTGAACGTACTATAACACATGACTGTTTTTTTTACTTTTAAATTTTCCGTTCTTATAATTTAGGGATCTCAACCTTAAAAAGCCAGACAAATTAAATTCGACCTTTACACTGTATCATGTAGTAGTAGCTGATGCTGATTTAAAGCCAAGTGATTTGTAACATTTACACAATCGAATAAGCGCAGGCTATAGGTACAGAGAAGACCTCATTCATCACTTTTAGGGCCCAGCTCTACCGGTTTTATGCGCGGTCGGAAATGGTCATAGTTTTGACTGAGAAACAACAGTGTGCTGCACTAAAAGCTATTGAATGTAACATCAACTTTAAATTTGATCCTACCAAAAAGGTTCATATTTAAATTTGGATAATCAAAAGTATATTTAATCTTGGATCTACAAAGACAAAGCGGTATTTACTCCCGGGCAATCATAAAAATCTTTAATATTAACTATTTACCAAACTCATGGTCTCCAAACCTAACTTCCTCATGAAGTAGAGCCAAAGTCTCCAACGTGGAGCGTGGAGTCGTCAACGGGAGACCATTTTCTGATATCATCCTTATTTATTTTATTTTCTTTTGGGAAATAATTTAAGTGCTACAGTCTGTGGTTAACCTTAAGAATTTCTGCAAACCATGTCCATATGTTTAATTGTAAACAAAGTGGACTGAGTTTGTTTTGAGAACGACGGATAGCGCCACTGTTCCAAAAAATTCAGCCCTTTACTATTCGTACTGAAGTAACGCCCTTTCTTAAAATTCTGATACTTACTAGCAAATGTCAAAACATCTTTAAACATTACTCTTTAAACGTTTAATTCCGTCAAACTGTTACCGAGCCATGAGTGTGAAGGAAACATTAAATATCCAGCATTTGTACTTTATTTTTAGGGGCTTTTGCCCCTACAAGCCACTAGTATTGTTTATTTTTCTAAGCTGAATCCAATTTTGACAATAAAATTTACATAAAATAGTATTAAATTAAAAAAGTAAATTTTATTTTGTTAAAAAAAACTTAATTTAGAGTTAACCAATCGTGCTGATTTTCGAACTCGAAGTAATAAATGTCATCCTACACGTATGTGCCAAATTTCATCGCGATTGGACCTTCTTTACAAAAGTTATCGTGCCTACGGACACAATATTTCATATATATATATATATATATATATATATATACACGTATATACGTATATATATATATATATATATATATATATACGTATATACGTATATATATACGTATATACGAACGGTGTTTTGGAGTATGGGGGCATGAGAATGAAAAGTTACGTTGGTCCTGTGTCTTACCATACCGCCTACGGTTACAGCTTGGGCCATATACTTCATTCTCGAAGAGATTGTTAAGAATAGTTGTTTAATTACTTTTTGTATACTAATGATTGATTTTTCCTCATGGGATAGTTTATTAATTTGACAGATCAGAATTCTTCCTCTGTTTATTTACTGTACTTTCTCGAAATAATTTGCTGAAGAAATAAGTAGATAGAAATATTGTTAATGGATGTACAATAAAATGATTACACCTAACTCACCAAGGTTTATAAGTTATAAGTATCAGGTGATATTTGTTTATGTAAAAGTTTGTTTACATTCAGTTTAAGTGAAATATGGAGTCTTGTTGTATTTAAAATAAAACTGAATTAATTACCTCAGTAAATAAATGTTCATTTGTAGCTAAAGTCACAACGCACTCTGCCTAAAGGTTATGGGCTGCCACATTTAAGGACAATTTTGTAATTTGAATAAGATTACAATTTTTGTTATTGAAAATGGATACATTGGTATCAAGTGTAAAACTAAGAGGGGACTCTAACTGGAATGTATGGAAGTTCCAAATGAAAGTAGTTTTGACCTCAAAGGGATTGTGGGACATAACAAATGGAACAGAAAAGAGACCTGAAAAAGGATCTAAGTCTGAAGAGGAACATGAAAAAGCTACAAAAGACTGGGATCACCAGGATAGTAAGGCTCAAGAAATGATAGTAACAAGAATTGAAGAAGGGACTTTAACACACATTTTAACATGCGAAAATGCTAACATGATGTGGACTAAGCTACTGTCGGTATTTGAAAAGAAATCTGAGGTAAGCTTGCATCTTTTACAACAAAAATTCTTTAACTTGAAGTACGAAGGAGAAACAATATCAGAATTTATTTCCAAAATAGAAGAGCTAACTTGTAAGCTAAAGCAGTTGGGAGAAACTGTTTCAGAGCAGATGGTAATTACAAAAATTTTGATATCGTTACCGAGTAATTTTTGTCATTTTGTTTCTGCCTGGGAATCTGTTCCTTCTGGTAGTCAAAAATTGTCGGAACTTACATCTAGACTCTTAATTGAAGAAGAAAGAATGAATGAGAAATCCTCTCAAGAAAGTGCATTGCTTGCAAAAAGGTCTAATAAATTTAGTCTTAGATGTTATTCTTGTAATTCGATGGGCCATATGCAAAAGAACTGCTATAAAAATGCTAACAGACGGTTTGAAAACAAAAATGTTGGTTTCAAAAATGAACAAAAATGTTTTAATTGTAATAAAAAGGGCCACCTAGCAAAAAACTGTTGGTTTAAAGCAAAAGATAATGGGGAGAGGCAATTTTCAGCAAAATCAAAAGTTAAGAATGAAAAAGATGTAAACTCAGGTACTAAAGGGGAATTTAAAAACCACAAAAACGCTTTTGTTGGGGTTGATCAGGCTTTGTTTTGTAATTTGAACCCATATAGCTGGTATATTGACAGTGGAGCAACTCAGCACATGTGTTGCAATGAAAAACTTTTTTCACAAATCAGTTCAACAACAAACGAAAAGAAAGTAATGGTTGGTAATGGTACTCTACTTGATTGTAAAGGAATTGGGGTTGTGAATGTTGAAGCTTTTAATGGCAAAGAATGGATTGAAACTGAAATAAGTAATGTGTTATTTGTCCCAGATTTGAGAATGAATTTATTTTCTTTGAACATTGTACTTAGAAAAGGTTATACAGTTAAATGGAGTGAGAATGAATGTTTGATTTTTAATCGTTCTGAAATTTGGACAAAAGGTTCGAGAGCTGGTAAATTGTATGTGATGGACTTTAAGTGTATGGATGACTTTGCTGGTGTAGCTGTGAACTTCAAATGTGTGGATGATTTTGCCGGTTTAGCTGTGATTCACTCTTTAATTGGATGTCATGAAAAGGTAACTCACCAAACTATTGATCAAATGAAGGCCGATGAAAATAAGGAAGAAAAGGAAAAGGTACAAATTTCAGATAGAGACCTGATATTGGAAGAGGTTCTGCTTGAACAAGCTATGAGAAAATTACGTACAGAGGTTGAAAGGGATAAACAAGCATGCTTGGAGAAACTAAAGCAAGTTAAAGAGGCAAGTGAAGACTTCCAAAGACTGAAAAAAATAAGAAAGCGCAAGGAAATAATTGCAAGGGAGGAAGAAGAATGCAGAGTTAAAGAGTATGCAGAAGAGGAAGAAAGGCAAGAAGAAAAACGGAAAAATTATTAAAAGAAAAAGAGACAAACAAAAACAAAATAAAATACCCCCGTTGCAGCAGACCTGCATACTCAGCGAATTTCATGCAAAACAACGTATTTCAATCCGACATAGCGAGATTTGACATGTTTTGGTTAGCTCCATAAGAATAACATGGGGAATGAGTATGCAGGTCTACTGCTACAGGTATATTAAAACTGGATGGTTTTGATTCAATAATTACTAGATCTGAACTAGAAGAAGCTATTTACCAAGTTTTATCAAGATATGTTGAGAAATAACCAAGATATAGAATTTTACTTATTTCCCATAAGGTTAACATTAGGACAACGTACTGTGTTTACCACTTTCAATATCTCGGTAACCAATGGACATAGAGCAGTGATTCACAATACTAAATTGTTTGTTTTTTTGAGCTGAATTCAATGGTGCCAACAAAAATTCGATAAATTTTATTTTTCTATGTAAAAAACTCAAAAAACCTATTTTTGAGGGGGTTTATCCCCCTTTACCCCCCCTTCCGATGGTCCGATCGGGCTGGTTCACGAACTCATCCGAATAATTACTACTTTACACGCCTGTGCCAAATTTCATTCCGATTGGACCATATTTGCGAGCGCTATCGTGCTTACAGACACATATATATATAGATATATATATATATATATATATATATATATATATATATATATATTTATATCTAGAAATTTGAACGAATGGTGTTTTTTGCTTCTGGGGGCCCCAAAACGAAAAGTCATCATGGTCTCGGGCTTAGGTCTTACCATGAGACCTACGGTAATAGCCTCTTCCCTATAGGGGAAATTCGCTAAAACAGCAAACTGGTCTTGCCATTGGTTCATCTCAATAAAATTAAACAAGTGAATGAAATAGAGAATATATTAGCACCATTAGCTGAAGAAGAGTTAAGAAAGCGAGACTCTACAAAAGAAAAAGGAGAAACTGCTCATAAGTTGAAAAAGGAGCTTCCGATTGCTCATGAGAAACAAGTAGAAGCAAAGAATGTTGTTTGGAAAGAAACCATTGAAGACCAAGAGCACTGTACACATATAAAATCAGAGATTATTGCCCTACTGGATAAGAAAGGCACATCATCCACGGGAAATAATGAAGTAAGAAGCAAGAAACTTCGGGAAGCATTACTACAACAGATGAAAGACAAAGACATTCAAAATGAAAGAACGCAAAATCAGATGACAGAAAAAGAAACAAATATTGTTAGAGGCATCAGAGATCAGTATGAAAGAAGAAACGAGAACACTCGACCTGACATATTGCAGACTCATCAGGATAAGATGAAAAGAAGTATAAAGCACAATTATGAAGTTTGTTTACTAGGACTAGAAGATGGACTAACGTCATTTGATTCGGTAGTGCAAAATCACAAATGGCCAAAAGTAACCCTTCCGGAAAAATGTAGAACTTTCCGTACAAAGTGGAACAAAAAGGAAAGAAAGAAATATAAACAATACATATAGCTATTGGAAACAGTTTTAGAAAACGTGATTGAGATCGAATATGTTCACGAGATAAAATTTATGTTTTATTGACGAAACGTTGAACAAAGAATTATGTCGAAAATGTATTGCCGGAATTGGACTAAGTTTTTCTTTTGAGTAATCATTTTATTGAAGGGGGGTGTTAATGGATGTACAATAAAATGATTACACCTAACTCACCAAGGTTTATAAGTTATAAGTATCAGGTGATATTTGTTTATGTAAAAGTTTGTTTACATTCAGTTTAAGTGAAATATGGAGTCTTGTTGTATTTAAAATAAAACTGAATTAGTTACCTCAGTAAATAAATGTTCATTTGTAGCTAAAGTCACAACGCACTCTGCCTAAAAATATATATGTAATTATACGTTTACTTTCCACTTTTCCACTCTCACTGAATGAAGTGGGTCTAATGTGAAAAATGTAATTTAAATGAGTAAAAACAGCTAAAAAATCGAACTAAACCATTTTATAAACAAACCTTCGTTTAAAATTATTACTAATCGCGAAAAAGTTGATGATTTGTTTTTTTTTACATGAGCAATTACAAGAATTCTCACCAGCTTGTTTAGAGGGAACCCTCTGTTTTGCAAGGCAAGTTGTCTCATAAGCCATAAGATTTTTACATTCACATTCCTGTCGAGAGGAGACTAGTCTTGTAAAGTGAACACTTTTGAAAGTTAACATTTGATTGTATTCATCTCCCTCGTTGACGCAGCACGATTTCTTCTAGGGAAGTCTAATGTCCACGTTTTCAATATCGGTGAGAACAGACCAAATGAAAACAAAACGTTCCTTAACTGGATTAGACCGAGTGAAGGCACAATAGATCGATGCTTGCACCTGGGTCTGGAGCCGAACGGTCGCCCAAACATCGTTAGCTACCATTTACCGGATTGAGAAAATCAATCATTTTGTAGATAACAGATAAATGTAACTAAAATAAACAAATTATCTCTAAATCTTAAATAATAGAGAGCGGCATAATCTAGGGCCCATCGACAGAAACCCTCCAAAGGTAGTCTCCTCCAGTATTAATGTTTTGGTTATGAGTTTCCGCCCTTGTGATAAGGAGTATGTTGAATGAATTTAAGTGTCCAATACAAATTTACGTCCTTTCAAAAGTTTCCTAAAACAATCAAACGGCTGAAAAGGTTGAGTGTTTACAAACAAAAGCAGTTTTCAACCGGATTTTTGGGTTTGAGGAAAAATGAAAGACATTAATTCGTTAAATTAATTAAATTTCCTTGATTTTTGTCTTTCGATGTCCTTTCAAACAAAAATTTACATTTCGGTGAAGTATGTCAACGAACCGTTTTGTTCCAGGGCAGTTTAAAATTGGCATTCGTATATTTTTTCATGTCATTGACTTAACAACCTAATGTCAATGATGTCTCTTCACATACCCCTTATAAGGTCGGAACAAATTTTTATATTAATAAATGATTAAAAAATCCTTCTTCACCTCTAATCTTATTTTTATTAATAAATGAGGAAGAAATCCTTCTTCACCTATAATCTTATTTTTATTAATAAATGAGGAAGAAATCCTTCTTCACCTCTAATCTTATTTTTTTTTTTAACAAATGAGGAAGAAATCCTTCTTCACCCTTAATCTTATTTTCAATCTAGATATTGATGTAATGTGTTTGTAATCACCTACCACTTTTTAAAGCCACCAGGTGTTTACAGAAAACTAGTTTTATAAAACCACGAAAGAGTTTTACTCAAATTTTATTCGTTTTCGTTCAGCATTAAAATGAACCTGTTATTTCGAGGTGCTCTGAGAGTTATCGCGTGCTCCGGCAGTAATCACTCTATTGAGTTGCACTATTGTTGGCCGAGCACGTGGGCGCGGGAAAGGAAATAATTAGGGATCTGGTTTGAAGAGAGAAACCAAACACCCACGAGCCGGCGAGAGTCAACACGGTGGCTAATTGTGCCGCTGATCCCGGGATTCGGATCCCAAGTGGGATTTCCCCACTGTGTCCTGGGATCTGTCGACCCATCATACTGGTACATGTCCAACACGTTGGCCATAACTTTGGCTTACTGATAAAGAAAGTAGCGGCAGTAAATCCAATATCATAAATCATTTATCCTATTCCTATATTCTAAAACAAGCAATGTTTGTACGGGCAAAACTTTTATTTCTTCCTAGGATTTTTGATATTTTTGTTTAATTTGGGGTTTTAGGATGGGAAATTTTAACTTAAAGAGCTGAATCAGCAGGTTGTTTTTATTTAATCCGAGCAAAGCTCGGTCCCCGGTACTTTAATTAATTTATCAATTTATTAATCAGTTTACTTTCAAATGGTCTTACAAAATAATATTTAACAATTATTTTCATGAATATTATTTCTTTTCCCATGTACTATATAATATTGAAATTCCAAAGAACATAATGTTGGGAGAATACTATTAATAGCAAATCGTTTTACATACATTGTAATCTGTATAATTAAAAGAATTGTCTGGAGCATATCGACACCTAAAATATATATTGGTCAATTCATATTTAGTATCAAAGCTATTATTCTCTAGATGTGCCTTTGGTTGGTGTTGGAAATATCCTACGAATAGCCTTTGCACAGGAGGCTATTAAAATTTCGACGAAAGTGCTACCATCTGCTATAAAACCTGTGAGCTTTTTCCAATACACATTTGTTTATAACAAAACAGATGGTAAAGATTTAAAACAGTTATTTAGTTATACCACAGAATGCAGAGCTAGCAGCAGGGTAGTTGATATTCATCCACATTATGATTTTTTTTATGTAGACGGTTTTATCTACTATATATTTGTCAAATTCCACTCACCTATCATCGCACAGCCCAAACTACTTGACCTAGAACCTTGAAAATTTGCATGAACGTTCCTCTCGGGGCATAGGCATCCGCTAAGAAAGGATTTTACAAAATTCCCTCAGGGCTACGCCCTACGGTACATCAAATTTTCAATGTTATTTTTAATGTTATGTTAGGGAAGCTCATATAGTTGTCATGGCAATCTAAACATCAACTCATGAATTCAAGAAAGTTTTTCTGTTTTTCCACGGGTAAAACCGTGTTGATCAGCTAGTAAGACAATAGAAAATAATCAATTATCACCATAAGAATGAGTATCTACGCGATTGAAACCAAAACCGGTCTATAATCATTTTAATTTCCAGTAAATTTCTTTTCTAAAAAAAAAAAAACAAAGAAGGAACCTCTAACAAAGGTGTGATTTTCTAACAAACTATTGTTGCATATATTGCAACGTTGAGAATTTAAAAATATCAATATTAGTTGAAGAGTTATCTAAACAAATTTGAGGTTTAAAACACATTATAAATGTAAAACCTGAATTATATCAATGCACTTTGAATACGAAGGAAATTTAAGTGATACGATTAGCATGACTGTTTAAACTCGATTTTAAATGCAACAACATGAATGCTCCTATTTAATTTAGAAATTTCGGAGAACGTTAGTATGCTTGGGTATTGATTTCCAAACATGTACTTGAGATAGGAAACAAAAAACCCGATCAATTTGAAAATATTATTTCTCGGCAGTGTTGAATAATTTGTTTTAACGCTACAATTTTATAAAAATGTTATTTAGAGAATAGCTTATGTTAATCAATGGTTTGTGCATCTTCTTAACGATTGTTGTTTCGACCTAGTAAAAATCAAGGCAATCAACTGACGCGTCGATGTTGTGTAGAAATAACATACGGATTCATTACTTTTGATAAAGAAACACTCCAAAACAGTGGTGTGAAGATCCCTAAGCAATAAAGATCCAAGTAAACTATTCCTAAAATTATGCAAAATAAAATATGGTTTATGCCTACTGTCAAAGCAGCAAATTGTAGAACATATACATAGACACTTATAAGGAAATGAAATAAATGAATTCATGAAATTCAGTGAGGACTTTCTCATCCATATTAAAGTTACAAATATAAAATAACAGGTTAATTATAAAAGTTTTCCTTGTGAGAAGTTCAGCCACTGGTAATTTTATTCTAGTATAATACAATAAATTTCTCTAGAAACATATACGAAAATCTACACTTCCACATTATGTTTTGCGCTGTGAAACCCCATACATAATAAATTTTTATGAAAATAGCCTATTTTATTATGCTATTTTTAAGTCACAAAGTGACGCGGGCTGCTAGTTGCTCTTGAACAAAACCGTTTAAGGGGATTTTCCATACTAAAATAATTTAATTGCATTTTAACAATTTTTTTTCTTACATTTTAAAACTACACTAAATTGTTTTACAACAGGTTTTGTTCAAAACTAATGCGTATTTAATATTGAGTTTATTCTCAGGTATTAAGTATACATTTGTTTTCCACATTTTATGTTTCATCGTCGAATAAATATCCTTAATGGGTCATGAAAACCTACTTAGTATATAATGTGAGGAAGAAAATAATAGTACTATGGTATAGTATTTCCCTGGATCGTAGATTAACCTATTAGGTCATATTGTCAGGAGTCATTGGATTTGAAATAAAATTACTTATAATTTATAACACCAAAAATTTATATAATCCTTAATAAATAAGTTCGTAAAATTATTTGTACAGGTACGATTTGATAAATACCAAATCTAAAAGCGTGCGGCCAATGGCCAATGGCACTCTTAGCATCCAAAGGCGAAGAGATGAATTCTATATTGGGGTATAAGGTTCATCATGCTACAAATTTTAATTGCAAACTAACAATTTAAAAGTTTTGGTTTGCTCAAGCACCCAAATTTTAACGGGAAAGTAATATAAGTAAAAATTTGTTCAATTAAACATTTTCAAGGGTGCTATTAAACTGATACAATTAAACCCCCCCCCCCCCAACAAAAACTTGTTTATCGTGATAACAGACACTTTTTTAGTGTCTTTCTACGCCAGTGGCATATTTTAACTTTTGATCGGGAACGGTCCAAACCCGAGTCTAGTTGGTCTAACGGCGAACTTGTGATAGATAGCATAATTAATTCATAGCATTAAATGACAACTGGACCCGAGGATCGAACCGGCGACCCTTGGGTTATGAGGTGAGCACTTTAACTATTCGGCTATCCAGGCTTGTAGGATCAAAACGATGCAGCCCGCAGAGCATATAATAATATCGTCACAGATTACCTTATACTTTGAGAGTTGTGTTCTATACTCGCATAGTTAATGGATTACGTTAGCCATCCACATTGTGGGCTGTAATTGTGTTCTCTTAAAACTTAAGCTAGTTACCATAACGATCTTAAACGATCGATCTTAACGATCTTATAACGATCATAAACCATTACTTTTGTAACAAGACTCATGGCCACACGAGGGTCTTACCCAGCAGGTGCGCGGGGATGAGCCGGGAGGAGGCGTCGAAGTCGTAGACGGCCGCCAGCCTGGCCAGCACGAAGGCGTGGAGCTTGACGTACAGGGGCCGGATCGCCCGGTGGAGGCCGTCCACCACGCCCTCCAGGTCGCCGGCCTCCAGCTCGTCCCGCCACGCGGCGCCGACGTCGTCGAAACCTCACACGGAATTAAAAAGCTTTCATCTCTTGTCTTTTCATGTTTGTAAAACCAAACGTATTTTGGAAACAATCGCTCATTGTCAAATGGTTGGTTTAGAATAAAAACTAGGATATTTTTCCAACTGATAAAACTGTGGGTATACACAGAAAAGATACATGGAATTATTACGCTGACACAAAATAATTAGTTGAAAAGCCATTATTTCCGTATTTGATCGAAAAACACATGTATATTTGGTCCTTCATGTCCACTTTTAAAAAAAAATGTCATCATGCATTTGTAGTAAAAAAGTGAAATGTTGAAATTCAACACCGCTATGTGTATATTTTATTGAACTATGTATTTTAATGCAGCAAGTACCGTTGTTCCTCGCGCCGACGTTCATGAGGTCTATCAGCGCGGGGTAGAGTCGCCTGGCCGGGGGACCGACCTTGCCGCGCCACTCCACCCACGCCCACAGCAGCTCGGCGGGGTCCCTGGAGGTCTGCATCAGCGCGGCCAGCTCGGGCTCCACGTCGTAGCACTGAGGGTACGTCGGCCCCCGGCACACCTGCGTGGCAGAGTACAGCCGTCCCAGCGTCTCCGTCAGCAGCAGCACCTGCCTGTGGGGAATGGCTACTGCAGCTCGGGCTCCACGTGGTAGCACTGAGGGTACGTGGGCCCCCGGCACACCTGCGTGCCAGAGTACAGCCGTCCCAGCGTCTCCGTCAGCAGCAGCACCTGCCTGTGGGGAATGGCTACTGCAGCTGTGGCTCCACGTGGTAGCACTGAGGGTACGTGGGCCCCCGGCACACCTGCGTGCCAGAGTACAGCCGACCCAGCGTCTCCGTCAGCAGCAGCACCTGCCTGTGGGGAATGGCTACTGCAGCTGTGGCTCCACGTGGTAGCACTGAGGGTACGTGGGCCCCCGGCACACCTGCGTGCCAGAGTACAGCCGACCCAGCGTCTCCGTCAGCAGCAGCACCTGCCTGTGGGGAATGGCTACTGCAGCTGTGGCTCCACGTGGTAGCACTGAGGGTACGTGGGCCCCCGGCACACCTGCGTGGCAGAGTACAGCCGACCCAGCGTCTCCGTCAGCAGCAGCACCTGCCTGTGGGGAATGGCTACTGCAGCTCGAGCTCCACGTGGTAGCACTGAGGGTACGTCGGCCCCCGGCACACCTGCGTGGCAGAGTACAGCCGACCCAGCGTCTCCGTCAGCAGCAGCACCTGCCTGTGGGGAATGCCTACTGCAGCTGTGGCTCCACGTGGTAGCACTGAGGGTACGTCGGCCCCCGGCACACCTGCGTGCCAGAGTGCAGCCGACCCAGCGTCTCCGTCAGCAGCAGCACCTGCCTGTGGGGAATGGCTACTGCAGCTGTGGCTCCACGTGGTAGCACTGAGGGTACGTCGGCCCCCGGCACACCTGCGTGCCAGAGTACAGCCGTCCCAGCGTCTCCGTCAGCAGCAGCACCTGCCTCTGGGGAATGGCTACTCCAGCTGTGGCTCCACGTGGTAGCACTGTGGGTTCGTCGGCCCCCGGCACACCCGCGTGCCAGAGTACAGCCGTCCCAGCGTCTCCGTCAGCAGCAGCACCTGCCTGTGGGGAATGGCTACTGCAGCTGTGGCTCCACGTGGTAGCACTGAGGGTACGTCGGCCCCCGGCACACCTGCGTGCCAGAGTACAGCCGACCCAGCGTCTCCGTCAGCAGCAGCACCTGCCTGTGGGGAATGGCTACTGCAGCTGTGGCTCCACGTGGTAGCACTGAGGGTACGTCGGCCCCCGGCACACCTGCGTGCCAGAGTACAGCCGACCCAGCGTCTCCGTCAGCAGCAGCACCTGCCTGTGGGGAATGGCTACTGCAGCTGTGGCTCCACGTGGTAGCACTGAGGGTACGTGGGCCCCCGGCACACCTGCGTGCCAGAGTACAGCCGACCCAGCGTCTCCGTCAGCAGCAGCACCTGCCTGTATGGAATGGCTACTGCAGCTGTGGCTCCACGTGGTAGCACTGAGGGTACGTGGGCCCCCGGCACACCTGCGTGCCAGAGTACAGCCGACCCAGCGTCTCCGTCAGCAGCAGCACCTGCCTGTGGGGAATGCCTACTGCAGCTCGAGCTCCACGTGGTAGCACTGAGGGTACGTCGGCCCCCGGCACACCTGCGTGCCAGAGTACAGCCGACCCAGCGTCTCCGTCAGCAGCAGCACCTGCCTGTGGGGAATGGCTACTGCAGCTGTGGCTCCACGTGGTAGCACTGAGGGTACGTCGGCCACCGGCACACCTGCGTGCCAGAGTACAGCCGACCCAGCGTCTCCGTCAGCAGCAGCACCTGCCTGTGGGGAATGGCTACTGCAGCTGTGGCTCCACGGGGTAGCACTGAGGGTACGTCCGCCCCCGGCAGACCTGCGTGCCAGAGTACAGCCGTCCCAGCGTCTCCGTCAGCAGCAGCACCTGCCTGTGGGGAATGGCTACTGCAACTGTGGCTCCACGTGGTACCACTGAGGGTACGTGGGCCCCCGACACACCTGCGACCCAGAGCACAGCCGACCCAGCGTCTCCGTCAGCAGCAGCACCTGCCTGTGGGGAATGGCTACTGCAGCTGTGGCTCCACGTGGTAGCACTGAGGGTACGTGGGCCCCCGGCACACCTGCGTGCCAGAGTACAGCCGACCCAGCGTCTCCGTCAGCAGCAGCACCTGCCTGTCGGGAATGGCTACTGCAGCTGTGGCTCCACGTGGTAGCACTGAGGGTACGTCGGCCCCCGGCACACCTGCGTGCCAGAGTACAGCCGACCCAGAGTCTCCGTCAGCAGCAGCACCTGCCTGTGGGGAATGGCTACTGCAGCTGTGGCTCCACGTGGTAGCACTGAGGGTACGTGGGCCCCCGGCACACCTGCGTGCCAGAGTACAGCCGACCCAGCGTCTCCGTCAGCAGCAGCACCTGCCTGTGGGGAATGGCTACTGCAGCTGTGGCTCCACGTGGTAGCACTGAGGGTACGTCGGCCCCCGGCACACCTGCGTGCCAGAGTACAGCCGGCCCAGCGTCTCCGTCAGCAGCAGCACCTGCCTGTGGGGAATGGCTACTGCAGCTCGGGCTCCACGTGGTAGCACTGAGGGTACGTGGTCCCCCGGCACACCTGCGTGTCAGAGTACAGCCGACCCAGCGTCTCCGTCAGCAGCAGCACCTGCCTGTGGGGAATGGCTACTGCAGCTCGAGCTCCACGTGGTAGCACTGAGGGTACGTCGGCCCCCGGCACACCTGCGTGCCAGAGTACAGCCGACCCAGCGTCTCCGTCAGCAGCAGCACCTGCCTGTGGGGAATGGCTAGTGCAGCTCGGGCTCCACGTGGTAGCACTGAGGGTACGTGGGCCCCCGACACACCTGCGTGGCAGAGTACAGCCGACCCAGCGTCTCCGTCAGCAGCAGCACCTGCCTGTGGGGAATGGCTACTGCAGCTGTGGCTCCACGTGGTAGCACTGAGGGTACGTGGGCCCCCGGCACACCTGCGACCCAGAGCACAGCCGACCCAGCGTCTCCGTCAGCAGCAGCACCTGCCTGTGGGGAATGGCTACTGCAGCTCGAGCTCCACGTGGTAGCACTGAGGGTACGTGGGCCCCCGGCACACCTGCGACCCAGAGCACAGCCGACCCAGCGTCTCCGTCAACAGCAGAACCTGCCTGTGGGGAATGGCTACTGCAGCTGTGGCTCCACGTGGTAGCACTGAGGGTACGTCGGCCCCCGGCACACCTGCGTGCCAGAGTACAGCCGACCCAGCGTCTCCGTCAGCAGCAGCACCTGCCTGTGGGGAATGGCTACTGCAGCTGTGGCTCCACGTGGTAGCACTGAGGGTACGTCGGCCACCGGCAAACCTGCGTGCCAGAGTACAGCCGACCCAGCGTCTCCGTCAACAGCAGCACCTGCCTGTGGGGAATGGCTACTGCAGCTGTGGCTCCACGTGGTAGCACTGAGGGTACGTGGGCCCCCGGCACACCTGCGTGCCAGAGTACAGCCGACCCAGCGTCTCCGTCAGCAGCAGCACCTGCCTGTGGGGAATGGCTACTGCAGCTGTGGCTCCACGTGGTAGCACTGAGGGTACGTCGGCCCCCGGCACACCTGCGTGCCAGAGTACAGCCGACCCAGCGTCTCCGTCAGCAGCAGCACCTGCCTGTGGGGAATGGCTACTGCAGCTGTGGCTCCACGTGGTAGCACTGAAGGTACGTCGGCCCCCGGCACACCTGCGTGCCAGATTACAGCCGACCCAGCGTCTCCGTCAGCAGCAGCACCTGCCTGTGGGGAATGGCTACTGCAGCTGTGGCTCCACGTGGTAGCACTGAGGGTACGTGGTCCCCCGGCACACCTGCGTGCCAGAGTACAGCCGACCCAGCGTCTCCGTCAGCAGCAGCACCTGCCTGTGGGGAATGGCTACTGCAGCTCGGGCTCCACGTGGTAGCACTGAGGGTACGTGGGCCCCCGACACACCTGCGTGCCAGAGTACAGCCGACCCAGCGTCTCCGTCAGCAGCAGCACCTGCCTGTGGGGAATGGCTACTGCAGCTGTGGCTCCACGTGGTAGCACTGAGGGTACGTGGGCCCCCGGCACACCTGCGTGCCAGAGTACAGCCGACCCAGCGTCTCCGTCAGCAGTAGCACCTGCCTGTGGGGAATGCCTACTGCAGCTCGGGCTCCACGTGGTAGCACTGAGGGTACGTGGGCCCCCGGCACACCTGCGTGCCAGAGTACAGCCGACCCAGCGTCTCCGTCAGCAGCAGCACCTGCCTGTGGGGAATGGCTACTGCAGCTGTGGCTCCACGTGGTAGCACTGAGGGTACGTCGGCCCCCGGCACACCTGCGTGCCAGAGTACAGCCGACCAGCGTCTCCGTCAGCAGCAGCACCTGCCTGTGGGGAATGGCTACTGCAGCTGTGGCTCCACGTGGTAGCACTGAGGGTACGTCGGCCACCGGCACACCTGCGTGCCAGAGTACAGCCGACCCAGCGTCTCCGTCAGCAGCAGCACCTGCCTGTGGGGAATGGCTACAGCAGCTGTGGCTCCACGGGGTAGCACTGAGGGTACGTGGGCCCCCGACACACCTGCGACCCAGAGCACAGCCGACCCAGCGTCTCCGTCAGCAGCAGCACCTGCCTTTGGGGAATGGCTACTGCAGCTCGGGCTCCACGTGGTAGCACTGAGGGTACGTGGGCCCCCGACACACCTGCGTGCCAGAGTACAGCCGACCCAGCGTCTCCGTCAGCAGCAGCACCTGCCTGTGGGGAATGGCTACTGCAGCTGTGGCTCCACGTGGTAGCACTGAGGGTACGTCGGCCCCCGGCACACCTGCGTGCCAGAGTACAGCCGACCCAGCGTCTCCGTCAGCAGCAGGACCTGCCTGTGGGGAATGGCTACTGCAGCTCGGGCTCCACGTGGTAAAACTGAGGGTACGTGGGCCCCCGGCACACCTGCGTGCCAGAGTACAGCCGACCCAGCGTCTCCGTCAGCAGCAGCACCTGCCTGTGGGGAATGGCTACTGCAGCTGTGGCTCCACGTGGTAGCACTGAGGGTACGTGGGCCCCCGACACACCTGCGACTCAGAGCACAGCCGACCCAGCGTCTCCGTCAGCAGCAGCACCTGCCTGTGGGGAATGGCTACTGCAGCTGTGGCTCCACGTGGTAGCACTGAGGGTACGTGGGCCCCCGGCACACCTGCGTGCCAGAGTACAGCCGACCCAGCGTCTCCGTCAGCAGCAGCACCTGCCTGTGGGGAATGGCTACTGCAGCTGTGGCTCCACGTGGTAGCAATGAGGGTACGTGGGCCCCCGGCACACCTGCGTGCCAGAGTACAGCCGACCCAGCGTCTCCGTCAGCAGCAGCACCTGCCTGTGGGGAATGGCTACTGCAGCTGTGGCTCCACGTGGTAGCATTGAGGGTACGTGGGCCCCCGACACACCTGCGACCCAGAGTACAGCCGACCCAGCGTCTCCGTCAGCAGCAGCACCTGCCTGTGGGGAATGGCTACTGCAGCTGTGGCTCCACGTGGTAGCACTGTGGGTACGTCGGCCCCCGGCACACCCGCGTGCCAGAGTACAGCCGTCCCAGCGTCTCCGTCAGCAGCAGCACCTGCCTGTGGGGAATGGCTACTGCAGCTGTGGCTCCACGTGGTAGCACTGAGGGTACGTGGGCCCCCGACACACCTGCGTGCCAGAGTACAGCCGACCCAGCGTCTCCGTCAGCAGCAGCACCTGCCTGTGGGGAATGGCTACTGCAGCTGTGGCTCCACGTGGTAGCACTGAGGGTACGTCGGCCCCCGGCACACCTGCGTGCCAGAGTACAGCCGACCCAGCGTCTCCGTCAACAGCAGCACCTGCCTGTGGGGAATGGCTACTGCAGCTCGGGCTCCACGTGGTAGCACTGAGGGTACATGGGCCCCCGACACACTTGCGACCCAGAGCACAGCCGACCCAGCGTCTCCGTCAGCAGCGGCACCTGCCTGTGGGGAATGGCTACTGCAGCTGTGGCTCCACGTGGTAGCACTGAGGGTACGTCGGCCCCCGGCACACCTGCGTGCCAGAGAACAGCCGTCCCAGCGTCTCCGTCAGCAGCAGCACCTGCCTGTGGGGAATGGCTACTGCAGCTGTGGCTCCACGTGGTAGCACTGAGGGTACGTCGGCCCCCGGCACACCTGCGTGCCAGAGTACAGCCGACCCAGCGTCTCCGTCAGCAGCAGCACCTGCCTGTGGGGAATGGCTACTGCAGCTCGGGCTCCACATGGTAGCACTGAGGGTACGTGGGCCCCCGGCACACCTGCGTGCCAGAGTACAGCCGACCCAGCGTCTCCGTCAGCAGCAGCACCTGCCTGTGGGGAATGGCTACTGCAGCTGTGGCTCCACGTGGTAGCACTGAGGGTACGTCGGCCCCCGGCACACCTGCGTGCCAGAGTACAGCCGACCCAGCGTCTCCGTCAGCAGCAGCACCTGCCTGTGGGGAATGGCTACTGCAGCTGTGGCTCCACGTGGTAGCACTGAGGGTACGTCGGCCCCCGGCACACCTGCGTGCCAGAGTACAGCCGTCCCAGCGTCTCCGTCAGCAGCAGCACCTGCCTGTGGGGAATGGCTACTCCAGCTGTGGCTCCACGTGGTAGCACTGTGGGTACGTCGGCCCCCGGCACACCCGCGTGCCAGAGTACAGCCGTCCCAGCGTCTCCGTCAGCAGCAGCACCTGCCTGTGGGGAATGGCTACTGCAGCTGTGGCTCCACGTGGTAGCACTGAGGGTACGTCGGCCCCCGGCACACCTGCGTGCCAGAGTACAGCCGACCCAGCGTCTCCGTCAGCAGCAGCACCTGCCTGTGGGGAATGGCTACTGCAGCTGTGGCTTCACGTGGTAGCACTGAGGGTACGTCGGCCACCGGCACACCTGCGTGCCAGAGTACAGCCGACCCAGCGTCTCCGTCAGCAGCAGCACCTGCCTGTGGGGAATGGCTACTGCAGCTGTGGCTCCACGGGGTAGCACTGAGGGTACGTGGGCCCCCGACACACCTGCGACCCAGAGCACAGCCGACCCAGCGTCTCCGTCAGCAGCAGCACCTGCCTGTGGGGAATGGCTACTGCAGCTGTGGCTCCACGTGGTAGCACTGAGGGTACGTCGGCCACCGGCACACCTGCGTGCCAGAGTACAGCCGACCCAGCGTCTCCGTCAGCAGCAGCACCTGCCTGTGGGGAATGGCTACTGCAGCTGTGGCTCCACGTGGTAGCACTGAGGGTACGTGGGCCCCCGACACACCTGCGACCCAGAGCACAGCCGACCCAGCGTCTCCGTCAGCAGCAGCACCTGCCTGTGGGGAATGGCTACTGCAGCTCGGGCTCCACGTGGTAGCACTGAGGGTACGTGGGCCCCCGACACACCTGCGTGCCAGAGTACAGCCGACCCAGCGTCTCCGTCAGCAGCAGCACCTGCCTGTGGGGAATGGCTACTGCAGCTCGGGCTCCACGTGGTAGCACTGAGGGTACGTCGGCCCCCGGCACACCTGCGTGCCAGAGTACAGCCGACCCAGTGTCTCCGTCAGCAGCAGCACCTGCCTGTGGGGAATGGCTACTGCAGCTGTGGCTCCACGTGGTAGCACTGAGGGTACGTGGGCCCCCGGCACACCTGCGTGCCAGAGTACAGCCGTCCCAGCGTCTCCGTCAGCAGCAGCACCTGCCTGTGGGGAATGGCTACTCCAGCTGTGGCTCCACGTGGTAGCACTGTGGGTACGTCGGCCCCCGGCACACCCGCGTGCCAGAGTACAGCCGTCCCAGCGTCTCCGTCAGCAGCAGCACCTGCCTGTGGGGAATGGCTACTGCAGATGTGGCTCCACGTGGTAGCACTGAGGGTACGTCGGCCCCCGGCACACCTGCGTGCCAGAGTACAGCCGACCCAGCGTCTCCGTCAGCAGCAGCACCTGCCTGTGGGGAATGGCTACTGCAGCTGTGGCTCCACGTGGTAGCACTGAGGGTACGTGGGCCCCCAACACACCTGCGACCCAGAGCACAGCCGACCCAGCGTCTCCGTCAGCAGCAGCACCTGCCTGTGGGGAATGGCTACTGCAGCTGTGGCTCCACTTGGTAGCACTGAGGGTACGTGGGCCCCCAACACACCTGCGTGCCAGAGTACAGCCGACCCAGCGTCTCCGTCAGCAGCAGCACCTGCCTGTGGGGAATGGCTACTGCAGCTGTGGCTCCACTTGGTAGCACTGAGGGTACGTGGGCCCCCGGCACACCTGCGTGCCAGAGTACAGCCGACCCAGCGTCTCCGTCAGCAGCAGCACCTGCCTGTGGGGAATGGCTACTGTAGCTGTGGCTCCACGTGGTAGCACTGAGGGTACGTGGGCCCCCGGCACACCTGCGTGCCAGAGTACAGCCGACCCAGCGTCTCCGTCAGCAGCAGCACCTGCCTGTGGGGAATGGCTACTGCAGCTGTGGCTCCACGTCGTAGCACTGAGGGTACGTGGGCCCCCGACACACCTGCGACCCAGAGTACAGCCGACCCAGCGTCTCCGTCAGCAGCAGCACCTGCCTGTGGGGAATGGCTACTGCAGCTGTGGCTCCACGTGGTAGCACTGTGGGTACGTCGGCCCCCGGCACACCCGCGTGCCAGAGTACAGCCGTCCCAGCGTCTCCGTCAGCAGCAGCACCTGCCTGTGGGGAATGGCTACTGCAGCTGTGGCTCCACGTGGTAGCACTGAGGGTACGTGGGCCCCCGACACACCTGCGTGCCAGAGTATAGCCGACCCAGCGTCTCCGTCAGCAGCAGCACCTGCCTGTGGGGAATGGCTACTGCAGCTGTGGCTCCACGTGGTAGCACTGAGGGTACGTCGGCCCCCGGCACACCTGCGTGCCAGAGTACAGCCGACTCAGCGTCTCCGTCAGCAGCAGCACCTGCCTGTGGGGAATGGCTACTGCAGCTGTGGCTCCACGTGGTAGCACTGAGGGTACGTCGGCCCCCGGCACACCTGCGTGCCAGAGTACAGCCGACCCAGCGTCTCCGTCAGCAGCAGCACCTGCCTGTGGGGAATGGCTACTGCAGCTGTGGCTCCACGTGGTAGCACTGAGGGTACGTCGGCCCCCGACACACCTGCGACTCAGAGCACAGCCGACCCAGCGTCTCCGTCAGCAGCAGCACCTGCCTGTGGGGAATGGCTACTGCAGCTCGAACTACACGTGGTAGCACTGAGGGTACGTGGGCCCCCGGCACACCTGCGTGCCAGAGTACAGCCGACCCAGCGTCTCCGTCAATAGCAGCACCTGCCTGTGGGGAATGGCTACTGCAGCTCGGGCTCCACGTGGTAGCACTGAGGGTACATGGGCCCCCGACACACTTGCGACCCAGAGCACAGCCGACCCAGCGTCTCCGTCAGCAGCAGCACCTGCCTGTGGGGAATGGCTACTGCAGCTGTGGCTCCACGTGGTAGCACTGAGGGTACGTGGGCCCCCGACACACCTGCGTGCCAGAGTACAGCCGACCCAGCGTCTCCGTCAGCAGCAGCACCTGCCTGTGGGGAATGGCTACTGCAGCTGTGGCTCCACGTGGTAGCACTGAGGGTACGTCGGCCCCCGGCACACCTGCGTGCCAGAGTACAGCCGTCCCAGCGTCTCCGTCAGCAGCAGCACCTGCCTGTGGGGAATGGCTACTGCAGCTGTGTCTCCACGTGGTAGCACTGAGGGTACGTCGGCCCCCGGCACACCCGCGTGCCAGAGTACAGCCGAACCAGCGTCTCCGTCAACAGCAGCACCTGCCTGTGGGGAATGGCTACTGCAGCTGTGGCTCCACGTGGTAGCACTGAGGGTACGTGGGCCCCCGACACACCTGCGTGCCAGAGTACAGCCGTCCCAGCGTCTCCGTCAGCAGCAGCACCTGCCTGTGGGGAATGGCTACTGCAGCTCGGGCTCCACGTGGTAGCACTGAGGGTACGTGGGCCCCCGACACACCTGCGTGCCAGAGTACAGCCGACCCAGCGTCTCCGTCAGCAGCAGCACCTGCCTGTGGGGAATGGCTACTGCAGCTGTGGCTCCACGTGGTAGCACTGAGGGTACGTGGGCCCCCGACACACCTGCGTGCCAGAGTACAGCCGACCCAGCGTCTCCATCAGCAGCAGCACCTGCCTGTGGGGAATTGCTACTGCAGCTGTGGCTCCACGTGGTAGCACTGAGGGTACGTCGGCCCCCGGCACACCTGCGTGCCAGAGTACAGCCGACCCAGCGTCTCCGTCAGCAGCAGCACCTGCCTGTGGGGAATGGCTACTGCAGCTCGGGCTCCACGTGGTAGCACTGAGGGTACGTGGGCCCCCGGCACACCTGCGTGCCAGAGTACAGCCGACCCAGCGTCTCCGTCAGCAGCAGCACCTGCCTGTGGGGAATGGCTACTGCAGCTGTGGCTCCACGTGGTAGCACTGAGGGTACGTCGGCCACCGGCACACCTGCGTGCCAGAGTACAGCCGACCCAGCGTCTCCGTCAGCAGCAGCACCTGCCTGTGGGGAATGGCTACTGCAGTTGTGGCTCCACGGGGTAGCACTGAGGGTACGTCCGCCCCCGGCACACCTGCGTGCCAGAGTACAGCCGTCCCAGCGTCTCCGTCAGCAGCAGCACCTGCCTGTGGGGAATGGCTACTGCAGCTGTGGCTCCACGTGGTAGCACTGAGGGTACGTGGGCCCCCGACACACCTGCGACCCAGAGCACAGCCGACCCAGCGTCTCCGTCAGCAGCAGCACCTGCCTGTGGGGAATGGCTACTGCAGCTGTGGCTCCACGTGGTAGCACTGAGGGTACGTGGGCCCCCAACACACCTGCGACCCAGAGCACAGCCGACCCAGCGTCTCCGTCAGCAGCAGCACCTGCCTGTGGGGAATGGCTACTGCAGCTGTGGCTCCACGTGGTAGCACTGTGGGTACGTCGGCCCCCGGCACACCTGCGTGCCAGAGTACAGCCGACCCAGCGTCTCCGTCAGCAGCAGCACCTGCCTGTGGGGAACGGCTACTGCAGCTGTGGCTCCACGTGGTAGCACTGAGGGTACGTGGGCCCCCGACACACCTGCGTGCCAGAGTACAGCCGACCCAGCGTCTCCGTCAGCAGCAGCACCTGCCTGTGGGGAATGGCTACTGCAGCTGTGGCTCCACGTGGTAGCACTGAGGGTACGTGGGCCCCCGACACACCTGCGTGCCAGAGTACAGCCGACCCAGCGTCTCCGTCAGCAGCAGCACCTGCCTGTGGGGAATGGCTACTGCAGCTGTGGCTCCACGTGGTAGCACTGAGGGTACGTGGGCCCCCGACACACCTGCGTGCCAGAGTACAGCCGACCCAGCGTCCCCGTCAGCAGCAGCACCTGCCTGTGGGGAATGGCTACTGCAGCTGTGACTCCACGTGGTAGCACTGAGGGTACGTGGGCCCCCGACACACCTGCGTGCCAGAGTACAGCCGACCCAGCGTCTCCGTCAGCAGCAGCACCTGCCTGTGGGGAATGGCTACTGCAGCTGTGGCTCCACGTGGTAGCACTGAGGGTACTTCGGCGTCGGCCCCCGGCTCACCTGCATGCCAGAGTACGAATCGGCATAAACAATCCAATTTCCAAATACGTTGCTGAAGGAAACTTGCGACCTCCTTCATGTCATTCTTGTGATGTAAAAAATATGTTTATCGCTTAACAAGTCGATTTTAAACATGGTTCTAAGCATTAGTAATTCATTTGGAGTGCGAGTCAGCTGCAACGGGTATTTTTTACCTCACCTCGACTGTTCGGGCGTGTAGCTGGGCCCGCGACAGAGCAGGTAGACCATGCGCGCCTGTGTGCGGTTGGCGGGGGCGAGCGCTGCGCCGGCCTGACAGACGCTGCGGCGCCACGCGGCCCACGCCTGCGCCAGCCCCAGGCCCCCGGCCTCCCCCTCGCCCGCCGCCTCCGCCCACTGCTGCCGCGCGCTCGCCCGGTTCCAGCGCAGCACCGCGCCGTTCACCGCCGCCAGCAGCGAGTCCGCTCCGTCCGGGTCCAACGGTCCATCTTCCTGGATTACTTCTGTGAAAAGGGTGTTGTCTGTAATAGAATTTTGAATATGTGTAATTATGGTGATAAACGTTTTTAAAATAGTTTTTCTGGATGGAAAACTGTTATTTGCTACACTAATCCACAAAAATATATATATTTCGTAGGTGTTGACTATGAATAAAATCGTTGTGAAAGAAATTATTATCTGATAAGTTAAATCTTAATCTAATTCAAGTTAAACTATGAAATTTAGTTTGACAAAAATCAAATGTTTTCAAAATATTACTGTACCAGTGTTTTTAAATATACTCTGCCCATGAAGTGGTATGAAGCCGGAGACTGCACTGTTGAAAATGAATGAAGTAAGGCAGATTGTCAGCACCACTCCGAGCACTGAAACAATCGACAGTAGACTGTAGCTGATCTGTCACTGCCGCAAGGGGAGTGCAGGACCCAAGGATCGGGGGTTTACCTGAGCCGTTATCACTCGAGGTTGTAAAACTGTCAAAGTCTGAGGGAAGGAGTTTGGGATCGGAGGACCCTTCAGAGAGAATGAGGGGGTGGTGAAGGGGTGGTAGGTGGAAAGGCAAGGGAGTGTAAGAGAATGTATTTTTGCATTTCTTAGAAAGAACCATTTGCCAACACTCGGCCGGGAATCCGCTCGAAAACCTAAAAGAATTTATACGCTTCAATGGTACTTAATAGCTAAGACTGGGCCATTTTTGCGGCCGCTATCGTGTTAACACAAACATACACTCACACATTCAAACGAATGGTGTTGTTTTGCTTCTTGGGGCCCCAAAACGAAAAGTTATCAAAGTCTCGGGCTTGGGTCTTACCATGAGTACTACAGTAACAGCTTTCCCCTAGGTGAAGTACGCTAAAAGCTGAAGAGTAATCGTAATCAAGCTTTAAATTTAATATTCAGGCTTTTTATTCTCCTCACATAGATTTTCTTAACTTCAAAGCGTTAAAGTAGCATTAGGGAAGTCAAGGTCCCCTTTTTCCAGATTGCAAGGGTTTAGAAAAAACATTAATTTAACCATGTTAAAAGTTGAATTCAAGTGTAAGAGGGAATTGTTTAGAAACATATATACACTACGAAACAATAAAAATGTGAAAAAATAATATTTTGACCCTAACCTCTAAAACTTGCTGTCCTGTAAAATTTCATCTGGGAAGATAAGGACCCTTTTCCCTTGGCGGGTCACAATTACGTATATAGATTAAATACCCCCGTTGCAGCAGACCTGCATACTCAGCAAATTTCAAATGCAAAACAACATATATCAATAAAACTTAGCAAGATTTGACATGTTTTGGTAAGCTCCATAAGAATAACATGGGGAATGAGTATGCAGGTTTGCTGCTACAGGTATATTAAAACTGGGTGGTTTGAATTCAGTATTTAGTAGATCTGAATTAGAAGAAGCTATTTACCAAGTTTTAACAAGATATGTTGAGAAATAACCGAGATATAGAATTTTACTTATTTCCCATAAGGTTAACATTGGGACAACGTACTGTGTTTACCACTTTCAATATCTCGGCTACCAATGGACATAGAGCAGTGATTCAAAATACTAAATTGTTTGTTTTTTTGAGCTGAATTAAATGGTGCCCACAAAAATTTGATAAATTTTATTTTTCTATGTAAAAAACTCAAAAAAACCATTTTTGGGGGGGTTTATCCCCCTTTACCACCCTTCCGGTGGTCCGATCGGGCTGGTTCACGAACTCGTCCAACTGATTATCACTTTACATGTCCGTACCAAATTTCATAAAGATCGGACCATTTTTGCGGCCGCTATCGTGCTAACAGACACACATATATATATATATATATATATATATATATATATATAAATTCAAACGAATAGTGATTATTGTTTCTGGGGGCCCCAAAACGAAAAGTTATAGTGGTCCCGAGCTTAGGTCTTACCATGAGACCTACGGTAATAGCTTCTTCCCTATAGGGGAAATTCGCTAAAATGGCGAATTTGATGTTCTTTCCCAAGTTGACGGCATCGATGTATAAACAACATCGATGGTTGAGGGTAGTGGTTTCCTCTCATAACATCTGATCGTCATATATGGCAATCAGCCCAGTGTTAACAATATTCCTTTCGATCGATTTTATTGGTGAAACACTCTTTCGCTTGGTTTTCAAAATCAATAGCCAGCAATGTTGCTTTTTGTTGTCCTGTTAAACAATTCCTTAACTTCATTCTATATTTTGAAGTACTAATATTACATAGCTAATTATTTGCCAAGTTAGTAAGATTTCCTTTGGACGTAGTAATAATTGATATCCGGATCGTTTCACTAGAATTAAATAAGGAAATTGTTGCTAATTTTACCTCCTTTTCAAACTATGCCCCTTCCTACTTACAGTTTCATGTCTAATATTCGTACTACTTGACACTTTCTGTACCATTCATATCCGCTCAAACAAGGGTGATTTGGGTTGGTTCAATGGAAATCAGCTAAAGCCCGGTCAGCATTCCAGCGTCTTCTCACGTACCCCAGCGCCCCTCACCCTTCCTCTCTCCGTGAGTCACCTCTCTCCGTGAGTCACCCCAGCCCCCGCGCCCAAAGTCCTGGCCCAGTTTTAAGATTTATGACCCTCTGGCACAAAAAATAAGGGTACCTTGCGAGCCTTGAGTCCGTCTGCCTGCAGCGTCGTCTCCCTGCAAGGAAACGGAATTTCGAATCTTTCACTCTTTTATTTAAACTAGTGGCCTGTAGGTGCAAAAGCCCCTAAAAAATACAATTGCTGGATATTTAATGTTTCCTTCACACTCACAACTCAGTAACAGTTTGACAGAATTAAACTTTTAAAATGTAATGTTAAAGATGTTTTGACATTTGCAAGTACGTATCAGAATTTCAAGAAAGGGCGTTACTTCAGCGTAGTAAAAGACTGATTTTTTTGGAACAGAGGCGCTACCCGTCGTTCTCAAAACAAACTCACTTCACTTTGTTTAAACAAATGTCGTGAGTAGCCTCCACCTGGTTCAAAAGAACATATATTGGACAGTTAAAGGTTAATTATTATGGAAATCTCCGATTGAGGCTACGTTTTACCCAATAAGCAATTAAATAAGGATAAAATCAGAAAATGGTCTCCCGTTGACGACTCTACGGTCCACGTTGGAGCCTCTGGCTCCACTTCATAAGGAATTTAGGTTTGGAGACCACGAGCTTAATAAAAGTTAATATTGAGGATTTTATCCTACGTTCAATAATTTTTCATGGTTGCCAGAGTAAATACTGCTTTGTCTTGGTAGATTAAAAAACAGCCGTACTTAATTCCTCTTGCTTTTTAAGGTTAAGGTCCATAAATTATAAAAAAGGAAAATTTAAAAGTAAAAAACTGTCATTTGTTGTAGTACGTTCAACCTATTTTGCTGGATTTTAAATAAACCATATATCAACATCTATAGCATGTGGTTTTAAATCAAGTATAAGCAACACGTCTTAATGTAAACAAAGCAGACGTTTTTAGATTACAATTATTTTTAAATGGTTATATTTAACGTTATATCTTATTTTTTTATAAACTTTAAAAAAATTCAGTATTTTTCCCGAGACCATGGCATCAAGACCTTCTATTTGAGCCCTCCCCCATTATCTTGCAACTTGCCAAACGCCCACAATTTCGGCGTAAACATTTCACTTACATATATATTTTCAATTACATCGATCATTTGGATTAAATCGTCATCGTTGTAAAGTAAACGAAACATACACACTTAACTCTTTATAATTTTAAATTATAAATATATACTCAAACCTGTAATTATAAAGTCTGAAAATCTTAAACTTAAAATATTGATTTGTTATAGTACATTGAACATAGCTGTCTTTTGAAAAAAAAAACATATGTCAACATCTAGCATATGACTTTGAATCAAGCATCACAGCACCACATGTTTTATGTAAACAAAGCAAACTTTTTTAGATCCTAATGCTTTTTAAATGGCAGATATTTTACGTTATTTCTCGTTTTCTGGTGAATTTCAAGCAATTTTGTTATTTTTCCCGCCATCACGGAATAGAGACCTTTAATTTGAGCCCTCTCCCATCTTTCTACGACTTGCCCGACGGCCACAATTTTGAAGCAAAGAATCGCCTTACGAAATTAAATATATGATGTAATTCAGCAGGTCCCAATAAAAACATAGTTGTTAAATGAGGGATGGTTCTACATTGCGAATTTTGAATGGTTTTAAACAAGATGGTATTAAAAAATTATTATTAATAGTTAATAATTAATTAATTATTGATTCCCGTACCTCTTCAACGAAGGGTTGATGACATCGCTATTCACCACAATCACAGTGTTCAAGTATTTTTTTTGTTAATTTAGATTTAGTTATTTAGTTAATAGACAGACGTACCTCTTCAAGGTTTCTTGAAGAGTTGAAGAGTACATGATTTCGTTAAAAACCCGCATTGTATTAGTGCATTTGTATCCTCAATCAATATATTATATACTATACATGAATCAGTGCCTCAGTGAAAAATTATATTTCATGTGAACAATACATTTACAACGAAACGTGTATGGGAGGAAGGAAGTGCTGTAACGTTTGTTTGACACTATAAATAAACGTTGGGCCTAACAACGTATTTAAACTTCCAATGTATATCCTTTTAATTATGTTTACCCATTTACTTCTCTCTTTCTTCTCTCTCCCTCTCTCATGTTACGATGAGAACTATTCTCATTCTGTTCTCTATTTTAGTTTTAGAACTATTCTCTCTATCATTCTCGCATTCTCTCCTCAAAATGCGATGAGAACTATTCAATTAGGTGTAACTATAAATTTGGTAATGAGATGTTACAATTTTTATTCACAGAACTGTAATATAAATTAGATTCTTTCATGTGTTATTGTCAAAGAACTATACTACATATAGTATTGATATTTGGTTATCAATAATAAAATTAATGAACAATTTAAATAATAAAATAAAAAGCCTAAATAGTGCTAGAAGCTTTTCTAAAGCAGTGAAGGAATCATTATTGCGTAGCTATAATGTAGTGCAAGACATTTAAAAACGCTCAGCTAAGGCCATAGTTATTCTCAGATGAACTGTATATTAGCTCATGTCTCACTCAAAAAATGTTGTAGTTTTTAAATACAATCTTTTGATTACATAACAGGTTATGTATGGAAATAACACTTCTGTATTGTCGTATTGTCCACATGTGAATATCACATAAATTTACAGATTTGTAACTATGAAATAATGTAAGTTTTATCGCTTGGCTGGATAATCTTAGTTTGTACAATTTAAATTGTAACCAAAACTCTGTAAAGGTTATTTGTGTGTGTTGTTTTGGACCTGTCCTGAGGGAATAGTGGACCTCTGGTCTAACTCAGGGCAGGTAAAATAATAACTTGTCTAGAGCTTTTGATATATTAAAATCGATAAAATATCTTTAGGCCTGCTATAGGCGTATTAAGTGTTTTTTTTTTCAAAACATTTCTTAGTTTATTCAAAAACTAAAATAAATGTTCTTGTTCTGTTTGTTGAAAATGTCTACCCACACAGGGGGAAGTAAATGTCACTTAAAAATGTCATACTCCCAGCAAGCTTCTCCTCACACCAGCCCCTAATTTAAAAATTTTAAACGGCAACACACCCTTTGTGACATATTAAGAAAACTTTCGGTGGAAGACATTTTTAAGACACTTCATGTGTTCTTGAGATAATAAATTAGTTAAAACGACAAAGAAAGCGTGTTTTCATCATTGTAACCCTTAGTAAAATGGAAAATTAAGATCTGGTAGTGAATAAACAGAATTGCAATAAAAAGTAGTGGTAGTGAGTTAACGGAAAAGGTCCGATATGGACTTATTGAACAAGTGAAAGATATTCTGGTATGTGAATTAATTGAGGGAAACAACTATCACCATTGCAGGGGCTTATATTTTTCTTTGAAAAACTTTATTCCCTCTCAGTTCCTCCCCCCCCTCATCCTCAACACTAACTTTAAAACTTTAGACGCGGTAGTTACCCTTGTGACACATCAAATTAAAAGGGATGAAAAAAGAAAAAAAATCATACAGAACATTTATAATTACATTACACGTTGTCAAATACAAATCCTGACAAAGTTAAACTTCCAATCTATATCCTTTTAATTATGTTTACCCATTTACTTCTCTCTTTCTTCTCTCTCCCTCTCTAGTGAGGTTGCTTAGGGTTTTATTTTAAGAACACCGTTACCAGGTGGGTAAAAGCACGAAATTTGGCATGAAGGTACCTTAGGTTATACTAATCAATTTTAGCTTAGGAGCCCTCACGAATTTTTAAAAATTTCCATACACGGCACCATAGTTCAAAATGGCCGACAAATACAGAAATATATATTGAACACATTTTATTTGTGGGTATCCAAGCTAATATTTCCCAATATATCGATTTGAAACCACCGCCTTACTTGCTGAGTAGTAAATACTTCATTCTGATTGGGTATTAATTTTTAGCCGCCATCTTGGATCCGCCACATTGGATACAAGATAGTTTGTTTAATATGAATGTAGTATTGCGACACATCATTACAGACTAGATTTTCACGCTGATTACAGTGATAAAATCCGTTTTTGAAAATATTCATTCGTTAAAAAGATACTTTTGCTTTAGTTTTAAATATTGATACGTTAAATATGTTTGGTTGTAAACATATTTTATGGCTCATTGCGACATAAAGATTAGTTTTTTTTTTTAATTTTACGCTTAATAGTTGATTATATCTCACCCCAAACTTGTCCGAATTAAATTATCGCAGTCTCAAAATAAAGCTAATATTTTACTGAGTATTTTAAAAGCATTTAGAACTCCATACCTGCCTTCGAACTGGAGATATCAGTCTTCATATAAACAAAAATTTCTGAAATATTTAATTTTATGTGGGTTTTTGAACCACAACTCACCTGAAACTCAATCTATTAAAATAATTTATGACTCAAATGAAAGCCAATAGGCTACAGAATCAATAGGGACCTTTACGATTTTCGAGTCTTCTTTGGAACTAGAGAAATCCTTCAAGAACTGTAAAATTATGCAAATAAAACGAATTTATGTTAAGTGAAAGCTCATAGGTCACCTAAACTTTAATATGATTTTATTGAGAGTTAGCTCACTTAATAGCTGATGGTTTACTGAGTGATATAAGACCAAAATGAACTAAATACCTCATTTAGAACCTGAGATATATATAATTGATCAAAAACAAATTTCCGAACAATTGATTTTTAAGTTACATTGGGCTTATAGCTCATCTGTCACTTGTCCAATGTTGATGATAGATATCTCAAATGAGAACCGCTATTTCACTGAGTATTTTAATACTTAAACTAACTACATATATTAATTACAATGGGAGATATAAGAAAAACAATCCAAAAAAATGCTAATAATACGAATGTTCCATAAGAAATGTATAGGGATGAATTTTCATTTGAGCATATCTTTTAACGAATGCATATTCTCAAAAACGGATTTCAGCATTGTAATCAGCGTGAAAATCTAGTTCATAGTGATGTGTCACAACACCATCTTTACATTAAAAAAATGAGTTGATATCCAATATGGCGGATCCAAGATGGCGGCCGAAAATTATTATCCTGTCAAAATAAAGGATTAACCACCAAACAATGATAGGTGTTGTTTCCAAGTCAATATATAAACAAATGCATGTAAAAGATGCAGTAAAGTAACTTTTTTCAAAAATTACCCCATGTTAATTGTGATTTAACATCCCACACACGGATTTTGGTGCCGGGTGTGGAAAGTTCTTAAAATTCAAAAGGGCTCCTAGGCTAAAATTCACTATAAGGTACCTTCACACCAAATTTGAAGCTTTTATCCGCCAGGTAACGGTAATGTCACTAAGCCACCTCACTATTAGTCTTCTAACGTAATCTGAATAACTATATTAATTTTCTTCAGACCTTGAGGAGGAGCTTTGATCGCAAAAACTCCTATAGCATATTAAATATGTATGGACATGGGATGTGTACTGTATTTATTTGGATTTAAATATACCTCTTTAACTCAGCTATACAATAATTAAATCTTTCATGGTATCAATACTAAACACCTGGTTTATAAGACCGAGACGCAACCCTGGCTGCTTATTAAACTGAAAAAATGAAGGATTAGTATATATATGGACCTACGGACGGGGTGAAGCTGGGCTAACAGCGAAAGGAAAGTTGGCCTATATATTTTACAAAATCTTCTCATGGTTTCTTGAAGAGAACACGATTTAATTAAAAAACGTAATTGTATCAGTGCATTTATTTACTTTATTTAGCTGCTTGAAAATCAATATATACAATATTGTTATGAATTAAAGGGTCTCAAATCCTTTCAATGTCTGAAAAAAATCATTCAGTAGTAATTAATGGTAGGTCTCATAATCAGCTAAATTGAAATGCGTAAAAACATTTATGAAACCAACTTAAACGAGTTACGGCAGGTTTTTGTCTTATCTGTTATGTTAGATATTGGGCTAATATACATTAGGTATGAACAAGATGAAGCCATCCACCAAGTTTTATTAAGATTTATCAAAAATTAAACAAGATATAAAATTTTATGAGTATTGGGACAATGTACCGAGTTTATTACTGACAATATCTTGGTAACAGACAGCCAAGGAGCAATGATTCTGAATATGGAACAGCTATAGTTTGTTCGAACTGAATAGTGAAAACAAAAATATGATATATTATGTATATTTTATAATCAATGGTGTTTTGGCATTTAGGGACCCCAAAACTAAAAGTTATCACTATCGGTCTTACCATGAGACCTATTGAAGTAACTTTTTTCCTATAAAGAAAATTTACGAAAATCAGGAAATAACAACGTAAAAACGTAAAAATGCACGATTTACTTTGTGTATATTATACTATGTATAAGGGGGAGAAAGTAAAATGCAGAATTTGTTGGTTCCTACTAAAAACTACTAAGGCAATAATAAGTAATTGATTTTCAAAATTTATTATTCCTTACTTGCAAAGTTAAATAAATAACTTTTAATAAAAATATGCACTAATATTGGCAGTAAGACGTATTACGTAAAGTTTCGTAATTTTTCACATTTCTACGAATGTTTCTGAAAGGTAAGAGAACTCACTTGCACTGTTTCTGGTTTCTGGCCGTGGAGCGACTGTGATCTGCTAAAGGCCGCTGATCAGTCTCCTAAACAACGGCGGCCCTGCGCACCAAGGACCATCTATCTAGTAAATGTCCAGAAACTTAAAAAATGAGCGGTCCTACCTTCGGTCTCGTTAATGTTTCAGTTTGATTACTTCTTAGATACAATCGTTATTTAATCAGGGACAATAGGCTGTAATATTAGTCAAGATATCACGTTACTAACAAAATAATAAATAAATTGCTCACGATAATATAGTATGGTCCATGATTTTTCATCATAGTGAAAACTTCATCTCGGTATCTAATCTTGAATAGGTTTTCTCCTAGTCCGTTTGGCTCTCCTACCGGCTGATTTTCATAATTGAGGTCAAATTAAGGTATGTATGTACAGATTAGCCGTCAAGCATCCGCATTAATTTCTCTCCCGCATAACTCGTCTCGTATACTCAAATATAAATTTCCCACCATGCATTTTTATGAGTTTCAAATTTGCAACATTGCCTTATTATAGTAGTATTTCATATAACCAGATTGAATCGAGATTATACAGGGTGTCCGGAAATTGTGGTAAAATATTCCAGTATATGATAGTAAAGGTAAAAATAAGAAAAAAAGATCATGTAAACATAGGTCCTAAAGTATTTCGTTTTCCGTCTGTGTGTATGTTTGTGATTTTTACATATTTAATCATATCTCACGAATCCCTTAACGTATAAACTTCATATTGGTACGTGGATGACCACTATTAAGAACTATTTTCGTAAGAAATATCAAATTTCTACTTTGTACCATTTCAAAATGGCGACTGTTTTTTTGTTTTTAAAGCCAATTAAATATCTTAAGAACCGTAAGTTTTATATATATTGTACAAAAGACAAAAAAATCTGCAAAATTAAATCAAATGCACGCTGATATTAAGATTATAATGATCGGACAACAACTAGTAATGGAGACATTTGGAATTTTCCGAATAAAAACATGCAAATTTCAGACAGTATGTTCTAAAGAGCCATGTTTTTATTCAGACAAGTTAACATTTCTTCATTAGTAGTCCGATCATCATAATCTTAATATAAGCGTTAATTGGATTAAATTTTGCAGCTTGCTTTTTTGTCTCTTGCACAATTTTTCTAACATTAACGGTTCTCAAGATATTTAGCTTTGAAGACAAAAAACAGTCGCCATTAAGAAATGGTAAAAAGTAGAAATTCGATACCTATTACAAAAATAGTTCTAATAGTGGTCATTCACATCCCAAGTTTGAAGTTTATACGTTACGAGGTTCGTGAGATATGATTAAATATGTATAACTATAAGAGCCCGTGGCTTCGCTCACGATAAAAAATAAACATACACTATCACCCATCAATTATATCGTTTTGCTTTCCCATTTATTTTTCTTGTTTTAAAATCTACTTCTTTAAACATATCAAATGTACTTCCATAAAACAAAAAACGTTTATAGAAATTTGCTCTTAGTACGCATACGCTACGACGGGGGTATTCTATTCCTGCCTAAAGTGCCTGTCTATATAAAAAATGTGACGATATCCAGCGCCCCACCGACAAAGCCCCAAATGGTGTTGCTGCCCTGGATAGGCTCATGCCCAATATCGGCGGTCCTTCCTCTTGCAAGTGCTGTTTGCTTGTATCGGCTGTCCAGTCGATCTTGCTATCAGGTGAAGAGGATTGCGCTCACACACTCAAGAAGCGAATTTACAGAGACTGGCTCACCCAAGACAAACGCCAAGAAGAATTTAAGGTCGTTTCTGCTTAACGCACGGTATCTGAGCTTGCCCTGATGATGATCATGAGGCACGATATAAGGAATGGCACCCATGGCTTTTTCGACGGCTTTGAATCTGCTCGCATATGTATCATAGCAAGCCACACTGTGGGACCTTGAGCATAGTTACTCTTAATTTTAAATTTATTGCACCCCCGTCGCAGCAGACCTGCGTATTAGAAATCCTATTTCTTTCCTTCATGAAGGCATATGTGTTAGAGGAACCATAGTACATGACTTGAAATTTTATTCACTGTAAAAGATTATTTTCTTAAGGTTTTATTGTCTACCTTGAACAAAAAATTACAATTCCACTCCAGCAATTATTAAAAAGTGCTGTCTTAAGTTTTTAGTCTCTATATTGAACAAAAAGATTGAATGAGCCGTCCCGGCAATTTTTTTAAGTGCTGTAGATAAAATTAATTCTTTACAGTAACACACCCTTCCTCTTTAAACAACAGTTTGTTGTCATAAAAAAGAAGTCCTTCAAGTATAAGTGATCAGTGGTCACAGAAGTCCTTGAGTAATATCAATTATTTATTTTATACTACATACCAGCATTTTATATAGTGTATTGCACTTAAAATATATTCAAAAGTCTTAGTTCATCAACCATCTGGCACCAAGTATCAAATCTTCATGTAAACAAATACAATTAATTAGCAGAAAGAAATAACATCAATTTACATCACCTGTTTTGAATTTTACTTTCACATGTTTTGTTAGTAAACAAATCTAACTCAAATTCTTTCAAAATCCCTGACATGGGTACCTTTAAGACGGTCCCAGGGCTAAGCCCTGAAAGTTATCACGACATTGAAGGTGTATAAACCTACTCCATGAAATTCTACATGTATCTACCAAGTTTCGTGGCCATCGGTCCAGCGGTGTCTGAGTTTATCAATGCTATATATATATATATATATATATATATATATATATATATACCAACATCCTCTTTTATTTCGGCGAGCAGATCCAGCGCGCCGCCGACAAAGCCGCTAAGCGTGTCGCTGCCCTTGGTAGGCTTATGCCCAATGTCGGTGGTCCTCGCTCCTGCAAGCGCCGCTTGCTCATGACTGCCGTCCAGTCAGTCTTGCTGTACGGGGCGGAGGTATGGGCTCACGCACTCGAGAAGCGAGTCTACCGAGACCGGCTTGCCCGAGTTCAGCGCCGAGGAGCTCTGCGGGTCGCTTCGGCCTACCGCACAGTCTCCGAGCCTGCTGTGATGGTGATCGCCGGAGTCATTCCCGTCCTCTTCCTCGCGAGGGAGAGGCAGGCGATTTACCGGAGGAGGCCTGAAGTGGGCCGGGAAACAGCTGCCAGGGAAGAGCGCGATCGCAGCTTCGACTCTTGGCAGCGCGACTGGGAAGCCGAGCTGAGGGGACGTTGGACCTTCCAGCTCATACCTTCCGTCCGACCATGGGTGGAACGGCAGCACGGCGAGGTCGATTACTACGTGACCCAGTTTCTTTCTGGGCACGGGTACTTCCGAGCCTATCTGCACCGGACGGGCAAAGTCGCCAGCCCGGACTGTCTGTATTGCCCCGGCATCCCAGACACGTTCGAGCACACTTTCTTTCAGTGCGACCGTTGGCACGTCCGCCGAGCCTCGCTTTCATCTGAGATCGGCGTGGTCGTCAGCCCAAACAACATCGTCGGAGCTATGCTCCAGGGAGAGGGCAACTGGAACTGTGTCCAGCACTACGTCCAGGCCATTCTTCGGGCGAAAAAGGTCGACCTCGATCGGCCTTAATCCTCAGCTTTTCCCCAAGGAGGTTGCCCTAGTGGCGTAATATCAAAGGCCTAGCCCGAAGTAATGTGTGAAACAGTTCCAGGCTAGTGTCCTCGGTGCCGAGGGAGGTGGTTTAGTCGGTAGTTCACGGGACATCGAGCTCGTGGGAGTCCGACACTACTGAGGGGACAATGAGCCCCTCAGTGTGCGTAAATGCATTCCACCTCCTACCCAAAAAAAAAACATCCTCTTTTATACTTATAAATAACCAATCACAAACTTACACACAGAAGGAAAACGAAGCAATTTAAGACCTATGTTTGTATACATTTTTTCTTATTTTTACCTCTACTATCGTATACTAAAACATTTTACCATATTTTCCGGGCACCCTGTATAGCTAGATTTGGTCTTGAACTACTCAGTGAATAAATTACAGGCTTTCATCCTACTTCCTATTTATATATTATATATATATTATATTATAAATGTGAAAGTATGGATGGTTGTGTGAATATCTGTCCTTTATGATTGTGAAAACTACTGGACCAACTGAACTGAAAATTTGCAGGAGTAGAGCCACTATATCTGAAAAGGACATGGGTTTATTTTTATTTCCAAACTCCTCTAGGGCTCCTCACCACTGGCTTCCAAAGTTGCTATTTTATTCTTATAGAAGGTTGACAGGTTTATTAATTGAGACCAGCTTAACATATGTTTTTTGTTTATGAAGCTCTAAGTTTTCAATAAGCTTAGTATCTTAACTGTCATTATTTATTTATTGTCTTGATACTAAGGCCCGCTTTCTCCTAAAAAGAGGAGGCTAAAGACAATTTGGTGTCGCCCTCGCGGTCGAGATACGTACTAAAATTACTCCGCGATAATAATCGGAAAAAGTAGTGTGACGTAGTAAATTTCCAGTCATTCTAAAATTATGGTATTAACTAGCATATAAAGTACTCTTTTCTACTTTTTATGTCCAAAGTATAGCTACAGAGGCTGATATTATGTCGTCGCTCTTATACAAGTGTTCAAATAGTAAAGAATGTAGTAAATATTACTCCGCGGGGTCGACGATCAGCGCTTGTAAACGTTCACGCGGTCGCATTATCCGGCGACATATTTTAATTTAGAGACAATAATTTGATTGCACCTTGAAGACAAATAAATTCAACACTAGGTTCGTGAAGTACATTTTTCATTTTCTTTCTACATTCTGAGTTACTTTAGCTCAAAAAATCAACTAGCTAAAACCCACTATTTGAACTCTAACGCAAATTACTCTTGAATTTGTTAAGATATCGGAAAAATAAAAAAAATCATATTGAAAGGAATTTACTTCTTTTCAGTTTGATACGTAGCTTATTGTCGTACGTTGAAAAATAACGTCAGGATATGGTTTCGCGCGATGTTGACCCCCTATGAGTCTGATGTACGCATGACGAATCGATCCTTTTGCAAAATGAATCGTGATTAATTTGATTCACTGGATCAGTCGTTCAAATTGAACGTATTCATTGCTAGAAGGTTAATCCAAAAAAACGGAGTTGAACCAGGTGGAAACATGGGTTGAACTTTAGTTGGGGTTAAACTAAAATATTGTGGTTGAGAAAACGGAGAGTTGGGTTAACCCAATGGTTAAACCATTTTTTTGGGTTAACCAAGTTTGGAGAAAGCGGCCAATGTCAATTAAAAATAACCAATTTATTTATCGTTGGTTAAACTATGTTTTGGCACTTGCGGATTCATAAATGCTCCATATTTTGTTATGTTCTATACACTGTAATAACAGGGACATCCAAAGGAGAGGAGGTTTTAATCCCACTTAAATACCTATAGTGCCCAATAACCTACCCTCTAAATTCAGAAGACTGCAATTTCCACTCAAGTTGGTGTTAACCATGATTATAAACAAAGCACAGGGACAGACACTTAAAGTGGCTGGGCTCCATTTGGGAATACCATGCTTTTCACACGGACAGCTTTGTGTTGTTCGCTCTAGGGTGTCGAGTAAAAAAATGTGCACGTCTTGGCTGAAAATAATGAATCAAACAATAGGCCTATTGTTTATCGATATATATTGAATTGAAACAGTTTTTTATGGATTTAAGGCATTATATTTATTTATAATAACTTAATAATAATAAGTTACTTAATTACATAAAATACTATAGAATGTTTACTACAGAAAGAGCGTACCATAACAATTTTATCGTCAACTAAGGCAAACCACAATCGCGACGGGTAAAAACTAGTATTAGATATTAATCATTCAAATCGGTGGAATGTAAGGTTAGTTAAAAACCTAAAAAATTGTTTTTTTTTTTAATTTGACTTAAGTTAAAATATCAGTACCTCCAGTTGTAAGTGTTACCCGGAATTCTTTGGTTTCAGAACCTTCAGTGAAGTAGCGGCTTTCATTTGAGCCATTAATTACAGAGTTTCAAGCGAGTGCAAGGTGGGCAACGAGCGTAATGTTGAATTATATTTATAACTTATACAGCTTATCATAAAATGTTTATTTTGTAATCTGATTTTAATGTAAAAGTAATATCAGCTGTACTATTTCTGTTGTTGCTATCTCCTATAATCTTACAGTACCTGGTGGACCGAGCCTTGCTCGGTGTTATTTCATGTTTACCAGTTCATCCAGTTACTATAAAATATCTCAATGTCATAAAATGTATCAATATAAACCTTTTTTATTACTCCATGGACTCTTCATCCCACCTGCTGTATTTTCCCTTGATAGCTGTAGATTCCAAACAGCTGTTATTATTACTTCATTTGTTTACACTTTCCTTGTTTATTTTCGTTGCTATCACGGCAACCCATAAGGCCAATGTTAAAATTTTACAACTTTAAAATTCGATTTATTACGTTATTAGATTTTCTCTGGCCAAGTAATCTGCGTAAAAGACGTTTTTGAGTCATAAATTACTTATTTCCAGACTTTGAAAGAAATCCTCGGAGCCGTTTTTGAGATAAATGTGCAAGCAAGCATACAAGTAAGCATACAAGCAAGCATACAAGCAAGCACGCACGGCCGGACGATAACATTGCTCATATAAGAGTATAGGATGAGCAATGTTATCTTGTATGTATGCTTGCTTGCTTGCTTGCACAACGATCTCAAAAACGGCTCCGAGGATTTCCTTCTAAGTCTGGAAATAAGTAATTTATGACTCAAAAACGTCTTTTATGCAGATTACTTGGCCAGAGAAAATCTAATAACGTAATAAATCGAATTTTAAAGTTGTAAAATTTTAACATTGGCCTTATGGGTTGCCGTGATAGCAACGAAAATAAACAAGGAAAGTGTAAACGAATGAAGTAATCATAACAGCTGTTTCGAATCTACAGCCATTAAGGGAAAATACAGCAAGTGGGATGAAGAGACCATAGAGCAATAAAAAAGGTTTCTATTTATCAATTTGATGACATTGAAATATTTTATAGTAACTGGATGAACTGGTAAACATGAAATAACACCGAGCAAGGCTCGGTCCACCAGGTACTAAAAGGAATTAATTCTTGTCTCTTTGCTAAATTGTTTAAAACTTTTCTTTGAACAAATTAATTATTATTTTGTTGTGTAAATGCCAGTATTATTGAATATGGTTGCTAAAGTCCCTTAGCTTCAAATCCACTGCTATTATCAGGTTATCGTGCCCAGCATAAATCAAATTTAGGTAAAGGAAGTATTTATTGGAAAGTAGCTGGAATTATAGCTGAAGAGGATAAATACAAAATTCCTTTTAGGCCAGTAAAATAAAGATTTAGCCTGGACAAAATTCCCGGAAAGCTGGAAATCGTCTTAATCTTTCCGTTTTACATCCAAGTATATGAATTTGAAGTTTGTCCCATTTTTCCTAGTGTGCTTTCGACCTGGGACCACAAAAATATCAGAGTTTTGGGTAATTTTTTATTCTTTTGTAAATAAGTAAAAAACGGTTTATTCTACATAAAAAGTTTAAATACAAGAATTGTAGAGGACAAAATTTTGCATTTATTGAGTACCTTCTGATAAAGATACTTTGAATAGTAATTAATTTATGGTAAGTTAAATAAAGGGTTTTGGCGAATTTCTCTTTTAGGGAAAGAGCTATTACTGTAGGTCTCATGGTAATCCCTAAGCCCGAGACCATTATAACTTTTAGTTTTGAGGTCCTCAGAAGCCAAAAAACCCATACGTTCAAATCTGTATAAATATATATGTATCAATAGAGATGTATATAAAATATTTATGTATTTGTTTCCTCGATAACCCTCGCAAAAATGGTCCGATCTTAATAAAATTTGGCACGGACGTGTAAAGTAGTAATTATTTACACATGATCGAAAACCAGCCCGATCGGACCATCGCAAAGGGGGGTGAGAGGGGGTAAACCCCAAAAAATGGGGTTTATTATTGAATTTTTCATGTAGAAAAATTAAAATATTCTAATTTTGGTTTATACAGTTGAATTCAGCTCGAAAAACTAATAATTTAGTATTTTGAATCATTGCTCTATGTCCATTGGTTACCGAGATACTGAGTTTGGTAAACACAGTACGTTGTCCCAGCAATGTTAACCTTATGGGAAATAAATCAAATTGTATATCTCCCTTATTTCTGAACATATATTAATAAAATTTGTTTTGTGGCTTCATCTAGTTAAGATCTACTTGATTATAGCGTAAAATCCACAAATTTATATATTCTTGAGGCAGCAAACCTGCGTACTCACCTTCCCAATGTTAACCTTATGAAAAATCAATAAAATTGAACACCTTCCTTATCTCCCAATATATCTTAATAAAACTAGTTATGTGGCTTCATCTAGCTAAGGTCTACTTGATTACGGTCAAAAATCCCCAAGTTTATAGATTCCTGAGGCAGCAAACCTGCCCACTCATTTCCCCAGTGTTGACCTTATATGGAAAACTACAAATGTGTGTAGCTTGCTTGTTTCTCAACGTATCTCGTTGAAACTTGGTATGTTGCTTAGTAAGATAGACCCCAACTAGATGTTTCACAAAAAAGGTTTTATCAAAATATTGAGGATTAAGCTAGCTGTACAATTTTATTTATTTTCCATAAGGTTAACATTGGGAAGGTGAGTACGCAGGTTTGCTGCCTCAATAATATATAAATTTGTGGATTTTACGCTATAATCAAGTAGATCTTAACTAGATGAAGCCACATACCAAATTTTATTAATATATGTTCAGAAATAAGGAAGATATACAATTTGATTTATTTCCCATAAGGTTAACATTGCTGGGACAACGTACTGTGTTTACCAATCTCAGTATCTCGGTAACCAATGGACATAGAGCAATGATTCAAAATACTAAATTATTTGTTTTTTCGAGCTGAATTCAACTGTATAAACTAAAGTTAGAATTTTTAAATTTTTCTACATGAAAAATTCAATAAACCCCATTTTTTGGGGTTTACCCCCCCTCACCCCCCTTTGCGATGGTCCGATTGGGCTGGTTTTCGATCATGTGTAAATAATTACTACTTTACACGTCTATGCCAAATTTTATTAAGATCGGACCATTTTTGCGAGGGTTATCGAGGAAACAAATACATAAGTATATATATTTATATACGTCTATATTGATACATATATATTTATACAGATTTGAACGTATGGGTTTTTTGGCTTCTGAGGACCTCAAAACTAAAAGTTATCATGGTCTCGGGCTTAGGGATTACCATGAGACCTACAGTAATAGCTCTTTCCCTAAAAAAGAAATTCGCCAAAACCCTTTATTTAACTTACCATAAATTAATTACTATTCAAAGTATCTTTATCAGAAGGTACTCAATAAATGCAGAATTTTGTCCTCTACAATTCTTGTATTAAACTTTTTATGTAGAATAAACGGTTTTTTACTTATTTACAAAAGAATAAAAAATTACCCAAAACTCTGATATTTTTGTGGTCCCAGGTCGAAAGCACACTAGGAAAAATGGGACAAACTTCAAATGCATATACTTGGATGTAAAACGGAAAGATTAAGACGATTTCCAGCTTTCCGGGAATTTTGTCCAGGCATGACTAATTTTTTATCTAATTTTACTAGCCTATTTGTTTGATGGGACGAATTTTAGCAACCGGAAATTCCGTATGAGAATACTGCTGGAGGAATATGGTCTAGAAGAGTGTATAGAGGAACCAAACTACAACAAAATAACATTGGAAGAAAATGATCCGAAAAAAAGAGAAATAATCCAAAGAAAAGGAACTAGCTGATCTGAAGAAGAAGGACAGCAAATGTAAGAGCAAAATAATACAAAGAATTGCCGATTCACATCTCGAATATGTCAAGGATGCGATAACATCATTCGATATGGAAATCGCTGAATGATACTTTTGAAAGGAAGGAAATTGCAAATCAGTTGCTACTGAGGAAGGGACTTCTAACAATGAAGTTTAACTCGTCTACTGATAGCATGGAATCCCATTTCCTGAAGTTCGACAAACTTATAAGAGAATTAAGGTCGACTGGAGCTACCCTATAGGAAACTGATGTGGTATGTCATCTAATGTTAACAATGCCAATTGAGTACAATGTAGTAGTTACTACTTTGGAAACTTTATCTTGTGACAAATTAACAGTAGGATTTGTTAAGAACCGTTTATTTTATGAAGAAACCAAAAGGAAATGTAATGTTCAGGGCAAAAGTAAAGAACTTAAGTCATCTGAAGTGTTTGTTGTTAAGGAAAGTAGATCAAATAATGGAAATTATCAACCTAAAGGTTCAACTAAAGTTCAAAACCAAAATCATTTTAACTTTAAATGTTACAATTGTGGTTTAGTTGGACACAAGCGCTCTGAATGTACTCGAAAGGTTTCACAGCGGGAAGGGAAGTTCAAGCCTTCTAAGGGGAACATTGCCGCTACAGAACCGGAAAGAGCGGAAGAAGAGGAAACAGCCTTTATAGGGAACACAGTCGAGCAGATTGGCAGGTCTGTTGAATGGTGCTTAAATTCAGGGGCTACAGAACATATGGTAAGTGACTTGAGTTTACTAACATTCAAATGTTGCATACTCCAATTAAAATTAAAGTTGCCAAAAATGGGGAGACTCTGGAGTCCAAACAATTTGGAGAAATACATTGTAACACTTTAGTTGGGGAAAAAGAAATGAAAATTAAAATCAATAATGTTCTTTATGTTATTGGTTTATGTATGAATCTCTTGTCAGTTTCTAAGCTAGATTCTAATGGTCTTAAAATTACATTTGTAAGTGGAAAAGCAATAATATCTAAGAATAGTAAGAAAGTTGCTGTAGCTTGAAAGGTGAACAAGTTGTATAAGTTAGTAATGAACAGTTTTGAAATTTGTAATGTTTCTGGTAGTTCATATGAAAATATGGGGGAACTGTGGCACAAGCGGTTAGGCCACATTAGTAACAATGGATTGAAGAAGTTGCAAGGTTTGGTAGATGGAGTAAACTTGCCAAATAACGTTTTACTTTCTGAAATTTGTCAAAGTTGTGTAGAAGGGAAACAAACCAGTCCTCACAATCAAATAAGAACTCGAGCTAAGAGACCATTACAACTTGTTCATAGTGATATTTGTGGACCAATCAATCCACAATCGTTGGATGGTAAGAAATATATACTTACATTTATTGATTATTTTACTCATTTCACTGCTGTTTACTGTCTGGAAGCAAAGTATGAAGTATTTCATTACTTCAAATTGTACGAGGTGGCAACGACTCACTTCAATCTAAAAGTACGTCGTTTTCGTTGTGATAACGGGGGTGAATTCATTTCGAATTAAATGAAGGAATATTTTGAAAAGCAGGGTATTCAGTTTGAGTTTACGATCCGCTACACTCCATAGCAGAATGGAGTTGCTGAGCGAATGAACTGAACCATTTTGGACAAAGCACGAAGTATGATTTTCGGTACATCCTTGGACAAACGTTTTTGGGTGGATGCAGTAAAAACTGCGGTGTATCTGATTAACAGATCTACTTCTGCTTTGGATAAAAAGTACTTGCAGAACTATGGTATGGGGAAAAACCAAATCTAAAAAAACTGAGAGTTGTTGGTTGTGTAGCTTATCTTCATATACCTAGTCAACTGATTAGAGGGAAGTTCGAAAAACGTTTAATGCAATGTATATTTACTGGCTATTGTGTGAATGGGTATAAATTTTGGTGTCCCGAGCAAAGGAAGGTTATTTTTGGTAGGGACGTGATTTTTGAGGAAACACATTTTGTAATAAGGGAAGTGGAGCAATCTACGCATGATCCAGGATCGGAAGACGTAGGCGAAGCTGATGAGGAAGAAGATGAGGATGAACTCAATGACAATGTAAGTACCAATGGGGAAGAGTTGAGGCGGAGCACCAGAAGTCAGTTAAGACCCAAATACCTAGAAGACTATATCTGTCAAGCATTTCAGGCTGAATCGTACGTGGAAGAAGTACCCGAAACCTATTCTGAAATAGCAGACAGGGCAGATAGAGAATTCTGGTACGAAGCTATAAAGGAAGAGATGGACTCTATAGTCAAGAATGACACATGGACACTAATGTAATTGCCACCTAAAAAAACCATTGACTGTAAAAGGGTTTTTAAAATAAAGAGAGACGAAAAAAGGGAAATAGAAAGATATAAAGCTAGGCTTGTGGCAAAAGGTTGTTCGCAGAAAAAAGGATATGACTATAATGAAACCTATGCTCCTGTTGCAAGATACACAACCGTTAGAATACTTCTTGCAGTAATCAACAAAGAAAAGAACTACATGCTTATCAAATGGACGTAAAGAATGCATTTTTACATGGTTTCATTGAAGAGGAGATTTACATGAAACAATCAGAAGGATTCGTGAAGAATTCAAACTTGGTATGCAAATTAAATCGTTCACTTTATGGCCTGAAACAAACTCCGAGGTCATGGAATACAAAATTACATGAGTTTCTAATGAAACAGGAGGTGGTTCAATCTCAACATGGTAAGTGTTTGTTCATGAAGAATGAAGGAGATAGAAAGTTGTACATATTAGTTCATGTTGATGATTTGATTATTGCTGGAAATGATGAGTCGATGATCAGCCGGATGAAGAAGATTCTTTCAAGTGAATTTAGTATGAAAGATCTTGGAGAACTATGTAATTTCTTGGGAATAAAGATTTAAAGAAAATCAAATGGAATGTTTCTGTCTCAACCAGTGTATTTAACAAATGTTTTGAAGAGATTTGAAATGGAAAATTGTAAAGGTGTAAAAACTCCAATGGAACTTAAGTTTGAGTCAAATGGGTCAAAGGAAGTCATTATCGATCAGAAGCCATACAGAGAACTCATAGGATGTTTAGTGTGCGTGATGCAAATAACAAGATCAGACTTGAGTTTCGCTGTGAACTACTTCAGTCGTTTTCAAAGCAATGCAACTGAAGAGAGCATTGGAAAGGATTGAAACGCATTTTAAGGTACATCAAACAAACATAGAATGAAGGACTTTTCTATTCTAAGGAATCAAATGAGTGTTTAGTTGGGTTTGCAGACTCTGATTGGGCAAGTGATATTGACAGGAAATCAACTTCGGGTTGTGTATTTCAAGTTTATGGATCAACTGTTAGCTGGGCCACAAAGAAACAAACTGTAGTGACTTTATCGTCAACAGAAGCAGAATATGTTGTCCTTGCAACTGCTGCAACTGAAGTTGTTTGGTTGAACAATGTTTTAAGGGACATGGACCTGCAAATAAGTGATCCGGTAGTTATTTACGAAAACAATCAACCGTGTATAAAACTTTTGGACAAAGTGGAGCTTTGCAAGTTGAAACATGTTGATGTAACGTACACAACAGGCATGTGATTAAAATGAAATACATACCAACGCAGAAGCAACGAGCTGATATATTTACCAAGAGTTTGCCTTTGATAAATAAGGGAAGCTGAAGAAATGTTTGGGTGTATTTGCTCTTGAATCAGGAAAATAAAATCCAAAACATTTTATGTTAATTTGAGGTGGAGTGTTGAATTATATATATATATATATATATATATATATATATAACTTATACAACTTATCATAAAATGTTTATTTTGTAATCTGATTTTACTGTAAAAGTAATATCAGCTCTACTATTTCTGTTGTTGCTATAAAAGGAATTAATTCTTGTCTCTTTGCTGAATTGTTTAAAACTTTTCTTTGAACAAATTAATTATTATTTTGTTGTGTAAATGGCAGTATTATTGAATATGGTTGCTAAAGTCCCTTAGCTTCAAATCCACTGCTATTATCACGTAACATTTAATTTTTCCAATATTTTTCTTGATATAAGCTTCAATATTATTTATGTAATTATATATGTTTTGGTATGATTCCAAAATGAGAATGCTCATAGTGATTTAGGCTTGCGTTTGAGCCTAACAAACGACTTTTAGAGATCTATATATATATCTTTCGTGTGGGTCCCTGGGACCGTTTTTGTGTGGTGGGGCTTTGTGGTTTATGTAGTTCTGATGAATATGAAGCGGTCTATAGACCTTTTTTTCTTTTTTTCCTTTTATTCTTTCCTCTTTCGAATTCCAATCTCGCGATATACCTCGGATATATTCTTCTTTTTCTTTCTTCTATGTTCTTTACTTCTCGGGGAACTTTTCTCAAATCTTTCTTATTCTAAGTTTCCTTTCCTTCTTTTCCCTTCTCTCGGTCTATAAACCACCAACCAACAAAACTTTAATTTTATGAAAAAAGTTTTGAGTGGCGTGCGTGAGGGCGAGTGGTTGTGGTGCGTGTTGTGCCGCTGCCAGTTTGGAGGCATCGCCGAAAGGAAGGTATACGTTTTGGTTGTAGTTTTCATTTGTATATTCTTTATTATGCTCAATGCGTTTTGTGTGAATTTTTGTGTGAGTGAGATTTCTGTGTTGTTGAATGTTGGATGAATGAAATATTGTGTATAAAAACAGAAAACCCAAATAAAAAAATGTAGGCTACTTAGAAATAAGAAGGTAGTGTAATTTTAAGTAGGGTCACTTCCACTACTTGAAAACGAGAGGAGTTTCAATACCTCTCGAAACGTCGTGTACTTGAAACACTAGAAGAGAAAGGAAAAGTCCAGAAAATTAAATAATAATTAAGTAAAATTAAACCTACTTTAGGGTTAATCCTATTCAAGAATTTACTCTTTTAATGGATTTTAAAAATCACCAAATTAAGTTTAAAACTATTTTCAAGCTTATTTATTGTTAATCAACGATTTAAATCACAACTTGCAAAACAGTGAAATGCATTCTGACAAAGTTTCTATGCTTCATTTGAAAAAAATGATCAGATGATTTATGATTTATGAAATTTATGATTTATGATAATTTATTTAACTTTAACTTTTTTGGGCACCTTTATTACAATTAATTTATTTACATCAAATGTATCAAATTTTTTAAAACTAAATTAGTCATAGGTCTAAAACATTGTTTGAAAATGACGAAATTTCAACGTTTATCCTACTCTTGAGGAAAGGAGAGTAGGATAAACGTTTTCAACGTGCACATCATCCTACTGTAATTTTTTTATCTGGCCACCTCCTCCTATTTTCAGATGACGTGATTTATGGACGGCCCGTTGCATGATATTTTAGAGAAGGAATGAGAAATGAGTGTTGAAAACATCGTGGATTCGTGGCTATTATCTTAGCCGCCTCTAACGATTTATCGAAGCAACGGATTTTGGCACAAGTATTACTACCTAAAGGACTGTAAGGAAGAAGAGAAGATAAGATCAATAGTACGGGTGCATACTCTAGCGTCTATTCCTCTAAGGGCTAAGACTCGAACGCCTAAAGAACCGACTCTTTAAACAGTTCTGCTGAGATTCGTTCTCAAATTTGTTCACGTCCAACTTGTCTGCTAACTAACTTCAGCCAAGTCTATTTCTAGTGCTAAATATGATATCCAACTCTGGAGGTCTTATCTTCGTCGACTTTACTCACCGACCTTAAATCGAGCATCAAATTTATGTTCAATAAAAAGTGTTAAAGTTTCAGTAGGCTAAATAAATAATTCTATTACAAAGCGACCAAAGCGTAAATAAATATATCGGGTCAAAAGTAAACAATCAATGAATCAATTAAAAAATCAAATAAGAACCATGAACGACAACTAACCGATTCTTTCAAACTCAAAGATCGACTGCTGAAACCGTTCAGTCTTTTGACGATTTTGACTTTTAGCATAACCATCTGTAGTACATATTACTAGAGATGGCTATGCTTTTAGACCCTAAAGGATTAGACGCTAGAGGAACCCACGCAATAGTACGATAGTACTGAGGTTTCCGAGTAAAAAATGTAAACAAATTAATCGTGACGTCTTTGTAAACCAGAAGTCTAACCTCCAGTAGGGACAAAAATTATTATCTTGATCAATCAGAAGAAGCATATTAAAGATACCTCGCCTGAGAGTATATCTTTATACAATAGGCTAATAGAGCTTTCTTATAACCGGATATTAGGTCTACAATCAATTGACGTCAACATTTTTGGTTCCAGCGGCCATATGGGAGTTTAGCAGCTTGACAGTATAATCCCTTTATCTATGGTATAATAATATTATTCTCTTCTAACATACAGACCCTGATACCAGGATACCACCCAAGGCATATTGCCCGTGGAACCAAGCGGTCATAGGTTTCCGGTCTACAAAAAACGTCACGATCCCAGCTGTAGGTTACAGGTTTCCGGTATATTAATGACGTCATGATTTGTTTACACTTTTGAAAAATCTGAGTAATATCACAGATAAGTGAATACACAATGTATTCATTTATCTGTGGTAATATTATTCATCTCTTCTCTACAGTCTACAGACTTTGGGTAACACGGTAACACCATTGGTCGATATTCATATTCAATGGTAACACTTGACGAAAATTGGCGGCAACATTCTGTATTTTAACCTCTCTACTCTGACAGTGACAGTAACAACGAGAACGAATTAGTATTGTAGTTTAGTTTATTTAGTATGTTCTGTTCACACTAGTTTTTGTTTGGTTATTGGACTTTGTTTTCGAACGCTTGAAGTACACTAACTCCATCGGTTTTGATTTTGAATTTGAAACTTTAACCTGTCGTACCTTGTGCATTCAGCTCTGTGTTCGTGTGTTCAGTTAGTTCATTAGGTACTTACAGTGAGTAGCGAGGGGAATGTAACTTTGTATCAAAACAGCGTCATAATTAATCAGTTTTCAATACCGATAGTTTAGGTGTTTGTTCTTATGGCTTAATTGTTTTTGGTTTATCCTCTGAAGAGAAAAACTAATTATGCGGACAGATACTCTGAAGAAAGGAGAGCTTCCAAAAGATGATCAGTCCTCTTCTGATTGTAAGGTAAGTTTGTTGCCAACGGTAGGGCTTAACCCTTTGGCTGCAGAGAAAAATTTTAGATTGTTTTCATACCGCTATGAAAAACTCATGATTTCAGTTTTAAACTGCCATGGTGAAAATGTCAAGTCAGTCTGAGAACTGCCAGGATTAGGCTAATTAGCCTAGGCCTAGTTGATTTTGCAGTAAAATTCTGTTAAAAATTTGAATAGGTTAGGGCCTGATCAAAAATTGCAGTAAGGCCTAATGGGTTAAAAATCCAAATAATAATCGGTTATCTTTCAGGTTTCAGGTTTTATATAATGGAGAAAACCGTAACAGTAGGCCTACTTGTTTGGTTCACTGAATTGATTTGATTAAATCAACAGCTCTGAACCAATCTGGACGGTCGCTAGCAGTTAATGTGATGAACAGTGATGCTGATCACATAAAACGCTGGCAGTTCTTGCGATGTAGGCAAATTAATAGTTCTTACAAGCCAATCTAGTCAGCTCTTGGCGCTCATAAGGTTAAATAGACCAAATCATAGGTCTACCCTATTTTTTTTTTTTTTTACTTTACTCAGTGCCTAATTCAGGAAAGAAGGAGGAAGGGGAGGTTGATCAGGTAGGCTGCAAGTAACTTAATCATTTAGGCCCTAAATGCTGAATTAAAAACATATGCTAAGCTTAACTTACTAAATAGAATTTACTGGTTTGATTTAGGGGGTGACAGGAATTAAAATTGGCAAACGAATTCTTAGGGTTGAGCATCGAAGGGAAAACATCGATGTTAACGTTCGATGTTAAACAACGGATGTTACCATCGATACATATAAAACACCAAACTACTAAAATTGATATTTTTTAACGAAAAACATCAATGTTTTTATCAATGAAAAACATTATCGTTTTTTAGTCATAAATCGTGTCGGCAGACACTAACTGTTTTGTTTCGCATTCGGTAATTGTTAACTTGGTTCTCATGCTACCTCTCTAAAATAATTTTTTTTTCTAAATGTAGGAAATATTGATTTGAGTCAGTGATAATTTTTCCATGGAAAACGGTGAAAAACCCTGGAAAATCTGAAAAACAAAAAAATTTCCCATTTTTGAACAGTGCTTATCAACATTTTATGTTGTTATGATGTGTTTAAGCATAGACTAGATCACTGTAAGTAAGTAACTTATCCAGTAAAAGGTTTCAACCTCACTTACTAGAGTGTAATATGCTCTATACAACTTACCGTGGCTAGAAATAAAATTCTCCATAGTTAAAACGGAGAAAACATCAAGTTTTGGAGTACACAACAACAGTTTTGGAGTAGGCTTATTTTATTGAAGGGTTGAATCTGGCGAATATATCTGCGAATAATCTCTGATATAAACCAGGAGTTTAACGGGTTGCCTGATGGGAGGGGCAGACAAGAGAGGGAAGCGTAGGTGGATCGGTTCAAGTGCATTAGTCTCTTGTTAGTTCAACACTTGATACGTACTTTGACACTCTGTATTGACCGACACAGTCTGACACTCAAAATTGGCAAATGATCGCTGATAAACCTGAAGAGTTAAACTGCCTATTTCCATATTAAAAAGTAGGCCTCATAGTCAAAAATTTAAATTAAAGAATAATAACCATTAGGGTCTATCATAAATGTTTTACCTTTAGGAGCCGTTTTAGATGTGAAGGAGGTGAGACAGGGCAAAATACTTATTGAACAAATTTGTAGGAAAATTAAAATTAAATTCAGTAGGCCTAAGTTAAGTGATATTAAATTTTCAGGATCAGATTAGGTGCTATAGATAAAAAAAATAAATTATTTCTTTTAGCTTAGGCCTAGATTATCAATTATAACTTAATCCTTACGGTACCTCCTTTGGAGAGGTGGGGGGAGAAAACTTTCATTAGTTTTGAGACTTTTCCTTATATTTAGATCCCCCAAGGAATATTCGTACCAAATTTTGAATTTATAGCTTCATCAGGAAGTAGGTTAGAACTTTTATTAGTTTTCCTGAGCCAGTGAGTGAGTGAGTTACAGAAGTGACTGTATAGATATTTGGTCTCTGTTTTAGTTATTAGGTATATTAGTTGCCATTGGCTGTTGGGCTATTAATTAACAATCCTGTCTAAGGAATATGTCGGCCTTAGTCAGTAACAAGACTACAAGATCGCACCACAATCATCCTTCACTCATCTCTCATTCATACTTGGCTTAAAATACCTACCCGGATAGGTCGCCATTTCAGCTAATGTATCTAATGTATCTAATTATGAGTGTTATGTTGGGGGGAGGGTCGGGTATTGAAAAGTCACTAAACATAAATTAAAAGTAATTACACAGTACGGTACACAGTTTACAATTACTCGGCACAAGCTATTTTTTGTTATTACTTAGTTGGTGGTCCAGGTGGAATTTTTTCTAGTAAGTAATCATTCTATTATAAATCTCTTGTGGTGATTAAAATATCACCCTAAACAAAAGCAGGATTTAAATGTACCTAAACACTGAAAGAAAATGGCCTACCCCTTGAAAAAGTAGGCTAATCAGAATATTATAACAGTTGGCTGTATACCGCTTTTTAGGCTAGCCTACTTTAATTTTATCTCAGTAAACTTAATCAACAAATAAGTTTAAGGAAAACATTTAAGTTTTATTGTTTCAGTTAAAAAAATACTTAACATTGACAGAAAGTTACAGTAGTTATAAATAGGCCTAGGCCTATGTTTGTTGTTTTTTGTTGAGCCCTATTTTGGTAATTTACTTTTACATTGACCCACTGGGAGTTTTATTGGTTTTCCCAATTTTTCAGGATTTATTAAACTTCTGTATAAAATGAGTCTTCTATTTATTATTTTCAGACACTCTAAATCCGCTCTTTCAAGATTTCTTAAACTCAAGGTGTTCACAAAGTGAAGATAAAACCTAGCATTAAGTTTAAAACAGATTTTCTTATAGGCCTATTTAGAACTGTTTGATGTCATATCAAATGATTACTTTTTAGAAGTGGAAATTTAATACCTTGGGCTACAGATCTGCTCATTCTAACAGTACCTCAGGGCTTGTAACAGGTTATTTTTTTATTTTTTTGTTATTTTTTTTTGCTCTTGGTTATTTTTGGTTATTTTTTTTATTTTTTTGGAATTCGGTTATTTTTGTTATTTTTTTTGGAATTTTGGTTACTTTTTTATTTTTTTCAACCTCAAGAACTGCTACAAGCCCTGTTTACAGTATTCATCTGTCAGACGATCTTGTAGCAGCATCGCAGCAGACGAATGTCATCATCCTAAAATGCGTGAAAACTAAGTCTCGTTGCGTGAAAACCAAGTCTCGCCGTCAAATCTAGGCAGATTTGTGATTGATCTGTCAAGATTTTCTTTTTTACCAAGGTTAAGAATGTATTATCCCCAATATAACGCCGGTTTTCTAATTTTTAGCAGCATTTTTTGTGTACAAAAGGTTATTTTTTGGTTATTTTTTTTCTTATTTGAGTTATTTTTTTATTTTTTTCAACCTCTAGAACTGTCACAAGCCCTGTACCTTAATATATTACACTGGCTATTTTTGTGTACAGGAAGGGATGAAGGCCATCCGGAAAACTCTCCATCCCCTTCAGGTTGCTGCTGGAGATAAAGAGAATCTTGTGGGGGCAGGAAGGATGCCAGCATCAATAAGTGAGAAAGATGGAAAGCCAGTGGCCCTAAACAGGTTTAAAGATAATAAATTTTAATAATAGCCTACGTAGCCTATGTACAGTGTAGAACCCCATATATCCAGCCACTAAGGGAGTGAGTCTTGGCCAGTTAACGATTTGGCCAAATAAATCAGCCTATTATAGAAATTGTAATTTACAGCTATAATAACATATAACTCGGCTAATAGATAAAGTTCAAACTAGTGGTGTTTACTAAAACCAATAAAACACAACATAAACATTTGATTAAAGAAAACAATGAATAAGCACAATGGGGATAAAAAATAACCAACTATTTTATGGCTCAATTGAGTACAATGTAAAGAAACAGAGAGATAATAACGAGGGTCATCTTGAAAGTAAAGAACGTTCTTTCACTACATCTAGCCCAGTTACCCCATCTCTAGGACTGAGTGTGCAGTCTAAAGGTCCACTCCCATTCTCAATTTGAGCCACGTCGACCGATCACACATTTCATGCTGACAGCGTTTCAAGATGGCTGTGTCCATTAAAAATCTGGCCAATTACCTGATCTAATGTTGCTTCTTTCAGTTTCTTACCACTTGCAAACACCATCCTTCCTGAAAATTCCTTTACCTTTGAAAAAGAAGGTAATCACTCTTGTGATATTGATGCTGCTTCACAGGAGCAGGCGTCACGTCGACATATATCAGCAATACCCTTGTCAGGAAAAAAATACAAAAACACCCTAGTGTGCAATGGGATTTTTCACATCACATTTTTTTTATGGCTTGTCAAGTTATGAGTCAGAGTCAGAAATACTTTATTCATGATTTATAACAACAATGTATAAATACAGAATGGCGTCAATTATTAACTAAATACTAGCTTAAAATGAATATTAAAACTTAAAAATAATAAATAAAATACATTTGCATTTCATTTCAATGCTCACCAAAAAATTCTTTAATGGAATAAAAAGATTTTTCTATCAAAAACATTTTAAGTTTCTTTTTAAATGGTTTTATGTTCTCTATTGCATAAATTTCCTTCGGAAGGTGGTACAAAAATCTTGTCCCTGCAGCAGTAGGCTTTTTGTTATAAAACTCCAGGTTATGACCACGAATGGCTGGATAATTTTTATTTCGAGTGTTGTAATTATGGTTCATTCCTAAATTCGGCAATGTATCTGAAGATGTTTTGACACTCATTATAGTTTTTAAAATGTATAGTCCGAATACAGTGAGGATATTTAATTTAGAAAAATGTGGTTTAGCAGATTCATTGGGGCCTAAATTTAACATTATCCGAATGGCTCTTTTTTGGAGAACTAATATACTTTCCAAATTTTGAATATTGGCCGCACCATATAACTCAATTCCAAAAGTAATATGTGAGTTTATATGAGCGTGATAGACTTTTAATAGTATATCCAATGAGCAATATTTAGCCAATCTTGTCAATACATAAAGACCTGAGCAAATTTTATTTTTCAGCTTATGAATATGGTTTGTCCAGGATAAATTTTCATCTAATATTAACCCTAAAAATTTTGTCTCTTGTACTTGAGTTATTGGGACATTTTCTAATTTTATAGAAGGATTAGAGTTTTTATTTGTGCTGTGCAAAACGATATAAAATTGGTTTTATTTACGTTAAATATTAATTTATTGTTTGTCAAAAATTCTTTAATCAACATGAGGTTGTTTTGGGCTGCAATTTCAATTTCATTCATGGATTTACCAGAAACCAATAAATTTGAATCATCGGCATAGAGGCACAATTTACTGTTTTCATGTTTTATTGTTGTTGGGAGACCTTTAATGTAACAGAGGAATAAAATTGGACCAAGTATAGAGCCCTGAGGAACTCCATATTTGACATCCTTAAAAGAATATTTTACTTTAATTAATTGATTAAATTTGGTAACATGATTTATTTCCACATATTGTTTTTTATTTTCCAGATATGACTGAAAACATTTTAGAGACTTATTGACAATACCAAATTTTTCTAAAGTTCTAATCAAAATTTGATGTGAAACACAGTCAAAGGCCTTACTGAGGTCCATGAAGATTCCAACTGTGTTCTCTCCCTTATCTACTGAATCGATTATGGTCTCTACCAAGTCGATCCCTGCCGTAATGACAGATTTACCCGGTCGAAAACCATGTTGTTCAGTATCAAATAATTTATTTATTTCTAAATAATTGACTAAATGCGAATGCACTGCCCGTTCAAAAATTTTTCATATAGTTGGTAGGATTGATAACGGTCGATAGTTGGATGGTTCTGTTACATTATCAGTTTTGTGCAAAGGTCTAATTCTAGATATTTTTAATTTATCAGGAAAAGTACCGGAAATGAATGAAGAATTTATAGTGAACAAGCGGTTTGATTAAAGATTTTTGTGCACTTTTTAAAAAGTGCAAAAATGCAGTATTATCATAGGGTCTCACAATAAACTCACGATCACTTTTTCCTCTAGGCATAAACTCAATATCAAGTAAACATTTTGTAGCCCAACATCGAGTAAAAATTGTTGAAGTAAACATTTTAGGCCGCAAAACATTAAAATCAGCACATTCTGTTGGATTTTCAAAGGATTTTGAAAAGGTGTAAGAATGAAATGAGTGATTGGTTGGCAATCAATAAATGTTGGTTGTCCAGAAAGAAAATGTTATTTTCTTTCTCGACAACCCTCGTACAATGAAAACAAACTTAGAGATCCTGCACAAACACACACAATGATCCCGTAGACTATACATTTCGATATTGGCTTCTTTGAAGTGGCTGGATAAACTGAGGAGCTCTAAAACTAAAGCCGGATATTACTACCGGGCTTACTACTGTAATTTGTTCAATTATCACAAATAAGTCTATTGTTCAGTTTGATAATTTACATTAACTAGCCTAACTTATTCTGGTAAATTCAAAACGTATAATCTAAGCCTAGGTTTATGATTTGTTTATATATTTTCCTGCAGAGTCAAACTAAAGTTCTAAAACAGGCTATTATAATATATTAAACTTAGACTCAATCATGAATAACATGTTAGCGAATTTCCCCTATAGGGAAGAAGCTATTACCGTAGGTCTCATGGTAAGACCTAAGCCCGAGACCATGATAACTTTTCGTTTTGGGGCTACCAGAAGCAGAAAACACTATTCGTTCGAATTTTAGCGAATTTCCCCTATAGGGAAGAAGCTATTACCGTAGGTCTCATGGTAAGACCTAAGCCCGAGACCATGATAACTTTTCGTTTTGGGGCCCCCAGAAGCAAAAAACACCATTCGTTCAAATTTGTATATATACATATATCTATATATATATATTAGCGAATTTCCCCTATAGGGAAGAAGCTGTTACCGTAGGTCTCATGGTAAGGCCTAAGCCTAAAACTATCATAACTTTTCTTTTTGAGGTCCTCAGATGCCAAAAACACCATTCGTTCACTTTCATAAATATATATATATATATATATATATATATGTGTGTCTTTAAGCACAATAACTTGCGCAAAAATGTCCAATCGGAATGAAATTTGGCATAGACGTGTAAAGTAGTAATTATTCGGACGAGTTCGTAAACCAGCCCGATCGGACCACCGGAAGGGGGGGTAAAGGGGGGTAAACACCCCCAAAAATGGGTTTTTTGAGATTTTTACATAGAAAAATAAAATTTTTCAAATTTTTATTGGCACCATTGAATTCAGCCCAAAAAAACAAACAATTTAGTATTTTGAATCATGGCTCTATGTCCATTGGTTGCCGAGATATTGAAAGTGGTAAACGCAGTACGTTGTCCCAATGTTAACCTTATGGGAAATAAATAAAATTCTATATCTCGCTTATTTCTCAACATATCTTGATAAAACTTGGTAAATGGCTTCTTCTAATTAAGATCTACTAAATATTGAATTAAAACCACCCAGTTTTAATATACCTGTAGCAGCAAACCTGCATACTCATTCCCCATGGTATTCTTATGGAGCTTACAAAAACATGTCAAATCTCGCTATGTTGGATCGAAATATGTTGTTTTGCACTTGAAATTCGCTGAGTATGCAGGTCTGCTGCAACGGGGGTATCTATATATATGTGTCTGTAAGCACGATAGCGCTTGCAAAAATGGTCCGATCGGAAAGAAATTTGGCACAGGGGTGTAAAGTAGTAATTATTCGGATGAGTTCGAAAACCAGCCCAATCGGACCACTGGAAGGGGGGGTAAAGGGGGATAAACCCCCCAAAAATGGGTTTTTTGGGATTTTTACATAGAAAAATAAAAATTTTCCAATTTTGGTTAGCACCATTGGATTCAGCTCAAAAAAACAAACAATTTGATATTTTCAATCATTGCTCTAAGCCCATTGGTTACCGAGATACTGAAAGTGGTAAACACAGTACGTTGTCCTAATGTTAACCTTATGGAGATTAACTAAAATTCTATATCTCGCTTATTTCTCAACATATCTTAATAAAACTTGGTTTGTGGCTTCATCTATATGAGATTTAATGTATTTTAGTCTAAAATCACCGCAATTTCCATTTTTGTGGCGGCAAACCTGCATACTCATTCCCCATGTTATCCTTATGGGCATTAAAAAAATCCATATCTTCATTATTTCTGAACATATCTTGATAAAACTTGGTATATGGCTTCTTCGAAATAAGATCTACTAAATATTGAAATTAAACCCTCTAGTTTTAACATGCCTGTAGCAGCAAACCCCCATGTTATTCTTATGGAGATTACGAAAACATGTCATTATCTCACTACATTGGATGGAAGTATTTTTTTTTTACATTTGAAATTCGCTGAGTATGCAGGTCTGCTTCAACGGGGGTATTTATATATATCTATATATCTATATATGTGTCTGTAAGCACGATAGCGGCCGTAAAAATGGTCCGATCTTAATGAAATTTGGTACAGACATGTAAAGTGGTAATCCCTTGGACGAGTTCGTAAACCAGCCCGATCGGACCACCGGAAGGGGAGGTAAAGGGGGATAAACCCCCCCAAAAATGGGTTTTTTGAGTCTTTTACATAGGAAAGTAAAATTTATCGAATTTTTGTTAGCACCATTGAATTCAGCTTAAAAAAACAAACAATTTAGTATCTTGAATCACTGCTCTATGTCTATTGGTTACCGAGATATTGAATGTGGTAAACACAGTACGTTGTCCCAATGTTAACCTTATGGGAATTAAGAAAAATTCTATATCTCGGTTATTTCTCATCATATCTTGATAAAACTTGGCAAATAGCTTCTTCTAGTTCAAATCTACTGAATATTGAATTAAAACCACCCAGTTTTAATATACCCGTAGCAGCAAACCTACATACTCATTCCCCATGTTATGCTTACGGAGCTTACCAAAACATGTCAAATCTCGCTATGTTGGATTGAAATATGTTGTTTTGCATTTGATATTCGCTGAGTATGCAGGTCTGCTGCAACTGGGTATTTTTGTAGTACAGTCTATCATGTTTTTGTGACAAGACTATCTCAAGTTTTGTGATACAGAAGAGCGCCGATTATCCGAACTAATTGGGGAAAGGGGTGTTCGGATAACTGAATATTCAGATAATCAAATATGAAAAGACAACATTTTAAAATTATATACAGGTTGTCCGGAAATTATGGTAAAATATTTTACTATATGATAGTACAGGTAAAAATAAGAGAAAAAGTTCATATAAACATAGGTCCAAAAGTTCTTCGTTTTCCGTCTGTGTGTCTGTTTATGATTTTTACATATTTAATCATATCTCACGAACCTCTAAACGTATAAACTTCATACTTGGTATGTGGATGACCACTATTAAGACCTATTTTTGTATGAAGTATCAAATTTCTACTTTGTACCATTTCAAAATGGCGACTGTTTTTGTTTTCAAAGCTAAATATCTTAAAAACCGTAAATTTTAGAAAAATTATACAAGAGGCAAAAAAGTTGTGAAATTTAATCCGATTAACGTTGATATTAAGATCATGATGATCAGACTACTAATAACGGAGAAATTTTAACTTTTCCGAGTAAAAACATGCAAATTTCTGACAGTATGTTCTAAAGAACAATGTTTTTATTGAGAAAAGTTAAAATTTCTCCATAAATAGTAGTCCGATCATCATAATCTTAATATGAGCGTTAATTGGATTAAATTTCACAACTTTTTTGTCTCCTGTATAATTTTTATAAAATTTACGGTTTTAAGATATTTAGCTTTGAAGACTCTCCATTTTGAAATGGTACAAAGTAGAAATTTGATACTTCATACAAAAATAGGTCTTAATAGTGGTCATCCATGTACCAAGTTTGAATTTTATACGTTAAGAGGTTCGTGAGATATGATTAAATATGTAAAAATCACAAACAGACACACAGATGGAAAACAAAATCGTTCTAAGCGACAAAATTTCAAAATCGGAGATATTCAGTGAAAAAGGTTCTCTAGGACACGAACTACACTGTCTTATATTTTGTTTTGAAGAAATTTGAGTTGGCAGCCCTGATTTCGTCTGTCAAAGTTGGCGTACTTCGCGGAACTGCACAGACTTTTTGGGGAATAACGTTCTATTCGCTGAAAGATGGATTCCCCGCCGGGTGGCGCGTTGTCGCCCCACGACCAAAATCACGTAAATAAAAATAAAACACCTGAAGAAAATATTGGAAAGTGGAAGGGTAATTCCAGAAAGGAATATAGAAAAGTTGGATTACCCTATATTTCAAAAACTAAGAAGTCAAGGCCTGGAAATTGCCCCCAAAAGAAGTGGGTAGAATAACGTTTTAAGCACCACATTTGGATAAATTTTTGCGAAATGACGTATCACGTTATGTAACAACATTACATTTTTGTACATCTATATCAATAAAATTGTTTTATATTCGGTTTTATTTTCATTTATGTTGGTATTACTACAATCCCTGATGTTTTCTTTTTAAAGCAGGAGAGCAGTCCGTCAGAGAACGTTCCAAACGCCAGTCATTTAGAACCTTATTACCCCCAAAAACTCACGTAAAATGATGTAAAAAGCTTAATTTCGAGTAAAAATTCAATATAAGGCTATATTATTTTGTTATAAATTGGGTCTTAAAATTATAAGCTAAATATCTAAAAATAGCTAAATTATAAGCTATATTTGGGTCTTTCATGATTATAAGTTCTAACCTTGAAAAAAACACAAATTTTAGAATTCAACTTTCAACGCTTGATTACTCGAAACTAGGTTTTTGTCGTTTAGAACGTTTTACGGGGGACCCCTTCATATACTAAAATATTTTACCATAATTTCCGGACACCCTGTATACAGGGTGTTTCAGGATAAGTGTAAACAAATTCACCAGTCGATTCCTTACACTAAGACAAGAAAAAAATGTTATGTGAACATGGGTCCGAAAACTAGTTGTTTTGGAGTTACAGCCAAAAATTGATTTTTTCAGTTTCAAGTGTATTTATGGCACTTTTTTGCCTCTAGGTTAAAACATTATGAAGATATTTTGATGAAATTTTCACAGTTAGATAGATTATGAAATTCCAAAGAAATATCATTACTTTTCAGTACTGAAATTTTAAATATGGCTTAGTAAAAGTTGTTGAAAAATAAAATTTTTCCAAAAAATTCAATGCCTCTAAAAATATTTTATTTTTGATTGCTTATGAAATTTTTACTATTAAAGTATCTTGAATGCAACTTTCCCAAAAACTGCGGAATTTCAAGGAGAACAAAATAATAACAACTTTTTTATATCTTCGCCTGTGACTTTTTATGTTATTAACCAAAATATTGGAAGGTGTCAAAAATTAGAAAGTGAATCATCGAAATACTAGCCAGTCAAACAAAATTGCATAGAGCCTGAGGAATTTTTTTGGTATGATGATTTTTTATGAAACCTTCCAATAACTGTCGATTGTAAGATTTAAGAAATCCAGAATCCCCAAAAATCCAAGCACAAGACCCGCTACAGAAAATTATTCAAAATGGCGGCATTTTCCCTCCACAGGGTAAGCCGTGAACACAAACTTACTCCCTTCCTTTTTATTTGTACATTTTATGTTTCTCAATGGACTACCACAATAATTTTTGGTTCGTAATGTACTTTATTTTGATTGATTTCTGCATTTACTCAATTACGGCCGCCATCTTGGATCCGCAATATTTTATAAAAGCTCTTAACGTATGAAGAGAAACTACCTTAATAATTCGATAAAGCCAGTTTTCATTCCAGATTTTGTAAGCAGTAACTGAGAATTGATGAATACAATGCTGAAATCAGTGTGAAAAATTGCTTAAGATAAAAATTGAATGTATGCTTGTTGAAAAAGTACAACACAATTGGGTTTAATTTTGTTTAATCATATTCCATTTTCGTTGTTTCGTCTTGTATGTATTGTTCTGTTGTTATTGTTTTTAAATGAGTTGACAGTACTGTTTCCGTAAGCCACGGAAATCAATCGAAATGAAGTATATTACAAAGCAAAATTATTGTGGAGTCCAACGTTGAAAAACATAACATGTATAAATAAAAGGGAAGGGAGCAAGTTTCTGTTCACAGCCCATCCTGTGAAGGGAAAATGCCGCCATTTTGAATAATTTTCTGTAGTTGGTCTTGTGCTTGGATTTTTGGGGATTTTCGATTTCTTAAATTTTACAATCGACAGTTCTCGGAAGATTTAATAAAAAATCATCATACTAAAAAATTCCTCAGGCTCTACGCAATGTTTTTGACTGACTGGTCTTTTGATGATTTACTTTCTAATTTTTGTCATCTGCCAATATTTTAATTAATAACATAAAAAGTCACAGGCGAAGGTGTAAAAAAAGTTGTTATTATTTTGTTCTCCATGAAATTCCACAGTTTTTGAGAAAGTTGCATTCAAAATAATTTGATAGTAAAAATTTCATAAGCAATCAAAAATAAAATATTTTTAGAGGCATTGAATTTTTTGGAAAAATTTTATTTTTCAACAACTTTTACTAAGCACCATTTAAAATTTCGGTACTGGAAAGCAATGATATTTCTTTGGAATTTCATAATCTATCTAAGTGTGAAAATTTCATCAAAATATCTTCATAATTTTTTAATCTAGAGGCAAAAAAGTGCAATAAATACACTTAAAACTGAAAAAAAATCAATTTTTGGCTGTAACTCCAAAACAACTAGTTTTTGGACCCATGTTCACATAACATTTTTTTCTTGTCTTAGTGTAAGGAATCGACTGGTGAATTTGTTTACACTTATCCTGAAACACCCTGTATATAATGTAATTCTTAATAATAAAAAGGCTAAAAAATGATCAAACAAAAATTATTCACCTAATTTTACTATGAAATCTATCAGAATACATTGATATTTCGGCGCAACGGGAGTTTCGGTTGGCGCGTGAATTTGAATTGCTTGAGAATCATGTACAAAATATGAATTATTACGGCGTTCGGTTAACCGACGGTTCGGATGATCGACATTCGGATATTTGGCGCTCTACTGTAGTTCCAAAACTGGTTGGAACTATCACAGAAAAAACCAACACCATAAAGATCGGTCTTATGAAAGCATGAATCTTGGACCCATTTAAATAAATTTTGGGTAATTTGGTATTATACGGAGTCCACTATTTTTTGAGAGATTTTATTTACTGGATACAAAAAAAAACCATATAATTGGAAAGAACATACTTTAATTGACTTACTGTCCAATTTTGACATAATTATGATGAGTGGTCTTTATGTTCTGCCTCCCAAAAGACAGCGATGTTGGCGAAGATTGAATTGAACGCGTCGCCTTCGCTAGCGGCCATACCTGGTCGCCACATGTATGGCAAGCCTTATACAGCGCGCTGCGGTGGTTATGTTAGGTTGGGTTATCTAAATATGTTAGTAGGACTTTCCTCGTTTCGTCACGAATTGAACTCTACCAGATGAGTCATACTTTCAGCGGTGACAGATGATGCACGCGCTCCGGTCAACGACCTGACTTTGGCGTACTTGGAAAGGAATTGGCCGGTAAAAGTATCACTCATATGGTATCGTTAGATTCGTAAAGAACGAGAAAAGTCCCACTAACATATTTATGATAACCCAACCTAACATAACCACCGCAGCGCACTGTTTAAGGGTGGCCTCCGTATAATACCAAAGCACCAAATGTTGTTTAGAATTACCTTTAGATTGTTTTACTTTGATATATTATGGTTGTGTTTGGTGATAGGCCTATGACGATTCAGTTCCAGTAACTTAGTCTGAAGTAGGGTACCTTATAAGCTATAGGCAGATCTTTTTTACAATAAAATTCCTTTATCAAAATAGAAATGGTAGGTTCATAAAACTAAAGTTATCGACAATAAGTCAAACACATAATATTGTTCAAAATTGATTGGATTGTGTGAAAATTGTTGAATTTCTATGTATTTGGATACCTACACAGGTAATAAGCAATCAGTCACAGCCTTCTCTACTAAAACTTATCTACAATTGCAGAATTCCACTCAGAACTGTGTGGTGCCTGGTGCAGTGGGGATCTGTCCCACAGCAAGGCAGCTAATCACCAAAGTTGCAGCCACTCTTTGGTTAACACTCTGCAACTTTAGGAAAGATTGGATCCAAAATTTAATGAGGCCATACAATAAGTTTGAGTTTGAATAATTATTTTGTTTGATTTTTTATATTTTACACATTTAACTATTTTGTTGCAGCAAACATACCAATCCTTCACCCAAGAAAGATAAGCAGAAACTAAACAAAAACTCAGAAAAGAAGACAATTACTGAAAAAGATTTGACATCTGAAGGTAGGACTCAGTGGCGACGCATGACATTTTTGCGTGGTCATCGCTGATAGCATAAGAGTACACGGGGCTGCGCCGGCGCCACACGGCGGAACGGCTATATCTATATTTACTTATTTATTACGCTAGGGGTTTTTTTGTGATCATTACTCCTCCTAAACTACTGGGCTGATTTTAATAATTTAGAAAAGAGCTTGGCGTGAAGTTTTGCAGGAAATAAAATTTAAAAAGGTTCAAGTAAAGGGAAGAGCCCTAGACGTCCTTAAAGTTTCATATTAGTCCATAAGATTTAACATGGAAATAGAAATTTCAAATAAAGCAGCTGATTGGAGCAAACAAAGTTTTTCAGCAAAGCCAGATGTTTTTAATGGAATTGAAACCATTGCATGTAGAGCTGAACGCATTTCAGTTGATAAGGAAGATGAAATAAATAAACTATTATCCTAATACTTAAGGTCATAATTCAGTTTTAAAAAAAATATTTTGAATCACATGTGTGAAGATCTTAATTTTCACATATTCCAAAGAAAAATACTAAATAAAAGAAAAAATAAATTCTTATGTATAAATTCTATATATATAAATAGAAATTAAAGGAAAAGAATCAGACTTAACATTCATTATGAGTAGATTTATTTATTGAACCATTTTAGTTCTATTTGAGATTAATACCTGTGGCGTAGATAGACTTTGGTCAAGGGGGGGATATAACCGGGGGGTCTGGGGTACCCCCCCAGAAAAATTTTGAAAATTATAACTCTAAAAGTTAACTTTTATATTTGATTGGAACCTCGACAATTTTGTCTTTAATGGTCGAAGTTCTGACCACTAAAGACAAAATTGCTTTCCTACCGTATGTTTAAGGTACTACCGATAAAATTGAAAGAATACTTAAAAGATATTAAATAAAAACCATATACAAGCCCCCAATGAAAATTAAACAGTTTTTAAGGCCTATTAAGGATAAAATTCCGTTAAATATGTCCGGTGTATACCATATTGGTTGTAGCTTGGGAAATGTTATGTTGGAGAAACAGGTCGATTAATTAAAACACGGGTTAATGAACACATTAGATTTACTAAAAACATGAATACAGAAGCTTCAGCCGTTGCAGACCATTCGTGGACCACTAAACATGGAATAAAATTTGATGAAGTTAAAGTTCTAGCTAGTTCCTCAGACTATTATGAAAGAAAAATTTTAGAAGCCGTAGAAATTAGAAAACACGTAAATAACTTTAACAAAGATAAAGGAATAGATTTAAGTAATACATGGGCACCAGTTATAAAGGAAATAGAATGTTCCGGCAATAGTGCGAAGGGTCAACAACTTAGGGCAAAGAATGTAAACAATGCTCCGCCTCCACCCCACTGCGGCCGTCTTCCACCGAATTCCAGGACCCGGGACATTCCCGGAGGTTCTAGAATGGTACAGGCTCCAGTTAGTTCGGTCAATGCCGACCAACGGAGTCTATATAAGCTGCGCCCCAGGCCATCGGCCTCTTCAGTACAGTAGTGGAATAATTGTGCTCGCCCTGAAGATAGACTTCTGTAATGAGTCCGAAACGTCGGCTTCACAGCGATACAACATCTCTACGCGGGGAAACCCAGAAGATCTCAGGAGTGAATTAAGTGCCCGCGGAAGCTTATCTTTGAATAATAAATAGCAAAGTTGATATTTTTGGCCTATTTTATAATTTTAAATTTAAAAATATATGGGCTAAATAAAAATAATATATATCATTTATACATGCACTAGCCTAGATTAACAACATACCCAAATATTAGACAAATCTGTTAACAAAGATAAAAGTTAGCATTTTTACCTAATTTTGTAATTTTATATTTTAAAAGTTATAGGGTAGATAGAATTAATTTATACTATTTACAAGTTCACTTGCTTAACTTAACAACATATCCAAATATTAGACAAATCGGACAACAAAGGGCAAAGTTGAAATGATACCCAATCACAAAGTTAGTAATGACATATGCAACAACATATCCAAGCGGGAAAGATAATATTTTAGGAATAACATATGCTATAGACAGTAAGAGTAAGTTTAAACATACGGATCAGGATCAGTTTTGCACCGGATCAGTTTTGCACGGCCGGTGCAAAAACTGATCCCATGTTATTTCCCATAAGAAAGTTGCTAAAAAGTGAGTCTCTTTCTGGTTTTATATCTACTTGTATTTTACTTTACATAGATTGGGCTCGAGTATTCGTTTTAGGAGTCAACATGGCCAATTTCTCTGGTCGGGAATCGTTTTGAAATAGTTGGGAAAGGTCAGAAAAAAAGTCTGAAGTTTCATATGTGAAATCTGGGAAACGCCTTGCTTTGGTTTTACCGCGGCTGGCAAATTTCTCGGTCACATTACGGCAATGACAGCTCTTGGTTAGGCTATATCGTAGCCTATGAACATCGGTTGTGAAAAATCATAAAAACCATAAGATAAAATCATATTATTATATAATAAATAATTTCTTATCCATCACGTCAAAGACACGTTAAAAAATATATTATATTTCTTGTTTTTTGGTGCCGGGGGGGGGGGGGGGGGCGGGGGGTGCCAAACTCCGATTTTGCCCCGGGCGACAGTAAGTGTAGATCTGACACTGAGGGACGTGGCACATCTGTCGCGCAAAGCGAAACGCCATGCATAAAAATAGCCTGATACTCCAAACATTTATGATTTTCTTTTGAAAATAATAGACATTTAGGCTTCTATCATTATGTTATTTGTAGTTTTATTCAAAATATTTACTTTTAAAACTGAGTTAGTCATCGGAGAATCTGTAGATGACCGCACGCCTCGCCACTGGTAGGATTATCTTCAGTCATTAATAAGACATAATCCTAGTCAATAAACTTGCTATTGATACATTGTAATGGTTTCAAAGCCTTAAAATGATAATAATTTTTAGCTTTAAATTCTTTGTTAGGCCGGTTGATCACTGACGTGATTAAACATTTTTTGTTAACCGCTGCAAAAACAGCAGTTTTCATGACATTTTGCGGATCTAAAGAAGCTCTTCTTTGCCCTTGGGAGAAAAAGAATCACCCGACGTTGAGGACGTCAGCTGTTCATTTATAATGTGCTAAAAATGCAAATGTGTGTACGTCAGCTTCGATGGTGAGCTATCGCTTGCATCGAGAGTAGTCATTGTTTATTATTATCAATTGCAATTCATTGTTGCATTGTTGTCGGCTTAATCAATTTGTGAAACTTGCTCATTCCACCAATCGATTATTAAGGGAGTTCGATACATCAATATTTGTTCATTGTTGTCAATCTAACTTAACAGTAATGGAACAGACAATCAGCTGATTGTTTTAAATATCAAGATCAAGGTGAAATCATCTTTGGGAGGTATCTTGAAAAATAAAAAAGTTATAACATTTTGGTTTTCTTAAGTAGTTAGAGTGTTGTATTGAGCGATATAACAAAAAGTATAGTTCATCACAAGGGCCCAAAGCTGCACTTCATTACTCAATCATTTTTCCTTGGTAAAACTTGACCTTGTACGAAAAGCGACACTTTAGGCCCTTGTAATAAAATATACCATTAACTTTTGTCTTTTGAGGGTAAAAAAAAAGTTTTTCGCGTTCTGTCTGTCCTCGATGACAAAATTGAAGACGACAGTGTTAGTTACCAGTCCACTCCATGCAATTTTTATCAGCTCCCTACAAAATCAACAATATTTTTTAAAACTAATTTACTAGATAAAGTCGATGAGATAATTGTAACATGATAAAACACACAGGCAATTTAATTTTTCCTAAAATATTAGCCATATCCCACGGGCCTTAAGATCGTTGAAGTTGTTCTCATTTAAACATGTAAATTCTCTATAAAAAGAACACAAGGGATAGTACTTGTTTTGAAAGATTTATATTGCAGAAGATAAATACCCCATTGCCGCAGACCTGTATACTAAGCAAATTTCTGATGCTTAGAATCATACATAAGCGATACATGACCTTTGAGAATCTGAACTGTGAGAATCCATGATATTGATTTTCGCGGACATTTGTCATCTCATCACTGATTGGTAAAAAACAAGTTTCATAATGTTTCGGGATCTGGAATCTGATCCCGTCTTCAGGTGGAAAAAAAACCTAGAACAAACAAGATTAGTAACCCAACATAGTAAGATGAGTAATAAGATTAGTGTGGGTTACTAATCTTGCTATGCTATAGGTTTTTTTTCCGCCTAAAGGTGGGATCAGATTCCAGATCCCGAAATGTCAGGAAACTTGTTTTTTACTATTCAGTGATGGCAAATTTCCACAAAAATCAAAATCAAAATATAAAATCAGCATCACCAAGAAACAAAGCACCATAGCAAACAAAGAATATGAGAAGCCATGTTGAGAAACAAGTGAGATATAGAATTTTTCTTATTTCCCATGAGGATAGCTAAGGGACAATGTACTGTGTTTACTGCTTTCAATATCTCTGTAACCAATGGTCATAGAGCAATGATTCAAAACATTGAATTGTTTGTTTCTTTAGCTAAACTCAATGGTGCAAAATAGGAATTAGATTTTTTATTTTCTATATTAAAAAAAACACATTTTTGGTGGGGTTTATCCCCCTTTACCCTCTTTCCAATGGTCCGATCAGGCTGGTTTACGAACTTGTCTGTGTGATTACCACTTTACATGTCTGTTCCAAATTTCATTAAGATTTTATGGCTACTATCATGTTATCAGTCAGTTATATATATAGAAATTCAAACCAATAGGCCTATTGCATTTTTGTTCTGGGGCCCCAAAATGAAATGTTATGGCTTTGGTTCTGGGCTTTGCTTAGTGATGGATTATAAGAGATGCTCGCTAATCCTGAGTGTTCGGGACTTTAGAAGTATTAAGTAATCAGAAACGCGCACTTCTAATCAGGATTAATGTGCACCTTCAAAAAATAGCTGTTTTGTCATAAGAAAATATTGCTAAAATGTTATTGTGTGTTTTTTGTGCACCTGACCTCTGCCAATTGCCAGCGAACTACACTGATCCACGCACACACTAAAGGCAACCCATGAACTCAGGCAATCGCGCCCTCGCCCTTACAAAGATTCCTCCCCCTCCCAAAAAAACACCCTCAGACAATGACAGCATGATTGAATATGCCAACCATCAGAAGCCAGATTTTTTTTTTTTTTTTTTGCTAGGAGGATTTGATTTGGAAGCCTGATCCCACCCCATAAAAAAATTCTGGTGAGGGTACTTCAGCCATTTTTTTGTCCTCTTTTATGGCTACCAGAAAGGAAATGAAGCTTTTAATTTCCCTTGGGGCCGCTAGAATGTTATCAGTCATATATAGAAATTTGAACGAATGGGCCTATTGCATTTTGATTCTGGGGGCCCCAAAATGAAAAGTTGGTCTTGTGCTTAGGTCATGCCATTTAGTAGATTAATAAAGCGGAATAAAAAAAAATAGGTAGATGGATTAGGTTTGGCGAAGTAGACTGGGTGGGGAAAAGATATACCTTTATCCAGTGGATATTGGCCTAAAAGGATAAGTGGTCCTCATTTTAGCGAATTTCCCCTATAGGGAAGAAGCTATTACCGTAGGTCTCATAGTAAGACCTAAGCCCGAGACCACGATAACTTTTTGTTTCGGGGCCACCTGAAGCAAAAAACACAATTCGTTCGAATTTTTAGATATATATATATGTATGTGTCTGTTAGCACAATAGCGGCCATAAAAATGGTCCGATCGTAATGAAAATTGGTACAGACCTGTAAAGTGGTAATCACTCGGACGAGTTTGTGAACCAGCCCGATCCGACCACCAGAAGGGGGGTTAAAGGGGGATAAACCCTCCAAAATGGGTTTTTTGAGTTTTTTACAAAGAAAAATCAATTTTATCGAAATTTTGTTGGCACCATTGAATTCAGCTCAAAAAACAAACAATTTAATATCTTGAATCATTGCTCTATGTCCATTGGTTACCGAGATATTGAAATTGGTAAACACAGTACGTTGTCCCAATATTAACCTTATGGGAAAAAAGAAAAATTCTATATCTCGGTTATTTCTTAATATATCTTGATAAAACTTGGTAAATGGCTTCTTCTTGTTCAGATCTACTAAATATTGAATTTAAAACCCAGTTTTAATATACCTGTAGCAGCAAACCTGCATACTCAATCCCCATGTTATTCTTATGGAGCTTACCAAAACATGTCAAATCTGGCTATGTTGGATTAAAATATATTGTTTTGCATTTGAAATTCGCTGAGTATGCAGGTCTGCTGCAATGGGGGTATTTGCCCTTACCTTGGTCGCCAGTTCACCCCTGCCCAGCGTTCCCTGGTGGGGAACTGAAGTTGTTCACTGAAAGACAGCTGCAACACTGCCTCCAACAGTGACAATTTACCTTGCTGTAATCAGTATTGGTAGTTATCTTTATCCAGTAGATATTAACTAAAGGGATAAGTGGCCCCCATCCACTTTCCTTACGTTGCTGTAATCAGTATTGGTAGGTATACAGGATATAACTAACTATCAAAAATCAGTTAGGATTCCACTGGGGGTGGATGGGGACCAGCTCTTAACCCTTTGCGATCAGTTTGAATATTTGCTGCTATTCCGTAGCGATCGTGAGGCCAGCTCTACTACCCGCCATCATTCGCGTACAGAAGTCGGATTTTTTCCCACAGCAGTTGTCATTTGCGATTGGATGTCCAGCAGGGCTGGCCAACATAAAATCCAACGAACGCTCGGGTGTCCAGCAAGACTGGCCGATAAGTGCCGATAACTTATGTTCTTGTTTGTTATTCTAAATTTTGCCTGATGCCTGTAGAGTGCTGCAACCTAGTGAGGAGTTATTTAACTAAATGATTGGCAGGCTTGTAACATTGAATAGTGAAAATACCCTACGATAACATTGCTGGCTTAAAATAAAAACAATCCCGAGCTGCCGGGCGTGAAAACAATCCCGAGCTGCCGGGTGTGAAAACAATTCTGAGCTGACGGGAGTGAGCCGCCATGGTGAATGCCGAGCTGACGCGGAGTGGGGTGTGGCCAGTACAGCTGGCCATCTGACCGGTGAAACCAAGCTGTTCGGAAATTAATTCCAACTACAGGCTGAGTGCGTTGTGGCCAGTCCTGCTGGCCTTACGATCGCAAAGGGTTAAGCTCATTCTACACTAGCATGTAGCAGTGTCGCCACTTGAACTCATTGATTACATTGTTGTTGTACCAATACAGGTTTACCAACTCCTCCTTTGTGTTAACACTTCAAGTACTACAACACTTCATTGATCACTGGTTAGGTATAATTTTGAGTGACAACACTAATATTTGTTTAAAACAAAACAAATAGCATCACCACTCAAGATTGCATCTCTTCGATAAAGTGATGATCACTTGAAGTGTTAACACAGGTGTTGGTAAACCTGTGTTGGTATAACAACAATGTAATCAGTGTGTTCAAGTGACGCCACTGCTACATGCTAGTGTAAACTTGGCTTTACTGCATTTGGTTGTGTTTCATTTGCTCTAAATTTAAATGGTACAAAACAGAAACATTAATTTTTCTCCAAATTTGCACCTGTCGTCAACATGGAGACAAGTTCCTGTCTTGAAATTCCTTAGAGATGCACACTGAGAGGATGGCTAGTTGTCAAATTAATTGATTTTACGTATTGAAAGTAAGTGAGGCGGAGAAAACAAACCAACGATATATTGCAATTATCTGCTAATTCTTTTAAACTAAATTTTAATTAATTATTTTTTCCAGAAGGGCCAAGTGAGCATTACTGGGAGGTGTTGGCAGAAACCCGTCGTAAGGCTTTGGAAAAAGCGTTGAAGGAAAACCAGCAACTTCATGCGCAAATCAACAAACTGACAGAAGAAAAGGAGAAGTACAAAAATCTGCTAGATGAAGCTCAAATTATTATTGACACTCTTAATGTAAGTCCGAATCACATATTTTTAGACACTTTCATTTCTGCAAATTTGTATTATTATATGAGGAAATTACATATGGTTGGGGATCGAGTTTCCAGTCTACGGACTACAGTTTAAGGATACTGGTCCTGCTGGTTTATTTAAGAGTTTGTCGGTTTAAAGTAAGTGTGCAAAGCTAGTTTAAAATAGCTCAGTGCCTTGAATTCGGCACTGTGTAGTGAAATTTTATCTTAAAAAAAGTAAACCAATCAAAGTTCTTACAGTTGAGTAATAAAGTTCAAAATAATGTTTAGTTAATTATGTTGTCTTTCGTTATGATCTTTTTCTCTATAAAGATTCAGTTATTTTTGTCAGCTTTGCATTGTGACCTAATATTAAGTTTGTTGCGCACTATACGAGGTACAGTCAAAAAGTTCCCAGAATGAATTTTTGTAGACATTTAGCGCGATCGCCAGAAGGAAATTCAACTTGCATTAGTTGGTACGACTCCTGGGGAGGGCATATCGGTAGTGGGGGTATAGCTAACTTTCTGTAGTGCAGCACTGGAAAGCCCTTTTCGTGTTCCTGCAAGTCTACATTGTCGAATTTTGAAAAATGGTATTTCATGACCAGCACGCGAACATTAAGTTCTGTATTTAACTTAAAAATCACATAGTGAGACTCTTGAGTTGTTAATTCAAGCTAATGTAGAAGAGGCGATGAAGAAAAGTCAAGTTTAGGAGTGTCACAAACGGTTCCGTGAAGGCCGTGAAAGCATTGAGGATGACCCTCGTATTGGACGACCTTCAAACATCAGTTAATGACGGAAACATTGAGCGAGTACGACAAGTTGTGCATGAAACTCGGAAATTAACAATCGATGAAATTGCATTTCAGGTAAATTTATCACATGGAAGTGTGTCTTTATGATCATTTGAACATACATCGAATTTGTTCACTTAACAAAGAAATCCGACATTTTGGACATGCAGGTACACAAAAAGCGCTTTTCAATGCTGCACTACGGCAAGTCAGCTATACCCACATTACCGATATGCCCTCCCCAGGAGTCGTACCAACTACTGCAAGGCGAATTTCCCGCTGGCGATCGCGCTAAAAGTCTACAAAAATTCATTCCGGGAACTTTTTGACTGTACCTCGTATATATATGTATGAAAAAGGTATCAAATAAAGTACACTATCTTAATTACATCAGAAGTGATATTTTTTAGGAAGTTATTGCCGAAATGGACAATGAAGATGTCAGCAGAAATGAAGATGAAATCCGCAGAGCTTAAACATTAACTGTTGTAATAGTGTGGTATTGTTAACTGAAGTTGAATATTTTTAGTGCTAATTGCCAGTAACTTTCTTTCTGGGACTTGTGAGGAAAAGGTATTTTTCTTTATTTCTAAAATATCTAGTTTCTACCTTTTTATATACATATCATCACTTACTTAGTACAAAAAAATTAGTTGTGTAAGTCATTTTGTAGTTTGTTTGAAAACATTTAAATTTCCATCGATGTAATACCTATAGTTTTTATAGTTATGTATATTTTAGCAAACATAAACTTTTTAATAAACTTCCATTTATAATGCGTGTACATTAAATTTCATACCTAAATATTGTTAAATAATTTTGTATTATTATTTTTCTATAATTTGATATATTGTTGAGTGACTCTGGTGGAACAAACATGGATGTTTGTTGATAAATTAAAACAGTAATCAAATCAATAATAGGCTCATTAATAAACAAACCAAGTGAATCTGACTCTACGAATTAGTGGTGTCAAAGATTCGTTGTCTGTCACTTTGTAGGCGTATAGGTGTGTTTTTAACGTAACAACTCAAAAACGGATAACTGATAACCGATAACTGATCATGTTCAAATTTTAGACGAACCTTTGATAGCTCACTGAAAATATACCATTCAATTTTGAAGTAATTTCTCTCAACCTTTTCTTAGCAATTTGATTTGAAAATCTGAAAAAAATGCCAATAAATTAGCAATAGTGAAAAATTGTTCTTATCTTTTTGCATATGTATGCTGCTGCTCTCTGGCAGGATTCTTATGTACAATTTCATATAGTAAATTGGTAGAAAGTTTTATATATTTTTCATGTAAATTTAAATTTAGGTTTTTCTACTCATCATAGTTATGAAATCAAAGTAACTGGAGAAACGTTAATAAACAGCATGTGAGTGAATTTTATTTTGGAAAATATATGCTGAAAAAATGCCAATAAATTAGCAATAGTGAAAAATTGTTTTTATTAAACAATGGGGTGCAAATTAAGATAATTTAATATATTAGTGATTCAATATTTGACAAATATATTTTTGCATATGTTTGCTGCTGCTCTCTGGTACGATTCTTTTGTACAATTTCATGTAATATATCGGGAGAAAGTTTCATGTGTTTTTTCATGTAAATTTAGGTTTCTACTCATCATAATTATGAAACCTTTTTTTAAGTAACTGAAGAATCGCTAATCAAAGAGCATGTGATTTACTTTTTTTGGAAAGTATATCCTTCAAATATTTATTGACTGGTTTCTTTTCTTTCCTTTTTGAAAGTTTTTGTTTTCTCTTTGAATTATTTTTATTTGTATAGCATGGTTTAACACAGTTTTTCGCTAGTGTTTATTTTATGGCAATGGATTTGGTTTGTTACTGTTTGGGCGAGTACTTGACAGTCGAGTAATTACTCGAGTAGTTGTCTACTACTCGAGGTCGAGTCGAGTACTTCCAACTACTCGACTTAAACGAGTCGGGTAGTTAGTAGCGTTTACGTGCGATCGATTTTACGTGTGATTTACGTACATGCGATCAAACATTTAGAATATTACACAAAACATACAGACACATGCACACATTACCGGCCGGTATGATACAAGCTCCAGACTCAAAAAAAAAAAGAGTCTGGAACTCATATCATACTGGCCGGTAATGTCTCGCGTGTACCCGTGTGTTTTGTGTAATATTCTAAATGTATGTATTTTTAACTATTGACGACCAACATATGTTCTGTGTAGAAGATTTTGAAAATGGCATTATTATGCTGACACTCGAGTAAATCTGTAAGATTACAACATGAATTGAAGACAGTTTAAGTTATGTAACCTTTTTTAATTAGGTTTCAAAATATGTTAAATTTAAAATCAGTCTCTGCCAATGATGGTTCACAACTGATTGAAAGTATCAGAGTCATTCAAAAAAAGCTTTTTAACCACACTACCAAGAAGTCACCTGATTTACATATGTCATATGAAGGCCGAAAATAACTCTTTTCTGTCAGGGGGCCGAAAGTCAGCTGTTCGTTTATTCGCTTGAACATTACATAACTGAATGGCGATCAATAGGTTCAAACAATAAGCTAGTGGCGATCATATGATTTTCATTGCTGTCGTTGCTTAGCAACCATGATAAAGAAGTTGTATCATCACTCATAATCTCAAAGTTTTGGTTTAAAGTGTATCAAATAAAAATTCAAAATGTTAAATACGGATTTTTTTATTGTATAGTGTGGTGAAAAATAGTGTCCGCACTTTGGCCAAAAGAATTTTGCAGCTCTTGGTTGTTTCATTGGTTCTCGACTTCATCTCGAATTTGAAAACTCGAGCCCGTAAAACCTCATTCTCAGCCCTTGGTGCATAATATACTATTGCAAACAAATGTGGTTACGATCATGAATAGGTATCATCCTGATAAATCGCTCCCCCGACAGAATGCCACCTATTTTATACCAGTTTTGAGGTGGCAGGTTGTGTGATGTCAACCTTTTGAAGGAGGTGGCGTGGAAACTTGACGAGGTCGTGCAATATGGTGATCAGTTGTAGACGCGACTGTCAAGCAGCCACCCTGTTTTATGAGCCATTTTGTCAGATAGCCGGTACAACCTTTTAAAATATAAATACTCACATAAAACTATTATTCTTTAATCTGTCGTAATCCAGTCGGTTTTTCCAGCCCATCAATAAGTTGACCATCATAATTTGATCATCCCTATGCAAATGATTGACTATTTTTTATTGTAAAAATATTTATCACATTTAAAAGAAGTTCTGAATTTTTATATTGTCCTACAAATGGTCACTAGTAGTTAAAGAATTATTGTTACTTAAATTTTAGAACTGTCCAAGGAATTCATAAATTACCAGCTGCTTGCAAATTGAGGCATTGAGAACAAATGTCATTTCATAGAGTTGGATGAAGATTGCATGGAGCCCCCTTCTGAGCTTTGGTTGTTGAGATTGGTGCACTCCTGTTATAGTCAACCTGTATACTCAATGAATTTTGAAAGATTAAATAAATAGTTTTGATGAAGCTTCAAACAAGTAAAATCAATTCAAAAAGTCCATGAATATACTTGCAAAGTATTTTCTGAGAATAACATGCAGGTTTGCTCAATAAAATGTGAAAATTGAGGGTTTTATTAAAGTTTGTTGAGAAAGAGGGTACGGTCTCTTTTTTACCTTGTTTTTGCCCCGCTTACATAGACTGTCAAATGTGCATTGACGTTATCAAGCAAAGCAAGGAGTGAGCCGGTACAGTACAAGGGTGAACAGTACTGATAAAAGTGTGTGACAACCTCGAGTCTCGAACATGCGATGCTGCTGCTATAGTTCGTAGGCCGAGAACACTACAACTATGCCAACGACTCACTTAAATCATGATCAAGTACACATCAACAAGCTGAAGCCATATACCACATGATTTATTAGTATGTGTTGGGAAATTAATGAACTGTATTAATGTTTTATTATTTTCTATAAGGTTAACGTGGAAATGAGTTTGCAGGTTAGCTACCATAAAAAAGTAAAAATGGGGGACAATCGAGACAAAATCTAGTAGATCTCAACTGAATGAAGCCCAGTTTGATTAAGGTTGTGTAGCCTATTTCACGTTATGCACAGGGATGAAAACAGAATAGGGTGGCTATTTAAGCATGACGGGGTGGCGTCAGCTACTACTTATGATTTGTGGTGATCTGCAGCCATGCGGAGGTGGCGGTTCATCGTTGTGTCATCAGACGGCAATTCTTGTGGTTTAAGGGGTTCAAACGAATTCCTTTAATCATTTTAATGATATAGTGAATGAATACAGGATTCTCTGGATTTAATAAGGATTTGTTGGACCCCTGCTAAATTCATTGGTTAAACTTGCAAAAAACCAATGTTTATTTCAGAGTCAAAAGAAAATGAAAATGAAAATATTTGAATGCTAGTGACAGATATAATATTTTTTGTAGTTTTAGCGAATTTCCTGAAAGGAATAAGCTATTACCGCAGGTCTCATGGTAAGACCTTAGCCTGAGACCGTGTTAACTTTTCATTTTGGGGCCCTTAGACACAAAAAACACTATTTGTTATACATGTGTCTGTTAACACAATAGCGGCCGTAAATATGGTCCGAACTAAATGAAATTTGGTACAGACGTGTAAAGTGGTAATCACTCGGACGAGTTCGTAAGCCAGCATGATTGGACAACCGGAAGGTGTGGTAGGGGGTAAACCCCCCCAAAAATGGATTTTTTGAGTTTTTTACATAGAAAAATCAAAATAATGCAATTTCAGTTGCCACCATTGAATTCAAATCAAAAAAGCAAACAATTTAGTGTTTTGAATCACTGCTCTATGTTCATTGGTTACCGAGTTATTGAAAATGGTACACACAGCACATCGTCACAATGTTAACCTTATGGGAAATAAGTAAAATTCTATATCTTGCTTATTTCTCAACATATCTGGATAAAACTTGGTAAATGGTCTCTTTTCAGATCTACTAAATATTGAATTAAAATCACCCATTTTTAATATACCTGTAGCAGTAAACCTGCATACTCATTTGCCATGTTATTCGTACAGAGCTTACAAAAACATGTCAAATCTCGCTATGTTGGATTGAAACATGTTGTTTTGCATTTGAAATTCGCTGAGTATGCAGGTCTGCTGCAACGGGTGTATTTTATTTTGAGAGAGACTGACACATTTCAGAACTATGTATTTTAATTTAACTTAGAAAGCCGTAGTAAAGGTTATGCACTTGGCAGCAGTTTTAGTGTTATTCCAATTCCAATAGAAAGAACAGCTATGATATTTTGGTTAAAAATTAAACAATAACTGCCACAACATTGACATACACGTACTGTCATTATGAAATCCTATTCAATTTGTGCATAGTTAGGGTTTTCTAGAATTGAATTACTCAGCCACTTATATCGAATTGAATATGTGTATTTTTACTTCAAAGATTTTGTTTATCAGATTTTGAATTGTTATTAAAAGAGTATATCCTCAGCTGGCATGAAGAAGTTTGACATTGACATTTTGTTAAGAGATCACCTGCTAGTTACTAAAGTGTTGGAACTGGCATAAGGGATATAAATCTCATTACCAACAACGTTATCTCAGAATCGGCGGTACTGAACCAAGATTTGACTCATAATTGGTTTCTAGATAAGATAAAGTTAATTTGTGACCTAAATTAAGCTGAGTCTCAATCAGTTTGGACCTAAAGGGCTGCACTGTGCAAGCCTCCGTTGTCCTTGGAAAAATATGTCTAATGCGGGACACTAAATTTGTAAGTTATGCAACTTTTGGTTAAGTTTCTTCATGTTTATTTTCTTAACTATCATCCAGAGGTTTAAAAGCTAGAACATATCTTCTGTCTTAGTCAGTGTAATGGAACCACTTTTTGAGCTCTCTGGGGAGTTTTCCCCATACAGGCTCCACTGAGGGCACAATACCTTATTCAACTTCTGTAGAATATCACGCCTACAGACAAAGAAAAAGAAGATCGCCACTCCCTGAAATCAAAGATAGTAAATTATGTTTTATTTAAAGTCAAAAGTCAGTCCCCTTGAAAGCTTGGCTTGTTAGTTATTTATGTTTGAAAAATTAAACAATTAATTGTACAACTTTACAAATTGTCTCTTATTCCTTGACTTATTCTTAATTTTTAAGTTCTAGACTGTAGTACACCATGGATTAATTGGAGTTATGAAGCAGGACACCAATCTGGATAACAAAAAATTCAAAATAATCCAAGCTCATTATAATGTTGCCTGGCGAGTGGTCACATAAAACCTAGTCTTTGATATAGTGATGCTGCAACCAGTGAATTAAGATAACAACATGTTAGTTTTACACCTATTCATTTTGAAACGTTATATCAGTTCACACAAAGCTTTCATCACTAAAAACAAGATGGAGGAGAGTAACAAGCTAACCCAAGAAATTTTGGTAGGTTATGCATATGTTGATTATTGCTAGCGCACACAGCAGCAAACCAAAACATTCGTCATTTGAAAATTCTATAATGTACGATATGGGTAATGCGGCGTTAAAATTTTTTAATGTTTTGCAGTACTGTACTGTGTTTTCCTTCCTTTAGAAGGCCCTCTTCCAGGGCCGTAACGACCACCGGGGCACCGCCCCGGGGCCCCCGATCGAGGGGCATATATGCGTACTACTTCCGAAAAACGTAATTTTTAGATTAAAAATCAACAAAAAATGTATAGACCTAATATATTTGTAAAAAGCGAGAGACTGAATTTTGTACATAGTAATTTTTAGACTGATTAGTTGCCACTGAGTGTGTTGTGTAACATTACAGTGATGTGGTTAACAAAAGGTCTTCCATACTAGTATGTGCCAACACATTCGATGAATGCCCCCAAAAGCATGAGTTTGTGTCACGCATTTCATAGATGGAACAAACCAGGTCTCGAATTTGTTAGTTAGGGGATTGTTCACTGAAGGTTATGCCCCTGGGACTGATTCGTTGCCACTGAGTGTGTTGTGTAACATTACAGTGATGTGGTTAACAAAAGGTCTTCCATACTAGTATGTGCCAACACATTCGATGAATGCCCCCAAAAGCATGAGTTTGTGTCGCGCATTTCATAGGTGGAACAAACCAGGTCTCGAATTTGTTAGTTAAGATAGGATTGTTCATTGCAGGTTATGTCCCTGGGACTGATTAGTTGCCACTGAGTGTGTTGTGTAACATTACAGTGATGTGGTTAACAAAAGGTCTTCCATACTAGTACGTGCCAACACATTCAATGAATGCCCCCAAAAGCATGAGTTTGTGTCGCGCATTTTATAGGTGGAACAAACCAGGTCTCGAATTTGTTAGTTAAGATAGGATTGTTCATTGGAGGATATGAGGATATGTAATAATCACTGTAATATCTGGTTGGAATAAACTCATTATTTCATTATTTCATTATTTCATGTCCCTGGGACTGATTAGTTGCCACTGAGTGTGTTGTGTAACATTACAGTGATGTGGTTAACAAAAGGTCTTCCATACTAGTATGTGCCAACACATTTGATGAATGCCCCCAAAAGCATGAGTTTGTGTCGCGCATTTCATAGGTGGAACAAACCAGGTCTCGAATTTGTTAGTTAAGATAGGATTGTTCATTGGAGGATATGTCCCTGGGACTGATTAGTTGCCACTGAGTGTGTTGTGTAACATTACAGTGATGTGGTTAACAAAAGGTCTTCCATACTCATTTTTTGTCTAAAATGGTAGTTTAAGCCTTTAAACATTGAAATTCGCTCCCTCACGTCAGCGTGCTGCGTGCGTACTCGTTTTTATTTAATGCCTTAGTTTAAGATTAAGCTACGTTGTCATTTGTAGTGCCGGGTGGCGTGTTTACAATCCCCCTACGAATTCAGCGCGTTCAGCCAAGATGCTCACACGTGGCGAACCACCGCTAAGTTAGGTTAGGTTAGGTTAGATTAGGTTAAAAATTTTAAAAAATAAGTTTTGAAATAGGTTAAAAACTAAGAAAACTACAGCGCGCGTGGATATTGCAAAGTCCCTACGAACTCGCCCGTTCGCGCTGAATCCGTAGGGGGATTGTAAATACGCTGCCGGGTGCTATTAAATTCTTTGGAAGTTTTAGTTTATTGTTGTGGTTTCTCAATATTTTGTTAGTTTTTAAGAAGTGCTTAATTGTAAATTGTATTTTGTAAACTGTAACGCATGTAAATTTATAATAATTTATTAAACGATTGTATTGTGAACGCCTTTAAGCCACGAGTGAGATAGTGTTCTAAATGTCTCACGAGTGGCTTAAAGGCTGGTTACAATCGTCACATACACTACTTTATCCACGAACAACAATAAATTCCTCCGTAAAAGCTAAACCCATCACTAACACTCATGATGGAGAACTCACATTTTTTGAGGTTAGGCATGCACAGTGGTTCATTGGTTCCGACAGTTTCAACGTGAAAACTATGAAATGTATTGGATCAATCAGCTGATTTCAGGTTAGCAACAAAAACAAACTAAAACCAGAATCATATTAAAACGTTTAGCTGATGGGCGAGTTGCGTATAATTTTTGTGATGGCACTACTTCCATCAAATACCGACTGCTGAGCTCTCATTGGTCTAGAATCTAGAAGAACCTATAGCATAAAGTGACTCCTGTACTGTAAAGTTAACTTTATGCAACTTGGTTTAATAATCTACCTATTTACGATGTTAATTCTAATATAATTACTTGTGTTTATTGCAATGGTCGTAGATGAATAGATTTTAAAACTCATGTTTTTAATATTTTGATAAGTATGATACGTAATCTTTTTTGGTTTATTATTAATAAAGTAAATGATTGAATAATTATGAAACTATAAAATGTTTTAATATCACTTTCATAAAAATTATTTTCAAAGTAGTTGTCAAAAGATTTATTATGATTAGGTAGCATATCTATACTAATATAGAATTATTATTAATATAGACGTTCATGCGCAAGTGGTGTAAGGGGGGGCCCCACCAACCAAACTTGCCCCGGGGCCCCCTAAGTTAACGTTACGGCCTTGCCCTCTTCACGAGTACTCCAAGTTTTTACCATGGTTTTAGTATTTTATTTCACTGATAAGCTGATCTGGATAATGCTGGATAAGTATAATGTAAGATCCAGGATACCGTACAGTCCGGATAATCTGAGGTGGACTGTTTAGATAATTTATAATTCAGAACTGACAATAAATTTAGTTATCATTTTTGTTTTACATTCTAACATTTCTACAAAGCACCTTCTGAAAGTGTTCAACCAAATTCTTTACTTATTAATAAGTTCTAACAAATATCAGAAGAATAATATACTCTCCTTGATATACAGGTGAATAGTCTTCTCCTTTACTTTTAACAGGCTAACTGCTGATTAACCCAGAGACCTTATACAGACATTCACAAGGGCCTGAAGTGAACGCCTTAAAAATGTCTAAAGATACAAAAACTCAAAAATATTATTTTTAGTACAAAAATTCTGGCAAGCTTTTATAGAAAACTCGGAATGATCCTCACATTACTATTGCAATTCAGCTTATTTCCATTCCTCCTATTTCAAAAATACTGGATGGATCCCTTAGGCCCCTTTCACACAATGCGATTTTGATGCGACTAGTGTCATACGACAAGGATGTGGATCATATGAAATTGCCATGCGACACGCTGTTGCGTTGTGCGAAAGGACCTATAAGGTTCCATACAAATACGAATCGGACGACACCTTGTCATTTGATATGCGTAACATAGTGTGAAAGAGGCCTTAATACTAAGCAATTTGTCAACAGGTATTAATAAAATGAAACATATTTACCTGTAAAGTATTGATCAAGTCGGTAACAAACCATATTGATGAGGGACCACCGAGAAAAAATGACATTAACTCAAAAATCCAGCTGAGACCCATCAATATGAATAGTCTCAAGTAAAGGCCAAACCTATATGAAAAAGTAACAAAAATGTAAATAAGTAAATAGTACAAAAACGTAAAAACATATTCTGCATAAATTTATTATTCAACTAAAGCTTTAACCAAAGTTGGTTTACATCGAAGAAACAAATTGTAAACCCCTTCTCATTCTATCACTGACTTTATAAAATATATAATTCAACAAATATTTTTACAAGAACTACATGTTCCTGAGCAATTTTTTAAGGTTGTTTTTATCTATAAGGCACAGGATACAAATTTATAAAGCATTCATCATTAAAATTATATTAAAAACTGTCGAAGTAAAGGTAAAAAATGCAGGGCCATTGAAAGGAAAATGTCAACAGTAAAATATATCCTCAGAACATTTAATGTTAAAATACCCCCGTTGCAGCAGACCTGCATACTCAGCGAATTTCAAATGCAAAAGAATGTATAGTGCAAGCCAACATAGCGAGATTTGACATGTTTTTGTAAGCTCCATAACAATAACATGGAGAATGAGTATGCAGGTTTGCTGCCACGAAAATGGAAATATTGGTGATTTTAGACTATTAAACATTAGATATCACCTAGATGAAGCCACAAACCAAGTTTTATCCAGATATGTTGAGAAATAAGCGAGATATAGAATTTTACTTATTTCCCATAAGGTTAACATTGAGACAATGTACTGTGTTTACCACTTTCAATATCTCGATAACCAATGGACATAGAGCAGTGATTCAAAATACTAAATTGTTTGTTTTTTTGAGCTGAATTCAATGGTGCAAACGAAAATTCAATAAATTTTATTTTTCTATGTAAAAAAACTCAAAAAACCCATTTTGGGGGGGTTTATCCCCCTTTACCCCCCCCCCCCCCTTCCGGTGGTCCGATCGGGCTGTTTCATAAACTCGTCCGAGTGATTGCCACTTCACACGTTTGTACCAAATTTCATTAAGATCGGACCATATTTACGGCCGCTATCGTGTTAACAGACATATATATATATATATATATATATATATATATATAGATATATATATAAAAATTCGAACGAAAGGTGTTTTTTGCTTCTGGGGGCCCCAAAACGAAAAGTTATCATGGTCTGGGTCTTATGTCTTACCATGAGTACTACGGTAACAGCTTCTTCCCCATAGGGGAAATTCGCTAAAAGTAACTATCTCAACAGGTGAAAATTGGTTGGCGTAGACATAAGTTGTTTGGAAGGGGGTATCACCTTGCTAGGTGCCAAACTAGACAGATGTAAAATATGCAATGCAATAAACCACACTTTCTTAACGGCTTGATTGATAAAGGAGCCCCCATTTGCTGGCCTACAAGAAGTCCTGACCTTACCACCAGAATTCTCTACCAGAATGTGCTAATTTTTGTAAGATATGATGACATTTTTTTCGCTTCAAAATTTAACATTGGACTATCTATTTGTTTTTTTTCTTCATACTCAATGGTATCTTATACTCTTATAAGAGCAATTTTATCTTGCTTGTTTGTTTGCATAATTATCTCATAAACGGATCCAAGGATTTCCTTCATAGTCTGAAAATAATTAATTTATGACTAAAACACGTGTTCTATACAGATTACTTGGCCAGGGATAATCTAATAACGTAATTAAATGAATTTTAAAGTTGTAAAAGTTTTACTTTGGCCTCATGAGTTGTCATGATAGCAACGAAATAAACAAGGGGAGTGTAAAAAATAACATTAACAGCTATTTGCAAACTACAGCCTTCTAGGAAAATTACAGTGTGTGGCCCCCATAAAGATTGCATAGAGAAATAAAAAAGTCTGCTTATAAATAAATTAATATTATCAAATTGTTTTTTTAGCGAATTTCCTTAAAGGAATAAGCTATTACGGTAGTACTCATGGTAAGACCTAAGTCCGAGACCATGTTAACTTAACATTTTGTGGTCCCCAGAAGCAAAAAACATTCTTTTGAATTTATATATATATATCTTACTATATATAATCTATCTATCTATATATATATATATATATATATATATATATATATATATGTTTGTTAACACGATAGCGGCCATAAATATGGTCCGATCTTAATGAAATTTGGTACAGACATGTAAAGTGGTAATCACTCGGACGATTTCGTGAACCAGTCCGATCTGACCACTGGAAGGGGGGTAAAGGGGGATAAACCCCCCAAAAATGGGTTTTTTGAGTTTTTCACATAGAAAAATAAAATTTATCAAATTTTTGTTAGCACCATTGAATTCAGCTCAAAAAACAAACAATATCTTGAATCATTGCTCTATGTCCGTTGGTTACCGAGATATTGAAATTGGTAAACAGAGTACGTTGTCCCAATGTTAACCTTATGGGAAAAAAGAAAAATTCTATATCTCGGTTATTTCTCAATATATCTTGATAAAACTTGGTAAATGGCTTCTTCTTGTTCAGATCTACTAAATATTTAATTTAAAACCCAGTTTTAATATACCTGTAGCAGCAAACCTGCATACTCAATCCCCATGTTATTCTTATGGAGCTTACCAAAACATGTCAAATCTGGCTATGTTGGATTGAAATATGGTGTTTTGCACTTGAAATTCGCTGAGTATGCAGGTCTGCTGCAACGGGGGTATTTAGTAATTGGATGAACTTGTACTTACTCATAAAGTGCAAATTTCCACAGCCATCTCAAATGTCACTCCTTATACAATCACACTTAATGTTTAAAGCAATAGACTTGTGACTAGTTGTTAGAGAGTAAATAAACAGTATCAGGAAACTGACACATACTTTGTCCCTTAAAGTAATTTTAAACCAGAAAACTTATATAGTCAAATAAAACAAATTAACAATTAATTATCACACAAATACATACAAAATTTTATCAAAATCGGTATGTAAATAACGGAGATATCAGTTTTTAAATATTTTACATAAGAATAACATTGGACAACGTACTGCATTTACCGCTGAACTAAAATATCAATTATCTCTGCAGCCAGTTGACGTAGACTAATGATTCAGAATACTGGATTATTTAGTTTTTCACGTCAAATTTAATGGTTGCAAGTATATTTTCTTTAGAGGTTACCGATTTTCTGAAGTTTGAAAAATATTAATTTTTTAACACTTAAAGCCCCATAACTTCTGAACCTGAATTTTTACAGAATGCGGGTGGTGTCATTTTGTTTGTCATCTTAAGCACTAAAAACCATGAAATTTTCTTTTATTATCTTTTTTTTTATTTTTTATGTATATTTATATTATGTTTTGTAAGCATGAATTTTTTAACTTGATAGAGCGTAGTTTCTAGGGGATATCTCTAACTATTTAATACACCTAGGGGTAGCTCTGCATTACATAATATTTATGAGGGAGGGTTGCCACCATTACAGACAGACGAAGGGGGGATGAGGTCTAAAAGTGTCATTTTCAACACTATATAATTTATAAATGGCCCCCTATCTGAGAAGATTCTAATTGTCTTATAGATAACAAATAGTTACGGTAAACTATCTACCCTTGAAATAGTATTATTTGGAACATAAACAAAAGTTGAAATCAATAACTAAAATTATTAGTCAGTAATTCAACAGGCCTGTGTTATAACTGTGCACTTACCATACATCAAATTAATTTTATTTATGGTGTGGTTAGGTCTTATGTAATTACATTCCTTTTTGATAAAGACATTTAAATTTTCCTTCATTTCAACGGGGTAGTAGATACTTAACAAGTTTTTGATTGTGATAATTTGTAGAGTAGTGGATACTCAAATTTAATACTTTTGAAATTGAAATTAAAGTTTAGTATTATTGTTAGTAATGAAGATTTAATCAGTCACGAATGAAAAGAATAAGGAAATATAAATGAAAATTTAGGCGCTCCACACACCAGAGTGGCACTGTGGTGTGGCAGAAATCTAGTCAAGTAGCATTGTGTTATATGTAAAATCAGCTGATTTGGAGATGCGCAGCTTTCTGCATGCATCTCCCATGTTAATAACATAGGTGCCACGTCGTACCACGCCACGCCACTCTGGTGCGTGGAGGCCTTTACCTGACATTATCCTGGGGTGTCCTTGCTTGAGACCGCAGTTTAAATGCTGTCGTTATAAACATCACTGCATTCAGGATCAGTAAAATTCCAGAGGGTAAGTAGAAGTAGAGAAAAGTTCCTGCATCATCTGCAAGCATTTAGATATGTCTTCATTAAAATAATGTTATGATAATCTTTTACTCTGTTATGAAGAATATCACGGAACTCCTCTATACAAATACTTTTGCGTATTGTTCCTGAACCATAGAAAGGAAAAAATATCAAATTCATAATTTTATAAATCTCAAAATTTACCTGTACAACCCATATTTTTTTCACAAAATAATATTTTGCTTAAGAACAGTTTGTTGTAGTAACATAATGAAACTTGGTTTATAGCTTTATAGCCGAACGTTTTATTAACATGATCGTTTCTTAACTACAGATTTTGGGAGGTATTTTTAAAAATTAATACTTAAAAAAAAATGTTAAAAATAATGTGAAAGTTTGAATAAATGGTTGTTTAAATTGCTTGATTATAATTGCTTTTAATTGCATATGTTATATATTTATATGCGATTCTAATCTAGCCTAGTTTAAAGGAGTAAAAGATCATATGAAGGTAATGTTATACTGTCACAATTATTGTTAATAGTGTAGGTGGAGGAAAAATGTTGTGTGCATCATGGGTCTAAAGTGCTTTTTCTCCCTTGGGAAAATTGTCGCCCTCGGCTTTGCCATCGGGCGACAACAGTTTCCCTCGCGGAGAAAAAGTTGCACTTTAATCCCTAGATGCACATTGTTTTATCTTTTTTGTAGAGGATTTAAATTAAATCATTTAATTGCAAATCCAACGTTACCAAAAGTCTTAAGAAAATCAGATCATAAATGAGGGAGATTTTTTTTAGTTTGTGTCAGTACTAACTGTTATCATATGAAACCACTGCTTGTGAGCCACATCAATCCGCTGTTTTTAAGTTTTTCTTTTACTAATCAGCTCAATTTGTTATCACAAACTTTACTGAACAAAAAAAATTGAAAAACAAAATGAAGGCTGTAAGAGTAAATTTTGAGATTTGAAAATTAAGAATATGATATTTTGACTTGTCTCTTGTCCAGGAACAAAATCTAAATGCTGTAGATTACTGGTAGAGAGATCTGTTATGATATATAATGTTACCTGTTCTTTCTTTAACTTTATTAATTTATTATTCTTTACATATTGTTAGCTGTATTACTTTGTTTACTTTTATATCATTTTGTAAACATAGAATTTAATTTGAAACATGTAAAAGTACTTAAGTTTTTAATGAATTAAAACCTAGATAATGTTTTCTATTGAAGGTTTTTATCATTACAAGATCCGTGACACCATGTTTGTTTACTCACATCAATATCTATATAATATAATTATGTAAGGGAAATTTTTGTGCTGAAATTGTGGGCTTTGGTAGGTTGCAGGATAATGGGAGAGGGCTCAAATTGAAGGTCTTGATCTCAGGAATTGGGGAAATTACTGAAATTGCTTTAAGTTTACCAGAAAATGATAAATTAAGTAAAATATCTGCCATTTGAAAAGCGTTGGGATCTAAAAACGTCTGATTTGTTTGCTTGAATAAAATATGTGGCGCTGACACTTAATTCAAAACCAAATGCTATTACTCCGGCCAAATCATTAGCGGGTGAGTGAGTGCGCTGCTGGCGTTCAAAATATGTTTTTGGCCAATCATTTACCTATCTGAAGTTATAGACAGTTATGCTCTTTGTTTATGTTCTCCAAATCAGCTGAGTAAGATATCCAAACATACCCAAGTAAATGTGCTTCTATCTGTTGGAAATATGTTTAACTACTTAACTGTGTAGAGGAGCGGAGGTGTCTTTAACAACAAGTCATTTATACAGCTGGAGTTTCCATTTTTCGCCACCCGCCTAACAATTTGGCCGGAACTTTATAGGTATAAACATAATTTGGTGGATCTAAAAGCCGTTTTCTAAGAATGTATTTTGTGCTATAATAAAGAAGTCAAGCCTCTAGTAATTCATAAACTTGCAGATACATGCATTTTTTTAACACTGAGGTGAACCAATGCCTACTTGGTGAAGTACAGTAAGTACTTAAGTCAAGTGACTGAAAACAATTTTTAGTGCTCAATTTGTTCTTACTCTTTAATATTTAAATTGTGACATAGACTTGTTGGACTCTTCTTTCCATTAAAAACAAAATGGTTTGTGTATTGAGGCCTTCCTGTGGATTTGTGAATTTAGAAATGATTGAACATCAAGATGAAGATGTTCTCTCAGTTATCAGGCACAGTTGGTTAGTTATGTAGTCAACTAGCACTGAACAGAGTAAGTGTAGTATTCTTCTTTTGACACATTTTTTTATAAAACTCGTTTACACAACTATTGTTATCAAAAATACTTAGAAAAACTGTAAATGTAAACAAAATAAAAGATAAATTATGGTATGTAATACTATACTATAAAAGTTCCATAGATATCAATTATGTCAATAAGGACAGATTTACAAGGGTCGAGAAAAACTGGGCGAGTAGGCTTATGGTTTCACTCACCCACTTTTTAACCGAAATGATAACACACTGTAGACACTCATATAACAATTCTTGTATCGGTTGCAGACAAGTTTCTTATCCCAGTCTGTGAAAATCATGTGTACACATTATTGCAGTAAATGTTTCTATTTTATAGCGCTATTAGACTCGTCCAGACTGATTACTTCAGGTGAGTTGAACAGGTAAGTAGCAACTCACCCGCCAGCTCGACCCGTGTTAGTAGCTGCAATCACTTACTTACCTACAAACCAGCACCTAACGTGCCCCATGCCTGGCTTGATTAATGAGTCAGGGATGTTGGAAATCGTATCCATGGCCACACTGATGGCCACGATGACAAGAGGCATGCCCCATGCGTACAGTGAGTACAGCTGAAACTTTTTGCATTCTTTTGCTTTCAATCCCCAATCAACAGGCCTTAGACCACTATAAACAAAACACATTTACTAAGACATTTTAGCCAAGATAGTTACATTGAAAGTGAAATTAAATCTAAGTGAACAAGTCCAAACAATTACAGCATGAATTTCAATCACATTATTCAAGAAAATATGCATACTTGATAAAAATAAATCAATATTTTGAAGAGTTAATTAATTACCACCTTGCAGAATAATAGTAGCAACATTTATAATCCTTGATTACCATTGATTATCTAAATTTTTGAGTTGTTATGAAATAGAAGGAAAAAACTTTATAATAATCTACCAGTATCTTTTAAAAATCTTCTAATAAACATATTTAAGTCAAGTTACACGACTGGCTATAGTTCTGGACAGTCTTACTGGCGGGTGGCAAAAATTGTAATCTCCCAAAGAGTCTACTAAAAACACATGTTTTGGTCGAACTGTCAAAACTTTGTTTGGATTTCATTTAATTTACAACAAAAATATGTGCTACAGTTCGCGCATTATATCTCCGGCTATGTCTGAGACAGCTGATTGTTAGGTGTGGGGGGGAGAGGGGGTACTTTTCTGAAAACATTTTACACAGTCCCAAAGTTACTGTGTGGTGTGGTATCACAAAAACTTGTGTGATTGGGCCATATTTCTTTGAGGAGGATGGTCGAACCGTTACGGTGAATTCGGAGCACTATCTGTTTATGTTGCGAAACTTCCTCATCCCTGAAATTCGGAAAAAACGCATAATTCTGAGAAGAATTCGGTTCCAACAGGATGGGGCAACTGCACACACAACCAATGATGTGATGGGATTCTTACAACGGAAGTTTCGTGGGAAGGTAATCACACGTTTCGGGGATATCACGTGGCCAGCGCGCTCCCCTGATCTGAGCGTCTGTGACTTTTTTTTGTGGGGCTACTTAAAATCTAAAGTTTACATAAGTAAGCCTCGCACATTGGGTGAACTAAAAGAGACCATAACGCAAGAGATTGCCATATTCCTCACCCCTGAAATGCTAAGTAAGGTGTTTGACAGTTTTGGTGCGAGACTTTTTTTCTCTGTCCTCCCTTCACATCCCAGGACGCTGACCTAGCCCGGAACCGTCTTACACATTATTTCAGGCTAGGCCTAGTAGGTCACGGCATTATCATTTAGCGAAAATGCCATTGGTGATTGACGGGTGTAAACTTTGGGGGTTCTGAGGGAACCTTAAACAGACTGGTTCAGAACATAGACTGTGTAACTCGCATGGCAAGTGAAAGGTGACACATAGGAACGTAGATTGAGTGAACACACTAAAGAGCAATAATTTCCTTTAATATACATGAACTATTAAATATACATGGTGCACTACTTATTTACGGATCCTCTTGATATTTTATTGACAAAAATGTTATAGGTCACTGAATGAACTGTTGTCCTTAGTAGATTCAATTTTTCATAGTATTATACAAATTGAATACACATTTTATAGGTTAAAATATATTGTATTGATTCTCATGTACGCTACAAGGATCTTATTAGAGATATTATATATTATATATAAGTACAAACCCTTTTACACAAAGAAATCAAATATGACCCTTATATTTTGATAAGAATAAACGACAAGTTGATTATAATGTCTTTCACAACTATTCACAAATGGTTAACCTTATTTTATATTTACAATAGTCTTTTGAAGACTTTCCTTCCTAAGTGTAGATAGGATCTATTTCTTAGACAGTCATTCCTTTAATGGATTTTATTTGCTTTGTTAATAAACAGTTTATTTCATTTCATTTTTATTATCTTTGTTGGATATAAGTTTATTATTTAATATTTATTTATTTAAATTATTATTATTCAATTTATCCCTTTGGGTTGGACTTTCAAATTCTTTCTCTGAGAGTTTAATTGAGTTTATAGTGCACCAAATTATTTTAATTTTATTGGGGACATACCCGCTGCATCTTTCCTGGTGGACCCGTGTTACGCCCGCGTCGCCAGCCAGTCGAAGGCCCGCGTGGATCCCCGAGTCGGTGTCTCCTCTCGGTGATCTCCACTCCTTTCGGTGGTCTGCGTGATCCTCGGTGGTGTCTTCGCCCCCTCGGTGGTGTGCGTTGCCTCCTGATGGTGTGCGTCGCCTCGGTGTTGGTCTCCGGTGGCCTGGGTCTCGTTCCGGTTGGACGTCTTCCGCTGGATGTCCCTCGGTGGTGCGAGTCTCGAAGCGAAATCTCGAAGTTCGTGCGTTGGGGAGATAGACTATCTCGAGGGTGCCGACGGGTGCTTAATACTGTCCGCGACGGTTTACCAACTCCTACTCAATTCAGAGTGGCCCCTGAGTTCCCCAACTTATTACTTCTACTCCTCTTCGAAGACTGATTTCCTCACTCTTCCTTTCAATTTTCCATCACTCTCCCTTCCATCGGACTTTTCCCCCGTAGTGCTATTGTCACGCCCTCCTACCAATCGGCGATGGCGAATCCGATACCTACCATCGCCATTGGGAGAACGACTGAAGTCCAGCCCTATTGTTCCGAGAATAAGGCGTGTCGCTGATGGTGAGTTATTCCAATTTTTCTAATATAATTTCTTCCATGGGAATCGAACTGATCTCGGTCATTTGCCTCCTTCCTAGTAAGACCTTGAAATATAATGCTCTCCTATTGTATGTCGTCTAGATACGTGCTTCCTCGTGGGAGCTTATAAGTTTTATTTTAAACAATTTTTATTTGTTGTACTAATGTGAGAAAACCATGAATGAATCTCTTATTAAGTACTAATTTTGGACGGAGGTAACTGATCTGATTAATAGTCGATTTCCGGATAGTTTTACTCCCCTGCTGCGCTTTAATTTGGTCCCCAAATTAATTGTATGGTGTGCTTCTCGGCAGTTATAGAATGTGGGTCACCAGTGCCGTGCGGTGGTTGCAAGGCATCTTCTGTCTCTCTCTCTCTCTCTCTCTCTCTCTGCATCATCTGGTCGCTGTGCTGCGGCGTGTGTACAAAGCACAGATCCCTCTGTTCATACTGTAATGTTTTGTTTTGTGTTACTCTAGATTTTTTTTGTTGATATTTATTGCTGAAGTTTGGGAGGATTGTATAGACTTTTTTTTTATTGGTTAATCAGTTTATTAATCGTTCAGCTGTTCCCGGATTTCGGTTGTTTTGTGGGATTTGAGGGTAGTTTGTGTAGGGTCGTGTCACGCTCATCTTAATTGTTTGTATATGCAAGCAGTATATTATTACAATTAAGATTACTGTGAGACTTGATGTCCATGCGAAGAGTATGTAAATTAGCAATTTTGTGTTACCGAATAAATCAAAATCGTTCTCTAATTTGAGATGTTTTATCTTCTCTAATTTCGTTACGACAAATGTGGGCGTGGTTATGTTCCAATAAGTATCAATAATTTCAGTTAAGTTGTCGAATTCGTGGTAGACTCCTGAGTCTAGCGTAAATAATTTCAATGTTTTTAGCTTTCTCCATGCGGCAGGAATCAAAATAATGGGTTCTAAGTTCTGACTGTCAGCAGAGTCACATGGTTTTATTTTTGTTATAAGAATAAGTTTGTCCATATTTAGTTGGCAGTCACACGGTATGTTTATTTTAAGAGTGCCCGTAGGAATTCGTGGAATTATCTTGGAATATGTGTCCGTGTCACATTTTAACTGGAGTTCTTGTTGTACATTGGTGATTAGATATTTGTTTGGGAATAATTCTGTGATTATTGGATATTCTGGTCTTGTATCGCAAATAAAAGGACAATTTTTTTGTAATTCGTCTATGGACGCTGATGCTAAAATTAAATGTAAACATAGTTGCATTTCGTTTGCTATGATCGTCGTACGGGGAATCTTGCATAATGGGTAAGATTTGTCGTTGCAATTTGGGGCCGATATGCTGATTATTTTTGTATAAGCTGGAGTTTTGAAAATGATTTTTTCTTCGGTGTGCAGTGAACATATTTTATCCTCCCAAATTAGAGATGTATTAATGGTCTTGAAGATTTCGCCTTGAGTGTCGAAGTGAATTAGAGGAATGTTAATTCGAGTTACTAGGGTATTTCCTATTATTGTGCAATGATTTATTTTCAATTTGTAGTATAGATGTAATTCCGATAGAGGTATTGCTAATGTGAGATTTTTTTCTTCTGCCTTTTTCTCCAAGTTTCGTAATTTCGAGGTTAAATTTTTCGGATTTATTAATTTTTCTGATAAGAGGTTAAGATGGCATTTGTTTAAAATTTCGGTTTGGGTGTCTTGATAATAATTATATAATATGTATGTCCATGTCTGTTGGAAGGTTATGTAAATTTGAAACACTGCTTGTTTCTTATCCCTCATAGCTGATAATTTCATTAACTCTTTCTTTACTGCATCAAAATTTTTGTGAACTTTTTCCGCTAAGTGTTCGACCGATTTTGAAAAATTATTAAGATTGTGTGCAGTTGTTACCATGTCTCTGTATTGTGTATGTACAGAATCGACAATTTTGTTGGTGTGTTCCGTGATGTTGGCTTGATTGATGTATAAGTTGTTCACTTGTTCAACATTAGCCACGTTACAGCACCAATTTAGAAAATTTTGGAGGAATACAAGACCTCTTTTGTTTCTAGTTATATTAGTTAGTGCCGCATCGTTATCATGTAATTGAATTTGGTCATTAATCATATTATGTATTAATCCTAGGTTTTCTTGAAGAGTATAATATTCTGGGAGTTCGTATTCAGTTTTATTGAGATCTGGGGTCCAATTTTCAAGTTTTGGGTTTGTGAAGAGGGGTGTTGACAAAATTAATGGTATTGCGGTTTCATACGGAACGTAGTCCAATCGCTGCTGGAAATGGTGCCCCAAAAAAATTTGATATCTTGCTTCCATGTCGATTCCCATAGCGGTCCTCGAAATTGCCGATGTCAGAATGGCGAGGTATAACAGCATCCCGGCTTTGTGATTTATCTGTACCACAAATTCCTCATTAGTTTAGTGATAGTGTTTTAGATAATTATTTATTTAATATGAACTGAAGTGTCATTTTGTTTTTGGGTAATTTATATTTTATTTTCAAAAAATCAATATATATCTATCTTTGTATTTAGTTTCACTAATCATTATGGACGATCAATTACTGTTGTTACAAACATAATACGGGAGATCAGGTCGTAATATGTTTCTACTTTTCAGTAATTAATTGTAGTAAAATTTATAATTATGTAGTGAATATTATATTAATTATGAGTGTAGCGGTGACGGACGATGTAGCGTAGGCGGTGTTGTCTGGGAATGCCTCACTTGTTGCGTTTCAGCGCACATGTAGTGATACGACAGGTTTATTCTGCGGAGCCTGGCTTATCTCTTGTTTATCTGGCGTTTTGAGTATCAGCATTCCCGCTGTGCCCTGGGACTGCTGTTCCTCTTTCCACACCCAGTTAGTCGCTTCCGAAGCTCGGTCACGGTTGTGTTCGTCGCGGCGTCGGCGTCGTCCCGGTCTTTCGAGATCCGTCTTTCGTCGCGTATCCGGTTCCGGTATTCGGTCGGTCGGTCCGGTTCTGTCATTTGCGTTGTTTTTAATTCCTGTTTTATTGTGATGGATAATCAGGTATTGGATTCTTTGTAAAACTTTGTTGTAGGGTTTTATAAATTTCCTTGGTAGGTTTTGTGGTTGAGGCAAATTCCGTACAAATTCAATATTTTTTTTTGTACGTATTTTTATTTTGATGATCTATTAATAGTCTCAGCGATATAGTAACTAGTATTTTATACCACTGGGAGTTTTTAATAGTTTTGTTTAACAATGGGTGAGGATAATAGGCTGCATGGGTGTTTTTTGTAATTAATTACCTAATTTGCTTTGTTGAGGGCATTATATGTCATCCTTCTAGGTTTGCATCTAAATGTGTGTAAATTTCGAAGGATTTTTTTGAAACTACGTATGGTGTTGTTCGATCAAACCTATCTTATTTTCCAACTAAGGTATTTCTTCAGACAAAGGCGCCTACTTAATTTTTGTTGGTTGATTGTATGTCTGAAAGTGATTAATTATCTAGTTTTATTTAGCTATAATTCAGGGACAAAAGGTGGTTGACCATCTTTTCCTCCGAGTATACATTAAGCTGCTTGTATTTATAAGTCGGGGAATTCTCCCCCTCGGAGTTTTTTTTTGTAAGTCAGATTAAATTATAAAGGAGTATTACTCCGGCGTAATCTTTACGCTCTATGCTTAAGACTTTGGATAGAGTGGCTTGTCTGAATGGTTTTTTTTTTACTGTCTGAAGACATACTTTTTATATAGTTAATAGTTTATGATCCTTAAATTTTTATCTGCGAATGAATGGCTTCATTCTCGCTATATGCACAGGCTGATTAGTCATTTTACCTCTTTTTTCGAGTAACACCATATAAGTTGTGTCATTGATTTTGTCAGTAACAAAATATGGGCCTCTATATACGTTTTTAAATTTGTTGTAAGGTCCTTTAAAATCTGGGGGGCTTTTTACCAAAACCTCTTCGCCTATTTCGAGTTGCAAATCCCTTTTGGTTGAGTCAAAATGTTTCTTTTGAGTCTGTTGTGCCTTTTGCAGAATTTTCGGGATTTCTTGCCGAACTTTTTGTATGGTTTTAATTTCCCTAATTAAATCAGGATCTTGGTCCTTGTGTAAAAATAAATAGTCTGACGGTAGATTTGCTTCTCTGCCGTACATTAAGTAGAATGGCGTATAACCTGTACTTTTGTTTACGCTCGTATTGTAGGTAAACGTGACATAGCGCACATAATCTGACCATTTAGAGGGGTTGTTTTCCACGTAATGACTAATGGTCTTTTTGAATATTAAATTCATTCTTTCGGTTAATCCTTGAATTCGGTACATGTAGGGAGGGCTTGGCCGTTGTTGGATCCCTAAGCTTAATAATAGTTGTTGAAGGACATTTCCCATGAAATGAGTGCCCTGGTCATGAGTTATAATTTTCGGACATCCGTATTGGCAAAATAAATCTAATAAAATATTTGCTGTAGTTTTTGCGTCAGCTGAGCGTGTACATCTTGCAAAAATCATTCGTGTAGTAGCACAGGTTGCAAAGAAAATGTATTTATATGAGCGAGAAGCATTTATTGGGCCGCAATAGTCAATTATAATTCTTTCGAAAGGGGTGGATGGTGGTACTTGTGGGGTTAATTTATCATATTGCTTATAGGTGGGCGTTCGTTTTAGTTGACATTGTTCACAGGAGTTCGTGTATTTTTGAATGTCTGATACCATTTCAGGCCAATAATAACGTTGTTTGATTTTCTTTATTGTTTTGAAAGCCGAAAAATGTCCTCCGGAATATTGATTGTCGTGGAATGTTTGTAGGATGTCTTTAACTTTTTCTCGCGGGATTGCAAGAAGATAGTCAGTATTATTCCCGTTAAATTGTTTATAATATAATAAGCCGTCCCTTTCTTCGTATTTCCTACTCTGGCTTCTTATTCGTTTTGAAACTGATTCTGGTGAGAGTTTTGCTAATTTTATTTGTTTTAAGTATGGGTCTACCGCCTGTAATTCCTCAAAATCTTCTGTTTTAATTTCCTGTAGGTTTAAGGTTATTTCAAAGGGGTTTTCTTCTATCGTGTCAGGAGGTGGATTTCTTGAAAGGCTATCAGCTAGCGAGTTCGATCCTGATCGCTTAAATTTTATTTCAATATCATAATCTACTAGAGATAATGCTAATCGGTTTAATCTGGTAGAAGTTTGTTTAAAATTCTGGTAATGTACTAGCGCTTGACAATCGGTATAAATGGTTGTTTTCCGACCAAGACAGTGTTCACGCCAATAATTTATTGAATATGAGATTGCGTACATTTCCCGTTCGGGGTTTGTATATCGTTGTTGTGTTTCCGAATATTTTTTTGATAGGTAAGCTATCGGGTGTTCCTTCCCTGTGTTAGGGTCCGTTTGTATGAAACACGCGCCAAGAGCCGTTAAGCTAGAGTCCACATAAATCGTTGCCTCCCAATCGTCGTTCCAATTTTTTAATAAAGGAGGGTTGGTTAAAATCTCTTTAATTTTAATGAAGGCTTTTTCGCAGTCTTCTGTCCAGTTGAATGGAAGGTTTTTGTTTGAGTCCTTAATTAGGTTGGTTAAAGGCAATGTTATTTGGGCATAATTCTTTATGTGTTTTCGAAAGAATGATGATGAGCCTAAAAATTGTCTTACTTTCCTTACACAATTCGGTCGTTTAAATTCTTTTATAGCTGAAACTGTTGATTTTTGGGGTAGTATTCTCTGATTTGATACCGTGTATCCTAAGATATCCACTTGCTCGTAAAGAAACTTACATTTTTGTGTGTTTAGTTTTAAATTGGCCTTGTGTAATATTTCTAAAATTATTTCGAGATTTCGTAGGTCCTGTTCAAAATTCTTTCCAAATACTATAACATCATCTATGTAACAAACTACTTTGTTGTAGAGGTGTTTGTTGAGTAAGGCTAATAGTGCCTTGCTGAAAAGTGCTGAACTTGTTTTCAAGCCCATAACAAGTCGTTTGTAACGAAGCATTTTATCTTGAGTTTTTATTGTTAAAAGGTGCCTATCTTCTTCTCTAACCAATAGTTGGTGATATGCTCCTTTTAAGTCCAATTTTGTAAATGAATTAGCATTGTTTAAACTGTTCAGAACTAGGTTTACTGATGGTGTTGGGTAAATGCACGGTTTTAAGATTTCGTTAATTTTCCTCATATCTCCAACAAGGCGTGGAGATTTATCTTTGTTTCTTGTAATGAATACTGGACTTGCAAATTCGCAATAATCCGGAACATCTTCTAATATGTCGGCCTGCTTTAATTCTTCTAAAAGTTGATTTAACTCTTCTCTTTCTTGTTTATTTTGTTTGTAAGGTGGGGAGTTAACGGGTTTTGCGTTTGGAATCGTCTCGAGCGACACTGGTGGTAGGTTAGCCGGTGTTAAGTCCTTTATTTTTGTGGTAAACATGTTTTTGTAATTTTGTAACAGGTTAACTACCGCATTGTGCTGTTCGATTGTAAGATGAGGGGAAATGTTGAAACATACGTTATCTTTATCTTTGAGTATTTGTTTATCAGGATTACACTGACTGAAATTTTGTTGAGGTTTGGAGTTCTCTGTTATTGTGTTAATATGATCTTCCGTACAGTATCCTAGTACAGTGTTTGCATTTATGTGTTTAGGGGTGTTGGATGCGTTGTAAATATTTAGATAGCTCCCCTCGTTGTCTCCGTCTATGAGATGTTGTCCCTAATCGAGCGTTCTTGTTCAAAAATCGCTTGTTTACTAATATTTTGAGTTATTAGTATCCTTCTGTGTTGATGAGGGGCGATTATTAGGTCCTCATGACATCTAATATCAATAGTTTTTGGTTTATCTACAGTTTGATGACATTTTATGCTTTCAATGTCAAGTAGCCATTTCTTATTCATTTTAATTTTATGTTTATATTCCCCTAAGTTGAATATGATCTCTTTTGTGTTGTAATTTAATTCAATTTTATTTCTGTTCAAAAATCTATTTCCCAAAATTATGTCGCTGTTTGTGTCTGGGGTAACATATAAAGTTTCCTTTATTATTATGTTGCTAATTTCTAGAGTTATTACTGTAGTCCCTAAAATGTTGATAGGTGTATTATTAGCTGACACGACCTTAGGTACTTTGGTTTGCTTAATATCCTTGTCCATTACTAAATTGGAATAGAAATAAACCCTGAGTTATTTAATTTTAACAAAAGTAAATTCCAGAAAAAACTATTTTTATTTTTAATTATGTAATAAGTCTCTTTCCGGTTTGATTCAAATTAACAGTTTCTCTAATTGAAGAATTTATAATACTGAGTATTTTAAGACCCAAATGATCTATATACGTTGATTAGAACCGGAGATATAAGAAATATAATCCTTAAAAATATTCAATGCTTATAACTCCCATAAGGATTAAATGAGAAAAATCTTTGATTAGGTATATCTTAAAAACGAATAAAGATTTTCAAAAACGGATTTCGGCATTGCAATCAGCGTGAAAATCTAGTTTGAAACAATGGGTCAATGGGTCACAACACAATGTTTACATTTGAAAAATATACTACAATATGGCGGATCCAAGATGGCGGCTAAAAATGATTTTCCAGTCAAATTGAAGGTCCTACCTCCCTTCAATTATTGGCAGTGGTCTTATGACACAAAATTCACTTATACACTGTGCAAGATATTAATTTACTGAATCATTAAAGAAGATTACCTCGTTTTTTCTCTATTTTGGTAGCCATCTTGGATTGGGGTGTATATAAGAATGAAAAAATGTCAACAAGTCATTTTTCATCCAAAGGTACTCATTATCAATTTTCAAAAGTTATTTAAATTTTTACAAGCCAGTCGAACGGAATATACATACCATCCCGGACTAAAGTACAGAATACCCAAAAATAAATATGTTAACGTCCAAAACCCATCAATTGTACTTACAGAGGGAGGAACGGTACATTCCATCAGGTCCACTTAGGAATGCCGAGGCATGCCGAGGGCATTTGAAAATGTTTGTTGACCTCCTGCCTCCCGGGAAACCCTCATACGGCAAGAAAACTGTAATGTATTTCCGCCCCTCTACGTAGAGTTCAATTACATTCCAGATTGATCGTTAAACACCTAAGGTTGAACTTCTTTTTCAATTCATCTGTTAAAAACTTTAGTTTTATTTACAATACTCTAAAAACGAAACCAAAAAGCGACGTTTTTTACTTGGCTTGCGTTAAATGTTTAATTAATTGCAAAAATACTTGAATAAAAGTCATACGTCACCCATGCAACGTACGATTTTCGTAGAATAAGACATATTCGTAGAATAATATTAGGTAATAATTTAACGAACAGCCGTTGACTTACGAGAACTAATTAAAAAAGTCAACAACATCAATGAATATTGACCCGGTATATTTCCATGGACGTCAAAATGGATTTGAGCACAGGGGGTACAAATCCGGGGTAGGACTTACGGATACGGCCCCGGGGGGTACAAATCCGGGGGGTACAAATCCGGGGTCAGACTTAAGAATCTGACCACGAGGGGTACAAATCCGGGGGGTACAAATCCGGGGTAGGACTTTAAGATTTGGCCACGGGGGGTACAAATCCGGGGGTACAAATCCGGGGTTGGACTTAAGAAGCCATGTTGAATTGGATTAATATCAATTATGCAACTGTTCAGCCAACCGTGAGATGTCAGTTGATCAAAATACATAATAATTTATCCGTCCTAAATGTTCGCGGCCGGATTTGTACCCCCCGTCCTGTGACGTCAAAATGACGTAGGCGTTTTTTGTGGGGGGTACAAATCCGGGGGGTACAATTCCGGCGACCCGAAACGAACCACGTTCAATTCAGTACCGCGCTCAACCTGACGGCAAAGAAATTCCCTTGAACCCTAAAATTTACCCTACATTTCAATTCTACCTTACTGTACTGGTTATTCTTCTCATTTTAGTTTATAAAGTAGTTTTCATGTGTATCATGTATTAATGCATAACTATGCGACATAAAATCAGAGCTTTCCAAATTATTTAAAAGCTGCTTCTTCCTTGCGTAATAATGCAGCAGACAATCCATGGGCGCCCGCAGGGGGGGGCCAGGGGGGGCACTTGCCCCCCCTGAGAAAAGGAAAATATATTTAAAAATACACGAAGCTTTTAAGTTTGTTCAAGTTGACCAAACAAAGTCAATCTCCGTAATTTTGAATCAGGGATTGTCGGGTTCCAAAATTTCGGGAAAATTGAATTCCCGATTTTTGGGCGGGATTTTTATTCACTTCGGGAAATTTTCGGGACGTGATCGTTTTAGCGATCGCAACAAAAAAGCGAGTGTAGCTTCGCAAACCTCGCTACCGGCCGCGGAAAACGAACTCGCGTATTTGCCGTTTGTCGATCGCAAATAAACAGCAGATCCAGGTTAGTGCGATCATCCGCTAAAACTGTCGTGCGTATTAGCCGATCGCAAATAAAAGGCAAGTGCAGCTTTGCAAACCGTGATCGGCCGCTAAACCCATCGCGTGTATTTGGCAGTCGCGGATAAACGACAAAAATAGCTTTACGCTATTCGCGAATGTCCACGAAATACGCTAGCGCGTATCTCCCGATCGCGGATAAACGGCCGATGTAGCTTTACGAAACTCGCGATCGGCCGTTTAAAACGGTTGCGCGTATTTGCCGATCGCGAACAAACGGAGAATCTAGCTTTGCGAAATTCGCAAACAGCCGCGTATTTGCCGATAACGGATAAACGGCCGATGTTGCTTTTCGAAACTCGCGATCGGCGGTATTTGCCGATCGCTGATAAACGACAAAAATGTACCATTGCGAACTCGCAATCGTGTGTGAAAACCGATCTAATGTATTCACTAATAGCGGTTGATCGACGGAAATACCTTGGTAGAAGGCGTGACAGTGATTATTGTTCATATTATTGGCCACATAATTAGGGCTGCCAGCCCGGTTTGACCGGGACAGTCCCGGTTTTTTGGTCTTGTCCCGGTGTCCCGGCCGATTTTCCTGATGTCCTGGTCAGTTTTTAAATTGCGTAATATGTTATTAAATAATTAATTAACCCTGTAGTTTAACAAGTTTGCTACGGCAAACGAAGAAAGAAGAAAAATTTTATATTATATATGTACTTTTGTTTTTAAGTTGTGTTTCACTCGCATAAAATACATTTGTATTTTTCATTGAAGTAAAATAAATTAATTGTAAGTTTTGTTTCATGTAATGAATTATCATACAAATACCTTTGTAAAAATTGCATTGTCACAACACAAAAAATAAAAATAACTTTTTTCTCAAATCATTAAAATCCACAATTTTGCTCTAAAACTTTTATAAATTTTTACTAGATTATAAGTTTGTTCAAAAGAAAATTTTACCTCAGTATATTTACCTAAAACTTATTAGTTTGACTCAGTAATCTGGACATAAAATAGGTCTGCTTGAAGTTAATTTTTACTGCAAAAATTAACTAGAATTAACCTCTTTCCTCAAAAATCTCCGGGGGGTATACCCCCAAACCCCCCAGGTGTCACACACTGGAGCATCCATGGTTAGTTGTCCCGGTTTGACCGCTTGAAAATATGGCAGGCCTACACATAATGGTCGGCTAAAATTTTGCAATGGCACTGGTTTTGCCTATTGATTCAATTTCCTTAACTAATTCAGGATGTAATTGAATCCCAGCTAAAAGAATAATTATTTTTCATAAATAAGTAAGAAAATTTACAAAAGTAAAGAACTTGAGACTTTTAAATTTACAAACAAACTAAAAATTGGTATCATGATTGAAGAAACAAATGATTATGTTTGAAATGTTTTTGAAAGGTAACTCTGGATTTAGACAGCCAAAAATGTTTTCAAGTACTTTTATCTTGCTGTTTCTCCAGAAGAAGGCTGCGGGCCCAATAAGGGATACCGGTATATTTTCCACACCTCAATAAAACCCCGGAAAAAAGTTTGCCCCCCCTGGGAAAATATCTTGCGGGCGCCCTTGAGACAATCATAGCTTTCAAAATATTTAAAAGCTGCTTCTCTCCCTTCATAACAGCTGAAAGTGGCTAATTGTTTTAAAACTTTCTAAGCTCGTAATTAATTGTAAAGCACGTAGTAAAAAGCTAATCAGTAGGTTTTTACAAAGACAGCGTGATGCTGTATTTCCGAGGCATTTGGCCTTCCGCGTAATTATAATAAACTGTTCACTTGAATAACAAATAGTTAACAAAATGCTGTGGCGAAAGTATATCAGGAATCTAAAAATGAGATATTGCAGGTTCAATATCGTGTTTTCCAAGATCGTGGTAAAAGACGTGGTTTGATAAAACGTATTATAGTCATTGAAGCATGTCTTAAATTTAACTTTACTATTAGCCTACTTACTTAGGCCTATTTTTATTTTACACCCACAGTCAATTTCGTCAATTACACCTAAAATAATTTCGTCACTATTTTATCCATTAAAACATTTTAAACCTAAAGGTTACTTACTTATTTCAACATTTATGCACTTTTAACCATGATATATTCATATTATCCCAATTTCCCTTCATGGGGAATTATTTCTTCAACATGTATTTAAGTTGGTACGCCTGGTTCCTTCCACCTCTCCTTCTCCCAAATAGCCCCACCTCCCAATGTATTTAAGATTCTCGGTCAATGGCGTGAGAGAGGGGCCGTCTCGTCCCCACCACTACCTTACCTACCAAAGACCTGACCTGCCGGCCGTTTCGTTGTTCAAGCTGGCAAGTCACGTGACCTGTCGAAAATCTTACCTACCAACATGGATCCCCTTGTATTGTCTTATTTCTTTTTATACAAATAATAAGGTTTATTATATGGGTAATTGTCATGACTGAGATTTAAACCCAAAAAAATCTTGGAGGCCTTATTTGAAGTTGAGACCTTTATGATTATTATTTGTAAAAAAAGATTCATAAAATCTTTTTTTCTACTGTTTCTTTTCTATGTGATGAGCACCAAATCATATGAATCCCTATTCATTTGTGATAAAATATGATTCATTATGTGATTTATTGGTGGTACAAAAATAAGTTACCTCATTATATTACTAGGTTGACTCTATGTTGATGTGCTAGTATATCATTATTACTAATATACTATTAATTTCCAGTTAATAAAATTAACTATTTAAAAGATGAGAGAAAATGTTGTCAACTTTGAGCAGGCATAATATTATGGCTTGTAAAAAATTAGTTATAATTATTAGTTTAAATCTTATAAGTTTATGTTAGCGTTATTACAATGTTAGATTGGGTTTTTTGGTTGATTTCTAAGAATTTGTTAAGTTTTATTTGAAATTTTGCCTGCTGTCTTGAGAATTTTGCAGTTTTTCTGAAATCCAATATATAATTATTTACCAAGATTTTTTTGGGCTAAAATGAAGACTAATAATCAATGCTTGCTCTCCCTTGAGGTACAGCATAGTGTTCATAGATTTTCCCTGTGTGAATGTCTTTGGGTTTTGAAGAAGTGGTCTCAACCCTGAATGCGAGGTTAACTATAACTCAAGGCCTTTACTATTGCTTCCTTTTGATTATGCCTTATCATCAATTTTTCCTTGAACTCCCAGCATCCAAAATGCGTAGTTCTCCTCTTCATCTGGTTCCCAGTTTTCTTCCTTTAATTCGTTCACATACTCATTCTAATGTCATCTACAGCATTTTTTATTAGGGCCTCTGCCAACTTTCAGCGTTACACTTAAGGCAATCCCTGGATATAATCCATACTTCTTCAGCACTTGGCATTTAGGACTTGCCTGTATACAAAAGTAGCCTATTGTTTTCTCTTTTTGTGGCTGGGAGGCCAATAAACCTCAATAAGCCTCCTTCAAAACTTGAATAATTGGTTATGGATAACTAATTACTTCTTTCACAAGGTATTTTTACTTTCTTTTGTGCAAACCAGTAATCATATCTTCCATGTTATTCTCCTTATTCCTAATCCTGCATATTTCTTGTTGGAGTGTAAAACCCTTGTTGGAGTACCACTTGGAGGGTGCAACACGTTTTAAATAGAACTTCCTACTCATTTGTCTCAGTTTTTGAAGTACTTAACAGGAATTTCTTTTAGACAGGCAGTTTGAAGTGAATATATTTGTTTGATATTGGTGAAATGAAATCTATTGGTTTACTTTATGAAGCTTTCCACAGGGCCGTTGCGGGGCCTTTTAAAGCCGTTATATGTAGGCGAGTGCGCAAGTTGTAGGCCTACAGTGCTTAGCGCTTTAGTCTACATTCTAGTGGATTGTTATTGCGTTAGTGCTAATCTTTTATTGTTTAATAATTAATCTAATAACTAGATAATAATATGAATTTGAAAGTATAAAAAAATTATCGGCATACATTGTTATTGGGCACTTTGGGCTGCCTTGTTCAATTGTGACAAAAAAACAACATAGGTATTATAATAGGGACCTCATTTTCTGCCCTTGCTGCAAAATTTACTTTTACAATGTTTTGTAATATTGTAAAAACATATTACTGATTACAAAATCAGTCCTATTGTGATATTTAATTGAAATTAAAGGAGACTGCTTCTTTTAATGATAATTTGATTCTTTTAATCCAATTAATAAAAGGCAATTTTTCTTGCCTTTCAGCAAACTCTTATACGTAAGGTCATAAAAGATCTTTCCAATAACCATGGCACTTTAAATTAACAGAATCGCTAATAATAAGTATGTCTGTAGACATAGTCGTTCTCAATTATGTTTTATTAGATTTAAACGCAAAAAGCAACGTTCTGCACTTGCCACGGTTAGGAACAGTACGGAAATGGCGTATTTACGTTAATATCGATCGAATCTTGACATTTTTGCATATTCTTCTTCAGCTCCCTCTCCCTGACAATTTGAGACCCCGCCGTGACCTATTTCCTTTAAAACATATATTTTAGCGAATTTCCCCTATAGGGAAGAAGCTGTTACCGTAGTACTCATGGTAAGACCTACGCCCCAGACCATGATAACTTTTCGTTTTGGGGTCCCCAGAAGCAAAAAACCTATTCATTCATTTTCATATATATATATATCTGTATACTATCTATGTGTCTTTAAGGACGATAGCGGCCGTAAAAATGGTCCAATCTGAATGAAATTTGGTCCAGCCATGTAAAGTAGTAATTATTCGGACGAGTTCGAAAACTAGCCCGATCGGACTACCGGAAGGGGGGGTAAAGGGGGGTAAACCCCCCAAAAATGGTTTTTTGAGTTTTTTACGTAGAAAAATAAAAATAATCGAAATATCGTTAGCACCAATGAATTCAGCTCAAAAAAATTTAGTATTTTGAATCACTGCTCTATGTCCATTGGCTACCGAGATATTGAAAGTGAAAGTGGTAAACAGTATACTTTGTCCCAATGTTAACCTTATGGGGAATAAGAAAAATGCTATATCTCTCTTATTTCTCAACATATCTTGATAAAACTTGGTAATATATACTTGGTATATATATATATATATATATATATATATATATATATGTGTGTGTGTGTGTGTGTGTGTGTGTGTGTGTGTGTGTGTGTCTGTTAGCACGATAGCGGCCGCAAAAATGGTCCGATCTTTATGAAATTTGGTACGGACATGTAAAGCGGTAATGAATTGGACGAGTTCGTGAACCAGCCCGATCGGACCACCGGAAGGGGGGGTTAAGGGGAATAAACCCCCCAAAAATGGGTTTTTTGAGTTTTTTACATAGAAAAATAAATTTATCGAGTTTTTGTGGGCACCATTGAATTCAGCTCAAAAAAACAAACAATTTAGTAATTTGAATCACTGCTATATGTCCATTGGTTACCGAGATATTGAAAGTGGTAAACACAGTACGTTGTCCCAATGTTAACCTTATGGGAAATAAAATTCTATATCTCGGTTCAGAATTTTATATATCTTGTTAAAACTTGGTAAATAGCTTCTTCTAGTTCAGATCTACTAATTATTGAATTAAAACCACCCAGTTTTAATATACCCGTAGCAGCAAACCTGCATACTCATTCCCCATGTTATTCTTATGGAGCTTTCAAAAACATGTAAAATCTCGCTATTTTGGATTGAAATATGTTGTTTTGCATTTGAAATTCGCTGAGTATGCAGGTCTGCTGCAACGGGGGTATTTTGTTTATGCGATATTGTATTATCTTCAAACATTTTCCGACAACAAAAACTATTATATCCGGAAATAGAGCATTATTTCCAACATATTTAAAAAATTTTCTTGGTGACAGTAAATTATTTATTCTAAATCATTTAGCGCAATCGTGTATTGTATCTGAATTTGATTACATTTTGAATGAGCATTAAATTTTAAGCTCTTTAAAATGTGATAAAATCTAATTCTGATCCCTTTCAGCTCCTCTAGGCCTAATCCCCGTTAAGCCACGACCACGGCCGGCAAGATTGGTAAAGTTTCAGGCCCCGACCCCAACTCAACCTACCTGATCCATTAAAGCATACGTAACCTAATTTTATTAAGAGAAAATTACTATCAAACTTGACATTCATTGTCGCTTTTGTAAAAACATTACTCAGTCCGATAAAACAAATCAGCGCGCACGCCGTACTGATAGGTGAGCACTTTTTCCCCACCTAAACTTGAACATTCTTTGCGAATCGATTCGCGTGACTCACTCAGTTCGGAATACGGACCGACTCATGTCGTTCTTTAATTTGAATCGAATTCGAAATTTTTGAATCGCTTGGCGTGAACACTTTAACCACTTAACCACAGTCTAGACTGTGACTTAACACTTCAGCTTCTCAGAACTCGTTGCTCAAGATTAATACTAAGTATAAACTAGTACATTTAATATTTATTTATTATATTATTGTAGGAAGTTGATTTCCAAAGTCAGTCCGGAATTGCGTACTATTACAGTTCAATAATTAAGTTAAATCATGCTGATTAATATTATAACCTTTAACAAACTTGTCTTTAATTAATTATTTATTGATAACTAGTGTATGACATATAACAAGTCATCATCTGTATTGTTTATTCAAATGTAAAATTAGAATGATACAAATTATTTCACAAATACAAATTAGGTTACAACTGAAAGTGTATCTATAGGGCCTAAGTTAACCTTTTAAAACTTAATTTTCACTAAAATTCTTAGTAATCTAAATAAGTAGATAATCATGTTTGCTTTGTAAACGACTGCCAGATCGATCTTATTGAGCAAGATACAGACAAAATTTTGTGATGTTTCAAATCTGGGCCTAGCTGCCGTTGGTTATTGGGCTATTAACTTAATCATAACATAGTAAGTCAGCCGTTCTTTGTCAGTAACAAACCTTATCCGTTTCTGACCGTTCTTTGTCATTAACTTATTTCACACATTATGTTACTTCAAGTTCTGATTATTAAAATAGTAGCCTATGTCGCATCCTGGTATCCTGGTCTCAAGGCTCTTATGGGCTAGGCTGGTTGCCAGAGTGTTGATGAGAACCTGGTGTAAAAAAGCCGTTATATACCTGTTGAAGGTTTAGCTAGGTATGAACGCACAACATTCACTTCTGACATAGAAACATATACACAACCAGCGCTGATGCAAGCCAAATAGATACTTAGTCTACTGTGGTAGATGGACATTTAAGCAGGTATAAATTACTAGGTCTTTATATTAGACATATTTTAATTAAAAGAGCCTACACCTCCTGGTTATTCTAAATATATGAACTTATTACAAAAGTAGTACAGAAATTATTATTTTCTATTACTTCAGCATACTCCATCTTCTCTGAGTAACGAAACAAGAGAGAGAGACTTAAATCTTAAAAGAGCAATTGAGTCAATTGAGTCGGCTTCTGTTCGGAAGCCCAACCGTTCTGATTCTTTTTACTGAGTGAGTCACGCGAATCGATTCGGAAAGAACGTTCAAGTTTAGTTGGGGAAAAAGTGCTCACCGTACTGATAGTCAAAACAGACGACACCGCGCGCAGGCGCAAACCACCTGCCGCTTGTCGCTCAGCCGCAGCAGACGTCTGATGTTGTTTCCCGAGATTTCCACTGCTCGTCATCTACCGAAGTGCTAAAATAAGAAAGGACCCACCATTGCCATTTCCAATCAAATTATTTTCGTATATCTGAATTTGCACTTGTCGTGTTATCAACATTTTTTATCACGTTTTGAAACAGGTAAAATACCATCCATAATTTTAATTTGATCGTCAAGATTTTCGTGCGGGGTTCTCAAAAGCGCGGGGCCCCCAAAAGCGCGGAGCCCTGGGCAGTTGCCCCGCCCGCCCCTGCCTTGGGCCGGTCCTGGTTTTCCATACCTACTTATTAAAATTATTTTAGGTAACTGATTTATTTTCTACAACAGACTTAAACTTTTATCATATTTGAATATTAAAAATCCACCTAGGTATTAATGCTTTTATAAGGTAGTTGTGGTAAACTAAAAAAAAAACAAAAAAATATAAACAGACATCAAAGTGACAGAAGACAGATATGGTTTTTCTCAAGACAGCTGATTACTCAAATAAAAATAATTCAGGTGTACCATATGTTTGGTACAATTGACTTCCATTTACAATTAAATGGAAACTGAAAAGCCCAGCGGGGCAAAGCACACATAACTGAGGGCGATGAAAATTATTCCATGACTTCTGCAATTTGACACCTCAGTCATAAAAATCGGTTCTCAAGTAAAGGAGTTTTGCTGTACACAAAAAAATCCTTAGGGAATTAGTATAATAGATTTCACCAAGAAAACTACAATTGTTTTCAACTGACGTGTGGTTGGAGTTATTTAGGTAAAAAGTCCTTAAAGGTTATTTGAGCTAAATTCAAGATATAGAGGCAAAAAAATAATAATTGGGGTTACAGGAGTACATAATAATAATATGTGACCGGTTATGACTCACTGAATAACCGGCCACCTGCCACCACCGCCATCGTTGCCACCTGTATGCCAGAGTTTGGACTTAAAGGTCCATCGAGAAAACTTCAAGATACAGTACAGAGGCAATCTCAGACTTGAGGAGGTTAAGCACAATAAGTTGAATTTGTCATATCTACTGAACATTGATCTATAGAGATCCTTTTTATGCTTCTTTTTTATGATCATTGACTCTTTTGAGTTATGTACGACGATGATTTGAGATATTGAAGATTTAGTCGTCGAGGTTCGAGTTAGCAAGAGAAGAATCTTTGACTATAATGGTAGAATGAAGATAAAAACAGTTTTAGAGTGTGTATTTAAATTGAACAGAATTAAGTGCGATTAATCTTTAATTTTAAGTACCTTTTCAAGCCTAAATAAACGGTATCAGGAAACTGACACATACTTTCTCCGTTCAAGTCATTTATAACTAGAAAACATATGTATTGAAATAAAACAAATTAACAATTAATTATCACAAAAGTATATATCAAAATTTATCAAAATCGGTTAGTAAATAACGAAGATATCGGTTTTTAAATATTTGCCATAAGAATAACATTGGACAACGTACTGCGTTTACCGCCAAACTAAAATATCAATTCTCTTTGCAACCAGTTGACGTAGACTAATGATTCAAAATATTAGATTGTTTAGTTTTTCAAGCCAAATTTAATGGTTGCAAGTATGTTTTCTTTAAACATTACAGTTTTTGTGAAGTTTAAAAAATATAAATTTTTTAACACTTAAACCCTCGTAACTTCTTTCTGAACCTGAATTTTTACAGACATGCGGGTGGTGTCATTTTGTTTGTCATCCTAAGCACTAAAAACCATGAAATTTTTATCAAAATCGTTAGAGCCATTTTTGAGAAATATGGATTTTTGTCATTTTTTATGGTTTTTATGGGGTAAATACCCTTAAAAATCGAAAATTCAAAAAAATGAAAATTACGCCTGGAGATACCACGGCTTTATACCTATATGCCAAATTTCATGAAAATCGGACCACTGGTGTCGTCTCTAGCTTTGTATACATACACACACACACACACATACACACACACACACACACACACACACACACACACACACACACACACGCACGCACGCACGCACGCACGCACGCACGCACGCACGCACGCACGCACGCACGCACGCACGCACGCACGCACGGACGGACGGACGGACGGACGGACGGACGGACGGACGGACAGACAGACACCACGCCAAAAACCACTTTTTTGGATTCAGGGAGCACTAAAACGAATATATCCACTAACAACTCAAATTCGAAAATTTTGACGAAAACAATACTTTCTCCATATACATTATTTCTCCATATGCTGTCTCTGTTATTTGAGTATAGTCTATTATATGGTTAGTTTTTTATGGACTGGTACATCTTCATTTTTTTTCATCCCAAAAAAAGTAAAGTTTGAAATAAAAAAGTTTGTAAAATCTTACCTGAATGACCACCAAATGTCAAAGGACATGACATTCAACCAGAAGAATGAACCCAAGAATGAAAACTGGACCAAGAAAGCTGAAAAAATATCATACAACCATGACTAAAGAAGTGCTGTAAAATACTGTCAATATTTTGTCTATACTTATTTCTTTTTTATTTGGGCACTGTTATACATGCCAATCACAACCAAAAAATATAATATGTATATTAACAATCAATGAATGCATGATGCCATTATTCTCTAGCCTTTCGTGTAATTTGATATGTTATACCCTCGTCACTTAACACCAGCGATCGGGAAACACAGTTGATTTAAGGCCTCTTCCTGAATTTTTAATGCTTGCAAAAAAGACTTTTGAGGTATAAAAAGGTGGGCTTTAGGAAGAGGGATTTTTTAGTGTGTAAACATTAAGGCTATGTACACATGAGAGCGTTGCAACGCACATTACAATGTGTAACAGATAACCCGTACCGTACCCATGCACATCGTTGACCAAATGTCTAACGTTGATCCCCCGGTCAGCTATGGAAGTCGAAGAGGCTTCATGTGCTTGGATTTTATACCGAAGGTATAAAACACGAAAACGATGGCAAAGGAAGTTCTGGGTACATACAATATTAAGTGACAGATTGACTCACGGCTCTTTTGTAACATTTACCCCAATCTTATAAAATGTGAGCCTAAGTTCTTTAATTACTTAATCAATGAGTAATAAAAATTCCTATATTGGATTTAAGTATATTTACGCCTAAATTGAGTATCAAAACTATATCGATCTAGTTGTATAACGACTATTTACTGATCATGAAATAAATACTGTCGTGTTTAATCATTTAAGAAATTAATGTCAATATTAAAAATGTCTATTACCAAAATGTTTTAATTCTTCCTTTGAACTTCCCTCTGGAGAAAACATTTCAACCAACTGCTGCCAAGCTGTTCTTTTCTTTACAACTCTGTTTTTGTATTCTACACTTTGCATGTCCGGTATAGCCGGGCGATTTTTCACTTCCTCTGTGAAAGAGCTCAGTGTCAAACGATGCGATATTTTCTTCCATGATTGAAGGTGGTCACTGCACTAAATCGGGCGCTTGTATCATGTGTACAGTCTAATCTAGACCATGGGAACTCGAGTCGTCCACGAATCGCGCGTTTCACGAGGAAACCTCGAGACGCGCGTTACGTCGCGCGAGACGTTGATAGCGAACGGCGCATGTGTACATTAACTTGTTCCAGCATCTGTTCTGTAGTACTTGCGCGACACAACGTGCGATGGAAAACGCTGTCATGTGTACTGGGCCTAAGCCATACAGTTCAGTCAGTCACAAGCACTACTGACTTTTATACAGCCAAAAAGCATAGTTGTTTTACTGTGCCGTGATTTCCACTTAGCCATTTGCGTAATAAGTTTATAATGTAAATTTTTCACTGTATAATTTTATTTCTTGTAAGTTAGTTCAAGGCCTCAGAATCCCAAATTTAAAAAATCCTACTAGTGCCGGGCCCCCAGTTTCAGACTTGGTTGACATGGCCTCTCGGCGGCCCTCCCGCTATCAACCTTATACATTTATTTAATTCTTTAATTCTTTGTAATTCTTTGTCCATTTGGTGGCAAACGTTCATGATTTAGTGATGTACGTTTATGAAAGCATGATTGAAGTAACTAAAACGCCCTCTTATGCATTATTACCCATCATTTACTGACGAAACTGCTTTGTATCGGTGGTCAAAAAAAAAAACTCATTAGGCCTGAAAAATAGGTTTGAGGGGGGGCCTAAAACATCTGTTACACCACTGCGAACAGACGTTTTTTTTACAAAACGTCTGTTCTGGTGATTTACTCACTGTGGGAACCTTTGTCCATAACAGCGTTGGAACTGCGCAACATTAAGTTTGGAATTATCGAGGCTGATTCCTTTAAATGTCGTGTTATAGAGGTTTAGACTTATGATGGGAATCGGGAAAAAGTCGTGTTTTCAAGGTTGTTTGGACGAGAACTGTCGAGTTTTAGAGGATTAATTTAACGTTGAATATCATGGCAATTTAAAGAGGATGTGACAAGTAGACATACTGCAGAGTTTGTCTTGTTATCGAGCGTCGTGTAACCAAGGTTCTTGTGTATTTTTAATGCCCTTGACACCATCTTGAAAATAAGACACTCTAGACACCCCCGGTGGTTAAACTTTAGTAAACTTTTAGCATGCTGTTCAGTACGTTAAATATGACAAAAAATGCATAAATCTCTCTTATCTTTCTAGGGTATAACCTATCTTTCCTCGAGTGCAAAGGCTAGCCCAGTTATATCGCTGTTGTTACCTATTTACATTTACTGACTGATCTGATTAACTTTTGATATTTCGTATGATTTAAAACGTTTAAACTGAGAAATATTTTTCATAGAAACATGATAACTTTTTTATACCATAAAGATTATTTTCATCACATAGCTTATCTTCCCCGTCTGTGATATACTCTGATATATAGAGCTTGAATAAATTATGATATTTCATAAACCTAATAGTGCTTAGGTTTGCTTGAATTGTCATCTGCATTTGGAAATGATGGGTCACAACACCACCTTTACTTTTGAAAAATATTATTTGTCTTCAATACCGCAGATCCAAAAATTTTAATTCAAAGACAGTTTGGCAAACATGTTTGAAGAGGGGACCCTGGTGGCTCATTGGTATGTATTAGAAAAATCAAGATACCAGGGGCTTATCTTGGTCATGTAAACGTTACCGGAAGTTGATCTTTTCAACTTTATTACTAAAAAAATGGACTAAAGGGTGTGGGACTTTTAAGACACCCGGTTCAAAAGCAACTAGAAAGAATAATTTTTCTGCAAAATTTTACGTATCAGGCATTAGTTTTAAATAAAAATATCTTACCCAAAATGACGCAAAACAAGTAGCCAATTTCACTGGACATTGACTGTATTATTGCAAGGCCGATGTATGTAATCAGAAGACATAAACATTGGCAAACGAGACACTTCCCATGAAGATTGCGTAGCGCAGGGAGAATACAATAAACGACGATCGTAGCCAACAAAAAATGTACAGAGACTATCATAGTTATGGGGAATATTAAGAACCGAATTTCAGTCTCCTCTTCATCAGCATCAGGATCCGAGAAACACACGAAAGCACGGAGTTCTTTCTCTCCATTTATGGATTCTAAACAATACTTTGAGACATCAATATATTGTTTTTGACCGGGGGTGTTTTGCAACAAAATGGTTCCGTTCGCTAAAATGTGACAAATTTCCTCAGAGGAGTCAAGTAAGAACTTGCCGTGCCGGCAATCACTGCCGTGAAGGATCCTGAAGTGGTCTTTGTCAACATTCACTGTTTCCCCAGTATTTGTATACACAGTTAGAGCAGACATATTCCCGAAAGGAGAAGGTCCAAGGTATTTCTTACATGTGGCCGGGGATTTTGGAACTTTATAATATTGCTCGTCTTCACTACAGCACTTTCTGATGCACGGCTTCAAAGCGCACAAGCACCCGCGAGTTGTTCCGTTCGTCGAGAAGTAATACCCTGCAGGATACACATCGTCTCCTTCCACTACAGATCCGTTCGGGTGGTAAACTGGGTTAAACAAAGGTACACTGACACTCACATCACAGGGAAATTGCGCCGGTTGATTTTTACTAAGGTGAAAATACAAGAGAATGCCTACAAGGAAACTAAGACCGAGAATTGTGGTGAAAATCCGGTTCAGGTTGCGGGTATTACCCATTGCCGACGACCGCCCACTAAACTGACGCTTGACCGACTGAAAACATAACTTTTTATCACAAACCATGGGCCGGTTGGCGCATGCGCCCGATCAGCTGATCACAGCTGCCCGCTCTATTAAAACCGACGCGACGGCAGCGCTCTCAATGGGCGCGTTCAGCCGCAGCCACCGGTGATTAACCGGTTACCATAGTCACTAATTGGCAAATCCACCGCATCTTGACAGTCAACAATGACCGGTTACTTACCGAATCCACCGTAAACACAACATCGGTGAATGCACAACAATGATCGGTACATCCACCGCTACCGTTCACTTATTATAGGTTGATAGATTACCCACCGGTGGCTGCGGCTGAACGCGCCCAATGTCTTGGTTCCGGCGGTCACCGTAGTGCATCCGCTGTATCTTTAAAACCGACAATTGCTAATTCTGTTCCGGTTACTTAAGTTCTGGACAGCCTTACTGGCTGGTGGCAAAAATTGTAACCTCCCAAAGTGTCTGCTAAAAACACATGTTTTGGTCAAACTGTCAAAACAACTTTGTTTACGTTTTGCCTCATTTACACTACAGAACTATGAGATGCAATATTCAACCGAGAGTTTTCTTACGAAATAAATTAAGATGTCTGCAACATATCTGTGCAATGCATCAGCTGGTCTTTTTGTTTGTTTACGTTTTAGAACGTATATCCATATTCTTCCAACAGTAAAAGAGATTCGACAATATTTTCTGTAGGCTTAAAAAACAATCCAAATAGTTTCGTGTTTTTATCCCGTGGTGTAAAAAAAAGAAAAAAGAAAGATGTGTGCAGGGTCAGCTGATGTGACGTATTCGGACTCACGCAACTAGCGCTCACGACGACTACAATACAAACCAATTAATACAACTCAATCAAAATATTTTGTGTACGGTCTTAGTTCTGCAGTCAAACCGCTAGGTCCGCTAGTTTCTCGAGCCCAACTACGTCATACCAGCTGACTGTGCACACACCTTTCTTTTTTCTTTACACCATGTTTTTATCCTTCTTATTGCTAAAATTTTGACTTCGACTTAGTAATTATGTTTGAGGAAGGTTAATTGTTTGATTCCAACATCTAGTAGCTCTCCTCTAACATCCACGGAAACACGCCGGTTAAAGAAGGCGACCGAATTCCCACGGCAAAGTGAATCAGTCATACACAATGTGTATAGATATTTAAACTTTTCGTGGAAAACAAGGGCGAAGTTCTAGCCTAAACCTCCATATACTATACACCATGGTAAGCTCGGCAGGCCTCGACCTACCTTGCTCTTTTAAGGCATAATGCCTCGGCCAGAGTGTACTGCTGGCGTTACTCCCAAAGCAAAGCCATATTACACTTACAAAATAATATTTAACTTGATATTAATTTGGAAATCAGAGACTTGAACCTTCAAATTGGTCTAATAACCTAACTTGTATAAATTTTTGTTGACAAGCCCATTCCCTCCCTACGGGCGTTTCTTTCGTATTAAGCTGCCTTTGTCGAGGGTAGTATATATCTTGTTGTGTGATCGGTAGTTCTGAGTAACTCGAATCTTAAACGACCAACAATTAGAATTGTATCTTTATAAATGTGACTAAAACATAAACACCAAACTAATCTATTGATTCACTTACTATCATCGGGATTACAAATTAAAGTGAATTCAATTATTGTTCATCGCAAAAATAACGTTACTTTCATTATAACCTCCTTGCTTTAGACTAGCGCCATATTGAAATTCTCAGTGGGATCTTTTGTCGTTGCATTTCATGAATTGTGTAGACCTTTCATGTATTTAACATTAATTGCACTTGCAGTTTCAGCAAAATATTTTATTGTGTAAATTACCATATGACCATATAATTTATTTCCTAAACATTGCAGATGTTAAACAATAATTTCGACAACAGCGCACTCACTCACTCGCCAATAAGGCTGTCCAGAACTATAACTGACCTCACCGTAAAAATGTGTCAGTGGATGCTCAACAAAAATTAGCTGGTGGTAAATCCACCAATAATGCTGGTAGGTAATTAGCCATTTCAATTTTCAAAACTAAAGATCTAAAAAAAACTGTTAAAGTTACCAGCAATTGTAAACAAACTAATAAGATGCAAAATTTAATGTAGGCCTACATTAAAAATAATATTTTTTAATAACCTATAAAGTTTAAATTTTTTCAAGCTAAAAAACTAAAATTGTTAAAATTGGTCAAAAATTGCTGTTGAATCTTCATTGAAATTATTTAAGTTTTTTTTGCCAATCTAGGAATAAACCTAATAAAACTATGTGTTTAGAAAGTACACTAAATGATACATCGTATAAACTTTGTTTTAATTGATGGTGACTTTGACATTTTTTGAGATCTATTATAAGCTTGGAAAATAAAAGCGGCTGCCATTTTGATATATATATATATATATACACCTGTATGTCATGGTCATATTAGTTGTCAGTCATATTCAGTTTATCACCCGGACGGATCTGTAGTGGATGGAGACGATATGTTTCCTCCAGGATATTGCTTTTCGACGAACGGAACAACTCGCGGGTGCTTGTGCGCTTTGAAGCCGTGCATCAGAAAGTGTTGTAGTGAAGACGAGCAATATTATAAAGTTCCAAAATCCCCGGCCACTGAACTAGGCCACTGAACTAGTTTCGTTAAATAGTTCAGTGTCATGAAACTGATTAATACTCTTACTAGTGGACCCGAGCGCACGGAATCGTGCGCTACTCTAGCAGAGCGATAATTCAAATGGCGACAAATTAAAAACACAATCATGCTAACACGATCCGTCTTGAGGGTTATGTTTACACAAATTAAAAAATAACAGCAATTAAATTATCCAGCTGATCAAAATGTAAACAATTATGTTCTTCATAAGGATAACATGGGAACTTTAAAAGCCAATGGGGCAGAGCCCAAGGGACTTTTTCAAAAATATAAGGCCAGTTTGCAAATCTACGCGACACGCTCTTTCCAATGAGCCGTCAATGATCAAAATCGGTTAAGAAATGACGGAGGAGTTCATAAGACAAATTTCGTGTTGGCGTATTAATTATATAGATTTATTACTCCATGCGCAATATCTATCCAACACGCTGTATTTTTCTCAGATGGCTTTAGTTTGCTAACATGATGCCGTTATGATTGCTTTCTTACACTTTCCTAGTTTATTTCGTTGCTATTATGACAACTCATAAGGCCAATGTTAAAATTTTACAGATTTAAAATTGATTTTATTACGTTAGATTTTCTCTGGCCAAGTAACCTGCATAGAACACGTTTTTCTGTCAGAAATTAGATATTTCTAGACTTAAAGGAAATACTCCGAGCAGTTTTAGCGAATTTCCCCTATAGGGAAGAATCTATTACCGTAGGTCTCATGGTAAGACCTAAGCTCGGGACCATTATGATTTTTCGTTTTGGGGCCCCCAGAAGCAGAAAACACCATTCGTTCCAATTTATATATTTATATATAATCTAAATATCTATAATCTAAATATTATATATATGTGTGTATGGTTGTGTGTCTGTTAGCACGATAGCGGCCGCAAAAATGGTTCGATCTTTATGAAATTTGGTACGGACATGTAAAGTGGTAATCAATTGGACGAGTTCGTGAACCAGCCCGATCTGACCACCGGAAAGGGGGGCAAAGGGGGATAAACCCCCCTAAAAATGGATTTTTTTAGTTTTTTACATAGAAAAATAAAACTTATTGAATTGTTGTTAGCACCATTGAATTCAGCTAAAAAAATAAACAATTTAGTATTTTCAATCACTGCTCTATGTCCATTGGTTACCGAGATATTGAAAGTGGTAAACACAGTACGTTGTCCCAATGTTAACCTTATGGAAAATAAGTCAAATTATATATCTCGGTTATTTCTCAAAATATCGTGATAAAACTTGTTTAATGGCTTCTTCTAGTTCAGATCTACTAAATATTGAATTAAAACCACCCATTTTTAATATACCTTTAGCAGCAAACCTGCATACTCATTCCCCATGTTATTCTTATGGAGCTTACCAAAACATGTCTAATCTCGCTATGTTAGATTGAAATATGATGTTTTGCATTTGAAATTCGCTGAGTATGCAGGCCTGCTGCAACGGGGGTATTTGAGATAATTGAGAAACAATCAAGCAAGGAATCAAGCAAGAAAACAAGCATACAAGATAAAACTGCTCATATAAAAGAATAGATTATAAGTTAGTTAATTTACAAACGGCAAACTGCTTTAGCGGTTTAGGTGGTAAATGCCAGATGATATTAAGAATTTATCTATTAAAAACTCTTTCGTCAGTTCCCAGAAATAATTGCTTGGCGTAAATATTACTGATGTCATATCAGAAAAACAACAGCAAACACTCCATAATTAACAATATCTGAGCTGCTTATCATAGATCAATATTTGATATTTTCTAATCGTGTGCAATGAGTGTGAAGGCGACCAACATTTAAATTGACTAAACATCCTAAATTTGATTAATTATTTTCTTAGACTATTCAAAGGTTGTGTTTGGTTTCTGCTAACGGATAGAACCTGTAGAGGCCTTCCTGGTTATAATCATAACGAATCCTTGCAACCATGCTGCTTATTATTGATAATAATAGTCACCTGTCATTAATTTTGTAGCTTGGTAAAAGTAACATAAAGATGTATAAATAATTTCAAATATTGATTCCCGAAATGTGAAACATGCTTTAACATCAATTAAATCAGTTTTCTTTAGAGTCTTTATACGGACACGTCATCTATATATATATATATATATATATATATATATATATATATATATATATATATATATATATATATATATTATATCTACTTTTATAATAATTCAGTTCAGTCCAACTTCAGACAACTAAATCTCCAGTTCTACCGGGCCGATTTTATTAATTAATGGGTCATTGGAAAGTTCTCTCCCTGTAGATTGTCAAATAATTATGAAAGTTTGTTTTTGTTCAGGTTTATGGTGAAAAAGTAAAAAACACATGTTTTCCATAAGAAATACATTGAAAACGGGGGTTTCACATTTTTATTTCGAGGCAAATTTTGGTTGGCTATATTGAGTATTTTCAAGAAATGCTTAAAAGTCATTTGTAGGAAATTTAATTCTCTTTCAGAATATCACCTTCCACTTTAGCCGATTTCTGCACCATTTAAAAGTTATTTGCAAAAAACCTAAGCAACCTCCGAATTTATAGTGGTGAGAAAATACTGAATTAGAGATATTTTTGTTAAACTTTGTACAACTAAATCTAGAGTTCTACCGGACAGATTTTAATAATTAACAGGTCGTTGGAAAGCTCCATTCATGTAGATTTGCAAATAATTATGAAAGTTAGATGTTTTTAAAAGATTTATGGTGGAAACGTAACAACACAAATTTGCTATAAGAAATAGATTAAAAAACAGCTTTTTTAAGTTTCTTTTTGTAGCCATGTTTTGGCTGAATGCATAGTACCAAATTGTAGGAAATTTTATTCTCTTTCCGAATATTACCCTCCACTTTAGCCAATTTTCGCACCATTCAAAAGTTATTTGCAAAAAAGCTAAGCAACCTCAGAATTAATAGGTAGTGAGAAAATATTGAGTTAGAGATATTTTTTTACTTTGTACAACTAAATCTACAGTTCTATACGAAAATTTCTGCTAGATTTGCAAATATCAAAAAAACTTGATTTTTTCAAGATTTATGGAGAAGATTTGTAAATACCCACATGCTTCCTATGAGAAAATACCTAAAGACAGGGGTTTTAAGTTCCTTAGTAGCCAAGTTTTGGCTGCCAGTTATCAGTATTTTCAAGAAATTAATTTCGATGTCTTTTGGGAAATTTTATTCTCTTTCAGAATATTATCTTCCACTTTGGTCCATTTTTTCAGCATTTTAAAGTTATTTGCAAAAACGCTAAACAACCTCCGAGTTTATAGTGGTGAGAAAATACTGAGCTCAGAGATTTTTTGCAAAACTTAGTACAACTGAATCTACAGTTCTACCAGAGAGATTTTAATATGCGGTCGTTGGAAAGCTTTCTCCCTGTAGATTTACAAATAATTGTGATGATTAACTTTTATAAGATTTATGGTGGAAAAGTTTAAAAATCATATTTTCTATAAGAAATGTTTTTTTTCAAAACAGTTTATTTTTGAAAAAATCTAATTATTTTTCTGGCATTTCACAAGAAACCCCATATACTAAGTACTATTTTTCTAGAGACCGTTGTATTTAACCACAACGGTCATTGAAGCTAGTATATATATATATATATATATATATATATATATAATCCAAAATGGTTGACTGTCTGACTGACTGACTGACTCACTGATCATAGTTTCTCAAAAACTATAATGATCTGGGCCATGAAACTTTGCACAATTAATCATTATAGGCTCTAAATGCGTACTAAGAACTTATTTTTATATGTATTCTCTCAAAAGGCTAAAATAGGGTATATTATAAAATTCAAAATGCCGGTAATTTTTAGTTTTCAAAGCTTATTTTCTAAAACAATGTAGGGCTTTGGGCCATGAATCTTGGCTCAAATATTCTTTATAGGCTCTAGATGCACACTAATAAAGGATTTTAACATGTTTTCTCTTTTAAAGGCTAAACTAAGGTAAATTCAAAAATCCAAAATGGTGGCCTTTTCAGTTTTGATTACAAAATAACAATAGAAGGTCTCTAGAATATTTTAAAGAGACACAAAATTGAAATTCGATTTACCAAAAGAATAAACTGTACAAAACTATTACGGTTATATAAATATATTATAAATTTGTCAGATACCATATACATAAGCTATTCGCGTTTTACGGATCACCCAAAGTAATCGAACTAGGATCTTGAAACTCTGTATGGACATATAATTGCATTATTTTTGGAGAATCGCAGGTTTTCTGAATTAACAATTTTAGGAGGGTTAGCGTCCTGGCCGAGAGCGATTTAGGCTAAGTTCAAACAAAATATACTACTTCTACCGTAAAATTTTGCCTCAAGCTGCCAATGAGTAATCCAAACTCAAATATACTACGTGAACCCGTGCGAATTCGCATGGTTTTTAAATTATAAATGATCGTCTGACTTCTATGCGCACATAATATGTCGGCAATCTATTGTAAAAATAGGTTTTTGGAACGATGTACCGTGCTGAAAGTATCTCTGATAGTTACTCGATAAGATGCGTATTGCAGCACTGTAAGCGATATTCGTTGTGCACTTGCGTATTCATTACAGTTTTTTTTTAAATCTGCATGTCAACCTTCATCTTCTTATGGAAAAAGCAACGGGTCAGCCATTGGGTCGAGGCAAAATTAGCAATATAATACTGTATTGTAATTGGAGAATACAATCTTTTGGGTAAATCATCAAGTCACGCCCGCACTTGGTGGTTCGCTATCTTTTGCTCTAAAAATAATAGCAACATCATTAGAGGTTATGTTGTTGTATCGGCGCTAATATTTTTTTTCGATCTCAGACAATCTGCAATCCGAGTGTGTATGCTGCTCATCTGGAGTATTTTTCAGAACGCAACTCATCACGTTGATAACTTGCGCTTAGGGATTAGTCAAGCTGTTCATGAGTTCATTGCTGCAATAGCCGTTGACTTTGTTTAGCATTCTTTCTTGATCACCAGTTTCGACGTCCGTCATAGATACAAATTTGAGCATATAACAAATGCTTTCCTCACGGTTGTAAGGAGCTAATTGAGTGATAAATTGTTGCTTACACTTTATACATGAAAACCCTCCGCCATTGTTTTCTTTAATTTTATAGCTCTTTTGCTTGCCGTTGCGAGCACAGAGTTGTAGGAACTAATGTTTTCTTTGTAGTTTCTGCTCAGTCTATCGGTACCAGTAATAAGGCTTTGAATGTAATTGCTTTGTCGGTCACTTTCCCTTATGTCAGCAGTTTGAAAATCCTTAGCCTCTTCCTATTTTTTCTCATTGAAAATGTAGTGCCCCACATTTCTGACATGGTAATGCCATCCCGCCAAGTAAATGCTGCTGAATTCTTGGATTTGTTAGTGATATTTTTGTCAGTGTAATTTTCCACTATAAATAATTGTTATTCCAGCTCCGCGTACGAAGCCTCGGTGTGCACACGTAGGCCTACACCTTACCGTACGTTGTCCCGTCGGCGCCGTGTGCAAACATCTTGCCGTACATTGCCCAGCCGTGTCCGACTGCTATAAACACTTCTTTGTCGTCTCATTCTTAGCATGTTTGAAATATTACAAAGTGTCTGATCAAAACAAATTTTCGTCGTCTTGTTCCTTTTCAAATAAAAAAAAACAGCTGAGCTGAGTTTGAAACTAATTTGATATCTATACTCAATCCCACATTCACCTTTCAATACAGATAATATGGAGATAGCTATTCTAATACCTTTGCTTATTCCACACAGCTGATCAGATGTTTATTTGTTCACATTTTCGCTTCTGTCATAACACATTTTATTTGAAAATCAGTTTTTTGCACTTTTTTTGCGTTATATTGCCTAAATTAAAAATCGAAAGACTTTACATTAATCTGCAAATTGAGACGCGTGTTTTGATGTATAATATGTGGGGGTAAGTCTTAAAATATAAAAGCCTTATCGTGAACAAAGTTTCCATGTAGCGTATTAATAATATGGATTGGGGAGTTACGTTCCCTCATATTTTGGCCTATACATTAGTTTTATATATTCTCTCTTAGAGTTTTTAGTATTAGTATAAACATACTAAATTCATATGTTAGGTTTACATCAGAATTATGAGGACGGTCCTATGAACGTAGTATTCAGTAGTGCGGACGTTAACCCCCACTATATTTTATGGCTTATAAACATTGGATATTATTATCTTTATATTAATAGACAAGCATTTTTTCATAAGGTTTCTGTCCTTCTTTTTTCTCAGCCTGTTTGCAACGTGGCAAAAATCTAAGAACACCGATAAAATTGTATTTTTCTGTAGATGTGCAGAATCCCATTGAAATTTATATTAGTCTTTTAGAAATGTAGAAAATTGTATTTTAAATTTCAAAAAAATTAACATTAGCCTTATGAGTTGCTGTTTTGGTGATATTATAACAACCAAATGTAAACAAAGTTAGCATCATATGTAGCTGTTATCACATACTATTTTTCTTAGAGCAAAGATTTGATGTAGAAACATTAAGCCACAGTTTATTGGGACATGGAGTAAAAATATAGAGTTTGATTGAAATCAGGACTACTTAGAGAAGATTAAGGATATCATACCCAAATGTGTTCCATTTTACATATAAATGGGAAAAAATAAAGTTTACTTGCTTAAATAAGATTAAGAGATACAAATTTGCTGATAAAAAGTGAAGAAAAAAGTACATTAAGTTAAGTCCCTATCATCCAATGTACTAACTGATCGACATGCAACCGGCAGGGCCGGCGACGGGGGGGGGGGGGGGCAAGTGCACAGGGGCCTGGACTCACAGGGTGCACGGATCCACGCGAGATTAGTAAAAATGGGGCCCAGAATCGAGATAAGTAAAAAAGGCGGGTTTATCAATTGCACAGGGGCCCGAAAATCCTGTCACCGGGCCTGGCAACCGGAGTACATGAACACATTACATTCAAAATTTGTTTTTATTGGTGGATAGTGTGTAAAATATAAATTACATTTTAGTGATAATAATAGGAAGAGAGGGAAGGAGGGAAAAAGTTTCAAATGGTAGGAAAGAAGGGAGGAGAGATGGTAAGAAGAGAATGAAGGAGAAAAGGAGGGAAAAATGGAAAGAAGGTCTGAAGGAAGGGAAGTAGAGAGTGAGGGAAGGAATTAATGGAGGGAGGGAGAGAACTGTGGTAAGGTGTGTACAGAATAAACTGGTTTGATGACTGAAGTTTTACTTTCCTCTAGTTCAATAATCATTCTTAAAAAAATAAACGTGGAATCTTAAAAAAATAGTCATTATATTAATAAAATACTAATTACTAAAAACCATGCCATGAGCCATAAGTAAAGTAAATAATTAGTCAAGGATTGGGTCTTTCTCTTTTGTTTTTGGTCCCGAGTTTGGTTAAATTATGTGTTTACATGAAAAAATATACAATATGAAATGTATTTAGAAACGCATTGGTATATGCGGGGATCATTTAAAAATTAGCTATCCCTCTTTGTCACTTTGAAAATTGGTCGAATTTGCGACCACTGGCGATCTCTAGTTAGTTTAAATATTCTGCAATAGATTAAAACTGTCTTGATATTAAATATTAAAACTCCACCAAGATATTCATGTTTTCATAAGTTGTCTACTGAAAAAAAAACAATAACCAAAAACTGTAAATAAATATCCAAGTGACAGAAGGTAGAAATTATGGTTTTTCTCAAGACAGCTGTTTACTCAAATAAAAATATTTATATAATACCATATGTTTTGTAAAATATACTTACATTGAAATATATGGAAACTTTAAAATCCAGTGGGGCAAAGCACATTGAACTGAGGGTGATGAAAATTATCCCATGATTTCTGCAGGAAATTCTCTTTAATTTGACACCTCAATCATTAAAATCGGTTCACAAGTAAAGGAGTTTTGCTGTACACAAGAAATTCCTTAGGGAATTAGTATAATAGATAGGTGATTATTGCGTAATAATTTATTTGATCTTACGAACTAAAAATCTATAAATCACGCAAAGTACATGACATGTAACAGGACAGGCAAGCACCGAAGCACATAAACGTTTTATATAGCATCTATGCTACTGATTTTTTTTTGGTTGTTTGTTTCCTTACCTCATTTTAATGATGAAGGTTAATACCTTATAGTCCAGGCAACGAAAAGGTAGGCCTATAGAGGGAATTTTTACATGTATTTCTTATGGAAGAGATATTTGTTTGAATATTAATAAAATTAGTGCTTATCTTGTAAATGGTTGGACCAAAGGAGTCATAGGAAATTTAATTTTCTTTAATTTTCAAATTAAATGGGCACTACAAAAATTGATAGTTTTCAAGATATTTAGGAAAACCACAAAAATGGTCCCTTCAGGCCCCCCTCCCTCCCCCAGCTCAAGGGCTACGGACGGGGTCTTTTGATATGTTCACCTCCTAACTCCATAGGAGTTAGGAGGTGAACCTCCACCTCACCTCACCTCCATACAAAGCTGCACAGTCAAACATTGTGGTCTATGCAATTCCCTCTATATCTTTTTTTGAGCATTCGTTGCCTGGACTATCAGTAATACAGGTATTTTAATATATTACCAAGTTTAAGAATAAATTGGTAGACTGGAATTGGTAGACCTGATTGGCAAGTCAATATATTCATTTGATGAATTTGTTAATTGTTAAACAACCTTGTAAATAGTAAATAAATAAACATTATGTTAGTCAAGCTAACAAAGTGACACTATTCAAATGTACCACTTATGTACTTGTTTATGAATAAAAATATATTTTGACTTTGACTTTTACTTTACTACTAGCAACCGACGACAAATTAAATGGCATAGTAGATATGGTTTATTAGAAAATGTACATTATGTGACATTAGCATAGAAGGTACCTATCCCCCTTAAACTATTCAGGGAATCTCATTCAGTTGTCAAGTTAGTTTGGTAACATCATAAAATAATTGGTATAATCTATAATACATAAATGAAGAATCAAATCCCAAGTCCAAGTACGATTCCCGTTTTTCCACGAGTGAAACGGGGACGATCATTAGCTAGTTTTATATTGTCTGGCTGAGGCACACAGTTGAATCAGCATATTTTCTTGCATCCCTCAACCAGCAAATGGTAATTTCTTTAGTACTTATAAGGCAACAGTTAAGGATATCGTTTGATGTAGTGTTAACATGAACCAAAAACCTCCCAGGTTAATGCCAATTGATGAATCCATGCAGGCCAAGGTATAAACGATATGAATATGCAATTTATATATTTCTACTATTTTGAATTGGTTTGAGTTAAAAACTGTCTATATTTAAAGTGTGCCAAGTTCTGTGTATGATTCCAAATCAGAGGTGTTAATGTGATACTCACAAGATGATATCGCTCATTAAATCTTAATCGTGGGAACACATAAAACAAAGTACAGCAATAAGAAAGACGAGGTTACAAATTATAGTTATCAATAGTTGTTCAACCGCTAGTCTATAGCGGGCAATAACAGTTTCGACGAAGCGTCTGTTATATTGGAATTCCTATATTATAATGTTTTTTATTATAACACTGTGAAGTGCATTACCATGACCGGTCGGCCTTGAAACACCTGACCTATGGACGCCGACTTCCCGCCATTTCCACTGCCTGCATGATAATCTGATTAATGAGCGAACATACATTGCTGACATGATTATATTATTAATGGCTTTACAGCGCACTGATGTAAGCGTGTTTACGCGACGCAAGGACGTATCTTCCTTTATTGGATCGTAACACTATATCCGTGCCTAACCATAAATGGATGAAGAATATAAATGTTTAAAACCGAATGCTTCACGAAGAATAATTTGACATGGATGATTATAGTTTGACGTTTATGGTATTTAAATAACAAAAGATCTTGGCAAGCATTGATGGTAAGTATATTTATGGATTTAGTATTAATTTTTCTAACTGTAATGGAAAATCTCCAATTTAAGAAAGAATCGATTTCGACAGCAGTGCTAGGGCAAGAACTGAGTATTGCATGAACGATTTACATATTATATTACGTTTTCAGATTTCATTGGTAATTGTTAATACATTTTATATTTTTTACGATTTGAATATTAAATTTTCTTTGATTTTTGATGATAGAAAAAAATCATTAATTTATGATAATACATTTCCATCAACCAAAATATTAACTATACCTGGGAATTCAAGTATCGTATAATCATAGGCTATTTGTGTTGAATAATCAAAGGTTTAACATCATAAAAATTTTCCGGGTAAGCATTTTCCCTCCCAGTACGATTATCTCGTTTAGTTTTTTCATTATGAAGTAGCAAAAAAAATTTTTTAATCAAAGAGACGTTAAGCACGAGGGCTTGTTCATAATTCTTTCAAGCTTAAAACCTGAGAGATCTTTTGGGACTGATCAAATAGCTATGCATGTAATCAAACAGTGCTTAGAGGAAATCTCCGATCAATGTTATCAACACCTCTATCCATCTATCTATCTATATTATTAAAAGAATTTCTGTGATTTAGTACAGAGCAAACCGACCCCTAGAAATGATTTTTAGCGAATTTCCTTAAAGGAATAAGCTATTACGGTAGTACTCATGGTAAGACCTAAGTCCGAGACCATGTGAACTTTTCATTTTGGGCCCCACAGAAGCAAAAAAACTCCATTCGTTCGAATTTTTATATATATATATATATATATATATATATATATATATATATATCTCTGTTAACATGATAGCGGTCGTAAATATGGTCCGATCTTAATGAAATTTGGTACATACGTGTAAAGTGGTAATCACTCGGACGAGTTCGTGAACCAGCCCGATCGGACCACCGGAAGGGGGGGTAAAGGGGGGTAAACCCCCCCCCGAAAAGGGGTTTTTTGAGTTTTTCACATAGAAAAATAAAATTCGTCAAATTTGTGTTGGCACCATTGAATTCAGCTCAAAAAAACAAACAATTTAGTAGTTTTAATCACTGCTCTATGTCCATTGGTTACCGAGATATTGAAAGTAGTAAATACAGTACGTTGTCTCAACGTTAACCTTAAGGAAATAAGTAAAATTCTATATCTCGCTTATTTCTCAACATATCTTTATAAAACTTGGTAAATGACTTCTTCTAGTTCAGATCTACTAAATATTGAATTAAAACCAACCAGTTTAAACATACCTGTAGCAGCAAACCTGCATACTCATTCCCCATGTTACTCTTATGGAGCTTTCAAAAACATGTCAAATCCCGCTATGTTGGATTGAAATAAGTTGTTTTACACTTGAAATTCGCTGAGTATGCAGGTCTGCTGCAACGGGGGTATTTCTGTACATATGTGGTATCAAATTAATGCTATTACTCTCTAGATGTGCCTTTTGCGGGTTTGGAAAATATCCCATAAAAAGCCTTCACACAGGAGGCTTTTAAAATTTCAGCGAAAGTGCTACTATCTGTGGTAGAACCTGTGAACTTTTTCCAATTCACATTTATTGGTAACAAAACAGATGATCAATATTTGAAATAGTTCTAGAGATATTCCACAGAATGCAGGGCTAGCAAATGTCAGTTAACATATTCATCCACATTACGTTTTTGATTTATTTTTTGATTAGGATTTTTGCGGACATTTGCCATCACTGATTAGTAAAAAACAAGTTTCACGACGTTTCGGGATCTGGAATCTGATCCCGTCTTCAGGTGGAAGAAAACCTAGAACATAACAAGATTAGTAACACAAGACCAGGAAAACCTGGAGAAAAACACAGCTAAAACAGAGAACTGTAAAAGCAGTCACGAAAACAATAAGCTGAAAATAAAAACAATACACAAAATAACACAGGAATCACAAGTATCAAGAATCACCAGGCAGGAGAGAGCACGTCCACACCCAATCAGAGCTGAGCTGAGGCTGGTGGGAGGAAAGCAAATGGCGGCGGCAACGGAAATGGCGGCGCCCACAGCCAACCAAATCACGGCGCGCTACCGGTGGCGAAAACCTGAAACAGAGACATGTGATATGCAAATTCCGTGTGTCTGTTTGTGTTTTTTAGTTAATTTTTAACCTGATTTTGCCCCTTGGCCTTGCTACGGGTTAACATGTTATGAGAATTTTGAACAGAATTGTTAGTAATTACCCTATTTGCTGACACTTTATTTTCCCTGTCTTTCAATTCTTTGTTTAATATTGGTAGCCATACTGGCCTTATTTCAAGTGAAGATCGACTGATTGGTTGGTCTGCTAGTTTTATGTATGAAGCTTCAATTAGTTTTCTTTGAAAAAATGAGGTTCGCGGTGCACTATTTTTGCTTCGTCAAAATTCATCTGGTGATTTTCAGACCAGCAGTGTTGAGCAATTTTTGATTTATCCACTAAGCCCTTCCTCGTGTTATCTTTGTGTTCTTTGATTCTAACATTTAAAGGTCTTTTTGTCTCGCCATAATACGGCCTAGAGCAACTATTGCAGTTTATTCTGTAAACACAGTTTTTTTATCCCTGAGTGCCATTTTTTGGTTTGGTTTTTACGAGACATTGCCTAAGAGTGTTTTGTGTCCTAAACGCGGTTCTAACTTTGAACTTCCTAGCAACTCTTCTAATTTTTTCCGATAATCCTGGCACATAAGGGATTGACATAGGAACGAATTTTTCAGTGTTTTCTGACTCATTCTGTTTAGCCCTACGGGTTTTGCACTTTCTTATTACGGATTGAGCGTATGCATTCTTAGCCAAATCTTGCTCTACTTTTTTGATTTCCTGATTTAATCCATCTTGATTTGAGCAAATGCTCTTTGCTCTGTCAAATAGTGAGTAAGCTACCCCTTCTTTGACAGATTTTTGATGGTTTGATTGAAAATTTAAGTACTGCCCTGTGTGTGTCTTTTTTCTGAAAACAGTTGTCCTAAGCGTGTCCCCATCCTTTTCTACGCACACATCCAAAAATGCTAGTTTGTTTTGGACTTCCTCTTCCATTGTTAGACGGATGGAAGGAGAAATACTGTTAAGATGCCCTAAAAAGTCTTTTAGTTCATCGTCTCCATGCGGAAATACCACGAAGGTGTCATCGACGTACCTCCACCAAATCTTCGGTTTGAGTTGAGCCAAAGACAAAGCCTTTTGCTCAAACTCCTCCATAAAGATATTAGCAAAGATAGGCGACAATGGCGACCCCATGGCCATCCCCTCATCTTGACGGTATAATTTACCCTCTAGTTCAAAATAGTTACATTGAGTGCATAATTCAAGCAGTTCCATAATGACGTTAACAGGAAGTTTAGTACGTTCAGTTAGACTTTCATCTTTTTCGAGCCGAGACTCGATTATTTTTAAGGTTTCAGGAACTGGGACATTCGTGAACAGACTTTCAACATCAAAACTAACCAGCTTATCCGTCTCAGCCAGCACTATGTCCTTTGACTTTTCAACGAAGTCTTTAGAATTTTTTATGTACGAGTCAGTTTTTCCTACCAATGGTTTTAGAATGTCCAGGAGGACTTTAGACAGTTCCCTACACGGTGAGTCGCGAGAGCTAATTATAGGCCTAAGAGGTACATCAGTTTTATGAATTTTAGGTAACCCATACATGTGTGGGATTTTCGAGTGATGCGGTGTTAAACGAGTTCTTTGTTTATCAGAAAAAAACTGTTTATGCTTCCTAAGAGTGCTTGCAACTTTACGCTCGAAACTTTCTGTGGGATCTTTATTTAGTTCAGTATATTTACCAGCTTGGAGAGTTTCCAATATTTTCTCTTTATATGTTACTGTGTCCAAGACAACAGTAGCGTTTCCTTTATCCGCGGGCAATATTTTGATAGTATCATCTTTCCCAAGGATAGATACTGCCTTGATTTCCTCTTTCTTTAAGTTGGGCTTTGGGACAGGAATTTTATTCAGTAAGATGCTGGCCTCGCACCGAAACTGATACCCCTGAGTCTCAGGGAGCTGAGACACAGCGGACTCAATCCCCGTAACAAAGTCAAGCGCTCTCACTGATTTAGGCACAACAGAAAAGTTCAGCCCTTTAGACAAAACGGAAATTTCATTTGAATTTAAATTTCGTGAAGAAAGATTCACAACCTGATTATTTGCATCATTAATCTGTTCATCATTTTTAGAGTTATTACTAATTTCGACAGGTCTTAATTTTTCTAGCTTTGATCGTTGTCTGGATTTAATATCAACCGATTCTTTGTCAAACCTATTTTGGATGCTTTGAAAAATGTTCTGAAACTCAGAACCAATTAAAGTTGCCAATTCAGATTTCTTATTTTCAATACTGATTTTGAGGGTTCTCTTTTCAGTACGATGAAAGTTTATTCTTTCAATTAGGAGAGATTTTGAAGCTGCAGACATTATTTTGCTGGCTTTAAAACTACTAAAAGGAGGTTTTTTCAAAAAAGGAACCTAATTTTTTCAAAAGAAAACTAATTGAAGCTTCATACATAAAACTAGCAGACCAACCAATCAGTCGATCTTCACTTGAAATAAGGCCAGTATGGCTACCAATATTAAACAAAGAATTGAAAGACAGGGAAAATAAAGTGTCAGCAAATAGGGTAATTACTAACAATTATGTTCAAAATTCTCATAACATGTTAACCCGTAGCAAGGCCAAGGGGCAAAATCAGGTTAAAAATTAACTAAAAAAACACAAACAGACACACGGAATTTGCATATCACATGTCTCTGTTTCAGGTTTTCGCCACCGGTAGCGCGCCGTGATTTGGTTGGCTGTGGGCGCCGCCATTTCCGTTGCCGCCGCCATTTGCTTTCCTCCCACCAGCTCAGCTCTGATTGGGTGTGGACGTGCTCTCTCCTGCCTGGTGATTCTTGATACTTGTGATTCCTGTGTTATTTTGTGTATTGTTTTTATTTTCAGCTTATTGTTTTCGTGACTGCTTTTACAGTTCTCTGTTTTAGCTGTGTTTTTCTCCAGGTTTTCCTGGTCTTGTGTTACTAATCTTGTTATGTTCTAGGTTTTCTCCCACCTGAAGACGGGATCAGATTCCAGATCCCGAAACGTCGTGAAACTTGTTTTTTATTAATCAGTGATGGCAAATGTCCGCAAAAATCCTAATCAAAATATAAAATCACCATCACTAACAATGAATTTCAAACAAAGAGTTTTTGATTTCTTAAAATTTTGTCTTTTTTAAAGAGAACATAAAATAAGGAAGAGCATTTGCCCTATTGAAATTAAGACCAACAGTCTATCTGTAATCATCTTAATCTTAATTTATTCTATTTCTATTCTTGAAAAGGAAACTTAAAAAGGGAAGTGAGTATATAACTCGGGAGGTGCTCTACTGCAGAGATGGGATTTCCTAACAAACCATTGATATATTGATAGTGAATACACAGTGATACATGTTTCAACGTTTAGAGTTTTAAAATAGCAATATTAGTTGAATATTAACCTAAAAATTAAAGTTTTAAAACGCACTGAATTTATAACCTGCATTTTGTAAATTTACTCGGAATGCGAATGTTATTGAAGTGTTAGTGGTCAGCAGTCAGCCTGCCTATTTTACTCGATTTTGAAATGTATCAATAACAATATGCCTATTTAATGAAAGCATTCCATAGAAACTTATGTTATTTACTGTGGTAAAAATTAACCAAACATGTATTTAAGATGCGACACAAAAAAGCGGATCAATTTGAAAATTTAGTTCCTTGGCCGTTATGAGTGTTGAATAACTTGTTTTTACGGCGAATGGCTATTTTATGAAATGCAAATATATCTGCTCTTAGTTCAGTAACTCTTTTAAGTTTAATTACCTCGAAATTGTAATTTGTATGTGAGTAATGATAATAATTTTTTACCATTATGTATAAACATGATGACTATTATATTATAAACGTAAAAAACTCGACTCGAAAAAAGCTCGAAACTCGCGGGTATTTTTCAAAACTCGGCTGGACTCGACTCGACTTCAAAAATCACACACTCGCACACCCCTACTTTAAATTATGGTACAACTCACCCTTTGACAATTTTGAGACTTCCACCAAGGTCCGTTTCCTAGAAATGTTAAAAATTATGAATAATGAAAATACAAGTTTGTATTTCTATGTAAAATATAAATTGCAAAGTTTAATATATTGTGCATTTATATTGTGCACTGCAATTTCGGAGTTATTCACTATATTTCAGGATCCCTCCACATTTAAGAAATATTAAACTCTTTATAGAGCTGTAACTTCTTTTTTTCAACCGGGATTGCGGCGTTGTATTCCATCTCAGGGTATGGAAGCGATTACTTAGGTTTATAAATTTCAAGACTTCCATCGTGGCCCTTTCCTTGGATATGCAAAATGTCAGTAATTTATGTCTAAATGTTTGTTATATTGTTTTAAATACACGTAGTTTCATTACATTCCAATATTATCTCAAGAGATATTGAATTTATTCTAGACTTAAAGGCCTGAGTTTTAACCCCTGATCCTGTGTAATAAGGTTAACATGTCAAATTTAAGATACCCTGTAGTTTAACATCGAAACTTTCAAGATTTTGTAACATCATTCCTTAGTATGCATATACGACTCAAGGAATACATGCCAAATTGCGCCTTGAAATTTCAGCGGTTCTTTGTCAGAAAGTATATACTGTACCCTTTATACATCATGTACATAAATTAAGTAGATAGATGATTGTAGTAATAGAAACATTGATTGCTAAAAAGAACACTAGTATTCTAAATTAAAAACCAATAAAATAAAGGCTAAAATTGTACTATAAAAATATTATTTTGTATGGAAAACACACCGTCCGATCGGTTTGTTACGAACGAGGTGCAGTTTGCGACCCAGGCTCCAAATCGAGGTCTACAACTAAGTGAGTAAGGAAAAGCAACTTTAGGCCTATGGGATGAACTGCTTTTTTATATACCGTTAAATTTTTCCCTTTAACTACTTAAAAACAACAGTTCCACAGCTTGTTCACCTTTAAAATATGTCTCCCACAGAGGTTTTCATTTTGATTTTGCTATTTAAAATAATCAGGGAAATTGTCTCTTTCATTTGTGTTAGTGTTAGGAGAGTCTGATGATAATAACCAACTATTTATGTATTTAACGCAATCAACTATCGATTGGTAAAATTAACAAGTTTCACGACCGACAACAATGCAACATTGATTGACAATCGATATTAATCGATCGATATTTTAAATAGCAAAATCAAAATGAAAACCTCTGTGGGAGACATATTTTAAAGATTGAGCAAGCTCTTAATACACAGCCAATTCTTTTTCGCCCTAGGGTGCAATAGAGCCTCTTTTGTCCCTCGACACACGTAATGAAAACTCGCGTTTTCGCTGCGTATATCAGAAATATTGTAATTGCCTAAAAGTTGATGTCAAAGCTAATTTCATTTTAATGCTGATTGGGCAAAATTTCACTAATAAAAACAACGCAGTAAAAACTCTATAAACAGTTGGGTTTGTCAGCAACATGATGTCATTAACAGTTGAACCGTGTCGTTCTTGAACTTAGAACTTATCTCACTATTGGACCGGTCGTGAGCGAACAACATCAGTCGTTGCACAAAATGTTGTAACAAAATCGATAGCTAAAAACATTTTAAATTATTACAAATTACTATTAGGTGTACGATTCAATTTTAATTTTTATTTTAATTTTAATTTAATACTCTGATTGTTAATTTAGAATCAATTTCATCAAACATTAATAAATCGTTAATGGAGAACATATTCGGTCTAAATAATCCTCTTTAAAACTATATCGAAGTTTTGTTTTCTACCTTGATACCAATACTTTGTTAATAATTTAAGTTGTATTGAGTACGGACGTTTACATCGGGGTGTCTTTTGGTGAGCTGCTGCAGGATAAAATTAGGGTAGGATTTATACATTTTTCTTACTAACCTTAACATTACATCAAACCCTTAATGTTGTTTTGTTAATTATGAATTCTATAATACTTTCAGGCTGTTACACTGTCTTTTCAGGCCAAACTTATTACGGTTTTGAACCAGAATAGTCGTGCTTCAGTAAAGTATATTTGCTTTTATGTGTGCAACTTAGCTAAAGTTGACTTTATTGACCTCCTTTTTATAATATGTGTTTTTCAATCCGAATTCCTTAAATTAAGAGAAGCAAAAATTAAGAGAAGCAAATTTAAAAATCCCATAGAGTATAAGTTTCATAAAATTCTTGGTATCAAATTAATATAGGCCTACGTTATTCAATTATTTCATAAAAATATCGACTTTATTAGATAGCAATTTTTGAAAAGAAATTGGCGTCAAGGTTTCTAAAAAAATTCTCAAAAGAGCAATTTTGCATGGGTGGAATAAAACAATATTACTGGTTAGTCGATATAACGGGAGAAGCAAGTGGGTGTTGTGAGGGCTTGTGCTTGTTCTTTAACGCTAAAATATTTAGTTCCTTGAAGATTTCAATTTCTTCCTCCGGGCGCAATCCCGACAGTCTCGTTTTGCCGGCCTTCGCCTAACACTAACTACCGGAAACAGCAGTGTGACCAGCTAAAGAGAATCAAATTACCCCAGATCCTCCCGCCCCCGCCCCCGCCGCGCCGGTCGTGACGGCCCGACCGCTGGCGGCCTCGGCGCCTCCAAGGCTGTCCCGCTAAATCGCTGGCTTACGTGATCCAAGGACCCGGGATTTATTATCAGACGTGTGTCGGGGTAGAGGATCCATCTGAGTCATCTGCCGCTGCTCGCGCCTGGACCGCGGGTATAAGTACAATAGTCGTGCCTGTATCCGTACGGTGTACCGGGGGACGTGACGTAGCGTGGTCGGATCGTCGGGAGGTTGTGTGAGTGTGGATGTGTAGTGACATGGCGGACTATTATTTGTGCAGGGTGAAATTCCAGGAGGTGGCTCCTTCTTGACCTGTAGTATTTTCTGTTCAGATCGCTGATATTTGAAATAGGCCAAACTACAGTGTTTTTAAATGCTCTATCAAACAAGAGAACGGTTGCTATTTATAGTGGGTTTGTTGTTATCTCAATACGTTATATTTCGTTTGAATAGACTAAAATGTGTTCAAAAGTTTTTGGTAGTTAAAATCTATTATTTACATTTACTCAATGGTGGGAAAGATATATTTGGAGTTATGTACCAAAGTCACAGTTCTCTGCTGGAAAATGTTCTGGGGAAAACAATTATAATTTATCGAGGCTAAGAATATCATTTAAAAATTTATCCTTTAATAAGACCCCGAAACATATTAAAGTTCTTTGTTATGGTAAGATCATTTTGAGTTAAATTGGCTCTCCGTATAATATCTCTTGGCTTTGGAAATGGACACTTTGCGCTATGTTGAAATAAAAACACATTTTAAATGTAGTGTATTCAGTGTATCCCAAATTTTCCTTGAAGAAAAAAACAGAAAACCATGAAAAGTTTTAGAAAAATAGATTTAAAAAAGAAGACACCAAACCAAAAATACATCACTCTGATCAATGAAATGACAAAGGTAAGTGTTGGATTAGCATGTTTTTGTTGTTGACTCAATTTAGATTTTTTTTCAACCATAATTAGATTTCTATGTAGGGGTGTGCGAGTACTCGAGAATCGAGCTTTTTTCGAGCCGAGTATGCACTACTCGACTCGACTCGACTTATTGCAAAATACTCGAAAGTTCGAGTCGAGTAGTTACTCCCGCCGTTTACCCGAAATCGGTACGTGCGAAAGAATATTATGGCCATTTTTCACAATGTTAATCCATTTTTAACAAATATAACTGAAACCTCGTTTGTTATACTTGAAGTAAAAAGTTATTTTTAGTTATTAAAGACACATACATTTTTATATCACTCTATATGTTCTATAGTTTGAGGTTATTTATTATTACATCTCGTAAAAAAATTATTTTTGTTATATTTTAGAAACCATTCCAAATAAATAAAAACTTAGTTTTTTTTGTTGACAGTTACATGAATAAAAATATTCCTGTGTGAATAACTCAAAGAAAATATTTTAATCATGAATTAGTCAGGTAATTGGTCATGGCTTATAGTCTGTGTTTTAATTTAATTTCAAAACCCAGGTAAACCTTAAACACAAGTTAGGCTTGAAAAATATATCAAATCAAGAATTATTGAGTTTAAGTAAAAGGTTTTCTTTCTTTTTTTGGTATCATTTATTTTGCGTATCTGCTCTTAGTTCAGTAACTCTTTTAAGTTTAATTACCTCGAAATTGTAATTTGTATGTGAGTAATGATAATAATTTTTTACCATTATGTAGAAACATGATGACTATTATATTATAAACTTAAAAAACTCGACTCGAAAAAAGCTCGAAACTCGCGGGTATTTTTCAAAACTCGGCTCGACTCGACTCGACTTCAAAAATCACTACTCGCACACCCCTATTTCTATATAATTCTTTATTAAGTATAATTCTTTATATTGTATTGTATAATTTTATAGTATTTTTGTATTGTTTAACAGCTCAGTGCTATTACAACTTATCAGCACATGAATTAAATTATTATTTATTTTGATATTTTCTACATATTGTTTAAAATGCTGGCTCTGTCTCTGTTTCGCAACTATTTCATATGCACTAGGTGAGGGAGGCCCCAACACGGATTTTTCTATGGGGTCCCTAATATTTCTCAGTAATAGGTTTTAAGGTTTTCATTGTATTAATATAATATGTACTAGTTTAAGGATTATAAGTGTTTGTTATCTGTTTATACGTATATGGACTTTAATGAGAAATAAACTATTTATTTATTTATTTATTAGATGTGTATAAGTTATAATAAGACAAAAAATAATAAAATAGACATCATTAAATCTATTGGATCTTATAATAGTCCAGTAAATAAGAACGAACATACTGATACTGAGGTTGCTGTGTCGGGTTGTTGTGATTTGTTTGATATATTATTAGTATTGAGCTGATAGCATAAAATCCAAGTTTTCGACCTCGAGTTTTCCCGAATTGCCACAGGGCGCATAACATTCTGGGACTTCTTCCAAATTTCAACATACATAAAAACTACACGCATCCTACAGAAATTTATCAAATTATAAATTTAAAAATAACTGAACTCCCTACAATTTGAGAGCTTTCATATCTCAGTTGCTTTGATGGATCCGGAGATATGGTCCTTCAAGGAAAAAAAATCTTCCATATTATTAACGTAGCTCCATTTTATTAACATAGGAAATTTTGTAAATTTCAGAGGTCACTAGGGCAGTGCTCTAAATAATTAAGAAAAAATGCATATCTCAAAAATATTTTTCGTGCAATTATACATATGTAAATCAAGTTTAGTGATAACTGTCTTTGAGCCAATTACTTAAAAATTATAGCTTTCTATATTACGTTTGCATGGGAAGATTAAGTCTATTTGACGTCAATTGGCCTTGTAAGTGTATTTGAATATTGGCCTTGTATTTTGCCATATATTCTGCGCTAAAGTCGCCTTCTAACTGTAACAATATTGTAAAAAAGTCTTAAACTCCAAACGTTCTGGTCACCTCAAGTGGATTTGTTGCTTCCATCGAGATGAACATATTTTAATTAATAACAGTAGGTCTCTTTATAATGTCTAGTTTCAATCCGGCTGTCTAATTTTTTTGTAATGCTTCATAATTTTTGTTCAACATTAGACGGAAACTTCAAATCTGGTATGCTTAAGTAGGATCTAGGTCGAGGAAAAAATTATGCCAAATCAAATTACTGTATTCAAAGCCGTTTCAAAACGAAGACCATTTAAAGATGTTGATGTAAAATTTTACCTCTAAACATTTTTAAAGTGAATGAAAGTGTATGAGAATAATAAAAGTGGGGAACAAAAGAGCGAAGAAATACTTCAGAACGTGCGCTTTCCAAAAATATAAATTACATCTCGTGAACAGACAAGACCAGTGGTCTATAAACCGGTCTCGCCTCGGTCTAACAAACCTGGTATTATAAAAATAAAAGCAGGAGTATCAGGGAAGATAGATAAAGTATTATAATCACCTATAAATTATTTTTAATGCTAAATTAATTAATCATAAAATCATGATAGTACTTTTTACATCACCTACTATATAACGAATTCGGATCGTCTGATATGGAATTCCTAAATTGATAACAGAAGAAAGATATTTTTACTGACTGAGTACGAAAGTAGGCTAGTTTGTTCTCCCTAAAAAACGTCCCTGATTTTTGGCAGCTTTCCAAATGTTGAAGCGTTTAACTGGGGCAGTGTCAACACATACGATTTTGAAATAGTCGGTTGGGACTTTCTTCGCTGGTTCTTATCCTATATGAAAAAGGAATAAACAATGTTTTAAGCATATCATTTTTAGACGACATAATAGGTTGGGAGTAGGCCCATAATTTCGACTTTGAATTTATATTGGTTGCTAATTATACAATTGAGTTTTGTGACAATTTTTAGAAGGCTAAAATGCCTAGGATACAAATAGAATAGGACTGTAAAATGTATTAGGCATATAAAAATGGCCTAAGCAAATTTCATTCCAAACCAAATCATCTTAAAATCTTTGTACAAAGGTTGGCTGAATATAAGCTGACATTTCGAGGATTTAAAAAGGAATAAAACTTAAAACACTATATACAATATATAAAAAAACAAGAAACAACAAAAAACCAGTACACTTGAAATATATTTCTTGAACACAAACAGATGAGCAAAACCTTACTGAAATATTAACGATCCACAATAATACTGACAGGTAAAAGTAAACCATTGAATTGGCTGACTGATTAAAATTGAAGTATAAATAAACATGTGACCTTCAGAAAATATGAAGTACTTAATGAAGTTGGCAACATGTTAATAAAGGTACCTATACCTTAAATCTAATGTACAATTTGTCTTGTAAGTGATAATATAACTGATGATGTTGTTATGCTGGTAGATAATTGAAAATAAACCCCTTACCCCAAGAGAACCGTGGATTAAATGAAAATTGTGTTTACAATATAGAACGTAAACCGGTCTCTCTTAAGTGTACTTTGGAGCTCCTTAGCACTTTCAACATGAACTCCCTATTAGCAAGATTCATTTATGGCGCATGGAAAGCCTGTTTTGAAAAAAAAATTGCCCGAGTTATTGTAAAGACAAATTATTATTTAGAATAAGGTTTCAGTGTTATCACTCGTATGATCAGTTACGCTTGTCTGATATAAAGAGATAAAATCAATTAATTTTATTTGCCTCACTAAAAATAACTGATAATAGTAAAAAATAATCTAAATATTCCATCCCTTTGTGCATTTTATTTATCACGCACAATAGCACACGTTTTAAGAGTATTAGCCTCGACTAAATTTCAGATTCAAAGTCAATGGTATTAGTAATTGTTTTGTTATCTGTTTCAGACTCGTTGAATCCCTCTTACTAAAAAAGATAAGGACGCTCAAGGAATAACACGATTGCAGACTACAATTTTAATTCATGTACATGGTGATGTAAATATTAGAAATGTGATATTAAGTAAGAGTTTGTGATATTATTATTAATGAAATATGTTAAGTTGTTGCTATTTTATTTGTTTGGAGTATTTGTTAGTTAGCTTTAATTGTAACAGGATTTTTGTACTTCACAAAATGAATAGCTTATCAGCATTAAATAAGAATTAAAAATAAACAAAAACAAATTATTGTACCGTATATTGTTTTGCCTGAGTTTAACAACAATAAGTATAGTTATAAAATTATTTGTTCATCAGTTCATCACACTACGACGTAATCACCTGTTTTACAAACGTCATTAGGTGGCCGAAACCAGCTCTTTTCCGCCAGAGGGCCGAATGCGCCTCTAGGGTCGAAAGTCAGCTGATTGTTTATTTGCTCGATACAACGTGAGAACATCACATAATTATGCGGCATTCAATAGGTTCTAAAGACAGGCTAGTTTCGATCATATGATTTTCATAGCTGTGTTTGTTTAAACCATGACAAAGAAGTTGTATCGTTGCTCATAACCTGAACGTTTTGTTTTTAAGTGTGTCAAATAAATAATCAAATTTTTAATGTTTTATAGGGTACATTTCATTGCGTAGTGTGGTGAAAAATTGCGTTCACACCTCGGCCAAAACGGTTTTGCAACTCTCGATCGTTTCAAATTCTCGACTTCGTCTCGAATTTGAAACACGATATCGATCCTGCAAAACCTCATTTCCGGCCCTTGTTGCGAAATATACGATTACAATCGCCACATGAAACGCTGTTGTAAAAATCAATTCCATAAAAAATCAATCAACAAGAAGACAAAAACAAATTTACCGATCACCACCACACACGTTACACGAAATAAAACAGTAGAATTAATAATGTCATAACTAGCTATGTAACAATTCATCTTGTTATCTTATGTAACATTTTAGAAATAAGAGAATTTCAATAAAAAAATGTAGTCGGTATCGTTTATAATGTTATCGTTTATAATAACATTACAAACGATATTATCATTTGGAAATATTGTGGCACTCAGTGCGCCTTCAAACTGCAAAAACCTAATGAAAGCAGCAGTGTTTGGAAGGTCTCTCACTGAACGTAAAGGCACGGTAAAATGTTAAAATAACGAAAGTGAACATAGGGTTCACTTTAAGGAAACTTTAGGGAAAGTCCTTTAAAACTGTAAATTTTAGGCTTATTGGTAAAAGCAACTTTGTGTTTGTTTATGTTAGTTTTAACATTTTATTTATGTTAGTCTTAACATTTTATTTGCAGTCTTTACATTAATTTATTATTATTCTTGATGATTCTGAATTATTTGTAACTAGCTAAATCCAGCAAACGTTTTCATGCTTTTGACTCTTTACCAAAGACCGCCAGATTATGTAAACATTACATTTTATGTAAACAATATATTTCCATAAGAATAAAATAACTATTTCGGAAGCTAGTGGGAGGGAGTCCTAGTGAAGTTTCAAAATAAAAATATATCCATCTCTGGAATATTGGCTCTATTGCTACCAAATTTCAGCAAGATCGATCTGGTTGATGTTACTTGATGGAACATCAGAGTCACGCAAAAATCCATACTTTCCCATTTAATTTATAAAGGATTGAAAATTACTGATATCCAGTTTCATATCAGTCTCATATCCAGTTTTTACATTTATTTAGTGTGAAATCTAAGTAACCCTTTTATTATGCATATGACCCAAAAACCATGGCCCGGTTTAATAACTTTTGAACCAATTAAGATAGACTTAAACAATATTGCACACGAGTTCATTCACAAAAAAACCCTACCTTTTGCTAAAAGTTCAAGGGACACTTTTGTCCCTGTCCCCAAAAAGCGGGGCTTGGGGGGTTACCCCAATTTTTTAAATACGTACCCCTCTTTAATGATCACTTATACCGGGCAAGAGACTGACTTCTGGTTTGTAATATTTTGTGTCTTATAAGAGGTGACCTGAGTCTTGGAAGTCATCTGAGTGAGGGTTTATATTAGAAAACCTGGGGCAATCGCCAAACTTAGATGTCACATACACATATAGGTGAGAAAATACTGAATTAGATATATTTTTGTTAAACTTTGTTCAACCATATCTAGAGTTCTATTACCATACAGATTTTCATAATTAACGGGTTGTTGGAAAGCTTCATCCGTGTAGATTTGCAAATAATTATGAAAGTTAGATTTTTTATAACATGTATGGCAAAAACGTAAAAATAAATTTGTTCTATAAGAAATACATTAAAAAAACAGCTTTTTTAAAGTTTCTTTTTGTAGCCAAGTTTCGGCTGCCCGTTACCAGTATTTTCAAGTAATGCACTTCATCAAATTGTAGGAAATTTGAATGTCTTTTTAAATGTCTTCAAGATTATACATTTAACATGGGCTTTATATGGTAAAATGGAGTTTTTTGCTTATAAATACAAAAGCACAAAAGATAGTAGCTAGGTGTAAATTTAAAAGTTGTTGGTCTTTGCAAGACCAGTCAAATGAAGTGCTATTTGACATATGCTGTCATTTAAATATTTTGACTTTCAGGGCTACCAACATAAAAACAAAATAAAATGTACTGTCAAAAACTTTTATTTTCTAAATGTTGGCATGTCGTATATCAAATTAAAGCTGAGTTAACGAAAATTAATGATTTTTAAACAGACCAAAAGTACGTTTTGTAGTTCTCGAGATACAGGCATACAGGGTATTCCGTAAATACCAATATTTTTCACGAAAATGGCCGCCATTTTAAAATGAATAAAGATAAGTGAATTATGTTTTCATCAAATTGTTCGTCTTATTTAGAGCTTTAAAACGATGCATAACAAGACATATGTTTACATTTAAAAATTCTGAGATTCGAACCCATGATCCCCGGTTTTTGGAACACCCTGTATATTAAAAAGCTTAAAAATATTTTTATGTTGTTCCTTGTGGTCGATTTAGTGGGGTATGATTTTGTTTCATCTATATAGGACTACTAGTTCGTCCGCAATCCATTTGAGACACCTTAGGTGAGACACCCTGTATATAATATGTGTGTGTGTGTGTGTGTGTCTGTGAGCACGATAGCGGCCGTTGAAATGGTCTAATCTTGATGAAATTTGGTACAGACATGTAAAGTGGTAATCCGTCGGACGAGTTCGTAATCCAGCCCGATCGGCCCACTTTAAGGGGGTTAATGGGTGGTAAGCCTTCCCAAAAATGGGTTTTCTGAGTTTTTTACATAGAAAAACAAAAGTAATCCAATTTTTTTCACCACAATTTAATTCAGCTCAAAAACAAACAATTTAGTATTTTGAATCACTGCTCTATGTTCACTGGTAACCGAGATATTGAAGGTGGTAAACACAGTACGTTGTCCCAATGTTAACCTTATGGGAAATATGTAAAATTCTACATCTCGCTTATTTCTCAGCATATCTTGATAAAACTTGGTAAATGGCTTCTTCTAGTTCAGATCTACTTAATATTGAATTAAAACCACCCAGTTTTAATATACCTGTAGCAGCAAACATGCATACTCATTCCCCATGTTATTCTTAAGGAGCTTACCAAAACACGTAAAATCTCGCTATGTTGGATTGAAATATATTGTTTTGCATTTGAAATTCGCTGAGTATGCAGGTCTGATGCATCGGGGTATTTTAAATTTCTTTGTAGCCAAAGTTTTCCTGCCAGTTATCAGTATTTTCAAGAAATGGATTGCAGTGTATTTTTTTAGGAAATTTTATTCCCTTTCATAATATTACCTTCTTCTTCTTCAATTTCTTCAGCATTTTAAAGTTATTTGCAAAAAACCTAAGCAACCTCCGAATGTTGTACAACTACTAAAGAGATTTTAATAATTAACGGGACGTTGGAAAGTTTTATCCCTGTATATTTACAAATAATTGTGATAATTTGATCCTTTTAGCGAATTTCCCCTATAGGGAAGAAGCTATTACCGTAGGTCTCATGGTAAGACCTAAGCCCGAGACCATGATAACTTTTCGTTTTGGGGCCACCAGAAGCAAAAAACACCATTCGTTCGAATTTATATCTATCTATCTATCTATCTATCTATCTATCTATCTATCTATCTATCTATCTATCTATCTATCTATCTATCTATCTATCTATCTATCTATCTATCTATCTATCTATATATATATATATGGGTCTGTGAGCACGATAGCGGCCGTAAATATGGTCCGATCTTAATGAAATTTGGTACAGACATGTAAAGTGGTGAACGATTGGACAAGTTCGTAAACCAGCCCGATCGGACCATCGGAAGGGGGGGTAAAGGGGGAATAACCCCCCCAAAATGGGTTTTTTGGAGGTTTTTACATAAAAAAATGAAATTAATCAAATTTTTCTTGGCACCATTGGATTCGCCTCAAAAAAACAAACAATTTAGTATTTTGAATCATTGCTCTATGTCCATTGGTTACCGAGATATTGAAAGTGGTAAACACAGTACGTTGTCCCAATGTTAACCTTATGGGGAATAAGTAAAATTCTATATCTCGCTCATTTCTCAACATATCTTAATTAAACTTGGTTTGTGGCTTCATCTAGATGAGATATAATGTATTTTAGTCAAAAATCCCCGAAATTTCAATTTTTGTGGCAGCAAACCTGCATAATCATTCCCCATGTTATCCTTATGGGAAATAAAAAAATTCTATATCTTACTTATTTTTTAACATTTCTTGACAAAACTTGGTATATGGCTTCTTCTAGTTAAGATATACTAAATAATGAATTAAAACTAACCAGTTTTAACATACCTATTGCAGCAAACCTGCATACTCATTCTACATGCTAACCTTATGGGTAATAAAATAAGTTGTGTAGTTTGCTCATTTCTCAAAATATACTGATAAGAAATGGCATGAGGCTTCATACAGTTAATATCTACTTGATTATGGCTTAAAATATCCAAATCATCAAATTCCTGAGGCAGCAAACCTGTGTACTCTCTTTCCCAATGTTAACCTTATGAGAGGTAAATGCAATTGGATAGCTTTCTTATTCCTCAGCATATCTTGATAAAACATGTTATGTGGCTTTATATAGTTTAGATATATTGGATTGTAGCCTATAATACCTCATTTTCAAATTTATGTGGCAGCAAACCTGCATTTTTCCATACTAATCTTATGAAGAATAATTTATTTTTGAATACCAATTGTGGGCATTTGGCAAATCACAGGATGAGGGAACAGGGCTCAAATTAAATGTTTTAATGTCAGGGACTCAGGAAAAGTACTGCAATTTCTTAAAGTTTGCTAGATAACAAAAAATAACATAAAATAATTGCCATTTAAGTAGCATTGGGAAGTAGCATTGGGATCTAAAACGTCTGCTTTGTTTACATTAAAACATGTGAGCTGATGTTTGATTCAAAGCCACATGGTGGATACAGACATATGGCTTACTTAAAGGCCAGATAACTAAATATGTCAAATAAATGTACTATAGCGAATACAGATTTTTACTGATGATGTTAATGATTTTTTTTCAAACTTAAACAGCTGGTCATTTCCCCATACGATTAAATTGGAAAAGCCAGCTGTTTTGAAGTTTTGAACTTTGCATTTTCGTGCCAAGTATAGGCTATTATTTTTTATAGCCTGTTGATCTTAAAAGCCACTAGGAGAGTATTTTTGCACGCTTTCTTTTGAATGAATATTGATTTTACTTGATGCGAGACTTCATTTAAATTATTTATTTATACACTTGAAATTCGCTGAGTATGCAGGACTGCTGCAACGGGGGTATTAAGATTTATGGTGAAAAACTTTAATAAAAACACGTTTTCTATTAGAAATATATTAACAGTTGATTATCTGATAATTTTTTTAACAATTTTATATAAAAAACAAATTATTTTTCACGTAAGGCGTTTCAAAGGAAGAAAGCATATAAATGTACTACTTTCCTAGAGACCGTTGTATTCTACCACAACGGGCTCTGAAGCTAGTCATAAATATTCAAAATATCTAAAATCGCCAATCGACATATTGAATACCATGCAAATAAATAAACGCAATCCTACATGACAAAATATTAAAAATTAAAAATACAGTACATACCAAAGACATTAATAACAAGAAAGAAAAAAGAAATACCCCCGTTACAGCAGACCTGCATACTCAGCGAATTTCAAATGCAAAACCACATATTTCAATCCAACATTGCGAGATTTGACATGTTTTTGTAAGCTCCATAAGAATAACATGGGGAATGAGTATGCAGGTTTGCTGCTACTGGTATATTAAAACTGGGTGGTTTTAATTCAATATTTAGTAGATCTGAACTAGAAGAAGCCATTTACCAAGATTTATCAAGATATGTTGAGAATTAAGCGAGATATAGAATTTTACTTATTTCCCATAAGGTTAACATTGGGAAAACGTACTGTGTTTACCACTTTCAATATCTCGGTAACCAATAAACATAGAGCTATGATTAAATATACTAAATTGTTTATTTTTTCGAGCTGAATTCAATGGTGAAATCCAAAGTCGGATCACTTTAATTTTTCCATATGAAAAACGCAAAAAACCCAATTTTGAGGGAGTTTATCCCCCTTTACCCCCCCTTCTGGTGGTCCGATCAGGCTGGTTTACGAACTCGTCCAATTGATTACCACTTTACACGTCTGTACCAAATTTCATAAAGATCGGACCATTTTTACGGCCGCTATCGTGCTAACAGACACATATATAACAGACACTTATGTTTCTCTAGAAGTGAACATTAAAATTATATATATATATCTAAAAATTCAAACGAATGGTGTTTTTTTGCTTCTGGGGGCCCCAAAACGAAAAGTTATCATGGTCTCGGGCTTAGGTCTTACCATGAGACCTATGGGGGAAATTCGCTAAAACACGTGATATTTATAACAGAAATTTTATTTATTCACATTTCAATAAATTTATTTCTATATATAGTGAAGTTAAGTATAATTTAATTTTTCCCTTGACAATGGCCTACAGGTCCGAAATATGTTGGGTTTTTGAAATTAAAAACTGATACTAAGAGTACTGAGTTGAAATGTTTTTTACTATTTTATATATATAAATAAACTGGAATTACGAAAAAAATTTGTGTAGCAACCTATATTTAGACAAATTTAGGAATAAGAGGCAATGCTTTAAATTGGTTTAGTAGCTTTCTTAAGGGAAGGAAACAACAGGTAAAGGTGTTAAATGCCCTCAGTTCCCCTTTGGAGGTGAAAAGGGGGATGCCCCAGGGGTCGGTGACCTCTGGGACACTTTTTCTCATATTTATTAATGATCTCTTAACTCTTCCTTTCCATGGGCATATCACAGCATTTGCTAATGACATAGCTTTATTTTATTCAAATAAAAATGAAAGATTAATTGGTGATAACATGTCTCAGGACCTCATTCTCTTAAGAAATTGGTGTTTTATAAATAAAATGGAAGTAAATGTTAGCAAAACTAAATTTATCAATTTTCATTTATCTGGCTTTGATCTTCCTTCTCCATTGAAATACCATTCTATAAATTGTAATTTGACTGGATGCTCATGTTTGACAATTGAAAAAGTTAAGAGTTTCAAATATTTAGGTTTAATACTGGATGAAAAACTCAGTTGGGTAGCACACATTAATAAACTTCACAGTAAAATTCAATCTTCAGTGAGAACCTTTTATTTTTTAAGAAATTTTTGCAATACTACGCTTCTCAGATCACTATACTTTGCCTTAGTTAATTCTAGATTACAATATGGAATCACCTGTTGGGCAGGTACATATACAAGTCCATCACTGATAAGTTAAGAGTTTCTCAAAATTACTTGATAAGAATAATTTTAAGGAAACGGAGAAGAGAAAGCGCATTCCCGTTATATAAGCAGTTGAAGATTTTACCTTTGCAGCATTTACTCATTTTCAAAGTTTTAAGATTATTTTTTATCAGAAGTGGTACTAGAGGAAATGAAAATGTTTAACTACGTTACGAGAAATGTTATTAGAGGAGTTTTTAGATTACCTAAAGTTAATAAATCAATTTTAAACATTCATTTTCTTATCTAGGGCCAAAATATTTTAATAAAATTCCCACTAACATCAGGGAGACAAACAGACTAAGTTTATTTTCCAATAACTTATCAAAATGGTTGTTGTCCATCCAGGATCTAAGTTTTTTTAATATTTTATAATATATGACTGTTAAAATACTTAAACATCCAATAGGCATACTTATTTGTAGTTCTCTTTTTGCAAGTTTCTTTAGTTTATATATAGCGGTTGCAATTTATTTCCATTATTATAGTTAACTATTAAGAAAATATGTTTGTGTACACTGCAGAGAGCGGCTTTATTTAGCTTTTTTTTAGTTGCTAGACTCAAACTTTTTTTTTAATGTTTGTAGCTTTAGAACTGATCACACTACTGGAATTGTGATCAGGTAATTTCCAAGTTTTTATCTTGTTTATGTAATGTCTTTAATTGAGGAAATAAATTATTTATTTATTTTTCATTTAATCAAATCGAATGTCATAGTATCACCCATAGGATCGATGTTTAAGGCCATCGACCGTTGATGTATCTGTGGTTTCTGTCGATACTATCGATCGGTGATACATCCATACCCGGTCACATTCTCGCGCCGTGTCCTGTCGGCCGCGTCGTGTCGTGTTAATAACATGCTGCCCGTTATACACGGGTGTCGTTTATTTGTTGTGGCAGGATCGCTCACCACTATTGGGAGGAACCCCTCTATAAATTAAAGTCTCTGACCTTTCAAAACTCATTTTTTAGTTGAGTATATAAAGATTTACTATTCAATCAACCTTAAAAATTTATTAGGAGTTATTGCCTGTAAAAATCTTTTCAGATATGGTAAGTTATGTTTTACAGGCATAATACGAGTGTAATGTAACCAACGGTCCTGAACTCTCGTTTTTCATGTTCGTTTATAAGCCATAAAGTAGATTTATTTCAAGATGGGTATTAAATAGTTCTGCCATTAATAGCGAACTATTTACCGTGAAATAGCATTTGATCAGGAATAACAATTTAATGCCTTAACACCACATTTTAGTTTATGAATAGATGACAGTTCGTCTAGTTGAATGATAGTCACCACTGTAGATATCTCATTGGTAATGTTCAATAATTTTTTCTTTTTAAATCAGACAAAATCATATTACAGATATGTCTTTTTAACCATAGTTGTTCTTTTTAACCTAGTGAAAAGCTCGAATAACCCAAAACAATGGAGTTTGATCACTACAAGAAATGATTTCACGCAAAATTACCCTTTTTACAGATCATAAGCCTTTTGAATCAAACCTTTTCATTGGTCACTTTTTCCAGAATTATAAATCTAGACGTTTCTACAGGAAGAAAAAGTAAAAACATCATTCTCTTGCTTAAAATGTATTTTTCATACAACACCGGAAGCAGATCAGTGATGGGTCGTTTTATCTGAGCAGTTGCTGCACTTGTCTCCAGTTCAGGTGCGGTGCAGTCGGGGGCTGATGTATGTGACGGCGAGCGTGGCTTGTCCGTGTCTTGTGCCCGGCCATAAATCCGCATGTATGTAAATCTGCAGTCAGATGCACGGGGCCTTGAGCGTCTCCCACGCCGGGCCGCTCGCCGCTCGCCGCCGCTACCGTCCGCGGGCGCCTGCGCTCCACCACCTGCCAGCTCTTGGGTCCTCATTCAATTTCACTGATTAACGCAACACAGCAGCATTCATAGACCATTGACCGTCCATATGGATTCCTCCTTCCCCGGGGGAACTTTCTACTCATATTTTCTGCTGGTATTGACATATACTTTTAGATTTTGATTGATTGCCACTTAAAATTTACAGCTTACCCCAGAAAAACAAAATAAATCATCGATAATAGTTGGAAAAGGTTGACATTAGGTCATTATTGAAAAGAAGTTAGTTCACTTCATTTTTAACATGCACTTTTTTAAATTGACTCGGGACCAAGTCAATTTTTTTGACAGGTTACTAATTTTTTGCCGCCATCCTGGATCCGCTATACTGGATATAAACTTTATATTTTCAGTTGTTAAGATAGGCCTAATGCTTTGACTCATCATTATAAACTAGACTTTTACGCTAAATCCGCGTACGTATTACTTAAGTATTCTGAAATCGCTTTTGAAAACCTTCATTCTCTAAAAAGATATTTTAAAATAAAAACTCATCCCTATACATTTATTTTGGACATTTGACATCTTAATATTTTTTTGATTATTTTAATTATATTTCCTATTACAATTAAGATAGTGGCCTATGTTGTTCGTGTTAGTCTTCAAATACTCATTGATATACCGACTTTTTTGAGATATTAGTCACCTATTTCGTCCTAACTCAAATGGGTTCCTCCCCAGAGGCCCAAAATGCTTCCCATATCAGCCTTAAACATAGATATTGTTTACATAATGTAAAAGAAATTACATGTTTACTTAAACAGGTGATCTTTGTGTGAAATTGGTTTTAGTAGTTGGGCTCATGTCCCATAGATTGAAGAAGCACATGTAAAAATTAAGAAATGTTGTAGAATTTTGAACCATCTGTCATGGTCTGTCAAATAGTACTGTTGTACTGAAACCCTGTTACAATGCCTATTTCAGTTTAAAATGATCAGTGGTGAAGAAATATGACATATAGATAAAAAATTGGATCATAATTAAGCTTGTGCCATAGAGAAGAAACACTAATTCTCCTCTGTGTCTTATGCGCTTTTTTGGAAGAATATGTGTAAACCTCAATAAAAAGTAAGATTCTTTAAAAATACATTTAAAAATGAATACGGAATTTAGATTAACTGATAAGCTTTAACTTCATTATTCATAATCAAATCCTTGAGCTTTCTCTGGTGTTTGTTGTTTTTGGGAAAACGCCAAATGGAAAAACCAGATACTACCTGCGATATCAATTAGTTTCTGTTTTCATATCAAATATAGGCCAAGCTACGCGAGAAATTGTTGGGATACAAAACCATTCATAACCGACACATTTTTAACAATAAAAATTGTGTACAAGTTTATTTTTGAAATAATAAATATTAAAAATTAATTTATATATTTTATAAACATTGCGCGTTTTATAATCCCACTAGAATTTTTACTGTACAGTATTTTAATTTTTTTATGACAAAACAACTTCAAGATACTTTAGATTTCAAGAGCCTCACATAACTTATTTGGAGTGAAGGTGCTTTTATAAGTCTGAAAAGACAATCCATTTTTTAGGGTTGCCTTTTGAAACGTTTTCGCATAAACCCTAATTTGCCTGACCTGTTCAATAAAACTGTCAGTTGCAGTGTTCAAATGTTTACTGACAAGTCATAAACGCAAAAAAGTGAAATATGCGGAGTTGTCAGTTTACTGAAGGAGAGGTTGCTGCCGAAGGAAACTGTTAAACTGATCATCACGACAAACAGAAGGTAGATCTGATGGGATTCCGGCCATTACTACTCAATATTAGTCAATTCAATTGTTCAGTACTCCTCACGGACTCTCACGATCAAGCGAGTTCAAGGCCCCGTCACTCTCAGCGGAGTTTCATAAGCGTATAGTTTGATTTTTATATACATACATAATAGGATTTTGAAGAGCGAGCAAGAAATTAAAGACACATTCGAAATAAGATATACAGCATATTTTTCAAGATGAACTAAAACTCGATAGAAGTTAACTGTAGATGAAATAGTATGGGATTACTTAGGTATAGTTCTCGATGTAAGTAAATAAAAGATAAAAAGTTAACAGTGGCAGCGGGAGCCCAAAAAGCGGGTGTTAGCAAACTCGTTTGTTGGCATGGTTCAGCCTACACTCAAAAAACGATTCCCTTTGGCTTGTACTTTATCAAGGCAGTCCGTAATTTGCTCGGTGACCGAGAGATGGCGATACTGTCGCGATCCGATGTTGCAAATAAACAACACTTAACAAGACGACGAGTAGACCCTAGGTGGAGCTCGGACACGGGAATGGCGAGCAACGATCATATCGAGACTTGCGACGGTTCATCACCTGTGGGTAGGTTGAGTATATTCATATCTTCTTATCCTGAATAGCGAGGATTAAAAATAGAAAATAAGACAGCTGAGCTTAATTTTAACTGAGCTTAATTAGTGACCACTTCTAAAACTATTTCATTTAACTTAGAAACTGGAAGTTCACTCTTATACTTGTTAATAAAATAATTTGGAAAAACAAATGGATGAGTTTCAAAAGTTGAAGAACTAAGAGTAGGTTCAAAATAATATAACTAACTTTTGAGGTATATAGCACTTGAACTGATTATTTGATAACTACTATTTCCGTTTGAAAATTTAAATAAAAAGCATATTTCAGAATCATATTATTGATGACAAAGGAAATTAAAAAAAAGATAAATATGTACCTTGCCACATTATTTTTCCTTAATATCGACATCTGAGTTCTCCATCAGCTTTCATTGAGTGTGAACCAAATATACTCAACATTGATCAGTTACATGTTAAGAAATGTTTAAATACTCTTATTCCCTTTATTGCATTTTTTTACAAATCAATCCCTTTTATCATATCTTTTATTTTAGAAACCATTCTGTAACATCACAGGATAGTGTCTCCGGTGGCTGAGAGTGAGAGCAGAGCGACCTCGCGCCATCTAGTCACACGACGTCGACGTCGGGCCACGCAGGACACACGATGATGCAAGGATCGAACCATCCAGTCTGCAGGCCTGCCATTACCATCACGGTTGTGACGGGTTTCACCAGTCACCAGACATGACCTGATTCCCAACGTGGCGTCAGAGTTCATAGTACTCAGTCTCAGCAGTATAATTACATAATTGATTAGGCAGATTATACGTCATGTAATCTAGAAATCCATAACGTCTCGTGTTTACCTAAAACCTGCGCATATTGACTGACTTAATAAATTAAAATTTTGTTCCTTCCATGTTTTTATTTTGGAGGCATGCATATACTGATAAAAATGAAGATCAATACATTACATTACACTCTATTATGAAAAATGACACACTTTCTTTTAGTTAAAATAAAATTCGTACTTTTAATGGAGTGAAAGATTACTACATTTACGTGTTGACTCTTATTAAAAATATTGACGATGGGAAAACAAATTGAAGATGTCGACTTAATTTTATAAATAACGTCATTATACTACTATAAGTTATTATAGGCCTACAATCCAACTATTATTTAACTGCTTTTTATATTGATTTTTCGTTATATTTTTTTAGAATTTCCAACATTATTTTATGAATTATAATTTACAATAAAACAATTCCCAGTGAAGGCATTTGAATAAATACTGTATTCCTACTTTGATGAATGCTGTTAATGTTTAATAGGGACCTTAAGTGAAACTTTAAAACCATGGCACATTAAGAAATTAGTAGATTTCTTTTTGGGAAAGTTCTCTAAAAAGATATCACCCAAAAAAACGGACCGATGCCGCTTAGGATCTATAAAAGAGCAACTTGAGCTTGACTTTTTAGGGCTTAATGTTGTCACATTATATTTAGATCAATGACAGAGCCAGTCAAGATTCCCCAGCATAGCTTGGCCGGCCGGGCGTGACGCTCTGTCCTCGTCTGAGCATGCGCACTGGGCCGTCAATTTGCGCATGATCCCAGCCCCTGATAGGCGGGCCTTGTCCTGTCACATTAATTCGACGCATGCGCTTCGCAATTCTAATGGGTCGCGTCTAGATTATTCATCACGTAAAATGGTTTTTACCAAGTGTCTGCTTCTTTACATGTTTATATTGTTATAAAATAATGGAATCAGCAACCGACATATAGTTTCTCTCTTAAAGCAAGAAAATCTGCAGTAAAACAAAATAAATTTACAATCATATATTTTCTTTCTTTTTTTCTTTTTTTAAAAGAAGGTGGCGGCCTCTTTTTAACCTTGCATTTGCCCCCCACATGGGCCTCAGGCCTGTGCGTGGAAGTTATCAAGCAAACCAAGGACTGAGCCGGAACAGTACAAGGATGAACAGTACTGCTAAAAGTATGAGACATCATCGGGACTCGATCCTGCGACGCTGCCGCCACAGAACCGGGACCGAGTGCGCTACCAACTGCGCCACCGACTCACTTATACAAACTGAATTTTAACGAAATCGATTGACAATCGACGGAGATATCGGTTTGTTTCCCATAAGAATAACATAAGACAACGTACTGCGTTTGCAACAAACGAAAATATCAATTATTCTCACAACCAGTTGACGTAGATTAATAATTAAAAATACTAGATTATTTATTTTTTTAGCCAAATTCAATGGTTGCAAGTATATTTTGATTAATTATTAAAATTTTAAGCAAATTTGAAAAACATTGAATTTTTTTACACTTAAATCCTCATAACTTCTGAATCTGAATTTTTACAGACATGCGGGTGGTTTCGTTTTGTTTGGCATCTTAAGCACTACAACCCATTTAATTTTAATCAAAATCGTTAGAACCATTTTTGAGAAATTTGGATTTTTGTCGTTTTTATGGATTTGTATGGGGTAAATATCCTTAAAAATAAAAAACCCTGGAGGTTTTATGGATAATTACCTAAATGCGAAATGTCACGAAAATCGGACCTCTGGTATCTCTCTAGCTTTGTACCTCCACACGCACCCACGGACAGACATCACTCCAAAAACCACTTTTGTGGATTCGGGGAGCACTAAAACCAACATCCCCACAAAAAACTCAAATTCGAAAATTTTTACAAAAACAATACCTGCCCAGATACTAAGTATAGGGGAGAGAAAGTAAAAATGTGTAAATTATCTATCTATATACATATATGGCAGTATTTCAGTTCGCGACTTAAACTTTACAGGCTAGTTAAAAAAATATTACCTTCAAATGACATGTGTGAGCTTGTTTTTTTGTCAAATTTGGATATACGAGTGTTTATAGCAATGAAGCAACATTCTAAATAACTTAATGACAAGTAATACGTTCAAAACTAAAAATGCATCTTCAACACTAATTGACCGTATCCATGTAATTAAAGTGAACGTCAGTTCTTGCCCGCAATCAGCTATTGTCTGGAAATTTCAGCTGATAAACAGCTGTTCGTGGTCACGTGACCTCCACTAATTGCACGCTAATGTAGCTTCTTGCTCCTGGAATCTTGCCACGATAAGGAGCAAAACCCGTAGTGTGAGACGTCGCTATCCTACTGGAAAGCATAATCTTACAGAATTTATTGTCGCGACAACTTAAACCCTTTGACCTTTCCTGGGTTACCTGGACGTTTCTTGAACTGAGGATGTAGATTTGCCTGTCAAGTACTATGTTAAGATCATGGCTGATAGTACATACTCCTCGCAGTAGTGCTTGTGAGCAGTTTGAATGTTAATCCAAATCAAGTTCTTGTTTCTTTTATCTTTATTTATATTTATTTCAAGATAAATATTTTGGTTTGATATATAATTACAAATGAGCGGGTGAAATTAAAAAAAATTGAAATAATTACTTATGGCATTTGTTGGGAGCAACCTTGTTTTATTCTACAAGACGGCCTAATCAATTATTGTTAATCCAGCTCCATAAATATCTTTTTTATCCATGATTTGCCTCCTGGATTGATTTTTTGACTTAAAATAACTAGGTGACTAACCTTTTCCTTAAGGATTGAAGACGAAAAGGTTAGTCACCTAGTTATTTTAAGATAAATCTCTTAACTGCAACTATGCAAGAATAACACATTTTGTCAAACTTTTTCCATAAGACTTCTATTGCTTAGGCTATTTTAACATAAGTACAATGATATTTTGCGTCCTGGTTGTCTGATGCAACCATTTTATACAATAGATTTTATTAAATACTCGAAAATGCTTTTCAAATTTGTTTTTTTCTGAGAAACTACAGAATTATATAATGTCTTGTGTATTTTATACCCCCAAAGAACTACTTATTTCCCCTTGAATAGAAAGGAAAGATGCATTCGTGAAAAAAGTCTTTTAAGGCCCATATGTAAAAATTAAAAATAAATTATTAATGCGTAATGAAGCATTATTAAAAACAAAAAATAAATAAAAATGCTCAGCAATTAATTAACTCTCTGGAATCTAAACAATAACAAATCAATGCAACACAACTTACAGACGATAAGCATCAATACCAAATGTATGTATAGTGTCCTACCCTTGGATTTCTGGGGACAATTGCAGTATGCTTCCAATTTTATTCAAATGCATTCATTGGCAAGCGGAATTATTCATTGGTGATGTGAAGGGCCTTTGGAATGGAGATCACAAATAAATGCAAAGCAGTAATATTGCATTTAGTGTTGAGTCAATAACTAAAAGGCTTGGTCGGTCGCATGTTTGCATGTTGTTATTTTACAATGTTTAATTTTCAATCATATTACTAGTTCAATTATGTACACGATTACCGACAAGTAAAAACTTTAAATTGGACTATAAATAACAAAAAAAGTTTGTTATAACAAACTACGTTTAATAATCAATCGTATTATCAGTTCAATTATGTGCACGATTACCGGCAAGTAAAACTTTAAATTGGAATATTGATAAAAAACAATATTAAAATACCTAATCTACTTATTTTTGGTAATATCATTTGAATTCATTAAAAAAAACATTCTGAGCGATTTATATCCTTTATGTCGAGTACTGTTTTCTCGAGTGGAGATATCGTATCTACCTTTCCTTAAATCGCAATGGAATTCCAAGAGTCTACTTTGAAAAATAATTCATACATATAACTATGAAGAAATCCCCCTTGTGAGAGTTTTCCATTCATCATATTGCTGACTACAAATAGTTGAGAGATGAGTAGATGTATTTTCGATGCAATCAAGATCTGTACTTGCATCTTACTACAGGGCAGCGATGCAGCATATAGCAAGTAGACGTGGCGGAAATGCTGCATGTAGCATGAGTACACGGGGGCGATGCAGCATGTAGCATGAGTACACGGAGGTAATGCAGCATACAGCTTGTGGACGCGGTGGCGATGCAGCATGAGGAACCCCAGCCAACACACGAGGATCCACACTTCAGAACTTGAGTTTGTTTTGTGGGTGTGGTCGACTTACTTCCCACAGTTCCTAGGTGGAACATTGTGCCTTAACGACATTTCGGTCCACAGCAAGTGCGTTGGTTTTGTGGGAGTAAGAGAACATTGAAACGTGAATTATGTAATAAATGAAGTAGCTGAGTGTTTCTTCTTCGACGCCTATCTTTTTTACAAGTAAAGAAAGTTTGCTGACATTGTATTACAAGAGTTTTTTTTCTTATGTTACTTGCAGATTGGCAACTTGGGATTCTGATACTGAAAATTAAAAGCATGTATTCCGCTGGCAAAAGAAGGCCTTAACTTAAGAAATAATCTTTAGGATAAAAAATTGGACTTATGTAGGGAAATATTTTCTTGTCAAAGACACTTTTGACATCCTCCTCTTTATTTCTCGTAGAACGTTTGACCTTTTTAGTTAAAAAAGCAGGCAGTATTGTAATTTTGAAAACAATAGTCACTATAGTTTCCGCAATCAAACTTTCCTTGTCGCCCCGCTACACAAAACGTTGCAAAAAACATGCTTGCCAAAAATATAGGTGTCGAAGAAGAAATACTCAGCTACTTAATTAATTGCAGAATTCACGATACAATGTTCTCTTAAGAAAAAACGGCCTTTCTCTATGTGGAAAATGAATTTCCCCCAAAAAACTGTGAATTTCCTTCTTGAAAATTTTAAAAAAGACACCAATGATGGAAAATTTAAATCAAAGTTGAAAATGCTCTTGATCAAAAATAGAATATTATCATGAATAAGCACATTATGACCCGACAAAATATATTCGAAATCTATTAGCGAATTTCCTTAAAGGAATAAGCTATTACCGTAGGTCTCATAGTAAGACCTAAGCCCGAGACCATTTTAACTTTTCATATTGAGGCCCCCAGAAGCAAAAAACACTACTCGTTCGAATTTTTATATACATATATATATATATATATATATATATATATATATATATGTCTGTTAACATGATAGCGGCCATAAATATTGTCCGATCTAAATGAAATTTGGTACAGACATGTAAAGTGGTAATCACTCAGATGAGTTCATAAACCAGCATGATCGGACCATCGGAAGGGGGGGTAAAGGGGGGTAAACCCCCCAAAAAATGGGGTTTTTGAGTTTTTTTTACATAGAAAAATAAAAATAATCCAATTTTAGTTACCACCATTGAATTCAGCTCAAAAAAACAAATAATTTAGTATTTTGAATCACTGCTCTATGTCCATTGGTAACCGAGATATTGAAAGTGGTAAACACAGTACGTTGTCCCTATGTTAACCTTATGGGAAATAAGTGAAATTCTATATCTCGCTTATTTCTCAACATATCTTAATAAAACTTAGTAAATGTCTTCTTCTAGTTCAGATCTACTAAATATTGAACTAAAATCACCCAGTTTTAAAATACCTGTAGCAGCAAACCTGCATACTCATTCCCCATGTTATTCTTATGGAGCTTACAAAAACATGTCAAATCTCGCCATGTTGGATTGAAACATGTTGTTTTACATTTGAGATTCGCTGAGTATGCAGGTCTGCTGCAACGGGGGTATTTTTTAATTTTGCACATTGTTGACACATTTTTATATTAAGGATTTTGGATATAATTTAGTACCCCATTGTTGTTCAGTCATAGTTAATAGTCTGATGATAAAGAGTGTTTGGTTTTTGACTTTGAAAATAAGGTTGATCGCTATATATTCATTTTTCTTGTCAGCTTATTTCTTAAAGTTGATATAAGCTGCTTAAAGTTGACATAAGTTGTTTTTAGTTTTGCCAAATCTTTAATTCCTTTGAATATCTTGAATATTTCTTCCTCACTCTATGTTTCACATCTTGTCTGTAGAGATTAATACTATTATATTTATACATTTATTTAGAAAAATCTGTAACAGTTCACGGGCCAATAAACTCGTATACCCACTCATAGGCAACCCTAGTAGCAATCTAATTTAACGTAATTTTTATGTTGTGTTATATCTCCTGCTACTTCAGAAATAAGAAGACTTTTCCGTTCGTTCATTTAACTTCAATCTTATTTATTATAATTTAATTTTACTAACGGATTCTTCGAAAGTTCACTTAGAACAATGATAAAACAAGGCATTATATTATAAACCTGTTCCAACTTTTGATGAAAATGAGTCCAAAACCTTACTTTAAACAAATTATGTGAATGAAATATACTTAGGGATTATACTCTAAAGCCTTTTTTTTTCTAAAAAAGTGAGCCGATATATTGCCTAATTCAATATGCTGATAAATAATCTTTATGCCATAGGCACGATGACTTGAGCTGACGAGCGTATTTGACTAAAAAGATAGTTGTCGAAGAAGAAATACTCAGCTACTTAATTAATTGCAGAATTCACGATACAATGTTCTCTTAAGAAAAAACGGCTTTTCTCTATATGGAAAATTATTCTAATTTCTCCAAAAAACTGTGAATTTCTTTCTTGAACATTTTAGAAAAGATACCAATGATGGCAAATTTAAATTAAAGTTGAAACTGCTCTTGATCAAAAATAGAATATTATCACGAATAAAGCACATTATGAAGACTATAGCGATCAACCTTAGTTTCAAAGTCAAAACCAAACTCTTCATCATCAGGCTATAATCTACGACTGAACAACAATGGGGTCATAAATTATCATCCAAAATCCTTAAAATAAAAATGTGTCAATAATGTGCAAAGTTAAAAAATATAATCGAATGTATTCATTTTTCTTGTCAGTTTATTTCTTAAAGTTGATATAAGCTGCTTAAAGTTGACATAAGTTGTTTTTAGTTTTGCCAAATCTTTAATTCCTTTGAATATCTTGAATATTTCTTCCTCACTCTGTTTCACAACTTGTCTGTAGAGATTAATACTATTATATTAATGCATTTATTTAGAAAAATCTGTAACGCTTTTTAAGGTTCACGGGCCAATAATCTCGTATACCCACTCATAGGCAACCCTTGTAGCAATCTAATTTAACGTAATTTTTTTATGTTGTGTTATATCTCCTGCTACTTCAGAAATAAGAAGACTTTTCCTTTCGTTTACTTAACTTCAGTCTTATTTATTATAATTTCATTTTACTAACGGATTCTTCGGAAGTTCAGTTAGAACAATGATAAAGCAAGGCATTATATTATAAACTTGTTCCAACTTCTGATGAAAATGAGTCCAAAACCTTACTTTAAACAAATTATGTGAATAAAATATACTTAGGATTATACTCTAAAGCCTTTTTTTCTAAAAAAGTGAGCCGATATAATTCTTAATTCAATATGCTGATAAATAATCTTTATGCCATAGGCACGATGACTTGAGCTGACGAGCGTATTTGTCTAAAAAGATAGGTGTCGAAGAAGAAATACTCAGCTACTTAATTAATTGCAGAATTCACGATACAATGTTCTCTTCAGAAAAAACGGCTTTTCTCTATATGGAAAATGAATTTAATTTCCCCCCAAAAAATTGAGTTTCCTTCTTGAAAATTTTAAAAAAGATACCAATGATGGTAAATTTAAATCAAAGTTATACTATTATAAAACTAAAATAGTCTAAAACAATGTATTTAATATAAGACGATTGATAGAACAACAATAGAAGAATACAATTATGCTGCGGTAAATAGGCCAAAATGACAGTTATAAGGATAATTAGATAATACTTTGTTATCGTTTGACCATTGCTCGATTAACCCCTTCAACCCTCTGAAGAGCGAGTATAAAGATTGCGTTTTAAAAACCATCAGAATCAATCGAAGCATGTACCTTGGTTAAGGCAGGTAAGGTCAGTTTTTATACGCAGATAATTACAGAGATTTGATAAAATAGTGTCTATTGAGTATTAATACTTATTTATTTAACTCTAACGGCCCGGTATTCAAAAAAGGATTTCTAAACACGTGGAGAAGAAGAAATGTGTGTAGTTTGTTATAGAAATAACTTTTCAACGCTTTAAAAATGTCTTCTTCATGAAGAGGGTAAAAAGAATTTAGTTTGTGTCAATCTTACTCGCAATTTTGAACAGTTTTCCCGTAAATATTCCCCCCTTACAAATTGTAAAAAATACCGTTTGTTATTTCAAACTTTAATTTTCAACTAGGGTTGTCGGGGTGAGAGAAAATAAAAAGTAATTGTAACGATGTTGACGAGAGGAGTGGGAGTGTGCGGCAGACGCCAGAACTGCTCCATAACAGCGGCGATAACCGCCACAACATAACTCGGCGACGGTTTTATTGCTGATGCTGCCGATTTTGTTACGTTCAAAGTTCCCTTGGGGAAATAATCTGTGACCTAGTCAACCATTTCTACTAAGTGTTTATTTCAAGTTTGATTACGATTGGTCTAGAACGAAAAAGTTATCGTTATAAAATCATCGTTTATAAAACAAAAACAACCCTTTGGCGCTACTTTTATAAAACGACCAAAGGCACTTGAATTTGAAAAACTTAGGTTTTAGCTTAGATTTGTATGAACTTCTAAACTATTATTACTTACCTTGCCTTAAATATGAAGATGGTTATTGAAACTTTGGATTCTTTTAAAAATAACATAATTTTTACTATCGTAAACTTGTAAGTTAAAATAAAAAATATACTCACTGTATCAATGTATTTAATCAATGTAAAAGAAAGATGTATCACACTCATCCTTCACTCATATTCAGTGTAACGTCCTCCATGAGGTACCTGTCTTATTAAGAATGATTAAAGAATGATAATATAAGACGATTAATAAAACAAAAATAGAACAATACAATTATGCTGCGGTAAACAGGCCAAAATGACAGTTATAAGGAACTTTAGAAAGACAGGAAAATATATACAAATTTTGGCCAAGGTACAACAAAGAATTAAAGTTCGCAGAGTTGTTAAACAAGTAAATTTATGAAATCACAATATTAAATAACTTCATTGCAATCTGAATAAATTAGGTAATTAAGGGAACTGCGGTAACATTTATTAAAACGCCACTACACTATTTGCCTTAGTATATACTGATGTTAGTCTACTTATTTGTTTTTTTTTCTGAATTTATGCACATATTTTTTCATCCCTACCACAAGCTTGATCAGTTTTGTTCTGAATATCAACACTTTGGAAATCACTGAAAGTAAGTCAATTATAACCTTAAAAAGAGTCTTGACCTATACTAATTTCTCCATGACTAATCTTGAAGTTGTTCTACTTTATTCCTAGATTGGAAACGGATCTAACTACTGTTATCTGGTAACTGTAGTTGCGTGATCTATGACATAAAATTTATATCATAGTACATTTAATGTACTATGCAGTTTATTGCGACATCTTGTAGAAATTTGATCCATGCGTAACACGGTGCTAACCTTATACAATACTGAACTGCCAAAAGAAACATGCATTCTAAAGGAGCAAAGATCGAAAATGGAACAAGTGCCAGAGTAAGTAATGTGTGCGATTCGCATTCATTGGCTGCACGATAACAAAGAATGCAGTCGATCAGAAACAGGTTATTCAAATGGCCTGTTGAGTTATCAGGATGCAGATGTATCCATCCAGTCGGCTGCCGAGGTCCTCAACCTCAACTCTGATTGCATTCACCATCCGCTCGCAAATCTGGAATTGCGGTCTTTATAACGTGCGCATATCGTTAACTGTCTACTGAACTGGTAGGATCGTAAAAACGACTTCCTAAAAGAAAATAAGTCATGGCAATGAAATACAAGAACTGTTAAAATTAATCAGCCCTAGTTTTTGAAATTAATAATTTTAGGTTGTTTATACAATATCAAAAACTATTAAGATATAGTAGACAGATTAATTGATGCGATTTAATTTTCGACCCTAAGAAGCTTGAGCTAATGAGTGAAGAAAGGAACTGAAATTAATCCACATTGTAAAACAATTCGGTTTCAGTTTAATCTCCTTGTATAATTTTACAAATAAGTTAAGTCACATTATTATTAGTACCTATTCATTAAGTGAATAATCGATTGTTTCAAATACACTATCCAGTATATTAATTTCTTTTGAATTCAAACTTTCTTTATAAAGGGGTTAAAACAACGAATAAATAATTTAATGAAGGATTGTGATTTTCTTGATTAATATTTTTCTATTAAAGGAGAAAATAAACCTTGGAGAAATTTTATAGCTACTCAGTGATTAGGTCTGGGACCGTTCTCGAAAATTAACAGAACCCCCATCATCGAATCGAATCTGAACTCTCATCATGTTACGATTGAATACATGTATTAATGCCTGATTCTGAGCAGTTTTTATTTATTCCCGACAAACCAAAAAGGCAGTTGAAACGGGCAATAAAAACCAAAATATATACAGAATAACCCCCATTAATACATCTTTTCAACGAAGCTCCTTACGAAAACATGGAAGGAACTTAAAAACCCTTTAGGTTAATGTGTTTTGTCTATTGCCTTGTATGTAAACAGTGAGGCGCACGTCACGTGACCTTGCTGGTGACGTCACGCTGCCGCTGCGTGTCCGGTCTGGACACTCCGGTGCCGTGCCGATGTGCGGTCACGCGGCTATTTAATTGGAGGTTATCCTTAATGCCGTGTTTGTGAGCATCATTTCCACGTGGTAATGGATATAATACTATGCACGCCATGTCCGTCTCCAAGGCTGCGCAACGGGCTTGAATGGGCTACCGGGTCAATGGCGATGAAAATCTTTCAGCTATATTATTTTGTTATAAGTAAAAGAATTATATATCCTGGGTGGGGAAGGGTTAATTGATAAATTAGATACATCGAGTGTTGACAAAATACTTCTACTTGACATATTTATTGTCAATTATAAAACTAATTTATACACTTTATTTCGTAAAGAGAGGGATAACCAAATGTTGGTTTACTTGCGAAAATGTTTTAACGTAAACTCTAAAATTCACCTCGGGCTCTACTACCACTCAGATAAAGTTGCTGCATGTAATTGTTATGATACTCGAGACATGCCTCTGCGACGCAAGGCACAACCTTGGGCGGCTCTTGCCGTGGCGAGGAGCTGTTAACTGTATTAATCACTACTTTAACCAAGTGTTCTTCATTAGTATAATTCATATTCATTATGCTTCAGGCTCTTACAGTATGTGGAGCTTTTAGAAAAAAAATCTCAGCTTTTAACTTGGAAAGAAGATTTAATTACGGCAAGGTTTTTGTAATTGTTTCTGGAAAAATTACCGAGATGTTTTCTGCTTTTGTTTTGCATATAACTATGGAGGTTTTTGATTTTATAGGAAATTCGAAGACATTTTATAACTTGGAATTTTTTTAGAGAGCCCAACGGTGATTAAAAAAGCAGTTTGAAGTAAAAATATTCACATTTGAATAATGTAAAAGACAATGTTTGCAGTATTTATCTCAATGCCCCATTTATTTTTATGGGGGAAAATGAAACTCATCATATCTTATTAACCATTGGTTTTTATTTGAACGAATGCCTAATACAACGTGTCTTAGATTAACCTTAAAATAAACGGTGTTCCATAAGAAAATTAAATTTGTCTGTCATATTGCAAAATGGTGGCCATTTACTTTTCTAATTCGTAACCAGCCTGAAAAAATAGAAAAACAAGGGAAAGTCATCCATAAAAATTCTACTGTCAAATTTATAATTAAAAAATTAGCTGTCAGTTCCTTTTAAGTGAAACACTTGGTACAACGTGTGGACCAAAGTCCCGTGCAGGTTTAATAACTTTTAAACTAAATAGGTCATGGCCTATTTAAACTAAATAGACCTCCGTGGCCGAAATTGGATATGAGGGTGGTTGTCCCCTATTTCCAAGGTCAATCCTCCATCGAGTAACTAACTAATAGTCATTTTGAAGGGCGTAGTAAAATAAACAAAATGCCGAAAACCCAATGTCAATATCATGCCCTAACCAAATTTACAGTAATTTAAAAATTCAAAATTGGATTAAGGTTTGTATTTAAAGTACTCTCATAGTAAGTCAGTACCATGCAAATGGCTTCTTAACTTAACGAAAATTATGAAGGACCGTTTTGAACCATGCCCTGCTAAAAAATTACTTCTTTCTCAAAATTCTATATATTTTTAAATATGTAAACATACAAACATACATATCTTTGAGATGGGGCATTGAATCTTCTTCAGGTATGTCCATCGTGTCGTCCTTAACATCTCCTTCAAATTAAATTAGATTGGTTGGTACCTTGGTTTTAATCTCTAAAGGGAGGATAAATACCATCGCAAATTTTGATTTTGTGGGTTGGGGTGGTGATATTCCAGTTTTACCGAAGGATAATAATTGTGACGGAGGTCCTTCGAGAATGGTCTTTAACATTTTCGTAAATTAACCGTCGGTTAATCCCTCTATTTTCAAAATAAAATGTTGAGACGTTAAAAAATTCGATTTGTACTTGGGAAGTAGTGTTTCAAGAAAAAGGTTCATCACTCAATCTGTATATAATTTATTTTTTTATCGAGTGGCCCCCTCCTCCTCCAGGAAATATCACTGTTTGTGCCTAAAGGATTTTCATCGCAAGATTGAAACAAAGAGTTATTGATTAATTAGTCCTGCCATTGACACAGTAGCCCGGACTTGAAGACGGACATGGCGTCATAGTATTATACTTGACACTAAACCTCAATCAATCACTAGTTCGTGACAATTATGCTCTGAAACATGAAAAAGGTTTATTTTCAGGTAAAGTGCAAGTGAGAAAAGTCAAATTTTCATTCCAAATGGAACAACTAATGTTGTTTTCTATTTTATGATATTTTTGCATTTTCCAATTATTTATGATGCTATATATTCTTTATCTATTTTTATATGCATGACAGGTAAAGACGATAAGGGCTTTTAAATTTTTATTTTTCTCCTATTGCTCCTATAGCGGTAAACAGTCTAAGTGGAACATTTATAATTTTTGGTCATAAATTTATAGACATTTTTACCCATAACCCCCCGCATCAACACAAAACTTTATAGCCTTTTAATCGGGGAAGTTTTGCATTATAAACTGAACTTCACATGGTGTCATTAAAAGAGGTTAAATGACATATATAAATGTATGAATAAATAGCATTTTAACGGATGTTTCACTTTCTATTCGGTACATACGAAATTAAAAATAATCAAATCGTACCCAAAGACCTTTGCTTAATAGTAAATGTAAAGCCTTGTCACAAGATACTAAGTATGAATCTGAAAAGCAACAACCTTTCCTAATTTAACAGAAATAGTTGGACGTCATGCAGTAAAAAATATTAAAAAATGTGTAATCGGCCAAATGGATGAGAATAGGATATTACGCACTGTATGAGAATAATATGATTATTGAATACAAAAGCCTGGAGTCCTCATGTGATAAATGGATCACAGTATGTGTTGTTATGGCCAATGGCATAAACATCGAGAAGCTTAAACGTAACAACCTCTCAACATTATTTCCTACATTTATGGAGATCGTAGTTTTGCAACACACGAGATAAACATGGCCGTCGTTATCCGTTTATGGCCATTCTGACAACTCTATATGCAATATGGACATACAATACCCCTTGACGAGTCTTAGCCAGTGCAAATATTCTACTGGCTAAGAATGGCTTGATTGGCCTAGTAGGCTTGATTCAGGAAGCTTACGTGAACTAGTACTTGTAAGGGCTTAGGTTTAATCGATTGCATTCATTCGTTTGTTCATCTGTGATTTAATGCTTCGTCACGAAAAAATGAAACACCCTTTTGCTTTTGTTTTATAATATTTTGCTACCTTTGTTTCCACTAGACCTAGGTTAATTAATATTTATAACCAGTGTTATTCTTACAGTTATATTAATTGTTTTTCGAACTAAAATCCCTGTAACTGTGATACAGACATTTACCTGTAAATTTTAATCCAAATTATTTATTGACTTATGTAGTTTAATTTTTTTTAAGTTATTGGGTCTTATGGTTTTATTTCAAACATACATTTAAAGATACAGCCTTTTCAAACTGATCAGAAGTCCTTAAAATGTTGGCTCGCCTACAGAAAAACACATATATTATTATGCAAGAGTGTACAAGCAAGAGAATTCATCCATACAATCATTCTTCAATAACTTACTATTTGGTAAAACCTTCAGAAATAACATTCGTAGACATTGAACGTACTTTTACGAGACAATATTTTCTGGACTAATACTCATAAACATTGAAAATAGTTGGCTCTATTAATTAAAAATAAAGATTTGCCGTATTTATTTAAAAATAAAAAATGAATTATACCGAACGTATTGTATGGAATTATTTTTTCACATAGTTTCACATCGTAAGTAGTTTAATATGCAAACAGCTAATGCCTGAGACCAATAGTACCAGACATTGTTTAAAACGACAACGCGACGGGTAGGAGGAATGATCTCTTGAAAGGGAAATTGCCTGTGCCTTTCCTTTTTAAATAATGTCAACTCAAACTAATTTTCTTGACTCGTTTCTTTTTCTTTAGTCAAGCATGAGTATCTATTAAATAATTCTAAATTATATAGTAAGGTAGCTCGTTTCTTCCCCTGTATTCGTCTTTGTAAATTAAATGAAAAAGCTAATTAATCGACAGAACGTTCGGTCTAGTCATGAATGTGGCAGTAATGAAGAATGTTGAGTGCTTAGGTGTTGAGAACTTCTTTTTAAAAACCTGGTTTAATTTAATGAGACTAGTTCTTTACAACTTCCAATCATTTGTTCACGTGCCAACAACACGCTTAAACAAATGTGTTTACTGAGGCCTAAAACAAACTATAATAGGGTATTTGACAAGCAGCAATAGTTCAATACAAAAATTTGTATACTGTGTAATCAAAATAAAATGTTTCCATATTAATACTAGTAAAAAAGAAGATAATTATAACATACAATAAAACTATTTTGAACTCGTCATGATCATGTACACAAGTGGAAGTTTGGTTTACCAAACGGTTTCACAGAGGGTTGCTTTCACTGATTTAAACAAGCACGCAGTTTAGGCCTACGGTTTTGTTAAGCTTTGATGTTTATTTAATTGTAAAAACAAACCACCGTCAAACTGTTTACTCAACTGCGTGTTTTCATTATCATCTCAAAACTAATTAATACCTTACGTTTGGTTTTTATTCGAAAATATTAAAAACTGTTTCTGGAATAGCAATTGATATTTCGTAAAAGGTATATGTCTCGACGTTCTTGTCTTCAATCAAGTTAAACACAGAAAATATAATAATTATGTTATTTGGAAAACTGCCAAAGAAATAAGTTCTTTTTTAAGAAATTTAACTGTCAAATGTATGTTAAATATAGCTGAGAATTTCTATGCATGCATTAAAGTAAACATTTTTCTATCAAACATTGACTTTAGTGTTAACTAAACAGAATTAACTATTTAAATTTGCCCATTTCAAAAGACATTAAATATCTTGTGACCCAAAAGTCCCGTCCTCATTTATTTATAGAGGTAAAAGTTTTATAATCCGAGAACTTGTTTCTTAGTTTCAAACAATTGAGTTCTTGATGTTTTAAAACTATCACGCACTCCCTGAGGGGCAGCCAGGCGTTTTCAGGGGTAAATCAACATTTTTAAATACAACCCTCCATTACGATAAATTATTTGAAAGGGCTTGATAAAAGAAGAGGAATGGTGTAGCCTGATATCTCTGTGTTGATCATACGCAATGTTATGTAAAGTCAAAGCTTTGATTATAAATGGTCAAAGATTGCACTTTTACTTCTCATGGCATGTATATGTTCTTCTCATAACATGACACTGATATATATTAAAATTAAATCAACAAAAAAAATAAAAAAAGCTGTAGGATAAAATCAGCATTTGGATCATCATTTTAAAATTAATTTAATTCTTTTCAAGTCAGGTCATGACTTATAACTGTAAAAACTTGGTTAACTATTCGGATGAGAAGATCTAGCCTTTAATATTATACTATTCGGGGTAAATAAGCTTCTTTTGAGGAATATTGAATACAATTAAAATGCACTATTTGAATGCATTTAAACTACTGAAATACAGCATACTGAATTGTACGTTATCCAAGCTGCAATATATGAGTTTTTAATGATATCCTAAAGATTTTTACTAACTGGAGGCTTAAATTAAAATCCATATTTATTTTGACATCAAACGACCTCAACGGTTATACACTGAATTATAGTAAAACATTTGCAAAATATAACTATAGAGAGTTAGTTTATATTTTATATAACGGCCTGAACCTAAAACAAAATATCGCTTAAAGGTTAAACTTTGTCAACCTACATCAATCTCAATATCAGGTAAAATAAGGTTTTTCTTTTTCCATTTAAATCAACGTAGTACGATTATTTCTAAAGGGATTGTATTATTATGTTTAAAAAAAAGTTTTACAGTAGTAGTTTTAGAAAGGAGTTTAAGGCATGTTTTTGCGATGTCATGTTTCAGTTAACGAATTGCAATTACTTTATTGAACAAACAAGAGAGAATAGCGGCTCCCAGTGTTCTGTGTCAACAGGGACGGGGGTTGGCCCATCTTTGGGAGAAAATTACTCGAGACTGTTTGTTGTAGTCAACGCAGTTCAGTTTGTAATCTTATCTAAAATGTAGTAAGATTGACTTGTTTAATTATAACAAAAATTATTCGTTGAAAGCATCAAAAAATGTAAAAACTTAAAAAAAATTGATGGAAGTAAATAAGCAAAGTAAACGGAATTTTTTGCGTACTGAATGGTGTCTACACAATTAATATTTAAAAAAAACAAGTAATTTCGTGCGCATTATTTAAACAACGAGTTGAGGAAATTCTAATATATTTTCAATTTATCAGTCTTAGAATGTATTATGAAACATGATTAAAATCCATAGCTCGTATTATTTGATTCTGTTACAATAGTTGCTGACAATCAGTGGTTTAATCAGTATAGTTTTCTCGGAGAAAACCATAAAACTGATTTAGCTCTTTATGGATGATAAATAAATCTAGTCTCTCAGCAGTGTTTTTTCCCTTGAGAGTCGCAAGAGAGACTGGAGAGGGTTTTTGAAATAAGAGGGGAAGTCTTCTCTCAGGAGTTGACTAAAAACTCAGGAGAGCCGGAATTAGGTTGGGAGACTATGAAGTTCTCTTGAGCTGGTGAGGAGCATCTGCAGTGGATAGTCATTAACGAAGTGGATTTTCTTTGTTAGCATATTGATTGATAGATTGATTGGACTCCAAGAGATTGGAGATTGGTATAGACTCCAAGGTCTCAGCACGTCAATCGAAACTTATTGTGCTCCCCTAAGCTGCTAGATTGGCAGCCCTATAACTGTGCCTTCGACGAGGCTTAATAGCTTTTTCCCAATACTAGCATCTGATTCCACACCTGGTTGTTGGAGAGCAAAGAGAGTGCTTTTCCTTACCCCCAGTCTTTCACAAGCCAAGATGATGTGACTTGCATTCTCAACAGAGCTGCCGAAGAGTCTGCACTTTGGATCATCATGGGTGATACTAAGAGTGAAGAGATGTTTCCTGAAATGGCCGTGACTAGTGATCAAGGCAATTTCCCGCCTGACCTGACTTCTGCCCAGGCTCAGCAGCCAACTGATAAACCAAGCAAAAGTTTCAGGAAGCAGCTTTTTGCCTAATGATTGGCCAGAATAGTTGCACCATAATAGGTGCTGTTCTTTAGCCCAGTTATCAATGATAGCTTTGCTGATGCTACACCATGGCTCAGGGCCATAGAACGGCATGTTCGCTCCCACTTTGGCCAGTTAGTCTGCACTCTCGATGCCCCCAAATGCGCGTGGCCTGGTACCCAACTGAGAAGCACAAAAATTCGCTTTCCCAAATCGCAGAGAGCGTTGAAGCACTCCCACACGAGTTTTGAGTTGGTCTCATTTGAGGCAAGCGCCTTGAGAAAAGCCTGACTATCTGATCTGAGGATCACAAAGTGTTTGCCTTGAAGGCCCCTGGCTAGGCCTATCTTGGCGCTGGCCAGAATGCCATAGATTTCTGCTTGAAATGTGGCGCAGTAAGCCCCTAGACATGCTGAAATCGCGTGAGTAGCTTTACTACACACCCCGAAACCGGACGAGCCTCAAATAAGAGAGCCGTCTGTGTACCAGACGATTCTCCCTCTGCCTGAGTTTGGCAGTATTCCGGCCATCCATCGTTCCTGCAGAGGAGGTCCACAGTAAATGGCTTGTAAAAAATAACCTCCATGACATGATATCTGAGATCATGTCAAGGACAGAGTCATTAGCCACGTTTTTGATGATTGAGGTGTGGCCAGTTCTGGACCGGCCTTCCCTCCAGAGGTCGGCAAGCTTGAATAGGTAGGCCGTCTTATGTGCTACCGTCTTGATGTGAATGTCCAGGGGAAGAGGCCCAAGCGCAACCTCAAGGCTTGATGATGGACTGCTCCTGAACGCACCAGTTGTGAGAAGGGTTCTAAGCCTCTGAAGGCTTTCGAGTTTGGAGATGGCTGTAGTTGGATTCACCATAGTCCACCAGAATATGGTGAACCATACGTTACCTAAGGCCTCGTACAGCCAGAGAGCGATTTTAGGCTTGATGCCCCTGGTTGATCCTGCCAGTAGCCTGGACGCTAGAAGTGCCCATTTAGCTTTTCGCGGTGTGTTGTTCAGATGTTCGTTCCACGTAAGTTTGGAATCCAGTGTCAGTCCTAGGTACTTGACCGAGCCAGATACTCCCAGCTTGGTTTCTCCCAGTGTAAGCCTGGAAAGAGACGAGACTCTAGGTTCTTTTTCCTGGTGAATGGGACTACCACTGTCTTGGAGGGATTGATGTTGGGACCCTCCCTAAGACATCATTCAAGTACGTGTATGAGCTTGACATTCATGACGTCAGCAACTGTGCTAGTGAAATTTCCTTACACCATGAGGACAATGTAATCAGCATATCCCTGGACAAAGCAACCTCGCTGGGAGAGCTCTTGAAGAAGATCGTCAACCACAAAGCTACACAGTAAAGGTGAGAGAAACCCTCCCTGCGGACAACCCTTCGCAGAGGAATAACCAGAGAGCTTCCAAGGAGTTCAGCTTTGGTGCATCTGGAGCGGAGCATCGACTCAATCCACTTACAGAGAGCAGGCTCTAGTCCGCGCTCGCGCACACCCTGTGCCATGGCTGAAAAAGATTGTCAAATGCCCCCTCAATGTCTATGAAGGTGCACAGGGCAATTTCGTTGCAGGCCAGGCTATCCTCGATCCTGTTGACCAGTTGGTGCAGAGCGGATTCACAAGACCTTTCTGGCTGGTATGTGTGTTGATTGCGGTGAAGAGGAGTGTCAGAAAGCGTTCCCTTTCTGTGGTGTCTTTCGACCAGTCTCTCCAGAGTCTCCAGCAGAAATGAGGAGAGACGTAGTGGGCGAAAGGATTTGGGGATGGAGTAATCTACATTTCCTCTTTTGTGGATAGACCAGAGCCTTGGAATGTTACACAGTCCCATTTTTTATTGAAGTTAAATTGTTTTTATTTTGTTTAGATTATAATAAGATGCTTAGTATTTATAAATTTCATTAACACTTTAATTAAAACATTTTTTTAAGTTTTAGAAGGTTTAAGGAAATTATGAGTAAAAAAGAACAGGATAACCCAACATGAAGTACCAATTTACATGTGTGTTGAGAGTTGTTTCGTTGGCTTGTGACATCCGCGTGAATGGACAGTTGGCACGTTATGACAATAAACATACTATCATAAGATGTCAAGGTCACGAGACCGACCTAACCGGACAAATGGAGGTTGTAAAATTTAAATCCTATGCTTCTGCGTGCTGGTATATGTTACACAATTACGATTACCTTTGCATTAAAAACAAAATCGCTAGCAGTCTCTGAAGGACATTTTTAAAGCATTCCAGGAGGACACCTAACTGTTTGTTTCACAAAAAGTAATTACATCAATTACCGAGCCAATCAGAGAGGAGGTTTTGTAAGTCTCCTCGGCTTCGGCAGACACGTGCTGAAGTAACGCTCCCACGCGGCGCCGGCGAGCCAGTCGCGATGTGGTGGCTGCTGACAGCGGTGATACACGCCGGACATGCCGCCTACCTGCCGCTGCCCCGGTACTACACGCCGCTCTACCTGCCGGACTATCCCTACCTGCCGGACCTCTACCGGCCTGCTCCCTCACTCTACTATCAGTTTGTAAGTGATGATGTCACCCTTATGTTGACTCCTTACTAAAGAGTATAAGACTAATGAAATGAAAACTACATATAGGGTACAGGAGCTGTACGAGGATATACTAATGTCCAAGGAAAATTCAAAGATTAAAATATCATACGACAAATCGTTAGAAGTTAAATTTTTTTTAAATCAGTTTATCTTTAAATGACTTTTTCATTAAAAATCTGTTTTAAAAATTAATCCTACTACAATGTTATGGAGTAATGATGGGGACAATCTCATAAAAAAAACATTTAAAATGTTCATAGCAAAAATAGTTATTTAGCGAGTTTTTGAGGAATTAGAAACGGGTTTACAGAAAAATGGGGGTTTTTATAGGCATTATTTGACTTATGTTAACAGAAGTTAGGTCTTTGAGTAAAACAAATAAAAATTAATAGGCCCTAGTGATTAAATATACTATTGATTTCGATTGTTGAATTCACTTTAATCCAGCAATTTTGGCAATATTGCATGCAGTAAGTACAATAATTAAAACAATATTCGTATAAAGATATTATTTTATAGAGATGTTAAACACTATAAAAACTTTATTTTAACTCGTAAAATTAAATATAGCAAAATAGACCACGTTTAAAGTAATAAAAACGTTTGAAATCAAGCAAGCGTGAACTATACACGAAGCGCAGTGCATATATGTGATACTTAACGCATACATTTTTTAATAAATATTAAATTTGGTCATTTAATAAGTAGTTTGTCAGATAAAGCATTAATAATAATAGCTGGTTAGTCCTTGACATGGTAAATACTCTTATGAAAAGGCTGGGGTACTAGTGTATTACGGTTATTTAATCTTTAACCTTGAACACCATGTATGTGTCCCACCCGTAAGGTCGATCAGATGGTGATAGGCTTGCAATACACACGTTCTGCTCAAGGTAATAAATAAGGAAACACCTTCATAGACCAAATTTAATGATTTAGTCATTAACTGTATAAGATGGGAACATTAAATTAGATTAAGGTACGGAGATAAGGCATGGGAAATAAGTACTTTCAGTATATTTCATGTCATATATCGGTAGTTTTCAACGTAAAATAACCTTTAGCAGCGAAAGTTGAATTGTTAAGGATATATAGTTAAAAAATATAAACAAACGAATAATTTTATCGTTCAGTTCTAACATCAACAGATTTGGCTTGCGAGATCTTTTGATTCCAGGAAAAGTTAACTCCACTTAAGATGGAGATGTGCTTTTCTTGGCTCTTCTTCGTTTGAATCCTTCACACCTGACCGGACCACCACATGACTGCTACATGAGAAGAGTAATCTCACTCCCGTCTGGTCGTTGTTTCTTTCAGTTAAGAGAATCTCAGGAGAAAAAACCCCTGAGTTTTAGAATTTGCTTCCACATATACAGTTTAAGGTTGGGCTTCTCAATTTTAAATGTATCCCTTAAAGCACTTTATCTTATGTTTCTATTTTAGGAAATTATGATTTCAATTTAATTTTTAAATCTATGTCTCCATTTATTTTTCTCTTTCTTTACCTATTTTTAATCTGAACTCTTTAAGCATAGATTTATATTCAAAATTCTTATATAGAAGAAATTGCTGCAAAAACTATTTGAACAAAATTTTAAAACAAGTCCAAAAGAAAGCCTCTGAGTTTCTCACAGATAACAAAATTCCTGAACTCATACAATTGTGGGAGAAAAATATTGTCCACCATTTATGATTGAAAAAATCAGAGTATAATAGTGTGCTTTTACGCAACATGTTTAAAATTAAATATTCGCTACTAAGTCCTGACAAAGTAATTTCCGTCAATTCTTTTTTTGATTGACAGTCTATATCGCCCCCTATTATTTCTTGCACAGAGCTAACGCTTTTCCTGAAACGCCTTGTACCATACATGGTATATTCATATGGGTTTATTTGGAGAGGAATAGATATCCATTTTTTCTCTGTGATAATCTATATATTAATACGCAAGCGGTTTTCTTTTCACAGTCCAACCGCAACAACGGCTGGACCGATTTTAACGTTTGAGGTATGAAATTAAAGGGAATTTTATGTAGATTTGTCAACAAGTCTCAGAATTTTAAAAAAGGGCGTCACTAAAGTACAGTAAAGGGCTGAAGTTTCGGAACAGTGGCGCTATTCATCGACATGTGAGCAAGCTCAGTTTACTTTGTTTACAAACTGAACATATGGCCAAGCTCTGAAATAGTTCTACAGGTAAACCACAGATAGCAGCAATGAATTACAATTAGTTTTTCGAAAAGAGCAGTTTTTATTTTTACAGATGGTTTGGCTTTGTTTTCAACAGTTCTCTTTTTTTAAGATTTATTATGTAATTTAGGTTATGTTATGAAGTTTTTAAAGCTCTTAAACATTGCAATTACGAGTTTTGCAATGTAGTTTCGATATACCACAGTGTTTTTTGGAGTTATATATTAACCTGAGCAAATCTATTTTTGGATTTGGTGCATTTTTAATGCCACCGATAAGAAGAAGACGAATATAGACCGGTCGGAGGAGTCGGAAAGAACACGATCGCAACTGCTGGCATCACCTTCCCGATGTAACACTTTATGCTCCTTCCAACCTCAGACCAAGGAACTAAAAATGATTTGATTGCGGTGGGTTGCATTTCAAGAATGAAAAGACTGGTAGAGTAATGGGTCATTTACGCGTTTTTACCACAAAGGAAATGTTGCCTTTAAAGACAGCCGTTCCCTACAATATCTGTTTTGGCGATAATTATCAATAAGCTGCAGCGGCAATCCCTAAACAAAGGAAGTCATTTCTCACGGCGCCAGTGTTTGCTCTCGGTCAGCTACATGTTGCTGTAAGCAGAGCGTGATCTTTTGCCAGTGTTAAAATATACATTTCAGAAAAAAGAGGACATGGGGAAATTAAGGTGTTCCCTAAAAAATCGTTTACGTTTACCAGAAACTCCTTCGGTAGATCAAATTAACTTTAATATATTCAGTAGTTAAGCCATAATTTTGTTAATGAAGTTAGCCCTTTGATTAAACTTTAAAAGTATATAAGTATGCTGATTATACTTCATTATTTTACCACATGATTTTTGCTCGATTTCGTGCTACGTGTTATCTAGTGTTTAATATAATAGCTGAAGTAAGCTACTTCTAAACTACTTTCAACCTTATAGCTATTGCATCACCGAAAACTATGATATTTTTTTGGGGGGTTTTTTTTCCCCCCTAAGATTGCTAAACATCGAGATACTCATAGAAACGTTGTCAATGACTAGTGAAAGGCAAGATCATGTACATAGCATATGTAATGTTGCTCGTTTGAAATATTTGTATTTGCATTCATGGAGATTGAAAAGACTACAATAGATTAGATTTTGATATTTAGCGCGCGTTTCAAAAATTCTTAAGTCAGGTGGTTTACATTATTAATATTCGTTTAATGTAATTTAGTAGTTTTTAAACTATAGAAGTTTTACACAACAATCATGCATAAAATAGAACACTTCCTTGATGAATACTTCTCTGGATTGATTTGGTTTTGAAAGACTAAGGAACATAAGTGTATTTGAGCAGCGTATTATCAACGTTGCTTTTGTTAAATTAGGTCCGAGAGATCAAGTGCCAACAAAGCTATTTAAATTGAGGCCTTTGGGAGAGGGACACCGAAGCTTTGAAGAGCGGCACTGGTTAAGCAATTTGCCTATCGAAAGGGTCACAAGCGCCCCCAGCACTTTATCACCCCGTAAAATAAACTGCACTTTTGGTTAAGGAATACTAACCTAATGAAAAAGTGAGAAAAGTGCAAATTGAATCAACAATGTATTTAGTTTTGAAGATACTCTTTTTATCCTTTGTTGTGTCGCTGACTTCAATTCTTACTTGTCTTAATAATTATCCTAAATAAGTTATTAATTTTAAACTTTTGCAAGAAATAAAAACTGATTTATATTTTTATGATTATGATATGTTTATGATGTGTGTATTACGGTACCCTTAAATCCATTTTTTATTTGACCAACTGATGGACAGTTGTAAGAATAAAACTAAAGATGTCTATTGTTGGAATTTTGCCACGAATAGAGAACATTCAAATACTATACACCTAGCAACAATAAAACAACAATTTACTCAAGTTAACAATATATTTCTTGGTACCAAATTAGCTATTACAGTTACATGAGATATGCTGTGGAGTCAGAAGAGCGTATCCCGGACTGACGGCACTGATTAACATCGGTTTTTCACAAGTAACTATCGTGTAGAACAGTGATTTATATTTAATACAGGGTGTTTTTTTTTTTTAACGCAACCCATTTTTAAGATTGAATAATGCACATATGAATGTGTAATGCGTATTGTTTTATTGATCTTTACATTTTATACAATCTATTATTTAAGTTTGATCACATTTAGTTTACATTATGTGCTCAAACAGTCCGCCATTGGCATTTGTATAAAGTTATGCTCATTCAATCAAATTCCCGAACACGTGTTGCAAGGTGTCTCATTAAATTTCTTGCATTTAATTTGTTATGTTTGTTTTGAGGTTCTGAATACCTTTTGAATTGTTTTTGTAGAATAATTACTACTTTACATGTCAGTGGCAAATTTAATTCAGATCAGACAATTTTTACGCGAGTTATCGTGCTTAAAGACACACACATTAAAAACGCAACCCAAAACTTGATTTTATCGGTGAAGGACTATTTCCCCCCAAGATCCCTGGATTTGACCCCACTATATTATTATGTTCTTTGGGGATACATACAAAGTAAGGCCTAAAAAACAAGTCACAGCATATTCAGTACCTCAAAACAAATGTAATGCAAGAAATTCAAAGAGGTACCTAGCAACACGTGTTCGGGAATTTAATGGAGATAGCATAACTTTATACAAGTGCCACTAGCGGATTTTTTGAGCACATAAGGTGAACTAAATGTGATCAAACTTATATAATAGATTGTATAAAACGTAAATAATCATAAAACAATGTGAATTATTCAACCTTAAAAATGGGTTGCGTTTTAAAAAAAACACCCTGTAGCTAAGCTATTTAACTCTGTTATCCGATGTTTTTATTTTAATCATAAACTACGTAATAAATAGCATCGATCTTTGTCCTCAAAAGTGAAGGCAAAGACGTTGATATTAAGCTCAATTTCGTGTCTGTCAATAAAAATAACTCTGACGTCTGGTATTTGATCCAAGATTAAATTGAAAACGATTGAACGCTATCTAACAATGAATACGAGTGTTAAAAGTGTCAAATATTCGAAAAGTAACAATGAAGGTAGGTCTGTGCGAGCTCTTATAATGAACACTCCGTTCAAGCGGACAGTAAGTAGGCACCGCCTCCAATCTTCACAAAGTTAATCAATTATTTCATTATTTTTAGCATTCAAAATTTAGTTTAACATTTATTAGGGAACTTAATATTTACATAAATTATGCTTTACTCAATGTTTTGAAGGAATTGCTGATAATGTTACATTTATACGGTGATTGAAAGCTGGTGTCGTTTGGTGATAATATGGAGTATACATTCTAAATATACGCAATTTGTTTTGTCAAATTAGAGGACCCTAGGGAAAAACCATTAGGATGCCGAAAATGATACAAACAGTTCGGTAGACCCATCTGTACCTCAAAATAGAAGGGGGGGGGGGGTAAATGAGGGTAGGGGTTGAGTTCAAGAGGGGAGTGCCGAGAAGAGGAATTCCCAATATTCCAGAGGCCACGGATTTTAATCTCGAAATTTTTTAGAAAACCTGTAGCAAATCATATAATTTCAAAGGCCAGTTCAAAGGGCAATGGAGTGGTATAGTTTTTTATGTTTAAAGAACATTTTATTGAAAAGAAAGCTGCATTATTTCATAAGGTTTTAAAATGGTCGTAGTTAGTTATTTAAAATCACAAAAATAACAAGTTATCCACAAAAGCCTCTGATTTGAAACGAACTCAGGTAATTCAGTTCTGTTTTTATTAAAACGTAACCACCGAAACGGTTTAATTCATACATTTACATCAATAACAATACAATGAATAACAGTTTGCTATATTTTTCTGTTTTTTCATCTCGACAGAAAATGTAGAGATTAAAACACGTGACCTGTATTTCTGACTCATCCTGTATTCCACTTCGAGCTCAATCCCCACCTTGGGGACAATAATGACAGCCGTCTAGCCATAAAGTGGTGTGATGTTAAGTATTATGAATTGATGCTATAAAGAACATGAAGAGTTGCAAGGCAGAACATTAGAATGTTGGTTTTGCTTCCCAATACTTGCTCAAAAATGTTTTCCGCTGCTAATGAAAAAAATCCAATATGTAATTAAGGAGAAAGTTGAGGATAATGCAATGAAGACCAGAGACCATGCAACAGTTGCACAAGAGGTCCAAGGACGTAGTTGATGTTCGTTGACGTGAGGCCGACGTTGACGCTGATGTGCACGCTGTGTTGCGAGAGTGGTGCAACTCCCATTCTATTGTGCGGATCGAGGACGCCCGATAAGTCACTCCGGTTGTAAGTGCGTATTAATGGGATAGTAGAAATGGAGTTTCTCTGTAATTTGCTGTTTATTTTACGTTTTTTTTCAGATTCATGGAGGATAAAGTCTTTTTGTTCATATACAAACAAAATTATATTAGATTACATTATAAGATTATTTGAATTATTCACCTACAAACAATTTCATTTTTATACTATTGAAAAAACGGAATTTCCATGTATTTATTTTATGGATGTAAAACCAAAACAAAGTAAGTTACAACAAGTATAAGGTAAGAAAACCCTCAAATTCTCCCTAAGCGTAAATTGATCAAAGCATAAATTGATAAGCATAAATTGACCATTCAAGGAAAACAAACATGGTTTTACCGATTGTGGCTAACCTGTTAAAACAACCATAACAGTAGGTTGAGAAATGATCGTAAATGCCAATGGAGTAAACGGCAGAGTAGCTACTTGACTTGATTAAACTTTGATTAAAGTCTCGTTGTGTAAATTTGAAAAAACTCGACTCTTGCGTATTCGCACAATAAATAGCAGCTTTAAACATAGCCGGTAAGTATATTGGCCTTGTTCTGTTACGACACAGCGGGTGGGCGGGCGGCGACGAGGCGAGCCACTCGCTTGCTATATACATATACTGTAGGGCGAAATCCATTTAATTTGTGAATTCGCGCTCCTTAGTTCAACTAGAGTCGGCCAACATGGACTAGCTTTACAACTATAAATATTCAACATTACATGTTAGGCCTATTTGATCGATTAAACTGCCCATATTATATTACGTAATTTAAAAATATAACAAGAAAATAATTTATATATTACGATTGTATAGTATTACAAACATTAATTTAATTTCTCAAACACAAAACCTTAATGACTCATTTCACTAAAGTTATATTGATAAGCTACATAATATTTGTTATATATGTATTACTTTAAGCACGCATGATTCAAAGTTATCTTACACTTTCACATTACCTAAATTTTAAAAATTATTGAACAACAACTTTTGAATAGGTTTTCCGTTATAATTTATAATGATTTAGATGGTTATCTAATTTATATAAGATATTTTGGAGACGTGATGAGATGTTTACAACACATAACTCGCAACACAACTTCTATAAACGTAGGTTTAGCTCAAGTTACGTAACCACTGACTTCAATAATATTTGCTCCATTTTTATCCTCAGGGACAGTGTCTGGATTTGACTTGGACATCGTGGTAGTTAACGATATTATTCTAACAATGTCAGTGCTACGTAACTATCTAAAGGTCAAAAGCTTACTTTGAGCCTTACTAAAAGCTTACCTTCGAGTAGTAGTGAAAAGTGTAGAAAATTTATTGTGGCCTATATTAATGTCGCAATTGTTCGTAATTTAAAGAAATAGGAATGTTTTTGTTGGCACCAGTGTAATTTGAATAAACGAGTAGGAAAACAGGCATTAAACATTCTAGTTAGATGTAAATACTATATCCAAGATAGATGAGAAGAAGATACCCTTTTTAAAACAATACCATATCATGATTTGAAAAACTATTATTATTCGCAATCAAACACTTATGACTGTATTTTATTTTTGATTCTTAAACAAATTATTTTATTAAAATTAATTTTCAAACGCTGTAAAAACTGGGGCTACTTTGATTACAACCTGGTTCAGTAATATAAAGAACTATTCAGAAAACCCATTAACGAAGTGAATTTTACAAGTAACCCGCAACAATTAGGGTATGACAAAGCTAAAACATTCATTATATCACTATCTTTCAAAATCTTAAGTTGATTAGTTCGATATTAATCGTGTGATACAACCATAGTTATTGTGATTGTATTATGACACAGCCCTTATTGACCTGTCTATCATTAAATCTTAGTAATTTACAAGACAATTTACTAATAATAATGTTGAAACTAAAACATCATAATGATGTTATAATTTCAACTATTATAAATTTGAAACAGTATGGATGAAAGGCAATGATTTCATTATTAAGGTTAAAGTAGATCACAATTACTTTAGACCGATATCCGAAGATGGAAGCAGCCAGGGTGGCAGAAGGCGTCGCCGGTGTCGGGTGGGGCCAGCGACCCAGAGCCGTAAGGAGGTCGAGGCATGACATAACGTCTCTGACATTCACCTCCACAGTCGTCAGTCAGTGGTCTACCATGGTGTCGCGATCTGCTCTGCCGCTGCCGCTACTGCTGCTGCTGCTGGGGGCCGCCCCCTCGGCTCTGGGCCAGGCCGCGCACCTCCTGCAGGGCCGGCCCTTCCAGACCCTGCCGCACCGCGACCTCTACGCCCGCCAGATCCCCGAGCCCTTCGCCCTCAGCGGCGCCCTGTACAACCCCGCGCAGTACCAGTACTACGAGAGCCCCCAGGCGCCGGCGCCCTACGCCAACTACCCTTATGTGAGTGACGACGTTTCTATTGAGTTCTCCACATGTGTAGATTATGTGACCTAATTATCAGGATACCAGAACCTAACACTGTATTGGTGTTTGTTTTTGCAAACAATTATTAAAACGTTGACACTATAGCTGAAGAACCAACTTGAACAATCCAATCTAATTGTATACTAATACAATAAGAGGTTTCTAAAATTATTAATTTTATTTACCTAAATAATGTATTAAACAAATAAAAATTGTATTTTATTGATATATTATGTTTTTCTTGAATTTTTAAGGGGTTTTGAGCTACGAAGTAACCTTAGAACGGTTAAAGGGCATTGCATTATTCGTTATGCCTAGGAGACGAGATTTGAGCCCTAAAACAGAAAAGAGGAAGAAGCCAAAGAGAAAAACGAGTAGACGAGATTAGAGAAAACATGCAAGGACCTTCAGCAAGAATAGATAACTTCTAAGAGTCAAAGACTGAACAGTAGAGCAACATTGTACCACCTGCATACATCCAAGACTAAAAGAGTCTTAGGGCGAGAGAGCGTGACACACTCTTTCGGTATCCTACTGTTGTAAAAGGTTATTTCCAGAAGACAATCGAATTCAAATACGAAGTTCTGGGCCTGTGCAGTATCTGTGTGTTTTTCTCAGCTAAGCTTCTTAATAAATTCATTACATTTCAACATTCGAATTTCCCGTCAAAATGTTAACTTTGTAATAATTATAAGCTCAAGTAATATACTTTCTTCAAATTTTAGGTGAGTTTCTCACGAACAAAATATTAAAATGTGTTATTTGCTCTTGAGCCCACTAGTTGGAACTACATAAATAACATAAAAAATGCAGTAAAGCAAAACCAATATTCTTAATTTTTATATTACATTTCAGTAAATGACTGATATCGATACTGAAACCATCATACTGAAACCATCAACAATATTCCATTTATCATATTGTTTTTTCTGTGGGGAAGGGGTTCCTTTTAATACTCGGGATTTTTTAGAAATTTCTCTAAAGGCTAATTCATATAAATATAACTGCTACATGTAATCTTTGTTTGTGTGTCAATGCCAAACAATTAATGAAATGTAATATCAAGTATACAGTGTGTAAATAAGTCTCCATCCCCCCTCTTTAACTTTCTGTTTGTTAAGACAAACAATTCACCTTTAGGGGATGGTACTAACTTGACCCAAATTATTTTTGGTTTTTCCAGAAATCTTGAGTGTCACCCAAGAATGGGAAATTTTTAGGGCAACTCAAAACATTTCAAATGCAAACCCCTTTTGAGTGAACTCTTATTTTAAAGAAATTAAAATGAATAGGCGAATGTTTCTATCCAAATTAATTGGCAAACTCATTCTTGAAACCTGGTGTCGGAATTCTACCTTTCCCACTTCTGCCGACTTAAAAACATAAATGACTCATAGACAGATGCTATTACAGTAAAATGAAAAAGTATTTTCTTTTGTAATATTTAAAACTTTCAGTTTCCCATAACAATGTGAGGTTTTGGGGGCAGCTGAAACTTCTGTAATGTAAACCACTTTTGAGTGACCCCTCATTTTAAAGAGCGTTTTAAATAAAAAAAAACATGAAAAGCACTTTAAAATAAGGGGTCACTTAAAAGAGTATTACATTAGAAAAGTTTGTGTCGCCCCAAAATCCTCCATTTTTGCGGGATCCTGAAAGTTTTTAAATATTATTAAAAGAGGTCACTTTTTGATTTAATAACATTTTTTAAGAATAGTTTCAGTTTTTAAGTCATTAAAGGTGAATTTAAAACTCTAAAAGTCTTAGACGCCAGGTTTCAAAAAGGAGTTGAATCCAAAACTTGGACTTTTTAAAGCTCTTTAAAATGAAAGGTCACTCAAAAAGGGTTGACTTTTGAAATTTTGAGTTGTTCCCAAAATTCCCCTTTTTGCGGGACCCTAAAAATGTTAAATACCACCAAAAGAAACCACTTTTTCAATTAATAACAATTTTTAAGGGTTGTTTAATTTTTAAGTCACCAAAGGTGAAATTTAAACTCCAAAAGTCTTAGACGCCAGGTTTCAAGAATTCAAAACTTTGACAAACTGCCAAATTGGATAGAAACACGTTGGAGACCTCCAACCTCCACCATCCACCTATTAATTAATTTAGACTTCTTTAAAATGAGGGGTCACTCAAAATAAATTTGCGTTTGAAAATTTAAGTTGCCCTCTAAATCCCCCATTTTTTTAGGGGACCCTCAAAATTTTCGATGACGCCAAAAGACGCTTTGGGTTAAGTTAGTGTCTTTCCCCAAAGGTGATTTGTTTGTTGTAACAAACAAAAAAAATTTATGAGGGGTGATGGGCTTTTTTACAATGAATAAAAATCCTATGCAATAAATAAGAGCCAAAGACCAAAATAATCTTAATGCTAATATTACAATGTTTTTATTACACCAAATATAAATTTGAATCAGTTTATGGTTGTCAAATTAATTTAGGCCCAAGTATCAAGAAGTATATTTAGTATTTACGACTTCAAAAGTTTAATGAGATTACAATTTACAAAATTCAGGGATCTACAAACCAATATGAGTAGTAATAAAGCAAGTTCTTCATTAAAGCAGAGTTGTATTTCCGAAAAAAGTAATTACATTGAAGCAAGTGTAATGCAATCTTATTTAGTTTATTCGAATTAAGATTTAAATTAACTATTCGTTCTGATATTAATACAATGTTGATGACAACATACATACAACAATTTCCACTACCACTAAGAATGACAACTAATTATATATGAATCTCAAATGTAACCACACTTGGTACTGTGGTTTTATGAGCGTGATGAATGATGTTTATGTCTCATTATCACGTTTTTTATTTTCAATGTCATAACAGGAATCTAGGTAGATGAATATAAATATTTATTTTCTTAAAGATAAACAATTTGAGGACTTCATAATTAAAACATTTCATTAGGAAATGTATTTTGTTTTCTTCACAGAAAGGGCTTGTTGTGTCGTGCTTGTTACAATATAATGACAGCTTTAACGAGATGGAATCCTTCATTCTTTGTTGTTTTGACGAAGGTTATGCAGTCACGCATACATAATCGTTGTTTGAAAATTGGTCTTTTAGCCAAAATTCCAGGGAGTCGCGGGACTTCTGCAGAAGTCCCGTGTTCCGGTGCCTAACACTGTTAGTTAGGCACCGGAACTGAGCCGCGGAAACCCGTTGGTTACAGAAGATCCGCGAGTTGAAAAACCTCCCCAAGGGCGTTTCAGTCCTCGGCATTTCTAGAGTTTTCTCTACAGGCTAATTCATAACGAATGTTCATGTAATTGAAGTTTATTAATATTTTAAAACTCAAAGAAATTAATTGTATCCACAATATTACTAGTAAATTTCTCTGTAACAGAAAAACATGCGGGTTGTACTAGGACTAACTTAACAAAATAGCTAATTTAGGGAATAGAAAACAAATAAATTCAATTTCCTGAGAACGGTCGTAAAATTAGATAGTGTTCACTAAGGGATTGTATTGGTAAATCTTGTGTGCCTGCAACTTAAAACGCACGGTAGGCTATTCTTTTTACCTATAATGTTAACTGGCTTTGATAACTTTTATTAAGGCTGTTATATTAAAAAAGCAGTTTTATGAATAATTAATTTATTACACTTTCATGCTTAAAAACAGTAAAATCGATTGTATTGAAGCAGCAGTTCTTTCAATGTTAAAATATATTTGAAAATTTGGGAATTAGTTCCATTAGTGGAAAATAATTCCTGATTTGAAACCTATTGAAAAAGTAATGTTGTCTTATAAATTAGTTTTGACTAATCTCCTTATTTTCCGTATCGGTGAGTGCAACTATGACCAGGTGGTTTGTATACAACCAAAACACATGGTTCAAGGTTCTCTCAGCTTCGTCCGCCTTTGTTAGTTCGCTCCTGATCATTATTGTAGGTGAATTGCAAGGGAAAACGAATATTGATTTAATACTGATAACTAATTAAATAGCAATACAAATTGAGAAAAATAATTTCCAGTATCGTTGATCCACAAATAAATAATTGTTTCTTGCGTTATAAAGTCATTAGGAACCTCAAAGAGCACGAAACATGATAAATATAATACAACAATAATATAGTAAAAATAAAAAGTACATAGTGCAACTAAATTAAAACTCAAATAATAGGTGAATATGAAGAAATACGAATGACATGCATGGCTCATCGCACAAACAATTGATTTTAGTCTTTCACATAACTTACTAATCAGCTAAAGATGTGTTGAAGAACTTCATTTCACCTTTAATGTTTTGTAATAGACTTTGAAGAGATTGGACGAACTGTTAGTTGGATGAGTCAGCTCAGTGAAGGGCAGAAGAATGTTCTATCAACTGGTTGTATTGTTGACCATCAGCATAAAAACTCAAGGTCACGCAGCAAAGTATTCTTTATAACATGTTATTTTCTTCTTTGAACATTTAGTTTGTTACTGCTTGGTAATCTCTGACTTTCCGATGAATACAATCGATACAGAGAATTGCACACCTCACCTGCAAAGTTTGAAATGCAGAGATTAACTGAGAGAATGATTAAAAACCAGTAACTGAAGTATTACAGCAATAAAATATGTACACTGTTGTTTCATAACGGTTCAAACAGGACCAAACAGCTCTTTGTTTTTCAGAGAGTCCTTCTTTTTAATTTACATTACTCAACATTACAATAATTACCTCCATATTAAAAAAATATGAATAAAAAAGAACACGAACTCGAAGACAACAAAAACACATCGAGATCTAAATATGTGACTCTGTTCATTGAGTTCAAGCTAGTCATAATATAGATATTAACAAAGTTTTCTAGTTTATGTGGTAGCCGCACTATTCGTTGATGTGCACAGTTCTATAGTAAAGAACGATTTGAACTCTTAATTTTGCTGTAGTTTACGATAAGGATTGATGGCCCATAAAATAAAATAGTGTAAATAATTTATACAACTGGAAAACAATGAGCGTATTCAATTGTTGCGTTACCAACATTAATAAATAAATTAAAAAACTAATACAATCACTAAAATAAAACTCTTTAAACCAAATAAATTAAATTTTTTGAGGTTTTCACGAAAGCATAAAACTTCTTTGAGCTAATACATGTCGATAATAACGTATAACATATGTTGTGTTGATCTGATACAATAACAATCTTTGCGTCATATTATAAAACAATTTTTATAGAGTTACCCAAAACTAATATTTCTTATTTAATTACGACAACCTTATTCAAAGTAATTAATAAACATTGATGCGAAAAGAAAATCCTTGCCTTCTAGCTTTAAAGGAGGTAAACAAAATAACAATGGGGACAATACGGAAGAAATCCCCTGTCCTTGTGCTGTTAAGTGCTAGACCCATGTATAGCACTCACCTGTATTGTACCCACGAACCATGTCCAACACTGGTCTTTGTGTACAGGCACTAACCTGTGTAATGTAGTATTATTATCGGCAGTTAAATGCCTTTTCAAATATGGAGGGAAGCATCAATAGTAAAATAAATTATGAGTTTAGGTACTTTAAATGAGTGAAATATAAATATCTCGTAATAATTAAGTGCGTTGCAAAAGAAATTCTTCTAAAAAATCTGAAACATACTTTACAATTTCGAAACACATAAGTTCTAACCGTTCTTACATAGAGACAGATTATTTTTATTGTTGTTGTTTAATCACTCAAACTTTCTGTAGGATTATTATTATGTTTTATCAGATATTGACTAGACCATGAAGAGAACAACTATCAACATACTATCGACTTAAATGTAATTGTTTTAATTCTTGTACAATCCATTTCGATTTTGTCACCGACGATTTATTTTGTCGGCTCAGGAACGAGTAGATGAACACTCAGTTAATTTGTCTGATGTGACCGGACTTGTAACAGACTATCTTTAAGTGACCTAAAAAATAAAAAATAATTACGTTTGGTATATCTTTAAAAATAAAAATAATAAGTTGTTATTTGAAATGTTGCTGAAGTTGTTTACATAAAATAAATTTTATCTACGACCATTGCAATAATCAACAATTACAATGTTACAAGTAGTAATGTCATAATGAGGTCCATTATTAAACAAAAACAAAGTTAAAACAACAAAGATAATCATCAAAGTTAAACAAAGTTAACTTTATGCAACAGGTTTCACTTTATGATACAGGTTATAGACCAATGGGAGCGCGGCATTTGAAAGTAGTGTCATAATTACGCAATTTGCACATCAGCTGATTGTTCCATTATGATATAGGTTTAAGTATGTATTTGTACCTAACCTCAAAAACTAATTGTTGTGCTACGAAGTCAAGCAACGTCGAGCGTGGTCACTAGTTGGATGGGTGGCCGCTTGGGAACACCACAATAGTAGCCACATTTTAAGTACGGTATTTAATTAATTGTTTTTGGACACCCTGTATATTGTTGGTCGTAGATAAAGTAGTGTATGCAACGATTGTATTATGCCTTTAAACCACTCGTGAGATATTTAGAACACTCGCTTCGCTCGTGTTCCAACTTACATCTCACTCGTGTCTTAAAGACATTCATGATACAATCGTTGCTAAACTACTATTAAAATTACCTAAATCATGTGTTATTAAATGTTAAAAGTATTTCTCTAATATTTACACATAATAATATTATGATTTATTAGAAATTAACAGAAGAAACGTAGGCAGTTTATAAAATATGTATTGTTGGAAGTCAACCTTAGTCTCTATAACGGTTTAAACGATAAAATTGACTAGTCACAGTAAAAACTTAAGACTGTTTTAAAGTAAATCTGATTGAAAATAAAACACTGAAAAATAGTAAGTCGAGGAAATCTCTTAAATAAAGCTTAAAATCCTCTCCTAAATTACTTTGGTATTATAATATACAAATATAGTTTATATTCTGAGATATGTAGCAACTGACGATAACTTAAGAGTCAATTTGAAGTTGGCCAATTAAAAAATTTACATAGTTTTTGGATTAAGATTCATAACGTTGCAGTGGTTAATATCTAGTCATAATTATTGTTGTGTTACAAGAGCCAGGCTGGGAAGAGAATCTATCAACAATGAAACATTTCGAAACTGAGGCTTGAATCAAAGAGAACTGACTACGTTAAATAATCAACTATGGCGTTTATTGGGTGTGACAACATTATTAATTTCTAATAAATAATCACTCTTAAATCATAAAATTAAGTAGTGAATTCTGGCATAAATCCAATAAAGTGTTATAAAAAACTTCACTAACATAAATTGTCGAGGTTTACATCAACATATTTTATATAAAGACAAAAAAACTTAAAAAACATAGTTTTAAAACTGAAAACGCTAGAATCATTGTTCTGAAAATATAATATGTTTTGGATGTAGTATTTACTCTCTAATTTCAGGTGGAGTTCTTGACCATAACAGAGGGGAGGATAACAGTAGAAAAGTAGTGTTTACCTTGGGAGAAAATCGCAATAGAGGGAGAGGGATAAGCCTTCCCTCACACTTTAGGCTTTGCAGAAATAACAACTGAGATAGTCTTATAAGAACAACAGCCAGGCTTGTGAAACGAATGATAACCTCGTGTTTTTAAATCCTTCTCAAACTTATATCCAGTGTTTTGGATAAAGGAAGTAAGGAATGTTAAAAGAGAATGTATGGTTTGTTCATTGAGATAGAACTTACGCAGTTATAACACTTAATAACTTTAAACTTTAAACAAGCAAGGCAAATGAGCCTTTTTGATAATTAGTATAAAGGTTGTTTTATTAAATCTAGTGTTTGTTCTTGATGACTTAGCTTGACATAAAATCTAAGGCCCAATTATAAAAATCGTAGTTTGCAAAATATCTGGGTTTTGAGATAAAGGTTTTTTTTTTTGTATAATTATTTCGTAAACCAGTCTCATTTGGCTTTGTCAACAAAGCACGTTAAAGAATAAATAACACGTGCTTAATGCTATTGGTTTGTAACTTAACGTTAAAAATGATGCATTCATAACCATAATTTATGATCAAATATCTACACTAAACGATAGAACACTAAATTTACGTTTGGTATAAATAGTATGAAAAGCCACAGATTTTCACTAATTCAAGGTTTGTTAAGACATGATTCAATTTTTGTTTTCATTCGGTCGATCATTCGATCATTTACTACTGGCACTGACTAAAGATTTTCGGTTGATCGTTTATTTATGCCACACCATTGAATCGCACAGTTTTACTGTTAGTGGCACTCAAGCTCACAACAGCACAAAACCTGAAGTGAAATCAAAGATTAGCCTTGGCTGTTGGGGCTACCGCGGCTGCTGTCAGTCGGCGTAATCGGTGTTGAAGCTTAACAATACAACAACTCTGCAGGATTAGTGTAGTTTACCCATTAAATCTCAAAAGGTTTATAAATAAAATAGTTGATTTAAGAAAAACACAGTATATGTCATGAACTTTAAGGGTAGTTCTAGTTCCAAAGTTTTTTGTTCAACTGTCGCCGGTCTATAATGTTGGTTCATTTAAAGCTTGGCAAATGTCATTCAAGGTCGATTTGCTTACGATACAATTATGATCAGATTTCAACCTAACCAAATCAAAAACGACTGGTCTGCACCACCGATTACTTTATCAGATCGGCGAATATCGCAGGAAGTGGTACCTTTCAGAGTACAGCCTTGTACTAAATAGACAATCGGTCGATTTGAAAACACCGACCCTTAGTCAAGGATCAACGAGCAGCCTTGCTGCAATCCACCGTGCCACAAAGCGTTATGGCGGGCTGGGCTACTTATTGTTTGGATAATATGTTCGATTACTTCCGGGGTCAAATCCGTGAAATTGCATTCTCTCTGTTTCCATCGCGGGAATCGTCGTGAGGGTCAATACTCTCGACTGGAACTGTATTGCAGGACTGCAGGTTGGAAACAGTTATTTGTGTGTTGAGTGAGTAATATAAACACTGTATTGCTCTCGAATACACACAAAGTGTTTCCCCCACCTGCAATAGTAAAACCAAATATTCGAACATCTGTATTCGAAGTACAGAATCCCCACCGGGAGACAAAGTAATCACTTTACTCATCCCGCTGGGAGACCAGTATTATTTCACTCGCGCATTACAAGGAGTAAAAAGCGTTTAAACATAGCAGGTGGGGGAAAATATAATTTGGTAAACTCGGCAAGCAAAACATTGGGTCAGGGATTTTGTCAAAGGAGGGGAGAAAAGCATTGATGAGGGGAAATAAAATGCAGCCATGTGATTCAGTTTTTAGTCTAGGGAAAAGCATTGGCTCTCTTCTACCCATGACTCTATAAAGCGATTATGTTTTACATTCATATTAATACCATCGATCATTCAACGTCTCGAGGGCGAATACTAAACTAATCAAAAACTAATAGGGTCAACTTCTCCTATTCGATCAGTATACTTAACATGCAAACAAAAAGTGAATCAACAGCAATAAAAAACAAGCACATAAATAAATATGTGACCCGCCAAGGGAAGAGGGACCTTAACTTCAATTTTTTCGAAATTATTATATCCTTAATCTACATTAAACACCAAACAAACTCGTTAAATAATTTTCAAGCCATCTTGAAAAATGCCTGAGTTGTAATAAATTTTTGAATTTGAAATATTAAAAACATCAGTTTTAGGAAATCAAGGTCTAAAGTTTTTCAAATTTGTAACCTCAATTTTTTTGTTACTACATTCATTATTGGTTATGTTGTATACATCATTTTATCAAAAATTTGAAGCTGCATATGAATCCACCATTGAATTTGTGTAAATTTTTTGTATTTTTGTCAAATGTTGCTGTAATAGATGGAAATAATAAAAAACACAACATTTTAAAGACAGAATGTCTTGTTACATGATAAAAACTAAAAGTAATTTTAATTTTATACTGAAATAAGAATTTATTATAAAATATTTTAACAAAATATGTCATTATACAGGTGTCATATTGTTTACTTTTTTATTTGTTGACCTTCTAGTTCATTTTTGTTTGTTTTAAAACTTCACTTGGACCAAAAGCTACGTCGTCAACTACTTCTTTTGGTAGACCCTGTATATTTTCATGATATGATGCCTGGATCAGGGCTTAGCAAATCCTGCATTTATTCCTCACAGAACTCTCGGATTTTCATAACTTAAAAGCTTTAAAATTGCATGGGGGAAGTCAACGCCCCTCTTTCTCTAGATTGCAAGGGTTTCGAAAAAAATAATTTAACCATGTTAAGAGTTAAATTCAGGTGTAAGATGGTCCAAATATTGTTTGGAAACATATAAACAGTAAGAAAAAATAAAAATCAGAAAATGTGTTTTTTTACCCTATTCTCTAAAACTTGCTGTCATGTAAAATTTTGTCTGGGAACATAAGGTCCCTTTTCCCTTGCTGGGCCACATATGTATTTTATCTTATGTCAGAATTATTAAAAATATATTTCAGTGCTTGTTTTATTTCTTTGTTGTTGCACATTCAGGCTTTAGTAGATATTAGCCTATAAATTTTACAATATCTTGACAGTTTAGATGCTAGAATAATTTTCGCCGATGATTCTAAAACATTTTTAGACTGGTGACCTCGATCAAAGTGTGCGTATTTCTGTATTAAACATTTTGCATTACGTATAACACTGTTATTGGAAAGTAATAAACAAAACACAAAATAAAACACGATAAATTTGGACAAGTTATTTTGTATCGATTTTTTAAGGAGCTACGCTGGTTTTTAGTTACTTCTCGAGTTTTGAGCTGTCTAAGCAACGCAACCCAAGGAGAATAGAGCACAACAACCTTGTCTAACATAGCGAGGATGTTCATTTGAATAATCGGATGAAGAGGGAGTGTATGTTGTAGATTGTCAAGGCGGAGTTTAAGACTGATCCTGCTCGACAGGTTGTATACAACAGGGTCATGTTATACAGCGCGGGATAAAGAAGACTATTTTCTAATACGTCCCCGCATTTTAATTATTTTTCTACATGACCACCAAATTTTACTTTTTATTCATCATTACTGAACGTGAGTCTAATCTGTATTTATTGAGGTTGTAATCGTACTTGTGGTCAGTTTTAACGAACTTAACATGTATAAGTGGTGCAAAAGTAAAATTAGGTTAGGCCAGATTAGGATAATTTAGGTTACTGGACTCACTTTTAGTAATAATGAATACAAATTAACCTCGGTTAACCTTAGAACAAAATTCAAAATGCGGGTGTATTTTTATTTTATTTCATAAACTAGTTCAGTTTTTATGGTGTTACTACCGAAAACCTAGCTAACTATAAACTTATATTACCTACAGAAAGTACCTTTTTAATTGTACTAACACTTGGTAGCCACAGTAGAAAAAGAAGAAAGCCCGAAGACGTGGGGACTTATTAGAAAAGACCCGAATAAAATAAAATGCGGTAACTTCTCTCTATACTCTTAATATAACAATACTTATTTATTTGTGAAAAATGTATATAATAAAACACTGCTTTAAGTTGAGAATGAAACATTCGTTTCGGGTGAGTTGTGAATAACATGTAGGAATACTTTAATAGTTTTGTAATTTATAGCAGCATATACCGTACAGGCTACGGCCCTCCGCATTGGCCTTCTCCTTTTTATATATTTTTGCCTTATATCTTAGATATCCTTAGCAGTCACATCCCATTCTAACACGAATATGTACGCCCAGCAACTTTATATTACTGATTAATTTCTCATGACTTTCGATCAAGATGTCTGCTCAAAGGCACATAGTTTTAGATCAAACGAGCAATGATTGCAATAACCTAATCTCTCACTAAGCTGTCACCAAACAGGCAAGGGGAAGTGATGGCGGGCGGCCCCAGGTGGTCAGGTGGCCTGAGTAGAGGCAGCGAGGCAGCTCATGTTTGTTTGTATAATTAATTAACGCGTGTGACGATGCAACAGCTGAGGACAGAGTGTGGAAAACATTCTCTCAGTACAAAGAAAGTTCTCTTAATTAAGGGGGCTCGGGAACTTGCACCAAGACATTTTGAATTGAAAGTAACGTAATCCGAATAGCTTGTTTGGTCCTATCTTGCCTCGCCTGTAATTAAAGCAGTCCGCTTTCAAGTCCGCAGTTGCATGTTTAAACTCAACCTTTGGTTGTAACTGATTAAAAAAAAATTGCATGATTATTATGAAATCACTACGGACAACAATTTCAATTTACCTTGTAACAGATTTAATTGGAATTTAATTCACTTTAAATAACTTATTAATGTTATTGTGCCCGAATAATAACCATACAGAATCAGCAAGTTTAATCAACAAGGTATTACCTCTTATTATATATAATTACTGAAACTGCTGTTGGCCTGAGAAAATTTTAGTCAAGGCTCAAGATCCATTTGTTAATTTGGCCTACAACTATTCAAATAATAATTTAGTAAGCTTGAATTGAACAGTTATAAAAGCTACGAAATCATGCATAAATCTTTCATAGTTTAACTCGAATCCCACTGCTCAGCTGCGTCTTGGTCTCACAGAGGAAACATTAAAATATTAAATTAAATTAGTCACACGATTTATTGTTGAATAATCCTACTAATATTATAAATCTTAAGGTTATTTGTGAGTTTGTTTATTTGTAGTTTCATCGCACCTAAAATATTGAAGAAATTAAACTGATAATTGGTAAAGAGTTAGCCAATTATTAGTAGTAGGATCTAGGCATGTTTTTATATCTTAAATCTATTAAAAGTTTAATTTATTACTTAGGCTTCAAGGTAGTGGTTATTACCATTTTATTATTATCGTTTTGAACGTGGACGAAGCCATGGGTGACGTCTAGTTATTAGTGAACGAGTAATTTTCGCACTGTTTCAGTTCGTTAAGTTAAATCCCAACCAATGAGTTAAAAATATTTATCTCTGTATTAATGAGATTCTTTTTATCACTGCTAAAATACAACAAAAAATAATGTTCAATGTTCAATGCTAAAATTGTGTGAATAGTTAACAACTGCAGATCGTTTGTTTAATATCAGTGAAATAAAAGTGTCTCAGTCGAGTCTGACGATGTTTTAACTTCGGAGCAAGGGATTATTAACTCTGTATTGTTTAAAAAAATATTTAAGTAGCGACAAATATGTAATTCAAATAAGAACCTAATTTCCGTTCAAAGTATTACATAACGTTTAGCGACATGACTTTTTGGTGATGATATGATAATTACTTCTTTGTTGTCTACGTGTAGCTATTATTACAAAATAAAAATGTTTCAAAGAAAGAGATATACTTCGGCCCCACATCGGGGACTATCGTCATTCTCAGTGATGAGGTTATTAAAAAAATTAAATTTTAATCATTTACAGGTATTAAAAACGTGTGATAGAGACCTTAAATTTAGTATTTGACAACATCATTTTGGTTATATATTCATGTAATAATTAAAATTATCCAACGAGTTAAAAATACGTTTTACGATTTAAATCTCTTATCCAAGAAGAAGTCAATAACATTATGACGTCCTTTTTTCAAACGGTTAAGTAATTGTTATGTTTATATGAATATAACAAAAATAATAATATCAACTTCTAAATTTGAGTGATCTAATAAATGTTTTTTAACATATGTAAATGATTTAAATGTAGCCGTTCTGGAAACCTCACCATCGAGAGTGGACATAGTCCTCCTCGTTGCGTTGGAAGACCGAAATATACCTATTTTGTTTAACACTTTGATTCTTGGATTTATCGTGATGATTAGCCAACAAGAAAGCAATAATGTATTCTCTACTACCTTCATCAGGAATGACAGTGCCAATGTTTACCCTCAGTTAGAAGCTATTTAGAAATTAGGCTTCGATTCTATTCGTAAACAAGAACAATACCTATGGTTCCATTTACTCGACCGTACATTTCACCAATGTCGGTGGTGCCGAGTGTGTCATGTTTACATTAACTGTCAACTATAGGGACACGAAAGTTCATAGGAAACTTCACCGTACTGTTTGCAAACAAGAACAATACCTTTAGTTAAGATTAATCAGTAAACAGCATGATTTAATAACAATGAGAAATCAAAAAATAAATATTAACACAGGTAATTATTTAATTCAATACATTTTTATTTTAATCTATCCATTAACACCCAGGATTTAAGTGACTAAAAACTGTGATGGGAACTTTGGCTTGTTAGGGATGTAAAAATCACTGATGCATTAGCAGATATTCATAATGTCTGCAAAATTACGACAGGTACTAGAGCAAAACATCTTCTGATAATGTAAAAGAATGTTAAATTCTTTTACATTATCAGAAGATTATTTAGAGTGTTCATCTGCGTTAAACGCAAAACCGACTATACATTTTTTTCAATGAAGATTTCTTGTCATTTGATTTGATTATACTTCTTTCTTTCCTTTAACCCTGTGCGAAGAACTACGACAGCTTACAGCTGACGGCAGTTTACTGTAATGCTGGCCTTTGGCGCACCTTCAAGGTTACTCGGCAAGAAACAGCTCTGTGAAGACAGTAATTACATTTTAATGGCCCCCTAAAGTATCTTTTTACGGTGAAGTAATGATTTAATGTAGCTCGCCATTACAGTAGTCCGTGATGCAACGCTAGTGTCACAGGGATTACGTACCCTCTTGGGGAGGAGGATAATTAATTCGAGTTTGTGCTCCGTAATGTTTGCATCTTTTGTAATAAATATATATAGTTTCTTATAATGTCAATTAGTTTTGCAGTTGGAAAATCCCGGAATATTCCTATTCATAAAAATCACTATATTTGCATTGCACGAAAACACTAAATTATTTGCCTTTTTTGTAATGATGACTAATGTAGAGAACATTTTGTTATGTTGAAAATTAAATGCCACTTTTGAAATTTTTATTGTAGATTTAAATATTCTTTGCTAACGGTTATATTTTGTTCAATTTGAGGTTTTAGGTAAGATTAAGCTTTTAGGTTAGGGAATAATAGAAAAGGTTCAAGTAGGTTTCCTGTTAGTTTACAGTACGACTGCTTAAAATGTTGAAAGATTTAAATCTATCCTTAGTTTATGGCAAAATATTGCGTCAATAAAAGCGTTTTAGTGAATTCACGTTTTGCTTGCTTTAAAATTATCTATTTTTATTTGCTTTTAGCATCTCCTATTGTGTTCGTTATCACTTATTACAGTTTGAGAGCCTTTTATATGTTGATATACCTTCAGAGACCCTAATTATTTGCATATAAAAACATTGTCAGCGTGTAACTTAATATCAGAAATGAAACACATGTCTATAAATTATACTTTGTAATTTATTTGTTAAATTACTTGTTATTACTTTGATATTACTTCACACAATTCTTTTCCGTCCTCAGGTCTTACATTCAACATCCTACGTGAAGGGTGTAAGTATATAATAGCCAATCAACAAATGAGAAGTGATAAAGAGCTTAGAACGTCGTGATGTCCAGAGTCCAGGATTACGACGACAAATCACAGCCTTTGTTACTCGGGGCTTAGTTTCAGTTGCTTAATGTTACCGGTCAACTTGCGATAACAAGCCTACTCTCCTACTCAGCCCTTCTCTCGATTCGATTGATTGTTTGAAAGAATCGTCCACTTGATTCTACAAACTATTGTGTTGATTTGTATTTTAAGAGCTCTTTGGAATGATTCTGTGGTTATTTTTTTAATGTTATGTTGAGTGTATAATATTTTATTATCAAAGTTAAAACCTTATTTAAAAAACATAAATCACTCTATTATTTGTCAAAGTGAAGTGATGGCAATTTTTGCGATTGGATTTCTGCATCTCCAACATTAATATTAAAGTCGACATCAAGCTTTCAACTGGCCTGTGAGATTTATGAATTCCATAAAAGCTGTGATGTATGTCAACAAGTCCCTGTAAATCTCGTTACGTGTTCATTAGAGAGATCTTGATACAAGAAATAAAAGCAACACATTTCGTTAGAGGTGGACGTAGGTGATCTTTCGGCTGAATCCACAATTAGTTAACACTCGCGTAGTTCGCAATTGAAATTTCTCCGCGAGAGCGAGCTAGTGGGCAGGCCTGTAAATAAACCTGTGGCAACCCTTAGCCCCAATGAATACTGAATGAAAGTACTTCAATCAGCAAGGGCGTGGAGCAGGCGAGTGTGAAGACCCATACGTACTGCACTACGAGTGCATTTGATAAACCCTCGTTAGTCCACTGTTTCTGAGTGTAAAATTCTTGCACTTCTAACGAAAACACTACACTTCCAATACAAACACGAAAAAAGTTTGATTTTATGTTTTATGAAAATTATGGTTAGCTAAAATTGGCCAATTTATACTACGAGTATGGCTCGTATAATATTTAAGTCTTATTATCACACAGGTAATACTAGTATTTATGAATTTTAATTAACATCTTGTACACCCGACTAAAACTGAACTAGCCACGAATGTCATATTAAAATTAGTGATTCATTAAAATCGGCAATTAATACAATTCTGTGTTTACCACAGCAAACCAAAAACTGCAAAAACTAAAAGATTAAAACAATTTCAATCAGATAATTTAAGAAATACTGTTTCTTGTTGAACTGACAAGAGATGGAACATGTGAATGGTTATGCAAGAATTCCATATATTTTTTATTTCGTAACATATTAAATACAATATTTTATTTCAATAAATTGTTTCTTAAAATTCTTGAACAAATTATATGTACTTTGTTATCGACGCCGCTGATAGCATTATTACTTTTTCATATTTTTCTATCTCTATTTTATAAGTAACATCATTTTACATTATTGCTGTGTTCATTTGATGCTTACTGGATAAAGACTATGTGATTATTAAGTGGTCTTAACATTGGTGGATAAGTTTTTGCTTGACCCACCCTCATTATGACGCGGCAAATGTCAAGGATCTCCTTGAAAACCGGCTTCTAGATTAATCATTTCAAAAGATCCAGTTTACTAGATGTCCTTCAGAGCAATGCAACCTGTACTTTGATATATTACGACGTGCAATAGTAAACAGTTACAGGACATATTTTTTGTTCAAAAATATATCCTTTATACTCATTGTTTCGTTAGTATGTATGCGATACATGATAAATTCTGCAATAATGAAATTCCGATATTCTTTTACTTGTATTGGAAAAACATCTGTTCTCTCTAGTTCTATCTTACTACTTATTCACTTTTTATTACTAAAATTAACATTTAACTAAGAAGTGCACTGTTATAAAAACAATATATCGATGGTTAATTTAATCTGAACATTTTAACGATGAAAATGTGACGATTTTTACAGGGTATTCCCCTTGTATTGCAGGCGGTACAGCTGCTGTCAGCGGTGGCCCAGCTGAGGGGCGAGGGCTCAGTCACAGGCACCGTGCGGCTGGTCCAGCCACACCACCCCCAGTGTATCACACACTGACCTGTGCTGCAGGCGGTACAGCCGCTGTCAGCGGTGGCCCAGCTGAGGGGCGAGGGCTCAGTCACAGGCACCGTGCTGCTGGTCCAGCCACACCTCCTCCAGTTTATCACACACTGCCCTGTGTTGCAGGCGGTACAGCCGCTGTCAGCGGTGGCCCAGCTGAGGGGCGAGGGCTCAGTCACAGGCACCGTGCGGCTGGTCCAGCCACACCTCCCCCAGTGTATCACACACTGCCTTGTGTTGCAGGCGGTACAGCTGCTGTCAGCGGTGGCCCAGCTGGGGGCGAGGGCTCAGTCACAGGCACCGTGCGGCTGGTCCAGCCACACCTCCCCCAGTGTATCACACACTGCCTTGTGTTGCAGGCGGTACAGCCGCTGTCAGCGGTGGCCCAGCTGAGGGGCGAGGGCTCAGTCACAGGCACCGTGCTGCTGGTCCAGCCACACCTCCCCCAGTGTATCACACACTGCCTTGTGTTGCAGGCGGTACAGCCGCTGTCAGCGGTGGCCCAGCTGAGGGGCGAGGGCTCAGTCACAGGCACCGTGCTGCTGGTCCAGCCACACCTCCCCCAGTGTATCACACACTGCCCTGTGTTACAGGCGGTACAGCCGCTGTCAGCGGTGGCCCAGCTGGGGGCGAGGGCTCAGTCACAGGCACCGTGCTGCTGGTCCAGCCACACCTCCCTCAGTGTATCACACACTGACCTGTGCTGCAGGCGGTACAGCCGCTGTCAGCGGTGGCCCAGCTGAGGGGCGAGGGCTCAGACACAGGCACCGTGCGGCTGGTCCAGCCAAACCTCCTCCAGTGTATCACACACTGCCAGGTGTTGCAGGCGGTACAGCCGCTGTCAGCGGTGGCCCAGCTGAGGGGCGAGGGCTCAGTCACGGGCACCGTGCTCCTGGTCCAGCCACACCTCCCCCAGTGTATCACACACTGCCCTGTGTTACAGGCGGTACAGCCGCTGTCAGCGGTGGCCCAGCTGGGGGCGAGGGCTCAGTCACAGGCACCGTGCTGCTGGTCCAGCCACACCTCCCCCAGTGTATCACACAATGACCTGTGTTGCAGACGGTACAGCTGCTGTCAGCGGTGGCCCAGCTGAGGAGCGTAGGCTCAGTCACAGGCACCATGCGGCTGGTCCAGCCACACCTCCCCCAGTGTATCACACACTGCCTTGTGTTGCAGGCGGTACAGCCGCTGTCAGCGGTGGCCCAGCTGAGGGGCGAGGGCTCAGTCACAGGCACCGTGCTGCTGGTCCAGCCACACCTCCCCCAGTGTATCACACACTGCCTTGTGTTGCAGGCGGTACAGCCGCTGTCAGCGGTGGCCCAGCTGAGGGGCGAGGGCTCAGTCACAGGCACCATGCGGCTGGTCCAGCCACACCTCCCCCAGTGTATCACACACTGCCTTGTGTTGCAGGCGGTACAGCCGCTGTCAGCGGTGGCCCAGCTGAGGGGCGAGGGCTCAGTCACAGGCACCGTGCGGCTGGTCCAGCCACACCTCCCCCAGTGTATCACACACTGCCTTGTGTTGCAGGCGGTACAGCCGCTGTCAGCGGTGGCCCAGCTGAGGGGCGAGGGCTCAGTCACAGGCACCGTGCGGCTGGTCCAGCCACACCTCCCCCAGTGTATCACACACTGCCTTGTGTTGCAGGCGGTACAGCCGCTGTCAGCGGTGGCCCAGCTGGGGGCGAGGGCTCAGTCACAGGCACCGTGCTGCTGGTCCAGCCACACCTCCCCCAGTGTATCACACACTGCCTTGTGTTGCAGGCGGTACAGCCGCTGTCAGCGGTGGCCCAGCTGGGGGCGAGGGCTCAGTCACAGGCACCGTGCGGCTGGTCCAGCCACACCTCCCCCAGTGTATCACACACTGCCTTGTGTTGCAGGCGGTACAGCCGCTGTCAGCGGTGGCCCAGCTGAGGGGCGAGGGCTCAGTCACAGGCACCGTGCTGCTGGTCCAGCCACACCTCCCCCAGTGTATCACACACTGCCCTGTGTTACAGGCGGTACAGCCGCTGTCAGCGGTGGCCCAGCTGAGGGGCGAGGGCTCAGTCACAGGCACCATGCTGCTGGTCCAGCCACACCTCCCCCAGTGTATCACACACTGCCTTGTGTTGCAGGCGGTACAGCCGCTGTCTGCGGTGGCCCAGCTGAGGGGCGAGGGCTCAGTCACAGGCACCGTGCGGCTGGTCCAGCCACACCTCCCCCAGTGTATCACACACTGCCTTGTGTTGCAGGCGGTACAGCCGCTGTCAGCGGTGGCCCAGCTGAGGGGCGAGGGCTCAGTCACAGGCACCGTGCGGCTGGTCCAGCCACACCTCCCCCAGTGTATCACACACTGCCTTGTGTTGCAGGCGGTACAGCCGCTGTCAGCGGTGGCCCAGCTGGGGGCGAGGGCTCAGTCACAGGCACCGTGCGGCTGGTCCAGCCACACCTCCCCCAGTGTATCACACACTGCCTTGTGTTGCAGGCGGTACAGCCGCTGTCAGCGGTGGCCCAGCTGAGGGGCGAGGGCTCAGTCACAGGCACCGTGCTGCTGGTCCAGCCACACCTCCCCCAGTGTATCACACACTGCCTTGTGTTGCAGGCGGTACAGCCGCTGTCAGCGGTGGCCCAGCTGAGGGGCGAGGGCTCAGTCACAGGCACCGTGCGGCTGGTCCAGCCACACCTCCCCCAGTGTATCACACACTGCCTTGTGTTGCAGGCGGTACAGCCGCTGTCAGCGGTGGCCCAGCCGACGGGCGAGGGCTCAGTCACAGGCACCGTGCTGCTGGTCCAGCCACACCTCCCCCAGTGTATCACTCACTGCCTTGTGTTGCAGGCGGTACAGCCGCTGTCAGCGGTGGCCCAGCTGAGGGGCGAGGGCTCAGTCACAGGCACCGTGCTGCTGGTCCAGCCACACCTCCCCCAGTGTATCACACACTGCCTTGTGTTGCAGGCGGTACAGCCGCTGTCAGCGGTGGCCCAGCTGGGGGCGAGGGCTCAGTCACAGGCACCGTGCGGCTGGTCCAGCCACACCTCCCCCAGTGTATCACTCACTGCCTTGTATTGCAGGCGGTACAGCCGCTGTCAGCGGTGGCCCAGCTGAGGGGCGACGGCTCAGTCACAGGCACCGTGCGGCTGGTCCAGCCACACCTCCCTCAGTGTATCACACACTGCCTTGTGTTGCAGGCGGTACAGCCGCTGTCAGCGGTGGCCCAGCTGAGGGGCGAGGGCTCAGTCACAGGCACCGTGCTCCTGGTCCAGCCACACCTCCCCCAGTGTATCACACACTGCCCTGTGTTGCAGGCGGTACAGCCGCTGTCAGCGGTGGCCCAGCTGAGGGGCGAGGGCTCAGTCACAGGCACCGTGCTGCTTGTCCAGCCACACCTCCCCCAGTGTATCACACACTGCCTTGTGTTGCAGGCGGTACAGCCGCTGTCAGCGGTGGCCCAGCTGAGGGACGAGGGCTCAGTCACAGGCACCGTGCTGCTGGTCCAGCCACACCTCCCCCAGTATATCACACACTGCCTTGTGTTGCAGGCGGTACAGCCGCTGTCAGCGGTGGTCCAGCTGAGGGGCGAGGGCTCAGTCACAGGCACCGTGCTGCTGGTCCAGCCACACCTCCCCCAGTGTATCACACACTGCCTTGTGTTGCAGGCGGTACAGCCGCTGTCAGCGGTGGCCCAGCCGACGGGCGAGGGCTCAGTCACAGGCACCGTGCTGCTGGTCCAGCCACACCTCCCCCAGTGTATCACACACTGCCTTGTGTTGCAGGCGGTACAGCCGCTGTCAGCGGTGGCCCAGCTGAGGGGCGAGGGCTCAGTCACAGGCACCGTGCTGCTGGTCCAGCCACACCTCCCCCAGTGTATCACACACTGCCTTGTGTTGCAGGCGGTACAGCCGCTGTCAGCGGTGGCCCAGCCGAGGGGCGTGGGCTCAGTCACAGGCACCGTGCTGCTGGTCCAGCCACACCTCCCCCAGTGTATCACACACTGCCTTGTGTTGCAGGCGGTACAGCCGCTGTCAGCGGTGGCCCAGCTGAGGGGCGAGGGTTCAGTCACAGGCACCGTGCTGCTGGTCCAGCCACACCCTCCTAACGGCCCAACCTTCATCTCCGGTAACATCACGGGCCTGACGCCCGGCAAACACGGATTCCACATCCATACACTCGGCGACCTCCGCGGGGGCTGCAAGAGCGCCGGCTCCCACTACAACCCCTACCAGGTATAATTAATCATTCTAAAACGTTTTAAAACCACGAAACTGGATTTCTGTTTATGGGATACAAAATACATTCGTGTAATTTTGGAGAAATTTAAATTTCGTTTTCAGCTAATGGGCTGAATTTTTAATCACGTTAAACCTTTTGGTGCAAGTATAAGTTGAAGAATGTTACAGACCAGCAAACTAATGACATCCACACAAGTTAAAATTTGATTTAACATTAAATCAAACGAGATCCGTCTCGGAGAGTAACTGAAGATATCATGGAAAAAAATAGAATCTACTATATATTTGTCAAATACCACTCACCTATCATCGCACAACCCAAACTATAAGACTTAGGACCTTGAAATTTCGCGTGGATGTTCCTGTTAGGGCGTAGGCATCCGCTAAGAAAGGATTTTACATGATTCGTAGTATAAAGGGGTTTTTGGCGAGGTCGAAGTTTTCAAATTTTCCCATATTAAAGTGTTATGGACGATCTTTTGTTTACATTTTCAATGTTCATTCAATCAAGCAGCTGGAAGTTAGCTTCACAAATGTACAAAATACGTTTTTACAGCTGATTATAATTTTCTTTCTTTCATCACGGTTTTATAAATTTTTTGTTGATTTATTTTACCGGACATTATTTATGTATTATATAAAAGTTACATTTAGTTTTATTTGAAAACCTAATCTGTTTAAACATAAATTCAGTATATTGCACCATCTTTATTTCGGCAGCGGGAGTTGTAATTATGCCTGATACGATGATTTGGCGTTTATACTAATTCAACTTCTATAGTTTAAAGCCTGAAGAGCGTGCTGCTTTTTGTGGATGAGCCTTGAAACTGAATCCTGGAAAAATGAGTAGTTCCCGTGCCGAAAACCAGACGGCACCACGTTAATTTTTCAGTCCGATTGGAATATTTGTTGGTGTTTACGGATCAAGCTGACTTTCTAAAGTCAAGCAGCTGGTTGTAATATTTTTACAGTTGTATGTTAGTGTTTTATATTGCTGTAATCTTTGACCATGTTTAATCTGTATTTTTTTATTTTACAAACATTCTCACTTTTAAATTTGGACAATGAGTGGAAGCGCGGACGACGGAGTTGTTATTTCCTTAAACTATTCTATTCGTCAGCGCTAATTTATCCTCTGGTTTAAGGCGGTGGAACTGAAAAAAAACATTCAATATCCCTACCTAGAGGGTTCTGTACACATTGATATATGTAAAGTGAATCAGTTTGAAACACTGTCGACGGACAGCGCCACTGTTCCAAACATTCAACTCTTTATTGTACTTTATTGATACCCTATAATTAACAATTTTAGGCTATATTGGCAAATAAGCATAGAAATACCTTAAAATCGACACATTTAAGGTTAAAATCGGTCGTGCCGTTTTAGAGTTATGACTGTAAAAAAAACCTACACCATCGACTGTTCAACTGTTTTTAAACCTATACAACTCCACAACACGAAAACAGACCTATACATTACAAATTCCTTGATATAACCTTTTTTCATTTAGTCCCTTCAGATTCCTCAAATCAAGGCTAGACTTAAGCGTTTGTCGTGAGCGAAGCCACGGGAACTGCTAGTCTACTATATATTTGTCGAATACGACTCACCTATCATCGCACAGCCCAAACTATACGACCTAGAACCTTGAAATTTTGCGTGGACGTTCCTTTTAAGGCGTAGGCATCCGCTAAGAAAGGATTTTACATGATTCGTAGTATAAAGGGGTTTTTGGCGAGGTCGAAGTTTTCAAATTTTGCCATATTAAAGTGTTATGGACGATCTTTTGTTTACATTTTCAATGTTCATTCAATCAAGCAGCTGGGAGGTAGCTTCGCAAATGTATACGCTGTTACAGATAATTATAATTTGATTTCTTTCATCATGGCTATATTGCTTTTTGTTGATTTATTTCAAGGACATAATAAGGTACTATATAAAAGTTTCATTTAGTTTAGATAAAATCTACCATTAATTAGTGAAGTGGCGCCATATTTATTTCGGTAGCGGTAGTTATAGTTTTTCCTGGAAGCGTTGCTAATATTTTTTTATTTCATCTATGCCTATCCGTTGATTTGGCGTTTCATATAATTCGACGTATATAGTTTTATAGCAATTTCCTTAGGGCGGCCCTTATGTTTTTAATTACAATAATGCCCGTTACAATAATTCGGCAAATTCCCTTTTAATCTAATTCGACGGTGTCCCGGCTTTTCAAGAAAAAATAAGTGTCACAATCAGTGGTTGATCTTTAAAACTTTTACCAACCGCCCATATGTTAAGTTAAAAACTAAGTGAATCGAGTTTGAAAAACTGCCGACGGATAGCACCACAACTGCTCCGAACATTCAGCTCTTTATTTTACTTAGCTGATGCCCTACTAGACAATTTCAGAGACATAATGGTAAATCTACAAATAAGTACAAATAAGTATCGACACATCTTACGTTAAAAATCGGTTCGGCCATTTTCGAGTTATAATGGTGAAAAGAAACCTACACCATCCACTGTGGTATATATTTTTTTAACCTACACTCTGCTATAAAACATAAACATACCTCTACATGACATATTCTTTGATATAACCTTTTTTTTATTCAGTCCCTTTAGATTTTTCATATCAAGGTTAGTTTATAATTTTTATCGTGAGCGAAGCCTCGGGTTCTGCTAGTTATGGTATAAATTGTTCCAAAGTTTGAATATTTTTTTAAACCATTCTCGAACTTTTGAATTGATGTTTCAATGTCCTAGACGCCACTTATCACTCGACAATTCGTCCTATCCCCGTGGGCCGTCACTTATCCTAGTAGTCAAAAATCTTTGTATCTTTTATTTAAAATATTTTTAAGTGTCATCATTTGCTCACTGATTAAAAACAAATAAACTGAATTTTTCCCTCGAAGCCTTACTTTTTAATCCATTTCAATTATTTGATAACTATAAAATTATTTTGAGTAGGCCTATAAAACTATATATCATCTGCTGTCTGGGAGGGGCTTTTTTAACCCCCTTAGACCCCGTAGGGGCGCCAATGTCTTATACACCTTATAACGTACATCTAATACATGCATTTAATTAAATTTAAAAAGTGCATCTAATGAAAACCCAAATAAGAATCATAATATACAATAGTTTATGATAGGAAAACAAATCACTTTACCTCCTAAAAGTGTTGTGGGACAATCAACTAATTGACAAATACGTAATTGATAGATTAATGGTCAGACTATTTAGTGAAATTGCCTATTCCATTACATCTGACACTTTGGATTGCTTGATTGATTTCACCAATATTACACAGAAATAAACGGAGGCAGAATGCCTTAACACTACTAACACTATATTAAATAAAAAACAATTCTATTTTAATACCCAAGTAAAGTATAAAAGTAAAGTACATTTGAAATTATACTTTGACAATTTCGATGACATAATAAAATTGCTTTGTCACTTTCCCTGTATTCGTATTTCAAAGACAGGACCGACTAGTATTTAATAAATTCCTTCTTCTTCCCTGTTTCAGGTAGTAACCATACGTCTGATTATAATTAATCAATAGACCTCACATTCTTAAGGCCCAGCTATATAGCTAGTTTTGTATACATTGTTTCGGGTGACCCAGAATTTATATTTGACAAAGTTTGATTTATTACTTACAGAGAGAGGGTGCTTCTGTCAACCCATATTTTAGCTATTTACTTTAACATTTTGTACTCACCAGTTCAATCAATAATTAATGGAAAATTGTTTGTTTTCTGTGTCAAAAACTGATACTAATATCAAAATAAAAATAGGTGAGTTTAGTACACTCTGTTAATGATTCACTGTAACAAAGAGCTCATTTAATTTAATCCTTGGTCACTCAAAATCTGGTACACATTTTTTAATGCGATGGAAGGTCTGAATGCCTATTTTAGCAATTTTCATGTCAGGGTAAAATATAACAAACGTAGTGAATGTTTTAGTAATCACAACGGCCGATTGGTCAGTTTTTCCTAGGGTGTATGAGCAGGCCAAATATCAGTTACGAATCTGTAATGTCCTTATAGTTCAGCGGAGTACATTGTCCCTGTGGCAGTGCGGAGGACCGCGTGGTCCGCCGCGGAGGTCACAGGCGTCAGTCGTCCAGTGGAGTACATTGTCCCTGTGGCAGTGCGGAGGACCGCGTGGTCCGCCGCGGAGGTTACAGCCGCCAGTCGTGGAGCGGAGTACGTTGTCCCTGTAGCAGTGCGGAGGACCGCGTGGTCCGCCGCGGAGGTCACAGGCGTCAGTCGTCCAGTGGAGTACATTGTCCCTGTGGCAGTGCGGAGGACCGCGTGGTCCGCCGTGGAGGTTACAGGCGTCAGTCGTCCAGTGGAGTACATTGTCCCTGTGGCAGTGCGGAGGACCGCGTGGTCCGCCGCGGAGGTCACAGGCGTCAGTCGTCCAGTGGAGTACATTGTCCCTGTAGCAGTGCGGAGGACCGCGTGGTCCGCCGCGGAGGTCACAGGCGTCAGTCGTCCAGTGGAGTACATTGTCCCTGTGGCAGTGCGGAGGACCGCATGGTCCGCCGTGGAGGTTACAGCCGTCAGTCGTGGAGCGGAGTACGTTGTCCCTGTAGCAGTGCGGAGGACCGCGTGGTCCGCCGCGGAGGTTACAGCCGCCAGTCGTGGAGCGGAGTACGTTGTCCCTGTAGCAGTGCGGAGGACCGCGTGGTCCGCCGCGGAGGTCACAGGCGTCAGTCGTCCAGTGGAGTACATTGTCCCTGTGGCAGTGCGGAGGACCGCGTGGTCCGCCGTGGAGGTTACAGCCGTCAGTCGTGGAGCGGAGTACGTTGTCCCTGTAGCAGTGCGGAGGACCGCGTGGTCCGCCGCGGAGGTTACAGCCGCCAGTCGTGTGGCGGAGTACATTGTCCCTGTAGCAGTGCGGAGGACCGCGTGGTCCGCCGCGGAGGTTACAGCCGTCAGTCGTGCAGCGGAGTACATTGTCCCTGTGGCAGTGCGGAGGACCGCGTGGTCCGCCGCGGAGGTTACAGCCGTCAGTCGTGCAGCGGAGTACATTTGTCCCTGTGGCAGTGCGGAGGACCGCGTGGTCCGCCGCGGAGGTTACAGCCGCCAGTCGTGGAGCGGAGTACATTGTCCCTGTAGCAGTGCGGAGGACCGCGTGGTCCGCCGCGGAGGTTACAGCCGCCAGTTGTGTGGCGGAGTACATTGTCCCTGTAGCAGTGCGGAGGACCGCGTGGTCCGCCGCGGAGGTTACAGCCGCCAGTCGTGCAGCGGAGTACATTGTCCCTGTAGCAGTGCGGAGGACCGCGTGGTCGGCCGCGGAGGTTACAGCTGCCAGTCGTGCAGCGGAGTACATTGTCCCTGTAGCAGTGCGGAGGACCGCGTGGTCCGCCGCGGAGGTTACAGCTGCCAGTCGTGCGGCGGAGTACATTGTCCCTGTAGCAGTGCAGAGGACCGCGTGGTCCGCCGCGGAGGTTTCAGCCGAGTCAGTCGTGCAACGGAGTCGTGGGCCTGTGATAACATCTCCAGATTTATTTCCGAGTTGACTCCCAGTTAGCGGGTGCCTCGGGCAGGTGCTCTCCGGGCCGGGGGCGAGGGTCCACGTGCAGATCTCTAGCGGCTGTGCACAGAGCTAGAGATAACTCCTTAAGCTGAAGTATAAAGAAGCAAAATATTTGACACGGAATGCATCGAGGAAGATTTTAATAAACCGTTAAAGGAGATTGCCTCAATGTACTTAATCTCGAATAATCTACGATTGTGCTTATTAACTGTTTCTGTCGTGGATCCAGTTTACAAAAAATCAAAGTTTACAACATTTTAAGAAAAAAATTCACAACAGATCTTTTTACAAAGGAAGAAAATAAAGACAAAATGTATAGGTTTTACATCTGAAGTTTAATATGCTTTTGATTTTCAGACGAACCACGGAGGGCCGGTGGACCCGTTCAGGCACGTGGGAGACCTGGGCAACATAGAGGCGGGCGAGGACGGCGTGGTGACCCTGCAGCTGTCGGACCACGTGGTCTCGCTCAGCGGCCCCCAGAGCGTGCTGGGGCGCAGCATCGTCGTCCACGAGAAGGTGAGGTTTGGCGATCGTCGAGTTACGTTTGGTGTGAAAAGTTTAATTGGTAACTTATTCAAAATATGTTTGTTTCAAAATTTTGAAGAAGCCAAAAATACCTTTTAAAGAAAGTCCTAAAAAAATTGTGGTGAGGTTCAATGCTGGTTCTAGTTGCATTTCGTCCATTATATCAAGATGGTGGTGAGATTCAATAATGGCTCCAGTTGCATTTCGTCCATTACCAGTCGTTTCATTACAATAACTGCACTGACACAGTTGGTAGGAAACTCAACTAGAAAAAATATTCATGAACATACTGCAAATAAGTAGATTTTTATCAATAAATCAAAGAAATATTTGATTTACGAATCAGATATATTGATTTCTTACATTGAGGCAGGGGTTTACTCCAACTATTTAGAGATTTCTTGTGGATTTTTTTTCTTGTATCAACCCGGGACCATGCTATTTTTGGGTTTCGAGGTCCCTAGGGTTCCAAAACAATACTTAGTCCCAGTCCTAAATATTACCGGACTAAGGTAATAGTTTACCCCCTAGGTTAAAAGTCGCTTGAACATCACATTTGTCAGACAGATGGAAAACTAGTCATTAGAGAGACCTAACGATATAGTAAACCTAACTAGATATAAAACCTAACCTAACTAGATATGGTAAAGTTTGTTTGTCTCGATGAAGCGAAGAACAAATCAACCTGAGACAACTAGAGAGTTTGGAATCACGTTGAAGAACTGTTGCGTATGCATTGAACGTAGTACTAATTAAGATGAATCTTGCAGCCGGACGACCTGGGTCGAGGCGGTGACCAGGAGTCGCTGAAGACGGGCAACGCGGGTGGACGAGTGGCCTGCGGGGTGATCGGCGTGGCAGAGAGCGTGCCGCCGCCCCCGCCGCTCCCGGCCCAGACGCCGCCCCCGGGCGCCGAGTCCGCCGCCGCCCCCGCCCCCTACCCCGCCGAGGCCGACCAGTAGACCACGTCATCCTTCCGCATATTGCACATACACCGTAAACTTTACATGGTTCTTTAAACCAAACCGAGCTTCATCTAAAGAAAAAAATAACAAAAAATTGTCTTGTAGAAAACGGAATTTTTCGAAACAGTAAAAACCTGTGCGGTACAATTTTTAAACTCTCAATCAACATGAGAGAACAGTTCCAGCAGCTATAATCCTGTGATACGGTTTATAATCACGACAACAGTACCAAATTTACTGTTGGGATTGGTTACATGTTCTTCTCAGACTTAAAGTTAATTATTGTAAAGGTTTTTGAAGTTAAAAACACGATGAAAATACAATCTTTTCCATTATTAAACATTCCAAACAAAACTTGGTTGTTCATTATTTATCTTACTGTCTCACCAAAGGAAATCTTGCACACTTTTAACTCATATATCATGTTAGTGTTTGCATTTGTTTGACATCAGTATTTATATGGGCTTTGAGAGTTTTGATAACTTGCATTTCAAATTATTTTTCACGCTTAACTAATAAAAGAAAATAGATATCTTAACACCACATCATGTTACCTATTCACTATTTTTAATGGTTTTTGTGGTTATAGTGTAGACAGGAAGACTATAAAACTGTAAGATTGATTATGGATGACTGTAATATGACTTCGGTTGATGAGGATTTGTCTACAACTGCGGTTTTGTCGTAAATGTTAAGGTTTCTTTTGTAAGCCTCTGTCTTTTTTAACCATTTAGTTGCTGATAACAGACTCACCATAACTTATCATTTGTAAGACTTTCATAGAATAATGATTATTAACTTCTTCTATCGATTCAAATTGCCATCCCTTGTAAGATAATTGTAGTTCGAATTTTTCATACAAATCAAGTTTTAATACAATAAAATTTTGTCAATTGTTTTTACATTTCAATCATAAAGTACAACTGTAAGATCTATTATATTATAAATTTGTCTGATCGTGTAGATGTCATGTAATTAGTTAGTTTGTAAATAATTGAAAAGTATATTCATACTAATCACAACTCAGCTGTAGTGCAGATGTGTTTCAATTAAATTGCCTTTAATGTTAAGGATAATATAGTGAATAATAATAATAAAGAACAGTGTGATAAAATATATAAGTACCTTGAACCTGTTTATGTATACTTTCCTATTGAAACTACCTAAACCTAATTGACAATATATGAATTAATCGAATGTTTATAACTAGTACAAAAGTAAATTGAAATAAAAGAACCTGTTATGTTATTCTGTTTTAGTTATGGAATCACATTCTAATGCGCAATCGATTGAAGTGATCCGTTAAAAAAATAAAATCCTCATTTGAAAATTTGGGGCTTCCAAACACGAAGCTTCCATTAGTGGCGAAATAACAATAAGGGAGTTAATATAATATGATAATAATTTAAACAGTAACAACAATAAACAAATAAATTTGACGCTCGTACAATCGAATAGTAAAGATATAAGTGCAATGTATTTATTCTACACTACTTGCAATACCTCAGAACACTTTTGTGAAGGTGAACCAGTTTTATCTCTACGTATGGTTCCAATTAAGACGTTATGGCGTGTTCCATTAATAACCTTGTCACCTGCAGATCAATCAGAACACACTATTCATCACACAATAACGGTAGTTAGCTGTGCAGGTATGCCAACGGGAGACTTCAAGTGTGACGGATGGTAGTGGTGTGACTGCTTACGTCAGGCTACCGTATGCAATAGTCTCGGCGTTTAATTATCCAAAGTTAACTAACGCTGAATCGTCATACAGTAGACTCTCTCTTATCCGGACACATTTTAACCGGATATCGTTTTAACCCGACCACATTTCACGGAAGTGACATGTTTTTAACCGGACGATTGTTATCGACTCATTGGTTTAACCAAACACGTCATCAGCAGTATAAGTGGACAGCGCGGTATCGACGACTCTCTTGGGTACGATTTGAGACCAGTAATCACCTGTCTTCAGACTTTTGGCTTATACAGTATGCATTAGAGTTATAATTTAACGAGTTTTAGGGAATGCAGTTTGAACCGAAAAACTAGTTATCCGGTCGGGTCTCGGTCCCGAGGAGTCCGGAGAAGAGGGTGTCTACTCTAGTAATTACGTAAAATTGTACCTCTATTCTATGTTTATTGTAGTATTTCTCTAGAAAGAAAAATACTATTTATAAACACTTTTATTTAAAATACTCAATACATTGCAGAAATTTTGGAGTTTTAAACTTAAGCCTTTGGTTGTTTTTGACAAGTTATTGAAAACGTACGTAGCCGTGTCGTACTGAATTGAAATATTAAAACTTTTATCATCTGACGTAAGTTAAAATTTAACATTGTCGCTAGCGCCGCACTTTCGACCTCTCGCGAGGTTAAATATTGTACAAGGATGAATAATTTACACATGTTTATCATTTTGTTGATGGAACCAGGACACACACCTGCTGGCCCAGCAAAATATCACTTCACGGCGTGGCGGAACTGTGTCATTGTTGCATATGTGTTTTCTCTTGACGTCTAAAAAGTAGTTTTGCGAAAAAAACTGGGATTACATTTAATAGCGAACAGATATTTTGTTTCAGGTGCTTTTTAAGTAGTCTTCAAATTTTAATTATTAAAGAGTAATAGTTTAAATTGCTATGAAATGATTTCAAAAAAATTAATGAATTCAATCGATTTATTGGAAAGTAAAGAAAGAAGGAGAGCGAAGAAAGATAAGGAATCCTAAAAGGAAAATCTTTAAATGAATGTTAAGAGATTTTACATGCTGGTTCATTAGTTTTTAGCCGTCATCTCTCCACTACTCGAGGAATATCCATCACAAATAGATGAGTCGCTCAGCTCCTTCCATATTCCTATACAATCTCGGAAGCCTGTATTTACAGACTATTACAGAGACAAATAAGGGTCCGGCGATAAACAGGGGCTCACGATGACGTTGGTTATTACAGACCTATTTCAGACTTCCCGCTCGTTTAGCCACTAATTAATTGTAATATTAGGGCTCAAAACTACCTCATTTGACAAGCCGCTTGCGTGTGTGGGTGTGGACGGGCGTTGTGTGGGTTTGATTATCCCAATCACGGGCAGGCGTCGTCCATCGCGTTACGCCTTATCTAATAACAGGATCCCTGACTAGAACGTGTCCAAACATCCTTCAATACATGAATAATTGTTTGTTAACGACTCGCTCTCAGCGCTGCCCGCGGTCCCGGCCGCATTCCTTTCTCACCTCGCTCACCTCTGGGTTTGATCGACGTTGCGTCTTGTCGCTCACCTCTGGGTTTGATCGACGTTGCGTCTTGTCGCTCACCTCTGGGTTTGATCGACGTTACGTCTTGTCGCTCACCTCTGGGTTTGATCGACGTTGCGTCTTGTCGCTCACCTCTGGGTTTGATCGACGTTGCGTCTTGTCGCTCACCTCTGGGTTTGATCGACGTTGCGTCTTGTCGCTCACCTCTGGGTTTGATCGACGTTGCGTCTTGTCGCTCACCTCTGGGTTTGATCGACGTTGCGTCTTGTCGCTCACCTCTGGGTTTGATCGACGTTACGTCTTGTCGCTCACCTCTGGATTTGATCGACGTTGCGTCTTGTCGCTCACCTCTGGGTTTGATCGACGTTGCGTCTTGTCGCTCACCTCTGGGTTTGATCGACGTTGCGTCTTGTCGCTCACCTCTGGGTTTGATCGACGTTGCGTCTTGTCGCTCACCTGTGGGTTTGATCGACGTTGCGTCTTGTCGCTCACCTCTGGGTTTGATCGACGTTGCGTCTTGTCGCTCACCTCTGGGTTTGATCGACGTTGCGTCTTGTCGCTCACCTGTGGGTTTGATCGACGTTGCGTCTTGTCGCTCACCTCTGGGTGTGATCGACGTTGCGTCTTCTTGTAAATCAGATCGTTCAGGTCTTACTAAATTTAAATATAAACTATATTCTAAAAGTGTAATGTATTACTTAGTAAGTATTAATACGGTAACACTAATCTGGTACGTCTTGAAGGATAAACCTTTTTAAATTTAAACTCGCCCCTACGATAATTTTGTGCGCTCGTTGCGATGGAACTTCCCGGTGAGAGGCACTAATTCTAATTTTAGACTCACCGTCATAATCAATCCAATCCTGTTGTTTTTAATTTAAATTTAATGTTATGACGGTGAGTCTACAAATTTGATTAAGCATTTTCACCATTACTCTAATTTTAACTTTGAAAACAAACCCTAGCGAGTGAGCAACAGTTTTTGCTATTCAAACCCTAGGAAACCTAATGTGTATGTTCAGTAGTTGATCAATAGAGAAATATTTAATTACTATATTGAAATAAAATAGGTCGGCAAATTGCAGCCAACTTTGGCAATTGGCCAATTAAGACCAACCTGAACTGATATGTAACAATCTATAGAGAAACTTATACACCTTTTTCCACTTTCTCATTTCAACCTAGTGTGAAAACCACTAGGTTTTGAGTGGGTGAAAACCACTCAACCTTTTGAGTGAGTTTTGAGAACTATGCAAATAGAACACATAAAACGTAATAAGTACGTCCGGTAGTTCTCAAAAATGTACTTTGTATTATATGGTTCTATTTCAAATCCTCTGAGCAAGCGAAGCCGCAGGTAACTGAGTATGTTAATAATTAGTGATTAAAATAAACATATGTGTTAATAATTCGACAAATAATCGGCCAACATTGTGTCATCATCTATTGACAGAAATATACTATGAATGAATAATTGGTCTGTTGGATAAAACCGTTGAAACTGACTAATAATCCAATGACAAGATGTAACAAAAAATGAACTAAACGTAAAGTTCAGTGATTATTTTTTATTTGAGGGAAACGTTGTGTACAGAAAAAAAGCCTTACTGTTATTTTTTATCAATCTTAACATTAAATTAAATTCTAAATAGGCTACTTAAAAAAACTAAATATGTTACTTAGTTTAGCCTAGAAATAGGGTACTTCTAAATAGGTTACTTTTTTCATAATAAATAAAATTCATACAATATTCAGGGTGTTTTTTTTAACGCAACCCAAAACTTTATTTTATTAATGAAGGATCATTTTCCCCCAAGATCCCCGGATTTGATCCCACTATATTATTTCCTTTGGATATACCGTTCATAAAAAGTAAGGCCTACGAAAACAATTCGCAGGATATTCAGCTCCTAAAAACAAACATAACAAATTCAATGAAATAAATTAAAGAGGTACCTAGCAACACGTGTCCGGGAATCTGATGGAGAGAGCATAACTTTATACAAATGTCAGTGACGGATTGTTTGAGCACATAACGTAAACTAAATGTGATCAAACTTAAATAATAGGATGTATACAATGTAAAGATCCATAATACAGTACTCATTTCATATTCAAATGTGCATTATTCAATCTTAAAAATGGGTTGCGTTAAATAAGAAAAAACACCCTTTATTTCCCCAAGTGCAAAATGCACTCGTGGAGCTAGAGAAATTGCGTAACAAAATTATTATTTTTAATTTGCGTAGCAGTTCTTTAAGGCAATTCCTAAGTTTTATACAAAAAACTATAGATAAAAACATGCATTTAATAATAAAGCAAAAAATAATTTAAAGTTAATGATTCACTGTCAACAAATAAAAATAATTGAAATTTTTAATGAAATAAATCAATATAATTAAAACCATTCAAATTTTACCAAAAATGAACATCATAAAAATAACAGATATAATTTAAAAATAAAAAAAATTAACATAGAACAATTGAATAAATTAAACAAGTTCAATAATTAGGGATATTAGGTTTTCTTTAATAAGGAAAATGTCACGAATACTCCTAAAATATATAATGTCAAGGTAGTAAAAGTCACAAATTCTCCTAAGATATATGACAAGGTATTAAAAATAATTAACTCAAATAACTTTTACCAAAACATGGCTTTATAACTTCTGGAAAATTTGTTATGACGCAATATAATCCTGCTTAGGAATGAATAAGTGGCCAGTGAAGAGTTTTCTGAGTTCTTGGAGTCGATTCGGACTCGTTTGAGGCCAATTCCCAACGCCAACGGGAGTCAACCATTGGACAACGAGGAGTCGCAGCGCCAGCGGGAGTCAGCCATTGGACAGCGAGGACAAGTCCCAGCGCCAGCGGGATTCAATCCACCATTGAACCATTATAACTATATATTACATATTTATAACCATTATAAGTGAACCAAATATAACTTAAACCATATGACTAAACCATACATAACTTAAATTAAGTAGTCATTCATGTAATACCAAACTACCATCTTAATTATTTTGTAGCTACTTAAATATGGCTATGCATAATTCCTATACTCTTATATGAGCAATGTTATCGTCCGGCCGTGCGTGCTTGCTTGTATGCTTGCACATTTATCTCAAAAACGGCTCCGAGGATTTCTTTCAAAGTCTGGAAATAAGTAATTTATGACTCAAAAACGTCTTTTACGCAGATTACTTGGCCAGAGAAAATCTAATAACGTAATAAATCGAATTTTAAAGTTGTAAAATTTTAACATTGGCCTTATGGGTTGCCGTAATAGCAACGAAAATAAACAAGGAAAGTGTAAACAAATGAAGTAATAATAACAGCTGTTTGGAATCTACAGCTATCAAGGGAAAATACAGCAGGTGGGATGAAGAGTCCATGGAGCAATAAAAAAGGTTTATATTGATACATTTTATGACATTGAGATATTTTATAGTAACTGGATGAACTGGTAAACACGAAATAACACCGAGCAAGGCTCGGTCCACCAGGTACTTAGTTGTAAAGCATTGTTGCACTAGTTATAATAAAATAATTTTCTTAAGATAATTAATCTGTCTTTAATTAAAAATGTCTTGAATTTATCATAGAGGCAGAAAAATCTTCTTTTAGAAAATAATGATCTACTTAAAAGTTAGGATATGTTTTATAAGAATTTGGAATATACTTATTATGCTCTTAGTACTACCTTTTCTGATCTAAAAGAGTCAAATTTTAATGAAAACCTTTTCTCACCTTTGGGAACTTCAATTTTCTCTTAAAATTAGATAACAAAATTTTATAAATTTTGATACATCTGTCAAATGAAAATCTTTCGGGAAATTTTGATTTCCCTTATGATTTAAATTCGAACTACTGTAATTGCGTTAAACAAATTTAATACCAACTTACAAAACACCTAATACTCTACATTTTTTTATATATAATAGTAATATTTGAATTATCCAGCTAATACGACATTTTGATAAAGTTGGAACAATTTAGGGAATGTTTTACATAAACTGCCCTAATAGTAGATTATGCAACGATTGTATTATGAATGTCATTAAGCCACAAGTGAGATGTAAGTTAGAACACGAGCGAAGCGAGTGTTCTAAATATCTCACGAGTGGCTCAAAGGCATAATACAATCGTTGCATACACTACTTTATCTACGACCAACAATATATGACCAAATTGCCCCAGAAGTTAACTCATGACTTTTACTAATGATGGAATAGGTCAACTCAAACTTTTAGGTTAGGCACATAAGCAGACTTAACCATGAATTGTTATGGAACAATCAGCTGATGAACTCAAACATGAATAAGTCAACTCAAACATGAATCGTAATGCAACAATCAATTGATGTGCGAATTGCGTAATTGTCATTATGACACTACTTTCGTTAAATGCTGCGTTTCCATTGGTCTAGAACCTGTATCATAAAGTGACACCAGTTGCATCATGTTAACTTTATGCAACGGGTTTGTATTTTGGATTAATAATGGACCTCATTATGATATTAGTTATAACATCGTTATTGGTGATTATTGCAATGGTCGTAGATAAAACCTCATTTCATTGATAAGTACTCAAAATAAAACTACAAAGACCGATTTGGTAATTTGGAAATAAACGTGAAAGCATGGTTATATAGCGTGCAAAAGGTCCGAATGAAGTTAGATTTCATTACCTTGACAAGGCTTTACAATTACAACGATAAGAATTCAATCACTTCATTTAATGACGACTGAGTGCGACTGGCAGTATTGTTGATAAGGTATCACAAAAATGAAATTACGAACAGGCTTCAAAAATACATGTTTTCATTTTGAAATAAACTTTTTCTAATATCTAGTCCAATTATTTGATACAATTATTTAGACATCATGCTGTCCTCAAAAAATTAAAATGAAAAATATATATTAAATTACTTTCTACAATTGAATCAAATATTTGAAAAAAATTATCAATACAAATGGAACAATTATACAATATTTAATGGTATTTATTACTATATTGCCACATCATAGAACTTAAAGATAATATTTTTGATTTCATTTGTATAAAGAGTCATTTAATGTTATGAGGATACTATTGATTTGCAAATCAAATATATCTGATCAAGCTATCACTGATTACATTCTACGAATAAGGTGTGTCTGTTTTAAAAATCAATATATCAAACGTATAACTTAATTAAAAAAAAAACAAAATAAAATCATTTTGTTTACAACAAATTAATATATGTAACAAAGAAAGCAAGTCAACAATAATAATATTAATACAATCGAAACGAATTAAATATAAAATATATTGAGAGGCAGAATGAAATACGTCGACAGATGATACAGAGATTGGGAAAGCTAATTGTTTTCACAATCTAATTAATTTAAATTTATTATCACAACAAATATACGAGTATTTTAAAGAAACCATAAATTATTTTTATGTAAACCGTACATCTCTAGGCTTTACATTATTACAGCATGTGAAACATATTTATTCTTCCCCACATTTATGACTTTTACAGACATTGTTGATACAATATATACATTAAAAAATGTTAAATGAAACTCGAAAATTTAAAATTTGTAATCTCTAATTTTTTACTGAAAACCTAATTATTCACAATTGCCAATGGGCCATAATTATTATTATTATTGACTTACTTTGATAAACTCCCATAACGTGGCGATATGCCTACCGCATAGCTCAGAAGTACTGCTGTTTGCCTAGCGCAGATTTCAGTGGCTACAAACCTAGGCTTGCCAGAGGACTACTCGTCTGCTAGTTTAGTATAAGAGACAAGGAATTTTTTCAACGCAACTTACAATCATTTTTACAACCCTCAATGACATGCAGGTAATTTTTTATAATGCAATATCTATTTTATATAATAATCTATTAATATTAAGTAAATATTAATAGATTATAAAATATGTAATATACAAAAAAACAGTAGATTAGCAAATTTCATTTTCTTAAGTTCTTTTCCCTAATAATGAAATATATATATATAAACTATTATTAATGCGAATATATGACCTATGCGGGGTGTACGCTCCAATTTTCAGCTCCGTAGGTCTTATAGTGGTGGAGATTTGCTGGCCATCAGAGAGTCCCTTCTCCTCTTTATAATATACAGAGAGTTGCTGTACAATACAGAGAATCAGGTAGAAAATTGAAATAACTCCATTAATTGTGGTTCGATCTTGATAATCTTTACATGGCTTTTTTGAAATGAAATTGCGCAACTTTTGTGTCTCTTGAATGTTCGTAAAATTTACGGATTTCAAGATATCAAGTTTTAAACTAAAAAATGTCTGCCACTTTTGGATGGTACAAAGTAGAAACCTGATACTCCGCACCAAAATAGGTCATGTTAGTCAACATAAACGCACCAAGTTTGAAGTTGATATCTTCAATGGTTCCAAAGTTATGCAAAATCGTGTTAAAACACATACATACCGACAGACCGAGCATTTTACGGCCCATGTTTACGGGAATTTATTTCTTAGTTTGTAAGATTTTTAGTAAACACCCTGTATAGTATAAATGTATAGATTATAAATACTAGAATAAATATATAAATTTTAACATATAACGTTTTGTCATCTGGGACCCTAAAACGAAAAGTTATCATGGTTTCGGGCTTGAGTCATACTATCATACGGCTAACAGCTTCTTCCCCACAGAGTAAATTCTCTAAAATAAGGTGATGCAGTCGAAAATTGTTATGGAACTTTTTCTTCTATTTTTATATTAATCATAATTATAATAAGAGAGTGCCGAGGGACTAAAACTAATATTTTTAGGATGTAAACTTTGCGAGCTACAGACATCAAAAGTGCAAAAATGCGACGAAAATTCCCTTTTTCTTGATTCACGGGGACACAGTTTAACGTACAGAGCCTATATTTAGGAATTATTCATGATAAATAAATGTTTTAAACCTAAAATCAAGGAAATTTTAAAATAAATAAAAACATTTTGTTGTTGACGGAAAATATTTTTTTCTTCCGTACTATAAGTGTCAGATCTTCAAAACCATGTCTTTTTGTGTACCACGCAGAATACCATAAAATATCCCAAAGAATTTTAATCTTTTTAACGTTTTCCTGGAATGAAGCACGAACAAACTGAACTTAGCACCTGTATAATTTGATAGGCAACCCGCATTCAACAAAAGAATGCTATCAGAATATTCTTACAACACATCTTAATCACATGCACTGAAAAAAGTAGAGAAATGAAGTGAAATAAAATCATTAGACTGAAATGCTGACTGGCGGAATAGTTTGTCCCTAACGGCGCCCCCACAACATAAAAAACCTGAGGCCGATTCATCAATCGGAATTCATTTAAGTTAATTAATAATGACTAACTGCCTAAGAATTATTAAAGTTTTTTTGTAAAATATAAAAAAAATGTTCCACGTCATATAGCTTTATAACAGATGAGAGATGAGCATTGTATGTACTGTATTTAAACATACAATTAAAACCAAAGCCACTAAGTTAAGTCCTACTATTTTTGCTAGTGATTAGAAATTGATTGGAAATATTTCACTCAAACTAAATACGACCATTAGAACAGTTTTTCATGTGTTAAATTCGTGACACATAAATCACTTACATATACACAAACACTGATGGACAACGAATAACTTTTTATTTATTTAATGATTAGTTTCCCTTGCTTATTATCCTTACCCATTTTAATGACTTTATGTACAATATAAGTTGAAACGTTTTTATTACTCTGGTTAATTTTGAATTATTTGCCTTCTGTAATATTAGTGAAAAAAACTTATCAGACAAATAAAATTTTGGTTGAACGCCTTTGTCGGATATACATCAAAACTGAAATGTTTTGGAAATTTCTTCATTAAATCGAAGTAAGTACTTTGCTAATGTCAATTACACAAAACATATTATACGATTATATCAGTAACGAGTATAATGCAAACGTAGGCCTATATATTTGTTTGAATAATGTCTAAATAATTAGATGAATAAAGATAAATAATCTATAGATTTAATTATAGATCATGTAATTATTTATCCTATTTACATCAAGTAAGAATGTGTAGCAGTGGCTATTAAAACCAAAACTCAAACACAAAAATATACGTAAACGAGGGGAATTTTTCTTGCAGTTCCGTTTATGTAGTTACAAAATTATGAAGGAAAATATTTTATGTCCAGTACTCCCCACCGTTTAAGTCTACACTCTTGTTCAAAACTGTAAACATTTAACATACTGTTGTGAAAATATAATTTTACAACATCTTACTGGCTTTTTGTTGCTTGTAAGCTATGGCAAATAGAAAATAGACCAAAATTATAATTAAATTAGCTAAACATTTTATTTCTTCGAGCGGTCTCAATCTCCCAACCGAAGTAATCAACCCACGCCGCAGAGGGTGTTGCCCCGTTTCGTATGGACGGTAATCAATTTTCTCTAATTTCTCTCAGCACCTAATAAGCACACAATAAGAAAATATTAATCGTGGCCATTGCCACACAAATCAACAACCTACGCCCAAGTATTCAGTGAATTAATGTAGTTCACAACTCACGATTATTTTTGGTCTCTAATCTTAGTCCTAATCCTAATCTTCCTAATCTTAGTCGCAGTAAACTGAGTATTCAACTCGTTTGAATTAATATACACAGAACACCGATAGGCCTATTGCATTGGTTTCCTGGTGCTTTGGGCGTAGGCCCTAAAATAAGTTTTTTCTTAGTAAAAAAAGGGTTTTCTTCAGAACCTTGACACAGCTGTACGTTTTTCTGCCAATCTTAAATCATTAATCTCAACAACTGTGTTTTAGCACCATGAGACCAAAAAAAAATATTATCTACTGCCAGCTGTCATGCACGAGCAATTTTAAACCTCCTCACGTACTGTATCAATGGTTTTGTTCATAGCCGGACACCTAAAAACGAGTTAACTTTTCATCTCAATACACCAGAGGATAGCGTTTTTCATAAAGATTTGTCACAATCTTCAGGCATTGATTCCTTTATCTAAATAAAGATAAAAGTTAATAATAATAATAATAATTTTATTTTGTGACAAAAGGTTATCAAAGGTACGTATTACAAACAAGTTGCGAGTAAATGTCAATTTTTGAAAAATAAATCAGTCATAAAATATGTTTAAACTACAATGATTATCCTGCAGCCCCACCCTAAACCCTCGCTAAAAACCCCTCCACAGAGTAGAAAATACTAAGTGTAAGCTATTAGGGCCTCTCTAAAACTCCTCTCAGTTGTAATACCAGTAACTCTGTCTGTTAATTTTTTTTTTTAATCTGCGTTTTGATGCGTTTTTTGGAGAGTTTCAGCAACATTCACCTGACCGAAAACACGAAACACGAAATTGCATGGGTTAGTGGGGTAATGACGGAATTAGCTGCTACCAGTAGTTGCATTGTGGAAGTGTGCATAAGCTAGTACCACCAAGAGGTAACACCTCTGTACAATTCAACGTCATTATTAGGGGTGTGCGTGTAGTGATTTTTGAAGTCGAGTCGAGTTTAAAAAATTCTCGCGAGTTTCGAGTTTTTTTCTAGTGGAGAATTTTTAATAGTGGAAGGTAATACTTATCATACTTATTTTTGATCACATAAAATGGATATATTTTTTAGTTATTGAACTGGAAAGCTTTCCTTTGAGTTAAAAGCAAACCTTATCTTCACATTGGATGAAACGATAATTCAGGCCATCTTTACCATGACTTTTTACCATTACTCAATATTTTATTAAACTTTCAGCCTTAGGAGGTAAAACCAAGCTAAATGTGCACTTGTTTGCTTTAAAAAATACTTTTTTTGCATGTTTCAAAGTTAAAGTTAAATCAGGCTCATTTAGCATAAGAAAGAAAATATCTCAAATTTTACAAAGGGAAATGGCAAAAATATATTTATTGATATTAATAATTCAAAAAACACTTTAGTCAAATAACAAAAGTTTTATGTTGGCTGTCCATGGCTGGTGTTGACTGCGTGAAAAACGGCTGTAAATGAGATGGCGCGTATCAGTCCGTAGTAAACGGCGGGAATACCGACTCAACTCGAACTTCCGAATCTACATCAAAACTTCAAGTGGAGTCGATTTGTGTAAAATCGGCTCGAAAAGCTCAATGATTGAGCACTCGCACACCCCTAGTCATTATTCCCAAATATCTAAATGCAATTCTGCAGGAAAACGTCTCTTTGACCCTGCTATATATCGAATCGAATGTTACTACACTTTTGATAGCTGAGTTAAAGAGGTAGTTATTGCAGAGCCCAAGAGCACAATACAATATTTTAAGCGGGACTCGTTCAGAAAAAAATAAATCATTCTCGGTAGGTGATAATTTTTATAAGAGGCGATAGATATTAGTATAAACAAGCCTGAATTTTTTGTTATACCACTGCGAAAACGGCAGTTTTATTACATGCGTTGCGTGTCTGAAGAAGATATTTTTCGCCCTAGGGAGAAAAAGAAACAGCTGATGTCGGGGTCGTCAGCTGTTCATTTCTCATGTTAATACTGCAAACGATGTACCTACGTCAGCGTCGATGGTGAGCTATCGATTTCATCGAGAATGGTTATCGGTTATTATTATCAATTGCATTCATTGTTGCGTTGTTGTCGGTTTAATCAATTTGTGAAACTCGCTCATTTCACCAATCGATTATGACATGCATCCGATACATCGATAGTTGTTCATTAATGTTAGAATAACCTAGCGGATTGTTTAAAATATCAAGAACAAGATGTAAGCATCTTTGGGAGGTATTTTTAAACGTAAACAAGTTGTAATATTTTGGATTTCTTAAGTAGTTTCCGTGTTGTATTGTTCAATATAACGAAAAATATAGTTCATAATATGGGCCTAAAGCTGCTTTTCTTTACTCGGTCTTTTTTCAAGTAAAACTTGACCTCTTACGAAAACGTCTCAAGTAATGCAATATACTATTACACACTGTGCTTATGTGGCTTTCCCAATATGAAAATCTATTGTTGCCAAGCCAAGATATATTTGAACGTCTGCTGTTACAAAGTTAGAAGCAGCGAAGGTGCTTTCTCTATGTATCCTGTCAATGTACTAAAAGTGATAATTTAGGTATTTTAAGAAACTATAGAAAGTCCTGAGTTCCATATACGTAAGTTCTAAAATCTTCGGGTTTCCATCAGTTGGCCAGCCAAGATTTTATGTATAACTAGAAGATGCCCACGGTTTCGCCCACTCAGAGGATAAATAATTTTGATTTAATTAATTATATTGTGTAATGTGCAATTTGCAATGTACAATGTGCAGTATGTATGGTCTGATTACTTTTAATCTTATTTCACATTTTCGTTATGTCATTCTTAAAGCGGGTAGTTTCACCCTCACGGTTGCGGATGGTGATTGCGGATATTTCTAATGACTTCAAAAGCATTTAAGGTACATTATCACGTGGAAACTTGAATATAAAATAAGGACTATGGACTCATTTTGATATATGAAAAATTAAGTCTTCGTTTTGTACCATTTCATAATCACGACCATTTTAATTTTCAAAGCTTAAATATTTCAAAAATGATCATTTTATAAAAAAAAAATGAGACACAAAAAATATGCGAAAATTGATCTGCGTACAGATAATTTATAGTTCCATTAGGGTTACAACACAAATATCCGAGAAATTTCAATTTGTAAGCAGTTGCTTCGTGCAAGAAAAGAAAAAAAAGTCGCAATGGTGACTAACCATATACAAACTCTCCAAGTCATTTGCGTTGTAACTCGAAACTATGTATTAGAAAAAGTTAAATTTCATCTGCTTTTGGTTTCTATGCATTTTTTCAAAATGTAGTTTTGGATATAACCTTTGAAAACAAAAAAAGGCCGCTATGGTCATAATAGTCCTTATTTACATTCCAAAAGGAATGTGTGTTTAAAGTGATTGCTCAAGTAGTTTAAAAATAATGACGGATTACATTTTATAACTGACTGACGGACGGAAAATCAAGCATTTATTTAAAAAAATTAGTAAAAAACAAAAAACTCTCTTATTTTTTTTTCATAGGACTTAACTTCAAAAGTTTGACCATCTTTATGAACACCTTGAATTTACTTTATTTAAAATATCACGGAATTCCAAAAAAAAAATTCAAGATAAGACAAACCCATTAATGCATCTGAGACCCAATCTGCATCTGAAACAATCTTCATTAAAAAGCTTTACAGAAAGAATATGTTTGGTGCACATGTTTGTGTCCAATGTAGTTTTACATAAATACAGCAATAACCCTTACTCTCTCTTTTTAGTCTATTGCAGATCTTAAAATTTTTCATAACACAACTCACGTTTAAATAAAAAAAAATTTAAAAACCAAGTGAGCCAGCCAGCGACCCCGCCAGTTTGACCGCTGCCCAAAGTTCAAGTGTGGGGCCCGGGGCGGGGGCCGGCCGGCAATTTCGCCGTGAAAATTAATTTAAACAAGCGTCGGACCCGGCCCGTCGGATCTGATTATAGACGCCATTTTGTGTTCAGTGCCGCGCGGTCCAACTCCACAGAGGCGACCGGGGGCGCGGTAGGGGCGAGTGGTACCGATACAACAACACTGTGTCGCGGTCCAACTCCACAGAGGCGACCTGGGGTGCGGGTGGGGCGAGTATTACCGATACAGCAACACTGTGTCGCGGTCCAACTCCACAGAAGCGACCGGGGGCGCGGTAGGGGCGAGTGGTACCGATACAGCAACACTGTGTCGCGCGGTCCAACTCCACAGAGGCGACCGGGGAGCGCGGTAGGGGCGAGTGGTATCGATACTTTAACACTGTGTCGCGGTCCAACTCCACAGAGGCGACCGGGGGCGCGGTAGGGGCGAGTGGTACCGATACAGCAACACTGTGTCGCGGTCCAACTCCACAGAGGCGACCTGGGGTGCGGGTGGGGCGAGTATTACCGATACAGCAACACTGTGTCGCGGTCCAACTCCACAGAGGCGACCGGGAGCGCGGTAGGGGCGAGTGGTACCGATACAGCAACACTGTGTCGCGCGGTCCAACTCCACAGAGGCGACCGGGGGCGCGGTAGGGGCGAGTGGTACCGATACAGCAACACTGTGTCGCGGTCCAACTCCACAGAGGCGACCGGGGGCGCGGTAGGGGCGAGTGGTACCGATGCAGCAACACTGTGTCGCGGTCCAACTCCACAGAGGCGACCGGGGGCGCGGTAGGGGCGAGTGGTACCGATACAGCAACACTGTGTCGCGGTCCAACTCCACAGAGGCAACCGGGGGCGCGGTAGGGGCGAGTGGTACCGATACAGCAACACTGTGTCGCGGTCCAACTCCACAGAGGCGACCGGGGGCGCGGTAGGGGCGAGTGGTACCGATACAGCAACACTGTGTCGCGGTCCAACTCCACAGAGGCGACCGGGGGCGCGGTAGGGGCGAGTGGTACCGATACAGCAACACTGTGTCGCGGTCCAACTCCACAGAGGCGACCGGGGGCGCGGTAGGGGCGAGTGGTACCGATACAGCAACACTGTGTCGCGGTCCAACTCCACAGAGGCGACCGGGGGCGCGGTAGGGGCGAGTGGTACCGATGCAGCAACACTGTGTCGCGGTCCAACTCCACAGAGGCGACCGGGGGTGCGGTAGGGGCGAGTGGTACCGATGCAGCAACACTGTGTCGCGGTCCAACTCCACAGAGGCGACCGGGGGCGCGGTAGGGGCGAGTGGTACCGATGCAGCAACACTGTGTCGCGGTCCAACTCCACAGAGGCGACCGGGGGCGCGGTAGGGGCGAGTGGTACCGATGCAGCAACACTGTGTCGCGGTCCAACTCCACAGAGGCGACCGGGGGCGCGGTAGGGGCGAGTGGTACTGATGCAGCAACACTGTGTCGCGTTCCAACTCCACAGAGGCGACCGGGGGCGCGGTAGGGGCGAGTGGTACCGATACAGCAACACTGTGTCGCGGTCCAACTCCACAGAGGCGACCGGGGGCGCGGTAGGGGCGAGTGGTACCGATACAGCAACACTGTGTCGCGGTCCAACTCCACAGAGGCGACCGGGGGCGCGGTAGGGGCGAGTGGTATCGATACTTTAACACTGTGTCGCGGTCCAACTCCACAGAGGCGACCGGGGGCGCGGTAGGGGCGAGTGGTATCGATACTTTAACACTCTGTCGCGGTTCAACTCCACAGAGGCGACCGGGGGCGCGGTAGGGGCGAGTGGTACCGATACAGCAACACTGTGTCGCGGTCCAACTCCACAGAGGCGACCGGGGGCGCGGTAGGGACGAGTGGTACCGATACAGCAACACTGTGTCGCGGTCCAACTCCACAGAGGCGACCGGGGGCGCGGTAGGGGCGAGTGGTACCGATACAGCAACACTGTGTCGCGGTCCAACTCCACAGAGGCGACCGGGGGCGCGGTAGGGGCGAGTGGTATCGATACTTTAACACTGTGTCGCGGTCCAACTCCACAGAGGCGACCGGGGGCGCGGTAGGGGCGAGTGGTATCGATACTTTAACACTGTGTCGCGGTCCAACTCCACAGAGGCGACCGGGGGCGCGGTAGGGGCGAGTGGTATCGATACAGCATCACTGTGTCGCGGTCCAACTCCACAGAGGCGACCGGGGGCGCGGTAGGGGCGAGTGGTACCGATACAGCAACACTGTGTCGCGGTCCAACTCCACAGAGGCGACCGGGGGCGCGGTAGGGGCGAGTGGTACCGATAGAGCAACACTGTGTCGCGGTCCAACTCCACAGAGGCGACCGGGGGCGCGGTAGGGGCGAGTGGTACCGATACAGCAACACTGTGTCGCGGTCCAACTCCACAGAGGCGACCGGGGGCGCGGTAGGGGCGAGTGGTACCGATACAGCAACACTGTGTCGCGGTCCAACTCCACAGAGGCGACCGGGGGCGCGGTAGGGGCGAGTGGTATCGATACTTTAACACTGTGTCGCGGTCCAACTCCACAGAGGCGACCGGGGGCGCGGTAGGGACGAGTGGTACCGATACAGCAACACTGTGTCGCGGTCCAACTCCACAGAGGCGACCGGGGGCGCGGTAGGGGCGAGTGGTACCGATACAGCAACACTGTGTCGCGGTCCAACTCCACAGAGGCGACCGGGGGCGCGGTAGGGGCGAGTGGTATCGATACTTTAACACTGTGTCGCTGTCCAACTCCACAGAGGCGACCGGGGGCGCGGTAGGGGCGAGTGGTATCGATACTTTAACACTGTGTCGCGGTCCAACTCCACAGAGGCGACCGGGGGCGCGGTAGGGGCGAGTGGTACCGATACAGCAACACTGTGTCGCGGTCCAACTCCACAGAGGCGACCGGGGGCGCGGTAGGGGCGAGTGGTATCGATACTTTAACACTGTGTCGCGGTCCAACTCCACAGAGGCGACCGGGGGCGCGGTAGGGGCGAGTGGTACCGATACAGCAACACTGTGTCGCGGTCCAACTCCACAGAGGCGACCGGGGGCGCGGTAGGGGCGAGTGGTATCGATACTTTAACACTGTGTCGCGGTCCAACTCCACAGAGGCGACCGGGGGCGCGGTAGGGGCGAGTGGTACCGATACAGCAACACTGTGTCGCGGTCCAACTCCACAGAGGCGACCGGGGGCGCGGTAGGGGCGAGTGGTATCGATACTTTAACACTGTGTCGCGGTCCAACTCGACAGAGGCGACCGGGGGCGCGGTAGGGGCGAGTGGTACCGATACAGCATCACTGTGTCGCAGTCTTGACGAGAACCGCCTTTGGCTCATATTCCGATTATTAATAAAAGGGTTTAGTAAATATAAAGTTCCCAGTGTTGAACAGTAAGTATTAGTAAAAAAATATTATTAAATTGCATTTGGATGAGGCAGGTAATATAAACATAATTGCATTTCAAGGGAAACACGGTAATGGATTTTTTTTAACAGATTTTGGGGATTTTAACGAATTTTCCCTATAGAGAAGAAGCTACTACCAGAAGTCTCATGTTAAGACCTAAGCCCGGGACTATCATAACTTTTCGTTTTGGGGCCCCCAAGGAGCGAAAAAACACAATTCGTTCAAATATATTACGAACCCGGTCGAACCCTTTTTTATGGTCATGTGTAATATGTGAGTGTATGTGTGCCTGCGTTAGCACGATAGCGGCCGTAAAAATGGTCCGATCTTGATGTAATTTTGTACAGACATGTAAATTGGTGATCAAATGGACGAGTTTGTAAATCAACCTGATCGGACCACCGGCAATGGGGAATAAATTGGGATAACCCCCCCCCCCCCCCCTCATCAAAATGGGTTTTATAGGTTTTCCTTATAGAAAATAAAAAATAATCCTACTTTGGTTAGCTCTATTGAATTCAGTTTGAAAAAAACCTTTTTTTGTATTTTGAATCATTGCCCTATGTCCATTGGCTACCCAGATATTGAAAGTGGCAAACACAGTAAGTTTTCCCAATGTTAACCTTCTGGGAATTAAGTAAAATCCTATATCTCGCTTGTGTTTCTCAACATATCCTAATAAAGCTTGGTTTGCGGCTTCATCAAGATGAGATCTATTAGTCTGAAATCCCCGATATTCCCATTTTTGTAGGCAGCAAACCTGGATACTCCTGTAACCTGCATGCAGTTGTAAAACTATCGTACCTAGGTACTTATAGTTAACTGCATAGTTAACCTATACCTATACCTATATATCGTAGGCCTACTGCATAGGTACTTATAGATTAAAAAATCGTACTTATGCAGTTTTTCATTCTTTATTGTTTTGTTAAATGGTTGCCAATAAAACTTCGTTTGAGGCTTCATCGAGATGACATCTATTGTATGTTAGTCCAAAATTCCCGATATGTCCGTTTTTGTGTCAGCAAACCTGCATACTCAGTCCCAATGTTATCCTAATAGGAAACAAACAAATTCTGTATCTTCTTTGTTTCTTAACATATCTTGATAAAAATTTATATATGGTTTCTTCTGGTTCAGATCTACTAAATTTTTAATTCAAACCACCCATACATGTTGCAGCAAACCTGCATATTCTTTACCCATGTTATTCTTATGGAGTTTACAAAACATGTCATATCTCGCTATGATTGATTGAAATACTGCATGTGTTAATACTCATTTGAAATTCGTTAAGTATGCATGTCAGCTGCAACGGGGGTATATTTACTCAATTGTAATTTTTCAATGGTGGTATTGTATTTTACTATATAATCAGTGGATAAAAATGTGACTCAGAATGAAGAATGATTTGTTGGAAGGGTTAACACGCATAATGCAGGGCTCTAGATGGTAATTAACTATTTATAACGTGTGCTCTGAAGGGTAAATTGCGCTTGATAAATTAAACCCTCGTTAATAACTAATTGATAACGGAAATTATGCAGGCATAGCTAGACGCCACATTATTCAATGTAAGCTCACTTAAACCGCTAACCCCGCAAAAAATTTGCCTAAAATCAAAAGTAAACAATTAAATTAAAACAATAGTTTCAGTAAACAAAAGTGAAGCTACCTCAATCAAAATCTTTTCTTTGATTCTCTCAAATGTGTTTTAGTTTTGTAACCAGAAATTACAATTTCAATTTACATTTGTACATGAATTCATAATGTTAATAATACAATGTTCCTTTTATTGCCACCAGTAACAAATGTTCTGTGTTACTATATAAAGTATAGAATAAATAGAAGTTTATCGTTGACTTATCATTAAATTTGAAGTGGCTGCCTTTTGTAGTTGCATCATAATTCTAACACAATCAAACGATCACGTAGTTTTCGAAGCGAATGTCTGAAGTTTAAAAATGGTCAATCCGCCGCAGTGACCTTCCCAACGCCGCGCCGCCTCCACGGCCGCCGCCCCGCCAGCCGCCAGCCGCGGTCGTCCCCGTGGCAATATCACACTCAAGGCGATGAACTCATGCTCCATTAACGCACCCTTACTTTAACTCACTTTAAATTATGCTTATCGTAGTATTTCCAAATCTTTGATCAGATATTTTAAAATGTCCCGGTCGCTACAGACCTACATATCCTCGGCGGATTTGAAATGCTCGAATTAGTAATATAGATGAAGCCTAACATCGAGTTATGAATGATTAGCTCAAGTATATAATTAAGAATGCAAAAACATTTATCTATTAAGTATAGGGGAATGAGTATGCAGGTTTGCTGGTACAAATATTGGAAAATTGAGAGGTTTTATGTCAATATCCAGTAGATCCGAAACAAAAAATAACATACGCGAAGTTTTATCAAGTTAGTTTAAGAGATAATGAATATAATTATTTTTAATCCCGCAGAAGGAAAACATGGGATATCGTTATACGAGTATGCTAAGTCAAACATATTCAAATGGACGATATAAGTTATTTTACAATAGATCTCAACTAGATGAAGTCACAAACTAAGATTCATTAAAATATGTTAAGGAATAAGCAAGATATAGAATTTTATCTATTTCCTATACGCCTTTGGATAACATAAGGACAATGTTGTGTGTACGCTACTTTTATTTTCTCGACATTGGATATATTTCAACAAAGATTCAAAATACAAAATTTATTGAACGAAATATTGGAGGTTAAATTTATACATTAAATCGAATGCTATAGCTATAATTGAAATGGTTTTTACATCACGAAACAGAAATAAAAAACGCAGCTTCGTGCGCTGCACACTCCAATTATTCTTTAATAAACTGTATTGAATTGGGTATTGTAACTTGATTGAGTAGTTAAAATTGGTCGACTAAATAAAATATTTATGAAGATAACGAGGCTTTCATTGGAGTTTGTAAAAACCTTTAAAAATTTACTTTCGTTTAATCGAAAAGTCTGGCGGAGTTCATTTACTAGGTCGTATTTAAATTATAATCATTTACCTCATTAAAAGGTTTTGTATATCGTATGTCAGTAAAAACATTTTTCATAAATTATGGTTGTTGAACAAGTATTTGGCAAGGTTGAATTTAATTGCTCACAAGACATGTTCAAATAGTTGTTTTTTTAACGGATATAATATCGTGGGTATATTATACCCATGAGTAGATAATCAAAAAGTACATCAATTTTATATCTAGATTTTTCTCTGTAAAATTCATATCCGCAAGATGATAACTAATACTTTAAGTTAAAATTTATTGAAGCGATTGTTTAGTACTAATCAGAATTATCAGAATTTAAGATAAATAACAAAATAATTGAGACATACTTGAAAGTTCCCTCCAAATGTTTTCTAAGGTATTCAGTTGAACATTTAGTTATTTATTATTGGATACTCATAACCTGTTGAAAATATACATACTTAACAGAAATAATATCGTGGGTATATTATACCCATGAGTAGTTAATCAAAAAGTACATCAATTTTATATCTAGATTTTTCTCTGTAAAATTCATATCCGCAAGATGATAACCAATACTTTAAGTTAAAATTTATTGAAGCGATTGTTTAGTACTAATCAGAATCATCAGAATTTAAGATAAATAACAAAATAATTGAGACATACTTGAACGTTCCCTCCAAATGTTTTCTAAGGTATTCAGTTGAACATTTAGTTATTTATTATTGGATACTCATAACCTGTTGAAAATATACATATTTAACAGAGATAATATCGTAGTTATTTCATACCCATGAGTAGTTAGTAAAAAAGTACATCAATTTTATATCCAGATTTTTTCTCTGTAAAATTCATATCCGCAAGATGATAACCAATACTTTAAGTTAAAATTGATTGAAGCGATTGTTTTGTACTAATCAGAATCATCCGAATTTAAGATAAATAACAAAATAATTGTGACATACTTGAAAGTTCCCTCCAAATGTTTTCTAAGGTATTCAGTTGAACATTTAGTTATTTATAATTGGTTGCTCATAACCTGTTGAAAATATACAGAACGAACATAAAACTATAAAATTAGTTTTAACCACACTACGACGAAATCACCTGTTTTACAAACGTCAAACGCGGACCGAAACACACTGTTTGCCGCCACAGGACCGAAAACGTTGGGGGCCCTAGGGCCGAAAGTCAGCTGATCGTTTATTTGCTTAAAACAACGTCAGAACATCACATAATTATATGGCGTTCAAGACAGGATAGTTGCAATCATATGATTTTAATAGCTGTGTTTTGTTTTCAAGCTGTCGAAAGTTTTGCAGCTCTCGATAGCTTCAAATTTTCGACTTCGTCTCGAATTTTAAACACGATCTCGAGCCTGGAAAACCTCATTTTCGGCCCTTGTTGCGAAATATACTATTGATTGGTTTCAAAGACAGTCGTCAAGTTTTTACAAAAGGAGAAAGAATTGCTTGAAAGTTTTTTCCAATAGCCTTCAAATCAAAACGGTTCTTGCGAACAATTCAATTCAAAATAAGTGAATGAGGTGAGAACCTTCCTACTCACGAGTTCCAGGACTAGGTCATGGAAACTAGTAATCATTATTTGAAAATTGGCCATCTAGCTACTGGTGATGATTAGTTTCCCCCTCTCTGAAGACGACTCATACCTCAAGGTGCTCGACATTCTTGCGCGTGTATGTGTAGATGTGTGTGCGTGTGAGTGCGTACATGTGTGTATGCGCTGCACCTGAGGTTGTGTGAGCGGTGACCTCGGATCTGGGTCAACAGAGCGAGGATAGCCGTTCGCCTCGCCTAGAGTAAATGGCTTAAAGGAACCATAAACTCCGTGGCAATGAAACTGCTTGACTGCCGCTGGACTGGAACGGCAAAGAGTTCTGCGAAGTAAAAAGTTTTCAGCTGACGAAATGAAACATGTAGTAATTTACACGAGCAGTAACTAATAAGATTTGTAACAACAAAATAACTCCTAAGTAAATTTATGATGTTCGGGAAGCAATTCAAAATATTACGTCAAGTACTATAGATGCTTGATCACTAGGTTAATCTAGTACCACATTGTACTTTTGTATATAACACTTCATAAACGGGCTGTGGGAGTTAAGCTTTGCTGCCAACAGTCAGTTATGGCACATTTATGTCTTTAAAACTATGACTAGACTTTTAGTGTTGTTTTTCCTGTACCTATGAAAAAAAATGCAGCTTCAACTGAAGGTTGGAACTTTTTATTGGCCCAAATCATCTGTACGGAAAAATAGGGGACATTTGGTGTGTTTACATGGTAAATGTGGTGGTATTATATGCCTTCCTTTGAAATGTTCATAATCGCTCACTTCCCTTCCCACGTGCCGAGGGACGAGACGCAGTGAACCGCGACACCAGACAAGTACGTTGGTGTAATTTTGGAAACAAGCTAATTTGTTAAGGCCAATAACATCCTCTACAGGGGTGTGGGTTTATGGTGCACACAAAGTGATTTTTGGATTAGGCATATTTAATATTGAGTTAAGCTGTTTGTTAATTAATTAACGTCGATTCGATCATTCTTTCTTTTTCATGTCATGTGCATTTCATTCAAATTACCCGAATTCATATTCAGTCTACAAAAGACTTGGATTGTAAAATAATTTGTACTTGTTCATTTATTTTGCTCTATTTGTATCTTGAAGGTTTACCACATCAAATGTATTCAACAAACTTACGAGTGTAATATTTATTACTTAAATCAAAAATACAATTAAAACAATTGTATGGGTGCCACACTAAAAAAATAAGAGATTTTATCAATATACAATCAGACAACTAAATCTAATTCTTACCTCAAATTCAATAAAAGGATGAGACCGGCACGGTCCCAGAATTATGACACAACATCCCGCTAGTATAAAAGATTAACTCTTAATATCCAACCACCCTGCAGGGTATTAAACTAATTGATCCATTAATTCATCAAAAGCATGAGGATGTGGCGGCGACGCGACGCGACGCCGCAGTGAAGAAATGAAACAAATCGATGCAATAATTTACAGCCCCATATTTTCAATCAGGCTGCGGTTGACGCCCTCCCTTCTTCGTAGAGAAAGTTTATTCTTCATTCTGACAACACGTATTGTTTCCCCAGTTCAGATAAGTGCTGAAATATTATCGGAGGGGAAGTTAGAAAGGGTGATCAACGCAGCTACCCCAAAATGGGGAAGCCCATTGTCCAAAGAAAGTTGACGAAAATTGTCGAGACACACATAATAATTGTGATTTAAGCGATCGAGTGATATTCAAGAAAATGTAATATTTGAAAGTAACTTTAAAATGGTTTGTTTTATTATTCTTTGTATTTAGCGCGTGGGCCGTTTTATGCGAGCTTCACAAGAAGCAGAATTGATTCTTTTTGGTACGCAATCGAGTTTACAAAAATCATTACAAAAACACGATTTTACATGAAAACCTTAAGATTCGTGTGAAAATAAATTTCTAATCGTTAAACTTAAACATAAAAAATGCGTCTATATGCAAAATGTTAAATCGTTTGTACCGTTTTTGAGATGTGGTTTACAAGAATTCCTAATTTAAGGTAACAGGATTTACCACGTTGACATTTGTGTTGTTAACAATGTTAAATAAATATCACAAACCACGCCTGCATATACAAATAGATAAAACATGAAGCGAATTATTTTTAGTATGAGCATTTAGTTGTTAAATTAAAATACTAACATTAATAGGATAAAGCGGGTACAAACATTATACGTACACCATATTAGGACTGGGACTTGCGTGTACTCTAATCCAGCCACTTGAAAGTCACGAATTGTGGATAGTAGTGGGGATTAACGTCTGCACTATTGAGTATTGCGTTCAAAAGACCATCTCCATATTTAGGCCAGTTCGTAAATTGTAAACCAGGCGAAATAGTGGTTCGGATCCCACGTTAAAATGAAGGTCCCTCATTTGCCATTGGCTGTTGGGCTATTAGTCCTGTCTAAGGAACATGTCAGCCTTAGTCAGTAGCAAGACTACAAGATCGCGCCACAATCATTCTACACTCATCCTTCACTCATATTCGCTTTAAAATACTCCTGAATGGTAGTCGGCTCTTAATGGTAATCTACTGTTATCTAATCTAATCATATCCATAACAATTAAATTATACCAATAACAATACGACAATACGAATCAAAGGAGCGAAGCAGGTATTAATCATACGACTGTATTAAATATATATAAAATCGGAGGAAGGGGAGGTAAGTGCACTTCGGTATTCTAAATTCAGACCCAATCCATGGAGAGTATTGTTTGCTCATTGTATGAAAGCCAGCATGTAAACTCGTGGTCTTTGTAAAAACGTGGTTTATAAAATACTACTAATAACAACATAACGTGGTGTTAAAAACGTGGAAACGTGATGTTTTCTCATATTACTAATTCATTATTGTTAACGTATCGCGTTGTTATTCGTACCAAAGTGTTCTTTTACCGAGGTGTTTGCATTACTGGAGCTACAGTACAACGAATGCACCACTGTTGCAGGTGTTTCATGTCTGAATCAGCGCGAGGTGTTGACATGATTCAAGCTTCAGTACAACCATGCGTCACTGTTGCAGGTGTTTCATGTCTGAATCAGCGTAAAGTACTGACACGACTCGAGCTACAGGGCAGCGAATGCATCACTGTTGCAGGTGTTTCATGTCTGAATCAGCGTATGGTGTTGACATGATTCGAACTACAGTACAACCATGCACCACTGTTGCAGGTGTTTCATATCTTAATCAGCGTGAGGTGTGACATAAGACGAGCTACAGGGCAGCGAATGCACCACCGTTGCAGGTGGTGCATGGTTGCAGGTGACATAACTCAAACTACAGGGCAGCGAATGCATCATTGTTGCAGGTGTTTCACGTCTGAATCAGCGTGAGGTGTTGATATGACTCGAGCCACAGGGCAGCGAATGCACCTCTGTTTAAGGTGTTTCACGTCTGAATCAGCGTGAGGTGTTGACATGATTCGATCTACAGTGCAGCAAATGCACCACTGTTGCTGGTGTTTCATGTCTGAATCAGCGTGAGGTGTGACACGACTCGATCTACAGGGCAGCGAATGCACCACTGTTGCTGGTGTTTCATGTCTGAATCAGCGTGAGGTGTGACATGACTCGAGCTACAGGGCAGCGAATGCACCACTGTTGCAGGTGTTTCATGTCTGAATCAGCGTGAGGTGTGACATGACTCGATCTACAGGGCAGCGAATGCACCACTGTTGCTGGTGTTTCATGTCTGAATCAGCGTGAGGTGTGACATGACTCGAGCTACAGGGCAGCGAATGCACCACTGTTGCTGGTGTTTCATGTCTGAATCAGCGTGAGGTGTGACATGACTCGAGCTACAGGGCAGCGAATGCACCACTGTTGCAGGTGTTTCATGTCTGAATCAGCGTGAGGTGTGACATGACTCGAGCTACAGGGCAGCGAATGCACCACTGTTGCAGGTGTTTCATGTCTGAATCAGCGTGAGGTGTGACATGACTCGATCTACAGGGCAGCGAATGCACCACTGTTGCTGGTGTTTCATGTCTGAATCAGCGTGAGGTGTGACATGACTCGAGCTACAGGGCAGCGAATGCACCACTGTTGCTGGTGTTTCATGTCTGAATCAGCGTGAAATGACCACGTACACTGCGGCCTTCCCACATCTGAAGTTGTTATTATCTCCGTGACCAAACTCGATTTGCTACCGCTTTGCTCTTTCGACTGTATCCAATGAACTGTTTCCCCGAACAACCCGTGGGGATGTACATTAAATTAAAAATATATATTGGTTTGAATTCTGAGAATAGTTAACAAAAAGCTAGGTTTCCAGAAGTGCGAAGAGTAAAAAGTATTAAAAATAATACTATATTAATATTTAGGAATTGTCTTTAACCAGAAACTTGTGAAAGCCTTGGATCGCCAGTACTGTAAACTGCTTCTATAGCAATTAAGACACAAATGGTAAATAAATAACGTGTTAGTTCGGTGATACTTACCGATTCTATTTCTATAATTTAAGACTATTTGTTTTGCCAATATTCCGTTGGTATAAATAAAACAGTATCAGGCTCTATTATAATGAATCTGGTAAAACGCATTAGTTGAACGAAGCAATCGTGCCTGTCACAAAGGTTAAATGTATGTAATAATGTAGATGGTGCTAATGTGATGTAGTAATGTTAGTTTACATCTGTAATATATTGTGTAATACATTATGAGATTACTGAACTTCTTCCCAAGATGTAATCGTACACTCCACCTGCTGTGGAAATCAGGTACAGTTACAGTGAGTCAGTTATCTTCCCTTGAGGATCTCCAGAAAGTTGACAACAAAATGTTTCCTTCGCAGACGCAACGCCCTACCGATGCCCTGAAGTCATATGTCTTCTGGCCTAACCACCTGACACTTTAACCCCCCCCCCCCACCACCACCCTGTTCACGGATTGATCCTGCGATTAGTTAAAAGCTTAGGGGTCCTTCCACTTGGTAAAAGGGCTACAACTGTAATTTTCCAAATGAGATAAGTTGATTTGTGTTGTTACATTTTAATTTTTGAACCTACATTTGAACTAAACCATTAATATGTAGTATTAAATTTGTGACAATTTAAAAGGATAAATTTACGCTATGTAAAAATGAGGGCATGTGGTAACACCAAAAAAACAATTTACCCTAAAAAAGCAGAATAGAAAGTATAGAAGTGAAAGTATAGAATAAAAGTTATAACTTATTTAGTTTTTATAACTTTTATTCTTACATACGATTTGATATTAAATCAAAAGAAATATGTATAAGCACAACACACCTGCTTGCTAAAACTTATAAATCTTGTTAAACGATGCTTCTTATAGAACATACCTTAATCTAATATGACGAACATTCGCAATAATACTATTACATAAAAAATGCAGTTTTGTTACACTAGTCTGGCCAGTATTTTGTCCATAATTTTTATTTTTGTATTAAATTAATCATATTATTAAAATATTTTTACCATTGAACGTATTTTATAAAGCCGGTTATCCTAATTATTTTCATACACATACCATTTACAAGTTAATGACTGCAAATGTAACTTTTTATAATATATTTTTTAATACTGCTCCTACTGCAAGAATATTCATTCGGTTCTTATAACTATAAATAATTGAACCAGACTTTCAAGTAATAACAATACAAGCACTAAACGAGCGCAAGAAAAGAATCAAATACCAATATATACGAACGTTGTCCGTCGATTTGGAGCAGTTGGGTTTTCCCGCATTCCTGGCCAGGGCCACTCGCGGCCGTGTTTTTCGGCGGTCACCGCCGCCTTTACCACCGTGTTATGAGTTCTCACGACAGTCGACGTTTCGGTGGTCTTCGTCGTCTTTACCACCGTGTTATGAGTTCTCACGAAAGTCGACGTTTCGGTGGACTTCGTCGTCTTTACCACCGTGTTATGAATTCTCACGACAGTCGACGTTTCGGTGGACTTCGCCGTCTTTACCACCGTGTTATGAGTTCTCACGACAGTCGACGTTTCGGTGGACTTCGCCGTCTTTACCACCGTGTTATGAGTTCTCACGACAGTCGACGTTTCGGTGGACTTCGCCGTCTTTACCACCGTGTTATGAGTTCTCACGACAGTCGACGTTTCGGCGGTTGTCGCCACTTTTACCACCGTGTTATGAGTTCTCACGAAAGTCGACGTTTCGGTGGTCTTCGTCGTCTTTACCACCGTGTTATGAGTTCTCACGACAGTCGGATCCTCCGCATTCCTGGCCAGGACCACTCCGCCGTGTCGACGTTTCAGCATTGGTCGCCGCCTTTACTGTCGTATTATGATTTCTCACGATAGTCGACGATTCGGCGGTCTTCGCCGTCTTTACCATTTTTTTCATTTATCTGTACTCAATCCTGTTCCTATTTTATACCAGGATTTATCTATCCATCATCCTGTCCTCCTTCTTCCATCCCTTGCATTTCCTTACTTTCAGTCTTTTATCTTTCCTTTCTTAATCTAACTTTGTTACTTTCTCTCCTCCTGAATCACCATCTTCCTTTTCAATTCCATTCCATTCCATTTTGTTTCCTTCTCACTTTCCACTCCCCTACTTAGTCACATTCAGTCACATTCATTCGTTTAATTCATGTGTCTAGTTCAATTTTCCAATTTTGCGTCCTTATCTACTTCTATCTAGCATTTCCATTGTCATCATGGCCGTTTCTTTTGCTTCCGGAAATACAAAATCCGGGGGCCCACGGACCCGAGGTCCAAAACCACTGCCCCGCGAATCCAACCTCATTTGCCAGGGGGAGGCCGGTCGGAGGACTCCGGCCTTGGGCTTCCCCTGGCCCCGCGGTACAGTTTATTGTGAGGTACTGCTGGACCTTCTCTTACTTCCTATCTTTGTCTTCCTGAGGTTGTGCGGCAGCTTCACACGTTCTTGTCTCTTGTTGTCTAATCGGTGGGTGTCCCATCCAGGTAAGTTGTAGTTGTGGTCGTCTCGTTCGGGATAGTCTTCATCGGTGTTTTCCTCGGTCGTCACGTTCAGGTGAGTGTCACATCCAGGTAAGTTGTAGTCTGTCTCCTCATGCTTCGCTGTCCTGCGCGTTCATTTTCGGGCGAGGTCATTCAGGTCAGACTTGTCGACTGTCATGGATTGTCCTCCATATCTTTGTTGCAGCATTCCACAGGACTTGGTTGGTGATACAATCTCGAAGTGTTAGGGGAAGGATGATCCGTTCTTCAACTGCCTTTTCGTAGAAGTATTCACGTTCTTCTTGCCAGGCCGGACATCTGAGGAAGGCATGTTCCGGGGTGTCAACCTCTCCGCATCTAATACAGTCTGGGACTTCTACTTTTCCACGCCTGTGCAGGTAAGCCATGAAAGCTCCATGTCCTGTTTAATTGGATGTCCCAAAAGTTCACAGGAATTCTCAACTCCAATCTTTCCTCTACGCTTTCCAACAGCTGGAACGTGAACCTACCCTGCTCAGTCTGTTCCCACTCTTCCTGCCACCGCTGCACCATCTCTTATCTTTCTTCCGCCTTCGTGGTAGGACGGAGTCCCTTACGAATTTCTCTGCGATGTGTAAGTTCCCTCATTTTAAGGTCAATGGGTGGAGTTCCTGTGGCAACCACCAAAGCGTGAAATGATGTCGCACGGTATCCTCCCGTCAAATGGACACTTCGCTGTGCCGCTCTCAATGTCCTCTTGATATTGACGTTGTCAAGACGATGGTTCTGCACCGAGCTGGCGTAGGCCATTACTGGAACTGCGACGGTGTTGTAGAGCGTCTTAAACTCTGCCGGGTCAACCCCAAAGTTTTGTCTGGCAAGTATTGCCAGTCTGGCAAAGAGATTCCTAGCTTTAGCTGTTACCTTTTTCGCATGCTGGTAGAAAAGCAGCTTAGAGTCTAACTTGATGCCCAAATATCCAATTTCGGTGACTGCTTTCTGTACAATCGCACCGTCGGTGGTCTTCTGGGGTCCAAGCCGCCCCTGAAGAGCATTAATTTGCTCCGTCTTTACCACCGTGTTATGAGTTCTCACGACAATCGGATCCTCCGCATTCCTGGCCAGGACCACTCCGGCCGTGTCGACGTTTCGGCGGTCTTCGCTGTCTTTACCACCGTGTTATGAGTTCTCACGAAAGTCGACGTTTCGGTGGACTTCGTCGTCTTTACCACCGTGTTATGAATTCTCACGACAGTCGACGTTTCGGTGGACTTCGCCGTCTTTACCACCGTGTTATGAGTTCTCACGACAGTCGACGTTTCGGCGGTTGTCGCCACTTTTACCACCGTGTTATGAGTTCTCACGAAAGTCGACGTTTCGGTGGTCTTCGTCGTCTTTACCACCGTGTTATGAGTTCTCACGACAGTCGGATCCTCCGCATTCCTGGCCAGGACCACTCCGCCGTGTCGACGTTTCAGCATTGGTCGCCGCCTTTACTGTCGTATTATGATTTCTCACGATAGTCGACGATTCGGCGGTCTTCGCCGTCTTTACCATTTTTTTAAATTTATCTGTACTCAATCCTGTTCCTATTTTATACCAGGATTTATCTATCCATCATCCTGTCCTCCTTCTTCCATCCCTTGCATTTCCTTACTTTCAGTCTTTTATCTTTCCTTTCTTAATCTAACTTTGTTACTTTCTCTCCTCCTGAATCACCATCTTCCTTTTCAATTCCATTCCATTCCATTTTGTTTCCTTCTCACTTTCCACTCCCCTACTTAGTCACATTCAGTCACATTCATTCGTTTAATTCATGTGTCTAGTTCAATTTTCCAATTTTGCGTCCTTATCTACTTCTATCTAGCATTTCCATTGTCATCATGGCCGTTTCTTTTGCTTCCGGAAATACAAAATCCGGGGGCCCACGGACCCGAGGTCCAAAACCACTGCCCCGCGAATCCAACCTCATTTGCCAGGGGGAGGCCGGTCGGAGGACTCTGGCCTTGGGCTTCCCCTGGCCCCGCGGTACAGTTTATTGTGAGGTACTGCTGGACCTTCTCTTACTTCCTATCTTTGTCTTCCTGAGGTTGTGCGGCAGCTTCACACGTTCTTGTCTCTTGTTGTCTAATCGGTGGGTGTCCCATCCAGGTAAGTTGTAGTTGTGGTCGTCTCGTTCGGGATAGTCTTCATCGGTGTTTTCCTCGGTCGTCACGTTCAGGTGAGTGTCACATCCAGGTAAGTTGTAGTCTGTCTCCTCATGCTTCGCTGTCCTGCGCGTTCATTTTCGGGCGAGGTCATTCAGGTCAGACTTGTCGACTGTCATGGATTGTCCTCCATATCTTTGTTGCAGCATTCCACAGGACTTGGTTGGTGGTGCAATCTCGAAGTGTTAGGGGAAGGATGATCCGTTCTTCAACTGCCTTTTCGTAGAAGTATTCACGTTCTTCTTGCCAGGCCGGACATCTGAGGAAGGCATGTTCCGGGGTGTCAACCTCTCCGCATCTAATACAGTCTGGGACTTCTACTTTTCCACGCCTGTGCAGGTAAGCCATGAAAGCTCCATGTCCTGTTTAATTGGATGTCCCAAAAGTTCACAGGAATTCTCAACTCCAATCTTTCCTCTACGCTTTCCAACAGCTGGAACGTGAACCTACCCTGCTCAGCCTGTTCCCACTCTTCCTGCCACCGCTGCACCATCTCTTATCTTTCTTCCGCCTTCGTGGTAGGACGGAGTCCCTTACGAATTTCTCTGCGATGTGTAAGTTCCCTCATTTTAAGGTCAATGGGTGGAGTTCCTGTGGCAACCACCAAAGCGTGAAATGATGTCGCACGGTATCCTCCCGTCAAATGGACACTTCGCTGTGCCGCTCTCAATGTCCTCTTGATATTGACGTTGTCAAGACGATGGTTCTGCACCGAGCTGGCGTAGGCCATTACTGGAACTGCGACGGTGTTGTAGAGCGTCTTAAACTCTGCCGGGTCAACCCCAAAGTTTTGTCTGGCAAGTATTGCCAGTCTGGCAAAGAGATTCCTAGCTTTAGCTGTTACCTTTTTCGCATGCTGGTAGAAAAGCAGCTTAGAGTCTAACTTGATGCCCAAATATCCAATTTCGGTGACTGCTTTCTGTACAATCGCACCGTCGGTGGTCTTCTGGGGTCCAAGCCGCCCCTGAAGAGCATTAATTTGCTCCGTCTTTACCACCGTGTTATGAGTTCTCACGACAATCGGATCCTCCGCATTCCTGGCCAGGACCACTCCGGCCGTGTCGACGTTTCGGCGGTCTTCGCTGTCTTTACCACCGTGTTATGAGTTCTCACGAAAGTCGACGTTTCGGTGGACTTCGTCGTCTTTACCACCGTGTTATGAATTCTCACGACAGTCGACGTTTCGGTGGACTTCGCCGTCTTTACCACCGTGTTATGAGTTCTCACGACAGTCGACGTTTCGGCGGTTGTCGCCACTTTTACCACCGTGTTATGAGTTCTCACGAAAGTCGACGTTTCGGTGGTCTTCGTCGTCTTTACCACCGTGTTATGAGTTCTCACGACAGTCGGATCCTCCGCATTCCTGGCCAGGACCACTCCGCCGTGTCGACGTTTCAGCATTGGTCGCCGCCTTTACTGTCGTATTATGATTTCTCACGATAGTCGACGATTCGGCGGTCTTCGCCGTCTTTACCATTTTTTTCATTTATCTGTACTCAATCCTGTTCCTATTTTATACCAGGATTTATCTATCCATCATCCTGTCCTCCTTCTTCCATCCCTTGCATTTCCTTACTTTCAGTCTTTTATCTTTCCTTTCTTAATCTAACTTTGTTACTTTCTCTCCTCCTGAATCACCATCTTCCTTTTCAATTCCATTCCATTCCATTTTGTTTCCTTCTCACTTTCCACTCCCCTACTTAGTCACATTCAGTCACATTCATTCGTTTAATTCATGTGTCTTGTTCAATTTTCCAGTTTTGCGTCCTTATCTACTTCTATCTAGCATTTCCATTGTCATCATGGCCGTTTCTTTTGCTTCCGGAAATACAAAATCCGGGGGCCCACGGACCCGAGGTCCAAAACCACTGCCCCGCGAATCCAACCTCATTTGCCAGGGGGAGGCCGGTCGGAGGACTCCGGCCTTGGGCTTCCCCTGGCCCCGCGGTACAGTTTATTGTGAGGTACTGCTGGACCTTCTCTTACTTCCTATCTTTGTCTTCCTGAGGTTGTGCGGCAGCTTCACACGTTCTTGTCTCTTGTTGTCTAATCGGTGGGTGTCCCATCCAGGTAAGTTGTAGTTGTGGTCGTCTCGTTCGGGATAGTCTTCATCGGTGTTTTCCTCGGTCGTCACGTTCAGGTGAGTGTCACATCCAGGTAAGTTGTAGTCTGTCTCCTCATGCTTCGCTGTCCTGCGCGTTCATTTTCGGGCGAGGTCATTCAGGTCAGACTTGTCGACTGTCATGGATTGTCCTCCATATCTTTGTTGCAGCATTCCACAGGACTTGGTTGGTGATACAATCTCGAAGTGTTAGGGGAAGGATGATCCGTTCTTCAACTGCCTTTTCGTAGAAGTATTCACGTTCTTCTTGCCAGGCCGGACATCTGAGGAAGGCATGTTCCGGGGTATCAACCTCTCCGCATCTAATACAGTCTGGGACTTCTACTTTTCCACGCCTGTGTAGGTAAGCCATGAAAGCTTCATGTCCTGTTTAATTGGATGTCCCAAACGTTCACAGGAATTCTCAACTCCAATCTTTCCTCTACGCTTTCCAACAGCTGGAACGTGAACCTACCCTGCTCAGCCTGTTCCCACTCTTCCTGCCACCGCTGCACCATCTCTTATCTTTCTTCCGCCTTCGTGGTAGGACGGAGTCCCTTACGAATTTCTCTGCGATGTGTAAGTTCCCTCATTTTAATGTCAATGGGTGGAGTTCCTGTGGCAACCACCAAAGCGTGAAATGATGTCGCACGGTATCCTCCCGTCAAATGGACACTTCGCTGTGCCGCTCTCAATGTCCTCTTGATATTGACGTTGTCAAGACGATGGTTCTGCACCGAGCTGGCGTAGGCCATTACTGGAACTGCGATGGTGTTGTAGAGCGTCTTAAACTCTGCCGGGTCAACCCCAAAGTTTTGTCTGGCAAGTATTGCCAGTCTGGCAAAGAGATTCCTAGCTTTAGCTGTTACCTTTTTCGCATGCTGGTAGAAAAGCAGCTTAGAGTCTAACTTGATGCCCAAATATCCAATTTCGGTGACTGCTTTCTGTACAATCGCACCGTCGGTGGTCTTCTGGGGTCCAAGCCGCCCCTGAAGAGCATTAATTTGCTCCGTCTTTACCACCGTGTTATGAGTTCTCATGACAATCGGATCCTCCGCATTCCTGGCCAGGACCACTCCGGCCGTGTCGACGTTTCGGCGGTCTTCGCTGTCCTTACCACCGTGTTATGAGTTCTCACGACAATCGGATCCTCCGCATTCCTGGCCAGGACCACTCCGGCCGTGTCGACGTTTCGGCGGTCTTCGCTGTCTTTACCACCGTGTTATGAGTTCTCACGACAGTCGGATCCTCCGCCTTCCTGGCCAGGACCACTCCGGCCGTGTCGACGTTTCGGCGGTCTTCGCTGTCTTTACCACCGTGTTATGAGTTCTCACGACAATCGGATCCTCCGCATTCCTGGCCAGGACCACTCCGGCCGTGTCGACGTTTCGGCGGTCTTCGCTGTCTTTACCACCGAGTTATGAGTTCTCACGACAATCGGATCCTCCGCCTTCCTGGCCAGGACCACTCCGGCCGTGTCGACGTTTCGGCGGTCTTCGCTGTCTTTACCACCGTGTTATGAGTTCTCACGACAGTCGGATCCTCGGCATTCCTGGCCAGGACCACTCCGGCCGTGTCGACGACTCGGCGGTCTTCGCTGTCTTTACCATCGTGTTATGAGTTCTCACGACAATCGGATCCTCCGCATTCCTGGCCAGGACCACTCCGGCCGTGTCGACGTTTCGGCGGTCTTCGCTGTCTTTACCACCGTGTTATGAGTTCTCACGACAGTCGGATCCTCCGCCTTCCTGGCCAGGACCACTCCGGCCTTGTCGACGTTTTGGCGGTCTTCGCTGTCTTTACCACCGTGTTATGAGTTCTCACACAGTCGGATCCTCCGCCTTCCTGGCCAGAACCACTCCGGCCGTGTTGACGTTTCGGCGGTCTTCGCTGTCTTTACCACCGTGTTATGAGTTCTCACACAGTCGGATCCTCCGCATTCCTGGCCAGGACCACTCCGGCCGTGTCGACGTTTCGGCGGTCTTCGCTGTCTTTACCACCGTGTTATGAGGTCTCACGACAGTCGGATCCTCCGCATTCCTGGCCAGGACCACTCCGGCCGTGTCGACGACTCGGCGGTCTTCGCTGTCTTTACCACCGTGTTATGAGTTCTCACGACAGTCGGATCCTCCGCATTCCTGGCCAGGACCACTCCGGCCGTGTCGACGACTCGGCGGTCTTCGCTGTCTTTACCACCGTGTATTGAGTTCTCAGGACAATCGTATCCTCCGCATTCCTGGCCAGGACCACTCCGGCCGTGTTGACGTTTCGGCGGTCTTCGCTGTCTTTTACCACCGTGTTATGAGTTCTCACGACAGTCGGATCCTCCGCATTCCTGGCCAGGACCACTCCGGCCGTGTCGACGACTCGGCGGTCTTCGCCGTCTTTACCACCGTGTTATGAGTTCTCACGACTCTCGGCTCTTGTCGCTGTCAGCCCGCACTCCGAGCCGCATATGCTAATGCACAGCTGATAAATTATTTGATTCACCGGGCCCGTGTGTCGTTAGCTTGCGCCGGCGGCCGCTGGAGCGCGCTGGCCGCGGTCACCGCACATTCCCGCACTCGCCAGTCGTGTTTTCGCGCTGGTTCGGTTCGTATCTCTCCGTACGTGTTTGCGCGCCAGTTCAAACTCTATAACTGATCAGGTAACATTTTTGGTCTATATTTTCGGCTGAGAACTTTGCTTGCCAGAGTTAAATCCAATTACTAAACAGTGTTTTCTGACAATGTTTTAAATAATCAAACATACTCCTTTGGTAGTATTTTAAATGTATAAACATTTTACTTTATATTTTAATAGTGCAATAGCATGTATTCTTGTTTGTGATTTAATTACAAAATACGTTATAAATATAATATTTCTTTAAAACAGAATCTTTAAATGTATAAACATTTTACTTTATATTTTAATAGTGCAATAGCATGTATTCTTGTTTGTGCTTTAATTACAAAATACGTTATAAATATAATATTTCTTTAAAACACGTAACCAATATTGTATATTGCGAATGCCCAGTCAGGTCAAAATTACCAATTGTTTTATTTGGGCATGCGCAATTTGGCATAGTATATCTAGCATCTGATTGGGGTGAAAATAATGATGATTATTTAAATACTCTAAAAAAATCTTTCTTTTGTCTTACTTTGCTAGCCAAAGCAGTATACCTAAAATTTTTTTTTAAATTCAGAACTTAAATTGTTATCACTTTCGACGGTTGCAAATGACTGATTGTCTGCCGATAAGAAAGATGGGGACGAAGGTTCACCAGAGGCCCTCAGGGACGACACGTGGTTTATTCCCAGATTAAACCAAGTTTGGACTCCCTTCGCTGTAGTCATACATCTTGGCTCCCTTCCGCCTGTCACTTCGGTTGGTTTTTTAGCCACCACATTTATTTTGAAACAGAAAAATACTGTATCGATATATTTTCGAAAGTTTTAATAATTTGAACCATCATTCGTTTGAAACATTCAAATAACCATTTTTTTAAACATTTTTTCGTGGTTTTACTGTGTTGCAGCCGGTTACATTTGATACTTACCTTGTGCCCTAGTGTAATAGTACCTTGGATTTTATTTAGGGAGCTAAATAAATAATAAAAACCAAATTTATTTCATATCGGTGAAAACTTAGAAATGACAATTAATATTTCAATGGTATATTTCCCTAAATGTTTAAATGTAGAAGATTGCTTTTTAAGTTAAAAATTAAATACGATTGGTCGAACACAAGTAAAAGGGTCATCATAGATTATTTAGAAGTAATTAATTTTGTTTATGTTTGCTGTCGTCTTTTCAGTATTAAGAGTCAATAAAAATTCCATTTATGTCTAATAATAATTAAGGTTTTATTGAATTTGATATTTGAATGTCTAGCCGTAGTTGTGTTTTCACATCCACAGCCGCTAGGCAAGCCAAGCGAAAGTTTTGTGGTCCAGTCGTTTTAGAAACCATACAACCATAACCAAGTCAGTCCAGCACTCTATAACCAGTCACAGCTTTGTGATACAGTCGTTTGGTAACCAACCAACCAACAAAAACCGCTAAGCAGGCTATGCCTTAGTAAATAGTCACAGCTTTGTGGTGCAGTCGTTTAGTAGCCAACCAACTACAGCCGCTAGGCAGGCCATGCCTCAGTAACTAGTCACTGATTTTATGGCGCTGACGTTTGGTAAAGAGCAACCGTAGCCGATAGATAGGCCATCACTCAGTAACCAGTCACAGCTTTGTGGTCGAGTCGTTTAGGAAGGAGCCAATCGTAGCCGCTAGGCATGCCATCACTCAGTAACTAGTAACAGCTTTGTGGAGGTGTCGTTTAGTAAGGAGCTAACCATAACTTGTAGTTAGATGGCTGTATCATATCTAGAAACAAAGGTTTTGCTTTCTAGGTAAGTGGTAAAACTAATTAGGAAAGGGGTGACTTATTCTATGTTTTAATATAGATGTAAGATATTAATACGTAAATTAATGATTTATGTTTGAGGGTTATTCTATATCTTTTAATGTTAAAGCAATTGTTGAAAAAATACCAGTACCCTAAAAGATTTCTGATGTCGCATTTTGCGTCAAATTAAGGTCATTAATCAAACATTCAACAAAAATATTTCCTTACTTATTTTGATTGAGCGTCACAGTTCACAAATGCTCATCATCTCGTCTCAAAAAAGACTGGTATACCTTATTCAAATTTTGTCTAAGTTAATTAACCATGGAGCTTCTTAATTGCAATAAAACATTTAATTTGTTACTAATATACATTCCTCTGCCCAGCAGCTGTTGAGTGAACAAATAATTGTTAGCAAATGTATCGGCTGCTTATCGTTTTTCTTTACATTTGTGCCCTTAGGAAAATCAGTTGGAAAAACTAATATTTCTATAGAATTTTTTTCACCGAGACCTTTCATTCAAGTATGTTGTTTGTAGGTGATGGACTAATGGCTTTCTTAAAAGTTACGCATAATTTAGGCGTTGTACTTATTATAAGAGTATGACATGTTTACGTACACAAATATTACATAGATGAAAACATGCACATATTCAGAAAAATAATTTTATCCGAATCTCCGTTAAACATTTTATCTAATAAAAACAATAATGTAAATACACAGTATGTAGTAGTATGATGATAACAATAAATGTAACACTATATAATTTACTATATACACTATTATTATACACTATATACATTATATAGATGTAACACTACATTTAAGTCTGCAGACTTAAATATTTGTATTTTCTGACAGTTACGATATATTTTTACTTTTATAGCTTTCTTAATAGTTTTTTATTGTTAAATACAAGATAAAACATTGCTGGTAAATATTTTAATGGAACGGCATGATAAATAACTCAGATGTGCGACACCTACGATACATGGTAATTAATATGCCAAAGTTCTGTCAACTGCAACTGACGCGAAATTACCTCACTTGCGGGTACTTCGGATAATTAGTCTAATTATTTGGTCAAAACAAAGGGGTTGATTTCTGAATAACCACATTACAGTAGTTAACTGTATACTATACTCTCATTAGAATATAATGGTCAACTAATTAAACTCGAAAAATAGCACAAGACAAGTACAAATGAAACACGGGGTTGCCGAGCCTAAACTAATATATACATTATTTTGTTTATATTAAAATAAGAAATTATTTCAATTTAGTATACATAGTTTTACTACTAATTTGTCGTTTTCGAATGCTTAATATGGAAGAAAATATGATAGTTATCAGCAAATATCGATTTGTACGGAATATATAGTATTAAAAATGTTTTTCAATTAGGCCTATCTTATTTCAAAAACAATCTTGAGACCTATCAAATATTTCAAAATTTGTTTATATACTGTCGTAAATATTACAAAACTTACTGCTGTTGGCGATGGCCACTAATACGCCCGAAACGGATGAATACATATAAAATTTGTCATATGTTATTTTAATTAAGTCTACAACACTGAAATATTAACATATAATTCGAAAATAAATTTCATAATCAACCAACAAAACAGTCCTTTGGTTAAATAGTGAACTGTTAGAAGTGTCCGGGAAGTTAACGGATATTAACGGAGCTGATTTTTCATTATTGCATGCTATTAAACTTTTTACTGTCCCGTCCCACCTTCACATCCTTGGATGACCCACAGGACCCCAGGATAGACCCCGAGAGTTCATTATTTCGGGCTAGGACTAGTAGATCACGGCATAAACACATAGCAAAAAAAATTGTTAATAGGCAGAATTCGATCCCGAGCAAACGAGACCGGGAGAAACGGGAGAATATAATAAAATATTACATTCATTAGTATGCGACCCAGCGGGGTCAAAATGAGGAACAATATCGGAACATTCATAACAATACATGATTTGATTTCCATATTCCGTTTCCATCCGACGAATATGTCGCTTCAATAAACATTCGGTCCAATCAAAATGTAATCACAGTAACAGTGGATCAGAGAAAGATAGAGATAGTAAACTGAAACCGTAACCGCACCACAACCACGACCACAACCACAATCACTGTCGGTCCATCAAGCCTTGTAGCGTCGTGGTTTACTGGTTTAGTGACAAGTGCTCGATAACTGGCAGTGGCGTAGGTACGGGGGGAATATGGGGGATATATCCCCCCCTTGGCCCTATAGTATGTAAACAATTAATTACCCTCAAAAAAATTAAAGTTAGACTACGACTTTTAACTAGGAAGTAATTCTTTTACTGCATTAAGAAATAAAAAATATTTGTAAAAATATATAAATAAAGTCATTATTATTATTATTTATTTAGTAGTTGAAAAACTGCCAAATGTGTTCAGCTCGTTCTTTTGGAGAACGAGCCAATGCCCGCCTCTGGTATGCGCGCGGCGACCACGTGTCTGCATCAATTATTCCGTATAATATGAGTTCCACTATGCCTCTAGATTGCATGAAAATGCTAGTTTAAAAGTTTACATTTTCAACAATTTTCTGGGGGGTGCCCCCAGACCCCCCGGTTATATCCCCCCCCCTTGACAAAAGTCTATCTACGCCACTGATAACTGGATTGCTTTAATAAATTCCAGGTGGTATCGTATTATCAGTACGTTCGTACCAGGTACATGCAGCAATGGTATTCATACTTCGACAGGCTAGGTGCTAGTTGTTGAGAGCGGTGGTTAAATTAGCAGCTTGGATACTAACACCTCCCTGCTAGTTTAACTTTTGTCAGTACAGTATATGACATTCTAGTGCCTGTAACAATGATCGATTTGTAATCGTGTGTTCCAGACTATTTCTATGGGTTTAAACAGAAATAGAAGCTCTAATTTGAACTCTTAAAAATGTTTCGAAAAATCAGATAAATGCTATACTGCTAAACGACAAATTAAACAGAGAGTAAAACTTCCAAGAATTTTATTTAAAAGCTTTGGTCGAGTCAACTGACCGTTAAATTGTGATAAGAAGAAAAAGTGGGTAGAGGTACATCCCATATATTTACTACAAGTAAATGGGAGTTTAGAGCCTACGTTTACAAAAATAGGATAATGTTTTAATTATTTTGATGGTATTATATTTGTTCATGTATTTGCCTATCCGAACTTCATGTACGTATAATTAATCGAAATATTACTCATATGAATGTTTATGGCTTTGAATTACCCGTCCCTTGGCCGATGCCTTCATTGTGCATCTACCACGTTGTTGTACATATACCAGTGGTTCCCGCCCTTTTAGTGCTCCCCAAGCACCTTTCGCTTTGAAATTTTTAGGCGTACCGCCCCAAGTCAAGCAAGCTCCTCCAGCTAAGGGAGTCCCCATAATAGCAGAGGAATCCTTAGGAGAGGCGTTTTGGTTGGTTACCATTTCGTCTCATCTTTCTAATGTGGAACATTGTAGTTCATATTGCCAAATTTTTAATTTGGCAACAATTTTAATTATGTAAATATAAACAAACCGTAGTTACTCATACAAAGAAACATTATACAAAAATTCTACCTATGCCCTCCATTTGCTAAGAAAACGCATTAAAAAATCAAAGTACACAAACACAGAGAATCAATTGCTTCAATGAAAAATATGTTCTCTATTAAAATACCGAGTGTCCGACTTTATATATTAATAAATACCCCCGTTGCAGCAGACCTGCATACTCAGCGAATTTCAAATGCAAAACACTATACTTTAATCTAACATAGCGAGATTTGACATGTTTTTGTAAGCTCCATAAGATTAACATGGGGAATGAGTATGCAGGTTTGCTGCTACAGGTATGTTTAAACTTATTGGTTTTAATTCAATATTTAGTAGATCTGAACTAGAAGAAGCCATTTACCAAGTTTTATCAAGTTAGGTTGAGAAATAAACGAGATATAGAATTTCACTTATTTCTCATAAGGTTAACATTGGGACAACGTACTGTGTTTACCACTTTCTATATCTCGATAACCAATGGACATAGAGCAGTGATTCAAAATACTAAATTGTTTGTTTTTTTGAGCTGAATTCAATGGTGCCAATAAAAATTGGATTATTAGCGAATTTCCCCTATAGGGAAGAAGCTATTACCGTAGGTCTCATGGTAAGACCTAAGCCCCAGACCATGATAACTTTTCGTTTTGTAACCCCCAGAAGCAAAAAACACTATTCGTTTGAATTTATATATATATATATATATATATATATATATATATATATATATATATATATATATATATAGTGATAAATACGAGTCAACAAGTCTACATTTCATCAAAAATCCGTCCATAACTCTACGTCTCGCGTAGACTTATTGCCGTAGACTTATGGCCGGTTTTTCAGGTAAATTCTTGTCAATAAGTCTACACGAACCCGCGTATATAACTGCATTCCTGCCAACAACATAAAATAAAAATCACAATACCGTCTGTGATGATTTTGTAATGATTTAACTACCCTTTAATTTAATTGCCTTTTAATTTTAATGTTCGACCACTGTTAGTATTTTGGAAAGAAATTTAACCATAAATTTGTACCATATTTTAAATAGACATCTTGAAATAATATTGGCAGTGTATAGTATGACAGAATCTACCATCTGTGACATGTGGTACTGAAGCAATATGCAGTTAAGTGCAATATGTAATGGGGTATATATAGTTTTTAATCCTATAAAAGTAACATAATATACAAAGTAATCGCACGGGTAAGCAGTTATAACCCGATTCAAATCATAAGGCCCAGTCTGTCCGTAAGACTAATGTTAATTTTAGCATTGGGCTTATGGGCGGTGTGGGCATTAAGTTTTGAAACGAACTATATCTCTTTCATCCACTCGCTCTCACCCTAGACCAGAGTGTGTGCTTTATTTTCCCGCCTTCCGCCCAAGCTCGTAAACGTCGCGACGAACATGGCGGTGCTATATGGTCCCGCCATCCGAGACAAACAATCAATCTTTAATTCATTCGCTCGAACACTGTTGATTTCACTACAGCAGACTCTCAATGGTCAGGGAAATATGGGCTCCCTAGTAGCCTTTGATGGCCAGACGTCCCGTTTTTTTATGGACGTGCGCCGTTGTCCCAATGAACTTTCTCGGGTCGCGATTGGTCCACTTTTTGTATGTTTTTTTTTTTTACCAAAATACTTTTAAAGATTAATTTTTATTTTTATTGATATTTAATACATTAGCTTTGGACATTTTGATTTAATCGTAGTTTTTAAACATCTAAGTCAGGGCCGTAACAACCACCGGGGCAACCGGGGCACCGCCCTGGGGCCCCCAAGTGAAGGGGGCCCCGAAGGGCCGGCGGCCAAGGGAGCATAAAACCAGGCCCGACCCCGACCTCCACCGTCCGTAATATTTCCGGAAAACGTGATGTTACCTTAGTTTACATCAGTGAAAAGGTGACTAGTTTAAACTGCTTTGAGACCGGATTTTTTCCTACAACTGTTTTACTTGGCCATGTTGACTTAATAATGTAATAAATGTTTTAGAACCAAAGGTCACATAAACTGTGGTATAAGGGATTAGAAGTCTTGGCTAGGTATCCAATGATTGGGGGTTATAATTTATGAACTAAACCTGAATGATTCAATTTAATTCTATGATTCAATTTGTGCCCGGAAAATTTCTCAGCTGCATTGCCACGGAAATTTACCAGCTTGTAAATTCAAAAAATATTTTTAAATATTGTATGGTTGTATTGTATTTTACCCTCAGTGAAGTCCCCAAACAATATATTCTTTATTTATTATTCGTGAATCAAGTTTATCATGAAAAACGAAAAACTAAGTACTTATGGCCTGTGAAAAATTGTAGAGGAAATTAAAAATTATTTTAAGTTTCACGCACGCACGCACATGCTTGACTAAGATATGGGGGGCCCCACCAGCCAGTCTTGCCCCAGGGCCCCCTATAAGTTAATGCGTTACGGCCCTGATCTAAGTTAAAGGTTTCTGCAATGCAAACTAACAATTGAAAAAGTCAACTTAATTCAAACCCCATTTGGTCAATTTGACATCGAAGTATCTGCAATTTTTCTCAGTTAGTCGGCAAAATCTGGGGTTTTTCGTCAGGATCTCGCAATTTCTCGATTCACGTACAGTTCATACGTTCCACATATAGTCAGGGGCCTATCATTTCTGAACATAACCTATAACTGTATTCCTCGTACCCTTATTGATTCTCTTATTTAGCTTTGCTGGGTAATACTCAGTTTTACCATTTCATCCCATTCCTACATTAAAAATCATTGTCTATCTCTTTATGCACTTATTTTAATACTCTATACAATCTTTGTGTAACATACTAAAATACTCTTGGCGGAAGGCTGAGTTTGAAGCAGATGTGAATTACTTTCCTTATGTTTAGTGATTTGTTTAGTTGCTATCACAACATCATGACAGCCCATGAGGCGAAATGTTAAAATTTAAAACTTCGAATTTGCTTTTTCACGTAATTATATTTTAATTGGTTATGGGACCCGTATAGAAAACGTATTTGAGCTATGAATAAGTTATTTTTCAGCATAAGAAGAAGGAAATCCTAGGAGCCGATTTTGAGTTAAAATTTTGATTACAATAAAGCAAACAGTAATGCAAACATAGTTTATATAAAAGTATAGGATTAATTTAAAGAATAAAATGGCAATCAGTGCAAAATTTGTCTTGAGTTTTTTTGGAACTTGTTTAAATCTTCCAATATCAAATAAAAAATACTTAACCAGGTTGAACGGTAAAGCAAAGAAGAGCATGCAAGTTTCAACGGTATATCGGTTGAATTTACTTTTGTAAAGTGTCTAAAAACCCACAAAAGGATTATATTTTTCAAACATGTTTCAGGGGAGCATGAACATGTTTCATGTTTCATGTTGGGGGAGGGGCATGTTTTGCGGGGGTGGGCCGTACCCCTTCTCTGCCCACGCCCACCGGAATTAAGCTTCCCGTTTTAATTGTTTGAAGTTCTAGTCTCTCCTTAGGTATTATCGCTGTACTCGTTTCTCTTACTCTAAATGGCACGCAGCAGTGTTGTCACCCAGGACCGTTATCACCGCGGAAAGCGCGCCAAATCCAAGGCTACGAGGAGCGACACACGGGTTGCGTTGAAGCCAATGCAGGGCTGCCCAACCGGCCACGGTGCGGCGGCAATGGCGGGAAATAGCCCGCTTACTAATTACCACATACCTCAATTATTAAACTGACTATATAAATCTGAGTGTTTTTGTTAATTAATTTTAGTTAAATACACTTAATTCGGTTTCATTACAAAAAAATCCGTTAAACACAATTACTAGGCTGTTAAAGGAAGCACGAAGCAGGAGCTTTCATTGGTAATTGGAATTTTTCATTTTTTCTCTTGATATTATCAACTCAAATATGGCTTACGAGGTATTAAACGGTCGAGAATTTAAAGGGACACAAATGTCTTATCTTTTATTATTTTAATTCTATTCCGACAGCCATAAGGGTAATTAATGTGAGCGTAGTTTTCCTACGTTTAGTTCCTTAACTTGTGAATTTATTAAACGTAGCATACATGTGATTAAAAGTTCAAAAATACAATGATGAATGTGAATCATGCATTTATTTTGACATCCAATTTGTATTTTATTTTAGCCAACAACTAGATTTTAGTGAATTCGTTTACGAAAAATTGAAAACATATAAATATGATTATTGTTACAAATATTCTTACTGAATATGGTAAAACGTAGTATTGATAATTCGAGTATCTCTTACGAAACAAAGATAAAATGTTTATTTTGATAAAAACTTAATATTTTGTCCACTATGCATGTTATTTAAGTGATCATCGACCTATATAGCTATTCTAACTTTGACCTTCTGTAATAAATAATACAATTTTGTATTTATAAGAATGAATTACACAATTTGTTAGAAAATTTAATTTTCTTTCAAAACGCCATCGGCGAACATCATGGGTTTCTAAGTTGGGCGGCAATTTTTTATCGAATTAGCGCGCGTCGCTTATTCCCCGTTAGTTCAGGACCTGAGAGGGGTTGAGCAATAAGCATGCATGAAAGGGTGACGCAATATTTTTGTCGATTGTAGTAATATTGACAGAAGTGATGAAAATGACGTATGTCACCTATTTATCAACTGTCGATATCGGGGGGGGGGAGGGGGCACACATGGCGGGGGGCGCTATGCGTCAAAACGCAGATACCCCTAAAATTGTAAATGATATAGAACATTGGTTATGTATTTAATTACAATAATGAGGCAAACAATAATGATCATTAGGAACGAGGTCGAATGATCATTATTGTTCACTATGATGACTAAAATCATCATATCATGAATATGATCACTATCTTCATTTAAGGAGCGAGAGTCATAGTTTTTATCGTGAGCATAGCCACGGGCAACTGCTAGTAATGTAATAATCCAGGTATCCAGGCACAGCTAATATTAAATGAAATGAAATAATCCAAACAAACTATTCATTCCTGCTTCCTCATATAAGAATTCTAGAAAATAACAAATAAACAAAGGTTATCCACTGATCACAGTTAATTACAACAAGCGGAAACGATTAGTTTTGACCAGCTATATGTATATTTGTAGGCATCGGTGACCCTGAATTGATTTATCTAAAATTGTACGTTGTCTTGACGTTAGCCCTGCACAGGCCATGCACGGGAGCACGGCTGGCTTGACAACAAGCGAAAATAAGGATACGGTAGGTGGCCGAATCATTTCGATTGACCGACGAATTTGAAGTAGGAAAGAATGTTTAATATCACGAATCTGGGTTCGCTCTGTAAAGAAAATAAGCTAACTTAAAATGTATACCGATTAAATATGTACTAGAGATCGCCAGTGGTCGAAAATTCGACCAATTTTCAAATTGAGAAATAGTGATAGCTAATTTTGAAAACGATCTTTACATACACCAATGCGTGTCTAAATACATTTCATAGTACACATTTTCCATGTAAACACATAAACTAACAGAACTAAATGGGAACCAAGGGCAAAAGAGAAAGATTCAATCTTTGACTAATTATTTTACCTCACCTCTGGCGCATATTTAGTAATTAGTGTTTTATTAAGATTCCACATTTATTTTTGTAAGACTGAGCTGATTACTGATTCAGAGAACAGTAAAAATTCAGTCATCAAATAAGTTTATCCCATACACCCCTCACCATAGTTCCCTCCCTCCCTCCTCAATCCATTCCTTACCTCACTCTCTATTTCCCTTCCTTCCGACCTGCTTTCCACTTTTCCCTCTATTTCCCTTTCATTCTCTTCTTAACATCTCCCCTCCCTCATTTCATACCCTTCGGAACTTTTTCCCGTCTTCCCTACCCTTCAGACCTTTTCCCCTCCCTCCCTCCCTCTCTTCCTATCATTATCATTAAAATATTATATACATTTTACCCGTTCTCCTCCAATGAAAAACACAATTTGAATGTAATGTCCGTTTGTATTCCAGTTGCACGTCAGTTAGTACACTGGATGGTAGAGTAATCTTTATCTCTTAATCTTATTTAAGCGACCAAACTTTATTTTCTCCCTACATCTCAAATGAAACACATTTGAATATAATATCTTCAATATTCACTAAATACTTAGTCCTAATTTCATTAAATACTACACTTTCACTCCATGCCCCAATAAAAGTTGTGGCTTGAAACTGTTTGAAGATAACAATTTGTTCTTCCTAGATATTTTACTGGACGAATACTAACTCGTGTCATCAATGAATTCCTTACATTTATTTATTGCTTGATAAAAATTTGTTATTGTTTTGGCTTTATATCTCTAATGAAAACATCGTACATTTCTACCCAATTTTCGCTCTCACATAATGTTTCTACATCTAGTTTTTGCTCAACGAAAAATAACATGTGTCAACAGCTGCAACAGATGACAAATGTAAAGTTCTGTTTTGTTTTTCTATCTCCTCCATGGCAACTCATAAGGCTAATGTTAATTTTTTTGAAATTTAGAGTTAAATTTTCTGTTAATCTAAAAGACTGTTTAAAGTTTTAATGGGATTATGCACATCTACAGAAAGATACAATTTTATCGGTGTTCTTAGATTTTTGCTACGTTGCACACGCAGGCTGAGAAAAAAGGAGGACAAAAACCTTATGGAAAAAATGCTTGTCTATTAATATAAAGATAATAACGTTTAAGAGATCCGTATTAAATAATAAAAAAACATTCAACAACCAAATCGCCAAATTGTTCTGGTCATAGTTTTTTTTATAACTATTTCTTCCTGCTTGCCCTCAGATATTGCAAATTGGTTAGTGCGCATAGCAAGATGTCATGGTAACCGTAATTGAAGGTTCTATTCTGCGTTGTGAATACAGAACCAGAACCACAGTCTGTTTTGAACGCGACAACAAGGGGGCTGCCGTGTGAAGAAAGACAAGTCGATAGCAATAGTTTTGCGAATCTGAGAAAATACGCAAACATTTCAGTAAACGTACTGTATCTTTTAAAATATTTAACTGATATTGTTGTATCCACCGGGCATGCCATTTCGGACCATACGCGAGGAATCGTGTGCTTGCCGTCTTAATTAAGTCATGCCTTTTTTTCAGGCATTCTCCCCACTTCGTACGACTTCGCAGCCCCTTCTCCTCCACATAAGAATTGTGTTTAGGGAGTGTTTAAAAGGCAACTTTCAAACATAGCAAGTTTAATTTTCAAGTGATTTAAATTTCTAAAAGTGTAAAGGAAAAAATTCGCCACTGTTAAAACTAAAAAAAAATAACCTCAAAAGCTGCCGCCCTTTAAAAATTTGCCGCTCTGGGCTGCAGCCCCTAAAGCCCCCCCCCCCCCCCCCAATCCACTACTGCCTCCTCCCCCCTGTTGGCGACTACCCGGGAAATAGGCGACATGCATGTTTTATATACCCAGAGTCAATGTTACAAAGACAAACAAAAATATTTGGTCAAACTTATTTACGACATTCACAATGTAATTATATTTCCTTAAAAAGAAACAGTCTAACTATATACATAATTTTATAACAATTCCTTTATTATAGTACGTGTGGTTAGCGTAAAAACCTTGCAGTTTTTGATACAGCTTAGCCACTTGGTATGTGTATAGAAGATACCTGTAGAAGTATTTTTGTCCGAAGATCCAACCTTGCATTCGTGTAGAACACCCCCATATCAGCCATTTACATTCATAAATTGCTCTATAACTCCGGTAATAGTATTCCGATCTTGATAAACCTTTTTTTAGAGATAATTTTAAAATGAAACTTTTTTGCATTTAACATTTTTTTCTAAAGTTAATAGTTTTCATTGTATATTTGAAAAACGAAATTTTTCATTTAATTCCATGGGAAAGTCTTAATTCCTCAATAAAATGCGTTTTGAAGGGCTCAACAAGGCTATGGCTAAATTTAGAATATTCTCTAGGTTGAAAACTTATACGCACAGAAATTTTATTCCAATAGGTCAACTATTATCAGAATAATGGCCTCAAAAAAATATACGCACAGGCTATTTTTCGAGTTAGCCTAGTTTTTTCGGTACTCTATGGAGTAAAAAAACTATTCTTGAGGTGAAACCTGAATAAAAATGAAGGAAAATAACTAAACGACCGAGAAAGATATCTGCGCTTTAAGGCATAACGTCCCTCGCCATGTTTGCCCTCCCCTCCCCCCATGTTATAGACCGCCTGGGAGATAGGCGACATACGTCATTTTCGTCACCTCGGTCCATATTACAATAATCAACACAAATATTGCGTCTCTCTTTTAGACTATATCGCCCATGCCACCTTTCAGCTCGGCGTCCCCACTGCGAACACATATTTTAAATATGTAAAATCACTGCCGTTGAACAGGAGAGGCGGGCGGATGACGCGGGCGGGCATCTGCGCCAATTGACCTGAGACACGTAGTCGGGTATTCCTCAACTGCGCTACCTATTCCAAGTAGCCACCAGATGCGTCACTAAACTGCACGAAGTGACGGCCCTCTTTGACCGTAGAATTCTTAGAAGTGAGCCTTTAAAAATTTGTCAAAGCCAAAGCCCAAGTCATCTGTAGAGAATGCATTCATTATTGATTCTATGTTTTCTAAAAATGGAGAAAGTACTCAACAGCTATTTTTTTAACTGAGGTGGTGTATTTAAGTTTTTAATGAAAATAAATTATTAAAATGTACAGATCACATTAATAAACATAGAATGTACCTTTTTGGGGATTAGGAAAATATCATGGCTTCAAGACGACGACAAAAGTTCATATTCTTTAATTGCATTCGAGAAAAAAAAACATAGCAATATGGGGTTTTTTAAAGTACTCTCGTAGTTTTTCACAATAAATAACTCTAAATAGAACGGAAAAAATAAATAAACTATAAACCGTATTTTAAAATTAAATCCCGTTGCTGAGAAATAACTAACACAGTAATCATCTATCTTCTTCTATCTTCTATCTATCTTATATTATACTATTAAAAGAATTCCTGGGATTTTGTACAGAGCAAATCGACCCTAGAAATTAATTTTTCTACACATATTTGGTATCAAATTAAAGATATTACTCTCTAGATGTTCCTTTTGTGGATTTGGAAAATATCCCATGAAATGCCTTCACACAGGAGGCTTTTGAAATTTCAGCGAAAGTGCTACTATCTGTGATAGAACCTATGCACTTTTTGAAATTCACATTTGTTCGTAACAAAACAGATGATCAAGATTAGAAATAGTTCCAGAGATATGCCACAGAATGCAGGGCAAGCAAATGTCATTATGATTTTGATTTCAATCGTATAGTTCATCAGTAAATCAGTTAACTTTCCATCTTCTTACCGATAGTTGTTAAGACCTTACAAAGATGAATGCAAGAAACTTACGCGTAGACGTTGTGTATAATTAACTCTAAAACAGAGACATGAAGATGCGCCAAGCAATGAAAATCCATATAAACTAACCCCCATTTAATGTGGAATGAATGCTGACGCTTTGTCGAAATATCAAAATGTAGAACTACGTGGACACTTTTAAAGCCGACGAAATAAATGAACTTCTCAAATTCCATGAGGAATTTCTTACCCAAATTGAAGTTTCGAGTATAAAGTAATAAGTTATTTTTAAAAGTTTTCCCCGATGAGAAGTTTAATTACTGCCAGTTTTATTCCAGTGCTATGACATAAAAAAATTAGTAGGTAACTAAAAAAATCAGAAAGTCACACAGTTCATCATTTGAAGGCATTTTACGCTGCAAAACTCCATACATAATCGACATGAAACTAAAGCCTATTTTACCAAGACGTTATTATAAATCACGAAGTGACGTAGGCTGCTAGTTATCATTATTAACTTAATGATGCATTTAACAATAAATTTTTATGTTTCGTACATTTTGTTTTTGTGGTGTCATGATTTCGGTAAAGAAGAAAATCATATATTATTTGGAGGTTCCCTGAAAGAAAATGTTAGTCTTCCAAATGATTTTCTATGAACTCATGGTAATACGACTACAATTAAAATGTAAATAGGACCTATGAAGGTACTGCAATAAAAATCCAGCAATTCAAAAACACACTTAAATTGCTGGCGTGGAAACCAGGTGTTTTGCCGTACTTTGGTATACGCCCGCGGCATGATGACACGTAATCAAGAACATTCTTTCTGCCGGCAACTGGGTCGCCGGATTTGTACCCCCCAGAAAAAACGCTACGACATTTTGACGTCACAGGAGGAGGGGTATGATTCCAGGAGGAGGGGCGAACTTTTAGGACGGATAAATTATTATGTATTTTAATCATCTGACATTTCACGGTTGGCAGAACAGTTGCATAACTGATATGAATCCAATTAAACCTGGCTCCTTAAGTCCTAACCCGGATTTGTACCCCCGTGATCAAATTCTTAAGTCCGACTTCGGAATCGTACCCCCTGGATTTGTACCCCCGTGGCCAAATCCTCAACCCTCCCCTGTGCTCAAATCCATTTTGACCGACCATGGAAATATACCGGAAATATACAATATTCATTGTTGTTGTTGACTTTTTTAAATAGTTCACGTAAATCAACGGCTGTTCGTTAAATTATTATACATAATATTAGTGTTATTCGTTTTTTGTATGTTCGTTCGTTATTAGTGCGTAATTATTAGCCTTTAATTAGGCTAGAAAATCTGTCAATAGTACCTGATGAACGTATTTGATAAAATATTGTTTTGAATATCTAAATTTCATTATATATGTTTCACGTTTATGGACTCGTATTCCGTTGGACATGGCTATGGGGGTTACAGATGGGGGAGGGGGTACAATTCCGGGGTCGGACTTAAGAATTTGACCACGGGGGTATACAAATTCACGGGGTACAAATCCGGAGGCTAAAAATCCGGGGGTTACAAATCCGAGGCAGGACTTGATGTTTGGCAACGGGGGGTTATTCATTTGAATTGATAGTGGAAATATTTTTTGGGAGTGACGTGTCTATCCGAAATCTGATTCAAATTATTAATACCTCTAATGAAAATAAATTAATTATTAGGCGTGTAACAAGAAACCAACTTTGGATTATGTTTAGAAATTTATACACAGGTTTATGATTAAATTTGAATTTGTTAATCAAATTTTTTTATAATCTTAGAAAGAGAAAATCATTTTTAAATATTCGAATCAAAATGATCAATTGCTGAAACGAACTAAAAAAAATATAGCAAGTATTTAAGACGGGAACAAAAATTTTAATCAATTTATGATCTGTGATGTTAATATTTTTAAATGAAATAAGTTTTGTAGAAAAATAATTTTTGTAGGATGGAGCTAAAAAACTATTTTACTCGTCAGATTTATTATATCGATAGTTTTAATTTAAGCTGTTAAATTACTGTGTGTTTGGGATGTTTAGAATGTGTGGTTAGGATGGAAACAAACTGCATGCAGCAATTCAAACGAGGGATATATACAAAAATATTACAATATTTCATTTTCAAAGACTGTGAGAAATTTGGAGCTGAGTTTTTATGTTTGTATATCTCTAAAACGAAATCTTTTTTTTTTAACGGATTGCGCCATTATAAACAGCGTTAAAATAAAGTTATAACTCATGTCACAAAACTACCTCTAAATGTAAAATTATCTTATATTGCGGCTTCAAGATGGCGGTTAAAATTATTACCTGGTCAAAATGTTTTTCGGATACAAAAATTAATGAACTTTTTTAATTACATTCCCCTCCCTAAACTCAAACCCCCATAAAATGTAATTTTCGTTTGCCAATCACTAGGGTCTCTTTTGATTATTTAAAAATTTCCCTGATATAAAAAAATCTTCAAAAACCTCACGATTGGTCCATTTTTCCCTTTTCGCTTATTTTGTTTGTCAAATAAATTTCAGATGAACATTTTATAAAGCCCCTTGCAATAATCATGAGGACTCTTATAGAGAATCTTGGTGGCTTATTTTTTTTTCATAAGGACGTATTAACTTTTCCAAGAATTAGTCCTTTGTTCGCGATTAATAAACATTAGCTATTTATTTATTTTAAAAGGGGGAGGTTGAAAATTACGGTTTATAGGCATTATAACTAAGTGTGAGTAAATTATGTTTTAACGACTAAATTAATTTAATTTAATCACTTTAAGTTTTAATTTAGTAGGGTGGGTGCACCAGTGAATGACCACCCCCCAGTGAATGACCGTTTTGCTTTAAAAACCCTTTATCAAGCATATTCTTTAGGCTAGCCAATTAAAAATAAGCGCAAAACCAGCCTTGTATAATTATTCAGTAATTATCTTTCATTGGATGAAATCGTTGGAATACTTTTTAAACATATTTAAAATTGAATGTACCACTATCCTCGATTTTGATCTTTCCTCCTATAGTGACTATCCCTGTAAGGCTTACCTGGATTTACATTCATTCTGCATTTGATGATGATTACAAAAATGCGTTGCAATTAAATAATATTTAATATAATATCCTGCAATTTACAATCAATTTTATTGCTCTACGTGTTATAATTAATTATTACTGAGGGCAGTCATAAATTGGAACGTAACTAGGGCAAAAACCAGTGAATGACCGGGGGAAAACTTCGAGGTCATTCACTGGAACAAGATCGGTCATTTACTAGCTATGATCTATGTTCTCAGCTGAATTATTCTTATTCATTGTTGTCAGCTGATTTTTCGATATTTTGACAGTTATTCAACCTAAAGAGACCGGTCATTCACTGGTGCACGATCGGTCATTCACTGGGGCAGTCCCGGTCATTTATTGGAGCATTGCCATCGTTGCCTTTTAATCGATATTACTATCAGTATTCTCATTAAGTAACGTATTTAACTAATATTGCTTGATCCTTAAAGAATAAATAAAATTTCTACAGTAAAAAGTATAACTGTGACTATGGAATAAGGGAGTGATGTCAATTTAACGTGAGACATCGTCCTTAACCGGTCATTCACTGGTGCACCCACCCTAGCCGTTTTATAATTTTATGTGGTGCGTGACATCCCTAATATGACAGCTAAAACCTCTTTTTTTACCCTCCGCGCTGGAAGAGATCACTCCTCATTTCACGGTTCCATCTGGCGATATTGTCTCTGTAACCCAAGACTGAACCATAGGACAATCGTGATCACTCTTCAAATCTTTACGTGTTCCAACAGTTAATCAACAATTAATTGTCTCCTTTGTTTGATAACTCGGTTGGCCTTCAAAAACACACTATTATACTGTATATCTGTACACAGTATTAACAGGTAAGGATAATTTTTTAAATCCTTTATCTCAGCCTGTGTGCAACGTATACAAAATTCAAGAATTTCATTGAAAAAGTACTTTTTTGCAGATGTGGACAATCCTGTTATTTTTATTTACTATAGTATTTGAAAATTGTAGAAAATGAATTTAAAACTATAAAAAAAAACATGGGCTTTATGAGTTGCCATTTTTGTTACGGAATCAGTACAAAATATCTAAACAAATGCATATGGGAACACATATTGCAAATGTGCAAAATGCACATATTTATTGGGAGCATTGAGTAATATAAAACCAAATATATACTGGTTGAATTTCGACAAATAGGCGATCTATATAGTTAAAAAAATAGGCTGTTGAAAATCGGGTTAACTCGCTTAGTCTTTCAAATTATGTTTGGAATGTGAATCTGTTGTTTACATTAGGCTTTGTTCATTATTATTTCGTCGGCGTGCATTCTGCAGACAAAAATTTTACGAGAACAACATCAACGACAATGAAACAGCCAGTGAAGTAAGACATTAGGGGAGTTGTATACAGTATATGGTTTTTTCGTCCGCTTTTTTAAACAAAGTATATTAATATGCTAACTATTATGTTATTGAAAATGGAGTGTAATTTAGGCCATCTGTCTCTAAATTAATCATCATGCATCGTGTAGATTTCAGCATTGTAGTGGGAATTTTCAAATCGTTTTCTATTGTTATGAAACAAATGAAAATGAGTTTTGTCTTTTCTGTCCATAACACTACATAACAACTCGTGTCCAGTGGCAGCTCTTTGACGACCAAAAGTTAAATAAAAGACAAAAATATCTTATCACGGCATCAGTGCGTGAGGCTGGCCTGAACTACTTGATTTATTTTGGATTTTAAACTTGTGATTTATTTTTTGAATCGCCCTTTACTGTTTAATCAGCTGCTTCCAGTCGTTCAGGTAGCAGTTAACTATTAATCAGCTAATAACCACGTTCATTATTTTTATGTTAAATTTTTATGTTTAGTCCATTTAATGTTCTTCAGCCTTCAGTCGTATTTCAGTTTAACCTATTTTTGCACTATGGATAAAAATGTTATGGATAAAAATGTTTCTGGAGTTGACCCTTACAGAGTGTGCAGCCAATATAATCCATGATATATCTGATTTTAAATAAGAAATTGCATAGTGACAATTTTCCTGGCCTACCAAGATGGAGTTTAAGACGCACTAACTCATTAAAAAAAACATGTTCGTATAGGCCTAGTTATGAACGTGCTTTTCTCTAAACCCAAGCCAATGACTCCCTTTTTGGCTGCCTTCATATAATCATTGCTCTATGTTAATGCAAGTTATCTGTAGAATGCGTTAAATTTTACAGCTTTTGGAATCGCAGTAAACATTCTATTATAACTCTTTGACTTTACACCAGTATAAAAATTACATTTCATTTTGAAAAACTGTAAAGCAACGTTTACACTACACAATTTGTTTTATAAACTTTTTTGTAAAACATATTTAATACAACTTTTGTTTTTAAATTAGATTTTGTGTTTTAAAACAAAAGTTTATAAAACTGAAATGTCCTTTGATCTTTCCGACACGGCTCGGGAAACCTGCAACCTGTTCTAAAACACGATTTTTTGTTTTAAACCTCGCTTGTTGTACAAGTTTGTACAACATTTTTCATGATTCTCAAATATTTTCAAACCAAACACTATAACTGCATGTACAACACAAGTTTATAAAACAAGTTGCATGGTGTAAACGCGGCTTAAGCGCGAAATTTGTAATAACTCCACACGGAGCGTTTTTGGGCATTTTAACCCTCTGAACCTGTCGGCTCTATGGAACAAATTTTACCTATTCTTCGTAACAATTACAGTTATATTATATTATATTAAATGTCGTAGTCTATAGCTAACAATCATTGAGAAATGTAATATGCAACCAATATTGCAAAATACTATTTTGCAAAGGTTTTTTAACTAAATAAAAGATATTAAATATAAATGTCTGAGGTGACAATTGCCCTCAGGGCCCCCTCTCTGGATCCCCCTTGTTAAACGGACATCGTGTAGAACGTCGCATTTTAAAACAATCACGTCTATATTTATTTTGGGAAAATAGCGGGAAAACACCTTTTGTTATGGCACAAACCGCCTTGAAAGACAATTAATTATAATATATAACAACTATGGATGATGAACGTGGCCGCTGTAATGTGAAATAAAGGAACGTCCAAAAAATCATCGTATGTATTTACCGGAAAGTGAACAAGTGGAAGAACTATGCTAAAGATAATTTTTTATTCATTATTTGTTTGTTCAATGGGCACTTTACAAAAATCTCTTGATGATCCAAAGTTCCCAGAATCCGACCAGTGACAGAAAAAATTAATTTGGATTTATCCACTCCAATTTGGACTTCCACAGTTTGTTGTTAAGTCTCTAGGCTGTCTAAATGTGAGTTGACAATTACAATTTTGGCAAATTTCCCGGGAGTGTGCCCTCGGATCTCTCTTTTTTTTGTGGAGAGGAAGGGGGTGGAAGGGGGAGGAAGGGGGTGGAAGGGGGAGGAAGGGGGTGGAAGGGGGAGGAAGGGGGCATTCCATACTTCCAGGCCCCCCGAGTTCATTTATTTCACCTCCTTGTAACTGTTTTTGAATACGTTCTACACGTTACTGTTTTGACAGTACAATATCTTTCATTTTGCACAATTTGGGGGTTGGTTTATATGGATTTTCATTGTTGTATGCCTTCATGCTCCTATTTAGGAGGATTTTTCAAAAGTAATGAATCTGTATGTTATTTCTAAGCAACATCGACATGTCCGTCTCCTGCATTAATTTTTATTATGTCTTCACAACAATCGGTAAGAAGATGCACAAACCATAGAGTGTAATGAAGTGATTTGGCACCCCATGGGGTTTCTACTACAACCAAGTCTAAGGGTATCCTTCTCAAGGTATTGAGTATAACTCAACTAATTTCAGGGGTCAAGCATGGAAAAATTCGTCAAAGAAAATTCACAACACCTAAAATTAATGCTCGTAAGGGGGGAACTCAGAACACCCCCATGGTACCCGAGCACCCCCTGGCACCCGATCACCCCATGGTACCCGAGCACCCCATGGTACCCGAGCACCCCGGTACTCTCGTACCTTACGGTGCTCACTGGAGGGGAGAACGGAGCACTATGGTACCCAATGCAGGGGACAGCGGGTATATGAGGAGGCCACTGGGGACCAGTAAGGCAGTTGGTCTCTAGTGGCGCGACCTACCGGATGGGCGTGTTGAGCCCCCGGTAAGCTGGATGAGCGTGCTTAACCCCAGCACCGTCGTCGAGTCGGACGGGCGTGTTGAGCCCGTGGAAGACCGGACGGGCGTTTTGAGCCCCCGGTAAGCTGGACGGGCGCGTGCTGAGCCCCCAGCCATTGGTTTGTAGTCCAGTAGATGGGGGGATAGGGATGGTTTTCCCCTTCCAGTTTATGTTTTGGTATTAATCGGTGTGCATGTTACAGCGGACAGTTTTAGTCAGGGGGAGGCCGAGTTCCCTTGGGCCAGAGTGCCAGTGAGTCTCCGACAGGAGTGATACGCCGAGGATAGGAGTTCAGCGTATAGACCCCGCCACGACCGTGCGTTCCCCTTATGGGTAATCTCTAGGATCGCTGCCGTCGAGACCCTAGATGTGTGTGGAGCATTGCGGACATATACAAAGGCTGGACTGAGTGAACGTGTCAATAACCCCCCGGGACATCACGGATGCACAAGGACTGATCTACCTACTGTGCAATGAACTGGTTGCCGGCGGCCGCGTTTGGAACTACAAGCCAATGATCCGGGTCAAGAACTGTTTAAAGTTGTATACAAGAAATTAGGAATAAACCGAGTAAATAGTGTGAGTTAATAAACCAAGTGACTGGCAATCCGGAAGTTTTCACTAAGTAATCCTTAACAACCCTGTAAAAACTTAGTGCTAGAGAAAACTTCCTCACAAGATCGTCAAGTTATCTCTAAATGAAATCTATAAATTGTAACTCGGTGTGAAAACAAATTATTTATCACTCATAACCGCCAAGAATTACAATTATTTTGTTTGTTTGGTATTTAAGTACATTACCGGCAAATAACACCAAGCAATTATTATGACTTTCTAAGAAATTACTAAGTTAAATAGGAGCATTGGTATTGGCGCATTTAAAAATCGAGATGAAATAGACATGCTTATCGTAAACACTTAAACATAAATAAACTTCGTATTCCAATTAAATGAACATAACTAAGGTTTTACATTTATAATGTGTTTTAAACTTTGAATGGTATAGGTACATCTTCAACTAATACTGATATTTGAAAATTCCAAACATTGAAATATGCATCAATATACTTTGTTACAAAGTCCCATTTCTCAGTTACGTTCCCTCTTTAATTTCAAATAAAACACTTATATTACGTCTAAACAGCACTTTAATTTTCACAGAACATTTATAAATTAATTACAAAGGTAACATAAATGTTTTGTGAAAATTAAAGTGTTGTTTAGACGTAATATGTGTGTTTTATTTGAAATAGTGATGAGCAGCACAAATGTAAACTCTTTAATTTGGCTTTTTTATGATAGGAAATACTGGGAATTAAAATGATAACGGACTGGCCTTAGTTTCAATAGAGTAAATTCTCTTCCTTACGGTCAGAATACATTTTTACGTCTGTAAACGTCAAAATTGACCTGTGAATTTTAATAAAACAACGTAAATAAGCCACAGGTCGAATTGTAAGAGAGAATAAAACGTTAATAAAAGACAAAATACAGTTTTCATTCCCTTCAATACTGTTAATGCATTTTGTCTTACACTGTGGTATGCGGAGTTGTAATTCAAAAAATGGAGGAGCTGCCAGGCGACTAGACAGGATTTCTTATTTTAAATTATCATTAGCAGCCTGCGTCATGTTGTGACTCAAAGAACAACGTAATTTAATTGGCTTTAGCATCATGTTGGTTATTTATGGTTTCTTAACGTCTTTCAGTGAGGAAGTGTGCCTATTGTGAAATGCAATAACCAAGAATTTCATCATTCTACGCAAGGAAACGGAATAAAGTTTAATTTTTTTGGTGTACTTTTCGAAATAATTAAACATCTTTCTAAATCAAAGTTTTTATTGTAAATCTGTATATTAATACGCAAGCGGTTTTCTTTTCACAGTCCAACCGCAATAACGGCTGGGCGGATTTCAACGTATGAGGTGTCAAATCAAAGGGATTTTTATGAAGATTTGTCAACAAGTCTCAGAATTTAAAAAAGGGGCGTTACTAAAGTACAGTAAAGGGCTGAAGTTTAGAAACAGTGGCGCTATCCATTGGCATTTGAGCAAGCTCAGTTCACTTTGTTTACAAACTGAACATATGGTCAAGCTCTGAAATAGTTCTACAGGTAAACCACAGATTGCAGCACTTACAATTATTTTTTTGAAATGAAAAGTTTTTTGTTTTTCCAGCTGCTTTGGCTTTCAACAAAAAGATTTATTATGTAGTTTAGGTTATGTTATGAAGTGTTTTTAAAGGGCTTAAACGTTGCAGTTCCCAGTTTTACAATTTAGTTTTCGATATCCCAATACATTTCAGCATAGTGTTTTTTGAAGTTTTATTAACTTAAGCCAACTTATTTTTTTTTATATGGTGCGGTAATGCCAATTAGAAGAGGGCAAACATTGACCGATCGGAGGGAACACGATCGCAACCGCCTAGAATCACCCTCTCGATGTAACATTTCATGCTCCTTCCAACCTCAAACCAATAAGCTTACAATATTTTCATCGCGCTGGGTTGCATTTCAAGAATTAAAAGACTGGTAGAGATAATGCGTCATTTACGCGTTGTAGCCACAAAGACAACCTAAAAAGACAGCCGTTCCCTATAATTCCTGATTTTGTGATAACTATCAATATTGCTCGATTTCGAGCTACGTGTTATCTAGTAATGTTGAATAGTCATCAACACATTACCGTAACTCTCGCCCTTGAGCACTTTTCGCACTTTTCGCCCTTTCGAAATGTATGTTTTCGAATTTTTCCAGTCGAATGGGCTCATTTTTAGACTTAAAATATGTATAGTTTAGCCCCTATACGCAAAAAGTCGGAAAAACAAAAGATATTCGTATTTTTAGTTAATGTTAATGCCAGATAACACAGTACTATCTCAAAATATGTAAAAAAATACACTGAATAATTTTGGTCCAGTGACATTTTACCGTAACTCTCTTCCTTGAGCACTTATCAGGCACCTACGTGTTCAAGACCGTTGTGGGATGGAAATAAGGAACGCCCCCATGGCAATTAATCAATTTATGTGTCGAAATGTATGTTTTCGCATTTTTCCAGTCGAATGGGCTCATTTTTAGACTTAAAATATGTATAGTTTAGCCCCTACTCGCAAAAAGTCGGAAAAACCAAGATATTCTTATTTTTGGTTAATTTCAGTGCCTGATAACACAGTACCATCTCAAAATATGTAAAAAAATACGCTGAATAATTTTGGTTCAGTGATATTTTGCTGTAACTCTCGCCCTTGAGCACTTTTCAGGCACTTACGTGTTCAAGACCGTTGTGGGATGGAAATAAGGAACGCCCCCAAAGCAATTAATCAATTTATGTGTCGAAATGTATGTTTTCGCATTTTTCCAGTCGAATGGGTTCATTTTTAGACTTAAAATATGTATAGTTTAGCTCCTATACGCAAAAAGTCGGAAAAACTAAAGATTAGTTAATTTTGATGCCAGATAACACAGTACCATCTTAAAATATGTAAAAAAATACGCTGAATAATTTTGGTCCAGTGACAATTTTCCGTAACTCTCACCCTTGAGCACTTTTCAGGCACTTACGTGTTCAAGTCCGTTTTGGGATGGAAATAAGGATCGCTCCCATAGCAATTAATCAATTTATGTGTCGAAATGTATGTTTTCGCATTTTTCCAGTCGAATGGGCTCATTTTTAGACTTAAAATATGTATAGTTTAGCCCCTATACACAAAAAGTCGGAAAAACTAAAGATATTGGTATTTTTAGTTAATGTTAATGCCAGATAACACAGTACTATCTCAAAATATGTAAAAAAATACACTGAATAATTTTGGTCCAGTGACATTTTACCGTAACTCTCTTCCTTGAGCACTTTTCGGGCACCTACATGATCAAGACCGTTGTGGGATGGAAATAAGGAACGCCCCCATAGCAATTAATCAATTTATGTGTCGAAATGTATGTTTTCGCATTTTTCCAGTCGAATGGGCTCATTTTTAGACTTAAAATATGTATAGTTTAGCCCCTACACGCAAAAAGTCGGAAAAACAAAAGATATTCGTATTTTTAGTTAATGTTAATGCCAGATAACACAGTACCATATCAAAATATGTAAAAAAATACGCTGAATAATTTCGGTTCAGTGACATTTTGCCGTAACTCTCTTCCTTGAGCACTTTTCGGGCACCTACGTGTTCAAGACCGTTGTGGGATGGAAATAAGGAACGCCCCCATAGCAATTAATCAATTTATGTGTCGAAATGTATGTTTTCGTATTTTTCCAGTCGAATGGGTTCATTTTTAGACTTAAAATATGTATAGTTTAGCTCCTATACGAAAAAAAGCGGAAAAACTAAAGATTAGTTAATTTAAATCCCAGATAACACAGTACCATCTGAACATATGTAAAAAAATACGCTGAATAATTTTGGTCCAGTGACGTTTTACTGTAACTCTCGCCCTTGAGCACTTTTTGGGCACTTACGTGTTGTAGACCGTCGGGGGCTGGAAATAATGTTCGCCTCATAGAAATTAATCAATTTATGTGTCGAAATGTATGTTTTGGCATATTTCCAGTCGAATGGACCAATATCCAGACTTAAAATATGTATAGTTTAGCTCCTATACGAAAAAAAGCGGAAAAACTAAAGATTAGTTAATTTTAATCCCAGATAACACAGTACCATCTGAACATATGTAAAAAAATACGCTGAATAATTTTGGTCCAGTGACGTTTTACTGTAACTCTCGCCCTTGAGCACTTTTTGGGCACTTACGTGTTGTAGACCGTCGGGGGTTGGAAATAAGGTTCGCCTCCTAGAAATTAATCAATTTATGTGTCGAAATGTATGTTTTCGCATTTTTCTAGTCGAATGGGCTCATTTTTAGACTTAAAATATGTATAGTTTAGCCCCTACACGCAAAAAGTCGGAAAAACAAAAGATATTCGTATTTTTAGTTAATGTTAATGCCAGATAACACAGTACTATCTCAAAATATGTAAAAAAATACACTGAATAATTTTGGTCCAGTGACATTTTACCGTAACTCTCTTCCTTGAGCACTTTTCAGGCACCTACGTGTTCAAGACCGTTGTGGGATGGAAATAAGGAACGCCCCCATGGCAATTAATCAACCTATGTGTCGAAATGTATGTTTTCGCATTTTTCCAGTCGAATGGGCTCATTTTTAGACTTAAAATATGTATAGTTTAGCCCCTATACACAAAAAGTCGGAAAACTAAAGATATTCTTATTTTTAGTTAATGTTAATGCCAGATAACACAGTACCATATCAAAATATGTAAAAAAATACGCTGAATAATTTCGGTTCAGTGACATTTTGCCGTAACTCTCGCCCTTGAGCACTTTTCAGGCACTTACGTGTTCAAGACCGTTGTGGGATGGAAATAAGGAACGCCCCCATAGCAATTAATCAATTTATGTGTCGAAATGTATGTTTTCGTATTTTTCCAGTCGAATGGGTTCATTTTTAGACTTAAAATATGTATAGTTTAGCTCCTATACGAAAAAAAGCGGAAAAACTAAAGATTAGTTAATTTTAATCCCAGATAACACAGTACCATCTGAACATATGTAAAAAAATACGCTGAATAATTTTGGTCCAGTGACGTTTTACTGTAACTCTCGCCCTTGAGCACTTTTTGGGCACTTACGTGTTGTAGACCGTCGGGGGCTGGAAATAATGTTCGCCTCATAGAAATTAATCAATTTATGTGTCGAAATGTATGTTTTGGCATATTTCCAGTCGAATGGACCAATATCAAGACTTAAAATATGTATAGTTTAGCTCCTATACGCAAAAAGTCGGAAAAACTAAAGATAAGTTAATTTTGATGCCAGATAACACAGTACCATCTTAAAATATGTAAAAAAATACGCTGAATAATTTTGGTCCAGTGACGTTTTACTGTAACTCTCGCCCTTGAGCACTTTTTGGGCACTTACGTGTTGTAGACCGTCGGGGGTTGGAAATAAGGTTCGCCTCATAGAAATTAATCAATTTATGGGTCGAAATGTATGTTTTAGCATATTTCCAGTCGAATGGACCAATTTCCAGACTTAAAATATGTATAGTTTAGCTCCTATACGCAAAAAGTCGGAAAAACTAAAGATTAGTTAATTTTGATGCCAGATAACACAGTACCATCTTAAAATATGTAAAAAAATACGCTGAATAACTTTGGTCCAGTGACGTTTTACTGTAACTCAAGCCCTTGAGCAGTTTTCAGGCACTTACGTGTGTTAGACTGTTGTGGGATGGAAATAAGGATCGCCTCATCTATATTATTTAAAGAATTTCTGGGATTTTGTCCAGACCAAATCGACCCCTAGGAATTAGTTTTCAACGCATATCTGTTATCAAATTAATGTTATTACCCTCTAGATTTGCCTTTTGCGGATTTGTTAAATATCGCATGAAAAGCCTTCATACACGAGGCTTTTGAAATTTCAGCGAAGGTGCTACTATCTGGGTTAGAACCTGCGAACTCTTTCCAATTCACATTTGTTTATAACAAAACAGATGATCAAGATTAGAAATAGTTCTAGAGATATGCCATGGAATGCAGGGCAAGTAAATGTCCTTATGATTTGTATTTACTAAAACATTGAACTTTTTTTAAAGACAACAGAAGATTAGGAAGAGTGTTTGCTTTATTGAAACTAAGACCAACAGTCTGTAATCAACTGAATTTACCGTATTTCTTTTCTTAAAAAGGAATCATTCTTTAATCATTCTTAATAAGACAGGTACCTCATGGAGGACGTCACCCTGAATATGAGTGAAGGATGAGTGTGATGATCGTGATGATAGTGGCGCGATCTTGTAGCCTTGTTACTTAATTAGGAACATAAGTAAATAGGAGGTGCTCGGAGATGGGATTTTATAACTAACTATTTACAGTGAAGACACATTGATACATGTTTCAACACATTGATGTATGTTTCTACGTTTTGAGCCTTAAAATATCAATATTTGTTGAACGTTAACCTAAAAAATTCAAGTTTTAAAACACATTACAAATTTAAAACCTTTATTAATTAAATGTACTTAGAATCCGGGGTTATTGAAGTGTTAACAGTTAGCCTACCTATTTTAATCGATTTTGGCTGGCAAGAATTGGTTGGAAGGCAAGAACGACAATACAGACCGAATTACTTAAAAATGATTCTATTATGACTGGAAAACTATCCAGTAACTAGATGACGTAGCCATAAAACGTATACAACCTATAGGAAAAAGTTTTTTCAGTTGTGGGCAGATAACGGAATTTTACCGTTAAGTGTTATCCTAAAAAAACCAATTATTAGCCGAAAATGTTGGGTCAAATTAAAACGTTCGAATATCTATCGTGAAATTATATTTTTAAACAATGATTTCTAACGTAAATAATGAAAAATGTTAAGCAAATTTTTTTGGTGATACAATTCAGCCAATAACATTCTTATTTAATCCCCAACATTTGAAGCAGTAAATAATGCAATTTAAAACACCGAACGAAGAATAACAGAAATCCTAGACAACATATCGCCGTGAGAACATAAGTCAGGCGAGGACTTGCCGATCTTGCCACGATTAAATCTCGAGTAAACCAAACCTTGGGTTCAAGTAACATTACTATCTGTTTTTATAATTAAAATCAGCTGACTCTGGGGATAGATTTTTCTGGGTAGCGATGATGAAAGATTGCAGGCCACGGTTATATTACTTAAAATGACTATTACGGTAGCCATTGTCTACCATGGGCGGGGTTAACGGACGGGCGGGCGGGAGTAGAGGACGTGCCTGCTTTGTCTCAAGTAAAGGATGAGCAGAAGGCGGGAATATTATTTTCTCTCTTACCGGGCGGATAGATTGTATTCTCGAATGTAAACGATTCTACATCAAACGGTTCAAACGCCTTACTGTTCACCTGGTAGGTAGTATGGTAAGATGGTACAGAGCTACAGTAATTTTACGTGGACGTAGGAATCTATAAAAAGGATTTTACTAAACATTTTAAATAATTGTCTCAATCCACTATATTTATATTTTATTCTTTAAATGTTTTACTGCAAATTTATACGCCGAATACAGGGAAAATTACTATGAAATATTTTATTATTCACAATTAATAGGTCCCTAACTATTTTGTAGCATGATTGCCTGATCTTTATAAGCAACCTGTTCGCAGCCCCGGATCCAGCCGACAAACAATAATAGTCCGGCTGACGAACTATGAATATTGCAAAAACGTTTGAATGTTAAAAATGGACTTCGGAATAAGTACAAGTTTAATTTGTCAAATATAATGTTTCAATAGCATTAAATTGGAACGTAAAGTATGAAATCCACGAAGAATCAAAAGTAATAAAAAAGGTGATGTTATTTATAAGTAATTTAAATAAAAAAATTTAATAAAAGGTATTTTTTACAAATAACGCCTAAACGGGACATAAAGGCGTTCCGACAGAGTTCGTCGGGACAACAGGACACGTACCTAAATTAATTTCTTGATAATCATTCAATCACGTACTTAAAGTCATCCCGTTGAAAACGGAACGCCTGGTCATCATAAGTAAGTTACACAAGTGCTACAGAAGGTTTTTCAAGAGCAATAGTGATTTAAAACCTCAGTTGGCAACACCGCCGTGAGGTAGACTTACTGCCGGATTTTTAAATTCATGTAGACTTATTGCCAAAATGATTTTAAATACTATATATGCAGCGAAAAACTAAAAAGTTGTCCATAACTCTACGTAGACTTACTGCCGTCTTTTTGTCAAACGTAGACTTACTGACTTATATTCCACTATATATATATATATATATATATATATATATGTGTCTGTTAGCACGATAGCGGCCGTAAAAATGGTCCGATCTTGATGAAATTTGGTACAGACATGTAAAGTGGTAATCACTCGGACGAGTTCGTGAACCAGCCCGATCGGACCTCCGGAAGGGGGGGTAAAGGGGGATAAACCGCCTCAAAAATGGGTTTTTTGAGCTTTTTACATAGAAAAATAAAATGTATCAAACTTTTGTTGGCACCATTGAATTCAGCTCAAAAAAACAAACAATTTAGTATTTTGAATCACTGCTCTATGTCCATTCGTTACCGAGATATTGAAAGTGGTAAACACAGTACGTTGTCCCAATGTTAACCTTATGGGAAATAAGTAAAATTCTTTATCTCGTTTATTTCTCGACATATCTTGATAAAACCTGGTAAATGGCTTCTTCTAGTTCAGATCTACTAAATATTGAATTAAAACCAACCAGTTTAAACATACCTGTAGCAGCAAACCTGCATACTCATTCCCCATGTTAATCTTATGGGGCTTACAAAAACATGTAAAATCTCGCTATGTTAGATTAAAATATATTGTTTTGCATTTGAAATTCGCTGAGTATGCAGGTCTGCTGCAACGGGGGTATTTTTATTTTTCTATGTAAAAAGTTCAAAAAACCAATTTTTGAGGGGGTTTATCCCCCTTCACCCCCCCTTCCGGTGGTCCGATCGGGCTGGTTCACGAACTCGTCCAATCTATTACCACTTTACATGTCTGTACCAAATTTCAACAAGATCGGACCATTTTTACGGCCGCTATCGTGCTAACAGACACATATATATATAGGTATATATATATATATCTAAAAATTCGAACGAATGGTGTTTTTTGCTTCTGGGAGTTGCAAAACGAAAAGTTATCATGGTCTGGGGATTAGGTCTTACCATGAGACCTACGGTAATAGCTTCTTCCCTATAGGGGAAATTCGCTAAAATAAACCAATCGAAAAGAAAAATTATTTTTACGTTTTCAACGTTTTTGATACAAACAAAAGGAACACTTCGAAATAATATTTTAAAAAGTTTGCTAGCCAAATTCCTTATTTAAGGTCCACAATTTACAGTAATTTCTTTTTTTTTTTTTTTTTTTTGAAAAACAGGTAGGATTTGGTCATAAGAAAACGTTAAAAACTTGTGCAGTCTACTGGTGACTATTTATTCATAATACACAACTCTTGAGTATTAATGAACGTACAAAAACAACTTTTGCAAACTGCACCGTGTGTCTCATGTCGGTGTGTCTCTTATCGTGTGTCTACCTCTCTCATGTGGATTACCGAATATTAAGTCAATAACAATTAGTTTAATACAGTAAATTTCAACATGACGTTAATTTATTTGTGAAACCATTGATTATAAAGAAAAAATTTTAGATATAAAGTCAATGCTAGAAACTAACAGTGTATTAAAGATTTTAAATAAAAACTAATTGAGAATCCTAACTTTAGTTTGTGACAACTCAAAAAAATATTACTTTTCCTGACACATTATTTTATTAATTTTAGGCCTACCTTGGGTGACCAAACGGGAGTCATTATTTGTCTGTTATTGAGCGTGAGAAGTACGAGTAACTTGTTTCGGCTATTTTGATTTCGTGATATTTTCACTACGTGATTTCGCGACGCGACTGTGTTGAGATCTGCACAATCCGTTGCCATGTGATGTAAGTTACTTAGTAGAAATTTAGTATGCCTTATATCAGCGACATTAAGGTCAAAAGTATAAATTTATTATTTTCCGACAGTGCAGCATAAAACACCAAGCATGGTATTATTTCACTAAGCATGGTATCATTGTCCGACGAAAGTCGACGCCTTTTGTTAATTAGAGAATGGAGTAAAAATAAGTAATTTTTACCATTTAGTAATCGAATTGAGGAAACCATTATTCTATACGTAATGAATGTGAATACTTAAATTACATCAGTATTAATAATTCATCCCCGACACCGGGCAGATAACGGCACAGCGCCAGCGTGATCAATATCGCAATAGTAGCTTACCCCTAATTGATGCAATCAATACCGCATCACTTATGAGGGCTCTAGGCTAATTAATACAGTATGTTGAATGAAACAAACAGTGCTCCAAAGTATAATTAACAAGCCGCGTTAATACCACTTTGTCAATTAATTGTCCTAGCTCAATTAAACGTCAATTTCACAGGTGTGCAGATAAGAAACACGGAGTAAGCAATGCATTTGCTTGAATATCACTTATTGAAGCAAGTAAATCCTTATTTAATAAAAGCTCTATTAAAACTCCATAAAACCTTACTGTACGTTCGCAAAAAAGTAAGTCAAAGACTTGGTTTTATGACAAATTAAAAATATAAAAGGTCTGCCATGACCAGGACACTGAGTAGGCATTAAAGTTTTACAGCCGGAGAAGCTTCTAGCTTATCGCAGAACGTTTACACCGCGCTAAAACACAAGACGGTCCGCGTTTGGAGGTCGTCGTATTTCAGATTTCAGCTGTCTCTACTCGTTCCCACGCTTATAGGCTTATTTATAGAGCAACCCCTGAAAACCGTTAGCCAATTTAACAAGTATATATGCAGTCCTCTGACTCGCTCGTACAAAATAAATCACTTTATTTTATTGGAAAACCCTACAATCAATGTTTTACCCTTTGTGAAGGGTTCATAAACTAACGAAATTATTGGATTTGGTTAAAAACTTTGTTAAAGACATAAAATATATTTATGCTGAAACAGTGATCATATAAAGTTTTAAACACGTATATATATTTATTACCTATATTTGAAAAAAGCTTAATAAATATAAAATAAACATCCAAAATTATTATATTCCAAAAACCTAAAACCAATAAATTATTAAGGAACCAACCAAAGAATAAACTTAACAAAAATATGTATATTATAAAAAAAATAGAGCACTCATACCCATAAGTCACACGAAACATGCAATAGCCATCAATTTTAGTTTTGAACCTGCAAGAACTATAACCCTGAAACTAACTTTGGCTTGAACGTGGGCGTTAGGTAGTCAATAATGGACAAAACATGCAGGGAGTTTCTACATAAAGGCAATAATATTTATAAAAAAAAACAAGAAGCTTAAACTTAAAAATTCAAGAAGGCGAAAAATAAAGAACCCTCTATTTTACATACACTAATTTATATAAAAAAGCAAGGGTAGAAAAGCTTACAGGTTGTAAAAAAATATATCTCAGCGATGAAACTTTTGTTTCATATTTTTGATAAATTTTACCAGTGGGCGATTCTTCAATGATTTCTTGTAATCTAGGCATTTTAAGAAAATCAACCTAACAAATCCCGACCGAGTTGAAACTTTGCTCAGATGTTAAAGAAACCTCCCTAATTAAAATTCCAAAACTCCCAGGAAATCCTTGTTGTGCTCCAGCCGCCATCTTGAAAAAAACTATTCCGGTCCGTGTTTGTCTATACATTTCATTCAATTTACTCAAATAAGAGATACGAATAAAATGTGATGAGTTTTTTGTAGAGAATATAATTTCCAATAAAATGAGTCTATACAAGAACTTTTAAAAATAACTTCTGATATTATTAATTTTCTCAAATGTTGTATTTCTAATCCCCCTGCCGTAAGGAATACATATAAAATTTGTATATCATGATTTTAATTACTAATAAGTTATATTTATAGAATCCTGATGAAAATTTCAGCTACTTGACACCTCAACCATCAAAGTTAGTTCACAATAAAACCATGGTAGCTCTCAAAAATGAGACCTTTTCATAATTAACAGAAAAGAATTTTGTATCTCTTATGGTTTTGTATGAATTGAAAAATAGAGATAAATACCAACTTGAAATGGGTTTTTTCAAGTTGGCGGCTGGAGCACAACAAGTATTTTTGGGAAATTTTTGGATTTAATTTAGAGAGGTTTTCTTAAAATCTGTGCCAAGTTTCAACTTGATCAGGTTTTGTTTGTAAGCTTAAAATTCTTGGACTATTGGCTGTGTATGTGCTACTAACGTTTCACCTGCTGAAAACCGCCAAGGCTCTATGTAAGTTGACATGATAAAATAAATTGATCTTTATTTAATACAGATTGATATTTGAAGTTCAAACCAAGAATTTGTTTGAACATTTTCACGACACATTGGCCATTAATTATTGTTAAACAGACGTATTTTATTCACGCATAAAATTTATATGATAATATTAACGACAGAATCATTGGTTTATCTCCAACCAGATCCAGCCATCCATTTATGTGAACAACGCTTAAAACCCGATTAATCCGACGAGTTTTGATCGAGTGTGAAATAATGAGCGGCCGGATAACCGACGATATTCTATTAGCCACGTAAGTGACGGCTCAGACCTCCCGCTGCGTGCGTGCGTGTGCGTGCGTGTGTGTGTGTGTGTGTGTGTGTGTGTGTGTGTGTGTGTGTGTGTGTGTGTGTGTGTGTGTGTGTGTGTGTGTGTGTGTGTGTGTGTGTGTGTGTGTGTGTGTGTGTGTGTGTGTGTGTGTGTGTGTGTGAGGGTCACTACACTATAATGTTCACCGTTGCATGCGGCGGCCGCGGCGGGTCAGTCCCTATACTTTGTAATTCTCAATCACTTTCTTCAGCCGGTTTGAACGACCTTATTTGAATGCAGCTGTTCTCCGCCACTTGAAGGCACTTTGCATACTATAAACATAAACAAAGGTCGGTTTCCAGGTGCAGGTGTTGGTTGTAGTGTGATGTTAAGCAGCAACCGCTTCCGACCGTGGACAACGTCCCAGTGCATTTTCAAAAACCCGAGGTTTGGAAGTTATTCTCAACTTTCATACGCTCATTCTTTAACGACTCTTTTGTGAACATCCATAGCAATTAGCTTTTGAAGATGCTGCAGCCTATATTACTGAAGGTGTCTGAAGATTACTATATCACTATTTGTGATAACATTTGTGTTGATATTTGAGATCTCTCTGTTAGTTTTATTAGTGACTAACGTACCAACAAATCTCATTAATCACAAGAAAACGATGATCTATAAACTTTTTAAGTGTATTAGTCATGGTTTTTAACACACAAACCCCTTAATTATGGTTTATTGTACAAACACCCTAAGTTTTTCTATTGAAAATACAATAAAAGACTTCCTTTGTATATATAAATATACGTCACGTCCATTTTTGAGATGAATGGAACCTTTGTAAATAATATGTATTTTAAATAATAATCTGATTGAGCCGTCTGTACATACACGTCACGTCACGTCACGGATGGAATCGAATGCTCTGAGGAGCACACACGGCCGAATCGCCCGAATGGGGACGTGGCGTGACGTGTATAGCCTCTACCAACGTCAATTCGGCCATTCGGTATTTTAAATATATACAGGGTGAGTCTCTACTGACTACATTAATTTTAACAGTTGATTCTACTTATCAAACGGAACACAAAAATGTATGTAACCCCTTATCGGACTTGAACCGTTTAGGTGTAATGGCGTTTTTTGTGATTTTTTAAAATTACACGACTTTGTACTATTAGTTCGACGGTAAAAACCAAAACAATGTATTTATGAGATATAAATTAATATCATTAGAAAGAGAATTAAATTCCCTTCAAATTAAACATAGTATCAAAGTAATAACTCCTTATAAAACGTTTATGAAATAACATTAAAGTTGAAAATTGTTGTTTTCAGACTTTTTCCTTTAAGCTTAAGGCTCAATTAAAGCAGTTAAATTTGCCGTTTTCTTATGTCCAATTACATAAAAGACTTCCTTATTTATTTATGTTTAAAATGATGTGAAAATATTTAGGGGTCATAAGCGGAAAAATTTGAGAATTTCTTTAAAATGTTGTTAAGGTACGTTATCAGGATTGTCATCATCACTCGGTATTGGCTCTAAACACATAATTTATCACTGTTTATTTGTCTCTTATTTCTTTAATAGGGTGAATCTGATGACTAAATCAGCTGACTGGGAATTAATTGCAATAGTAATAATCAGCTGATTTTTCATTGTTTTATTGTAAAACTGTTTATTCATGTTCTTTTCAATTGTACACTACAAGTGAAACGTAACTGATGCCGTTATCATTATATCAATGTTGTTTTGAGCTGTTATGTCGTTTACAGATGAAGAATAGGTGGATATTATTGTGGTTTACGGGTTCTGTGACTAAAATGCAGCGGAATGACATCGCGAGTATCGTCGCCGCCGCGCCGCTATCCAAACAGAAGGCTTCTGAATGAACGCAGGGGTCGTAAGTGTAAAAAATGTTGAAGTTTCATAAGAACGTTGTTAGTGTACATAATTATGATTCATCGCATTGGTCCTAAACACCAGATAAATTGCAGTAAATCTGTACTTTCTTTAACAGCTGAATCTGTCAACTAAATTAGCAGATTGGGGATTCCATTGTTAACAGCAGATGTTATATGAAAAATAAACACATCACTTATAATTTAAATATACTGTTTATATCTCATCCGTCAACCGGTTTTATCATTTTAGGAGATTTTCAAAGTATCCACCGTTTACCCTGACACACATGCAAAATATCTTCCTGAATTCCCTCACAGACGCCATCAAGTTCAGTTCATCAAGTAGAAGTTCTCAAGCTGTCAAAATCCTGTTCCTTAACTCTTAAACATTTCGAACTGGTTTGCGCAAAACTTGTAATGAGGTGCCCCCAAACATAGTAGTCAAGGGGTATGAGGTCTGGAGACCACGGAGATCAAGCGATTGTTCCTCATCTTCCAATCCACATGTCTAATGTATCACTGATGTGCTGACGGACATCAACACTGAAGTGTGGGAGTGTTTCGTCTCCTTGGAAGATAATGCGCTGACGAAAATCCAAGTCTTCAAGGAGCAACGGTGATGTTTCAGCAAGTAAGTCCAGGTACTAAATGCCATTTAAGGCTGTTCGAAGGTCCTATGAGCCAGCTTACAAAGAGTCCGATCCAAACGTTTAATTTCAACTTTACATGATTAGAAGATTCGTGAACCAGGAACAGCGATGAACATTAACAAAGGTGCGTCCATTGAGAAGCCTTCTGTTTGGATAGTGGCGGCGACGGTTCTTGCGACGGCATTCCGCTGCATTATAGTCACAGAACCCGTAAACCACAATAATGTCCACTTAGTCTTCATTTGTAAACGACATGACAACTCGGAACAACGATATCTATCATTAATGGCAACAGTTACGTTTTACTTGTAGTGAACATTTGAAAAGAACATGAATAAACAGTTTTACAATAAAACAATTAAAAATCAGCTGATTATTACTATTTTTTTCCCAATCAGCTGATTTACTCAACAGATTCAGCTGGCAAAGAAATAAGAGACAAAGAAACAGAAATAAATTTGGTGTTTAGAGCCAATACCGAGTGATGATGACAATCCTGATAATGTACCTTAACAATATTTTAAAAAATTCTCAAATTTCTCCCCTCATGACTTCTTAATATTTATACATAATTTTAAATATAAATAAATAGGCCTAGGGAAGTTTTTTTATGTAATTGGACGTAAGAAAACGGCACATTTAACTGCTTTAATTGAGCCTTGAAGTTTAAAGGAAAAATTCTGAAAACTACAATTTTCAACTTTAATGTTATTTCATAAACGTTTTATAAGGAGTTATTACTTTGGTACTTTGTTAAATTGAAGGGAATTTAATTCTCTTTCCAATGATATTAATTTATATCTCATAAATACATTGTTTTGGTTTTTACCGTCGAACTAATAGTCCAAAGTCGTGTAATTTAAAAAAATCACAAAAAACGCCATTACATCTAAACGGTACAAGTCAGATAAGGGGTTATATACATTTATGTGTTCCGTTTGATAAGTAGAATCAACTGTTAAAATTAACGTAGTCAGTAGAGACTCACCCTGTATACAGGGTGTTCACTAAAAACCCTTACAGACTTTGGGATATGGTTACTTACATCAAAACTAAGAAAAAAGTTCCTGCAAACAAGGGTCCTAAAATGCTCGGTTATCCGTCTGTCGGTCTGTAAGTGTTTGTAACATGATTTTGCATAACTTAGGAACTATTAAAGATATAAACTTCAAACTCAGTACGTATATGCTGACAATTAGGACCTATTTTGGCGCGCAGTGTCAAGTTTCTACTTTGTACCATTTCAAGATGGATGCCATTTTTATATTTTAAAACTTAATATCTTAAAAACTGTAAATTTTACGAAAATTTTACAAGAGACAATAAAGTTGCGAAATTTTGTTTCCTACAAAACCATATAAAGATTATTAAAATCGAACAACAAATAACGGAGTTATTACAATTTGTCTAACAGAATTAAAGCAAGTTTGCTATAACTGCCATAAAACAAACACGTATTCTGTTGGAAAAATTGCAGTAACACTTTTAATTGTTGTTTGATATTTATGATCTTCATATTATTTTGTAGGAAATAAAATTGCGCTACTTTTTTGTCTCTTATAACATTTTCGTAAAATTTACGGTTTTTAAGATATTAAGTTTTAAATTATAAAAATGGCTGCCATTTTGAAACGGTACAAAGTAGAAACTTGATACTCCGCAACAAAATAGTTCCTATTAGTCAGCATAAACGTACCAAGTTTGAAGTTGATATCTTTAGTAGTTCCAAAGTTATGCAAAATCATGTTAAAAACACTTACAGACTGACAGATGGATAACCGAGCATTTTAGGACCCATGCTTACAGAACTTTTTTCTTAATTTTGATGTAAGTAACCATATCCCGAAGTCTGTAAGGGTTTTTCGTAAACACCCTGTATATGGGGGTTAATAGCAAACGTTACAATGGTAGCAAACTTTAAGTTTGGACGTTGTATTTTGTTAGGCATGTGATGATAATAAAATTTATATCCATCAAAATTATCTGTATACTTATTTATTGCGCCAGGGATACTTATTTAATACGCTTTTCCCCGTGACTTTGGATGTCGCATCCTGATGTGCGGATGCGAATGAGGATTTTGCGTACCGTGCGAATGCGAATGTGTATATAGCACCCCCTACGGGATCGCCGTATGTGGACGTGACGTGGCGTGACGTGACGTATATATATAGCAGTATCTTAACCTTCAACTGTTATAAAAATACTTAAAAGGTGTTTAAATCTCATACATTTTCAAAGGAAATAAATTTATTGCAGTAAAAGAAAGTATTTGACGTGCAGGACATTTTTACTTTATTTCGCAATAGTATCGGGGGTTACGAGGTTGCTGCAATAAGCAATATATATATATTTTTTTTTTTTTTCAAATATCCCTCGTTACTGAATATAACTTTTGCTTGTCCAATAATTTTTTCGCATCCTAGTACTGAATTTCTTCGTAACTGAAAGGGGTATAACATTTTAAACTTATGTCCCTATTTATGCGCTTGATTACAGCAACATCATGGACAGACGTACTACTCACTACAAAAGGTAATATTTTGACGCACTCCAAATATTTTGATGTAATATATGTAATATTTTGACGCACTCCAAATATTTTGAAATATAGTTGAAATCCTCAGTTTCCAAAACTCCCTTTACAAATATTAAATTTGATCACAATGCAGTAATGAATTAACATTTCAGTATAAGCGTAAGATATAGTCTACCTCACGCATATTTTCATTAAAAAGCCTACCACTAATTGTTACTTTTTCAGCCATGGCATCTTTACCATGGTATTAGAAGTAGGGAAATTATTTAATTCATTGACAATAAGACTCATTGTAATTTGGCACAGACACGGCAAGGGGAGCACGCGGCATAAGTACAAATATGCATAAACAATAAAAACCTAGATGAACTCATAACATTGTTAGTTGTTGATAACAGGACAGGTGAAATATGATGTGCTAACCGTGCTCCCTATCTTCTTCCAAGTTTCCAGGTTTTAATTTCTTTTATTTAAGTTGTCTTTTTTAATGAAAGGAAAACAATTTAATATTTATACTTTATGTACCGCATAAATATTGATCTCGGAATTTTAAACATGTTGAGTTTTTAAGTTTTCCTTCCAGAGGTTCTACCACCTTGATAAAAGATTCATTTGATAATGGTTTTAATCTCAAAGAGAAAATACATGGACTTAGAGTCACAGGATCTACTTCAATACAAACTTCCAAATCACAGGGGGTTAAAAATATCACATATTAATAATGGCTTTTGAATTATTTGTATTTTTAGCTGTTAATAAAGTTGTGTTGAAATTACAAAACAAGAGTTTGACTGAAGAATATATGACTTAACAGCAAACTTGGGCGAACGCAAGTTAGCTTGTTTACTTGAACGAAGTTATACAATTGTAAGTGAACCTTCATCTGGCAATCCATGGCAACTGAGTTCACAACAACGTTACGAACTTGTGTCTCGGGCTCGTCAGCATGTTCAGCCGGCGTCTTTTACTCCGTCATATCTTAGATAGTCTTACCATCTTCTAATAATCTGTAGGCAAATCACTTAATTATAATAATGGAGAATAAGCGGTATCAGCAAACTGACACACACTTTCTCGTTGAAGCCATTTAAAGTAAGAACCCCCACAGTAAAATGAGACCAATTTAAAATTATCTCAAACAAATAAATAAAAAATTTGAACAAAAACTCGAATCAACGGAAATGTCGGCTTTAGAATTTTTGCCATAAGAATAACATTAGACAACGTACTGCGAATACCGTCAAACGAAAATATCAATTACCTGTGCAACCAGTTGACGTAGGTCTATAGGCTAATAGTTCTAAGTACTGAATTATTTATTTTTAAGCCAAAACTAAGCAAGTATATTTTGATTAACTACTGTAATTTTAAGTAAATTTTAAAATTTTGAAAAATTTGAGATATACATCACTTAAATCCCCATAACTTTTTAACCTAAATTTTTACAGAGATGCGGGTGTGTTATTTTGTTTGTCATCGTAAGCAGTAAAAACGGTTCAATTATTATCAAAACCGTTAGAGCCGTTTTTGAGAAATTTGGATTTTAGAAGTTTATATGGGTTTCTGAAAATACACTTAAATAGTTAAGTAGGCCTCTAACTTGTATTCTATCTCTAATTGCTTATTATTAATTAGTATATTTACAAATACTTAGGCGGTTACTTTTAACATGTACATGGAAGCAGAAATAAAGGGTTCACAAAAAATCGTCATTATTACTTATTTTATAATGAGTGATTCGTTCATTACAAAATAATTATTATAATTATATTGAATTAAAAAAATAAATTCAAATATAAGTAATAAATTTGTCTATTGTAGACTAACTGCAGAGCATAAATTTTATTGTGGGATTTAAAATAGTATAGTTTTTATTCCTGTAAAATTAGGCGCGTCCAAACACAGTTTAATATATTAAACCATATAGTTCAAGCAAATCGTGTTTTAGCTCCTTAGTAAATTAATGATCGAAGCAGGGCCGGCGACAGGGGGGGGGGCAGGGGGGGCAAATGCATAGGGGCCCGGGCTTGCAGGGGGCCCGGAAACACCAAAAAAGGGCCCAAAATGGTAGAAAATGGTCCCAAAAACACACGCGAAACAAGTAAAAAAAAGGTCGCCAGGTTTTAGGGCCCGGAGTTGTAGATTGCACAGAGGCCCGAAAATCCTGTCGCCGGGCCTGGATCGAAGTGGCAATATGAGACATCTTCATGAAAACAACAACAGACAGTTCATTCCTGTTCACAGAATAAACGACTCAGGAATGTGCTTATAATAATTAAAAAATTACTTTACGCTAATTTTTAATCATTATTTTTAAACTTAAATACTTCAACATTTCGGTTATCATTTGGTTTTCTAAGTAAGTTGATTTGACCAAATCATGTGTAGTTCATGGATAATTAACTCATAATGATAATTTTATACATAGTGATAAAAATAACTTTTATTCGGCGAGAATATGGCTTTTGATTTTACTCAATCACATAAAGTCTTAGGCTTTATTAATTATTTTTGTATTTTTCATTAAGTAGAATCATGCAAGATCTAAACCATACTACTTTTACTTTATTATGTAAAGACAATGATATTAATATTTTAGCATGTCTCTAATTTTACATTTAACGTGACTATCAGTTCGTATTTATTGGAGGATGGATATTTTTTACGTAAAATGTCGACTGACACTTAATTTCATTTCGCAATTTTTGAATACACTTTGTAATAATATTTAGAGTACGTGTAGTCCTCTGCTCAAAATAGACCGTACAGCACAGTTTTTAAGAGAAAAGCTATCTACACCCATAGTGAAATTATTGAAATGAATAAATAATTTGTTATTTATGTAGTGAATGGTATTAATAAAATATGAAAACTTGAAGTCCCCTTAAATGCCTCTGTTTACCGATAATTTTAATAAGATTTCTTTAACTCAGTTGTACTAATGAGAGAGTCGGATGGACTGTTAGTTATTTAAGCCGAAAATACTAAAAATAATGTCATAAGCACCGTTTTCGGAAGTACTTTAATATTATGTCGTGAGAAAAGGAACCTAATTTTTTCAGCGAGGAAAATACCATTCCTGATATCATGTAGCATTATTACTTTTTTACAAGTGCCGTACCCATTAAACGTTTTAATCTTTGTAATTAATCGAGATAATGTCAGTTCCAATTAGACTTAAGGCCCCAAGTTAGCATAATCAGGGAAATTATTTAATTCATTGACAATAAGACTCATTTTAATTTGGCACAGACACGGCAAGGGGAGCACGCGGCATAAGTACAAATATGCATAAACAATAAAAACCTAGATGAACTCATAACATTGTTAGTTGTTGATAACAGGACAGGTGAAATATGATGTGCTAACCGTGCTCCCTATCTTCTTCCAAGTTTCCAGGTTTTAATTTCTTTTATTTAAGTTGTCTTTTTTAATGAAAGGAAAACAATTTAATATTTATACTTTATGTACCGCATAAATATTGATCTCGGAATTTTAAACATGTTGAGTTTTTAAGTTTTCCTTCCAGAGGTTCTACCACCTTGATAAAAGATTCATTTGATAATGGTTTTAATCTCAAAGAGAAAATACATGGACTTAGAGTCACAGGATCTACTTCAATACAAACTTCCAAATCACAGGGGGTTAAAAATATCACATATTAATAATGGCTTTTGAATTATTTGTATTTTTAGCTGTTAATAAAGTTGTGTTGAAATTACAAAACAAGAGTTTGACTGAAGAATATATGACTTAACAGCAAACTTGGGCGAACGCAAGTTAGCTTGTTTACTTGAACGAAGTTATACAATTGTAAGTGAACCTTCATCTGGCAATCCATGGCAACTGAGTTCACAACAACGTTACGAACTTGTGTCTCGGGCTCGTCAGCATGTTCAGCCGGCGTCTTTTACTCCGTCATATCTTAGATAGTCTTACCATCTTCTAATAATCTGTAGGCAAATCACTTAATTATAATAATGGAGAATAAGCGGTATCAGCAAACTGACACACACTTTCTCGTTGAAGCCATTTAAAGTAAGAACCCCCACAGTAAAATGAGACCAATTTAAAATTATCTCAAACAAATAAATAAAAAATTTGAACAAAAACTCGAATCAACGGAAATGTCGGCTTTAGAATTTTTGCCATAATAATAACATTAGACAACGTACTGCGAATACCGTCAAACGAAAATATCAATTACCTGTGCAACCAGTTGACGTAGGTCTATAGGCTAATAGTTCTAAGTACTGAATTATTTATTTTTAAGCCAAAACTAAGCAAGTATATTTTGATTAACTACTGTAATTTTAAGTAAATTTTAAAATTTTGAAAAATTTGAGATATACATCACTTAAATCCCCATAACTTTTTAACCTAAATTTTTACAGAGATGCGGGTGTGTTATTTTGTTTGTCATCGTAAGCAGTAAAAACGGTTCAATTATTATCAAAACCGTTAGAGCCGTTTTTGAGAAATTTGGATTTTAGAAGTTTATATGGGTTTCTGAAAATACACTTAAATAGTTAAGTAGGCCTCTAACTTGTATTCTATCTCTAATTGCTTATTATTAATTAGTATATTTACAAATACTTAGGCGGTTACTTTTAACATGTACATGGAAGCAGAAATAAAGGGTTCACAAAAAATCGTCATTATTACTTATTTTATAATGAGTGATTCGTTCATTACAAAATAATTATTATAATTATATTGAATTAAAAAAATAAATTCAAATATAAGTAATAAATTTGTCTATTGTAGACTAACTGCAGAGCATAAATTTTATTGTGGGATTTAAAATAGTATAGTTTTTATTCCTGTAAAATTAGGCGCGTCCAAACACAGTTTAATATATTAAACCATATAGTTCAAGCAAATCGTGTTTTAGCTCCTTAGTAAATTAATGATCGAAGCAGGGCCGGCGACAGGGGGGGGGGGCAGGGGGGGCAAATGCATAGGGGCCCGGGCTTGCAGGGGGCCCGGAAACACCAAAAAAGGGCCCAAAATGGTAGAAAATGGTCCCAAAAACACACGCGAAACAAGTAAAAAAAAGGTCGCCAGGTTTTAGGGCCCGGAGTTGTAGATTGCACAGAGGCCCGAAAATCCTGTCGCCGGGCCTGGATCGAAGTGGCAATATGAGACATCTTCATGAAAACAACAACAGACAGTTCATTCCTGTTCACAGAATAAACGACTCAGGAATGTGCTTATAATAATTAAAAAATTACTTTACGCTAATTTTTAATCATTATTTTTAAACTTAAATACTTCAACATTTCGGTTATCATTTGGTTTTCTAAGTAAGTTGATTTGACCAAATCATGTGTAGTTCATGGATAATTAACTCATAATGATAATTTTATACATAGTGATAAAAATAACTTTTATTCGGCGAGAATATGGCTTTTGATTTTACTCAATCACATAAAGTCTTAGGCTTTATTAATTATTTTTGTATTTTTCATTAAGTAGAATCATGCAAGATCCAAACCATACTACTTTTACTTTATTATGTAAAGACAATGATATTAATATTTTAGCATGTCTCTAATTTTACATTTAACGTGACTATCAGTTCGTATTTATTGGAGGATGGATATATTTTACGTAAAATGTCGACTGACACTTAATTTCATTTCGCAATTTTTGAATACACTTTGTAATAATATTTAGAGTACGTGTAGTCCTCTGCTCAAAATAGACCGTACAGCACAGTTTTTAAGAGAAAAGCTATCTACACCCATAGTGAAATTATTGAAATGAATAAATAATTTGTCATCCATGTAGTGAATGGTATTAATAAAATATGAAAACTTGAAGTCCCCTTAAATGCCTCTGTTTACCGATAATTTTAATAAGATTTCTTTAACTCAGTTGTACTAATGAGAGAGTCGGATGGACTGTTAGTTATTTAAGCCGAAAATACTAAAAATAATGTCATAAGCACCGTTTTCGAAAGTACTTTAATATTATGTCGTGAGAAAAGGAACCTAATTTTTTCAGCGAGGAAAATACCATTCCTGATATCATGTAGCATTATTACTTTTTTACAAGCGCCGTACCCATTAAACGTTTTAATCTTTGTAATTAATCGAGATAATGTCAGTTCCAATTAGACTTAAGGCCCCAAGTTAGCATAATCAGTTGCAATATTGACTGTTATGCTATTCAAGTTGCTGCATAATTAGAGAGAGATTATGAGCGGGTTAATTTCTGTCTAGTAATACGATAAAAATTAAAATATGTATTTCGCTACTGTCAGTTAATTGTATTACTTATGGTTGTTTGTTTGATGATTTTTACCCGATAAATCTTTTTAAAAGTATATTTTTTATGTTAGTATTTTCATTCCACTCCTTTGATACTCCTCATGTTAATGTTTACTCTAATTCAAGCTTAGACCTCTCACAAATCAAATCCTTATTGGTTTTCGCTACTTTTGTGTAGTCCTAATTAATTGTGCTGTAAATGCACTCTAATAAATGTTTGAAAAAGGTGGAATCATTTCGGATCTCATTGTTTTTGTACTGCAAATCAGTAACATAAATAATTTATTCTAAAGCTGAGTTTAATCTATACAGGGTGAGTTTAAAATGCTCCCCCCCCAAATTGTTGATTAGTTAATAAGCGATGGTTTGTGGATTCGGTATTTCCAGGTGGGGATTAACGTCCGGACGTGAGCAGTACCTTAATTCAAAGGACCATCCTCATAATTAATAGACCAGTTTGTGATTGGTTGGCAAAATTGTGGATCGGATCTTACGTTAAACTATTGTTGCCTTAGCTGCCTATGGCTGTTGGGCTATTAATCAAAGTCCTGCCTAAGAAACAATTCAACCGTAGTAAGTAATGAGACTACAAGATCACGCACAATCATCCTACACTCTTCCTTCAATCCCATTCCGGTTAAAATACGCAGCCAGTGCTGTGTCCTGGTTTTAAATAGGAATTAAAGATATTTTAAATTATATTAGGAAAAGTTTGGGGGGATATTTAAGACTCGCCCTATATAAATAATTATTGGTCAGGAGTTAAATACTTTTTAAAGTGATGACACCTAGAAATTCTGATTGTTAATAAAGATATGTAAACACACTCATTTAATTTAATGCATTCTTGTTTTATTTATGTGAAGTCAGGCATTAAATTACACAAAACTTCAAGTAGATAAAAGCTTGGAAACAATCGAGATAACTATAACACAGTTAGTTGTAATTTAGTATGTCATAAATTTCTTTGTTATACATTATTTAGTTGACTCTGAAAGTTTCTGCTTATTGGTGTTATTTCTGTCTTGTAATCTTTAATTTTTCTAAAATTATTCAAGATTTTCAGATTGCTCAATTATTATGAGTTTGATCTTGATGTTTTCAAAGACAGTTTAAATATTCTTAAATATTAGTTCAGGCAACGAATGCTCAAAAAAAGGTATAGAGAAAATTGCATGGATCACAATTTTTGACTTTGTAGCTTTGTTTGAACTAGTTAGGAGGTGAACATATATATAAGTCCCCGTCCGTAATCCCTGAGCGGTGGGAGGGAGGGGTCTGAAGGTACCATTTTTTGGGTTTTCCTAAATATCTTGAAAAATATAACTTTTAGTATTCCCTATTACGTTTGAAAATTAAAGAAAATTAAATTTCCTGTATAAAAAGTACATAATATGTCTACTTTGGTCCAACCATTTATAAGGTAAGCACTAATTTTATTAATAATCAAACAAATATCCCTTCTATAAGAAATACATGTAAACCTCTACATGAAACTCGATCACACATACCGATTTTGGGTAAACCGAGTGACTACTCGAACTTTCGAATATCTTGTGAGACTTAAGGATTTCGAGTAGATTCGAATAGTGTATACTCGGCTTGAAAAAATCCGAGACGCTCGTGCAATCGCACGCCCCTAATATTGTCTTCAATAATCTATCAAATTATATATTTTTACAGATATTTGCAGAAAGAGTTGACAAGTTTTTGTTTGCTTCAAAAGCTTAACGTTGAACTTAATGTAAGATTATTTTAGTTTTGATATTCTTATTTATTTTTGTATGACACTATATTATTTTTTTCGATAACCTTGGTAATCTTCTATATATATAAAGGAGTAGGGGTTTTCTATCGGACAGCAAATCTCCGAAACTATAAGACCTAAACAGTTGAAATTTGGCACATGTGCTCTCCTTGGGTCTTAGATGCACACTAAGAAACGGTTTTACAAAATTCCCAAAGGGTTTTGCCCTATGGTACTTCAAAGTTTTAATGTTAAATTATAGGGAAGGATATAAGGTTGTCATGGCAACCTTAAGACGTCTGACAAATTAAATCCTAAAAAAAGACAGGGGAAGTTTTTTTGTTTTCCACGGGTGAAACCGTGTTGATCAGCTAGTCTATATATAAAGCTAGTTGTAAATGGGAACAGCTTGATTTGTCGATTGGTTTGTCTTCTATGATAAAATATTTGCATGATTTTGAAAGCAAATGAGGCTTCAAAGGTCAACTATTTATATTTCAATGGAAAATAATATTCCCTCTCTTCTTCAACGTAATAATATGCCAGTAATGATTGGTTTGGAACCCTCCCTATCTTTAAAGGTTTTAAGTTATAAACACCCATGTTGAACCGCATAGTTAGAAAATATATTTAAAAATATTTTAATGTGCGACACCCCGGGGACACGGCTGCATCCGTCAGCCGCCGCGGCCGGCCCGCCCATCACATGATTTATTGTTCTCAAAATAGTGTTTGATTCCCTCAACGTCTTGAGAACCTTCTTGCTTTTTTAACAGCTGGGACTATTTCATTCTCTCAGTTAAAAAATATTATTTAGGCTCCTAGCTTTCAACTACTGACAAGTTAGATAACTTTGTAAACAACGGGTTTGGATGGGAAAGGAAGATTTCAGTTTAGTATAATATTATCTATTCATTTAAAGTGTTTTAAAATATATAACAAAGAAAATGTGATTGGTACCGCTTAAAACTTTTACGAACGTTACATAGTAGGACCACAGATGAATTATGATTGAGTCATCAAGTTATGTCTTTACTTTACTTAATCGTTAGGGCTGAAAATTCTACATAGATTTATACCGATATAAAGTATAAATCATCCCCCCCGATCATCCCGATTTAATTTATTAGGTTGTGTAGTAGACCATAATCGTGGCATAAATATCTAAAACATGTGCTAGTGTTTGAATTAAACAAATTAAACGATTTCAGGTAACTTAGAACTTGTAATTAGGGCAAACTGATACAAAATAGGTCACAAAAGAATGGAATGGTTCCGCACAACATCTAAAGTCTTGCATTGCTTTAAGACGCTACGCTGAAAGCAAGAAACGGTCAGATAATTCAATATTCTGATGGGATGAAATTATTGTATGTTTGTGATATGTAAATCTTCGACATTCTAGGCCCGTCTGTCTTGCCAGTCTGAAATTCGTAAAGCTCGAGACCTTGTGTATTCAGTAATTGTGTCAATAGGGCCTTTTTTTAATAAAAATGATCCGACCTTTATGAAATGTGGTAAAGACGTCTAAAGTGGTAATCACTCTTACGAGTTCGATAATCAGTGCGACTGGACCATCAGACAGGCGGGTCAAAGAGAATAAACCCCCCAAAAAGGGGTTTTTGTTTTAACAAAAAAAATTAATTAATAAAATATCTAGTTGCATTACTAAATTCAGTAAAAAATAACATTAAGTATTTTTGATCATTGCTCTATGTCCTTTGATTATCGAGATATTGAAGTACACAGTATACTGTCCCTATGCTAACCTTATGGAAAATAAAATGGAATTCAATTTCGCCCTTACTTCTCAAAATATATTATGAAACTTAGTTCATGGCTTCCTCTAGTTAAGACCTAATGTATTTTAGCATTCTCTGTTTATATTCTAGAGTAGTAGGAACCTCCGATTTTTACATTGTCATAGCACCAAACCTGCATACTCATTCCCCATTTTAGCATTTTAGCATTCTCTGTTTATAATTCTTGAGTAGTAGAAACCTCCGATTTTTACATTACCATAGCACCAAACCTGCATACTCATTCCCCACTTTATCTTTATGGAAAATAAAAAATATGCCATGTTTTCATTATTTTTTAACATATCTTATTTGGTATGGTTTCTTATAGCTCAGTTCTACGGAACATTAAATTAAAACCACACAATATTCACACACCTTCTGCAGAAAACCTACTTACTGTTCTTCGTATTTTAGCATTCTCTGTTTATATTCTTGAGTAGTAGAAACCTCCGATTTTTACATTACCATAGCACCAAACCTGCATACTCATTCCCCATTTTCAGTATTTTAGCATTCTCTGTTTATATTCTTGAGTAGTAGAAACCTCCGATTTTTACATTACCATAGTACCAAACCTGCATACTCATTCCCCATTTTATCTTTATGGGAAATAAAAAATATGCAATGTTTTCATTATTTTTTAACATATAATATTTGGTATGGTTTCTTATAGCTCAGTTCTACAGAACATTAAATTAAAACCGCTCAATATTAACACACCTTCTGCAGAAAACCTACTTACTGTTCTTCGTATTTTAGCATTCTCTGTTTATATTCTTGAGTAGTAGAAACCTCCGATTTTTACATTACCATAGCACCAAACCTGCATACTCATTCCCCATTTTCAGTATTTTAGCATTCTCTGTTTATATTCTTGAGTAGTAGAAACCTCCGATTTTTACATTACCATAGTACCAAACCTGCATACTCATTCCCCATTTTATCTTTATGGGAAATAAAAAATATGCAATGTTTTCATTATTTTTTAACATATAATATTTGGTATGGTTTCTTATAGCTCAGTTCTACAGAACATTAAATTAAAACCGCTCAATATTAACACACCTTCTGCAGAAAACCTACTTACTGTTCTTCACATTATTCTTATGGAGATTAGCAAATTATGTCATATCTTGCTTATTTTTGTTTAAAATATGTTTTTGCGAATTTTAAATTTACTGAGTATGCAGGTCTGCTGCAACGGGGTATTTTTATGAACAAATTATGGTAGCCCTTAATGGTGTAAGCAATATTAATATTAATCTTTAAATAAACATAAGGTAAATAAGAAGAAAAATAGTTTGAATATAAGAATTTATCTAACTGCAATGTAGCTAAACAATGTAACCTATACTACTTCAACTGCGGGGTTTAAGATGCAGACGAATGAGAGATGCAAGTTTACAACTCTATTGTGAACTCAGCAGTAATGAAATGCAAGATGAAGTTTCACTAGAGTCTTACAGCTTTACGTCATACAAACAATGTGTGACATAAGTTTGCTTATTCACGTGTAACTTCATACCTCTAAAGAATTTTACAGTCCAATTGAAATAAATATACAGCTCGTAAATATAATAAAAGGGATTTCATAAAACACGTTTTTCAAGGGAGAGAGTGAATTTCAAAATAAATGACGCTTGTGATCGCAGATTACCATCTTGTGGAGAAACACCGAAAGAAAATGTCTAATTTATTTTACAAAACCAAGGTTACAAAAAAAACACACATTTAAAATTACATTAAAATTACAAATTTAATTGCAACAAATTTAATTTAAATTACAAATTACAAATTTAATTTTTTTTTTATTTTTTTACAAATTGTAATTTATTTAAAATTATATTTAGGTTACATTTAAAATTATGTTACTTTTAATTTTAAGATTTATGAAATTAAATATTGTTTTTGTACAAATGACAATGAAAACTATCCTTTTAGGTTTTCCATCAATCGAATGCAATGGTTAATTGAACATAGCAGACTGACCATGAACTGAACTGACTTTCTCATGGTTGATGTGACTCAGTGTCTCCGGATGCCAAATATATCCCCTTTGTCATCAAAAACCGTTAAGAACCTATTGCAAAAATTATAGTTGTGTTCCTTTAATACCCCCGTTGCAGCAGACCTGCATACTCAGCGACTTTCAATTAAAAAAAAACAAATACTACCATCCCATGTAGTGAGATATGACATGTTTACGTAATACCCATAAGAATAACATGGGGAATGAGTATGCAGGTTTCCTGCTACAGGCATGTTAAAACTGGGTGTTTTTAGCGAATTTCCCCTATAGGGAAGAAGCTGTTACCGTAGGTCTCAATGGTAAGACCTAAGCCTAAAACCATCATAACTTTTCTTTTTGAGGTCCTCAGATGCCAAAAACACCATTCGTTCACTTTCATAAATATATATATATATATCTATATATATATATCTATATATATATATCTATATATATATATATATGTGTCTTTAAGCACGATAACTTGCGCAAAAATGGTCCAATCGGAATGAAATTTGGCATAGACGTGTAAAGTAGTAATTATTCGGACGAGTTCGTAAACCAGCCCGATCGGACCACCAGGAGGGGGGGTAAAGGGGGGTAAACCCCCCCAAAAATGGGTTTTTTGAGATTTTTACATAGAAAAATAAAATTTTTCAAATTTTTATTGGCACCATTGAATTCAGCCCAAAAAAACAAACAATTTAGTATTTTGAATCATGGCTCTATGTCCATTGGTTGCCGAGATATTGAAAGTGGTAAACGCAGTACGTTGTCCCAATGTTAACCTTATGGGAAATAAGTAAAATTCTATATCTCGCTTATTTCTCAACATATCTTGATAAAACTTGGTAAATGGCTTCTTCTAGTTCAGATCTACTAAATATTGAATTAAAACCACCCAGTTTTAATATACCTGTAGCAGCAAACCTCCATACTCATTCCCCATGTTATTCTTATGGAGCTTACAAAAACATGTCAAATCTCGCTTTGTTGGATCGAAATATGTTGTTTTGCACTTGAAATTCGCTGAGTATGCAGGTCTGCTGCAACGGGGGTATTATTTCAATATTTAGTAGATCTTATCTAAAAGAAGCCATTTACCAGGTTTTATCAAGATATGTTTAGAAATAATGGAGATATGGAATTTTTTTTATTGCCCATAAGGATAACATGGGGAATGAGTATGTAGGTTTCCTGCCACAAAAATGGAAATTTCGGGGATTTTAGACTGAAATACATGAAATCTCATCTAGATGAAGCTACAAACCAAGTTTTATTAAGATATGTTGAAAAATAAGCGAGATATAGAATTTTACTTATTTCCCATAAGGTTAACATTTGGACAACGTACAGTGTTTACTACTTTCAATATCTCGGTAACCAATAGACATAGAGAAATGATACAAATACTAAATTGTTTGTTTTTCGGACTGAATTCCATGGTGCTTGACAAAATTTGATAAATTTTATTTTTCTATGTAAAAAACCCAAAAAACCCATTTTTTGGGGTTTTTCCTCCTTTACCCTCCCTTCTAGTGGTCCAATAGGACTGGTTTCTCGAACTCATCCGAATAATTACTACTTTACACATCTATGCCAAATTTCATTCCGATCGGAGCATTTTTGTGAGCGCTATCGTGCTTACAGACACACACACACGCACACACACACACACACACACACACACACACACACACACACACACACACACACACACACACATATATATATATATATATATATATACATAAATTTGAACGAATGGTGTTTTTTGCTTCTGGGGGCCCCAAAATGAAAAGTTATCATGGTCTTGGGCTTAAGTCTTACCATGAAACCTACGGTAATAGCTTCTTCCTAAAGGGGAAATTCACTAAAAGTAATTGTATAATTTATCTTAATTATTAAAATCAAAATTTAACTGTCTTCAAATCAAAGGAATCTGACGAATACTTTTAGAATTTGCTTAAAAATGAATCAACGAACCCAACTTGATGAGGAGAAAGCAAACGCCTCGAAAGATAAGATGCGCAATGTGAGGCGCATAATTCATCCGACCAGTTATCTTCAGCAAGTGGTGTTTTACAGATGTGATTTCACCTTCACACTTTAAATTACACTTTTGGTATAGACGTTTCAACGAATTTGTGATGAATATTCATAAAATTTCAACACAATTTACTGTAACTTGACACCTGATATAATGTTCTGAAATAATTACGCAAGCCATATTTTTAATCCAAGTAGAAAAAGGTACATATTATAAATCTATAATATTTTACATCCATTTTATAGTTTGCTCAAAGGACAGGTTTCAAATGATAAAATATTTGTTTTTTTTTACAATTATAACATTGTCATGGTTCTCCGCAGTCCGCAGCAACTATACTGTATATTAATTGCAATATGTTATTGTTAAAATTTGGGAAAAACTAAAATAAATGATCGATCGGCAATAGTCAGCCTTGGGAAGCGAGAAGAGCTTGTATTGAAATATTTCATGAAAATTAAACTTCTCCTTATTTTTTCTGTCATTTCGTGTGTTCACACTTTCTACTCCAATGAAGAATAAATTTATTTATTTATTTATTTATTTTACATGCAACAATACAGGTTATATTCCCAATTACATTGTGCATGTTGCAGAAGAAGACATGCAGTTATCATAAAGTCCACAATATTTCAGTCCAGTCCAGTTCAACGAACCTAATTATCACTATTAATGCAAGTAACAAAAAAACAAATAAATAAATAGCGTAACAGTAACAGTAACAATAAACAAATATTAACAATAATCAACAACAATAAACTCTGCTAAGACTTAACAATAACAAGGCTCCAGAGTAGCGAGAGAAAATAAACAAAAGAACTGTTAAAACATCTTATTAAATTCAGTGTATTTTTATCTATTACATATATTGGTTGGATTCTAGCTAAAAACTCTCTGCTAAAAAGATTATTTTAAAATATTTGTTCCTGCTTGTGAAGCAGCCACACGATACTTCACACTGAAATGCAGATAATACTGAAATAACGGCTGTGTAAAAAAATAAGTCAGTAAATGTGGCATTCAGATTTGAACAAACATGGTGCCTATTCATCATTTCATGTATTTTACCTTGTTTGGGTTTAACTATTGTGTTAACACAGTTCACTATATGGAAAAATTCTTGAGCAATTTGAAGTAGAGGTATTTAATCATTGTTATATGTATTGTAAATTATGTTAATGTACAAAAAATATACTATTATCAATCAATGCTGGTAATACATCTCCTTCCTTCTTCTTCAAAATATAACATACTTACTAATTTTACGTCCCTTGCAAGTAGCAGAGAAGTAGGATAAATTTGATAAAGTGAAGAACCATGTAAACATAGCCATATTTTCAACAAGTTCTAAACGAACTGTGGAAATATGTTCCGGAACTTCTTACCTTATTTCTAACCATATGATACTTTTTCCTTTAGAAAATCTATCAAAAGCTTTGATGAGGGTTTTCAACATTATAATATCTGCTTATTTAAAGCCATAGTTTTTGATATTGAATAAATATTTCCAAGGATTTGGCACCAAACAATTCAATTGTATTCCAAAATCAATCTGGAAAATAGTTAGTTTTTCTTGTATGAAAAGTTATGGTAAGATTAATTGTAAGGGATTTTTTGAGGGATTAACATCACATCGCCCTCTTCTTGTTCTTATTCAATTCATCCGGGGATTCGTTCCGCTCATATTCACTGGTTTATTAAAAAGGGCTAGGGTAACATCACGCGTCTCTAATAAAGTCATAGGAATTTGTTCAACTGGGACTAATACGATCAACATATTAGGAATGTTGATTGTGACTTATTAATATGTTTTTTAATATATCCTTAATATTCTGTATTAACGCTTTATACAAATGTTTCAGTCACTGATATTAGTGGACTGTTATTGGATTAACTTCAACTCTATCATCATCACTTTTTTATATTTGTGTAGAATTTCAATTTTGAAAGATTACATAGTTAATCCTTTCAAAAGAATCATTATGTATAACTTTTCAGATTATACTTTCAGTAAAGACAAAAACCAACAAACCTCGATAAAGTTAAAGTAGTAAAAGAATATACATATACTCACACACTAGGTAGAATAGCCTATCGTACCTTAATTTGTTTGTCTAAATTGATCCAAGATTTTTGAAAACAGACAAAAATATAGGAGAGTGGGAGGTAAATATTTATTATTATTTTGTCATTCAACAATAACTTTTAAGGTTATTAAGTTCAAACGAAGTATCGTTGAAATATATACAGCATTAAATTTACAGGATTAAATATAAAATTTCAGAAACGGTTATAAAATTTAAGGTTGTCCAAATAGCACAGTTTGGTAAGTTCCATACAAATGATTAAAGGCAAACAGAGTAATGGTGTCGTTTTATCAGAGGAATAATTCAAGCAAATATTTGAAATAGAAATGAAGTTTACGTGCTTCGTTTGAATGTCACGGTAGTTTACACCTTTTGATTAAAATTATAAAAGTTTTTTACTTTTCTCTGAATTATTATTTATTGTTCTATCTTATTCTATTAAATATATAACGGTAACATTATTTCAATGGTAACAAAATTATGAACCATATGTTTAGAATACGGTGTTATAAATTTTACCACCTGCAAAAATGGGATTGTTAGCAGTAGGAGACCAAATTAACCAAATCAACATTTGGAGGGTAAACCAAATTAACATTTGCATTGAAAGGTAAATTCATGACAAGCTAATTCCTCCCCTTCACAATCTTATTGTTTCAGGAATTTATGCAAAACCAATTTAACAGTATAACTATTTAATTTATTTCGTATCAAGTAAGGACTTCAAGCAACATGGAAATCACAATTCAATCAAAATTAGGTTTGCGTCTTTTACGCAATTTGGATTACGTGGTTGCATTTCAGTTGTTTAGCTGACGCAAAACAGTAGAAGTTTAACGAATGCATTAATCGATTATTAATTGGATTAGTCGTGCAGTTTTGGTACCTCCTGTCTATGAGTAACTCTGTAAAATAGATTCAATAACCTAGTAGCTGACGGATATAATTTTTTTAATTTTATTTTGTTTGCTCTGAGATTAAATACCACAAAATGTCACGAAGAAAGTTTACTCTGAATACAAATTTTAGCAACCCAAAGACATTTTCAGAAATTAAATAATTTCTAAATGTTTACGCTAAATAATAATTTGTAAAAAACATAGTAATTTGTATCAGGTATTCAGCTTTTTCCCCAAGGGTTCTGTAAACGGACGCACCACCAGGACGCATTGCACCAGGACACATGTGTTTAAGTGTCTTTGGCAGTATGTCCATTACTCGTCATTTGAAGGAATCATAGTTATTCACAAACACTCTCAATACAGAGCCAGAGCTTTTGGGGTGATTGATTGTTATTTAAATATTGAGGGGGGAGAAATGTAGACCCTGCAACCAGTGATTTATTACAATGGAATATATTTCCTTACATGAATAAAAGAGAAACTATTTTTTGTACTTTGAAAAGGATTAAAATTATGCATACATCCTTTTCGGGATTCTAAAAAATATATGGTAAAATACAAATGTAAATTAGTAAAATAAATATTGAATAAATTACGGCGAATCTACAATCTTATTAAAGTTTGTAAACTTTTCAATTATAAATTACATAAAAATGTTACATATACTTTTATTAGTACGCCTATATCAAAAATTAACGTGGTTTATTATTATAGACTATGCACAAAAAAGTAGTGGGTGTTCGTTTTAATTCATGAAAATCACTGAGTTTGTAGATTTTCTGTGACGGGGAATATTATTTTAGACATTTATGTCATCACCTGCCAAAGAGTAATATTTCATTTTATTGTTTAAAAGGTTTATAACGTCATGTCATGCCCACGTTTGTGTAATAAGTCTTTCATCTCTTTTATAACCGTTTATATAAAGGAAAAATAACCCTCGATGAAAATATTCTAGGAATTAAAATTCACTTTGTGAAAAATAATAACGTGTGGAAGCTGTATTGCCGCTGGGTAACGTAATAAGTTATTCGCATTCTCTTTATTCGCCACACTGTAGTCTTTTAAACGATTAAAATTATAAATAGGCGTCATTTGCATAATTTTGGTCTGTTGAAATATGGGATTACATTTTACTATAGGCTAGAACAATATTTTAATATAAGTCAGTTGCACCTGACTAAAAAAAGGTAACTTAAAATTATCAGTCTCAAAGGGTATTTTCAAATTTTAATGTCAAACTTCTTCTGCTCCATCTGGAGGATTGGTATTTTCCGCTTTTCAAACGGGAAACATGAAACAAAAAACGGACATTATGGGGCATAACATCAATCTAAAATATAAATTGTTTCAGCAAGCATCATAATACCAGCGACCACTTAGTACAAATATATACGGAGTATGCCTATCTTACTAGGATTACAGCAAATGAAGTCTGGGCCGCCATACTATCTAGGTATAAAAAGGCGTTTAAAACCGCGTAATCTGGCAATGATCACGTTTCAAATAACTCTTATTTTATACCATTTAGCATTGAGGCTTAAGGTTGAAATATTGCATGTGAAGAGTCATGTAGTTTTAAACGGTAATAGTATCAATCATATTTCAAAAATAATTTTTTTCTATTAAAAAAAATAAAAAAGTCATTAGCTATTATTCAACTTTAAAACTTGACATGAAAGAAGTAGTTAACTACTACTTTTTTTTGGTCAGGCAAAATAGAAAACGGTGGATACTGTTGCTAAAAAGTAGAATTTTTTAATCGCATTTTTGAAAAAAATAGCTAATATATTTCAATCGTCGTAGCTAAACCTTTGGTTGATAACTTAGTTTTTGTGACAGTTTATCCGTGCGGTGCCTGCATGAAAACAAAGTCAATTCTAAACTGATCTTTACAAAATTACAGTCAACTACAAAAATACAAACGATATAAAATTAAAGGTCTGAATCTCATAATCAATATGGTACCAATTATAAATAGTTTAGAGGCAGTTTACACATCATAGGAACGTTACAAGTGCATTCCGTCGTGGCAGCTTCTCTCAAAAAATGTTAGGACAAGCTTTTGGGTTATTAGTGTTTACAATGTGTAGACTGCCTGTAAACCATTTATATTTGGTACTATAGTAATTCTGAGATTTAGACTTTTAATTTGATACCATATATGTAATTTATTACGCAGTTTATTTTTTCTATGCATAGGGACTGGAAGCAAATTTAGGCTTCACGTCGCGCCTCTTGTGCTCCGTCTATTTGTAATATGTGGTCGCTGCATAATACCGGTCTTATTACATTTCAATTCAGGCGACGCGACGCTTCAACTAATTGGCTCTAAATAGTATCCTGTTATATCATTTACTGTATACGCGGCTGAATAAGGACTGCTCTCCCTTAGCAGGTAGAAACAGCGGCATACGGATTGCTCCCCCAGCCAAACCGGACTCTTTTTAACTAGCGCTGACATACGGATTGCTCCCCCTTGCCGTGTTGGAATGCTTGTCAGTATTTCTAGACGAGACTCTATCTACCTCGCCTTCAAAGAACTTACCGGGCCTGATTAGCTAGTGGGGTCTGCCGCATAAATTTGATGTATATTCACTTAACACGAAATTCAAACCTAATCTAACCAAATCGTGTAATACAATGTATGTAACTAATGTGTTTAAATATATGTTGAATAAATTATTCAAAAATCCTAATTCAACCATAAAAAGTTGTCACTTAATGTTAAATACTGATTTGATTACAAAACTACGGGAATATATCACTTTTACAATGTTTTGAATCCAGTTATATACTTATGTCTGAGATGCCACTAGATGAAGGTGACATTAAAAAAATAAACAAATTTTCAAATAATAAATATTTTGCTTTAATCTAAATGTAGGCTCTCAGGTTTTTCCCTATGGGAAAACTTACCAAAAATATAGTTATCCAGATTAGTATTCCTAAAAATGTTTTAAAAATCATTAGAGACGTCACCAAAAATATAAATAAAAAATACCCCCGTTGCAGCAGACCTGCATACTCAGCGAATTTCAAACGCAAAACAACATATTTTAATCCAACATAGCGAGATTTGACATGTTTTTTGTAAGCTCCTTAAGAATAACATGGGGAATGAGTATGCAGGTTTGCTGCTTCAGGTATTTTTAAACTGGTTGGTTTTAATTCAATATTTAGTAGATTTGAACTAGAAGAAGCCATTTACCAAGGTTTATTAAGATATGTTGAGAAACAAGCGAGATATAGGATTTTACTTATTTCCCATAAGGATAACATTGAGACAACGTACTGTGTTTACAACTTTCAATATCTCGGTAACCTATGGACATAGAGCGGTGATTCTAAATACTAAATTGTTTGTTTTTTTAGCTGAATTCAATGGTGCAAACAAAAATTTTATAAATTTTATTTTTCAATGTAAAAAACTCAAAAAACCCATTTTTGGGGGAGTTTATCCCCCTTTACCCCCCCTTCCAGTGGTCCGATCGGGATGGTTCACGAACTCGTCCTATTGATTATCACTTTACACGTTTGTACCGAATTTCATGATGATTAGACCATATTTACGGCCGCTATCGTGTTAACATATATATGTATATATATAAATTCAAACGAATGGTGTTTTTTGCTTCTGGGGACCCCAAAATGAAAAGTTAACATGGTCTCGGACTTAGGTCTTATCATGAGTACTAACCGTAATAGCTTATTCCTTTAAGGAAATTCGCTAACAAGATATATATACGTTTTACATACTACGACGTAATCACAAGTTTTACAAACGTCGTAAGGAGCCCGAAACCAGCTCTTTTCCCCCATAGTGCCGAAAACTTTCGTCCGAAAGTCAGCTGATCGACTGTTTGCTTGAAACATGTGAACATCAGATAAAATGGCATTCAATAGTTTCCAGTGGCAGGCTAGTTGCGATCATATGACTTTCATTGCTGTTTGCTTGGTAACTATGACAAAAAAGTTGTATCCTCGCTCATAACCTCACAGTATTGTTTTCAAGATTGTCAAATAAATAATAAGATTTTTAATGTTATGTGGGTCCTGTTTTATTTCATTGTGATGTTTGGTGAAAAATAGTGTTCGCAACGAAGCCAAAAGGGCTTTGCAGCTCTCAATCGTTTCGAATTCTCGACTTCGTCTCGGATTTGAAACACGATCTCGTACCTGCAAAAACTCATTTTCAGCCCTAGTTGCGAAATATACCATACACTTTTTTTGTAGTTTTTTGTGCTTTGTTGTTTGCTACGATAGTACACCCCATATAGCAAGAACGTCATGATAATTAATTTTACTAATACTGGTACAGGCATGTCTAGAAGCATCCCAAAACGGCAAAGGCGGATTGCTCTCCCCTACCCACGATCTGCGACAGTTAAAATAAAACTGATTTGGGAAGGGGAGCAATCCGTATGTCCTTATGGCGAGCGCCCAAGGGGGAGCAGTCCGTATCCGCTCAGTGAACCGACCCAGAAAGCAATCGGTTAGGTTATTTTACAATTTAGTATCTGAGTATATGTTCTCAGATGTACCATGTTTGTACGTTATTTTCTAAACTGTTGTTAAAGGCAATTATTATTCAATACTAGGGTATGTTTTATTCTAAGAACGATTGGATAACATTTTGATACATACAAAGTCTATGGTTTAAAGCTAAACCCACACATCAAGTACATACCTTACTCCGAGGTATGTTTTTTATCGATATAATGAATTTCCAATCAAGATGGATGATGGAAAACGCATGGAAGTTAACTGGCCCATCAGAAACGACGCGAACGTGACGCGGGCCTAATGCAATGCAAAGCGGCGTCCAGCAGGGGAGATTTATAGCGCCGTTCGACCGCGAGCGGCGCGGCGGCGGCGGCGGCGAGGAAAGAGGAAAGTGATTGCAAATTACAAGGGAACCGAACTGACCCGACGGCCGAGAGCGAGGTGCATCGTGGTCATCAGGGCCGGTGACCCCGCGCTCACACGCGCGCCGACCGCACCCACACACGCGAGCCGGCATCAGAGGTGCAGGGGTGGCGACGCAAAACGACACATTCAACAGATTGTCTTTACGAATGATCCAACAAGAAAAATATTGACAATAATTTGGACGCTTTCAAGTCCACAACACCCTCTGTATTATGGGAGGGTGATGTCCTACACCCCTATCATGGAGTGTAGTAACAGCCACGATCTCTTTTAGCGTTGTATGCTCTTGCCGATTTGTAATATTCCAAATTATTATCCGATATTTTACAATTACATTACATTAAAATTACATACAAACATTACATACAAAGTTACATTCTTTAAAAAATTTATATGAAATTAAACCAGTAAAAAATTACTAAATAAAAAAACACGGGTATAATAATAAAAAAAAATATAATTTAGATTGGTGAGATTAACAATTTAAAACAACCTCAAAAACGCCTCAGGGTATTACATCGTCACCAATCTGTATGTCCTTCATCTGTGTACTAACATAACCGGCAAACAAGTCTTAGAGTGAAAATGGCATCGCTTTAATTTTACAACGGTACTCTAATTGGATTAATAAGATGTCAGGTCGAATAATTAATTGCATATCCGTGTGGCCGGGCTGACAGCTGCCTCGCCGCCGCTCCATCATCCCAGGAGGGTGGAGGCCTCAGCTGGGGGCGAGAGTCTGCGAGACAAATCACCGACTCGGAGCTGAGGGCGGTTTACACCTCGGGTGCAGAGTTGACCGATAAAATCAGATCATTCAAGTGCCATGGTTGACCTGTTATACCGCATTTTTAATGAAGATTTGTCATGGCATTTTTATAGCTGCAGATCATCGGTAATAAAGGAGTTACTAACAATACGATATACTTTTGCTTACAACCTCACGTTTAATCTAATGGAAACGGGGTCAGGAAAACGTTGTCTGTAAATTGTTACTATTCACACGGTATTTCCCGATTTGTCGAGTACTGTTTGTAAGTGGTAAATATTTTTATAGAAAAAACAAGTCATGCTTTTAAAAATATCACAATACACGTTACAAATTTGATTTTCACCGTCATTAGGTAGCTGTTTCGTTTTCATTGTACAAGTCTTGGCCACACATTGTCAAAATTAGTTCCGGCCCTCGTTGGTTCCAGCAGATTGGGTCCTTGGCTGTGAGAATGTGAGAAAAGCCGCGGCAACGGTTGGGATCGTGTAATGTGAGTACAATTAATGTGTCTCAAAAATGTTTAGATTTCCTCACATGATGTATCATGAAAATGTACCAAATTCTCATTGTCAAATGAAAATGTATCACACTAAAGGTTTCCGAAATATAACATCCCATATAGTAATATCTTGCTAGAGTTTCATCTACTAGAGAACTTACACGACTCTCTTGATGTCTCTTGCCTCGCTATGTTTGTTTTGAAAATATTTACAACAAACCTTAATGTCCATTAAATAAAATAAAAAATTAACTGAAACAAGAAATTCCTATTTTATTTATTTTTTTGCAGATTGTAAAAGAGGTTCATGGGCAGAAATCTATAAATTTCCAATAAATTAAGGTATTGCATTTTTTTGTATAAACTACTTTTGCAGTGATAAATATATATCAAATATATCTTTAAATTAACGAAAAATTGAAAATCGAAATATAAATTTCGAGTAAAATAACTGCAACAGTTTATTTTCATAAAAATTCATTTATACCTTAAATATGTTACTTCCTGCGATCATAAAACTCAATTTTCAATAATGTTGTCCCAATTTCATGTGCACAAAGGGACGTTAATGCTGCATTATATGAACGAGCAGACTAATTCACTAGGGATCAATTAGATGTGCTGCAATTCCAGTTTATCACGCAAACGCTGCTTGTTATGTGACAATTGTTATTAAAAATCATTTATCATTTATATATTTTTAGATAGTATTACGTAAAAAGAAGAGTAACTATACTACAAACCTTTGTTATAAAGACCGATTCAAACCAGATATTTACTATCCTGTTATTTTGTTGCCTGTCCCTTCTTTAACAAATAATATTACTTACATTTCATAATTCATTTTCATTTACCGGATTACACATTGTATTATTGAGACATAGAAGAAATTCTTAATGATATAGTAAAATGATTGGCTAGAAATTATTACTAATTTAATTTTATCCCTCACATTTAAGCAGTAAAACTAATAATTTACAGTCAATCTCAATTTATTCTGGGAAAATATTTTAGTTTTTATCAACAAAGTAACGGTAGTATGCGGAGGGACAAACTTTATCGTGAAAGCTTGTACATTTAATTTGAGAAAATATCAATATAGTTAAAGCATATAATCAGGTATTTTATCGAAACATCAAGACGTTGCTGTTAACTCTTCGTTCTTGAACTATGAAGAAAAGGTTTTTTTAAAATTTTATTTAGAAATATGCTTATGTGTGATAATACAGTAAGCATAAGTAAAGTGATTTTACGAGCAATATTATCTGTAGGACAGTGGCTTGTGGCTAGACTCACAAGCCACATTAATTTTTATAATGTACGACTAATGTCTTCTCCTGAATACACAATTTATTGTTTATATTTGTAGGAAAATACTAGAGTTATTTACATTTATTAAAATATAAGATTAATGCAAAAAGATAAAACTACTTACTATCAATATACAACGACTTATTAACTACCTAATCAATATTGATTAGTTAACTTTTAAGTAAACTAATCAATGTCTCAAAAAATCACTTCTTGTTCAAATATGAAATTGAACAAACACACGGTACTCATTGCGATGTTAGGGTTTGCCTGTCAATTATGTGTAATTTGATAAATAATTTAATGAATTTAATAATGTTTCATTTACTTAACATACAATAAATAATTAATCATATTTAATGTGATTTCTCTCCATTAAATTTATATTGTATCAATAAAAATATAAATAAGAATTGTATTGAAAGAGGAATTACGATCGGCTCAGTAATTAATGTTTTCCACATGTCAACCCCAAGTCCATTCTCATGTGCTACAATTTATTTATTTTATATGGTTAGGTTTCCAGTTTGATCTGTTACCATGATAAACTGAAATGTTTCCCAAAACATGTTTAATATTTTTACCGATTTTGAAGTTACTTTGAACAGGGAAAACTACTTCAGTAACCCATCTCATGATTGACGATCTTTTTCCGCCATAAACTTCATATTTTGCAGTTTGTAATGAGTTTTATTGATGTTAGTTAAGGATTTATAATCATTTGATTGTCATTTTCAATCTGTGTCATATGGTTGTGTTTGTGTTATTGTTTACCGTTAATTTTTATAATGTTATGAATCGTGAAATGAACTAAGTAATCAATTTTAAATCAGGGTTTTGTAATAACTTTTCAAAAGATAACATTGTCTTAAGTGTCTAAATTGAAAATTAATTGTATATACTACTTCCAGAGCATACAAAAAATCACATAAAAACAGATTTTACAGAAAATCATTAACTTAAAGTAAATTGGAAGCTTTTTAAAACCCCATGGATTTTGGCAGAAGCGTGCAGCTCGCAAAATCCAATGATCTGTCCAACAACAAAATTAGGCTTTCAATTATTTCTTTCAAGCATTAGCGAAAAAGCTTTTAAGTTAAATAAACAACACAAGAAGCCAGAGTCTGTTGACAACGTAATTTCAAGATTTGACTAATATGTCTTTCAAAGAGACAAACAATATTACTCATGAATTTTTATTCAACAGGGCTATGCAAGGAATTTAAGAATCATGCACCAACCATAAAAACCTATATATATATATATATATATATATATATATATATAAGTCAAAAACCATTATATATATATATAGGTATATATATAAAAAAAATATAGTAAAATATAGTAAAAAACCTATATATATATATATATAAGTAAAAAACCATTGACTGACTGACTGACTGACTGATCACAGTTTCTCAAAAACTATAAGAGTTAGAGCCATAAAACGCGGCAACAATATTCTTTACAGGCTCTAGATGCGTACTAAGAAACGATTTTGCAATATTTTGTCTCCAAAGGCCTAAATATGGTATATTATAAAATACAATATGGCGGCCATTTTTAGCTTTCAAAGCTTACTTTCTCAAAAACTAAAAGACTTTGAGCCATGAAGCTTAGCACAATTATTCTTTACAGGCTTTAGATGCCAAAAAAATAAAGGTTTTAAAAATATTCTTTCTCAGACGGCTAAAATAGAGTATTTAAAAATTAAAATGGCGGCCATTTTAGTTTTCCCTAACTATGGACGGGAGTCCTGTAGAATATTTTCAGGGAACAGAAAAGGTAGAGAACCAGTCTACTGAAAGAATAAAATTTAAAAAATGTATGAGAAACTTTTTGGGGAATTAGTTTTTTTGCCAAGACATTTACCTTCAACTTTTTCTGAAAGTTTTCGGTTTATTTTAAAAAAACATGCTAAATTCAGATTGATTTTAAGTCAAAAATCCATCCATAGCGTCTTATTTGTCTTATATTCTGGGCTATCCTCATTCTCTCTGGAAATGGGACGAAGCTAATTCATACCATTTTCTAATCATGAGGGGAACATTTTTAGTGGAAGCGTTACACTTTCTCATTTTAATCTAGACTGGAATGATCAGCTGCATCTTAAGGGCGTAATAACACGCCCATGGCGCAAATAAATCAGTCCATTTGTTAATTATTCCTAAAAATTGCACAAGGCAAAATATAACTGACTTAAAATTAGCTATCCTTTCAGTGGGCGAAGCTGCGGGTACATCTGCTAGTCCCTTATATAAGGCCACTCAGCTACGTGTTGCCGATGGACAGTAAGATTTTTAGCAAACAATAAATTGAAACTTCTTTGAAATTGAAACTGATGGGAAATGTGAAAACCGCTTCAACATAAACAATACTGCAACGCGGCCATTTGAGTTCTGTGGAACTAACCACATTTGAAGCTCTAGGAGCTGTCCAGCAGAAGGGAAATATTGTGGTATATGCAATCGAAAATACCACTTTGGAAGATTTATTTGGAAGATAACAGTGAGGTTAGGCGGTTCAAGTCATCGCATAAGAACAATAATCTGAGATCAAGGTTCTGAGTTGAGGAAAAAGTATAGTTGTATTTGAACGTCCCACTGCTTGTTAAGGAAAGAAACTAGCAACTAAAAAGACAAACAGACAGTGCAACAGTCTTTGCAATTTCGTTGGAATCGTAAGTTTCAAGTAATTTCAGGAATTAATAGCTAATAGAAAGCAACAGTTGACTAACTTGTTATGGGAGAGCTACTCCCATATACTATTTGCTTGGAAAAACTCAAGTCCACGACTGGACAAAAAATCTGAGGCACAAGCTAACTTTTGAGGTAATTGAGACTTCTCGTGGCCATCAAATAGAAAACCCCACTTTTTGATGTTGGGCCTTCTTTTATTTGACATTATGTTACATCAGGCAAAATGCTTTGAAGAGCCTACGAAGACCAGCCCTCTGATGTAAGAGTAATTGTAATCTGCATTGGAACTGAACGAGTTAGACGTAAACTTACAGAAGATGAGCCCAAAGGCAGGGTAAACAACGTAGAAAAAATACGACTGACTCCGAGATTGCAAGTCTGAAGAGCATAAGGAACGGCATAAGAGAGTATTTGAAAAGAATAGAGTACAAATTAAAGAGCAAGAATTAATAGAACTTCATCGGACCTACGATGAAGCACAGAAAATTGCCTGATGCTAAAAAAAAAATAAAAAAATACAAAATTATTTTAGTGGAAACTAAAAAATAACATAAAAATAACCATATACAATGGAGGAATATTATATATAATTTAAGCTATAGTAATATTTTAGTAGTTCTTAGGTAAAATTGCATAATTTGTGAAAATTTTGTTGATGATAATAGTTTGTTTATTTTTTAGTTAGATTAGTAACTGACGCTACGTATTATTTAGGTGTAAAACATGTATAAATGAAGACTGTTTGACTGATTGATTAAAAAGAATTATGCTCTACAAGGAAAAAGTAACTGCTGTAGGAGAGAATTATTGAGAGACTCATATCAGAATTCAAAATAAAGTGTACCAAAACGGATTAGAGACTAGGCCTTCTAGAGCGGGCAGAACATACAAGATAAATTAATTAAGATGGACCAGACTGAAAGAAAATAAATTAAGAAAGGACATGCTATGATAAGGAAAAGACGAAAATGTTTGAAAGTTCTCCACACATATTATAAACATGTGAAAAAGAACAAGAAATGTTTACCCTCATTTTTTAGAAAGTGATAAAAAATATTGAGGCTTAAATAAGAGTTGAACAAAGTGGAAGCAGAGTACGAACAACTGGTAAACTAAAGGAGACGAACGATAGAGCAGCTGGGAAAGATACAAGAGGTATCAGGCGGCACAACAGCGGCTGACCGAGCTTCTCAAGGTCAGGCTGAGCCAAATACAGGAGCAGGCGAGGAAGGAAGAAGAAACAAAGAAGTATTAAGATAAATTACCAAGTATGAGTAAATAGCAGATGTTTTCTATCTTATAGGGCTTTTATTTTGAAAAAGGGAAGATGGTAAAGTATTGAAAATAATATGATACTATTTATGATATTACAATTTCATTTTTTCATTTCCATTTTTGATTTTGCATATTAATTTTCTATTCAAGTGACATGGTTATGTTTATGTCAATGTTTACTATTTAGTTGTATAATGCTATAAATCTTCCAAACCAAACTCGGTCTTCAAAGATTAATTAGGTTTTTCTTATACATTTTAAGAATTAAAAATTTTTGTTTTGTTTGCATTAGTTGTACTTTCATTTTCTAAAAATAAAAATAAAGATAAAAATTAAAACAATTAAACTTATTTTGGGAACATTTTTTACCGTACAAATTTTCTGGTAAGTTATTGCTGTAGCCTAACCAAAGGAATGGAACATATGGTAACAAGTGAAGAAGGCACATCATTATACAGCAGGCTAATTATAAGTATTTTCCCTTAAGTTTTTTTTTTGTTTTTAGTAACTTTTCACAGCCTTTACAATAGTTTATTTTTAATAGTTGCATTTACTGCGAAAACATGTCTGTCTATCTTCCTTTCAAACTTGTATCTCACAAATGACTCCGGGGACAGGGTCTGTTGCCTACAGAGCGTAAATCATTATTGCGGCAGGTAGCTTGGTTGAAGTTTTGAACTAATGTTGGTTTATAAACATCTGCAGAGGTCTACTTGCCAGTGGCGTTGGCGAACTGTAGGAGTTATGCTTTAGACCCTAGTTTGTTTACTTTCATTATTCGCAGGAGCGAACATGACTCCTGCGAATAATGAAACGTAGAGTAGTTTTAGGTGGTATTTGAACATTTTGCTTACGTAATATCACTCCACTACATGTATTTTTCCAATATAGTTTATAGTTTAGGACAACTAGTTTACCTTAACTAAAAACATCCTTCACATCCCATAATACAAAACCACCAGAACTTTAGAAGTATAGGGCCTTCGCCAAAGCGTAAGTAAGGACGCCTTACCTAGTGTCAGAGATGTTTTACGTACAGCACTTTTTCATGTTTAATGTTTTCATTAACAACTGTAATTTTTTAATATTCGGATTAACAAAGAATTCTCGATCAAAATACGCACACATACTGTTGTTGTTGACGTGATTAAATTAAATATTTTTGATTAAATATTTTTGTTTAGTTTGAATATGAAAAACAAGCACAAACAACGGTGATTTACGATAAATTCCATCATCAGATTTCCAATTATCTGGCATTGGTTCGTTTGCAACAATTGACACCAGTTCTTGCAACCCATACCTTTGTTTACAAGAGCAGCTTCTGATCACTATCCAGATAAAACGTAATAACTTTTCGTCATAAAAATATGTAACTTTTTTGTCATGAGAAAAAGCTTAATATTAACTATTCATATACAAACAATATTCTAAAGAGTTTTAATTTTCGTGGAATCATTTTAAATAATTAAAAATAAAACAGTAATTCAAAACAAAAAAATATACTTTACTGTTCAAGAAAAAGAGGTCGGCTCAAAAAGGACATGTCACTTCAGAAGGATGGTTGTAAAATAACCGTGTGGGTTGGGAAAGCACTGATAATACATAAGCAACCTTTTTAAATAATCTATGCATTTTTTCTCTTAGTTTAAGTAATTAATTATTAAAGTAATACCAGTGCGTTGTATACCATTATAACATTCCCCCTTTCCACATACTTTGATACACTATACAATTCTTAAGTATTGCATTTTCATTTTTTAATTGGCAGTGTTCTATCTAAACGATAGTAAAAGGGTGTTTTTTTAACGCAACCCAAAACTTTATTTTATCAGAGAAGGATTGCTTCCCCTCAAGATCCCCGGATTTGGCCCCACTATATTATTATCTTTGGGGGTACATAAAAAGTAAGGACTACAAAAACAATTCGCAGGATATTCAGCACCCCCAAACAAACATAACAAATTTAATGCATTTCAAAGAGGTACCTTGCAACACGTGTTCGGGAATTTGATGGAGAGAGCACAACTTTATACAAATGCCAATGGCGGATTGTTTGAGGCACATAATGTAAACTAAACATGATCAAACTTAAACAATAGGCTGTATAAAATTTAAAGATCAATAAAACAAAACTCATTTCAAATTTATATGTGCATTATTTAATCTTAAAAATGAGTTGAGTTAAAAAACAACATGTAGTTGTAACGCTTTAGATAAAATTCAAATAACATCCATATCATCAATATTTTAGGAGGCAATGTGGCTGCAAATAAATTTGATGCCTATAAAGTTACAATAAATCAAAGGTTAAAAGAGTGTTATTGGTCTATGCAGACTGTTTTTATGATAATATAGAGAATAAGACACATCAATTTCAGATTTGAAAATTAGGTACTTTTAATTGTGCTCGTCTGAGACTAAACACATTTCCAGTTTCACACCGAAATTGTCAAAGTCCTCCCTTAAAATGTCAGGAGTTTCAAGGACCTCTTGATTTTTAGCACCATTTAGTTCGCCCGATGTGCGGGCCTTAATGGCGTTGTCTGTTGATTTCAAGAACCACCACAAGACAAAATAAATAAATAAATAAATCTTTATTTTCTGCACAATATTTTGGTATAATTAATTACAATTTACATTACAAGTAAGCAAGTCTACAATACCAGGCTGATCTTTACAAAACGATAGTATGCAGAGAAAACGTAAATAAATAAGGCCCCTAAGACATAGTGTCCGTTTAGGGGTCCCTTTACAAAATTCAATAATTATAATGAGTTCAGGAGCTGTAAACAAAAAAATCTAATTTCCTGTGAAAATCATCTAAACAAATAAATACAATCCTATGCTCTATGCTTCAAATAATATGAAATTGAAGATGCGTTAAAATATGAGGAAAATAACATGAATACACAAGGAAAAAATATACAATCCAAAATACAATGAATCACATACATTCCATATGCCTCTAGAGCAAATAATATAATAATGACACTAATAACATTAGCAATTCCCTACCTGACTTAAACGTAAACAAACATTACTGAGATTCCTATGCAGCTACATTTAAAAACTCTTCAACATTTACGGTTGTCTTTATCCACTTTCTAGTTTTCTTAACAAAAGCTTAGACCAGGGTGGCGTGCTGGATATTCTTCATACCCGCAACGCAAGTATACTTGGTCACATACGTTTCAAAATGACAAAAAGCTCATACAGCTAATCAGGTGGTGGGCATTTTACAAAGTAAGTTTTGTAACAGAGTCAACTCGTGTTCCCGGGATATTTCTTCCCTGATCTAACAGTTTGTGATCCCTTTCTTGTACAGCTTCTTGAAATCAAGAGCCTACACAAACAAGTTCCGAACATTGGTCGAAGGATGCCATGATTCAAGAAGATATTTTTGCTGATAGAATAAGTAAGGTCTACGACAGTTGCGGGAATGCGGTGAACTGGAGTGTTTAATCACATGAGAACCCATTTGAAGGATGCCTTGTTCAAATCTTAAACTGGAGTAAATGTTCTTTGAATGTAATTTCTTTCATTCCCTTGAACACCATCAGTCTGTAATAACAAATAAAACTATTTTGATATATTTTAGTCGTGTCGTTGTTTTTACTTAAAAACCGTGAGATTTCTTTGCCACACCCAGTACACACTATGTATTGCATACAGGATAGTATTCGTTTGACGTAAACAAAATGTGTTTTTTTGTCTTCCTATTGTCCGATTAAATTTAATCGATACAAATTGTGACATAATATAAAGCAAGAAACAGAAAATTCCGCTGCGTCAGGGAAGGAGGACAGTTTATGTGTAAGTGATCGTCCCCGACCCCTCCCTCCCCGTAATGTGTCTCGGGACCGAGATGCGTCCCCTCACATTCAGACCGGACATTTATATGCGTGTGCAACGCAATGACAATGAAAACAGGGAGAAATTGAGCTCGAGTTAAGATCTTTTACTCATATGATAACGTTGTTGGTTAAACATTCCAAAAACTTTCCCTTTCTCAAACAATATATTCTACGTTACGTCTTTATTGTGATAATTTTTATTCGTATTCTGTCATGTAATTGAAACTGTCTTAAGTTAGTTGTGAACATTTTCTAATATCATTTTTATATGTGACAATATTATAATCAATAATCATCGCCTTCTAATTTAATGATATGTTAAGAATTAATTAATTAAGAATAATGAGATTAGGCTTCATAGCCTCCTAATTTTACAATTTTTAAACTATATCTCACGAACATTTTGTATATAAAATGTTTTAGAGAATTTTGAAGATATGACATCTTTACATTCTGAAGGTTTTATTGCTATCGAAATACATGTATTATTTTAGGGGTTGACAGTTATTAATGTCCGTCATGACAGTATCAATGGATAAGGGAGAAATTCGCTTTGTCATGCGAGGGGAGTTTTAAGGAAAGGGCACACGTTTTCCTTGCTTAGAGGAATTTCTCTCGTAGGGTAAAATACGTAACCTACGTAACATTAGAATAATATCCATTGCTATTTATTATCAGTATACATTTATGAATATAAAATATACAACACACCGATTTCCCTGTACGGTTTTTGACGAGATAAATGCTAAATACAGGATGAAATAAAACGAACATTCTTTTTCATTTGAGGCACAGTTGGATCTTTAAATCTTGCCTGCTTCTTATTCAATAGGAGGAACTAGACAGCAATACAAACAAATTTAAAATTAATCTTAATTTTATAGATCTTTTTAGGTTTAAAATTTTCATAAACCCCCGCTAAAAAATAATACTATAGTTTACAAAAAAAAAACACGGAACTCTCAAGTTATCCAAATTTTCTATGTATCACATGGATTTTTGAAAATGAAGGCACATTTGAAATGTTTATCCAGCCTACAGTATGTTAGAAATATTATCACGTTGATGACACACTATTTATTCAAGGTAACGAACGATATTTCGCCTTTCGCCTTGTAAAGATTTACATTGGTGTTAGGCGCGTTACGCATTTTGGTATTAAAACCACTTTGACCTAGTCGTTATTTGAACTGTGATGTTCCAAAATTCAACTTCAATTTACATAACCTAATGTAAAAAATTGGCTATTTTTGGCTAACAATTTTTTTGCCTATGTAAAAATTGGCTATTTTTACTTAAAACTCAGTCCGTAATCGCTGCATAAAATATCTTGAATATCAGAGGTTAAACTTTGTAGCTTGTCAAGTTTCATCATTATTCAGGCCGGTTGTTAAGTTGGACCGCCTTTAAAGTTCCGTCAGTTTGTAAATCTCTGCAGAGGTTTGCAACGTCGCCTTTAGCGCTACAGCTGAGAATTACTGATACAAATCTTCATATACAAAACTTGGAATTTGTCTCCTGTGCCTGAGTTTATAAATTTTATTATTACGATTTATAAACTTGTTGACTTTCGGCTTTACTTTCAAAAAAGGAAAGTGATTCACATAATGCTTCAAAACTTTAAAAATCAAGCTTTCCAAACAGGAAATGTGTTTTTGATCTAATTTAGATTTTTTGCTTGAGCGATTTTACTATGCAATAGAGTTGTGTTCGTTTATTTTCTTACTTGACAAAAATGTTCACAAATAAGTAAATTCTTTTCGTCCTAAAATATAGTTTGTGTCCACTCTGCGACGTCACTGTTATCTGTGGACCCCGTACACCCTTTATTAGAACCATCTGTTATTTCAATTCCGAAAGCTTTGTAAAGCTCTAAGTTTTACTGAAGGTTTTAAATACTGTATTGTATATGTAGCATTGTAATTATACGTAAGCTATTCAAACTAAAATCTTAAGATCTACTTGAAAATATTTTAAGACATTGTCTTACGTACATTTGTAAGGATAACTCTACTTGCTAATAGATTAGGTTAAAAACCGTTCTGTAATATAGTCGGTTTGATAGATCAATTTCATATACCGACCGAGGAAGAGCCAAGCAAAACTTACAGATCACACTTAGTAACTAAGATTGGGAGTTATAGTTCAAAGTTAAGAATTAATACTTCAAAAGTTCTCCGCCTGCATTTGTGAAAAATGTTTCAATATCTTGAAAGGGCGATAAAATATAACTTACAGTATTTGTTATTGTTTTTCGTTGTACTGAGCCCAATAAATGGACTAAATAACCAATAATTTCACCAAATAAGTTAGTGAAATGCTTCCCAGTTCAGTATGTCAATCCTTATGCACAACTTGAATTAATAATATGAAAAAATACAATTTAGTAACTATAAACCTTTATTTTACATAATTTCATCTCCATTTCAATATAATAATTAAAACTGGATGTAAATAAAAAGCGTCTTACAACATTTAAAAATATATTTACACTGAATTGACATACAAGACGGTAAATACACAAAGCTGTAAATTTTGTAAAATATAAAATAGTTTCTTCCATTTTTGTTTTTCCTGTCATCTGTATGTAAAAACAGGTTAAGTGTAAATATATTTTTAAGTGTTTTAAGATGTTTTAGCGGATTTACGCTATGGGGAAGAAGCCATTACCAAAGGTCTCAAAATAAGACCTAAGCGCAGAACCATCACAACTTTTCGTTTTGGAGGCCCCAGAAGCAAAATGAAAATCGTCCGAATTTTTACGTAAATATATACATAACGACGTATTTTCTTTTTCTGTGTCCATCATGAAATCGTTAAAAAATTTCGGGAGGTGATTCCTTACATCTAAACTAAGAAGAAAGTTGATATAAAGGTATATTCTAAAATGCATATTTACCCAGATATCCGACATTTTGTATTTATTTTTCACAAAATATTTTTTATCTCCGAGGTTTTTAAAGTGATGTTTTTGAGACTCGGTACGTACCTTTAACTAATTAAGTCAGTGTATGGAAAAATAATCAACATGGTCAAATGGTAAATTCCATAATGGCTCAAATGTTCATTGACCGATTCTCATAATTTTGGTTTCATTAGATAGGAAATAAAATTTACTAAAACGTACTATACTTTATAATATTTTGTAAATCGTACAGTTTTTTTATTTTATTTTAAAGATTTTATATAGCCGCCATTTATTTATTTACCATTCGATCACATTGATTATTTTTCCATAAATTGAAATTAGTGGGGAGGCGGATGGCCAAAATTACAAAGTTGGCTCACCCCAAAAGCTGACCGGCAACCACCATGCTAGATTTTATTAAATAGTAGTAGAGATGATATTTTGACCGGTGGTCGCTCTGTGTGAGTGGGACTCTCTGTTTTGGACGCCATTTTGGAAAATGGCGGATGTTAATGTTTTATCCTTCGTAGTTTGGTAACCAGTCAAGCTAAAAACTTGATTTTGGTATCAAATTATATGTTTTTGAGGTCAAGGAATTCGAAAAAAATATTAAATTATTCATTTATCTTTTCTGGACGCCATTTTGGAAAATGGCGGATGCTATTGTTTGATTCTTCGTAGTTAGGAAACCACTCGAGCTAAAAACTTGATCTTGGTATCAAATTATATGTTTTTGAGGTCAAGGAATTCAAAAAAAATATTAAATTATTCATTTCTCTTTTCTGGACGCCATTTTGGAAAATGGCGGATGCTATTGTTTGATTCTTCGTAGTTAGGAAACCACTCGAGCTAAAAACTTGATCTTGGTATCAAATTATATGTTTTTGAGGTCAAGGAATTCGAAAAAAATATTAAATTATTCATTTCTCTTTTCTGGACGCCATTTTGGAAAATGGCGGATGCTATTGTTTGATTCTTCGTAGTTAGGAAACCACTCGAGCTAAAAACTTGATCTTGGTATCAAATTATATGTTTTTGAGGTCAAGGAATTCGAAAAAAATATTAAATTATTCATTTCTCTTTTCTGGACGCCATTTTGGAAAATGGCGGATGCTATTGTTTGATTCTTCGTAGTTAGGAAACCACTCGAGCTAAAAACTTGATCTTGGTATCAAATTATATGTTTTTGAGGTCAAGGAATTCGAAAAAAATATTAAATTATTCATTTCTCTTTTCTGGACGCCATTTTGGAAAATGGCGGATGCTATTGTTTGATTCTTCGTAGTTAGGAAACCACTCGAGCTAAAAACTTGATCTTGGTATCAAATTATATGTTTTTGAGGTCAAGGAATTCGAAAAAAATATTAAATTATTCATTTCTCTTTTCTGGACGCCATTTTGGAAAATGGCGGATGCTATTGTTTGATTCTTCGTAGTTAGGAAACCACTCGAGCTAAAAACTTGATCTTGGTATCAAATTATATGTTTTTGAGGTCAAGGAATTCGAAAAAAATATTAAATTATTCATTTCTCTTTTCTGGACGCCATTTTGGAAAATGGCGGATGCTATTGTTTGATTCTTCGTAGTTAGGAAACCACTCGAGCTAAAAACTTGATCTTGGTATCAAATTATATGTTTTGGAGGTCAAGGAATTCGAAAAAATTTTAAATTATTCATTTCTCTTTTCTGGACGCCATTTTAGAAAATGGCGGATGCTATTGTTTGATTCTTCGTAGTTAGGAAACCACTAGAGCTAAAAACTTGATCTTGGTATTAAAATATATGTTTTGGAGGTCAAGGAATTCGAAAAAAATTTCAAAATATTAATATTTCTTTTATGGACGCCATTTTGGAAAATGGCGGATGCTAATGCTATTAGGAAACTTAAAAATAAAAAATCCTCAGGGTGGGATGAGGTTCCAATGTTTTTAATTAAGCGAGTAGGCGAAATTGTTGCTCCTCATTTAGCGAACATATTTAATCAGTGTTTGACGTTAGGGATATTCCCGGACCTTCTTAAGCGTTCCATTATTAAGCCAATAAAAAAGAACAAAGGCAAAAGTCTAGATGATTATCGACCGATTTCATTATTATCAGTTTTTTCAAATTTTTTGGAAAGGATAATTTTAAATAGGCTTTTACCTTACCTTGAAAAACAACAAATAATTAACAAAGAACAGTTTGGATTTAGGCAAAATTTTTCAACTATTGATGCAGTTTCAAAATTTATTGATCATGTTATTAAAAACTTGGATGGTAAATCCTCTACAGCAGCAATTTTTTGTGACTTGTCCAAAGCATTTGACACCATTGACAGAAATATTCTGATCGAAAAAATGGAAAATTATGGAATTAGAGGTCCAGCAATTAATATTATCAAATCCTATTTTGAAAAACGTTTGCAGTTAGTGCGCATAAATGACCAAAGTGGAATGTATGATTCCAAGTGGGAAATTGGCTATACAGGATGCCCACAAGGATCTATATTAGGACCGATTCTTTTTTTAATTTATGTTGCTGACTTACCCAAAAATGTAAATTCCACATTTTCAAATACAATTCAATATGCAGATGACACTACCATGGTAGTCCAAGGGGGAAGTCAAGATGATCTAGACCATAATATAGGCGATTGTATAGATAATTTAAGTGCCTGGTTTAAGGAAAATGGATTAAAATTAAATGAAAACAAAACGGAAATAATAAAATTTAAAACTCGTGAACCTTTTCAAAATACAATTCAAACTGAAAACACTTTTTACAAATTTTTAGGGATAACAATAGATGCCAAATTAAACTATTCTGCACACATTGAAACTTTAAGCAAAAAATTGAATTCATCCTGCTTTGCTCTAAAAGTACTGTCAAACTCAATTAATCAAAGTATTTTAAGAACGGTTTATTTTGCAACTATTCAATCTAGACTTATTTATGGTTTGGTTATTTGGGGAAGTACCTCATCTGAAAATTTTAATAGAATATTTCGAATTCAAAAAAGGGCCATAAGAATTTTACATCATGTTGCGGTTGATGAGCCCTGTCAGCATTTATTCCAAGAATCTAAATTATTAACTTTGCCTTGCCTTTATATTTATGAATTATGCAAATTTTTCATGAAAAATAGAAATCTTTTTGAAAATACCTCAAATGTGTACAACACGAGACATAATTTTATAATATATCCCTCTCACTCTACAGCAAAATTTGAAAAATCTCCTGACTATATGGTTCGCAAAGTAATAAATAAACTTTTAATGCTGGAAATAAAAACTGCTTTTAACAAATTTTGCTTAAAAAAAGTTAAAAAATATTTATATGAAAATGCATTTTATTCCTTGAATGATTTTTTTAACAGTAGTTCTAAGTTAGTTTAAGTTGTGACATGACATTGTAATGGTATTCCATATGTGACCATTCTCTATGTACATATTTGTATATTTATGGAGAAATAAAGTTCTTCTTCTTAAAGTTCTTCTTAATGTTTTAGTTTTCGTAGTTAGGTAACCACTCTAGCTAAAAACTTGATCTTGGTATCGAATAATATGGTTTTAAGGTCAGGGAATTTGAAAAAAATAATAAATTATTCACATCTCTTTTCTGGACGCCATTTTGGAAAATGGCGGATATTAACGTTTTAGTCTTTGTAGTTTGGAAACCGTTAAAGCTAAAACCTTGATCTTGGTGTTGAATAATAGGTTATTGAGGTCAAGGAACTAAAAATTGTTAATTTATTCGTATATACGATCCATTTTCTATTTTTCAAAGTGGCTAGATGTATTTATACTCATTTTTCTGAATGCGCCTAACCAATATCTAGCATTCGGAACAACCAATACATTGAGGAAGGTAGTATAAAATTATTAGGTTTCTGGTTACCAGATAGGAATTTGCCAAGCATTGTAGGAATATTTTAAGGCTCAAAATTTGGCCATGCGAGCATATCTTGTGCTATTTTATGTCCATCCGAATACGTATTTTTTTAATTATTAAAATCTCAAAACCGAGTTGAGATATAATCGCGAAACTTGATATTTTTTATATGCTTTTGTTATAGACAAGCTTAAAATTTCTTAAAAATTGTGTTAAAGAACATTTGTATATCCGAAATGGCGGCTGTTGAAAATTCTAAAAAAAATATAACATTTTCTCATAGAAAATGTAGACAGTTCAATTACAAATTCAGAGAGGTATAAGTTTTTATCATGGGATCAAATATTACCAAGAAAAGCAACATGTATTTGCCGAAGGTTATCTAAGTCCTGAAAACCTGAAATACCTTCCGCTAATAAAGCTATATTTTTAGACACATCTCAAGTTCGGCCGACACATTATAAGTATATCACTTAAGTTTTTATTTCAAGTATAATTACACTCACTAACATAACAGCTTCAATTTGAAGATTTAAAACAGCTGATTAGTGGTTTCCAAACTACGAAGACTAAGACATTAACATCCGCCATTTTCCAAAATGGCGTCCAGAAAAGAGAAATGAATAATTTAATATTGTTTTCGAATTCCTTGACCTCAAAAACATATAATTTGATACCAAGATCAAGTTTTTAGCTCGAGTGGTTTCCTAACTACGAAGAACCAAACAATAGCATCCGCCATTTTCCAAAATGGCGTCCTGAACAGAGAAATGAATAATTTAAAATTTTTTTCGAATTCCTTGACCTCCAAAACATATAATTTGATACCAAGATCAAGTTTTTAGCTCGAGTGGTTTCCTAACTACGAAGAATCAAACAATAGCATCCGCCATTTTCCAAAATGGCGTCCAGAAAAGAGAAATGAATAATTTAATATTTTTTTTCGAATTCCTTGACCTCAAAAACGTGTAATTTGATACTAAGATCAAGTTTTTAGCTTTACTGGTTACCAAACTACGAAGGATAAAACATTAACATCCGCCATTTTCCAAAATGGCATCCAAAACAGAGAGTCCCACTCATACAGAGCGACCACCGGTCAAAATGTCATCTCTACTACTATACAATAAAATCTAGCATGGTGGTTACCGGTCAGCTTTCGGGGTGAGCCAACTTTGTAATTTGACGTATTTTACTATATGCGCCTCCCCACTAAATAGACTATTTAGGTACATAACGAGTTTCAAAAACACGGTTAAAAAACTCGGATATAAAAAATATTTTGTGAAAAATACAAAATGGCCGATATCTGGGTAAACATGCATTCTAGGGCATATCTTCATATCAACTTTTTTCTTAGTTAAGATATAAGGAATCACCCCCCGAAATCCTGAAAAGGACATCCTGCATGTATACCTAAAAATTAATATATCAATTTATGTACATACATATATACATATATATATATAGACGAGTTCGTAAACCGGATCGCCCGATCAGACTATCGGAAGGGGGAGTAAAGGGAAAAACCCCTAAAAATGGGTTATTTTAGTTTTTTTCATAGCAAAATAAAGATAATCCAATTTTTGTTAGCACCATTGAATTTAGCTAGAAAAACGAAACAATTTAGTACCTATAATTATTGCTCTATCTGAATAGTTTACTGAGATATTGAAATTGGTAAACACAGTTTGCTATCCCAATGTTAACATTATGGAAAATAAGTAAATTCTATATCTCACTTATTTCTCAACGTATCTTAATAAAACTTGGTTTTTGGCTTCATGTAGATGAGAACTGATGTATTTTATTCTAAAATCTCCGAAAGTTTCATTTTTTGGGCAGCAAACCAGCATACTCATTCACCATGTTATCGTCATGAGCAATGAAAAAATTATTTTGTCAGTATTTCTTCTCATATTTTGACGAAACTTGATATATGGCTTCTTCTAGTTCAGATATAAAAAATATTGAAATAAATCATAAAGACTACATACATAAGGGCTACATAAGGGCTATGTTTGTTTCTAAATTAAAACAATATTTTGTTACTTTTTAAATCTTGAACATAGGGGTTATTAAAGAGTGAGACATTAGACGAAACAAGGCGTATGTAACATTGCCAGATGTGAGTTGCAATGGAAGCAACGGTGTGACGACTGATTGCAGCCTGAATTACTGTATCGTGTATGTTCATTGGCTATACTTGTTCAAAACAGTTTAAATTTTAAATATAATGTAGGCCTACACTAAGATATTGCATTAGAATAGTTGATTAGGTATATAACTAAAATATCCTTTTTTCATTAAGAAACGAAATACCATAGAAACTTTTTCTATGAAATGTGATCGGAATGCCCAACACCAGTTACATCATCATATTTCCAATCACCGTCCTTTGCTAATTGTGACGTTTGACTCAGTTCTCTAACGCAGATAAACTTAAAACCATTATACAGGATTAGTCGAGATAAAGACATGATTTTTTAGAAGCGGTATCCAATAGGCGTATACGCAAAATTATATAGTTATTACCATACATAATATGTTTACCTACACTTAGGTCTTATTGAGAAACTTTTTTATATCAACTTGTCATATCTCATATTTCCTCAATCTACGTGCTCCCCAATTTGGTTAATAGTCTCAATTGTGATTTTAATTGTGAAAGTACCTATACTGGCAAAAAGCCAATGAAAAGCTATAAATAACTAAAGATAAACACATTTGTGGAAAAACAACTAAAATAGTTGTCGTAAAGTTATAGCGACAGAGTGATGAGGCTGTCGACCCTTATTCATAACTAAGTGCGATAATTACCAGTTTGTGTGGTGCAGTCAGTAGGTTATCCGGATTCGATGAGCAGGAGGTAGGAGACAGCAATAGAGCGCAGGCTATGTATTTCCATTTTGATAAGTGAATAATGTTTTCAAATCAAGTAGACATCCAATTTCTATTTTATGAATTTATTTAATTATAGTCTGGTTAGTACGGTTTCTTTTCAAATATGTTTTTCTTCACTTTAGGTTTGATTAAAAAATCCAAATTTCTTATGTGTTAAAAGGCAATTAGGAAATTATATTTTTTATGTGAAACAATAAATAATTAAATTTTAACTAACGCCTAATCACACTTTTGCAATTTTCGACGTAAACATTCCATAACTATGGTGATTTTAATTAGGATAATGCTAATTTTATTCTGCCTTGAATGATAATATTGAAAATAATCCTACCCATCGTTTGTAAATCGACTGTCAATTTCCGTGAAATCAAACTGTATTTGCAGATAATAATTAATTAAGTTTATCGATTTGATTTTAAGTATCCTTTTATTTCCACATTGATGAGTTCGATCAATTATTAAAAATGACAGTCAAATCTTTACGTATGATTAAATTTTCATCAAAAACGAGAAACCGATTTAGGGGTTTTCCTTTTTAGCAAGTTTTCCCTGCAGGGAAGAAGCTGTTACCAGAGTACTCATGGTAAGACCTAAGCCCAAGACCAGGATAACTTTTCATTTTGGGCCCCCAGAAGCAAAATAACATTAGTTCGAATATATATATATATATATATATATATATATATATAGAGATTAATAACCTGTCGTAAATAACATAAAGGTTATAAGACTTCAATAAGTTTCCGTTCTTAAATATCCGACAAGTTAATATGTATAAATTTGCACTTATGTGAGAGAACTGTAAAAAAGTGTTACTCATACTACCTTTACAAGCTCTTTACTTTAAATGTATCCTATACTAAATGCTAAATAGTGAATTTAATGTAAGAATAATAAAGCTTGACATATTTTTTGCATACATCCAAGGCTTTTGCGTTATTTATCATTAATCTGCACTGAAATCGTTGTTCCAAGCTACAATTTTGGAGAACATGTTAACTAATAAACTCGATTCACTGCTAATAGAGAGGACTGTACGTGGCTTACAGATGGATTAAAAGTATATTAAAAAAAAAACCATGTCGTAAAACTTTAAATGCCACTTATGATAATGGTGACGTTTCACGTGTTTCAGGCTCTTCCCTTCGGGAAGATCAATTCGCTTCTTTTGTTACCATGTAATCAAAGGTAGTCTTGTATGATGAAGATTAACTGTATGATACTCGTATTGTTCGAAAACAATTAAATTCATTAAATTTCATATTCATATTAACCATTAACCGTGGATGACACGGTTTCCCCTTTTACAAGACTTTCTTGTAAACATTATACCCTGTAACTATTTTGCCACAGTTTATTCTATTAAACCGATAATATTGTTGCGCATTGCGGTTTATAAAATGCTACTAACTATAAGTTTACAATATATAAGGAAGAAAAAAATGAAAGAAACATGTCGAAATTTGTATTTTAGAATCTTTTAGAAATTTTTGATTTGTCAAAGTAAATCAAATATTAAAACCATAATACTGCGAGCAATTTTTACCCATTCCCTCAACCATTATTAAAAGAAGTATAAAGAAGAAGTATCTCTTATCTTAAAAAAAGAGATATATTACATAAATAAATATTTATACTGTAATGATCATACTTCTTCAAATGAAAAATAGAGTTTTCAAAAACGTCAGAACTTCAGTTTAAAGAAATTTGTATGAGAATTTTTTTTGTTTAGACTCTCTTTAAAGCTTCCATATGACCGGAAGCTTCCAATGTCCTTTTGCGTTTTGTCTTTAACATAAAATTCGTTCAAAAAATAGCAAACATACACTGTTGCAACAATTTTATTATTATTTTAATAACACTGAAATAAAAAAATAAAATTAATCCAAAAACTTCGGGATTAATTTTATTGGATTATACTCAGAGTGCTAACTGTTTCCTTCTTCTAGCACCCCGCAGCTCTAGGCCCGTGTGGTGACTGATGAACCATATTTTTCGTTTTACTGCTCAATACAACAGGCTAACTACTTAAGAAAACCAAAATATTACCTTTAATGATATCTCCCGAAGAGGCTTTCATCTTGTTCTTGCTATTTAAAACAATCAGTTGATTGTCTGTTTCACTTGTGTTAGGTTAGTCCGACAACAATGAACAACTGTCGATGTATTGAACACATTGAACTTATCGATTGATGAAATGAGTTTCACAGATCGATTAAACCGACAACAGTGCTTCAATGAATTACAATTGATAATAAAAACTGATAACCACTCTCGATGCAGTCGATAGCTCACCATCGACGCTGACGTAGCCTACACACGTATGCAGTTATAGTACAATATAAACGATGAGCTGACATCCTCGACATCAGCCTATCCTCTTTTTTCCCCCAGGGCGAAAAAGATCTTCTTTTGGCCCGCAACACATGAAGCAGTATAACAAAATAGGTTTCCTATTTAATCAATAATGTTTAATTTTTAAAATATCTTTACTAGTCTTAATCAAAAACCAAAATATAATATTTGAAAGATGTTCTATAGCATCAATTTGGACCAGTTAACTGAAATATAGTGATTGGAAGATGTTTTATACATCAATTCGTATCAGTGCTAAAAGTGTACAAGTAGGATATTTATATGAGTATTACACGTCTTTAAATTTCTTAAAATTACAAAAATGACAAACGTTAGGTTCAGTAAAACTAACGGTTTTCAATAATGTTTTATGTATAAAATATACAAACATTATTGAAAACAGTTATACTGAATCTAACAGTTGTTAATTGTTGTCAATTACAAAAATGACAAACGTTAGATTCAGTAAAACTGATTTCAATAATGTTTTGTTTTTATGTGTATTTTAACCATCTAAATAAATTTAAATATCCTGTAACAAAAGGAGTAACGAGTGTTTTTGTTTCCTTAAGTACATAAGGAATTGGTAATTTCAGTGTAATTATAATAAACTTAAAGGATGAAACTTAGTTATTCCCCACTAAATTGACCCGAAGCAATTATAAGGAAATATTTTTAAACTTAAAGTGTTAAACTTAAAGTGTCTTAAACCCTGGGGTCACAGGATCGGATCTTAGAATTGTTTAGGTAAACTTATACCGAACACTACCGAACACTGTAAGTTATTTAAAATTATCATGAAAACACAATTCACCTATTATTTACATTTTATAATAGATGTAATTTTTGTACAATATATCTATATTTACAAAATTCCCAGTATGTCTTGAATCGCAGAATATTTTTTTTAATTCTGATTCCAGATTCTTAATCCTTGCAAGCACATTATACCCTAAACGATATGAAAATATACCTTTATATATATTGTTACAACTATTATGTAAACTGATAACAACTATACTTTAAGTACGGAAATCTATTGAAATCTTATAAAATTTAAGTTATTTACGACAGTCTTACAGACTCTAAATTTTACAACCCTCATCTCCGTGGGTATATTAAAAAGTCCCTTGCTCACAAGGTTTTTGTTAGAATTTGTCTGGAAATCGAATACGTTAATTTTAGGGGGAGCTAACAATAAAAAAAGTTACTGTTTTGGATTTTCCAACCCTAAAATTTTATTGTATTTTTAATCCCATGGTATGAATATATTTCAATAGACTGTCCAGCACCGGATTTTTATGCTGGGACAAATTAAATCTGAAAGGATCGACAGTGAGTGTTTGAACCCTCAAGCGAATAAACAGAATTAGTTTTGTGTTTGTTTTCCGCCCAAATGCTATACTGTGCCATATTTTTTAAGTTAATTTCAAATGCTTAGGTTATTTTTACCAAATATTAAAAATACAATGTAATATCATCACGTTATCACCATGATGTTTGGAGGGAAATTCTATATTCACAAAACTGAATGAAACATGTTACAACTGGCCAGGATGACGTGCTTTGTCACTCACCGATGACATTGGTAAAGCGGTAATACCAATCCCTTTCACCTACAACATATTGGATTACCGAAATCTTTTAAAGGATTACTTTTGACGCATTGTTGCTTTGACTAAGTAAAATCCAAAACGCTGTTTTGTGATAGGATTAATGTTAGTGTTATGTTGTATGTAGTTGACTGTTATTACAACTTTATAACCTACCTCTATCCGTACTGCTAAACTCTACTGAAAACTCTCTATGCCTAGTATCATTTTACAGTTTCCGGTTTACAAAATAAAATTTAATTTGACTAACCAATATCAAGATAAAGAGTAGCCTTGTGTTTCTTGCATTTTCAAACTCGTATTACACACAGGCAAAAGCTATATTGTGTTACCAATTAACATACTTGTTGATATTTAACTTACGTTACGTAATGGCTTCATATATTAAATAATGACATTAACAAACTCTTGAAAATTCATTATATTTGCAGTGAACTATGAAATTAAGATTCATTTATGATACTGAATACGTTAAATGATATCGCGTAAACCCGTGTGTTTAGGAAATGTTTAGATAAAACTCACCGAAAAGTCCACAATGAAGTGAACGCCAGTGACCAGAGGGGCGACGCACGAGCGATGATGAGATGAGACGGAAGTGTTCACACTTTGGGTAATCACTGTAATCACTCGTTGTAGTAGATCCGAAGACTATGCAGTTGACACAGGTTTCCACCGTTTCCAGTTCCGGGCACTCTCGACGGAGAGGCGATTAACATATACGTTTAATTAACGCCGAGTATGAAGCCTATTAAGTTTACATTGACCGAGGTCGGGATTTGATTTCGGCACTGAGTCTGTAAAAATTTAAAGAGCGGGAAAAGTATAAGAGGTGGCAAGTTGCTGAAATACGGCGCAATGCACTATTCAACCGAGGAGAATTCGATGTCAACTAACACTGATTTGGAGGGGAGTAAGGGACGCTATCGCAATGTTTCTTAGAGGGGTACCCTTATTTATCGGATGTTTAGATCATGCCACAACTTTTGACCAATGGGATGCGTCCTATATCGGCTGACACAGCTGAGGCTGTGAGTGTACATGTGGGCTTGTGTGTGTAAGGCTTACAAATATCTTTCCTGGATCAGATTTAAATACAATATGACTATACAGTTTAAACTGAGAGTAAATTAAGACTAATTGAGGTTGTGTATGAAATAACTATAACAATAAATTACAGTGTACACAGTTAATAAATAAATACATAACACCGTGTATGACGAAAAATGCTGTAATTGTAAAAAATTTAGCGTTACCTCTTATGAAAAATCTGTTCCAAAATTCAGTATGAGGCTGTAGTTAACTTAGGCTCCATTATTTTAGTAAATTCGACTCAAAATCAAAATTCAACTTACTTCAAAATTAATTATTCTCTGTTGTTTCTTACTAGTTGTGTTATGTGAATGCTAAACTTTAAATAGTATATTACATTACTAGGCCGGGAAGTACTGTTTTGCCGGATGAGCATGATAGTTCCCGTGCGAGTGAAAGCGAGTGCGGGATTTTCATGCGAGTACGGCAAAACGTCCCGGCCGTGTAACGTACGATATTTTTCATCATACTACGCAGAAAAAACATACCTTCAATCACAACGTAGTCTTTGTATAAACATACGTTTCTCAAACCTTCAAACCTAACCTATAACAAACAGAAAAACATTTGCTACGGATGCAATGCTGCCACTACATTCCTCTAAAAAAACCAATAAACCACCAATAAACAAGCATTAAACGTCGGTTTGCTGCAAATCAGCAGATTGTTTACTTTCGTTCTTTCAGGCCTAGGCCGAATAAGAGTTTATCCGGCCTAGGCCGGCAATGGGTAACTTTTGAACCAACAAAAAGGAACTGAAAACAGATGTTTCTGTGTTAGTATGATGAAAAGACATATTTACTAACACTAGGTTGTCTTTATAAGTTAAAAAGGGACAAAGGACAAAGGGACGAAACAATTGTTCACTTTTGAAAACAAATTGCTTGACTTCAAGACGGCGAGTCAAGTATAATTAAGATACAGCAATTCCTGGTGCCAGTACACATAAAAAACATTAAATCCTGAATCCAAGGAATTTTTTCTGCTTTTCAAGGGTGAAACCGAGTTGATCAGCTAGAATTCAACGATTTGTGTTTTTGTTCAATAATTCTATTTACAAACACGTGAATTGCATTAATAGTATATTACGTTACTAGGCCGGGAAGTACTGTTTTGCCGGACGAGCATGATAGTTCCCGTGCGAGTGAAAGCGAGTGCGGGATTTTCATGCGAGTACGACAAAACTTCCCGGCCGTGTAACGTACGATATTTTTCATCATACTACGCAGAAAAAAACATACCTTAAATCATAAAGTAGTCCTTGCATAGACATACGTTTCAAACCTTCAAACCTAACCTATAACAAACAGAAAAACATTTGCTACGGATGCAGTGTTGCCACTAGAAACCAATAAACCACCAGTAAAGAAGCATTCAACGTTGGTTTGCTGCAAATCAGCTGATTGTTTGCTTCCGTTGTTTCCGGCCTTGGTCGGATAAGAGTTTATCCGGCCTAGGACGGCAATGGGTAATATTCGAGCCAACAAAAAGGAACTGAAAACAGATATTTCTGTTTAGTATGATGAAAATTAAATTAATCGTCATGTAAAGCTTATAATCGGCTGATCTTAAATAGTCTTAAAATAAAACATGATATCCTGAGATATTGATGAAATATGTATTAAATGATTGTCAGTTTGCCACTAATGATGAAATGCTTTCAGAATCCTTCTTAAACGTTAAAATGATCAAAATTTTACATTGTATTGCACGTCAAAATTATTTCTCTCTAGAGGCTAGACCGGTGGATCAATGGAGTATCACCATACTAAATATATTATATTCATCAAGGGTAAAATCAGTTGCTTCCAGTCACACAAAACGCAGCATTTTACTTTTCATTATTTGAATAATGGGGTTTGATGGATATCTGGGATACACTTTGAGAAAAGAAAAATAGTGTGGGGTGGAGAGGGGATTGCAAATATATCGCCCTGATTGATTCCGGGCCAGAGTTGATTTATTGCTGGAGTCAGGTGGAAAGGAAACCTTCTTTGGTCTACCACTTATTTGTTTGAGAATAACGCACACATGTAAAGAATTAAAAAAAACTTACGTTTTTATTTATTCTTCTATTGTAAACTAGTGATATATCATTGTAAATAATACGAGAATGTTATCATTATTTTATTGTCATATATGTTGCAAGATATTATTCACATTAAAAGACATAATAATTATTGTGTTTAATCATCATCTATATCATCTATACGAATATCTCATAGCTACTCGGTTAACGCTTAGTCCAAGTCAATAACCGCATGACTGCGATAAATAAATAAGTAAATACGAAAAAAATACTTACTTATGCTGAACCCACTTTCAAAGTTTTTAAACGTCGTCGTGTCAAATACGAAGAAGTGAGCAAAAGTTTGACTAATTTCCCTAGAATTCTCGATCGATTTTAGGGTCAAACTTTAAATCCCTTAAAAGTTTTCTTCACTTTAAAATTTGTTTCAAAGTAGATATTTTTTAAGATATTGTCGATTTAAGAATAAAATACTGTATATAGAGAAGTAATTGGAAAGACCAATTCTGGATTAGCAATAGAATGATTGGTATACGGCTATTAAATTAAGAGAAAGACTTTTTTATTTCTATTGAGATAGTGGTCAAACTTTATAAAAAAAAGTAATGAAAGTAACTGGACTGAATTAAATTACAGCGTTTACCATTGAATATATGCTATTGCCCCATATAATGATTCATTCTTGATACCGAATGTTTATAATGAACAACGATAATGATCTATAAAAACAATTACCTCAGCAGTTTCTTGCCTCTTATTTTTTACACCTTCATTGAACATGTCAGTGACCAAAGCATTTTAATATTTAAATTATCAAAAAAGACGAAAAGGATATAATAGAATCGGTTCCTACTTTCTTTATAATTCCTTATTATCTTGACTTCCCGAACAAGAACATGCAGCAATTCCCTTTGAATGAGAAAATAAAGAGAGCACGTGGTCTGCAGGCTTTCAGAGAACCCTGATTGGGCTTTCTTTAGTTTAAACTTTGTTGATTTGTGATATCGAGTACATACACAATAGAACTAAATTACATGTTTATACGTCTACATATATATAAATATATTTTCGTTATACCGCTTCAAAAACAGATGTTTTAATGCATGTTTTCCGGACCTAAATACACTCTTTTTATTCCTAGGAATTAAAAGCTGATGTACTCGATACCAGCTGACTCTTTATAGTCCTAGGACTATAAAAGTCAAAAACCCCGTTGCAGCGAACCTGCATACTCAGCGAATTTCCAGTGCAAAACAACATATTTCAATCCAAAATAGCGAGATTTGACATGTTTTTGTAAGCTCCGTAAGAATAACATGGGGAATGAGTATGCAGGTTTGCTGCTACGGGTATATTAAAACTGGGTGGTTTTAATTCAATATTTAGTAGGTCTGAACTAGGAGAAGCCATTTACGAAGTTTTATCAGGATATGTTGAGAAATAAGCGAGATAAAGAATTTTACTTATTTCCCATAAGGTTAACATTGGGACAACGTACTGTGTTTACCACTTTCAATATCTCGGTAACTAATGGACATAGAGTAGTGATTCAAAATACTAAATTATTTGTTTTTTGAGCTGAATTCAATGGTGCCAACAAAAAGTGGATTATTTTTATTTTTTTATGTAAAAAACTCAAAAAACCCCATTTTTGGGGGGGTTTTACCCCATTTACCCCCCTTCCGATAGTCCGATTGGGCTGGATTACGAACTCGTCCGAATAATTACTACTTTACACATCCATGCCAAATTTCATTAAGATTGGATCATTTTTACGCGAGCTAACGTGCTTAAAGACACATAGATATATATATATATATTTATGAAAATGAACGAATAGTGTTTTTTGCTTCTGGGGTCCCCAAACGAAAAGTTATCATGGTCCTGGGCTTAGGTCTTACCATGAGTACTACGGTAACAGCTTCTTCCCTATAGGGGAAATTCGCTAAAAGTGCCGATTACGTCGTAATAATCGAACCATATTCATTCGATTACAAATAATCGAAACATTCATCGTTATTATCGAAACATTCATTGTTGTCAGTTTAATCAATTTGTGAAACTCGCTCATTTCACCAATCGATTATTACATGCGTTCGATACGTCGATAGTTGTTCATTGTTGTCAGTTTACCCTAACACAAATGAAACAGACAATCAGCTGATTGCTTCAAATAGCAAGAACAAGACGGTGGCATCTTTTGAAGGCATCTTTAAAGGTAAACAAGCCGTAACATTTTGGTTTTCTTAAGTAGTTTACGTATTGTATTGAACAATAAAACGAAAAATATAGTTCATCACACGGACCTAAAGCTGCTTTTCGTTACTCGGTCATTTTTCAACCTCGGCTTACAGCCTCAGTTGTAAAACTTGACCTTGTACGAAAAGCGTCACTTTAGGTCCATGTAATGAAATATACTATATTTAAATTAAATATAAAGATGTCAATTTTTTATGTGATATATAAATTAATCATAGAAATAACAACTATAAATGCCAAACATTTGTGGGCGAATGATTTGATATAGAAAATACATTCATGCAAATGCATGAGAAAAAACATTTTTTGATATTTTACGGGGAAAAAATAAACTCAAATAAGATAAGTTGTAGCCTAAAAATTAAATAATATTTTTAAAACTATGCCTTTTTGAATCATTTTAACATTTGACATTTGAATCAGAATAATATATTTTTGTCTGATTTACAGGCAATAAATTATAACTAAGACCATGCAGTATTTTACGTTACAACAGGTAACTGAAAGTTATTCAAATTTCACCCGTAAATAATAACATTCTAAACCTTTAATGGCTGTACTAATGTAAATCACATTCCTTGTTTGAAACCTCCACGGATACCTAAGTGATCAGTCGTGAGGGGGTTGAATCCTTTCCCCAATATATTTTGTCCTCTTTTTCCCTTTTACCGGAAGTGTTTCAACGCCCCCTTCTTTATTTCTTCATCGCTGCACTCACAACACATGTCGTAATTTTCTGTGTCACCACTGCAATATCAAACGAGAGTTTTATTTTTGCTCTCTATGAATATTTGTTTCAAATGACAACATTAACACTTAATAATAATGAATGTGAATAAACTAGATATAGATTTATACAGTATGAATTTTGACAAAAACTCTAATGATAGAAATCAAACGGATTTTCGCCCTACCAAAATTATTGCTATGGAAAATAAATATAGAATACAATGGTATTCTTACATTATGGTCAAGGCAAGAACAGTTACGAGAGTAACACTATCAAATCGATAGTTTTGTAGAATATCTGCAATTAAGTAATGAATACTGGTCAAAATAACTTAAAACACGCTGCAGAATGAACAAGAGTTGGATATTTGGTATCGTCCAAAGCCATCCCCGCTCTCAAAGTGTCTTTCATGTATAAACGAATGTGTTCAGTGTTCCATCAAACACATAACTGTCAAATCATTCCTCATCAAATACACTATTCATCTCCCTTTGCAAAATTGAATGTTGCACATGAAACATTTTGAAACAACCTGGCTGTGTCTGACTCATATTGGTTTTATTCGTCATCTACAACATGTGTATTCTTTAAAAAAACTGAAGGAGGTTTGGCATATATTTATTTGCGTTAGAGTATTTGAAGACGAATCATTATTTTTCAAGAGCATTATTGTACTTAAAAATGATGTTAAGCTTTTCGAAAAATGATAATAAGCTGTTGAATAAATAAGAGTACTTATTACGACTGACTCATGTGTGTCATTATATGACAAGGATGCTGTAATCTGAAGTATGTTGTGAATCAAGAATTGCAGATGCGATAGTCGAAACACTTCCGGCGAAAGGGTGGGGTGAAGGGGAGAAAGGAAATACGAAGGGAACGCGTTCACAAATGTAAATCTTCATGATTGATCACTGGGGTTGATGCACGGGGCTCAACCACTTGTTACAAATGTAAAATCACTTGTTTACCGTGACAATGGAATTTTACTTACAATTATTAGGATAGGCCTTCAATATTTATTTACTGAGTACGGTTATAGATTTGTCCACTTTTTCGCAACTATCCAAGACGCTAACTATTACCATAAACTAAGACTACAAACTACATATTAGTATAAACTATTACAATAAACCAAGTTTTATAAAAATATTTTGAGCAAAAAGCGAAATATAAAATTTTAATTTCCCCCTGAGGTTAACATTGGGAACATGTGATTATCACTCTCAGGATTTCGGTAACCAAAGGAAATAGAAAAATGATTTAAGATACTTAATTTATTAGTTTTTCGAACAGAAAAAGCAATAAATAAGCAGAAAAAGCTGGTGGAGCAAAAACCAGATTATTTATCAGATTATTTTCAATGTGAAAAATTCAAAATCCCAATTACCCGATTTTTGGGGGCTTTATCCCCCTTTATAGGTCCAAAAGGTTTGAGTTTCGAACTCTTCCGAAACTGGCATTTCATGCCTAGGAGGTCCCTAGATTTATCCATCTCTTTGATATTGTGGTTATTAACAAGTGTCATCTTACCTTGTATAACATGTACTGTACATTCATATATTGTATCATTGTATTATGTAATTTGATGGGTAAATAAACGTTTCAATCATTCATTCATTCATTCATTCATTCATTCTCTTTTAATTCCCCAATTGGGGCATATTAAGCTTTTCTACCTCCTAAAATTCTGCCTCTTTATCCGGGAAAAAATCATTTAATGTGTTGTAATTCGTAAAACCCATTTTTTATTCAGCCTATAAAAACTTATAATTAAAACTTTTTCTCAGTAGGAAAAATTAAAATGAAATTCATTCTTGCCTATTTTATATCGTTCTCAAGTAATGCATGTACTTATTATAACGACACGGTAACCATCCATACATTGGTTCCTCTGACGGCCACCAGACGCCGCGCCGCTAGCGCTAGTGTCGCGCCACCCTCTGTCAGCCACTGAGACTGTACAGTCGCCGCTCCGCCGCGCTCCCGTCAGCTCGTTCACTGCCGTTTCTCCGCCGTCGCTCTTTTTCTCGTAACTTGTAAGTAATGTTTGCGAATATATAATTGAAATGTACTTTCCATATGTATTAAAAATATTATTGCTAAACGGTTAAAATTACTATTTTTATGAATTTCCCCTATAGGGAAAAAGCTATTACCGTAGGTCTCATGGTAAGACCTAAGCCCGAGACCATGATAACTTTTCGTTTTGGGGCCCCCAGAAGCAAAAAACACCATTCGTTCGAATTTATATATATATATATATATATATATATATATATATATATATATGTGTGTGTGTGTGTGTGTGTGTCTGTCAGCACGATAGCGGCCGTAAAAATGGCCCGATCTTAATGAAATTGTGGTACTGACATGTAAAGTGGTAATCCCTCGGACGAGTTCGTTAACCAGCCAGATCGGATACCCGGAAGGGGGGGTAAAGGGGATAAACCCCCCAAAAAAGGGTTTTTGGAGTTTTTTACATAGGAAAATAAAATTTATCAAATTTTTTTGGCACCATTGAATTCACCCAAAAAAACAAACAATTTAGTACTTTGAATCACTGCTCATGTCCATTGGTTACCGAGATACTGAAAGTGGTAAATACAGTACGTTGTCCCAATGTTATCCCTATGGGAAATAAGGAAAATTGTATATCTCGCTTATTTCTTAACATATCTAAATGAAACTTGGTATATGGCTTCTTCCAGTTCACATTTACTAAATATTGATTTTAAACCACCCAGTTTTAACATACCTGTTGCAGCAAACCTGCTTACTCATTCCCCATGTTATTCTTATGGAGCTTAAAGAAACATGTTAGCTCTCCATCTATGTTGAATTGAAATATGTTAATTTGTATTTGAAATTCGCTGTGTATGCAGGTCTGCTGCAACGGGGGTATTCATATCTAGTTTAACTTTTAAGTTGGTAGATATTGCGAGCTTCGAAAATTTGTTACCGTCCATCCATGCGAAAAAACAGATAACGTGGTTGATAATATTGAAAATTAATTAATTTGCATGTCACTTGTAAAACGTTTATTGGTTCTTGTACTTCAATACACTAGGATAGAAACACATTTGTTTTTAGGCCTGTAGGTCTAATGCAATGTGTAAAATCCAAGGTTGTAAAGTAAGACTGCAACCCTAATAGCTGGGTGGTTACTGATACGATTTTCAAGCTAAACAGTATAACAGTAACATGTTTATATGCCAAATTACACCAGAATTTCCTAAAACTACCTTAAGTCTATTCTTTGCAATAATTATAAAGAGCCAGTTACGAATCAGATGAAAGAGTAGGACGCAATCTGGTGAAATTAACTAACATTACAAGCACAGCAAAATAATGCTTGGAAGACCTGTTACAGTTTTTTACATGATTTCAGTTGCGGGTGACGCTGCAATAGTAATCTATAATTTGTGACCCAATAAGGGAAAAGGGACCTTATCTTCCCATATGACAATGTCTTAGAGTTAGTCTTAGAGATTAGGGTAAAAAACACATTTTCTGATTTTTATCGTTTCTTACTCTATACATGTTCCCGAACAATATTTGGTCCATTTTACACTTCAATTTAACAATTAACATGGTTAAGTTATTTTTTTCCAAAGCCCTTGCAATCTGGAGAAAGGGTACCTTTACTTCTCCAATGCTATTTCAACGCTTCCAAGTTAGGAAAATCAAAGAGTTCTGTGGGGAATCTGTGCAGGACTTGCTAAGCCCTGATCCAGGAATCAGAACGTGAAAAATGTACAGGATCTTCCAGAAGAAGTAGTTGATGACGCAGCTCCCATTGCTAGCTCCCAACGGTATCAGGAAACTGACACATACTACCTCCTCCATTAAAGCCATTTAAAATTAGAAAACGTAGGCCTACACAATGAAATAAAAAAATTAACAATTAATTATCACACAAATACATACCAAATTTTATCAAAATTGGTTGGTAAATAAGGAAATGTCGGTTTTAGCGAATTTCCCGAGAAATAAGCTATTACCGTCGTTTTATGGATGGACAAAAATATCGGTTCAGGTTGCCCTCAACAATCATATCAATTTTATATCAATTGATAGCTTTTTATGTCTACTTTTTGAATATCAAGTGAGTCTATCGCGGAAATGCACTTTTACCTGCAAAAATCAAGATTTTTTCAAAATTGAACATGGGCTTATATGGGGAATATAATTTTCATTTTTTGAGTGTCTGTTAGCACGATAACTCTCGTAAAAATCGTCCGATCGTAACAAAATTTAGCACACACGTGTAAAACTAGGTTCTCTTAGACGAGTTCGTAATTTAGCCATATCGACGTATCCAAAGTGGGGTAAAGGCTGCTTTTACCCCCAAAAATGGGTGTTTTGGCTTTTTCATATTAAAAAATTAAGGTCATCAAATTAATGTTTTCGCCATTAGATTGAGCTTGAAAAAAACATTTTTGTATTCTGAATCGTTGCTCTAAGTCCATTGGTCTCCAAGTTATGTCCTTTTCCTTTTTTTTCTTAAGTATTTTAGTATCATGGCAGCAGAATGTTATCTGACGAAACTTTGTTTTATTTAAACCTGCAGAATATTTCACGAGATTATCAAAAGTATTTTTATAGGATTTTTGATTTTTAACTAGGAAAATAACAATCTAGCCTATTTATTTAATAGAAATGTATATGTTTCTAATCAAACTTATTTATCAATATTTTAGACATGTAAAATACCCCCGTTGCAGCAGACCTGCATACTCAGCGAATTTCAAATGTCAAAAAAATACTTCCATCCAATGTAGTGAGATAATGACGTGTTTTCGTAATCTCCATAAAAATAACATGGGGAATGAGTATGCAGGTTTGCCGCCACAAAATGGAAATTGCGGTGATTTTAGATTAAAATACATTAAATCTCATCTAGATGAAGCCACAAACCAAGTTTTATTAAGATATGTTGAGAAATAAGCGAGATATAGAATTTAACTTATTCTCCATAAGGTTAACATCGGGACAACGTACTGTGTTTACCACTTTCAGTATCTCGGTAACCAATGGGCATAGAGCAATGGTTGAAGATATCAAATTGTTTGTTTTTTGAGCTGAATTCAATGGTGCTAACCAAAATTGGATTATTTTTATTTTTCTATGTGAAAACCCCAAAAAACCCATTTTTGGGGGGGTTTATCCCCCTCTACCCCCCCTTCCAGTTGTCCGATCGGGCTGGTTTTTGAACTCATCCGAATAATTACTATTTTACACCCCTGTGCCAAATTTCATTCCGATCGGACCATTTTTGCGAGCGCTATTGTGCTTACAGACACACATCCTATATATATACATATATATATATATATATATATATATATATACAAATTTGAACGAATGGTGTTTTTTGCTTCTGGGGGCCCAAAACGAAAAGTTAACATGGTCTCGGGCTTAGGTCTTACCATGAGACCTACGGTAATAGCTTCTTCCCTATAGGGGAAATTCGCTAAAAACGATGGAATTTCATTTTATGCATAAATATATCACTTTTAGCGAATTTTCCTCATAGGGAAGAAGCTATTACCGTAGGTCTCATGGTAAGACCTAAGCCCGAAACCATGATAACTTTTCGTTTTGGGGCCCCCAGAAGCAAAAAACACCATTCGTTCAAATTTCTAGATATATATATATATATATATATATATATATATATATATATATATATATATGTGTGTGTGTGTGTGTGTCTGTAAGCACGATAGCGCTCGCAAAAATGGTCCGATCGGAATGAAATTTGGCAAAGGCGTGTAAAGTAGTAATTATTCGGACGAGTTCGTGAACCAGCCCGATTGGACCACCGGAAGGGGGGGTAAAGGGGGATAAACCCCCCCAAAAATGGGTTTTTTGTTTTTTACATAGAAAAATAAAAATAATCGAATTTTTGTTGGCACCATTGAATTCAGCCCAAAAAAAACAAACAATTTAGTATCTTGAATCATGGCTCTATGTCCATTGGTTGCCGAGATATTGAAAGTTGTAAACACAGTACGTTGTCTCAATGTTAACCTTATGGGAAATAAGTAAAATTCTCTATCTCGCTTATTTCTCAACATATCTTGATAAAACTTGGTAAATGGCTTCTTCTAGTTGAGATCTACTAAATATTGAATTTAAACCACCAAGTTTTAATATACCTGTAGCAGCAAACCTGCATACTCATTCCCCATGTTATCTTATGGAGCTTACCAAAACATGTCAAATCTCGCTATGCTGGATTGAAATACGTTGTTTTGCATTTGAAATTCGCTGAGTATGCAGGTCTGCTGCAACGGGGGTATATTTATTTCTTTATTGTAATATTTGATTAATTACTGTTCTGTTATTGGAAATTTGCTGAATACGCAGGTTTGCTGCGACGGGGGTATTTAAATATTTGCCATAAAAATAACATTAAACAACGTCATGCGTTTACCGCCGAACTAAAATGTCAATTATATCCGCATCCAGTTGACGTAAACTAATGATTAAAAATACAGTATTATTTTGTTTTTTAATCCAAATTTAATAGTTGCATATATTTTTTCTTTAGAAGTTACAGATTTTGCGAAATTTCAAAAATATGAATTTTATAGCACTTAAACCCCCATAACTTCTGAACCTGAATTTTTACAGACATGCGGGTGGTCTCATTTTGTTCATCATAATCACTAAAAACCACGAATTGTTTTATCAAAATGTTAAAGATGTTTTGGATGAATATGGATTTGGTAATTTTTTTTGTTTTTAAGGGATAAATAACCTTAAAATTCAAAAATTCAAAAAAGTGAAAAAACGCCTGGAGATACCACGGCTTTATACCTACAAGCCAAATTTCATGAAAATCGGACCACCGGTGTCGTCTCTAGCTTTGTTCACATCCACACACATATACATACATCCATACATACACATACACGGACAGGCAGACACCCCTCCGGAAACCTCTTTTTTGGACTCAGAGGGCACTAAAACAAATATATCCACTGACAACTCATATTCGAAAATTTTGACGAAAACAGTACTTTCTCCATATACTATACATATATATGGATATATGGATATATGGATGCATGGATATATCAGGCAGCTAATACAATGTCATATTTTGTTAAAATTAATTGTAATAAATTCTTACTTGAGGATAAAACTAAAATGGACTTTATTTTTTCCTTTGTGACAAGATGTTTTGAACTAAACTTTTTTTCATTTTATTTATTACTCCAATCTAATTAAGCAACGTTCGACAACCATTGTCACAAATCTAATGGTGGATTCATTTTCAGCTTTAAATTTCTAACAAAATTATATGTGAAACATAGCCAATACAAAATTAATAACCAAAAAAATAGAAGATAGAAATTTTTTCAAAACTTTAAACTGCGATTCCCTAAAAATTACTGTTTTTGATATTTCTAATTTAAAATACTGGGTGCGGCAAAAAAAACCGACATAAATTAAATTACGAATAACTCAAAGAAGATCAGGGGTACAATAGGTTTTATTGGTTGTTGCAGACAGTTATTAATTGCCATTAACGAAAAACTACATAATAAAATCAAAATTTACCAGTTTAGGTTTCAAAGACTGCGCCCGTCAAATGGTGTCCCTGTTTGAATAAGCATACTTCCAGTCTCGCACCAAAACTGTCAAACACCTTACTAAGCATTTCAGGGGTGAGGATGGCAATCTCTTGCGTTATGGTCTCTTTTAGTTCGCCCAATGTGCGAGGCTTACTTATGTAAACTCTAGATTTTAAGTAGCCCCACAAAAAAAGTCACAGACGCTCAGATCAAGGGAGTGTGCTGGCCACGCGATATCCCCGAAACGTGAGATTAAATTTAACAGTATTTAAATTAATCATTTGTTCAGCAAATCTATGACACTTTGCTTGGTCAGTAGGATTTAATTGCTGAAAAATAGCCAACTTGTATGGATGGAAATTCAGATCTTTATTCAAAATTCGCCTTACCGAGCGATCAGACATATTCAAAGCACTAGCTTGTTTTCGGGCGGCCCTGCGAGGACTGTTTTCCCACAGCTGCAAGAACTCTGTTGATGTTCTCTGGCGTCCGAGCTGATCTTGGACGGCCTGTTGGCTTCTTTCTAAAAGCAGAACCCGTTGTTCTTAACTCAGTTACCCTCCGCATGATTGTTTTACGCGATGGAACTTTTCCATGTCGACCTAACTGAAAGTTTGCACGAAACTGCCACTGGGTAGCGATGGTTGATTCACCACTTTTAAAATATGCTTCAATAGCAGAAGCCCTTTGCTCAGGCGACCACTGCTCCATTATGACTAAAATGGCATTATGTTGGCGTTGCAACAATGCTATTCCCACTTCCCCCGGACGTTCCGCCGCTGAGCGGTGCGCGGAAGAAAATAGGTAGATTTTTTGCCGCACCCAGTATATAAATCAGGCATTTTTAACGTATCTTGAAAATTCTTTCACTAGTTTGTTTGGTTTGTAATGTAGATGAACGATAAACTAATAACTCAATTTCGGAAAATGGAAGTTAAGAGCCCTTTTCCCTTGGCGGGTCACATTTATCATCACACTTTTTACTTATGATATAGTTATTATTGATAATAAACAATGTCTACTGATACAGTGAATAAAACCCAGTGCATTTCTCTAATTTATTTATATAACAAACAATAAAACCCTTTTCTAATTGGTGAATTCGTCGCGTTCCTAAGTCTTCGCGTACTCAAGCAAAAGTACAAAATCCTTTAAAAATAATTCAACCAACCTTTTACCATAAACCTTTATTAAGTAAAGGAAAATATCTAAGTTTTATATATACGGTGTGTAAAGAAAGTCCGTCCCACTCTTTCATTTTTTTTGTTACAACTAACAACTTTGGGGAACGATACTAACTTAACCTTAAGTGTATTTTGACATTAACGGACATTTTGAGTGTCCCAAAAAAATGGTGGATTTAGAGAGCAAGTCAAAATTTAAAAATGGCCCTTTTGAGTGACCCCTCATTTTAAATAGCTTCCAAAAAATAGGTGAATGATGGAGGTTGGAGCTCTTTAACGCGTTTCTAAACAAATTGATAGCTTGTCAAAGTTTTGAATGCAACTCATTCTTGAGACCTAGCGTCCAAGACGTTTGGAGTTTTATTATGTTTGTTAACTTCTGTGATGTTTTTTACTTTTGTACACAATTTGCATCTGATTTTAAGGAATGCCCATGAACTGTTACACTTTATGGCATACGCGTGGCTTTAATATGTGTGAAAATCAGAACAATGTCATATTAGTTGCCTCATAATGGGACAAAGCTGCACTAATTGTGTTGATATAATCTCTGCCTTTGTGGAACGTTAACCTTTATTCAGTCTTTAGTGAGATTAATTGTACGTACTGGCTGCAATCAGCGTGGCTTAGTTTGTCATCTCCATGTAAATTAATTAGTATATTAAATCCTTAACCACGGGTTTCTAGGAATATTTACAGTAAAAGACATTCGTGTATGGATGCGAAACATAAACAATTTAACTTTTTACCATAAAACATACTACTTTACTTATTAAGAAGTGTTAAGCAACTGTAAAATATTAAGCGGTAAAATAATTGATAAACTTGAATGTACAGATACATTATGTTGATTTATTAGTTCATCATAAAATAAAAGTGTTACTTTTATCGAAATACATGAAGTTTAGGAGCACGAATAATTTTAAAAGTTACGATTAACGCAGTAATCGTATTAATCGATTAACGTAGTAATGGTAATAAGAGTACATTTAAAACGAGTGAATCCAAAGGTTTTATTAATTTAAATGTATTTCAAGTTTAATATGATAAAAGTTATTTGGAATAATTATGTTTTAGATCTTATCAATTCTTTTGAACATAAGATTATCAGCAATGAGAACCCATGTACGTACAATTGCTGAAAAATAAACACGAATTAAATATTCTTTAATGAGTACGCCAGACTGCGGTCTATCGTAATAGGCCTACCGAAGGTTGTAAAACTAGGTTCAAGCTCCTAACCGGTATCCGAGCCCCCTCTTACATCTCCGAGACAGTTCGTCCTGAAGTGGCAAGAGTCGACGAACAAGTTGGTCTAAAATCTCCCAGTCATATCGTGCTGAAGTGGCAAGAGCCGACGTACAAGTTGCTCTAACATCTCCGGGACAGTTCGTCCTGAAGTGGCAAGAATCGACGCACAATTTGCTCAAACATCTCCGAGACAGTTTGTCCTGAAGTGGCAAAAGTCGACGAAAAAGTTGCTCTAAAATCTCCTAGTCATATCGTGCTGAAGTGGCCAGAGTCGACGTACAAAGTTGCTCTAACATCTCCGGGACAGTTCGTCCTGAAGTGGCAAGAATCGACGCACAATTTGCTCGAACATCTCCGAGACAGTTTGTCCTGAAGTGGCAAAAGTCGACGAACAAGTTTGCTCTAAAATCTCCGAGTCATATCGTGCTGAACTGGCAAGAGTAGACGTACAAGTTGCTCTAACATCTCCGAGACAGTTTGTCCTGAAGTGGCAAGAATCGGCGTACGGGTTGCTCATACATCTCCGAGACTTTTCGTCCTGTAGTGGCAAGGGTGGACGCTCGGGTCACTCACCAGGATGGGAGGGCTGGGCTATACATGAAATTAAACTTATTAATCTATAATTGACGTTTATTTTACATTTTATTCCATAATATATTATCGTTTAGCTGCATTAATGTATTCTAAACGTAATTTATAAATATAACTTTACTAAAAAACAGTTCGTTACAAGGATGAATATGTACTTTTAAGATAATCCATTTGTTTACTTCTTTTGAAAATTTGTGTATGTGTATGAGGGTTTTATCACCATAGTTTTAAAATTGACGATGTTTTATTTATCAAATAAAAATAAAGATTTAACAATCAGTTACAAATTCAACGTGTTTAAATGTGAGTCTGAGAGGGTCATCTTAGCAACTAATGCGTCCTGTTATCTTGCTATCCTATGTTATCCTGCTAAATTCAGATCTGCCGATGTGAAAAATCTGTGCATTATTTCAATTTTTATGTATAGAAATAAAAGTATGTATATAAGTTATGCATAAAATGTTTATGAATAGAAAGTACAAACGAAGATAACGCATAATGTTCAAGTGAACATGTAATATAAAATCTGTGTTGAGGCGAAAAGAAAAGTTTGCCTGTAGTAAAAGTCGACTTTATGGCAAGGCGTGTTATCCTACCATACAGGGCGGTATTCTACTACTGACACCATTAACTTTACCATTGATTTTACTCGCTAAAAAAGTATTGACTATGTCCAATTCTTAACCGTTAGGATATCATTACAGACTTTGAGATTTTTTGTAAATATCACCTGGCTTGGTGTCCCTAAATCAATTACAACAGCTCATTGTTAGAGTCATACTTTGTATAATAAATGAGAGCATTATATTTCTACGACCCAAATCTATTGTAATGCATTGAGAACGTAAGTTTATAGCAAATAAAAAGAAACAATCCGTTAAAATGTAGTTTTTATTAACTTTTGTTACACCATTACACCAGTTAACCTGATAAGCATAGTTTCGTAAAATAAAAAACCCTTTCGTTAAATTAATTTCTGAATTAAGAAAAACTTCCATGATAATCGTAAAATGATTACACCTTACAAATACAGAAATGTGAGCTAGATGATGAAGAGTTTTCCGTGGAAGATGAAGTGTAATTACTTTGAAACCAGTACGGCATAAATAATAATATAATTTGATATCTTCAGACTGTTATATGATTAATATATTTTTTATAGAAAAGAGTTTGATAATTTTTAAGTTATTTCATAACTTTTTTCAGGTTTTGCCAATCACAGCAATATTGTTAAGTTTAAAGAAAATTGATTTTCAGTCTTTTTTATATAATTTAACTTATTTTAATATGTTTTTTGTGTTGTCTGTGATATGGAATTTAAAATATACAACACATGTTTCAGTTCAAAAACGCGGTTAAACACGATAACAAGCAAAAAGTGTATTGACAACTTAAAAAACATAATTAGAATTGAATAGCCTTCAAGCATCAACATTATATGTGTATAATTATTAATATGGTTTGGGTAAAGAGGGAGGCGTGAGAACCAGATGCCACCACATCCACAAAAATCCTCCCCCAAACGCCCTTACGTCGGGACAGTTTACGAGTCACGTGGGACTGATCAAATCTTCCTTCGGCGCCACATATTTCTCTCCCTAGATATTTTTAGGTCTCGATCAGGAAATTGTTACTCGCTAAACAAAATTAAATATATTGATTTTTGTGGACCTTTGCCATCACTGATTATTAAAAAAACAAGTTTCATTAAAGTACATTACCAATAATGATGGCAAATGTCCGCAGAAATCAAAATCAAAATATAAAATCACCATCACTCACAATGAATTTCAAACTAAGAACTGAATCAAATATTTACATTTTAATAAAATTTGAACCATGCATTTTTTAACAGTAGTTTTTAATGTTTTGATAACAATATTTCGTTTACTCTGTAGTCTATAGGCGAAAAACGAAGTACTGTGAAAAGAATGTAGAAAACCTTTGAGAAGCTTGTTATTTTGATGAATTTGACCTAAATAAAAATGACCAAAAAGTAATTTATGTCATAGTAATAAATTACAGAAAGTGCTTTGTAATTTTAACTTGATTGAGTGATAATTTCAATATCCATTCTATTTCCTTCTTCGTGGTTAAAATTATCATTTCACAGAGCTCAAGGCCATTAACGACTCATAATTACTCTCAGTAGTAAAAAATATCCGACTAGGAAAAATGTGTTCATTTTGAAACTTTGCAAAATTAATTTGAAGTACTTAAGGATGAATAGACCAAGAGTACCCTTAAATATGAGGCGAGCTTTAGTGATGATTACCGGAAACAGTGCAATTCTTTTGGGTTTTCGTAAAAATCTTGCGAACCGTTGGTCGCAGTTAAAAAGCTACGATGTAAATAACGCGAAGAAATGGCACCATTTTTTTTGTATTCCTAACAGTTACCGAATTAAAAATTTCAGCGATTTTCCCCTAAAAAGGAACAACAAATGGCTTTCGAGAATTTAACACAGGAAAGTAAAAGAATCAAATTTTGGTGGGCACCTTAAGTTCAGCTAATAAAACGAACAATTATTTTGAATATTCGCTTTATGTCTATTGGTTACCGAGAAGTTGAAAGCAGTAACCTCCATAAGGATTACGTTGTAAATAGTAAGCAGGTTTGCTAACAAGGAAATGTAAAATTCGGGGATTTTTTTTGAGTTTGATATTCAGGGATATTGTACAGTGTAACTAGATAAAGCGACAAATCTAGTTTTACTAAGATATGTTGCGAAATATTCAAAACATAGAAATTCATTTCTTAATTTTATAATTATAAAATGAAGACGAGGTGCTGGCATGATGATTGAAAAATATGACTAGGCCCTTCTGACTTACGACGGCGCCGCGCCACTCCAATCGCCAAAAAAGTTCTTTTTCTCTGAAGTATATGAGTAAATGGTAAGAAAATCCTATAAAACAGTAAACTAAAATCAATAATTCTTCTGAAATTTGTATATTGATTGGAAAGAGAGTTTATTCCAAGCTCATTGCTCCTTAATTAGTGCCGATCGTTGGTCAAATGACTATCTGAAATATCGCAACGTATACCCTAAAATAATAGCAGTGTACGCCAGAGGTATTGTGCCTATAAATCACGTTATAACTTGAAGACTGGTAAAGCGAGACCTTGTAGGAGCCACCGACATGATGAGTAGAGGTACTTCGCCATTTACTGCCCATAAAAGTAACGTCCCGTCGTGGTGGCCTTAGCTGCGAGCTGAAAGAAGAGCAGGTAAACGAGTAAGATGTTACGAAGAATAAACTGAAGTTTTATTTCAATTTAGAAGGTTATATGGTTGATCATCACGTAGACAGGGAACTGAAAAATACAAATTTCCAAGTGCGGTGAATAACCATTCTGTTGAGACATTTGATGTCCAGGAATATATTTCATCAGATAATAGCCTAAATGTCAAACAAAGGAAGTGATACTTTTTAACGGGTGTCCCGATATACTGGACACTTTTTATTATCCGTTTGGCAACTAGACATCAATTAGTTAACATCATTTGTCAAAGACTTAATATATATATATATATATATATATATAAAATACATAAGGAAACGGCACGTACAGGTTCTTAAACCTTTTAAATTTGTATAATCAGTCTCCTTGAATGACCATATGATTTGTAAATTAAAAATGTTTTGTTTTGATTGATTTTTTTTTGTCGTCTTGACTGTATAGTTACATGCCTTGAGGTCAATCGAACAGCCGCATCAAGGGGGGGGGCTTCTTGAGATTGTGAGCGATTCAAAAAATTCCTAAACTTTGTGGAATTTTTGATCTATTATTACCTTCGAAATGATATATGCTTAACGTATGCTTGCACTATAACAAACTTCCTAACAGACTTCCTCAACAAGACGCTCCTCATGATGGAATTTAGCTTCGTATATTCAAGACTTGATCCTAGAGTTTCGTTCGTGTATGTTCAGTTGCTAGAATATAAAAGACGTTTCCAAATTTTCGAGACATCGGCTATGAAAACTGAGAAGAATTTAGTCACTTCTTTTTAGCGAATTTCCCCTATAGGGAAGTAGCTATTACCGTAGGCGGCACGGTGAGACTTAAGCCGGAGACCATGTTATTTTTTCATTTTGAGGTCCCTAGACCCCAAAAACACCGTTCGTTCATTTTCATATATATGTATATATATATATATATATATATATATATATATATATATATATATACCTGTCCGTAGGCGCGATAACTTTAGTAAAAAAGGCCCGATCGCGATGAAATTTGGAACAAACGTGTAAAGAGACATTCATGACTTCGAGTTCGAAAACCAGCACGATCGGTTTACTATAAGAAGGTTTTTTTGGCAAAATAACATTTATTTTAAAGATTTAACATATTTTTAATAATTTTATGTAAATTTAATTGTCAAAATTAAATTCAGCTTAAAAAAATAAACAATTTAGCATTTTGAATTATTATTCTACGTCAATCCGTTGCTTGGATATTGGATGTGCTAAACACAGTACGTTGTCCAGTATTATTTTTAATTTTACCCTCCAAAAAGCAAGATTAACCTCATTTGAGGAGATTTTTTAAACACAACTCTGAACATATGATTATATTTAAATTGTCAGATGAATATTCCAGATGTGTTTATTTTGAATAGTTAAAGAGTTCATTGATCAAGATTTGGCAGAACGTATATACTATATTTAAAAAAAACAATTATTTTAAAATGCAGTAAAAAATAATAGGTTTAAATATAATTTACATTTACCAATGTAATCCCTTTGTTTATTATCCTCATCTATTAAGCTCATGAATGATTAAATGTACTTTTTTAGTCCATGAATTTACATCATATTCAGACAATATTTTTATTACACATGTTAAATATGCTCACAGATAATACCCTGCTACTCGAGTAGCGACTTTAAACTAAATTAATGTAGCCTAATTTTGAGTATTAAAACATATCCGTTTAGGCATAGTTGAGTGTCCCCGATGCACTAAGAGCCCCGATTACATTCAGAGACAACTATACTAGTGACATGATTTGTGATCCTCAAAATTACTTAAAACAGCTGATTCCCAATATAAAGTAAATAGTGAATCAGCAGTTTAAATAATTTAGAGGATCACAATTTTCAAGACGCCTATTATATTTCCATACAACAGCCTATAGGAAAACTTAATTTTTCAACATCTCTCTTTATATTTCATGCAATTTTACCATCAACAGTTTGCATTATTTACCTCTGTCTAAGGCTACTATGATTTCTTTTTTCAAAATAATGATAATTAATAGTAAAAACACAACATTTTACAAGCAGCGAGGCTGTGGAACATTGATTTAAGAAAAGTACCCCTCTCCCCCCTCGCCTTACAACCAGCTGAATTAGCCATAGCCAGATGTAATGCAAAAACTGTACCTCAAAATTATTTTTTTACCATTGACTTTAAAAGGAGACTGTTCATTCATACAGATGTTTTAGAACCAGAAACTGAGCACTCATGAAATTAGTTTGGCACTCGTCACTAGAGATTTCGCCAGGAGTGTGATTTTACGCTAAAGAATGTCTCAAAGAATGATTAAATAAATGGTTTAAAAAAATTAAATGATTAAAGATTTTTATCCCTGAAATGGACCATTTTTTGCTTTTATCAGGCTAAAATATGATGCAGGGTTACAAAAGATATTATATTTTTAGCAACTTCGCTGCGGTAGAATTATACCCTGATCTTTATTCCGGTGCATCAAAAGTAACAGGTTCTTCATGCCCAGTTATAAACTGTGTGCGTCACGAGTAACAAGTTAGACGTGGCAAAGCCAACATTTCCCGCGCGATATATCAGCTGAGGGTGAAGCTCTTGCACTCTAGTTACCATCACAGAAACTGCAACTGCAGTTTCAGGATTCGTTTCAACGAAGAAAATTTAAAAAAAACTAATAACCATATTTTATTGTACAGGTTATAAAAATTGAAGAATTCAATGGTAAATTATTCTAGGAGTGCTAATAACATATTTATATGACAAAAGGATTTAAAAAATATGTATATTTCGTGTTATGGAATAATAACGATAAAAAACTAAATTTAATGTTCCATAAATAACCACAGAGCAGCACGAGTAACCGGTTACTCGTGAAGAGTTAAGAATAAGATTGTTTTCTTTGAAAAATTATGAACTCGAGGATATAAAACTCATAGCGATCGCATTAGAACTGGCCGAAATATGCAAAACGCACCCGGGGACTGATCGTTGATTTCAGCCGTCGCACTCTGGGCAATGGCTGGCATCGGGCATCAGTAACCAATTATTCGTGACACAGTGAAGGTGTTAAAACATTAAAACTAGGAGTGCAAAAGAGAGAGGCCTAACAAAATCTACAGCTACCAGAATGTGCTAATTTTTATAACATGTGATCAAATGTTTTGGACTGAAAATTTAACATTACTTGGACTAACTATTTTTTCATCAATATTTTTACTCAATTCTTAATCTACAATGTGATGTAAAAGTGTATTTCTTGTAGCAGCTGTGTTAGATGAAAAACATTTTTTATATCTTTTATTGTTTAAAAAATTAAAATCGAAGACAATTTCGTATCAATTTGTTGAGAAGTTTTAAGTTCTTAAGTTAGAAATAAATAATCGAATCGAGCAAGGATGCATTTAAATATAACTAGGCCTACTTATGAGATTTACATTATTGGTAAACCTGTGGAGAATGTTATGACATTCATGTAATGTCTAAAAAGTAAAATTTAACTTTATAGGCCTAATTAAATATAATCAAGTGATAACTTACTACCTAACAAGTTCAGGACGACGTGGTGGTGCACGTCAGAATTTTTGATCTGAATAAAAGTACGTTGCAATATAGGCCTACAGTAAGGCGAAACGAACTTAAGTCATAATTTTAATAAAATCTTTTAATTCATCTGTTGATTTTGTATTACTACCTAAAATAGCTAATTTTAGAGAAATTCACAAATTTTGATAGGATATCACTGGTGGCGCACGTTGTCCGTGGGCATACTGAAATCACCAGGGGCCTACATGTGCCACCGGTGGTTATTGGGTTGTGCCGAATGCCGCATGATTCGCTGATTGCGTGGCATGCGGCGAAGTGGCAAACGATTCGAACTGTTAATTATTGTAACCTCAGTACGAGTAAACCACTTACTGGGTCTTCTGACGACCCCTTCCACCATTTTTGTCGCTATTACATCACCTTAATCTTCATCTTAATCACATTTATTTATTTTTTTTTAAGTCTTGACATGCGCCATCAGTGACCAAGGTGTGTCTATACAACCCTAAAATACGAACACACCTAACAATATAACCCAGCAAAGCTCAAAAAGCGCTGTGAAAATGCATTGAATAAAATGGGAACAGTGCGACACCAGTGGTACTTGTCGGAGTTTTGGAAAGTTTGTAGTGTGCCACCGGTGGTGCGCATCGGGATTATGGTTAAAACTGACTGTTGATTTCTGTCAGACTGATCATGTTGAGTAACTATTTTTATTAACTTAAACTTAATGTAAGATATCTTCAAAAAAACTAAATATAAACCATGACTAATAACATATTTGAGTAAGTTTTTATTACAAAAATATAACAATTTACAAACCTTATTACTTTGGTTATAACTGCTAATGTAACATAAAAAGATTTAATAGATCTATAAATCACCCACTTCAATCACCATAACCTCTACATTATGATTCCATCTCATCTATTCATTTGATTAGGCTACATTTTTCTGGGTATACATATTTAAAATAACATATACGTTTATCATTTAATTCAATTTTATAAACAGTTTAAACAGTTTATCTGCATTCACTCACATAAATAGTGATGTGCGATTCGCGAACGAATCGTTCAATTTGAACCATCGAGTGAATCAAATGAATCATGATTCATTTTTCAAAAGAATCGATTCGTGGCGCGAATCAGTTGCAGAAAAACATGCCGCAGATGACGCGCCGTTTTGTTCATAATTCTTTTCATACATTACGTAGAATCATTCTACGTGTACATTATGATTCTAACGTAAAGAATGTTAAAGGATAAAGGAGATAGGAAACAGCTTAAACATTGACTTTATACCTAGCAATATAGTTTAATGTTTAAAAATGCAGCTAATCCAATCAATTTTAGGTTGGAAATAGTTTTATTACACAAAAAAAATAATTAATTGCAATTAAACATTTAGAAACCACTTTATGTTCCATAAAAACCGATTAAAGTCGACGTTATTAGGTAAGCAGTGGATAATGAGTCAAATGAATCAAAAGAATCGATTCAATTTTCGATTCTTTGGAACTGAGTGATTCAAATGAATCGATTCGCCGAAAAGAATCGAACTGCGCATCACTACATAAACATAACCTAGACTTACAAACACAAACAAAAATAATGTAGAAATGATAGAACTGCTGCTCAGCTGACATCAGACTTGATAAAGGAAAGATACAGACATTAAGGGAAATGAAATGTAAATAATTTGTTCAAAGCCAAGGAAGTTGTACAGTTTTGTGTTCATTTCATCAATGAACGCTGGTATAGCGACAATAATTTGTATACACTGCAAAGTGTAATAGTTTATGGATAGCTTAAAAATAGTACAGTTAAATATCACATTGTGTTTGAAATTGTGTAATATCATATCAACTCCTTTATAAAAATGTTATATCATAACATTTTTATAAAGACGTTTGCTTGCTGTGCCTTTTTTTTGTATATATTAATCATTTAGTGGATGGGAGTTTTCTAGTATGTTACTAAGACAATAAACTGCTTGCATCAAATCTAAGAAATTTTTGTACATATATGAACTATGACCTTTTTTCTGGTCCAACCCGGATGTGTAAATCGGTCAAGTAGTATGGTCAGGGGTCAGGCTCGCTGTCATAAGCTTTAAATTTTGTCCCCATGTTAAATCTCCAGAAGAAAAGTTTATTTTCCATTTTTTACCCATTTAACATAAATATTTTAAAAATACAAATAAATTCTGCACATATAAGGCAGATAACCTTTGTTATGTTACCTGCGTTTAAATCGGTCCATTAGTATGGTCAGCAAGCTCTTTGTAATAAGCTTCAAATTTTGTCCCAATGTTAAATCTCCTTAAGAAAGTTTTAATTTTCTTTTTTTATTTAATAACATAACATTTTCAAAATACAAATAAAATCTACACATATAGGACAAATTATCTTTATTTTGGTACAACATGCATGTGAATCAGTCCAGTAGTATGGTCAGGCCAGCTGTCATAATCTTTAAATTTCTTCCCCCATGTTAAATCTCCATAAGAAAATTTTATTTTCCACTTATGACCAAGTTAACATAAATACTTCCAAAATATAAATAAAACCTGAACATAAAGGACTGATAACCTTTGTTTTAGTACAACCTTTGTTTAAATCGGTCCATTAGTATGGTCAGCAAGCTCGCTGTCATAAGCTTAAAATTTTGTCCCCATGTTAAGTCTCCTTAAGAAATTTTTTTAAATATTTAATTAACATTAAATTTTCAAAATACATATAAAACCTGCACACTCATAACACCAAGGACCAATAACCTTTATTATACAGGACCGCTTTAAGTTATAAACGATCAATAATCTTTATTTTGGTACAACGTGCAAGTGAATCAGTTCATTAGGATGGCCAGGCTCGTTGTTATAAACTTTAATATTCTTTCCCCATGTTAAATCTCCTTAAGAAAAATTTACTTTCCATTACTTACCCAATTGACATAAATACCTTCAAAATACAAATAAAACCCACACATATAGGACCAATAACCTTCGTTTTGGTACAACCTGTGTTTAAATCGGTCCAGTGGTATGCTCAGGCTCGCTGTCATAGGCTAAAATTTCTTTCCCAGTGTTAAATCTCCATAAGAAAAGTTTATTTTTTATACCCAATTAACATAAATACTTTCAAAATAAAAATGAAGCCTGCACATATAGGACCTTTGTTTTGGTATAACTAAAGTGACCAGATTTTGGAACGGCCAAAACGGGACACCGACCTTCGTGGGGTGTGTGGGTATGGAATATCCCCCACAAAGATAGGGGGGTCCGGGGGTCCTCCCCCGGAAAATTTTGAACAATTAGGAGCATTTTTGTGGGTTTTTAGACTCTTTCAGATTGAAAATATGTGCTAGACACTGGATTATCTTTACCATTAATTTTATGTTCCTAGGAAACTACAAAAGAACCGGAAAGATTTAATTAAGAGTTTTTACATTAAAACTTATTTCCATATCCCCCATAAAGAGAAGGGGTCCGGGGGCCCTCCCCCAGAAAATTTTGAAAAATTAGGAGCATTTTGGTGTGGTTTTAGACTCTTTCAGATTGATAACATGTGCTAGACTCTGGCTCATCTTTACCATTAATGTTAAGTTCCTCGGAAACTACAAAAGAATTGGAAAAAATTATTTAAGAGTTTTTTACATTAAAACATATTTTTTAAAGTATTTTTCTTACCATTAACGCCAAAATGGGACAAATGGGCGTCCCGAGAGAGTTCGTCGGGACAACGGGACACATTGCTAAAAAACGGGACTGTCCTGTTCAAAATAAGACGTCTGGTCACCTTAGGTATAACCCACATGTAAACCGGTCCGGGTCAGTGTCATTAGTTTCACAAAAGTTTTTTAATATATAAGATTTGTAATATTAAATCAAAATATTTAAAATAAAAAAATAATAATGCAGTACACAAATTTGTCATTAAAATAAATTCCAATAAATATTCGTCCATAGGAAGAATTTTAAAAAATATTAACATCATTGGACGAATGGAAATTCGCTGAGTAAGCAGGTCTGCTGCGACGGTTGTATTTTAATTGTTGACAAGGGAATAACAGTACCAGTCTCAGTGGGGGGATCGTGAAATAAAAAGCAATAGTCTTCTGCCTTCTCGGTTACCACTTTAATTTTTGAGCCCTTAAAACTTATTTTAAACTTAATAATTTCGAAAGGCAAATCCAAATTTAAACGTTATGGCCAAATATTTGATATGCTAAACAGTAACTAAAGACTCTGATTGAACCACTTGATCAAATTAGGCATTCAATTTACATGGATACTTTGCCTGTACTGATAATTTAATTGTAATACTCCTCGATTGGGCGTTGTTTCAAGGGTAAAAACATAACTGATGTGGTTTAAGACCGGCTTTAAAATATGTGGGATCATACGTTTCTACATCATTAATTTGGGTTAAATATGTTTTTGATTGAAATAATACTGGGTTTGAATTAAAAATTTTAGTGCATGATTGTTATTTCTGCACACCTCATGCAAAGTACGTGATTTACGTACTAGACAGTTCTCTTAGCAGCAATAAGAGTGGAAAGGTGTTTAAAAGTTCAAAGAGCTCCGGAAGGTGGGGGGCCTACACATTGGGGTTGGACGTCTTTATTCAAGCTAATCACAAAAGCTCATTAAAAGAGGAGCTGGTTCTCTTGAAGTTCCTGTAGGTATATTGAGATGTCATCCGTTGAGCCTCTTGGTGTTGTGTAGTTGTGTTTGAAGGTGGCACCTTTGAGTCTCGTCCTTATAGCAGGGGCATTTAAAGGCTATAAAAATGTACATATGCTTTAGGGCAACGCGTGTTTCAGCTAGGTACGTAAAAGCTCTTGACATTAATGCTATTTGACCCTTAAATCTTTATACTTTTAAAGTTATCCCTATCAAAGACATTTTCTTTTTTTATACAAGTCTACATTTTTATATCAGGTAGTAAAACATTGAGCAGTTCGATTTCGAAAAATGGATGTCCAGTTTCCATTGATCCCTAGAAATCACATAACGCGATTTCATTCAAAAATGTTTAATATTTCCAATCCCATTTAGAACCCAGTTTGTTAGTATAACAGAATATTGTATTTTCTTTCCATTATTTCCTGTCATGCCTTTCTTTTGATTGAACCAGAACTAGAATAATATTTTAGTAATTAAATGATAAGGAGATTTGTTTGCACTGTCTGAGGCCCAAAATTGACTTTTCACCGCGTTCTAAGTGAAAACATGCCATTTTCATGGTGAAGTACGATAATTAGGGGCGTGCGAATAATGAGTTATTACTAGTTTAATCGATTTTTAAAAAAACTCTCGAGTTTCGAACTTTTTCAAGAGGAGTATTTTGAAAAGTATGAGTTAATAGTTATCATACTTGTTCATAACCATCAAATATAAAATAATAATTACCATTCAAATACAATGTAACATTTTAAAGTTATTCAACTTGCAAGTGTTCCTGGGTTTATAGAAAACTAGTTTTCAAGTGACACGACGATACTTCAGGCCATCATCTTTATTGTGGCTGCATAGCCTTACCCAATACTTGCTTGAAATCACAGCCTGATTAGATACACATTTAGTTACACTTGCTCTTAAAGATGTACAACAAAACAAATTGAGTTTTAATAACATATTTTTAAGTTTCAAAAATAAAATGAATCACTGACAACAAGTCAATAAAAAATATAACTTTTTACAGAAACGAATAAAAGTGATATTAACAACGACTTTATTATTATTAACGACTTTATTATTAATAAATTACAACTTCGGTTCACGTAAAAACACAAAATTTTATGCGGAGTTAACTGTGTGAAACAGGCGTAAAATCTGAGCGCACGTAGGCTACCGAATTCGGATAAACGGAGTGAGTAAATGTTCGACTTAAACTTACAAAATTTTGCAAATATTCGAGAAACTCGGCTCAAAAAAGCTTAATACTCAAGTACTCGCACACGCTCGCCAATGATAAGATTAGAAATATTAAAGTTTTTTTTCAAGAAACTCCTAACGTAAATTATTTAACGAACCTGTTACAAAACGCTGACGTGTTATTGTAATTGGTAATATTAAAACAGCCAAGGGTATTTTATTTTATGGAACATCATCAATCTGTGGAAATACTGTACTAAAATTTCCCCAATACAGGTTATAAAAACTCATTTAGAATTTGAAATGTCATTTTTTTAACTATGATTTGTGGAAGTAAAACTAGTTGAATGTCGCATCCGTAAGTTTAAAAATAGTTTTATTTTTATTTTAGTAAGTAGTCGAAGTCGCAATTAAAATTAACTTTAAATTATTTCATGGAAGAGACTGTATTTATTTTTTTGTTTAAATAATAAATATCTTTATTTGAAATGTTTAGAGTACTTTTTAAGGAAACATTAAATAGCTTTTTAAATAGAGCAGTTAACACTGTTATGCTATATGGTTCTCAAATAAAAAATACTACACCAATGAATTGATATTGAAAATAACAAAGTAATCATGTTACCTAGATAACATTTTTGTGAGTTGTAATAAAAACGGTTTGCGGCCAAAGGAAGTGTCAAAAGTTGGGAGTGCTTCGACAAAGAAGCTCCCCCAAAGAGGTTCGTGAATTTCTTTATTATGCTCTCCTGCAAACTTCTTACTTTTATTTTAAGTGCTTGTTTCCCCATATTCCTTTGGGTCCTATAAAATCGTTAGGCTGTCTGACCTAGATGGGACATAAAATCTTTTGACATTGACCTCTTGACACAAAATCTTCTTGAGTTTCAAGTACTTTTAAAATTTTCAGCGTAGCTTAAACGCAGGCTGAATAAATTTCCAGTTTGTTAAGTTTTTTATTCTATAAAGTGAGTTTTAAAAGTCGGGTAGAATAAAACATTATACACTTTTATAATGCTTAGGGCTGATTTGTTTGTTCATGATATGTTGATAATTGTTAAAGCATTCATGAGCCAAGGGAAAAACAAATACATTTAACATTACTACACGAATATAGTTTTATAATTAGCATGGCAGTTATTAAACAGTTCAAACTTATACGAAAGCATACTTACGCACTTAGCATCAGCACTCAGTACTATATAAAGTGTTAATATATGCATGTAATAGATAGTAACAATAATAATAAATAACACTATGTAGTTTTCCAATCAAACATTTATTTTATTTACCAACTCTTATGTTTCTCTTGCGCAAAATAATACGACTAAGTTAGGAAGAGGTTTTATCCAATTAACCTGAGTAACTACTGCAGAGGGTAAAGTGAACATCGCAGGTTATTGTGAAAGAAACGCTTTTCAATCCTACAAGAATTGTTTACCCTCTCCCCTAAGCGTATAAGGAGTTATCTTGCTTCCATCGCCCCCTGTTTAACCTTCGTGTCTTTCAAGAGCTTTAATCTATGGCGGGTAATTTTTATCGAGCTAAAATAATCATATGGTTAAATTGAGGAAGAAGAGTTGAATAGTTTGAGCAGGTTAATTTATATGAAAATTTCAGTAAAGTTTCTTTTATTTCATTTATTAACTATTTTTGGTGTCTTATTACATCTTTTTTACAGTGGTCAAAATACAGAATAGTTCCTAATGTAAGTAATTATTTTATTTATTCTTTCAAATAAAGGATGTACAATATCTTTTATTGGTTTTTATGATGCTTTCCAATTTCATAAGGAATTCCAAATCTTCTGTCTCATTTGAGTCAGATGATTTGGAACTAAAAATAATTAATACTATTTTGCACACACACATCCACTGCAAAATGTAAAAAGCGAAAAACTAGAAAACTTCATTTAAATTGAGTGAAATAGGCTATATTATAGGTACCTATAATTAGACGTTTTAGATATTTTTTCCCTTGAAGAAAACATAAATTAAATGAATATTATTGAAAGTCAAATTTTAACTTATCGGTATTGCCAAATAACCTCGTCTCTGAGAAGACTCAGCTGGTTGCTACCTAGACACATCATATAATTGTTTTAATAGATGTTTTAAATTCGCTAACAATTAATACAGAACAGATGTTGGTGGGAAAATAAAATGTCACTAGTTTTGGAACTCTGTTTGGATTTAAAGGAACAATAGAAAGTAATTTACCTATACCTTTAATAGTCTTAACAAATATGCACCGTGGAGTGAAACTGTTCAGCTCGTTAACCACTTTGATTGATAACAGAGATAATGAGGTGTCCGAACTTACAAACAGAGAGAGATAGCTTGAAGACGGATGGTCGTACCGGTAAGAACCCTGTTCTTCCAAGATAAAAAAAACGCTTTAATACTAAACCTAAAATATTGGCAGACTTGCATTCGGCGTGGAATATTTTTAATGAAACCACTACATATTATGAAGAAAATACTCCAGGTTTTCAATACCTTAACTTGTAATGTGATATTTTAATTGTACAATAGACCCTAGAAAATAGTGATATTCCTTATATGTTTCAAGACACATCAATATTGTAAAATCAAATCAATACACGTTTCTTTATTCCACGAGAATTTTTAGTAAACGTAAGTAAAAATATCAAAAATTGTATTTACTTACGTTTTGAGGGTTTCTTATTTATTCCTGAAAGTACATTTAATTAATTATATCCCAATCGTAATTATTTATTACAATTATGAAATAAAGTTAAGTGAAAGTAAATACAGTACACCTCGGATTATCCGGATTAATGTGGCGGAACACCGATCCGGATAGCAAAACATCCGGATAATCCGAGGTCATTGCAATATCGCCTAAATAGCGATCTCGTACCTTAGCCCCTGTTAAATTGATGCTGCAAATGGCGTATCAAGACTGTACAACATGTTAGTCTTCAAATAAGAAACTCAGTATCAGTTCATACAAAGAGTTTACAGCTATAAACACATCAAGTGAGCAATGAACTAATTCGCAAAATTGCTGTAGTCTACGCCTTTGTTGATTACTGCTAACGCCCCAATTAGGAAACCAGAAAACTACTTTCACGAAAATGCTGCAATGTACTTTTTAAGTAATCTGACTCTTTCAATTATTGTTATTCCAAATGCGTGCAGTAATGTATTGCATTTGCATTTTACGTTTAGAATGCGCATTTCACTCGTAAACTCGCCAAAATCACGTTTTTGCCGTGATTTTAACTTTTGATTTTCTCGGATGGACCGGTCCGGATAATCCGGGATCCGGATAATGTGCGGTCCGGATAATCCGAGGTGTACTGTACAAGGAAGTAATTAAATCCTAAGTGTTTAGCTACTTACTTCCAAAAAAACTACAGTTTTTCTACAAACAGTTTTGACTTTCTGTACAGCCGACCTGTTCAATTGGGGTAATGTGAGAACAAATTCTGCTCCGCTCAGAATCTAGTGTATTGAACAATACTAATTAGTATTTATTTTTTCCTAGCTACCTATCCAAACAATGCTCTTATTTAGAGCCTGAACTAAGTCTTTAGTTCTATATCATGTTATTATGACATAATATTTTACATTTTAATTTCCTCCACGTCCTTTTCTAAAATTTTATTTTGTTTCCAGGTTCTCCAGCCTTTGAAAACAGGTAACGCATCTCTTTCACAGAATTTTTACTTTCTTGTTCTTGTTATATTTTTTAGGTTTGAAGTTTTATTCATGAGTTCGAGCTTATAATTGTTAGATGTTTTATAAATAAGTAGACGTGTAAACTCGATCAATTATGTATATAAAATACGTTGCGTTATCTTTAATTCTTTCATTTAAACGAAGTATATTGGTGTTTTTTGTTTATCTGCATTTTTATTGCATTGATTAATGCTGGTGAGGTGGAGTATGGTGTTATATTAACGAAGAAGCATTTACATCCAGCGTGGATTTGTGATTATCTCTAATGAAGGAATGAACGATTTTATGAAAAGTTGTGTTATCAAGGAGAAATTATAATGCACTGTCATGATATAACCTGCTTCAACAATCTTAAAACCATATAATAGTGTGTCTGAGAACTAGAACAGACGGTTACACGCCCCAAGAAAGCCCGTATTTCAGCAAATTAAAGCCAATGACTTCCTCATTTCCTTGTTATTAATACAAGGGAATTTACCAACCCTCCCCTCACTTTTTACATAGAATAAAACAGATATTTTAGGGTCAATGTATGGTTAAATAATTTATCATTTTATCATAAATTTGTTAAATAAATAGTTGTAATCACTCTGTATTCGAAAATAGCCCATTACCGCACAGCTGAGATCTGCGAAAACCCTCGATTTCCTTATATCAAAACAAATCATGATCAGCTGACTTTACCTGATCTAAACATTACTTGTTGTACCCAAACATTGCTTTTCCGTACCCAAACAATACTTTACATCATACTACACAGTAACATCTGTTTTCTGTGTCTTACTTTTGGTTGAAAAGTTACATTTTGCCGATAACTGCACAGTAAATTTACCGTGCACTATGAAACTGAAGTAACGAAAGTAATTGGCTAATTGCATCAAACCGTTGTTTAAAACATGTTTATAGGTTATTTTAGAGGAATGTAATGGCAGCACTGGTAACAGTGGTAAATAAAAGTTTGTTTGTTTATTATGGGTTAGGTTTGAAGATATTTTAAATTAGTGGTTAGTGCAAGGAATAAGTTATGATTAAAATTATGTTTTTTTCTGAATTTACGTCACGCGCCCGGTAAGTTTAACCGTACTTGCATGAAACAATCCATGCTCGTCCAGTAAAACAGTACTGTCCTTAAAAATCCGTTTGGCAGAATGATGACAGTTCATCTCTTTAATGCGAACTCTACAGCCAGGAAGATTCTATACCCAGTCATCCAGATGAAGTGAGATCACTTGCTTGGATTGACTTGGTTTTTAATCTTTTTATTTAGTCATAAACACAGCAAAACTATATTGGATCCTAAACGTTTTGAACTAGATGTTCCTATTATATACAAATATTTACTGTTTCCAAAAAAACCTTAACAGCATCTTAACAACCTGTTCAACAATTTAAATGTATTTATTCACACTCCAGGATTAGCTGCCAGTTTGACACTGAAATTAATATTATAAAGGAGAGCCTTTCAGCCCTTTATCCAATATTTACTGTTCATGGGCCTCTAAAGAATTATCTTGCCCTCATCAGCCCTTACTTGGCGTTCATTTAGGAGTATAAACAAAGCAAAGGGTCCTTAAAACTAACCTGATGCATTATGTAATGGAAAATGATTGACAAAAAACTACAATGATTGTTTCTATATACAAGATTACTGGAAAACATTAGTAACAACCAATTTATGCGGTATATCCATCAACCTACTAGAGAACTATAAAAAAAAACGAAAGCTAAATAACGGTTTGGCTGTAATACATTGCAAAACATTTTTGCAATCCATCCTTACACAAAAGAATAGCTAGATATACGCTGAAAGGATATCTTCAATATATATATATACATTAAATTTAAGTAGTGAGTAGTAAATATGTTATCTTGGATCATTATAATTTTTAAATAACATAGGCCTAGATTTAAAATTAAATGTTGTACTTTTAAAAATATATTAATCTTGTCGTACAAAGTGAACTTTGACGACAGAAAATTACCTCTCACCCGACATTTCATACTTAGCCTAGTTAAATGTCAAAACAACGCCAACTTTATTTCAGCTTTATAAAGCATTTACAGTGGTTTCAAGACTAGAAAAGACTAGCTGAGAGATAAATGTATCAGTTGTTTAAACATGTCAATGTTCCAACTAGTACGTGTGGTTAGCGTTAATTTCTATTAAAATCGTGCGCTTTTTATTCAGCTGAGTCACTGGTATGAATAGTGAGTATTTTTATCCGAAGAACCGACCTTAAATTCATGTAGAACACCCCGATATCAGCCACTAAAGATGGTCGCCATGAAATTCATAAATGACTATGACTCCAATAATATTATTGCGATCTTCAAAAACCTTTTTATTGTTTGAAAGGTATTAAAAACCCCTTTCATGCATTTCATAATTTAAATAGTTTTCATTGTATGTCCCATTTAATTTATGACGAAATTGAATTCCTGAATAAGATGCGTTTTGAGGCGCTTAATCAGGCTATGGCTAAATGTATTCTATAGGTTAAAAATTTATAGTACAGAAATATTATTCCAATTAATCAACTATTATAAAAAAATAGCCCCCAAATGATATACAGTACGCACAGACCGTTTTCCGAGTTTGACTGTTTTTTCGGTATTTCAGAGAGTACTGACCATTATTTGAGGTTAAATCTGAATACAATAAGAAAACAATGACCAACAAACCAAGAAAATTGATCATATTAGTATAATTCATGTTTTCAAATATTTTGGAGGGCCAATGGATGCTAAGCAATGCATAGGGCAAAAGAACAGGATCTGACCTTTTTCCGTAATGAAAACTTTCTCGTTATGAAAAATTCCGAATAAAAAGTTAATCATAATAAATTTGTTTTATTCGGGTTTTCACTCATTTCTACACGAACAATATTACAGCCAAACCGTTATTTAGCTTTCGTTTTTTTATAGTTCCAGAGGTTGATGGATATGTCGTAGCCACTTGCTGTGATTGGGCACTTCATGAAGTGTCCAACGCAGCCCGGACACTTCATGAAGTGCCCAGCGCACCTGGGCACATAGTATAACTCGATTATGTGTTATGTTACATATAAATGTGTTAGGTAACATGTTTCATGTTTATGAAACATACACATTATTTTAAATCGTTAAACATGCTTTATTTTATTGAAGCATAAAATTTAAATTACATCCAGTAAATTTAAGAATTGTCTAGTTTATGTTTTCTGAGTTATTTTGGCTACACTTCACCATTAACGTTATTATTTAAACAATGTAAAATTTTAAAAGCGTTTGTTGTTTCAATAGTAATACTATAGTAATTATGTGCAGCCAAAATAACTCAGAAGACATTGAAAAACCATGATAAAAACATACAGGCGAGAATTGTCTGATTTAGTGGCAGACAATCTTATTCTTACTGTTTTTCAAAATCCTTAAAAAATGTTCCTATTTTGTATTGTTAAAAATAATACATAAGATACTACGAACAGCAACGTAAACAGCAGTTTTATGTGTTTACATCAAGTGCCCAGCATCTAAGCTGGACACATAGTGTAAAAGAATTAATTACAGCATGTGCCCAACGAGCGTTTATTGGTCACATACTGTAATTTTATATGAAACTGTTCAATTACATTATGTGCCCAGGCGAGCTGGGCACTTCATGAAGTGCCCGGTTAGCGCTGGACACTTCATGAAGTGCCCAATTACAGCATGTGGCTACGACAGATGTCCCGCATAAATCAAAGTAAAACGTTTTTGAACACTAAATATAAAGAATTATTTCATGCGTCGAAAAGTAGTGAAATGCTTCTAAATTAATCCTATTAAGAGACGAGAGCATCAAAGAGCGACACTCGAAAATATGCATGCCCTGAGCCACCGTAAATGGGAATATACAAGGTGTGAAGTTTTCCTTATTAGAATTGCAAATATACTTGTGTCTGGCGACGAGTGTTAGTGTAGACTCACAGAGCAGAGAGGTTTGCGTTTAGTGCTACATTTTTAGCTCATAGTAAACTTTAAATTTTTTAATATCTTCTTATTTATTTTTCCCGTAGTAAAAATATGTGAATTGTGTAGCTCATCGGAAATCACATTTAATATACTGGATATTGTGCCTTTATGAATGTTATAGGGTTAAATATATCAAGCTGATAAACGTTAGTCCAGCGACAAAATATAATTAACCCCGTGCCTCTCAAGGTCTGCTTTGATTCTCTTTGGACAAATTATAAAAGATAGAAAATATAATCTGCATGATGATTAATGACCACAAAGCACTAATTTTCTATTTACGAACTATACCCAAAAAAACTATAGGCAAAAGTGATGGGATGCCTAAGAAAACCACACTAGAGTGGCCCCTCATGTTCAAGGGATTTGTAAAAGAAACAAAATTCCAAAAACCTGAGACAAATATCACGCCCATAGCCAAATTTATAGTAGTTTAAAAATACGAAATTGAGATTTTTATTAAATGTTTACGATCCCTACCGTGCATATACCTTCTAAACTTGACAAAAATGTTTAAAGACTGTTCTTAAACAAGCCCTGGCCCGAATAGTACCGATTCTTTAACCGATTTTAGTACCACCTCTCTAAACCGTAATATCAAAATTTGAGTGAAGTTGAACAGAAATTAAAAATGAAATGCTTATCGAGTGACTATTTAAGTTAAAGGACTTAACGAATACAATACACTCATGCATATACCCAAGTCATTTTCGAGCCCTTCAAAAAAACTAAAGCCATCTCGGAATTCATTAGTTTGTAAAATAGGGGGTTCAAAACTTGTGGGCCAACTCCGCTCAGTATTCTAATGTTGTCGATTTGTGAAGTTGAAATCCACAACAAGTTACCACGTTGTTTAAGAACTGTTTTTTAACAAATTTCGTTAAGCTTGGAAGCCATTGCCATGGTACTGGCCTATCATATGAGTACATTTTTATATTTGAGTTTTAAACTAGGCTTTTATATTTAGTTATTTTAGGTGTAATCCAGTAATGAAACAGAAATCATGAATATTGTAAAAAACATTTTTAATCTATCATCCAGCGGTTATGATGAGACCTCCATGAAACTAATTAAATTAGCAATCATACCTTTACTTAAACCCATATTACATTTAATAAATTCTTCTTTCATATCTGGTAATTTCCCTTCTACTCTAAAGATATCTAAAGTTATACCCATTCATAAAGCAGGAATCAAACAGGATCCAAATAATTACAGACCTAACTCAGTGCCTCCATCATTTCCAAAAGTTTTTGAAAAAGCTATGTGTAAGAGGCTGGTAAATCTTTTAGAACGGTTTTTAGAAGCTTAGTACGTAAAGATTTTGAGCTGTTATGCCACACAAATTCCACTGGTGTCAAAGTCATTATTAGCTAAATGTGTTCTTTGGGACCTAAAGATTTCATATTGATGAATTCAGCTTTGATACCTATGCAATATGGGCGGCAAAACAACTTAACAAACTTGACGCCGAAAAAAGTGCATTGGGTTTCCAATCTGTATAGTTCTTCATTTGTGCTTCGAGTAAGCCAGTCTCGGTAAACTCGCTTCTTGAGTGTGTAAGCGCAATCCTCTACAACTCATAGCAAGGTCGACTGGACAGCCGACACAAGCAAATGGCCCTTGCAAGAGGGATGACCGCCGATATTGGGCATGAGCCTTCCTTGAGCAGCGACACCCTTGGAGCTTTGTCGGTAGAGGGCAAGAGATTTGTCGCATTTTTTGTATAGACAAGCCCTTTTCTGTTTCATGAAATTACATTTTCTACATATTTAAAGAAATAAGTTTTTACATTAAGAAGAATATACAAAAACCAAAGGTGAAACTGTATGTTGAATTTTTATCGTGGGAGAAGCCACGGGTCATGCTGGTTAAACTGTAAAATTTAATTTAGCAATTTACTTCCTGTAATATTTTGTGCATTATAAAATTAAAGCTTAGAAGTTACCCTGTGGAATTAAATTTTACATGTCCTAGTAAATAGCATACAAAGTCAATAGTGTTAGTAAACTATATATTTAGTTTTTTCTATGTTCTTAATAAATTGATATTATAATCAAATTAAAACCATTGATCACTTTTTTAAGGAATACATTGTATAGTTTATTGCCGTTCTTAATTAATGATAATTTATAGTCCATACGCCAAACAAATATATACCGGGTGTCTCACCTAAAATGAACCAATAACTTACTTTTTTATTATAAATCTGGCAAAGAACTTCTTATGGGAGACTTCCCTTTATTTTGAAAGCTGTTTTTTGGAGTGAATTAGAAATTTTAAAATATGGCTTCCATTTTCCAGTATGGCGGACAACTTTGATTTTTCTTATGGAACACCCTGTATTTTATGACATTTTTGAATTTAACGCTTAATTTGAGGAACGTTTTATTCTTTCTTATTTTTTCCTAATCCCATTGGTTCATGCAGGAGATATGAGCAGTTAAATTTTGATTTTTTCCCATTTAAAAAGAATTGTGTCCATTTAACTATGTAATCGTTATGGAGTAAAAGCACATTTAAAATAATACATTTCAATGAATGAATCTCATCTAAAAATTAATTTATGATTAAATCTCAACTAAAGTCACATTTTAAGACACTTTTAATCTTTGGTATGTATTATTAAGCCCAACCGTTTTCGATATACAGACTACCAACAATTTCTTAATGCATTTTTTATGGGAAAAATCAAACTTTAACTGCTCGTACCTCTTTAACCATTGGGTTTAGAAAAAAATGATAAAGAATAAAAAGTTACTAAAACTACGTGTAAAATCCAAAAACACAATAAAATACAGGGTGTTCTATAAGAAAAATCAAAGTTTTCCACCATATTGGAAAATGGCGGTCATATTTTTAAATTTCGAAGTGACACCAAAAAGTTACCTATTGGTTCACTTTAGGTGAGACACCCGGTATATATATTTGTGGATGCCTGTTAATTGGAGAAGTTATATTTTATATTTGTGCATGTGAGAAACATGTTTCTCACATGAAACATGTTTCTTACTAATTTAGTAAAAATAATTCATGAACGTTTTTGTTTACCGTAGTGCAGATCTTGCATCCATAACACCACCGCCTCTGCTTAGGGCCTACCCTTCTTAATTTCCACCCTTTGAAATATATTGAGGCTAAAGTCTCATTATCTGTTCGCAACTTGAAGGTAAGGTACCAGACACTACAGCCGTATTCCGCTAAAGCTAGACCAACAGTTGAAGACAGCAGTCAGTTTCTGAGGGAGGGTCGCCAGCCGAAGAGAATCGTGATTTCCTGTGTCTGGAGTCTGGGCCGCGGACGGCGCGGCGGCTGCGGTCACCGCCAGATAAGAGACTAATGGCGTTATAATCAATTATTTATTCTCAAGCGGACCGTCTCTGTGGGACACGACTTTGGTTAAATTGCATGTTTCACTGTTATTAAGACAATAACATGGACATTTGGAACTGCTACTGAGCAAATGAGAACTAGCTAAATAATTTTAATCCAGCAACATCGCAAGATGTCTTTATCCTTCGCTCTGTTACGGCCATTTCTTATTCTGTTTTATTGTTCAATGACAAATTTATAATCTTCAGCTTATCTATTTAATGGTTAGCCTGTGACACGGGGAAGAATAAAAGCAATCCGATACACTCCCCGTGGTTATTGATTGGTGTACAGAGAAATAACCTTATTAAAACACTGCACTTCCTCTTTCCTGAAACAAGCTATATACCCTCAAGACATAAAGATTATAATCATAAACACTTATCTTTTATACTTAATACAATAAGGGGTTTCTCTCCTATAGACCGGGAGCCGGGACGTCAAAAATTATGTTGTAATGTGCACAAAAACAGGCTATGCTGTTTTGAAGAGACATCCTGGGGAATGTCAAAAATGGGTTTGTGAGCCCTCCATCTGGGGGCTTCCTCCAAGGTGGACATACTTGAAAATAACCCCAAAAAATGGGGGTTTCCCAATTTCGTGTAGAAAAATTGTAATGATCAAATTTTAGTTGACACCATTGAATTCAGCTTAAAAAAACAAGCAATCTGCTGTGTTGAATCATTGCACTATATCCATTGGTTACCGAAATACTGATTGTGATAAACTCAAAACGTTGCCCGGTATATTTGCCCATATTATTCTTTTAGGGATAAAATAAAAGTCTATATCATCCGTATGTTTTAATATATAATGATAAAACTTGGCATATGGCTTCTTCTATTAGTGTTTTATTGTATATTGACTTAAAAATACCTAATTTTTACAAACCTGCTGCAATAAACCTGAATATTTCATTTCCATGTTATTCTTATGGAGAATACACAAAAATTAACATTCAAGTTTGTCCACCTTGGAAAAAGCCCCCAGATGGAGAGCTCACAAACCCATTTATTTAACCCCCCAGGATGCCCCTTCAAAATGGCATAGTTTTAAAATTGTATTGTAATTTAACAGCTGATTGCTTTAAGAAGATTTTTTAACCAGTCACATTGTAAACAAAAATTTATTGTCTGGATCTGAAAAGAGCTTGACTGTCCCACGGAGAAGAGCTTCTTTAGCTCCGCAACACATAACCTAACGAAAACTGCTGTTTTTTCAATGGCATTATGAACAAATAAATTTGTAATATGACTTGAAATAATACTTTTAAATGCTAATCATTTTCCCGCAAGAATTCAACTTAACAACGCATAATAATGTTACTGAGCGTTACAAAATAAACCAATTTACACCTCAAATCTGACACTAGAGTATACGTATTTAACAGGCTCTACAAAAGACTGAAGTGTTGGCTAAATAAATATTTCTTCAAGTATTTTACGACGCTCTGTGGTTGTTCTTGTATATATGAAAAAATAATCTGACCACAAAGTTGTCAACAATCAACTTAACTTTTGACTTTACAAGCGGATTAACCGAACGAAACAAAAATATTCAAAATACTTCTTTAAATTTTGCGTTTCCAAATAACATTTTGCCTTTTCAAATTTACTGGATACCAGGCTTATTACACCTACTAATGAATTCAGATCCCTACCCGATTTCAAAAGGGCATTAAAAATTATCGAGCTACTGCTGAAGCTAATGCGGTATAATAGGCCTAAAATCCGTTTACCGAGTGAGGCGTGCACTTTGTATGTGCGAAAACTAGCTCACATTCTAAACCATCAGCCATTCAAAACTGCTCAGCCGAGAGTTAAGCCAAATTAGCTTTCTGCAAATAGAACCTAAAGTACGAATCCTCATGATTCTAAAATACATACAAAGAACATCTATATAAAAAAATACTCCTTGGGAACCCGTATTATTATCGTTAATCATTTCTCACATCCCTCCATCTACATTAATAAATTATGACTTTATCACACAATTAAAATGTTTTCTGGAAAAAATATCTTGCGATTGTTTTAATAGTTTCATGCATATATATCTAAACACCAATTTAGTGCTTACTAATGAAAAAAAGTAAGCTAATACAAATTAATTTTATAATACTTCTTAAATTTTACGTGATGGAGACACTTGCTTTTGAAACACCTTTTAAGGTACAAAAATGCATGAATCTGTCTCTTAGAACACTTTAATAAGTTTAATTTTAGATAATAAATGTAATAGTAATTTAAATACCTATCCTTGAATCCCACAAATCCAGATGAGTTGGTAAGGTACAAAATGTGCCAAACAATAAAAAGGAGGTATTCATTCGCTGGTTTCGGGAATCATTTTTAATTCTAAAGACGATTGCATTAAGAGTTTCGCTTCTGTATTCCTTCTTATTTCAGCTATTGAAATAGGCCATTCCAAGTGCATAATCAATATCTACTTGAAATATTCTGAGTGCTTCCTTAAAAGTGTAGTACCAAAAGCAACAATAGCACATTAATATCAATTAGAAAAACATCCAGCCAGTGGCTATAAAATGATTTTATGTATTATTTACAGTCCATTACATTATTTATAAACATTAGAAACCGTTACACTTTGAGTGGGAAACTTTCCCAAGTTCTCAAAATATTTGTAGAGGCTCCCCCGGCCACCTCAGTTAATGCCCTTTATTTGTCTTTGGCCCTTATCTTGGCTTGAGCTTTTTCCAGTTACTCTGCAGTTTAGTCTTTTACAATGTCGTGTATCTTGTTCTTTATAAAATTTTTAATGCTGTACAAACTTCAGAGTTTTGGTGGTATTTTTAAACTCTTCAATCTTTTAATATGTCATCCATTATAGTTATAACTTGTAGAGCCTCTAAAATACTCAACAAAAGATGGTGGTTTTTTTTTACGCAGATCACAATGCTGGAATCCGTTTTTGAAAATCTTTATTCCTTAAAGAGATATGGTCGAATGAAAATTTATCCTTGTACATTCCTTATGAACTTTTCATAGTTTTTAAATTTGGTTATTATTTTTCTTATATTTTCCATTATAATTATTATTTGTAGTTTGAATTGCTCCTAAAATAGTGATATACCGGCATTTTATATGTTAATTATCAAAATCGGATAAGTGAGAGACTAACTATAAAGCTCAATGTAACTTAAAAATCTATTTTTCGGAAATTAATTTTTATAAATATTTACATCTCCTATAGTTTCTCTCGTAATTAACGTATTTAGTCCATTATAGTCTTGATTTACTCAGTAAACCTCCACCTTTGAGGTGAGCTGGCGCTCAATAATAAAAACAAAGGTTGAAGTGACTTATGATCTTTCAATCAACATAAAATTCAATTTATTTCCATGATTTTACATTTCTTTAAGGATTTCTCCAGTTCGAAAGAAGACTCAAAATCGTTTAGGTCAGTAGATTATTGAATTTTATTTTAGCTATAAATTATGATAACAGGTTAAGTTTCAAGTTAGTTGCGGTTCTAAAACCCACAAAAAATGCATTAAACAATTTGTGTTTGTATAAAGACAAATATCTTCATTCCTAAGTTGGGTCTATAGTTAGTAATGGTCTTAAAACATCCGTAAAACATCAGCTTTCGTTTGAGACTGTGATAAATTAAATCGAAAGAGTTAAATAATCACAGATTAATCACATGTAATAGGATATGTAATAATCTGCTATTATATATAAAATAAAAAAAACTAATCTTTACGTTGCAATGAGCTTAAAAATCCGTTTACAGCCTGTCCGAATATCACATATTAATATATCAAATAAAAGCCGATGATTTGATCAGTATTTTAAGACCAAAATGAACTAAATGCATTAATCATAGCCGGAGATGTAAATATTTAAGAAAAAAAAACAAATTTCAAAATAATGAAATTATTTGTAAGTTTGATGATTTTGATCCGATTTTAATGATTAATATTTAAAATGAAAGCCAGTATATCACTGAGTATTTTAAGACTAAAACAAACTACTTAACTTAATTATAATAGAAGACGAGTTTAATTTTAGTTAGTTTTATTTACATTTAAATGTATTTACCTCGAATACTTATTTTTTTGTAAATATCTTTAAAAAAACTTAAATTATGTTTTTTTTATGAATGAGCTCAGGTTTTCTTAGCTGGATAGGCCTATTTTGTTAAAATCTTAATAGGAAATCCTAATAACCCTTTGTTAATGACCCAGACAGATTGCGATCATTTATTGGCTCGGACAAAAGCTTGATAAGTATTGTGCCCCCTCTTTGTCGGTGGTCTTTGAAGCTGTTCTGCACCCTTACGTCGCGCAGCGTATGTAGGGGTGTATTGTATGCGCGAAAGATTAGCTGCGATCCATTCAAGATTTGGCACCATTAGCCTATTGAATTTCTTCTCACCACTGCTGAGCGTGTATTTGCTGTTTATTAAGCACAAATTCATAATTTTCAACCTTTCCGTATTTGTTCTGTCTACACAACTTGTCACAATAGTGTTGCTAAATTGAGTATAGTTATGTAGTATTACTAATGCAAATTGATCCAACCAAATTTTCAGTGAAGGTTTTCTTGGAACCGTTCTGCAATAGTCAGTCAGCTGATATTGTGTGGTCGTATGCAGCCTCACGTAACGTAACATTTCGCTGCCAAGGCCAATACGCTGCGCTGGGGCTTCCCTCGTAGGCTTCCGGTCGTTTTATCTTCTTCATTACTACCTTTAATCACCACTTTGTTGTTTAAATGTATCATTTCATCATTTCATGGGATATGAATACAACGTTAAATATTTATTTCTATAAAAAATATAGTTTGCTCTATTGGCTGGTACTCTTTATAATATTTAAACTTGTTAAAAAAAACACTAGGGTTTTCTTTGTGATTATCTCACACTTTGGAGTCGACTTCAACAATGTAGATGACGTTGGAAAAAGCTCGGCGACAGGTTTTACAGGAAATTTTACAGAAAACAAAATTTACGAATGCCAATCGGTCGGACCTAAGGAGAGAGTCCTAGACGCCCTTGAAATCTCAAGTAAAATATCTTATTGGAGTTAACACAGTTCAGCCAGAATTGGAATTGTGAATGGAAACAGTAATAATCTAGTACTTATTAATGCGCTAGACCTAGAGTTTTGCGATGGATTCTCTTCCTGTAGTTCTGAACCAGTTTATTAAGTTAGGTTTAGCTGGAAAGAGCTTAGCATGAGGTTTTTCCAGACAGTTAAATCGACAATATTTGGTATTTATCACTGTTGGGGAAGCTCCTTTTAAAATGTAGCTCGCTACAGCTAAAGCTACAGATTGTGAAAAGTAGCTTTAAACAGCTACAGTTACAGGTTTCAAAAAGTAGCCAGCTACAGCTACAACAATTCTGCTTAAGCTAAAGCACTTTTTTTAGCTACTTTCATGAAATAATTCTCATTTTCCCTGTCTTTCGTAGTTGTGTATTGACTGAACTGAACGCCGGTGAACGCCCATCTTACTTTTTAGACGTATTTCTCCATGTGTAGTCCAAGTAAATAAATAAAAATAATGAACCTACAAGTTTTTTTTTATATTATTAGTCCTTGAATGCCTGCTAAAAATATATTTTCTCAGTGTTTTTAAATTATAGGCACCTAAGTAATACACCTGAAGATTTGGTGTTACCACATATTTGTATCTTAACATTTAAAATAATACAAATATCTGGATAGATTTATAGCTAGAGTAATAGGAGAAGATCTATTTTAGATTACGCCCGTCTACAGAGACCGTTAGGCCTTTTTCACATTTCAATATATAGGCTAGAGCTACTTAATGCTTAAGACCCACAACTTCTTTTATTGAGTACCTTTCTGTAGAATCATAAGTCATGACGACACATATTTGTTTTCACCACACTACGACGAAATCGCCTGCTTTACAAACGTCAAACGCGGACCGAAACACACCGTTTGCCGCCACAGGACCGAAAACGTTGGGGGCCCTAGGGCCGAAAATCAGCTGATATTTTATTTGCTTGAAACAACGTCAGAACATCACAAAATTATACGGCATTCAAGACAGGATAGTGGCGATCATATGATTGTCATAGCTGTGTTTTGTTTTAAAGTGAGTCAAATAATAATCAGTTTTTTTTTATTATTTAGGGTATATTTCATTGTGTAGTGTGGTGAAAAATAGCGTTCGCACCTCGGCCGAAAGGGTTTTTCAGCTCTGGGTCGTTTTAAATTCTCGACTTCGTCTCGAATTTGAAACACGATCTCGAGCCTGCAAAACCTCATTTTCGGCCCTTGTTGCGAAATATACTATTACTATTGAATATCCGTTAAACAAATAGGACCCTAAACAAACACTGTTTCTTGACGCTCTAATTTACGCGAATAATGCTCCAATTGCGAATGAAAGCCGTGTTTTTTCAGCCGCCGCCCATCGATGTCTTTGGCCGGAATGGTTCTTAGCGTTGTTTTGATTATTTTGATCTATTGCGGTGTAAGTTCACTATCGTTGAACAAAGTCAGCGGATCTAGTTAAACCAGGCTAATACGAAATTTTACGCACTGAATCACAGGCTGTAAATTACTGTTGTACTAGTTGGGCCAGTCAGTTTCTCTTGGACGACGATAGTGAACTCCAAAATCAAATATTGGTCTTTGATCAAAGGCAATTGATTACTGTAACATCAAAATCATTTATCACCAATCATCACAAAGTAAAAAAAGAACATCACGATTTAGTCAAATTCTTCGTGTGGTTTGAAATTTGAAAATACCGGTTCGTGAAAGTATAAATGTTTGTATTGTGAAGGTTGCGGAAAATTAGCGTCATATTCCAATGGCCATTCAACATAGAAGCTCGCTACAGCGTATTTTAAAAAGTAGTGACGCTACGGCCTCCGCTACTAAAAATGTAGCTAGCTACTGTAGCGCCGCCACTTGTAGTGCGCAACTCCCCAACACTAGTATTTCCCCATAAGATTTATGTAATGGCAATTAATTTAAAGGAACAGCTGTTTATATGGTTCAATGGTTCAATCTGGGGGCCATCTAAATAAAACTGAAACCCGGTAACTTAAAAGCTTTTGAAAATCCACTTTATAAAAAACTAATTTAACACTTGCCCGTGGCTTCGCTCACGAAAAAAATTACAGCTGATCTTACTTCTGCTCTTTGAACTGTCAAATTTTAGAATTCACAGCTGTTTAAAATTCAGTATTTGAATGTTTACATACTTAAAAACGTAAACATTGAAGGATAGCCATTACTAGAGATGGCCATGGTTTGCTTTCAGCCGACTTATTTGTCGGCTGAAATTGGTTAATTTTAGGTTATGTGTACAGTGTCTGATTTGTTTTGAACTTATAGTATTTAATTGCTACTTAAGAGTCTGTTTTTATTTTATTTTGCGTTTAGTGACAGACATCAGCCCGTATCGTTTTTCAACAGGTAATCCACTTATATGTTTTGTGATGTTAAAACAAGTCCAATTTAGTGTTGAAATACATTATACAACTTAAATCTAAATACAAAACTACTTTAAGTACTGTACTTTAATAAGCTACCACGTATATGCAAAATCATAAACGTTTAGTTTCTTCTTGTATTGGCAAATAAGATTGGTCACTCCCGAAATTGGTCGAGGGATCCCCGGATTATCATTTTTCAGTCCCGAAATCCCGGGATCAAATATATGGAAAAAAACACACACACACAATCCGTCCCCCCTGAAATTCCTCGTATTGCAATGGTTCAAAAAAAAAACATTGGTCTACGATGTGTAGTTATGAATGTAGCACGTGATAAATGAACAAAGGCTCTCATAACACACATGCAGTATTTCAAAAATAATATTACAGAAATAAAACTAAAACCCGGTTTCTAACCTGAAAGCTTTTGAAAATCCACTTTATAAAAAACTAGCAGTTGCCCGTGGCTTCGCTCACGGAAAAATTACAGCTGATCTTACTTCTGCTCTTTGAACTGTCAAATTGTAGTATTCACAGCTGTTTATAATTTAGTATTTGAATGTTTACATCCTTATGAAATGTAAACATTGAAGGATAGCCATTACTAGAGATGGGGGGTAAAGGGGGGTAAACCCCCCCCCAAAATGGGTTTTTTGAGTTTTTCACATAGAAAAATGAAAATAATCCAATTTTGTTTGGCACCATTGAATTCAGCATGAAAAAACAAACAATTTAGTATTTTGAATCATTGCTCTATGTCCATTGGTTACCAAGTTATTGAAAGTGGTAAACACAGTACGTTGTCCCTATGTTAACCTTATGGGAAAAAAGTAAAATTCTATATCTCGCTTATTTCACAACATGTCATAATAAAACTTGGTTTGTAGCTTCATCTAGATGAGATCTAATGCATTTTAGTCTAAAATCCCCGATATTTCCATTTTTATGGCAGCAAACCTGCATACTCATTCTCCATGTTAACCTTATGGGCAATAAAAAAAATTATGTAGCTTGCTCATTTCTCAAAATATCCGGATAAGAACTGTCATGGGGCTTCATACAATTAATATCTACTTGATTATGGTTTAAAATACCCAAATCACCAAATTCCTGAGGCAGCAAACCTGTGTACTCTCTTTCCCAATGTTAACCTTATGAGAGGTAAATAAAATTGGATAGCTTTCTTATTCCTCAACATATCTTGATAAAACATGTTATGTGGCTTGATATAGTTTAGATATATTGGATTGTAGCCTATGATAACTCATTTTCAAATTTCTGTGGCAGCAAACCTGCATTTTTCCATATTAATCTTATGGAGAATAATTTATTTTTGAATAGCGATTGTGGGCATTAGGCAAGTCACAGGTTGAGGGGAGAGGGCTCAAATTAAATGTTTTAATGTCAGGGACTCAGGAAAAGAACTGTAATTTCTTAAAGTTTGCTAGAAAACAAAAAATAACATAAAATAACTGCCATTTAAGTAGCATTGGGATCTAAAACGTCTGCTTTGTTTACATTAAAACATGTGAATGTGAGCTGATGTTTCATTCAAAGCCATATGGTGGATACAGACATATGGCTTATTTAAAGGCCAGATAACCAAATATGTCAAATAAATGTACTATATTGAATACAGATTTTTACTGATGATGTTTATGAAATTTTTTACTCAAACTTAAACAGCTGGTAATTTCTCTATAGGATTAAATTGGAAAAGCCAGCTGTTTTGAAGTTTTTAACATTGCATTTTCGTGCCAAGTATAGGCTATTATTTTTGTATAGCCTTTTGGTCCTAAAAACCACTAGGAGAGTATTTTTGCACGCTTTCTTTTGAATGTATATTGATTTTACTTGATGCGAGGCTTCATTTAAATAATTTATTTATGCACTTGAAATTCGCTGAGTATGCAGGACTGCTGCAACGGGGGTATTTTTTATTTTGCGTTTAGTGACAGACATCAGCCCGTACTGTTTTTCAACAGGTAATCCACTTATATGTTTTGTGATGTTAAAACAAGTCCAATTTAGTGTTGACATATATCATACTACTTAAATCTAAATTCAAAACAACGTTAACCCATTGACCTACCTTTTAGCGAATTTCCCTTATAGGGAAGAAGCTATTACCGTAGGTCTCATGGTAAGACCTAAGCCCGAGACCATGATAACTTTTCATTTTAGGGCCACCAGAAGCACATATATATGTGCATTTTAGGGCCACACATATATATATATATATATGTGTGTCTGTCAGCACGATAGCGGCCGTAAATATGGTCCGATCTTAATGAAATTTGGAACAGACATGTAAAGTGGTAATCGATTGGACGAGTTCGTGAACCAGCCCAATCGGACCACCGGAAGGGGGGGTAAAGGGGGATAAACCCCCCCAAAAATGGGTTTTTTGAGTTTTTCACATAGAAAAATAAAATTTATCGAATCTTTGTTGGCACCATTGAATTCAGCTTAAAAAAACAAACAATTCAGTGTTTTGAATCATTGCTCTATGTCCATTGGTTACCGAGATATTGAAAGTGGTATACACAGTACGTTGTCCCAATGTTAACCTTATGGGGAATAAGTAAAATTCTTTATCTCGCTTATTTCTCAACGTATCTGGATAAAACTTGGTTTGTGGCTTCATCTAGATGAGATCTAATGTATTTTAGTCTATAATCCCCGAAATTTCAATTTTTGTGGCAGCAAACCTGCATAATCATTCCCCATGTTATCCTTACGGGAAATAAAAAAATTCTATATCTTACTTATTTTTTTACATTTCTTGACAAAACTTGGTATATGGCTTCTTCAAGTTAATATCTACTAATTAATGAATTAAAACCAACCAGTTTCAACATACCTGTTGCAGCAAACCTGCATACTCATTCCCCATGTTATTCTTATGGAGGTTACAAAACATGTCAAATCTCGCTAAGTTGGATTGAAATATGTTGTTTTACATTTGAAATTCGCTGAGTATGCAGGTCTGCTGCAACGGGGGGATTTTTATATTTCTCAATTTTTATTTGTAATATGTTTATTTTGTCTGTATTTGGTCTAATATTTTGGTTATGACCTTTTTGATTGTCCATATGTATTGACAATATGCTGAAATAAAAATTAAAAAAACGTGTCCTCCTCCTCTAAACAAGGGTAAAAATAAACAAAACAGGTGTCCTCTGCAATCCCTATTAAACCTACAATTGCCGTCAACTTCCACCCAAGCCGGTCACTGTTTATTTTAGGTGGGCCCTCCGACCAACTAAGCCACACAATTGCAAGCCTAATAGGGATTGCTCATTTTAGTGTTGACATATATCATACTACTTAAATCTAAATACAAAACAACGTTAAGTACTATACTGTACTGCATATAAGCTACCACGTATATGCAAAATCATAAACGTTTAATTTCTTCTTGTATTTTGGCAAATAAGATTGGTCACTCCTGATATTGGTCGAGGGATCCCGGGATTATCATTTTTCAGTCCCGAAATCCCGGGATCAAGTATAAGAATAAACACACACACAATACGTCCCCCGAAATTCCTCGTACTGCAATGGTTCAAAAAACATTGGTCTACGATGTGTAGTTATGAATGTAGCACGTGATAAATGAACATAAGGCTCTCATAACACACATGCAGTATTTCAAAATTACTATTACCCCTTTAAAACAATTAATTTAAATACATACATAACAATTGTAAAAATAGATTCTTCAATCCATCACTTGGTTACATTGACAAGAAAAATAGGCTTGTTAAGAAAATGATAGTTAATGTTATCAGGGAAGGTTATTCTTTATCTAACCGCGCCGGCTGTAAACTGAGCCTTATCGAAACACAATCTGAGGTCTAATTATGTACTAATCATGCGGAGACCTTCTAGCTTTACTGATTACCTAAGTTGAATATCGGCTGTGTAAAGTATAATACTGGTTTAGGGTACTAATAAATTTACTAAATATGTATTTATAATACTCCTGTTGCAGCAGACCTGCATACTCGGCAAATTTCAAATCCCTAAAATCTTATTTCAATCCAACATATTTCCATGTTTTTGTAAGCTCATAAGAATAATATGGGGAATGAGTATGCAGATTTGCTGCAACAGGTATGTTAAAGCTGGATTTTAATTCAATGTTTAGTAGTTCTGAACTAGAAGAAGCCATAAGACAAGTTTTATCAAGTTATGTTTAGAAATAAGGAAGATATAGCATTTTTTAAATTTAACTGAAGGATAACATGAGAAATGATGTTATCCTTCCTTCCTTGTTATGATGTTGATGTATGGTTTGCTGCCATAAAAATGGAAATATCAGGGATTTTAGACTATTATACATTAAATCTCATCTAGATGAAGCCACAAACCAAGTTTTATTAAGACATGTTGAGAAATAAGCGTGATATAGAATTTTACTTATTTACCATAAGGTTAACATTTGGACAACGTACTGTGTTTACCACTTTTAGTATCTCGGTAACCGATGGACATAAAACAGTGATTCAAAATACTAAATTTTTCTTTTATCTGAATCTAATGGTACTAACCAAAATTAGATTATTCTTATTTCTATGTGAAACACTAAAAAAAACATTTTCCGGGGATTTTATACCCCTTAACTCCCCCTTCCGGTGGTACGATTGCGGGCTGGTTTGCGAAACTCGTCCGTGATTACGACTTTAGAGGTCTGTGCCAAATTTAATTTGGATTGCACAATGTGCATATATATTCGCACTAATGGTGTTTTTTGCTTCTGGGGGCCCAAACTAAAAGTTTCGTGGTCTCGGGCTTAGATTATTACCATGAGACCTACGGTAATTGCTTCTTCCCTAAAGGGAAAATTCGTTAAAAAACCATACCAATCATCGTTGATACCTTATGTGAACAATCATTTCCATCAAAACAAATTTAAAACAAAACAATTTTAAACGAATCATTAATTTTATCTTCGTTTGATGTGGATTTTTATACGTAATTTCCACCATACTTTTCCCAACATGACATTTAATTATGTTGTGAGTGGCATGAGATATATTCCAAATCTGGATCGGCGCTTGATCACTTGATCCCTGTTATTCCCTTGGGATAGGGGTAGCCGTCTGCGGCAACAATAAAGTACAATGTTTCGGTCCTCATATCATATTATGGTTGGACTTAGCGTCCTTCTACCACCAAGTTTCACGTTACAACGCTTGATCTATGGTATTTGTATTTGACCTTTAAATACTAAAGATAACTAGCTTATGGTGTCCCGCTTTGCTGGGAACAGTAAGCAAATGATTGTAAACAAATTCAAATGCATCAGTTGTGCCCTTAGAGAAAATTTTACTAAACATCTGCAAATAAATAGTTTTCCTGGGATTTTCTCACCAGACCTTTCATTCAAGTAAAAGGTTGATGAGTGTCAGACGTATGGTTGCTTTCTAGTTATTAATGAAAGCACGACGTTGATTTTTAATATTTTACGCTTAACTGTATTGATAAATTTTTAGCAATGCGATTTCTGACGTCATTGTCTGATTAGGTACAACATGGGATATTTTTTATACAATATAGCATTACAAAATAGTTAACGCATCGAAAAATACTATCATGACCTAAATGAAACAGTAGTCAATCTTTATGCTGTAACATACGGTTGTTTCTCTGAATTATTTTCATATAATGAATGAACTCGTTAGAAATTTGGAGAAGTGTACATCTCTTTGTAATATTACACGTTCCTATAACGTGGTCATGCATTTCTTTTTGAATCACCATTTTATTTAATTTATTGAGATATATTTTGTGGACTGTGGGAGGGACGTGTCAGCCCTTTTGGTGACTATCCGCACTAGTATAAACCAGTCAGAGAGCCGTCTAGGGCCAGGCTGTGGAGTTGGGAAGCCCTTTTGGGTGACTATCCGCACTAGTATAAACCAGAGAGCCGCCTGGGGCCAGGCTGTGGAGTGTGGGAAGCCCTTTTGGTGACTATCCGCACTAGTATAAACCAGTCAGAGAGCCGTCTAGGGCCAGGCTGTGGAATGTGGGAAGCCCTTTGATGACTATTCGCACTAGTATAAACCAGTCAGAGAGCCATCTAGGACCAGGCTGTGGAGTGTGGGAAGCCCTTTTGGTGACTATCCGCACTAGTATAAACCAGTCAGAGAGCCGTCTAGGGCCAGGCTGTGGAATGTGGGAAGCCCTTTGATGGCTATTCGCACTAGTATAAACCAGTCAGAGAGCCGTCTAGGGCCAGGCTGTGGAGTTGGGAAGCCCTTTTGGTGACTATCCGCACTAGTATAAACCAGTCAGAGAGCCGTCTAGGACCAGGCTGTGGAGTGTGGGAAGCCCTTTTGGTGACTATCCGCACTAGTATAAACCAGTCAGAGAGCCGTCTAGGGCCTGGGGGTGGAGGTCGCGAGCCGTACAGGTTGTGGAGTGTGGGAAGCCCTTTTGGTGACCATCTCACTAATGTAAACCAGTCAGAGAGCCGTCTAGGCCGTGGACTGTGGGAAGCGGCGTGTCTGTGCCAGACAGACGCGGCGTAAAGCGATCCGCTCGCAGGACACTCGCGTATCAGGTGTTGGGCGCAGGATCAGAGGAGGATGAGGACGCATATCGGATTGCCCTGGTCTTTGTTCAGCCAATCGCCACCTGCGGCGCTGCGTACGGCTTCCCTGCCCGCCCCGAGCCAGACACTCGTCATCATATTTTTTGTGGTTAATTGATGTTGAGGGATGAATTAGGAGCAATGAATATGATGAATAACAATCTTTTATCATACGATTCAAAACTGTGTTAGCCTTACAAAGTTTTAAAAACGTGCATTTTTCCACAAATGTTCAAGTTCAAGCAACTAAAGGCTGTTATGAATTGGCAATCGATTTCGTATATAGCAATAGCAATAGAATTATCTTTTTTTCTTCTGATCTTTAAAGATACTGAAAGAAAAATTTAAACAAATATTCTTTGAAAGGCCCAGTACAGTGGCCCAGTGGCGCAGTGTGTCACGCAGCGAGCAGGTTGCTAGGCGTTGCAACTACTTCGTCGATGACATCGCGATTGGAGATGCACCGCGGCCACTTCGTTTGATAAGTTTTTGGAAGTAAGGAAATAATAATTATGCTATGCTGCTCTGGATTTTAACGAAGAGGGATTGGTTTCAATTGAATGACAGCCTTTAGTAAAATTATGTATATATTTGCATAGTTTTCTAAGGCTCAGGAACTCGTATAATTCTTTCTGCAGATAAATCCTACGGTAGCTTGGAGGGACGCATTGGTACTCAAAAACTGACAATGAAAATATTTTTTCTGTCCAGTAAAACAGCAACATAGCTATAAGTTTATTAATAAAGCGTTGTTCATTGTAACGGTATTTCACAATATAACACTCAGCGCCTGCGTAAAAACAATACTGTTCTAGATACTCGGGAGTTTATAGTTACGTTTGGCCAACTCTTGCGGCACGGCGCTGTAAACAGTAAAAAGAAATTGATATTCCTCCTTTTTTATTTTTATAAGGAAGAAAGAGCTCTAGTTGTTAATTTATTCTCGAGAACCCTCCAGAGTCTAGATAATATTTTAAGCAATGAGTTCTACATAACGAGGTTGGCTGCGCCTTATGATTGTTATTGTAGCTCGTTCGGGGCCAAATAAATATGGAGAGCCGTGCGAAAAATATCCGAGGAGTGAGGGAGAAGAAGTGTTTCAAAATATTAATTTGGATGAAGCTTGTTTTCTTAGCCGCTAGTTAACTCACAATAAGCGTTTACACTTCTAGAAAATAAAGTGGTCCTTACGTATTAGTTCTGGTGTTTGATTATTATTATTTTATTATTTTTTCTGCTTGGTGTTTGTTGAACGTCAGCTCAATAAAGGCTTCTAAAAGATAAAAAGGAAGTTTTGTCACGTACGTAAGAACAATCATTAACTCCGTGATTGGAGATATTCCAGAAGAGAACGGATGTTTCCAGGATGTTTGTCAGTCCTCACCGTAATTTTGTCGCTCCACTTTGGTACTTAATGAAAGCTGCTTCCCTTGTTATATTGTCTTTTAAAGACCTTTTAAGAAAGGGCAACGACATAACCTATCTACAAGCTAACAGCAATGCAGATTAAAATAATACAATCTGCACTAGGAATACTAATTTCCCGTGGACGTTTTATTAAATACTCTATAATTTTTTAAACATATAATTTAACTATTTAGGTCTGTCTTTTTAATTATTTTTTTTTATTGATAGCCTGATAAATAAAAGTAGTAGTATTATTATGTTTTAAAGGAGCAGCAACAATTTTAACGATTTAAGTTAACATACTTGGTCAGAACATTTTCATCCTAACGAAAATGTATGCCTCCAGCAATCAACGTGTTAAAAGCTGATAAAAGGAAGATTCGTTTAACAAGATTTAGTTAACATGAGGTTAGTTGCAAACCTATAGATAAATTCATTTTTCAAATTAATGATTAGTTTTCTTTCTTTATAATTTACTATGTATTTTTTAAATGATGATGTTATGTTTTGGATTGATATTAATCCAGTAAATCAAATAATTATTATTTCAATTTCAGTTAGGGGGATTACGCTGGACAGTTTCAGTGTAATGATAAGATAACTTTTACCCTGGTCGATACTTTTTGCTTAAAACATTCATCCATTGATCCATTCAATCCATTGATTTTTACCGTCAGCTGTACTAAAAAAACTTACTTTTTCCTCAACTAAAACAAAGGAACACCATGTTTTACCAAAATGGTAAGTTTTGCACACTCCTAAAACACACTGTTCTTTTAATCTCCGTTCCCAAATTCTCTTTACTGCAATTGTACTTTATTTAATGTTTATCTATAATTATAAAACCAGTTTTTTTACATATTTGAAGATGATTTTTCATAAACGTTTGCTATGGTTTTCGTCTAAAACCACGACCTGGGAAAATTGTCACCGATCGATTTCCCCCGGCGTCACTGGGCGGGGAGATGGAGGGACGGAATGCCGTCGAGGGGCTTGGAGACGAGCTCATTACAATTTTACCTGGTACTGGGACGGAAATTAGTTTTTGATACAACTAAACAGATTAGATTGGCTAATTTCCTTCAAGAAATGATTCCTTTTGATCGGTTGTATATTTTATACTATAATTTGTCATCTATACTTTACGTTAGAATGATTTATTAGTTTTTTAGTAAATAAATCATTTTAATACTCCGAGGTGAATGGCAGAAATTCCGTTATTTTAGGAAGCGTGCATTAGCAAGATGAGTTGTGTAAGTTTTCGAGAACAGATAAAGTTGGTGATTGGCAACAAGTGTTGCTCGAAATGGATTAATTCCCTCGCTCGGCACAGGCCTTGACAGTGCTCAAGTTTTGTTACCCAGAAAATCTTTCTGTGTGGAACATTACGGCTTAATGTGGCACTATAATAATATATTGGCAATCTTAAACGATATCTTAACAAAAATTATCACATATATACACCGGTTTCTTCCACATCACCCTGCAGCTTCGGTTCGGTGTTTTATAGATTATGCCAACCTGATGTCCTCTCACAAGACAGATAAGTGTCAAGGTAAACTACCGTTAACCAGTAAATTAGAGAAATAGCCTGATTAACAAAATGCAAAGAGTAATTTGGTTCGGAGATGGTATTTTCGAGAATGCGGCTGGAACACGGTAGGGATTTCCAGGGACTTTTGTAATTTTAATTAGAGAGGTTGACTTAAAAAATCTGTGGTCAGGAATTGTTAGATCGAGTCACTTCTTATGCATTAAATTCCTGGACTAGTTTAGCTCATTTGGGAGAAGTTGGCAATTAATTGTTGATTCACAGCGCTGACCATGCACTTTGCCAATGTAATAAAAACAATTAATAGATCTTTTAAGGAACTTTTTTTGCATAAGAGTATTTATCAACAAAAAGTTTACGGTATTTAGTCATAAGAAAAAGTACGAATCTTGCCCTTTTTGCATTTTGGCATTGTTCCGTCACGAAAAGTCTTTAACAAACAAAATATTATTTAGAAACATCGCCCAAAAAAAACCATTAGAAGCAACAAATATCAAACGTAACCCAAAAGTTTTTCGTGAATGGGATTTTTGAATACAATATACCACACTAATACTGTAGGCAGTTTTTGGTCCCTCAGTGTTGGTAACGAACCATTATTTCACCAATTGGCAGTGTCACTGGTGGTGCAGCCACTGTGTTGATGACGAATCATTATGCCAACACTTGGCAGTGTTACTGGCGGTGCAGCCACTGTGTTGGTGACGGATCATTATTTCACCAATTGGCAGTGTCACTGGCGGTGCAACCATTGTGTTGGTGACGGATCATTATGCCAACAATTGGCAGTGTTACTGGCGGTGCAGCCACTGTGTTGGTGATGGATAATTATGCCAACAATTGGCAGTGTTACTGGCGGTGCAGTCATTGTGTTGGTGACGGATCATTATGCCAACAATTGGCAGCGTTACTGGCGGTGCAGCCACTGTGTTGGTGATGGATAATTATGCCAACAATTGGCAGTGTTACTGGCGGTGCAGTCATTGTGTTGGTGACGGATCATTATGCCAACAATTGGCAGTGTTACTGGTGGTGCAGACCCTGCTTTGGTGACGGATCATTATGCCAACAATTGGCAGTGTTACCGGCAGTACAGTCGTTTAACAGTAATTGTGGATCATTATGCCATCAGTCAGCGGTGTTGCTAGCGATGAAGTCGTACAATGTTAGTAACGGATTACTATGGCCCTCGGTGAGTGCAGTCCCCAAGTGCTGGCAAGTCCCCAAGTGGATCATTACGCAGTGTTACCGGCGGTGCAGTCGCTCAATGTCGGTAACGGATCCTTCCGGCAGTGTTACCGGCGGTGCAGTCGCTCAATGTTGGCAACGGATCATTACGGCAGTGTTTCCAGCGGTGCAGTCGCTCAATGTTGGTAACGGATCATTACGGCAGTGCTGCCGGCGGTGCAGTCGCTCAATGTTGGAAACGGATCATTACGGCAGTGTTGCCAGCGGTGCAGTCGCTCAATGTTGGTAACGGATCATTACGGCAGTGCTGCCGGCGGTGCAGTCGCTCAATGTTGGTAACAGATCATTACGGCAGTGCTGCCGGCGGTGCAGTCGCTCAATGTTGGAAACGGATCATTACGGCAGTGTTGCCAGCGGTGCAGTCGCTCAATGTTGGTAACGGATCATTACGGCAGTGCTGCCGGCGGTTCAGTCGCTCAATGTTGGTAACGGATCATTACGGCAGTGCTGCCGGCGGCGGCGGTGCAGTCGCTCAATGATGGTAACGGATCATTACGACAGTGCTGCCGGCGGCGGCGGTGCAGTCGCTCAATGATGGTAACGGATCATTACGGCAGTGCTGCCGGCGGCGGCGGTGCAGTCGCTCAATGATGGTAACGGATCATTACGACAGTGCTGCCGGCGGCGGCGGTGCAGTCGCTCAATGTTGGTAACGGATCATTACGGCAGTGCTGCCGGCGGTGCAGTCGCTCAATGTTGGTAACGGATCATTACGGCAGTGCTGCCGGCGGTGCAGTCGCTCAATGTTGGTAACAGATCATTACGGCAGTGCTGCCGGCGGTGCAGTCGCTCAATGTTGGTAACGGATCATTACGGCAGTGCTTCCGGCGGTGCAGTCGCTCAATGTTGGTAACGGATCATTACGGCAGTGCTGCCGGCGGTGCAGTCGCTCAATGTTGGTAACAGATCATTACGGCAGTGCTGCCGGCGGTGCAGTCGCTCAATGTTGGTAACGGATCATTACGGCAGTGCTGCCGGCGGTGCAGTCGCTCAATGTTGGTAACGGATCATTACGGCAGTGCTGCCGGCGGTGCAGTCGCTCAATGTTGGTAACGGATCATTACGGCAGTGCTGCCGGCGGTGCAGTCGCTCAATGTTGGTGACGGATCATTACGGCAGTGCTGCCGGCGGTGCAGTCGCTCAATGTTGGTAACAGATTATTACGGCAGTGTTGCCGGCGGTGCAGTCGCTCAATGTTGGTAACGGATCATTACGGCAGTGCTGCCGGCGGTGCAGTCGCTCAATGTTGGTAACGGATCATTACGGCAGTGTTGCCGGCGGTGCACTCTGGGGTGCAGTCGCTCGAGAGGCAGGCGTGCAGTTCGTGCGTAACAGCCGAGTCCTCCCCTGCCTCCATTGTCTCGGGGATGTGACGAAGCACTCCAACGGCACTTCCATACCTGAGGCTAATGAATGGAGCCATACGTGTTGCTCTTAGGTTCAGCAGTAATAAAGAAAGCGAGCGCGCAATCTACCCTCGCTGTTTGAATCGCAATAATAGAACCAGGTTTTCTGAGTAGTAGTGCTACTCTCACTATTGCTTTGCTCACTATTGTTATTTGCTTTGGGCTTTAACCTAGAAAAAGGTGAACATTTTTTATCAAATGAGGCGAGATTTATAATAAAAAATCTGTGCTGTAAAACTGTGATGCATTTTGAGGAGTGAGAGTGAGGTCGAGAGCCGCTGCTGAAGCCTCGCTCATTTCCCCCTCTTAGAGATTTGGTTGTTGGGAAATAATCTGTTTACCCGACGATGGGGCTTTCAACCTTAATATGAGGTCAACAAAGCCGCCGAGATTTCGATATTATTTTAAGTTGAATGATGTATAAAAGTTTAACTATGTGGTTAAACATTATCAACCTAAAATATCCAGTTTGGACTTTAGGTTAAATATGATTCAACTCCAATTATATTTTTATTTTATATATTTCAACTATGACTTGTTAAGCAGTGAGTGCTGTAAGCTTTATAATTGGTTTATCTAAAAATTATCTTTTTTACACGAAAGTCAGGGTTTATACCATCACACCAGACACTGCAGTAGGCCTAATAAACTTTTATATTCGTCTTTGTAGAACAACTTCGGAAAGCTTTGCTCTTGAAGAAGAACAAACAAACTCATTATGAGACCTTTGAATAGTAAACATTTTTCACCTTCTTGTAAAAATAGTTTTCATAATGGACAGTAGAAATTGATTTTCATTTTAAAATATTACTTTTTGCACTTTGCTTAAATTTTTCTTTGAAAGGGCGATTTTCAGCCAATATATCGATAAATTTTCATGGAATAGTTTTGTGAGCTGTCCAACTCTCAGCATGGTACCTTAAAGTATGGAGCCCAACACAAAATGAAGGGAAGGATCCGGTTTTTCCTAACGTGATCTTTGGTTCAGTAACATGAGGGGTCTTGTAATGTAATCTTACAACATATTGCTCATGCACAAGAAGAACGCCACAACTCAAATAACCAAAATTTTATAGGAGAGCGTGTCAAAGTTTTCACCATTTTTAATAGCTCACAGAAAAGATACGTTTTTATCGATAAAAAATATACTTTGTGAACTTAATTGTTTGTACCAAAGGAAAATCTTGCTGTAATTTAAATGTGAATGAATATTAACCCACTACTTTGAGTTGGAACAGGTTTAAACAAAAAGTAAAAATCATGTAAACAAATTTAAAATTTAATCATTAATAAGAATTAAAACAAATAATTTTTTATTCTTTCAAAAATTTTGTTTTGATAATTTTTTTTGGTTTCCATAAAATGATGCATAAAATGGCAGGATACCTTTTTTTCACCAGTCTCATGAAATCCTTCTTCCTTCCTCCTAGTAGCCTATTGGTAGTTTGCTCTAAAAAAAAGAGGGTGGCGGCCTCTTTTTTACGTTGTCTTTGCCCCACCCACATAGACAATTGGATCCGTGCGTGGACGTGATCAAGCAAAGACAGGGAGTGAGCCGTTTCAGTACAAGGGTGAATAGTACTGCTAAAAGTATGTGACAAGCCCGGGTCTCGAACCTGCGACGCTTTAAGGCCACAGTTCCGAGGCCGACTGTGCTACCATCTGCGCCACCGACTCACTCACTAAATATTGATTCGCTTTATATAGTTTTTTTTTATTTACCTCATTAGGGGTTTGCATATTTTTTTAAGAAGTAAGGGTGCTCTTTAAAAAAATAACCTATCTTACGCTTTACACCGACTCATGGGAATATGAAAAATCCATGGTGAGCACAATCGGCCACAATTTGTTAAACATGAATCAAACATTGCTGTGATTCTTATCATTGACCTTTATATCGGCGAGCCCATAAACATTTTCCACAATAGAATGTTTACAAACACAGCCATAATGGAAAATCACCTTCATGACGACGCCAACCTGACGACATACGTGGCGGGACTGACAAGTGAGGCGCTGCCTCCTGGTCCTTGCCGCCAGCTGTAGGCCGAGGCCTGGCCCGTGACGTCGCGGCCGACCAGTCCTGCCAACCGACCTGTCGGCTCGGCTTCATTCGTCTGTCTGTTGCAGATCTGTCAAGATGGTCTCGTGGATCTGTGTCGCGCTCGTAGCGCCCGCGCTGCTCTCCCTCGCCCTCGCCGAGGTATGTACAGCCCCTTAGCTATGATACTAACTAATTACATGGATCTCCAGTTATATATTACATATTGACTGGATTTTTTATCACTTTACCCTAGAATTATCACATTTCTTTGCTTGTCATAGTGTCTCCACTTGTCTGTTAAATGCATTACATCCATCCATCCAAGGAATTCTACAACAAATAGGCTATATTACTCTTTTATGTGATCTAAAAGACATTTTTGAGAAAAACGAGAAGAAAGGTTACTTGTTGTAGTAACCGGTCTGCGTTTAGCTTGTTATACTAGGCTTAAAGTATGAAATCCTAATATTACTAACATTAAAGTAAACAGGAAAAATAACAAAAAATTGGAGGGATATTTCCGTGATTGGTTGGTAAATTTTAGCTTCATAAATTAACTTCATATAATTAGGTGGGTGTCAAATAATTTACCAAGTCACACAATTAACTCAAGATAAAACTTACCTCACTTAATTTGAATATGTCTTATCACTAAGCAATAACTTTTATTACTAATTTGATGTTTCCTTTTACCAGGTTTTTTTAGCTCTTAAGTATCTTTTGTTTTCCAAGTCTTTTACGAAATGAGTAATTTAAAATTAGCTGCAGCCAGTTAAAACACTATTGTATAACTTTTTCCAAATATATCTTCAGTTATGTAACTTTGGGATGCCAGCCGGCGCATCCGAGCCCTGTGACCTCTGCAGGTGTTACATAACGTCCTCCAGGTCATCTTGTCTACGAACACTACAATACTGACGACGCCGGCCGCGGTTCGTCTACTCTGTATGACTGCTGTTCAGTGCTCACTGTTTGTAATCAGATGTAAATATAAGATTGCTGAACCTGAGACACCAAAGCAATCATAGAATTCGTGTAAGGAATCAGGAAAGAAGTACTGTTATATTGTTGGTGTTTCTTGCATACTACTCTCCAAATTACGGTGTTTTTGTAGTCTACAACTATGTCGCAACTATCTGATTCTATGGAACGGCTACTTATATTTTATACGTATTTATTTCTTTTTCTAAGTACACCAAACATAAGTTTTTATTTATTTATCCAAGCGCAACGATAGTTTTTTGCTCTCTGAGTTCACAGTACAATTATAGCCATATGGTAATATACGGAGTCTATATCAAATTATTTACAACTGTTGTTTGACATCAACCTGGTCTATTCCAAAAATAAATATGACACATTCACAAACACTTTGTTTTGCAGTCCTTAATGACTTTGATTCATCTCTCCAAAGTTATTTCTCTCCAAACACGTTTTTGTATTATGCTACATCCAAAACTAATCAGGTAATTAAATGGGTTTGGAATTACACCTACATTTTGTGTTATGTAAGGTACTGGAGACCAAGCTGTGCTTGGATAAATCAAAATCAGCCTGGATCAACTGTTTTGGTTAAAACATAAGGATAACATCGGCACTTTGAACGGCTGTAAGACGGAAACAAGATTTTTCAGAATTACGACCAGCTTCAATAGAGCTGGGGTTTTCCCGGTGGCTAAAAACCCCATGTAAAAATAAGAAAAATAAAAAAACCCAGGACAAAAACTAGTGATCACAAACAGTGCTAGTTTAAGAAAATCATATATTTCAATAATTTAATGGAACTAGGCAGAGAACAAAATGTATTGGTAAAGTCTGCCTTGACAGTCTGGTTTTAGGGGGGCAACACCTGTCGATGTTTGTAATGAGCTCCTGTTTATTAATCACGTCAATTAAAGTCAACAGTTCGCAGTTTCTCCTCTCACTCGAGTTCTGGATAAGTAGGCAATTTGAATAGGCTCGCTAAATATTCAGCAAGAAGAACCAAATGATCAGACGGAAAATAATTAATTGAAAGTCATTCAGGGATTTTATTTTTATATTGCTTATTCCGATTTAAATTGTACGCCATTTATTATACTCTTCATTTCATTTGGGCCTCTTTTAATAAATAGAATTTACATTTCATATACCTTTCTAAACTTAAACAAAATTTCCCGCACCTACTATGGAAGTCGGTTTTTCCTCCTTGTAAAGAGGGAATAAAGTTTTACCTTGTCTCTCAAATGGAGTAATGTTATACTTTGTCTGCCGCCAGGAGAAATAGTAAATCCATTAGAAAAGCTCTGAATGAATAAATTCAATAAACAAGCTCCTTTAAATGTCCACTCAGACACACAATTATGGTGCAGCTCCACGGATTTCAGGCAATGACAGCTGATTGGTGGGTCGAACCCGGGGACCAACACAACGGCACGAAACAGCTGATTAGTGAGTGGGACCCGGGAACCAACGGCACTGAGAGCTGATTGGTGAGTGGGACCCGGGAACCAACGGCACTGAGAGCTGATTGGTGAGTGGGACCCGGGAACTAACGGCACTGAGAGCTGATTGGTGAGTGGGACCGGGAACCAACGGCACTGAGAGCTGATTGGTGGGTCGAACCCGGGGACGAACGGCACTGACAGCTGATTGGTGGGTCGGAACCGGGAACCAACGGCACTGTGAGCTTATTGGTGAGTGGGACCCGGGAACCAACGGCACTGTGAGCTTATTGGTGAGTGGGACCCGGGGACCAACGGCACTGACAGCTGATTGGTGGGTCGGAACCGGGAACCAACGGCACTGTGAGCTTATTGGTGAGTGGGACCCGGGGACCAACGGCACTGACAGCTGATTGGTGGGTCGGAACCGGGAACCAACGGCACTTTGAGCTTATTGGTGAGTGGGACCCGGGGACCAACGGCACTGACAGCTGATTGGTGGGTCGGAACCGGGGACCAACGGCACTGACAGCTGATTGGTGAGTGGGACCCGGGGACCAACGGCACTGATAGCTGATTGGTGAGTGGGACCCGGGGACCAACGGCACTGATAGCTGATTGGTGAGTGGGACCCGGGGACCAACGGCACTGACAGCTGATTGGTGGGTCGGACCCGGGGACCAACGGCACTGACAGCTGATTGGTGAGTGGGACCCGGGGACCAACGGCACTGACAGCTGATTGGTGAGTGGGACCCGGGGACCAACGGCACTGAGAGCTGATTGGTGAGTGGGACCCGGGGACCAACGGCACTGACAGCTGATTGGTGAGTGGGACCCGGGGACCAACGGCACTGACAGCTGATTGGTGAGTGGGACCCGGGGACCAACGGCACTGAGAGCTGATTGGTGAGTGGGACCCGGGAACCAACGGCACTGAGAGCTGATTGGTGAGTGGGACCCGGGAACCAACGGCACTGACAGCTGATTGGTGAGTGGGACCCGGGAACCAACGGCACTGACAGCTGATTGGTGAGTGGGACCCGGGGACCAACGGCACTGATAGCTGATTGGTGAGTGGGACCCGGGGACCAACCGCACTGACAGCTGATTGGTGAGTGGGACCCGGGAACCAACGGCACTGACAGCTGATTGGTGAGTGGGACCCGGGAACCAACGGCACTGACAGCTGATTAGTAAGTGGGACCCGGGGACCAACGGCATGAAACAGCTGATGCTTTGAGAAAAGGGTTTTGCCAATCAATACAATACAATCTCTTGAGTTTGGCATAATCGGGTTTTTCGTTCCAAAGCAATAATTATTTATGTATTTATGTATTATTTATTTGTATTCACGTAGGCGAAAAACATCTGTGTATTATGGGAGGAAAGTGTTTTTTTCTGAAGCAATTTTCAATCGCGCTTTACTCCTTTAATGCAGATAACTGTTTTAAGTTGAAGCTTTAGGTTTGGTAAGGACTTATAAGCACTGCAAATTTGCCTAGTTTTTAAAAGTGATTATCAATTCAAAATCACGTGGATTGATCGTTTTAGTTCAGCTGATTAAAGCCAACATCGTATTATATAATTTAACAAACCTATGTTATATAGAGATAAATTTTAAGCCATAGTATGCCTTAAAAAGCTCGGATTAAATATTTCCACACATTAACGAAATTTAATTTGGAGTTCGATTTAAAGGATTTACTTGTAATAGTTAAGTGTTAGGATTCACACGAAAATTCAAACGACTATTGCAAGGGTTCTTTCCTGATAATGAGGAAGTAACGAGAAGAACTTTAAAAAAATTTGAATCAATATTCAAGTCTCAATTTTAAATCCTTTGTGTGTTATTGCCTTTTGCTGCAAGAAAGGAAAAGACGGCTCTTGAGAAGGGTAAATATTGTAAGATGTTTGTAAAGCACAGACAAACAAGAGGTTTGTGACAAAGTGGAGTGTTTTAGAAGCCTTTGAGCAGTTGAACAAATAACATCCATGAAAAGACAAAAGCCCTTTAGCTTGCGTAAATAATGTAGAATTTACCAAAAAGGAATGAAAGCTATAATAGGTCTCCCATTGATATAAAAATAAAATGTCTTTTGGTAAGTTTCAAGTACAACAAAGGTTAAACGCCTATTCTGAGTTAAGCCTTATGCTCCCACTCTCCATTTTTTTGGCTTTGAACTTACATTCTTGGGACGGTTACCAGCTCACAAAAATTGTTAATAGTAGGTTATAATATCAGTTCGTCGTTTAAACATTAGTTAATATATTTTATATAATAAATTGTTTTCCTTTTGTAAAAGGCATTTTTCACAATTTATACATGTTTTTTATAGAAATATTATACTTTGTTATTTAACAAAAACAAAATGAACCAATCACTTTTAGGGTTTGTAAAAGTCTTTCAGGGCACTTATTGTATTGAGTCGTATTTCGTACATTACTGTTTTACGTAAATATCTATCGTGTGAGAAGCCTTGCACTCGAAGTGCATACTAATTCTAACATTGACGCACGCCGACTGACACACTAACAAGCTGAGAATCATGTTATCTAAAGGGTAAAAACATCCTATGATAGTAGTACGAAGTCCTGTTAAAATTAGGAGGAAATAAGTGAAGAGACATATCAACTAAAATTTTGCATTTGAAGAAACGTAAGCTACTCATATACTTGATGGATATCGATGAAGGTATTTCTAAAGTTATATGCAGTACATAAATTATCTAATATTTGTTTGAAATTAACTATATATTCTTTGAAAGATCTATCATATTTATTAACTGGGAAATTTAGAAAACCAAGAATGATCCTGGAACAAGGATGTCGATTGATTGTTGCAGGAGAGGAGGGCGATAGTGATCCTGAAGGGCGACCCGGGCGTGTCGGGCAACGTGACGTTCACGCAGACCGAGGAGGGCGGCCCCGTCACCGTCCGCGGCACCATCAGCGGCCTCAGCAAGGGCAAGCACGGCTTCCACATCCACGAGAAGGGCGACCTCACGTCGGGCTGCAAGAGCGCCGGCGGCCACTTCAACCCCGACAATGTATGCACCCACCAGCAGCGATATTGTGTTTTAGAAACTCACCTTTTCTAGCTAATAAGTCGAGCGATTTCTCGTCCAACCTGATATGGAATATGAAGGTCGACCTTCTCTCGGATTGTCCCAGTTCGGTGATTCACATTAAACAAGGAAAAAGTCGCGAATGCGGTTATCGTTTTTGGACAAGTGAGTTTTACAAACGGACTCTAAATTGAAGTATTCCTGACTTCTAATATTTAATCACTGCTGTGAAGAGGAAAGAAACATAGTTGTTGCCATTTGTAAAAAGTCGCCTCTTGATCAGGATTGAACATAATATAAGATAACTATATCGTTTCTAAAGCTGAAATGCCAGTTAATCCCCGGATAAACCTATGTCTACGTCTCCGTCCTTTTGTTGAATCTTAAATGAGTAAAAACAGCATTACTGGCCTTGAAAGCACCGAGTCAAAAAAAGGACTAGCATTTAATGGACACTGTTGTTTCCATTACTCGCACGACTGTAATAAACGGTATCAGAAAACTGACACATACTTTCTCCCTTAAAGTCATTTAAAACCAGAAAACTTTTATGTGTAATAAAGCAAATTAACAATTAATTATCACACAAATACATACCAAATTTGATCAAAATCGGTTGGTAAATAACGGAGATATCGGTTTTTAAATATTTGCCATAAGAATAACATTGGACAACGTACTGCGTTTACCGCTGAACTAAAATAGGCCTATCAATTATCTCCGCAACCAGTTGACATAAACTAATGATTCAAAATACTGTATTATTTAGTTTTTCAAGGCAAATTTAATGGTTACAAGTATATTTTCTTTAGAGGATACATATGTTGTGAAATTTCAAAAATATGAATTTTTTAACACTTAAACCCCCATAACTTCTGAACCTAAATTTTTACAGACATGCGGGTGGTGTCATTTTGTTTGTTATCTTAAGCACTAAAAACCATGAAATTTTTATCAAAATCGTTAGAGCCGTTTTTGAGAAATTTGGATTTTTGTCATTTTTTATGGGTTTTTATGGGGTAAATACCCTTAAAAATCAAAAATTCAAAAAAATGAAAAATACGCCTGGAGATACCACGACTTTATACCTACATGCCAAATTTCATGAAAATCGGACCATTGGTGTCGTCTCTAGCTTTGTTTACATACACACACACACACACACACACACACACACACACACACACACACACACACACACACACACACACACACACACACAGACAGACACCACGCCGAAAACCACTTTTTTGGATTCAGGGAGTACTAAAACGAATATATCCACCAAAAACTCACATTCGAAAATTTTGACGAAAACAATACTTTCTCCATATAGGATGTATAGGGGGGAGAAAGTAAAAATTAAGGTGTGGTAGTTATGGAGAAGTATTTCGAGAATGGTAAACCATAATCTTTAATTGTAACCATTAAAACCAGTATTTTGAATGATACTATGCGTCAACCGGATGCGAAGAAAATTGTTTCGGCAGTAAAAAAAGTTTGTTTCCCAACGTTAATTCTTATGAGGAACATAAAGATCTACTTTTCCTTGATTTAGTTACAGGTTTTAATCCATCTCGAAAAAACGTCTAATCAAACAAAATATATTAAGAGTACTGAAATCCCCCATCTTCAATGTAAAATAAAAATACGTTGTAAAACGGAAATACAAAACCTACCAACATTAAAAATGTTTAAAGAACTAAGATCAGTTTAGTACAAAACAATGACCAACACAGCCACCCTGAGCTACCATTTGGACTTTAATGCATTCTAATATTTCATATTAAAAACAAGTTTTGATATATTTCTAGTTTGAAATAAGAAAAATGTTTCAAGTATTTAATTTGTTATTTTTTATGATAAATAATTCTGGATAGCTATTATTTCATGAACCTTGGTAAAAACTATGGTGCAAAAATTAATACAGTACATATGTTTTTTTCTGATAAAAGCACTAGGACTGCTCACAGCGCACAGGACTCAGTGCCTTCAGGAGGTGGTAGAGGGGTTTGTTTGCTGCACAAGACTCAGTGCCTTCAGGAGGTGGTAGAGGGGTTTGTTTGCTGCACAAGACTCAGTGCCTTCAGGAGGTGGTAGAGGGGTTTGTTTGCTGCACAAGACTCAGTGCCTTCAGGAGGTGGTAGAGGGGTTTGTTTGCTGCACAAGACTCAGTGCCTTCAGGAGGTGGTAGAGGGGTTTGTTTGCTGCACAAGACTCAGTGCCTTCAGGAGGTGGTAGAGGGGTTTGTTTGCTGCACAAGACTCAGTGCCTTCAGGAGGTGGTAGAGGGGTTTGTTTGCTGCACAAGACTCAGTGCCTTCAGGAGGTGGTAGAGGGGTTTGTTTGCTGCACAAGACTCAGTGCCTTCAGGAGGTGGTAGAGGGGTTTGTTTGCTGCACAAGACTCAGTGCCTTCAGGAGGTGGTAGAGGGGTTTGTTTGCTGCACAAGACTCAGTGCCTTCAGGAGGTGGTAGAGGGGTTTGTTTGCTGCCTCACTAAGTGATGGCAGGGTCGATGATGGGTGAGCGGAGGGTTCTGTTGGGGTTGGGACTGTTTTCTTGTTGATTAAACTAATAAACCATCCCTTGGACGGCCTATTGGGGCATTTCACTAAAAGTATTAAATACTCTTTTAATCCATGATTACGAAAGTGGGGTTTCTTTTATTTCACTTATTGAACTAAATATAGGTAGGAATTTTTATTTGTTTAACTCTCATTTGTTTTGTTAATTTTTTTTGATTTTCTGATCTAGTTATTAGATCTTTCATTAACAAACTGCAAATATAAATTATAGTTTCCAACGCTTATTATGAATGAAATTAAAACTCGGACATTGTTCACGTGATCATAAAGATATCAGATTGGAAATTTATTATTAAAAATTCACGAAACCAAACGTAATATTAACCAATTCAATAAAATAGAAAATAAAAAACATGTGATATTAGTAAAGATGAGTAGCTACGTAATTAACAAAAAAAGTTTTAAAAAATTAAAAATTAAATAAAAATAAATAAATTAGCATCATAATAGGTTACAATTAAATTTGTTCAAGAGTAAGTTTTACTTTGATAAAATATTTGTAGGTAAAGGAATGTTGTTTCGGGATCAATCGCCAGCAAGGAGAGATCAGCCGAGACGAGTGAACAGGTGACCCGACGGATGTGTTTCTTATGTAATCGCCCTCCCCATCTCCTCGGAGCTTTAAACAGTCCAGGAGGCCTTCTATAAAAAGTATAAGGGATAAAAACATCCTTGTATAAGGGTTAACAAATCCTGTTGTACATGCTAGTAATGCGTCACTGTTACTTACGTCGCTAGTACTGGATAGATAATTTCTTATCATTGTACGTATGTACGACTATGCAACTTCCCATTTTTAAAGAATTTCGCTAATTAAATTTATTTAGTTCTTATGCAAAAAAATAAAACTAGGTACCCAACTTGCAGCTATTCTATGTTTTGTTATTTTATACCGTCATCAAACAAAAGGTTCGGAAAATTCCATTGAAAAGTTTCCCAAATAACTCTTTTAGGTATTTTATACAAATTTACCTAAAATGTGACACCACTGCTTGTCTTATCAGCACGACCTATCATTAGGCACTTGGTACAAGAGAGGAAAATCTGGGCTCTTGAAGTAATTTATCCGCCTCCGTTATATTGGCTGGTCTGAAAGTGCCCTCAACCTGCTTTCAAATGAGACTTAATTTCTATTCTAATCACGGCTCCAATTAACTGAATCACTCTCATTAAATTTGTGTCATTTCTTTAATATTAATTGCTGATTTAATGAAATTGCAAATAATTTATTGTCGGAGGAAATTAGAATTTTATAAAATGGATTTTTATAATCATTTCATTTTATTACCATATTTTTCATATCAAACACTTAATATCAAAATTTCATCAAATATCCAAAAATTATGAATATTTAAGTATTGCTTTAACTTTTCCGTGAAAATATAAGTGACTACATATAATATTTTAAAGGGTGACCCATATCATACATGAGTTATTATCTTCCATCTCCGTAAGACCAATCCTAGTTTAGACATTTGATCCCACACAAAGGAATGAAACGTTCTAAAGATAAAAACAAACGTTTCCTTTGAACATATACTATACTCTATAGAATACAATAAAACCCTAACCATTAAATTAAATTATGTAGCCTAAATATTAAAATTTATCAAATTTGTTCACATGAAATATGCCATAGAAATTTTTTTTTCATAAAGTTCAACATATATGTGGTGTAGAACATTATCAAATTTTAATAAGGTTCATTTTAATTTCTAAATTTTGTTTTTATTTTGAAATGGCGTCAGAAATCAACGGTTCTGGATCATCAGCTAATGGACGGGGGAGTTGGAGTTTGCAAGTTAACGTTAGCCTCTCGGGAGAAGAGAATCGTTGGGATATTTATTTTCCTTCAACTTAATATAACTCGTCAGAAATTAAATATAAAACCAATCACTTTTTCCTGACTGAATCATTACAAACAAAACAACTGTTTCAGAAAAACCACGGCGGCCCCACGGACGAGGTGCGGCACGCCGGGGACCTGGGCAACATCTTCGCCGAGGACAACGGCGTGGCGGACGTGGTGATCACGGACAAGGTCATCTCGCTGGTGGGCAAGTACAGCATCCTGGGCCGCGCCGTAGTGGTGCACAGCGACGCCGACGACCTCGGCCGCGGCGGCTTCAGCGACAGCCTCACCACGGGCCACGCCGGCACCCGCGTCGCCTGCGGCGTCATTGGCATCCAGTAATACACCACTCACATGCATATCGCACCATTCCCATTCGTTCACCGCTCTATTGTGGGCTAAATTTCACTCAAACATATTTTTATTTGTGAGATCATATAGACCTATCGATCCATAACTAACTCAGCTCACAAAGATAAAAATGTTGAAAAATTTAAGAAACTGTTGAAAGATGTACACTGTATTTCAAGCATATTATTTTGGGTGCCAGATAATAGTCTGCATTATGGGATCGGCATCACACTCACGCCCATAAGTGGTTTATAGAAAACTCAATTTACAGCATTTTTGAGCTTTGATTTAGCCCAAAGAGTTTTAACAAGCGAACGTGTATTTACATTTTTCTGTTTTATTATCCCATATAGTTTACTTAAATAACGAGTAATCTATGTTCCTTATGTTCTGAACAAGTGTTTAGTAATCCATATCATCCGAACACTTAAGATTTACTCTTTACGTTTTGACGTATAAATTTTCTAAATTACATACATTAAACTCACTTATTATCTTTAATTTAATTTATTTTTCAGCATTCATTAACATGTTTATGGTTGTTTTGTTTATGGTATTTTTGTGTTTGTTTTCAGTTGATCGATGTTTTGTATTTTTGAAAAATAAATTTGCTTTAAGGTGTCAATGTTATCTACCATATACCCCGATCCTTGTGTTATTTGTTTCGCTTCATGTGTATCCTAACAACATGTGATTATCAAGGGTTTTATTATTTATACTTACTTCATTAATTCAACTGATTTTAAATTTTTATGTTTTTTTGTCTTATTTATGTGATAAATAAAATTACTTACTAAGTGAAGCTAAACCTCTTGAAGAGAGGAACACGCCTATCAAAATCAGTGATTTTCAATCATATAAATTTCAAAGGCAGTGACGATTTTTAAATATTACTGATTGACGTATGACTGTGACCATTGCAACAAGTTATCTAATTACCATAACACAACTGCCCCCACGCGACGTGGCCCAGAGGTCCCGGAAGGCCAAACCTGACGGACGGACGGGCCACGTTGTTTGAGCAGACCAGTACTAACGATTTCAGATAAACGGATAGCTTATATCGTGCTCAGAATATTTGTTTCGTTAACGGTTTTATTCATGTAAGTATATATATTCGGATAGTTGTGCACTTGATAGCTCTGCCGACTCACGTTGCTTGAATGAAAGGTTCATGAGCATTATATATACGTTGATATTAGCTTTTTTAAACTTTTAATATACTAGCTGAAGCCAGATCGTACAAAAAAAATTAAAAATGTGACATTGTAAGTACAGTGTTGTTCCCTGACTATTTGCTTTTTTATTGTTCTGGGGCTTTCTCAACTGTAAAAAAAGAAATGTTCGCTACATTTATCACAAGAAATAAGTTGACCCAATAGAATTATTTTCTTTTGTATATATTATTTCTTTATTATGAGATAATAACTACAATGTATACATAAAGGAATGAGTGTTACATCTAATAACAAATATTTAACGAGCAAAAACTTGTTAAATTGAGTTTAAAATTTATCGCTTAGTTAGGAGAACAACCTTCAAACTGATTATGAAGGACGTTAAACCTTTACATTTTTATTTTATTCAATTTGAAAAATAATATGTTGCGGTTTGATGGTAAAACCTCTATTTAATATCTCGTAAATAGCAATTACATAATAGATTTACATATTTATCGCTATTTTTCACTCGTATAATATGAGTAAAGTTCACAATTAAACTTTAAAAATCTCTCTATTTATTATTTATTTTAAAAAGTTCACGACATAAGTGCTTAGTTCTCAATAGATATAAAAAATCCAAGATAATACCGTTAATGATTACACAAAATTTCAACTAAAAGAAATTTAGTCACCTTTGAAGGAAAATATCTCCGATAGAATAATATGTGAGGATCTATTTGCAGATTGTATATACAGATAACATGCAAAGAATTAAAAGTAAATTTTGTTACAAAGTAATTTTTTTTACACTGCCATTTGAAAGTTTATGAAGAGGGAGGGAAGGAAAAACAAACTATGCTATAGTATACAAAACAAAGGAAATAACCTTTTTCATTTAAAATATATATGCGATATTTTGATAAGGGTCTAAGGTAATATGGTTACCAATCTAATTTAATCGCTATTAATAAAAGTTCCTAATTAAATTAAAAATGAAACTATGTTTCCCAAATAAAATTACATATTAAAAATACGACAACGTTTCGAAGGGAAGTATTCAAAAGAAAAAAATTCAAGAATGTTACCATGTTACCAAGGACATTTATTACGATGTAACAACAATAGTGTTACTCGTAACATAAGTTTTACGCGTTTTCACGGAGAAGAAATATGCCATATTTTTTCTAAAGCGTTACACAAATTGGAGTTTAATAAAAATGCTACAATATGATTGTTTTTATATTTTATCGCTAACTGATGCAACGGCGAGATTTTTTTGCAATCGCTCAATAGCATTTACAGACGAGATGAAAATTTTGTAGGCAGGCTGGGAATTGAACCTCTACGGTACTTGAACCGAAGCCAATGACGTTAACCGCTAGGTTAGCGACACGCCAAAAAAATGAAACTATACGCAATTCCAAATTCACATTTAAGTATGGAATTTTCATAAGCCATGTGTTTTTACAAACAAATTCATAACTCCTAGACGGTTTGAGGTCTCCGTCAAATGACACTTAGGTTGTCCTACCCATATGAAATAATAATCAGTTGATGATTTTACCATCACATGACACGGATTTGGTAAACAAATACACTCAGCAAAGGTATTAGAATAGCCATCTCCCATAAGACCTGAGCTGAAATATGAACGTGGAATTGAGTATACTACCAGGTGTTTAGTATGATATGTATGTTGATATTAGATTATCTCTTTTACATAGAATGATGCTGATAAATAAATAAAATGAAAAATTGCGATTCATATTTAAAGATACTAAATCTAAATTTAACAACAATACAAAAAGGCTTAATTTAATCATTTAGGTTGAAAATCATAATTTCAGCTACAGACGGCCTATCTAGCCACTATGTTACCAAATTGAGACTCCAATACAGTTATCTGACCCTGTCTGTGTGTGTGCAGACACCCGCCCTCGCCGTGGTTCCTGGGGTCGGCCGCCGCCCTGCCCGCCCTCAGCTACGCCGCCCTGGGCGCCACCGTGCTGGCGCGGGCGCTGCTGCACTGAGCGCCCCCGCCCCCGCCCCGCCCCGCCCCGCCGCCACCGGCCGATCTGTGATGTGGACAAATCAAAATTACCAATCTAGTGTTTAATTTAATGCTAATACTACGTATTAGAATGTTATTTATCCATATGTGGAACCTGTATTTAATATTCTATTTATTATTAGGTGTACAAAAGTAATATTTTTCATTGATTTTTATATGTGCTACGAAAAGTGTAAATTATTTCTAGTTGTGACGATGGAACATTGTTAATGATAAGTATAAGTGTGATTTTCAAATAAACATTTGAAAGTTTTTGCTGTTTTAGTCCACCTTTTTGTCATTTTGAACAGGATTTTAATTTTTCGTATCTAAAATAGTGACCGGTGATGAGTAGGGCAGTGAAAAATTGTCCAGAAAAAGTCGTAGTTAGTTTTTACTGTACTATGAGAGACATTGGTCTTTATGGTAGTCCAATTATCGTTGTTGGTGACCTGATGAACAAAGTTGGGATTGCGTATTTTCTTCACATGAAATATATTGTAAAAATGCTAGTGTGTAATATGCTGATGCTTAAATATTTTAAACAAAAGCTGTTTGAATTGGATTTTTAGTTTGGAAGGGCAACAAATGACAAAGTAAAATTATTTTCATTAACTTAACGAAGTTATGTCTTTTGTTCTTCCTCAAACCAAAAACTCCGATCCATACCCACCTGTGTTGTAAACACACAAGCTTCAACATGTTTTCCACAAGTTGTATTTAACTGCACAAACATTAAATATTAACCATTAAAACAGGCTTAGTATAAATTCTAAAATTCCCTTTAAGAAAACAGGTTATGATGATTTTATTTCTAAACCATTTGCAAGGGATTATAGAGTCCAATAACACCTCAACAAGTTTTAAATTCCACAAAGCAAGTTAATTACCGTATCTCAGACCGGTCTTGAACTAATATTCGAGCACAAAACGTTATCCCTGGTTATGTGTGTTGTCACAAGTCAGCTTTTCAACCGTCCTAAGTAAACGGAGCCGGGCCGCTGCATTTGTAGATGGGACAGGTGGAAGTTAGGAACATGAAAATTCAACTTATTATCTTCCATGACATATTTGATGCTGTATCAAAGTATAAATTTGAACTAGTTATGATTTTGATTTATAAATAAAAAGATTCATATAGGCTATCAATGTTTTTCATAGAAAATGTAGCTTCAAAACTGATTTCACGTTTAATTTCTATAATATATAGTTATTTTACACCTGTTGCAATGTAGAAAGTCAAATAACATATATGTTTATCGACTATTGAAGTTGTTGCCCGTGGCTTCGCCAATATTCAAATGATAATAATATATCATCATAATAAGATTCTATTTATATTGGTTATATTATGTATTATTATTATTATTTTGAGTATAATTATGTGTAATATTACATAAATACATGTAATGTACATAATAAAAAATAATTTAGATTATTTCCAATCAATCAATAACCAAGCAGATGTTAGCTTATTAAATGGGTTCGTTGTTACAGATTATTTACATAATAAAATGGCAATCAAACAAAATCCCAAACTTTCACACTTATAATATTAGGAGGATTATTTGCAAGGAACTTAGGAAGATGAAGTGACCCTTTCATCGTGATAACTTCAACTTATTATTGCTCAGGATATGCGTGTACATAATAGTTGCCACACGACCTAAGGTCTAGAATGTGGGGAGCGTCGAATGTAGATGCCGGCATATTTCAGCCTCACAACGCACACCGAACATATCGACTGCTGAACACTGCGTCGAGCCTCCCATGGTAAACAGATGACGGAAGGAGATTTTTTGACAGTTCAACCCCCAAAACACTCTCAAATGTATTAATTATCAAATGAAATTTGAAGAATAAGTACTTCCAGTTTTGCAAATCTCCTTAAAGGATAATTTAACTTTGTGCGACAGCAATTCAATGTTTATGTTCAGCTGTACAAAGAAGATGCGATGCCACCAATTGAAAAGCGGAGAAATTTTTTCTATGCAAAACGTGTAAGGAGAAGTATGCTTTAATTAGGTTGCAAAGCAAAATAATTCTCCGTCAATTCTAACTAATTACGATTCCATCTCCTCCAATTCCCTGTCATAAATAAGATTTTTATTTTACTATACTATTTATATTAAACATGTATATTGTTTTCTTGTAAATTATACAGTGTGTTCGTTTTTTGTACCCACCATTGTGACTTCGTGGTATTGTCGTACTGGATTTAACATAAAATGAAACATAATATGGAAAACAGCTGAGGCGGAGTCTCAGTCCGATATCTGTGTTGGGAACATGAGCTTTGGCCATCACATTTTATTATTTATTTTTATTATGTATATATATATATATATATTCATTTCCTTTGTTTCACAATCCCTTTTTTCATTTCTTCCTGAATCCCAACAAAAACCCTTATCTTCTATATATAATACTGTAAAAGAATTTCTAGGATTTTGTACAGAGCAAATCGGCCCCTAGAAATTATTTTTCTTCACATATTTGGTATCAAATTAAAGCTGTACTCTCAAGATTTTCCTTTTTCGGGTTTAGAAACTATCCCATGAAAAGCCTTCACACAGGAGGCTTTTGAAATTTCAGCGAAAGTGCTACTATCTGGTAGAACCTGTGAACTTTTTCAAATTCACATTTTGTTTGTAACAAAACAGATGATCAGGATTTGAAATAGTTCCAGATATATGCGACAGAATGCAGGGCAAGCAAATGTCATTATGATTTAGATTAGTCCAGTCATTTTAGAAGAAAAAACCCGGTTTTCAAAAAACCAAGTGGGTCTTTTTACCATATGTTCCTTGATATGTTACCTTTGAAACCCCATCACTTTTTCGAAAATAAAACTTGTGCTCAAGCCGCCATCTTGGAAAATGGCGGCCAAAATATAGTTTTTGAGCTATATGATGATTACTATTAAGTTTACAAAACAACTTCTTATACAAAAGTTGCTTGGTTTGAAAAGGCCTATAACTTTTATATTTAACATATTGTTGTACAACAATTGATGGAGCCGCCATATTGGAAAATGGCTGCCAAATAGTATTTTTTGGCTGGTGCAGCTTAATTGTTAATCTTACTACAAAGGTTACCGAAGAAAAGTTGCTGAGATTTTGATGATCTACAACTTTTATATTTACTTTATTATTGCAAACTCACAAATATAGGCGCCCTCTTGGAAAAATGGCCGCCAATAATAGTTTTTTGACTGGGACTTTTTTAGTATTGAATTTACATCAGCTCATTTCTTGATTTAAATTAATACAACTTTGGGTGCGGCTTCTTTTAGTTGAGATATACAGGTTTATGGCTTAGAATAATCTATTTTTGCGTTTCCGTGGCAGCAAACCTGCGTGCTCATATACCATGTTATTGTTATGGAGAATATTTTGCCATTCTTATTTATGAGTTTATGTTTATATTACTTAATACTAGGCTTAATCGTATGTTGGAATTTGTATTTACATACTTTGAAGCATCATTTAAAGTACTTGTCATTAGTAGAAGACGTTAAGTAAATTTGCTAAAATATTCTCCATAAGAATAACGTGGTATATAAGCACGCAGGTTTGCTGCCAAGAAAACGCAAAAATAGATTGTTTTAAGCCATAAACCTGTATATCTCAACTAAAAGAAGCCGCACCCAAAGTTGTATAAATTTAAATCAAGAAATGAGCGAGATATCGATTTTTCTCATTCCCATAAGGATAATATAGGGACAACACACTCTGTTTACTATTTTCAATATCTTGGTAACCAGTGGACATAAATCAGTGATTCAACAAACCAAATTGTTTGATTTTTCAAGCTGATTCTAATGATGCCAACTAAAATTTCGCTATTTTAAGTTTTCATGTTGAAAATTCCAAGAAAAACATATTTGGCCACCATTTTCTAAGATGGAGGCTTTATTAATTGTTGTACAACAATATGTTAAATACAAAAGTTATAGGCCTTTTCAAACCAAGCAACTTTTGTACAAGAAGTTGTTTTATAAACTTAATAGTAATCATGATATAGTTAAAAAACTATATTTTGGCCGCCATTTTCCAAGATGGCGGCTTGAGCACAAGTTTTATTTTCGAAAAAGTGATGGGGTTTCAAAGGTAACATATCAAGGAACATATGGTAAAAAGTCCCACTTGGTTATCCGATTTTTTAAAATATTTAAAATGACTGGTCTAGATTTCTTTCTTAAAATACTGAAGTTGTTTTTCTAAACAACACAAAATAAGGAAGAGTATTTGACATATTGAAACTAATACCAACAGTCTGTAATCATCTTAATTTACTGCATTTCTTTTCTTAAAAAGGAAACTTGAAAAGGAACATAAGTAAATACGAGGTGCTCTGGAGATGGGATTTTATAACAAACTATTGACAGTGAAGACACATTGATACATTTTTCAACACATTGATGCATGTTTCAACGTTTTGAGCTTTAAAATATCAATATTAGTTTAATGTTAACCTAAAAATTCAAGATTTAAAACACATTTAAAATTTTAAACATTTATTTTGTAAATGTACTTGGAATGGGAGGATATTGAAGTGTTAACGGTTAGCCTATCCCTATTTTACTCGAAATGTACCAATAACAATATGCCTAAATTAATGAAGGTTTTTCATAGAAAGTTATGTTATTTGCTTGGTTAAAAATTGGCCAAATATGAATTTAAGATGCGAAACAAAAAGCGGGTCTGTTTGAAGATTTATTTCTGTGGCCGTTATGTGTGTTGAATAATTTGTTTTTACGGCAAATGGTGGCTATTTTATAAATGTTATTTAGAGATTAGTTCATCAGTAAATCAGTGGTTTGTCCATCTTTTTACCGATTGTTGTGAAGACCTAACAAAGATGAATGCAAGAAACTGACGCGTAGATGATGTGTAGAATTAACTCTGAAACAGAGAGAAGAAGATGCGCCAAGCATTAAAGATTCATATAACTAATGTGGAATTAATGCTGACGCACTGTCGAAATTTCGAAGAGTAGAACGTACAAAAGTGTAAACATGGACACTTTTAAAACATATGAAATAAATGAACTTCTCAAATCCCGTGAGGAATTTCTTACCCATATATTGAAGTTTCGAGTTTAAAGTAATAAGTTATTTTTAAAAGTTTGCCTCGATGGGGAGTTTAATTACTGGCAATTTTATTCGTGCTATGACATAAGAAATTAGTAGGGAATTCTCACAGTTCATCACTGAAAGGTATTTTACGCTGCAAAACTCCATACATAATCAATATGAAACTAAAGCCTATTTTACCAAGTAGTTTTTATAAGTCACGAAGTGACGCGGGCTGCTAGTTTCTCTTTAATTTTGTTTCATTTCTTTTATTGACTGCATGTCATATGGTTTTATTTTTTTATCACCATAGGAATTAATTTCATTCTCCACTCCTTTAAAAAATATTTTCATCATACTGTCCCGAAAACAGCCGTTTTTAGTTCTCTAAATCGTACGCAAAATGATCGTTTTTGGATCACTTCGAATAGGAGTACTGAAAAAACATATGGTAAATTTTGCCGTACTCTAATGTCAAAATTTGTTTACGTTACGTTTGAAAGGTTGAACGATTTCTTAACTTGTGTTTGTAAGCAACTAACAGATGTGTAAATAAAGATAACCTCAAAAGTATGTAGTCTAATTTTTTTAACGATTAAATGGTTATTTTACATAATGATGAAAATAGTTGTTCATCACACGGAGCAAAAGTGTCTCCTTGGTACTCGATCGCATTTCCAAGCTCGGCTGCGCCTCGCCTGAAAATTACGATCTCGTACCAAAAAGAGCCACTTTCGCTCCTAGTAATGAAAACTACTATTAACTTGAATCGACTGATTTTATAACAACAAATTATTATATTTCAAAAAATGTTCATATATTGAGCATATAAGAACTTGAAGACTCAAGAGGATGAAAATGTGAAATTAAAAAAATGAACGAAAATCCTCTGACGATTGACGATTACTGGGAAAATGTGTGTATATGAAGAATTGGTGAGTTTAATCCATTATTGTGCATTAAATAACTCCCTGTGTTCATGCGAATTTGGATCTTTAAGAAACATTCTTTATTAACATGTATTAATATTCATGTTCTTATGTCTTCTTATATCTCTTTCCCATTTATTGTAATAAAATGGGTGATCCTTCTTGTTTTTATTAATTAACTTATTTCTAATTTTATCCAACCCCAAACAATCTGACTGGACGGTGGCGTGTCCTGTAACCCAGCTTCTTGGAGGTCATAGTTATGAGCGATGGTTTGTGGTTTCCGCGCTATTGAATACTACGTTCATAAGACCGTCCTCATAATTAGACCAGTTCATAAATTGTAAACCAAGCAAATATTGTGGTTCGGATCCCATGTTAAAATGTAGGTCCCTTTGTTGCCATTGGCTGTTGGGCTATTAATTAACAGTCCTGTCTAAGGAACATGTCGGCCTTAGTCAGTAACAAGACTACAAGATCGCGCCACAATCATCCTTCAATCATCTGTCATTCATACTTGGCTTAAGATACCTACCTGGGTAGGTCGCCATTTCAAGTAATGTATCTAATGTATGTAAATTTGATGTTTTACGGACAAATATATGCATCTTCATTTAAAATAGCTATTTTTTGTAAATTAGTTTTTTATTATTAATCAGCTGTTTCCAATCAATCAGCTGTTAAATATAAATCACCTGTTCCCCTTTTTTATTTTTATTATTAATACAGTTCATCATAACCCATTATCATGGACAAAAATTAATTCAAATGTTTAATGGATAATGATTCTTTGGATTCATAATACCAATGAAGAAAAGGAGAACAGCTGATTAATAGTTAACAGCTGATTGATTAGAAGCAGCTGATTAACGGTGTAAAGCTAATTTACAAACAAATCAGCTGATTTAAATGTAGATGCGTTTATTTCCGTAAACTAGCTTTTTGCTGACAATCAGCTGTCTAGTACTAATCAGCTGTTCTCTCCATATTTTTCATTTTTATGATAAATACATCACACCAATCCTCATTATCATTCATAAAAAATATTTTCTTTGATTGCAAACGCATTTGACGAAAATATCAGATATACAGTATTATTGAAATCCAGAGAAAAATATCTTTCTGGTGAAAAATAAAATTTTACATGTTGGCATTTAAAATTGTGAAGTTTGTTATTATTCTCGCGAAAAACATAAATGTGAATGTAATCTTGACTAAATATTTAGACTCTACGTAAATTCCATGTAAATTTGACCCCACTTGCAGTCTCGAATCTTAAAAAATAAGCAATTTATGTAGTCAAGTAACATTTTCTTCAAAAAACCCCTTCATGGGAAAGTTTTGGGTCAAGTTTGATTTTTGTTATTCGTATGTTTTTGGGAGCGCAGAATCCAAATCCGATGTTTCTTAACAAAATTTCGTGACGGAACATTGTCAAAAACGTAAAATAAGGTAAAAATTCTGATTTTTTCGTATTTTTGCTTGTAACTCAAAAACCGTAAATCTAACTCAAAAATACATAAAAAATCTGAATTTTTCCCTTATTTTGCATTTTTGACAATGTTCCGTCACGAAATTTTGTTAACAAACATTGGGTTTGGATTCAGCACCCCAAAACACATAAAAACAACAAAAATTAAACTTAACCCAAAACTTTCTTGCGAAAACTACATTTTGACTGGACTAATGGGCGATTTCAGTTTTTGGGCAAAAAAGGTTTGTGAGCCTAGCGAACGAGTTTGGTAGAATATTTTTAATTGCTCACCACCATTTTACCTGTCTTCTTATTGCGTATTTACTTTGCTAATTGAACCTCTCTTGTATCTCTTTTGTTTCCAAGATACCAATGTGTGCACAATAACATTAACACACCGTATAACATACATTTTAATTCTTCTAAAATGTTATTTTCAGTGTACAGATTACCACCGCAAATTACGAATAAGACCGTTGTTTTTAAGGATTTGGTCACAAATCTTTACAAAACTATGTAAAAAAATTAAAAATACTAATTCAAAAATATGTTTTCTATACCGATCTACATTTCATAGTTGTATATAAAAAGTACACAGAAATTCTATGTCAAGAGCTAAACTCTAAATTTCGAGGCGTTATTCAAATTATTTCAACTTCTTTATAGCCTTCCTTTTCACCCCAGCGAAGTGAGAATGTCTAATGAGGCCGTTGGCAATCAAGGAGGAGTTGTGACTTTAAAGATGCATTAGTCTTACTTAGAACTTATGTTCACTAATGCAGTCATTCGTCAGTAATTTTCTTGTATTTATACATCTTCACTGGTAATAAGCAAATGGTATTTTTTCTTAGCATAAATTACAAGAAATTGCAGGAAAATACAACCAAAACCTTGCCTGAGAATGTCTCTAATAATGTAATTTTATTTCTTTCTTTTGTTCCTTTGCAAAATTGTATAGAATTTCTCCCAATAGACTAAAGGGTGATTCAGTTAGAGGTTACAATTTAAAAATTAAATAATATGCTCTAACTATGTAGTTAACTTACCAGGAATATTTTTATTTATACAAATTTATTAAAGATTGACATTAAACATGGAAAATAGTGTCCGTCAAATCACCGCCACGTGCGTCCCTGCAGACTTCAGCCCTTTTGATGAAATTTTCCATCACTTTCTCGATCAATTGTTGTGGAATTTGATGGATTATTCTGCGAATCTCGTCCTTCATCCGCTCCGGAATCGAGTTGTGCTTATTTGTGTAAACCTCCTGCTTCAAATAACCCCTAAGGGGCAGAAAATCCCCTTGACTGAATAAATTCATTGATGTGAGGTCACATGATCTTGCTGGCCAATGTTGATTGCCGAAATGAGAGATTAAACGGCCGGGAAATTTTGTGTGCAACAACTGACTGTTTCTCGTGCTATATGACAAGTGGCCCCATCTTGTTGAAACCACAAGTCGTTCAACTCGTTATTAACAACCAGTTATTCAAACTGCTGCCAAAAATAATTGCTTATCATCTCCCGATAACGTTCCCCATTGACTGTAACTGCACCGCCACCCACGGTCATTTTTTAAAAAGTAAGGGCCAATCACGCCACCAACCCACAATCCACACCAAATCAAACAGTTACCTTTTTTGGGCGCTTTTTTCGGGTGAATAGCAAGACGATTTTCAAGTCCGCAAATGCAGCAGTTTTGCTTGTTTACATAGCCATTGATATGAAAATGGGCTTCATCAGAAAAGATGATTTTGTTCACATAGGAAATTTTCCCCATTTAAAAAAAAGGTTTTAACAATTAAAACACGTCCTTCATTCGAATAACGCTTCATAACAAAAAATGTCAATACACAACAATGTCCAATTACAAAACATCAGTTGTTTATCTTGCAAACGAGACCAGTGCTACCAACTTAAAATTGTAACCTCTAACTGGATCACCCTATATTACCGTAAGTCTCATAGTAAGACCTAGGCCCGGTACGGTGATAATTTTTCGTTTCGGGGCCCCCATAAGCTAAAAACACTATTCGTTGGAATTTATATTTGTGTCTGTAGTACGGTACGTTAACTTTCGCAAAAATGGCCCGATCTTAACAAAATTTGAACGGATATGTAAACTGGCAATTATTCGGACGAATTAGAAAACCAGCCAGATCGGTAGGCCTACATCGGAAGAGGGGGTTATCAAGGGAGATAAGCCCCTTACTTTTTATTTTTTACATAACGAAAAAGTATAATCGAAACTTTGTTTGCACCATTGAATTCAGCTCAAAAACTATTTAGAATTATCGTTCTAGGTCTTACTGAGATATTGAGAGTGGGAAGCACAATACGTTGCCCCAATGTTGGAAATGAATCCAATTTTATAGCTCACTTATTTCTAAACATATCTTAAAATACTTGGTATATGGCTTTATCTAGTTGAAATCTACTGAATTACGGCCTGAAATGTCTTTTCTCTTTTATATTTCCTCGATGGTAACCTTGCATACTCACTTCTCACTTTAACTTTATGGAAAAAATTATGATCCTTGCTTTTTTCTTGACATAAATTTATAAAACTACATTTAACTTTTTAAGAGGGCGGCGGTCTCTTTTTACTTTGCATTTGTCCCCCCTCCCCCAACCACATGGATCTCAAGTCTGTGCGTGGAGGTTATCAAGCAAATCAAGGAATTAGCCGGTGCAGTACGAGGGTGAACAGTACTGCTTAAAGTATGCGACATCAAGGGTCTCACAGTTCCGAGGCCGAGCATGCTACCAACTGTGCCACCGACTGACTGATTTGAGATTTACTTGATTGTAGTTTAAAATCTCGACGTTCATTTATTCCTGAGGCAGCTAACCTGGATCCTTATTTCCTAAGTTAACCTAAAGGAAAATAAATAAAATTATAGCTTACTAATTTAAAATTATGCTCATCATATTTAATAGAACTTGGTATGTAGCTTCATATAGTTGAGATCTACTGCATTAAAGCCCAAAAATTCCCCATTTTCACATTAACGTTTCAGCAAACCTGCATACTCACTTCCTTTGTTATTCTTGAGGAGAATATTTTTCTATGCTTATTTAAGGACATACGTTAATTTTACTTAATGGAATACTGTGTCTTAATTGGTCATGTAAGAATTCTAAATTCGTTGACTATGCATGTCTGCTACGGGGGCGTTTTTAAATACATTAACACATAAGGGAGTTAGCAGAATAAAATCTTAATCTATATAAGCACAAGGATACAACTTTTTATTTGATTTAGCCTAAAAGCTATTAAAGTAGCACCAGCGGTTAAAAAATTAAATCTCTTAGCTTTACGTGCTTAGTCGAAGCAGTGTTCATAGCGCTCACCGATAGTGTAGAATTTCCTTACAAAATATAACTGTCGTCATACTAAAGTTCTAGACAGCCTCACTGGCGGGTGGCAAATTTTGGAAACTCTACGAATCATCTGCTAAAACTTATGATTGTGTCGATCTGTCAAATCACTGTTTATGTTTTTGAGGCACATCAACACCACGAAATTTGTCTTGCAATACTTTACCGAAAGTTGTCTTGCGTAATACGAAACGTAATATTAAGTATAGCCACTACTAATGAGAATAAAACCTCCTCTTAGACTTGCGGCAAGCTGTGCGAGAACTTTTACCGTTATTTTACGTGTAAGTGTGAAATGGATTTCAACGAGACCTTGTTTAGATTTAATATTTATTGCATATCAGCTTGCAGCATAAACTTTTATATTGTAAGTGCGTCTTTACTTAAACATGTGATCATATGATTGATTGCCAACACAACGCAGATGTTTCACGCCAATTCCGAATACAGCGCACTCACTCACCCGCCATTAAGGCTGTCCAGAACTATATAATCCTATAAACCGACTCAATATTTAATTTGTTTATCTACAGTAACTAGTAAGCTATGATTATATTATTATAATCACGTAATCGTTGTATGATTGATTATAAAGCTATTATTATTGAATAAAAGATCTTAGTGAGAAAAGTTATTCGTTTTAAAAAAAAAAAAACCTCCTTAAGGAAAAACATATAAAGAAAAGAGCCAAGGTAAGGTACAGAATATTATCAAGGTAAAATAGATAGATTATTAATTGAACTGGACAAATTTACACCAGATGTACTTATTATCTCAGAACTTGGCCTAAAAAAAGATGAACTTAACTTAACTAGGCATATTTGGTGGTAACAGTCTTGTTTGCCCTTTCAAACAGCACATATTTTACATTTCCCTTTTGAATTTCTTTGCTATGCAATAACTACTACAATAAATACAAATGTATTGCTAGCAATACATTTGTTAGCAAACTTATTCTACTTCATCCAAGAGTTGTTTCTTTTATATGAAGAAGCTGTAATAGCTATTTAGTGTGATCCGAGTGACGAGTGAAGTCTTTCTTTCTCTGCATTGTGTGTTTCAGCCTCAGATTTATTTGGTCTAATTTGGGACTCTTTTTAATATGGCGTTTTCCTATTGACTGTAAGTATACTGTCTTGATGGAAATAAAGTTCTTGATTCTTGAACTAAAAATGTTTCCATCTTGCAAATTACTAAATTTGGGTACTCAATATAATCTATATTTGATTGCAATAATGTATCCTTCATGGTCCAAATCATAGTTCACTGTCCTCCTGCAAACAGCTTGTAAAGTTGTTTGATTTAAATCAGCTTCTTCTGTTTGATTCCTTTTTCGAAGGCTCTCCATTATCTCTTTTTTCTGATTATTTCTTTCATCACCTTGTGTGTCTGTATCTCTTTCCGCTCGAATCTGTTACGACAGTGTTTCTTGATGTTGTTTTGAATTTTCCCGTAATACTATTAGATGTTTTCCTTTTTCTTCGTTGTTTCATTTTTTCGTGCAATCGGTCATCTAACGTATTGGCATTTACTCATCTTAATTTTACTACTAACTTATAATTTAAAACCAGAAATTATTTAACTCTATATTTTTGTGTACTTTATGTTTTTAATAACATAATCTAACAGTGAAATAAAAACACATTTACTAAATAAAACTGTATTCACCTGATGTACAAAGACAATTCTAAGAGCTCCATTCTGTTAGTAGCCACTGTAACTATTTAAAATTAAACCAAACGTTTTGATATAAACAAATAAAACCTAAAGTACTCCCAAAATCCTTGACATGGGTCCCTTTCGGACGATCTTGTGCCTAAACCCTATAAGATATCGAAACCCAACCACCATAGTGCACATCATGAGATTCCAAGCTTTAATTTGATTCCAAGATCAAGGGTCTACGACTTGTAGTTTTGGCTGTAACACGAAATATACCAATACACAACTCTCTTTATATATATATATATATATATATATATATATATATATATATATATATATATATATATGTGTGTGTGTGTGTTGATTATTAGCATACCTTTTTCCCAGCATAGCGGGACACCATCAGCTAGTAATATTGTAATATTTGTAATATTTGAAATGATTGTTGTTTCTAAGTATCTAAAATTCTATTTAAAAACTAATAAGGTTTAAAATTATTATTTTAAAACTGATTTCATTTTAACTAACATTATTTTAAAACTAATTTTAAAATATTTGTTATCTTATTTTATGACATGCTTTAAACTATCACTGAAATAAGTTTGGGTGTTATTTAACTGGAAGTATTCATGCGTATATATTTTTATTGCAGATATCATTAATTCTTACAGAAGACTTCAACTGTAAAATGCGTTAAGCATTGCCGCAGCATTAGCTCTTAGGTGCATTGTCGGGGACATTATGGTAAAGCCTGCAATTTATACGACGCCACTCAACATACAGGACAGGCTGGCGGGCAAGTTTCCGTTTAAACGCGGGGAGTCTACATAACCACTTAACAATAGAATTTTTATATAGAGATTTGAATTGAAGTTATTTAACTTTATTTAAACAAACGTCATTAATTAAAGAAGGTTTTTTTTAATTTATTCAAGGAGAAATAGCTCACTCAATGTCACTACTTAACAAATGTTTATTAATTATTCTAGAGTTCAAGTCAATTGTTTGAGGGAAACCTACAAAGAATAAATACGTTTTCCCCCATCTACTATGTTTAGTCGCTTTTTACTCCTTGTAATGGGTGAGTAAAGTAATAATTTGTCTTCCAGTGAGAGTAAAGCGATTGCTTTGTCTCCCGGTGGGGCTAAGAATTAATTAAGCACATCAGAACTTTGCAACAATCAGCTGATAGCTAGTGCATGCCACCAGTAGAACAAAACAAAGTAGATATTTTCATTACTATCAAAGTTAATAATTACATTTTATGACCAGGATATTGCAGATGAGGGAAACCGTTGTGTACATTTCGAGAGTATAGCACATTGTCTCCTTTGTAAAAACTGTCGTCCTCGCAAGCTCGGGCGCCAACATTTTCACCAGTGAGACAATGTTGTACTTTACTCACTTAACGCACAAATAACTATTGTCTGGTTACAAAATTTTTTCATTACGATTTTTCTATTTGAGATATAGCTTGGCTGTTCATTTGATATTGTATAGTTATATAGGATACCAACGAATAATAATAATTAAGATTTTTTATGTCTGTTCAGAGCACTCAGATATAACAGTATAAATAAATAATAATAAAAAAATTAAAACGGTACCATTAATTTATGCTACCAACTCTAGCTGACGGTCTATGACCAAGCTACGAAATGCGAGAAAGAGATTTCTGATTGCAATGTAGCTCAGTTCATGTAAAATTGTTGTTTTTGTTCCTTGTAATAATGTTTATGCTCTAATAAAGAATTGTTTCATTCATTCATTTCGTGAATTATAACTTACAAAATAAATCTTCAGGAACCGTAAAATATTTTGATACCAGTTAATAACAACACTTGGACTGATTTATTGAAATCGGCAAACTTAGCCTACATTGTATATAATATAGTTTACTTTATCTTACTACGTTTATTTCATCACAGGTATTTAATAAAGTAAAGAGGTATTTATAGCACAAGTACAAATTATATATTCTTATGAAAGGATAACAAGCTATGTTGGGCAGCTGCAATGGGGATGTAAAATAAAAGGTAGCCTAAAATGCATTTAAAACAAACTAAATAGTCATTCTTCATGAGCAATAACAAACTGACCTAAAATTTAAAACCATATCTTCTTAGGTAAAAACGCAATCTTCAACTAGTAAACAATAAAATACAAGACTGTCTCAAACGAGCAACCTGTGATCAAATAAACCTTATCTTAATACAATTGAAAGTCTGAATTCTCAGTGACTATTAAATTGACCTTCAAGGTTATGTGTCACATTAAAGGGAATAATGCTAAAGTGTTCTGAATTTCCTCAGAATTTACGCCAATCAAAGAACTACGCCCTACAGCCCTTCAAAGGTTCTTATGGAAAAATCGATGTTTATATTAACATCTGTTGATTGCTAGCGAAGCTGTAACAATAATCTATATATCTAGATTATATTACATTATGATACATTTGTATTAGATTATATTACATTGTACATAATATTATTACTGTATAATGAACTAGCTGAACCTGGCAGACGTCATGACTTTGACTGTTTACCTGTTCAAATAAACGTATGATCGGCTTGTATGTAAATTATATATTTTTATAAAGTTTATTTGAGAACCCTTTTGGGCCTCTGGGCAGGAACCCAAGTGTGTTTGGAAGAAATGGATGGCTGAAAAAAACCTTCTCATTAAAATTTGTAATATATGTACAAAGTTTCTTGCCAAACGGTCCAACTGTGTCCGAACGCATATACTTAAGATATATGTTCACATTTATAAATATTCAATATATGGTAAGAACAGAGTGTCCTTTGTTAGGTTCTATGTATAATTTAAAATAAATTAAAGTAAGTCATATAAAACGTTAAGGTTTATAAAAGAAATGATGATGCATATTAAATTCCTCTAAGATTAAGACTATTATGTATCTGTGTTCATTTAAATGTAGATTTTACTATTCAGTAATTTAAGCAAGATAAAAATATTAAGGTTTACGTTGAGGGATTACTTTTACTTTTTTTACCTCTACGAGGAAATGCGAGCGCCCTGGGTTGGATAAATGTTGGGAGATGTTTGAAAAGACGCAAACAATCTAAAGGTTCGTGACAAAGTGGAGAGTTTTAAGTCTTTGTACAGTTGTATAAACAACTACTTTCATGAAAAGACAAAGGTCACCTTTACTCTTCAAAAAATGGTAAATTTCATAAATTCATGTGGGGAGGCTTCCTTCAACAAAAATGTAGTAAACAGTGTATGCCTTGCAATCTGCAATAACAGGATGTAAAGCAAAAATACATTGACATGCAACTTTACAAATAGCAATATAATAGAAATCTATTGGAAGTACATAAGAACTGAGCAAATATAAACATAAAGTTAAATAAATAAGAACCACTGAACCATGACAGTGAATTGGATGGAATTTTTATAAACATGTTTAGTTAATTAAAGCTAGATTTTCTAATCAAGTTCAAGGATTACCAAAAGATGATAAAACGAATGAGCTACGAAACGAGATGTTGAAAAGAATGATTACAGCTTTAAATGTTTTTTTTTTGCTCTGATATATCCTACCATGATTTTAATAAAACCGTCGTTGTTAATCAAAATCAAAACCGAACTTGGAGCGCTTCCGATAGGCTGTTTAGGTCCATGACTGACTTGATACCCTCAGAGGACCAATTCAGTCGTTAAAGGCTTTCAAACAACACCTAAATTATCAATACCGAGTAGCTTGGCCATAAGATTTTGCACACAAAAAACTTATTTTTCATTAATTTATTCAGTGGAACCTCGATAAGAAGATACTCGAAACACAAAAACCTCCATAATAAATGCTATCTTTAATCCCATTGAAAATATCTTAAAAATATCTTAAAAACCTTAACCTCGGTAAGAATAACTAAACTCCAAATCCCCTTTATAAAATCTTCTTATCGGAGATTCCACTTTAGATAGGTAAAAGTAAGATATTTGTGTTTTGACTACGACTATGATATTAATAACCGAAACATGCTGTCCAATTACATAAACTCTACGCAAAAAATGGTAATCTGATCATTGTTATGAATCACAAACATAAAATTCCTGACAAACTAAATGTTAGTGTTTTGATTAACATTTATGAAATATGATTCAGAAATGTAAAGTCGTAATTATTCGGACGAGTTCAAAAACCAGCCTGATCAGTCCATTGGAATGGGGGTAAGATAGAAAAGCAAAGCCCAAGGTGGGTTTTTAGATTATTTTTAATTATCGAGTTGTTTAGGGCCAACCAGCATTTATTTATGTTGTTAAACCACCATCTAATCACCTTAAGATCAATTTCAATTTTGATTTCTTTCTTTACCACATTCATAACAGTGTCATCAGCTAATAACAGACCTAAACCATCAAATTTACCTTTACAAAATGAGCTTATATAAATTATGCACAGTGTTGCACCAAGTAAATGGAGAGATTCTGCACCATTCACACATACACGAATATACATTCACTCACTTGTTCATTCACTCTAAAATAATGCTTTCCTCAGGGACAAATCATACATAACTCTCAAACCAATAATACTCAAATCCGCCTTACACCAAAGTGGAATCAAATATTATCTGGTGAACGTTATGGTCTACACGTCTACACTATTGAATGCTTTCGTAAAATCTAAGATAAGAACAATGACGAATTTCCCTTTATCAATCCCTCCAACGACCCTTAACAATAGTTTAAAAAACGGCCCTTACCATTTTTCCATTTTTTTACCTTGAAGAAACCCAAACTGACATTTAATAAAAACAACTATAATTCTTTTTTTTATAAACTTGATATATAGTAATAATAGAGTAAGGAGATAAAGGTGTACAATTTTTACTAATTGTTGTTCTCGTATTTTGAACATCAGTGACTATGTAACCTCCTCCTTAATTTTCATTTGAACGATACCCGGGGGATGTTTCATATACGTCTTGTAATAAAGCACTTTAGAATAAAAAAGTTTCAATGTCTGTTACAGCAACAGACATTGAACCTAAAGGCGGGGGTAAGTTTCAGTACCCCCGTTGCAGCAGACCTGCATATTCAACGAATTTCAAATGCATAAGGACATAGTTCAAGCCAACATAGCGAGATTTTACATGTTTTGGTAAGCTCCATAAGAATAACATGGGGAATGGGTATGCAGGTTTGCTGCTACGAAAATGGAAAAATCGGGGGCTTTAGACTATTAAACATTAATCTGATCTAGATGAAGCTACAAACCAAGTTTTATCAAGATATGTTAAGAAATAAGCAAGATTAGTATTTTACTTATTTCCCATAAGGTTAACATTGGGACTACGTACTGTGTTTACCACTTTCAATATCTCGGTAACCAATAGACATAAAGCAATGATTCCTGATACAAATTTTTTTTTTTTTGAAGCTGAATTCAATGGTGCCAAAAAAATTAGATAATTTATATTTTTCTATGTGAAAAACTCAAAAACCCCATTTTTGTTGGGTTTATCCCCCTTCACGCCCCCTTCCGGTGGTCCAATCGGGCTGGTTCACGAACTCGTCCGAGTGATTTCCACTTTTCGCGTCTGTACCAAATTTCATTAAGATCCGACCATATTTACGGCTGCTCTCGTGTTAACAGATATATATCTGTAGATACATAGATATATAATAATACCCCCGTTGCAGCAGACCTGCATACTTACTCAGCGAATTTCAAGTGCAAAACAACATATTGCAATCCGACATAGCGAGATTTGACATGTTGTGGTAAGCTCCATAAGAATAGCATGGGGAATGAGTATGCAGGTTTGCTGCAACAGGTATATTAAATCTGGGTGGTTTTAATTCAATATTTAGTAGATCTGAACTAGAAGAAGCTATTTACCAAGTTTTATCAAGATATGTTGAGAAATAACCGAGATATAGAATATTACTTATTTCCCATAAGGTTAACATTGGGACAACGTACTGTGTTTACCACCTTCAATATCTCGGTAACCAATGGACATAGAGCAGTGATTCAAAATACTAAATTGTTGGTATTTTTTTGAGCTGAATTCAATTGTGCCAACAAAAATTCGGTAAATTTTATTTTTCTATGTAAAAAATTCAAAAAAAAACTCATTTTTTGGGGGTTTTATCCCCTTTTACCCCCCCTTCCAGTGGTCCGATCGAGCTGGTTCACGAACTCGTCCGAGTGATTACCACTTTACACGTCTGTACCAATTTTCATCAAGATTGGGCCATTTTTACGGCCGCTATCGTGCTGATAGACACACACATATATATATATATAAATTCGAACGAATGGTGTTTTTTGCTTCTGGTGGCCCCAAAATGAAAAGTTATCATGGTCTCGGGCTTATGTCTTACCATGAGACCTTACGGTAATAGCTTCTTTCCTAGAGGGGAAATTCACAAAAATTCAAAGGAATGGTATTTTTTGCTTCTGGGGGCCCCAAAACAAAAAGTTATCATGGTCTGGGGCTTAGGTCTTACCATGAGTACTACGGTATTCCTGGCACCAAGTCTAGGGGCCCACGCCGTCCATAAGACTAATGTTAATTTTAGCATTGGGCTTATGGACGGCGTCGGCCCCAAGAATTGGCGCCAGGTATAACAGCTTCTTCCCTATAGGGAAAATCCGCTAGAAACAAAAAGAAAACACAAAAAACAATTCGATTGAATTTATAAATATTAGTATGGAATTACTAAATGTAGACTATATTGATACACGGTCTATCCTTAGTTTAGGAAATGAATAATTTATTTGTTCATGGTTTCTTTGAAAAAATATAATTTAATTTCAATTTATTAACATACATGTTAATGTACACATAATAAATTCACTTTCATAACAATTGGCTTAAAACAAGAATATTTTAAGTAAACGTTTTTTATTTAATTCTAAATAAATTACAACGTACCATTATTAAAATCATGAATCAATCAAGACTTAATCAATACGATCTGTTGAAATTCATGAAATTAAATGTTAATAATTTTGCCATTAAAACCATTCGATTTTTTTATTCAAAGCGATTCCCGTCAGGGGAATAATCACCCCCGGATTGTTCCGTATGTTATTTTAACTTGCGAAGTCTTTGTTGTGTTTGGGCGCAGAATTACACAACATCAAGGTATATTAATGTCATGTCTGCTTTTAGTCTTTTCAAAATTTTACATGTGAGTGCAATACCGTATCACCGTAAGTAAATCATAATAATAAGTTAACTATTTTTTAAGAGGAAAGTCCCTTAAAGAGTGTTATAGTATATTACGCAACTAGTGCGGGAAGTAGGTGTTTACGTGCGAGCATGATAGTTCACGCGCGACGCTTGCGGAGCGCGGGAATTTCATGCGAGCAACGTAAACACCTTCCCGGATGAGTTGCGTACGATAGTTTTCGCAACACTACCAGCAACAAAATACAGGGTAAGTAAAAAACAAAGTTTTTATGAAAGTTAAAAGATTAAAAAAATATTAATTAAACTGTAGAAAGAAAATACGAACAAAACTATATTTATCTATACGGGGGAGATAACAAAAAGCGTTATCTCTGCTGTTTAGCGACCGAGTAGGCCTTTCTAGGAATACGTCTTATCGTCACACAGACGGCAACAATTGATTAAATAACACTGCTCTTTATTAACTTACCGCTATTAACTGTACGTAGTCGCAACCTGGGAAACCAGTTTAGTTACAATTGAGATATGGTCGTCATAGTTAAAATGTGTATGTTGTGTTTATGTATAATGTATGTAAATTGTGTGATATAATATTTTTTCTTCAGTTGGCAACATTGAGCATTTACCGCACTCGTGCGGTAAATGCTCAATTCAAACTCTTTACCGCACTCCAGCTGATTTGTTACCTCACTACAGCTGATATTTGCCGTACTCTTTTTGTAAACAGCGACTTCCCACACTGAAACGGAAGCGGAAATCGGCTACTTACTAGTGTAGTGTTGCGAAAAATATTTTTACTATCCTTCTTAAGATGAAATTAATGTAAATTTGATCTCGACAATAGGATCTGTATCATTCATATTTGAAAATCGCATGATTTACAAAAAACTTTAAATTTTATGCAGTGTACGTAACAAAGAGAATGTTGAAGATTTCAATACATTTTCGAGATATAAATTTAACGCCTATCCTAATAATTGTCCAACAACATTGTCGTATTTGCTCGTGTAGGAAGAAGCTATTACCGCAGGTCTCATGGTAAGTCCTAAGCGCGAGATCATGATAACTTTTCGTTTTGGGGCCACCAGAGGCAAAAAACACCATTCGTTCGAATTTATATATATATATATATATATATATATATATATATATATATATATATATATATATATATATATACCGGGTGTACCATAATAGTCCCCCCCCAACTTTTTCCTTTTTTTCAAATGGCAATCCCATACCACCCCTAAACATTGGTGGGTAGTTAATACTTCATTTAGAGTGGGTACCCAATATTGGCCGCCATCTTGGATCCGCCATATTGGATCCAAAATATATTTTTTTAATGTAAAAGTAGTGTTGTGACCCATGATTTTAAGCTAGATTTTTTTACTGACTAAAATACCGCAATTAGTTTTAAATATCTCAATTGGCTCTCAAGATATGAGTACTTTTAATTTATTTATTTTCAACCAATTTTAACATTGCAAATTAATAACGTAGGCTCATAACCACAAAATAATGCTATATAATGACGGATAACCACCATCAGTCATTGTTGAGTTATTTCTACTTAACTTTCACCAATGTAAATTGTTTTGCCGCCATCTTGGATCCACCATTATGAAATGAGGTAAGTTGTTTCAAATATGGAGATAGTACTGAGACCCATCATTTCAAACTAGCGTTTCACGCCGAATTCAATGCCGCACCCCGTTTTTATCGCGTTCAGTTTTCATGATATTGACAAATTTCTAATAAAAATCTCATTAAATATGAATTTTTGAAAAACTAAATTTTATAGCTAAAAACGGGTTTCGGCATTGAATTCGGCGTAAAACATTAGTTTGAAATGATGTGTCGCAATACTATCTCCATATTTGAAATAACTTACCTCATATCAAAACAGCGGATCCAAGATGGCGGCCAAAAATTTACATTTTTGAAAGTTAAGTGGAAATAGCTCAACAATGACTGATGGTGATTATTCGTCACTATCTAGCATAATTTTGTAGTTATGGGACTAATTTATCTATTTGTAATGCTTAAATTGGTTGAAAATAAATAAGTTGAAAGTACTCATATCTTGAGAATCAATCGATATATTAGAAAACGGATTGCGGCATTGTAATCAGTGAAAAAAACTAGATTAAAATGATGTTTCACAACACCACTTTTACTTTTGAAAAAATATTTTGGATCCAATATGGCAGATCCAAGATGGCGGCCAAAATTGGGTACCCACTGAAAATGAAGTATTAACTACCCAACAATGTTTGAGGGTGGTGTTGGGTTTATATTTAAAAAATATAGGAAAAAGTTGCGGGGGCTATTATGGGACACCCGGTATATACAGGGTGTCCGGAAATTATGGTAAAATATTTTATTATATGTTAGTACAGGTAAAAATAAGAAAAAAGTTCATATAAACATAGGTCCAAAAGTGCTTCGTTTTCCGTCTGTGTGTTTGTGATTTTTACATATTTAATCATATCTCGCGAACCTCTTAACGTATAAACTTCAAACTTGGTTCATGAATGACCACTATTAAGACCTATTTTTGTAAGAAGTATAAAGTTTCTACTTTGTACCATTTCAAAATGACGACTGATTTTTGTTTTCAAAGCTAAATATCTTAAAAACCGTAAATTTTAGAAAAATTATACAAAATACCAAAAAGTTGTGAGATTTAATCTAATTAACGCTGATATTAAGATTGTAACGATCGGACTACTAATAACGGAGAAATATTAACTTTTCTGAATAAAAACATGGTCCTTTAGAACAAACTGTCAGAAATGTCCATGTTTTTATTTGGAAAAATTAAAATTTTTCCGTTATTAGTAGTCCGATCATCATAATCTTAATATCAGCCTTAATTGGACAAAGTAGAAATTTGATACTTCTTACAAAAATAGGTCTTAATAGTGGTCATCCATGTACCAAGTTTGAAGTTTATACGTTAAGAGGTTCATGAGATATGATTAAATATGTAAAAATCACAAACAGACACACAGACGGAAAAGGAAGCACTTTTGGACCTATGTTTATATAAATTTTTTTTCTTATTTTTACCTGTACTATCATATACTAAACTATTTTACCATAATTTCCGGACACCCTGTGTATATATATATATATATATATATATATATATATATATATATATATATATATACACAGGGTGTTCAAAAAATGTGGGGCAATAATTTACGTAGCGATTCCTTGGATCAAAATAAGCAAAAAAGTTTATATAAACATAAGTCCCAAATTGCTTCGTTTTCCGTCTGTGTGTCTGTTTATGATTTTTACATATTTAATCATATCTCACGAACTTATAAACTTCAAACTTGGTTTATGGGTAACCACTATTAAGAACTATTTTTTTTAGAAGTAGGCCTATCAAATGTCTACTTTGTTCCATTTCAAAATTGCAACTGTTTTTTTGTTTTCAAAGCTATATACCTTAAAACCGTAAATTTTAGAAAAATTATACATAAGACAAAAAAGTTGCAGGATTTAATCCAATTAATGCTGATAGTAAGATTATGATAATCGGACCACTAATAACGAAGAAATTTTTTACTTTTCTGCATAAAAACATGGCTCCTTAGAACATCAAGTCTGATATTTGCATGTTTTTATTCAGAAAATTTAAAACTTAGAAACTTCAGAAACTCCATTATTAGTGGTCCGATTGTTATAATCTTCATATCATCGTTAATTAGATCAAATTTCACAACTTTTTCGTCACTTGTATAGTTTTTCTAAAATTTACGGTTTTTAAGTTATTTAGCTTTGAAAACAAAAATCAGTCGCCATTTTGAAATGGTACAAAGTAGAAATTTGATACTTCTTACAAAAATGGTTCTTAATAGTGGTTATCCATATACCAAGTTTGGAGTTCATACGTTAAGTTCTTCGGGAGATATGATTAAATATGTAAAAATCATAAACAGACACACAGATGGAAAACGATTTAAACATATGAATTCCATTTTCTTCTAAATGGCCTCCATTTTCCAATATGGCGGACAACTATGATTTTTCTTATGGAACACCCTGTATTTTATGGTGTATTTGGATTGTACGCTTAATTTTAAGAACTTTTTATCCTGGACATTTTTTCCTAAACCCAATGGTTAATGAAATATAAGCAGTTAAAGTTTGATTTTTCCCCATTTGACTGTGTTGGATTGAAATATTCTTTATCTACGGCCATTGCAATAAGCACCAATTATGGTATTACAATAAACATTATAATGATATACATTAAAACACCAAAAACCAAGCAGTACTCTAATGACGACTTTAGAGTACTGGAGTCACTTTAGAGTACTGGTTCTAGACCAATGAGAGCTCGGCATTAGACGGAAGTAGTGTCATAATAACAATTACGCAATTCGCACGTCAGCTGATTGTTGCATTACGATTCATGTTTGAGTTTACTTATCCCATCAGCTGATTGTTCCACAACGATTCATGGCTCAGTCTGCTTATTTGCCTAACCTCAAATTTTAGTTGACCTATTCCATCATTAGTAAGTCATGAGTTTTGTTTAACTTCGGGGAAATTTTGTCGTATATTGTTGGTCGTAGATAAAATAGTGTATGCAACGATTGTATTATGCCCTTAAGCCACTCGTGAGATATTTAGAACACTCGCTTCGCTCGTTTTCTAACTTACATCTCACTCGTGGCTTAAACGCATGCATTATACAATCGTTGCATAAACTACTATTAGCATTCGAAATTCGCTGAGTGTGCAGGTCTGCTGCAACGGGGGTATCTAAACATATAAAAATAAAATACTATTTGGTTTGGGAGGTGAGTCGGGTTCTGAGGTGAATCATTAGACTGCCGCGGCTCATTGGTCCGTGCCGCTCCCTCGCCCTGCGACAAGCACCAGGGGCTGGGGCGACCAGGATACAAGATAAAGAAATAAAAATAAAACATGTTGATATAAAATATGGAAACTAACTGATACAAGAATGACTACCTTCGACGTAAAATTTTAGTTTATACATTCTAATTGTGGTAAAAAGGTAGGTCAGTAGCGTCAGTAGTCTATTAAAGTTCTGACGATTACAACTCTTAAAATTATAAGTAGCCCTTTTTAACAGCGCAATGAAACAAAAATTTAGTATAAGTTTTATCCAAGAAAAAACTACAGGGCGTAGTATTTCTTCTCGCCCAAACAGTTGTCCCAGAACTCTCTACAACTCTCTAGACCACAGAAAAGTCAAAACATCATATTGAATATTTCGAAACTTCAAAATTTATTTGCACAGCTGCCAATTTGTTTTTCCCAAAATAATTTTCACAAAGTTACTGGCATAAGCAAATTCTCTTAAAACAACATCATTTATGAACCGTTTTCCTTATCTTTGGTACTGTTGGATTTATAATTGGAATCTCTAAACAGGTTTGCTTGTAAATTATTTTTTATAAAATTAAATTTTCAAGGTATTTTGTTTAAAATTTTTATGCTGTCACTTAAAAAAATAAACATTGCGAAAAAAAATATTATATTTCTAAAATTAGGTTTCAGGTGACATAGCACTTTTTGTTAGAAACAGTCGTTATTGAATCAGAAATTATTTTGGGAAAAATTATAAAGAAAACAATATTACGTTGACGTAAATGATGTTTTAAAAACTTTTCAAAATAGTCTCTTGCATAAAAAAATAAAAGAAAGACTTGGCGCAGCTAAAATGCTAAGTAGGATTTGTGAAAGTCGCCGAGGCTGACTTGTTGATTACATTTGCTTTTACAAAAAGGTAGTCCACAAACAAGATACGGCTTTCATTAATTGAATATAAAAAAGTATTAAGCAATTATTAAAAAAATGTATGAAAGGTTAGCAGGCATAACAATTTATGGTAGATTAAAAACACGGTTATATTACAATATAAGTTTGAAATATTAAGAATTTCACATTTCTTGGATGTTTTAATTCAAGTTTGTCTTAGCCATCTTCCAATTTCATTGAAAATATCCATATCTCAATTGTATTGTTAGAATGCTATTGAATTCTGCTTACGTTAACTTTTCACACGATTTGTTGGATGTTTTTGAATTGTTGGCTTTGTTTCTTTAATTGGTCTCCCTACCTTCAAAAGGAAAACAATTTACCACGAGTTTGATGTGAAATTTTCACCGTTATCTTTTTAGTGTTCAAGGTATCTGTTCATATGTGATGTATCTATTATTTATCCACTCTGAAAATTGAGTGCGAAATGCGGTTCACCCTGTAGTTCAGCGTAAATATCCCTTAGGTCTGTTTCCCAATGGTTATCTCCAAAGAGTCACTAACTAATGTTATTTTACTCTATTTTAAGCTATCATCCATCACCTTCTTAGATCATGGAAAGCATAAATTATTTCCCTGAAATTCCTGACGCTAAAATTCTCGTGTGATTAGTGTCTTAAGAAAATTTATTTTAACTAGGAACAAGAATTATATTGAAATGTCTTCGAAGAATGAAATAACATTAAAAAGTTAAAAATAAAAAATTACAAGCAAAAAATTAGCCGCATTAAACAGTGGTTTTTGTTGTATACAGTGTGTAAAAAAAGTCCGTCCCCCCTCCTTAATTTTTTTGTTTGTTAAGACAAACAATTAACCTTTGGGGAATGAATGATACTAACTCAACCCAAATTATTTTTTGACGTTACCAAAAATTTTGAGTGTCCCCCAGAAATGGGGGATTTTGGTGGCAACTCAAAATTTTCTAATGCAAACCCATTTTGATTGACCCCTCATTTTCAAGAGCTTTCCAAAAGTAAATGAATGGTGAAAATTGGAGGTCTCTACCGTGTTTCTGTCCAAAATGACAGCTTGTCAAAGTTTTGAATACAACACATCCTTCAAACCGGGCGTCTAGGACGTTTTGAGTTTTAATAATTCACCTATGGTGACGTAAAAATGAAACTAGACGCCGGGTTTCAAGGATGTGTTGTATTCAAAACTTTGACAAGCTGTCATTTTGGATAGAAACACGTTAGAGACCTCCAATTTCCACTATTCATTTACTTTTTGAGGGGTTTGCATTTGGAAATTTTTAGTTGCACCCAAAATCCCCATTTTTGGGGGACACTCAAAATCTTTGGTACAGTACACTCCCGACTGTCCGAGGTCTTCGGGACCAAGGCTACCTCGGATAACACGAACCTCGGATAATACGGAGTTTACGTGTGTTTTGAGGTTGGGCTATAGTAAGACCACTTCCATATTACAATATACAATATACAATATTTTTAAGGAAGTATTTTATAATATTTTCTTTTATTTTTGTAATATTTCCTTGGTTCCCAAATTGATCAAAATTCTCAATTACTACAGAAACATTACAAGGCGATGAAATCCACGTTAAGGGAAGGTCGCTAATGCTTGGCTTTATACTGTAACGTCCCGCGATTAAAAAGACATTTGTAGGGATCTAAAATGAAGCGGTGGACTCGAACAATTCAAAATGTAATACCCTTTTAGAGTACATATTTCTAAAGTTCTTCAGCAATATGTTTAAGCTTCCCAGTCGTGTTTTAGCATTAACATAGAACATGTTGATAATTAGTTAAAAGGCTAGATAATTACACAGCATTGTCAGTCATAGTCATCCAATGTGGAATTCATATGTATCCAAGGTGGAATGTAGTTATTGTTTAAAACTGTTATTTGTTAAAATATTAAGTATTAATGGAAAAAAGGAACCAATCTAGGTTTTTAAACCCTTGAAGTAAGTGAACTATGTCACAGATTTGTTTCGGGAAAATGGAACGCTAGGGAATCCCTACTCTAATATGTTTTAAATTTTTGTCGAATTTCATTCTACTCACTTTTGTTACAAAAAGTAGTGTTAGAAAGTTATTTTGTAAAAATTGTTGTCAACTACGACTGAACCCAATCTTTCAATGAGTTGTTTTGACACTTAATTTCTGCAATTTCAATAGCAACAGTTATCGATTACACAGTCGGACGACAGCCTAAACTTATTTGTCTTGACATGTTCCCTTATTCATTAATTCCATGAAATATTTAATGAAACCAATAGTGGCTGTTACTATGGGTCTTTTTCTAAAGTAATATATTAAATTAAATTCAACTCAAGTACAGTATCTTTATTTAATGAAAATATACATGATATATTATGAATAGTGTCAAAAACATCTATATTATAATACTATCATGCTATGGGATATAAAAAAATTCAGATCTAGTACAATAGGTCCCTAGAAAAAGAAAAGAGTGGTATTTCTTATATATCGTAAGAGGCAGAGAAAAAATCATTGAGCTAGGGAGATCAGGTGTTCTTTTACATATTTATTTAGCAAATTTCCCCACATGAGGAAGAAGTCTTTACCCTAGGTCTCATGGTAAGACCTAAGCCCGAGAACATCGTAACTTTTCGGTATGAGGTCCCCAGATGCCATAAACTCAATCCATTCATTTTTTTATGAACGAAAAAAATATATATTTTTATGTCTTTAAGAACGATAACCCGCGCAAAATGGGCCGGTCTAAGTGAAAGTTTACAGAAGGTATAAAGTTAAATTAATTATTTGGACGAGTTCGAAAATCAGCCTGATCGGACCCTTGGAAGGGGGAGGTAAGACAAGATTAACCGCCAAAATTGGGGTTTTTGGACTTGTTACATTAAATAAACTAAAATAATATTTTTCAATATTGAATTCGCTAGTAGTAATAAACTCAGCACATCTTACATCTTACATCTTACATCTTCTTCAGCATCCGTAGTTCCCTCTCCATGGTTCGGGGAAATTGGATTTGTCAAGGTGCCTTTATAAGTAGGTCACCAGTGTAGGCAAAGAATAAATTGTTGGCCTATATCGGCTTCCAAATAAAATGAAAAAGAAAGCCAGTTGTAATAACTAGGCTAAGCTACTAGACCAAGAGATAGACCACTTTTATTTACCCCAAATTTACCATCAAATTTGTTGTTAATTTAGGGTTAGTCATAACATATAGTCTTCAGAATTGCAATTCTTAAGGTTGGTGAGTGGTGGGTGTCCGAGTAATGACGTCATCAATATGGCTGCCGCGCAAAAGTGTAACACTTTACAAAAACGAACGTAACTTTGCAACAGAGTAACGTAGAGCAATGATCTTTTTTTAAATTGTTGGTAATAAAATTGCCTTTATTTTATGTCATGTCAATATATATCGTAAGTCTAACGGTTTTCCTGATATTTAACCTAAACTTTACTTTTTGTGAATTTTTAGTATAAAAGTAAATGTTTAAGGCTTAATAACTCCTTAACTGTGAAGAAATAGACAAAATATATAAGAATAAAAAAGGTAGATAATGTTATAAGGGTTTTGAAAATACCATTTATGTGGGCTTTTGATTGTGGGTTGTACGATAAATGTGTTAATGTTTAACATTCAACCAATTTATTTTGCTCTGCAACTTCTATATACATTGTGCAGTAAAATTAAGTGATAAAATAGTTGGAGGTAGAAATAATTGAAACAAAAATGATTCTTGTTGTAAATGGTAGGTAATATGCTCCTAATCGGCATACATCCGTAATGTCGCAGGAAACCCCTCAAAATCACGTTTAAAAATGGCGGCTTTTCCCGCCATAAAAAAATCTTGAAAATAGTCTGTCGACTGCATTTTTTGTAAATTTTTTTTCAAAATATTGACTTTGGACTACCACCAACTATTGTTGGGTGATTGGTTCTTAATTTTGACAGGGTACTCATTTTTGGCCGCCATCTTGGATCCGCCATATTGGATATAAATTATTTTTTCTCATCTAAAGATGGTGTTGTGACACATCATTATAGACTAGATTTTTACCCTGAATTCAATGCTGAAATCTGTTAAAAAAAATCTCGATTCGTTAAAAAGGTGTGCTCAAAAAACGGCACATAATATACATATTCAACCCTATTCAAAAAAAATCAGCCCTATACAATTCTTATGGACATTCCGTGCTTTGAATATTATTTGTGATTTTTTATCTCATATCTCCAGTTCTAAATAATATATGCTGCATGTTTTGGTCTTAAAATACTCAGTGATTTAACAGCTTTTATGTGAGGTACTGATCATTAAAATTGGACAAATGTTGGATGAGCTATAAGGCAAAAAGCAGCTTGAAAATTATTTTTTTCAAAATTTATTTTTGGTTGAAGATTTATACTTTATGCTAATTTTATCTGATTTTCATTATTTATAGCTTAAATGAAAGCTGATAGTTCACCAGTTGTCTTAAAACCATTCTGACCTGCAGTTCCATGGTTGGGGCTGGGGATATAAATCTTTAAATAATTAATGATTAAATTAAATAATTAATTAAATTTTTGAAAATTGAATTTTTAGATTAGTTGGAGGTCCATACCTCACGTCAATCTAAACAGATTTAAATAAATAAAAGCTTAAATGAAAGCCAATAATATACTGAGTTAATTAAGACCTAAAACCTTATTCATGGGTCTCTGTTAGATTTCTATGTATGAATCATTAATTATTTTCAGTTTAAGAAAGTAAACAAATTTTATGAGGAATGAAGGTTCATAACTCAAATTAAGTAAGTCCGATTTTAATGAGTGACATCTTATATGAAAGCCTATAATTTACTGAGTAATTTGAGACCATAACGAATATTGTGACCCATTTAGAACCTGCACTAAAAATCTATTATTATATATTATTTAGAACTGGAGATATGAGATAAATAATCAAAAATAATATTCAAAGCACGGAATGTCCATAAGAATTGTATAGGGCTGATTTTTTTGAATAAGGTTGAATATGTATATTATGTGCCGTTTTTTGAGCACACCTTTTTAATGAATCGAGATTTTTTTAACAGATTTCAGCATTGAGTTCAGGGTAAAAATCTAGTCTATAATGATGTGTCATAACACCATCTTTAGATGAGAAAAAAATAATTTATATCCAATATGGCGGATCCAAGATGGCGGCCAAAAATGAGTACCCTGTGAAAATTAAGAACCAATCACCCGACAATAATTGGTGGTAGTCCAAAGTCAATATCTTGAAAAAAAAATTGACAAAAAACGCAGTCGACAGACTATTTTCAAGATTTTTTTATGGCGGGAAAAGCCGCCTTTTTTAAACGTGATTTTGAGGGGTTTCCCGCGACATTATGGATGTATGCCGATTAGGAGCATATTACCTACCATTTACAACAAGAATCATTTTTGTTTCAATTATTTCTACCTCCACCTATTTTATCACTTAATTTTACTGCACAATGTATACAGAAGTTGCAGAGCAAAATAAATTTGTTGAATGTTAAACATTAACACATTTATCGTTCAACCCACAATCAAAAGCCCACATAAATTGTATTTTCAAAACCCTTATAACATTATCTACCTTTTTTATTCTTATATATTTTGTCTATTTCTTCACAGTTAATGAGTTATTGGGCCTTAAACATATACTTTTATACTAAAAATTCACAAAAAGTAAAGTTTAGGTTAAATATCAGGAAAACCGTTAGACTTACGATATATATTGACATGAAATAAAATAAAGGCAATTTTATTACCAACAATGTAAAAAAAGGATCATTGCTCTACGTTACTCTGTTGCAAAGTTACGTTCGTTTTTGTAAAGTGTTACACTTTTACGCGGCAGCCATATTGATGACGCCATTACTCGGGCACCCACCACCCACCAACCTTAAGAATTGCCTTTTTGGAGTCTCAAGATTATGGGTTTACTTAAGAACATAACAAAGATCATGGTAAACTTGGGTAAATAAAATGTGTCCTAGCTCTTGGTCTATACTTATTGTCATTATTGTTGGTAAATGATTCGATATCGTAAAAACAATGTTGGACCAGGTAAAGTTTAAGCCGGTTTTTAAAAACAGAAATCTTGTCAATGTTTTTTAAATCTTTGGGGAGAAATTGCATAAGTTTGAGCCCTGCGTAGATTGGTTTTTGTTCAAAAAGTGACAATCTGTGATATTCAGCAAAGTTTTGTTTATTCCTTGTTAGGTATGGATGATGTTTTTGGGGTGGTTGAATGTTGTGAGTTTTTATATAGATTAAAAGTTCAAAAATGTAAAGTGAAGGAACTGTCATTAGTCCCAGCTGAACAAAAGCATCTTTACAGCTGGCTTTGGGGGGAAGGCCCAACAGTGTTCTGACGGCTTTTTTTGAGATCTTAATACTAAATCTAAATTCCCTTTTTTGCCCCCCCATAAAATTATTGAATACCTAATGGTCCGCTCAAACAGACCAAAGTAGACTAATTTTGACAGTGAGATGTTGCCTAATGATACTATTCTACGAAGAATGAAAAGATTTTTAGAAAGGGACCTTTCCAGACTTTGACTTTGCTTATCCCATTTAAAGTTCTCGTCCAGTTCTACTCCCAGTAATTTTGCACTTTTTTGTTGAGTCAAGTTGTTACCTTTAATTTGTAAAACAGGTGCTGCAAAATTTTTTGATTTCATTTTTTGGCACGTTTGAAAACACATATAGCCAGTTTTTTCAGAGTTCAGCACTAGGCCACTCTCCTCAAAAAACCTACTCATGTCATTTATTTTTTTATTAGACTCTGCTTCCAGTCCTCCTACCCCCCTCCCACCGATGACAACCGTAGTGTCATCGGCGAAAAGGAACAGGTTATCGGATGGAACATAGTCTGTAATGTTGTTCATGTACACTAAAACCAGCAGAGGCCCTAATACCGAGCCCTGCGGTACTCCACTTTGAATTTTTCTTTTTGAAGATTGAACAGTTTTTATTTTGAAGTCTGTTTCATTTTTGATTTCTGTGATTTGAAGCCTGTTTGAGAGATATGATTCGAACCATTTGAACGGAGTGTTAAAAATTCCAAGAGCTGATATTTTTTCCAGAAGAATGATCGTATCGACACAGTCGAAGGCTTTGGACAGGTCAGCGAAACAGCCGACAACTGTACCCCCGCCCTCGACTACATTCACAAAATCAATGAGAGCTAGTTTGGTTGAATGATTTCTCCTAAAACCATATTGCTTTTCACAGAGCACATCGTTGCTCTCGAGAAAGTCGACGACCTAATCGAAAACAACTTTTTCAATGATTTTTTAGATCGCCGGGTGTAATGATACTGGTCGATAATTATTCATGTTCAATTCATCGTTTTTCTTAAAAAGGGGATTAACTTTTGAAATTTTACAACTGTCTGGAAAAATTCCTTCCGAAAGAGAACTATTGACTATGTGTAACAGAGGCTGAATAATTTCCTCCTTGCATTGCCTTAACAGAAACATACTAATACCATCTACACCAACAGAGTGTTTTGGGGCAAAATTACTAACAAGATTCAGAAGTTCACTTTCTGTTACATTTTTAAAAGTAGAAAAATTTAAATTACTATTTTTTTGAGAAAACCCTGAAAAAAACATGACTTGTGATTAGGGTTTACTATTTGCCTGACTTCCACAAAAAAGTTGTTGAAAGCCTCACAGATTTTGTTTGGATCACTAACTACTTTGTTGCCTATTTTTATTTTTATGTTCTTATTTTCTTTTACTTGGTTGGGTCTAACTGAGTTGATTACATTCCATGATTCTTTTTAAATATTTTTTGCACTTTCAATACTTTTTTGGGCCCATTGGGATCTGGCTCTTTGAATTGTTTTCCTATATTTATCCCTACTAGTGAGGTATCTGGTTTTATCAATCTGATCTCCGGTTAGTTTCCATATTGAAAAATTGCTAAACATTTTCTCTTTAGTTTTTTGAACCTCTTCCGAGATCCATTTAGGTTTTCCAATTGGTTTTACAACAGTTTTTTTCTCTGGACAGGCAATTTCAATGTAGTACTTCAATATTTCAAGAAATCGGCCATATTTATCATGAACATTGTCCCAATTTGGGTGTTGGGTACTTGGGTACTGGGTATCCAATTTGGGTATTTGGGTACTTTATGTAGTTGAGATCTACTGGATTTTAGCTGAAAACACTCCATTTATATATTTCTATGGCAGCAAACGTGCAAACTCATTTCCTATGTTATGGATAATATTGAAGTTTGCTCATATTAGGACGTACTTGATATTACTTGATATGAATCATGATCTGAATAATTTATTTACACATTTGAAATTCGCTGAGTATGCAGGTTTGCTGCAACGGGGTATTTTAAAGATAATAACAATTGATTTCATTGCAAACAATTTTTCATTGATTTCAAATATTGATGAAAAATAATCAAATAGATCTGTGGTTACCAAAATTTAAAGGGTCGTATTTTTAACGTCGGCACTAACTTAGTTAAACCACTCAGGAATTAAGCCACTTACACCATAGAATTATTTAGATGAGACTATAAACAAACTGTCAATTGTTCGATGAGGTAGTAAAAGACAATATTGCATCACGAAGGAAACTGTTGTTAATTTTAGTGAAGGTGACAATGTAATTTTCTGCCGGAATATACACAACACGTCTCCTCTTCTTGCAATAAAAAAAATACCCTATCTAAGACTTTTATTTCGCATAATTTTTAACAAACGATATTCATTATGTTTTTCACCGCTATGAGCACCTGCAATCCGGGTAGCTGCAAGTCTTCATCATGCATCAGCAATGTGTTGATTTTTGCAACATGCAGGCTTACATATTCTTGCTCGTTATTATGGTTCACTATCTTCGACAAGGGCTAATCCAGGTCAATACAAACGTGTACTGATGCATTCGCATGTCTCGTTTCTACATCTATCTTATAAGGCCTCATGCGGGAAATAGTTCGCCGAATTTTTGGGAAAGCCACCCTTGTTTAACGTTTGTGAACTCCCTCCATTTACAGCTGATTGTTTGTAACGTTATTCTAATGTAATTAATTATTTCTGCCACTAATCTGCTTTTAGCTCCGAGGAAATTTTAAGGCACTCGATTTCCTAATCACTGGTTTCAATTTTATTGTTAGGGGTTTACTTTTTCTCCCACCGGTAAAAATTAAACGCTCTTTTCCCGACGCCGGCGTCGGCGGGAGACAAGTATTATTTTACATTTTTGTAACAAGGAGTCAAATGCGCCTAAATATAGCAGTTGGGTAAATTGCTTTGTTATAAATTATATTCAGCCATTAAATCCAAGAAAAAAGACTTGGTAATTACCCTTCTCTTGGTTTTACAACCACTTCATGAGCTTAACAAGCATAAGCTTATCCCTTACAGTGTCAGTAAAATAATCTGTAAAAATTTTACTTATGTTATTTCAGTTGGATTACTAAATATTACATTTTCTCAAAAGCTGTAATTTGAAAATTATTTACCATACCAGTGTCTGAATGTATAATATTTTAGGAAGTTTCGATAACATCTTAGATAGTTAAACTTTTACTACAAATAATACTTAAGTAATAATATGTCTTTACTCCTAAACATTTTAAGAAAATGGACTAATACTTCATCACAACAACAATCCTGGATAGCTTTTTGATAATTTTTTTGTAAAGTACTAAATGAAATATATTTGGTAATACTTGGAGTATAATACGATTTATTTCCATACCAATCTGCAGACAAAAATGGTACACCAAGCTGTGGAGAAGAAAGAGAAAATCAAGGAAATGTTGAAGGGTTATTGCATTTGTGGGATTTGTCCCTGCTTTCATCCCCAGAAGCAATATTTTACTCAACTGAAGGGGGAGCCTAAGGTCAGATCGGAGATAAGCGATAAAAAAGGTTAAAATGCATTACACAACTTTTAAAAAAGAACTTAACAAATATATTTTCACACATAAATCTGACAATTTGTTTATAAATAACAGTTTCTTTATAGCCCATAGGCTTTATCAAAATGTTACATGAAAAACCTTTCAATTACTTAAGCAATAGCAGTCACGTTACAAAGAGACTGACGATTATTGCTTAAGTGATAGCAATAACTTCATTTTTCCTTCCGTGAATGAAATTAATTGTCCCCTAACAATATATAATTTGTTAGGGGACAATTCCATATCTGTAATTTCCATATCAGTTTCTTTGGTGAGCCTAGCCGTACAGAGTAAACTCGCTTAAAAATACTGAGTTTTTCAACGAAGTTTCATTAACCTTGGCATTAATGGATAATAATTTATATACCTCATCTGAGAAGCAGTATTGAAACTTTCAACATATAACCGACAGTACATTCTTTCAACATTGAAAACTCAACCCTAACCAGGAATCAAAGAAAATCAAAGTTACAAAGAGGCAAACCAATGAAACCGTTTCACAAAAGGCCCATCTCTGTTTAAGTAGTGTTTTGTATTTTTATTCTCTACATTTTGTAAAACAAAACTTGCCTTAAGAAGGTACAGATCACGTTGTAACACGCTGAAAGATTTGTCATGGTCACAACCAAGACAAAAAAAGTTTATATCTCAACTGAAACAACTTTTTAAATAAGTTTTTTAAGGGTGTCATTAAAATCGTAAGTGATTTTGTTGTGATTAAAATCATCTCAAATTTACAGCCATTTTTCAGTAACTGTAACAGCCATTTTTCAGCAACTAATCAAGCTGCAAAATCAAAGATAAATATCCATTTTCACTTCAATTAAGCTAAATTTCTCGTTATTTGTTCGTAATAAATAAATCAAAACGTATAGATGTAAAACTGTACATCGTGTAGCATACAACATCATGTAACATTCGTGTACATTTAGATTTTCGTAATGAAATTGCATAAGAGAAAACATTTCAAGAATACAGAGAGGTATATCGGAACGCCGACTGCTAATGCAGGGATATCCTCGGTGAAATTACGCTTTAAGTCCTGGATTATTTACCACAGCGGGTGAGAGAACTGCACTGAGCTCGTAGTTAGTGCAACAGTAAAACAACACACGGTATTAGGCTCTACTGTAAGGATTTTAACTCTTACTATTTTAAGTTAAAGATTTTGTGAGTTTTTTTTCAATATATTTGATCTATTAGCTTTATTTTTTTCTCTTTTGTGAATAAAGCTTCTCACATATTCCAACAAAAAACGGAAGTATGCCTAAAACATTAGCTTCTGAGATATTTTCCACTTTTTTTACGATAAAGTGGAGCTAAACGTCATAATTCCTGAATACACTTTAAACGTGTTTACTTTGCCTCTCCGAAGCTCACCGGGGACAAAGCATATAAATGAAGCAGCAGACATGAGAGACAGTGACACACGCCCGCCATCACTCACCCGGCGGTCGCTGATGCGGAATGCTCCTTTGTCATGGAGATTATCGAGAATGTAATGATTGTTTGGTAAGTTACTTAAGTTACTTGGGGTGTTTAATTTCTTTCATTTAGCAGTATCTATTCCGTATCATCAACAAGTGATGCTATCAAGAAAAGTGTTTGTGCTCTGAAGATAGATGTAATAAAAAAGAATGGTTAAAATATCAATTCATTTTTTGTAAAGTCGTATTTCATGCCGATTTTTGTCATTTTAAACTTCAATAATAGCCTTCTACCAAAAACAGGCTGTTAGATAGCAATACTAACTACTAGTATCTAGTAGTACTAAATAGCAGTACTAAAAAAAGTTGGAAGATTGCCTACAGTTATTTAAGAAAATGTGAAACTTGCTTCTTCCACAATGCATAATTTGTAGTTTTCAGGGTGGTGCCACATTTTATCACGAATCTAATGTGATAACATTCCAATATGCTAACAAGGTTTTTTGTAGTTATATAAGGTATAACATTTACTTAAACAGAATTAGAAAATAATCTAAACAATGCATTGATTCTTACAAACCAAAACAACTTATTAAATGGGAACGGGTCTAGGTGCCACCCCGACAAGTAGTCACCCCGTCAGATCGCCACCATTTTAAACCGGTTTTGAGGTGGCGGGTTGACGTATGCGTCGACGTCAGATCGACACCGTTTGAGAGGTGGCTACTAGACGGGGTGGTCACTTGACGCGGTCGTGAAAGGTGACGATCTGTCGTGTGCGGTGGCGTCCAATCGCCACCTTGGAATAAAGAGGGTGACCAAATCATAATATTTATACAATAATATTATTCTATTTTGCGTTGTAATTCACATTGTTTCTTCTTCGAAAGAATAGGATTTTGGACAAACAATGAAATATGTATATTACAAAAATGTAAAATGATAAAATTTACATTTCAGGATCGTAATTAGTGTAAACTAGAGATAGCTTGCTGGTCGAAATTCAACAAGAAAATATGTGGGCTCTGTTAGAACATGTGACTGCTCTTGTTTACATTTTTTGTTATTCTGCAACCATCACGGCAACACATTTAGTTTATGTTAATTTTTTTATAATTTCAAATTAATTTTTCAAAAATTTTCTAAAACTATAGCAATTTAGGCCTATGGATTGTGGAAATTTACAGGGAAGAACTTTTTCACGGTATGCTTTGTGTTTTTCCCACGTTGCATACAGGCTGAGAAAATGGGATCACACAAATCATGCTTGCCTAGTAATTATTTAGTTTCGATCAAATAATTTTTCAGTTGAAATGTACTGATTATTATCAGATTTACTTTATGTAAGAAATAAATAATCTCAATCTCATGATTTTATAACTAACTGCCTACATTGGAGTTATAATTGATTCATTCATTTCATCGGTGACATTATCTATATTAATACGCAAGCGGTTTTCTTTTCACAGTCCAACCCCAATAACGCTGAACGGATTTTGCGCCAACGACTACCCTTCACCTCGGGCTAGAAAGGTGGCGACTTGACGGGGTGACACCTTGACGCGAGCCTGCGAGGAGGCGATCAGACGTGTACGCCAACGTCAACCCGCCACCTCTTCGGATTAGAAAGGTGGCGATCTGACGCTGTGACACCTTGACGGCATTGGTGTATTTTCATGTGGTGATGATCTGACGCTATGGCTAGGTGGCGACTAGACGGGGTGGCACCTAGACGTCTACCCCTTATTAAATATATTATTATATATTAAACAACTTCTGTTGTACAAAATAACAGTTATCCTTGATTCCATATTAATACGCATAATAAGGAGGTATGTTTAATATGTATCCAATCTAAATGCCTTTAAATTAAAAGTTAAGTAAATTTGTTTGCAATTTCAAAATTAATTAAACATGATTCTAAAGGGTCATTACAAGAGAGCAAATTTTATGTGTTACGCAAGAGTAATCTTATACTTTAAAATGAAATGTTTATATTATTTTGAACTTTGGTAAAATATTGAAAATATATAACTTTCTAAGCTGGTTCTTAAAACTGAATGTGCATTTACCCTCTTTACCCTCTCGAAATAAAGAATCGTAAATCTATAATGAAACGTTTTTAAGAATCGTAGATTTGTATTGCAAAGTTACCGAATTCTCCTTAACTTGAGTCTTTAGTCAAAGTAAAGTTTAATCATTCTCAACAAACTTGTCATAACATCAAATTGGGTGCCTGTCGTTTGGTCGACAAGATAGTTGTCGTTGGGACATTTCATCGACCTATAAACAATAAAATAGATAAAACAAATTAATTGTAGAATCCACATGGTCGACAAGATATTTGTTCGTTGAGACTCTTGGTCGACCTATGAAAAGTAAAATAACCGAATAAACAAATAACTAAATAATAATGAATAAATAAATATAATTACTAAATAATATCTAAATAACTAAATACTAATAATACTAATAACTAAATAATAATACTAAATAATAATACTAAATACTAATACTAATAACTAAATAACTAAATAATCAATAGTAATATAACTAAATAAATAATTTAATAACCATATAAAAACGTGAAACCACTTGGTCGACAAGATAGCTAGAGTGGAGGAGGAATGTGGAGGGGAAGGCTTACGGCATAGAGTAACAATAATAGAGTTGCCACTCCCATGTAAACAACACTAAATCTTTATACAACGTAACATTTTATTTATTCAGTTCATACGTTTACATTTATTCTTGTTGGCATTAGCTGCTTTGTCTGTATTTTCCTGGACCAATTTTTATAAGCTTTGAACAGAATATGAAAAAAATTTATGTTAACTTGTGGCAGAGTGATAATGACTTGCCTAATTTCCTTTATCATTTATTGAGAAACCCTAAGACTATTAACCACGCCACATCCATGACACGCCCTTTCCGTGCTAGTCAATTTGAAAAGGCCGAAAAGGCCTGTGGGTAATTTCGTAAGTTGAGTAAAACAATTTCCGGTTGCAATTAATTAAGTTTAAGAAATTTTCCTTTACTGTGTCTGCTGTAATAAAACAAAACAAATGTTCGTCGACAATGTTTTCAGCACAGTTGGGCTGTATGCATTTTAGCGAATTTCCCCTATAGGGAAGTAGCTATTACCGCAGGCGGCACGGTGAGACTTAAGCCCGGGACCATGTTATTTTTTCATTTTGAGGTCCCTAGACCCCAAAAACACCGTTCGTTCATTTTCATATATATATATATACAGCCAGAACCAAATAACCGCTCCTGATATATACGATGCACCCACAGCCAGTTACGTGCTCCTAGATGAGAGCGGCTAACTGGCTCTGGATGCTTCTTATCGCTGCTTGTCTCGGATGCACTATATACACCCACAGCTAGTTAGATGCTCCCACTGCTACCAACAAAAAAATTAAAATAGCCCAAGCGTCCTACTCAAACACCTATGGAGGTTTTACTGGTTTAAGTGAATATGTTTTGTGATCTCGCTTAGTACATAGTATATATATTAGATTTAGTTAATATAGTAAATTAATTTATCTTTATTTATTTTCTTATTATTTTTTCCTAAAGCATATAAACTAAACACATTTAAAATGCTTAGGGTAAACTGCAGGAAAGGACAGAAACTTCGGGAATTTATTACTTAATTAAAAACTAAGAACAAAGTTCCTAAAACGTTAATTTTTCTCGTGAACTGTTTGTGTGCAATGTACATATTACATTCAAGGTTTTTAAAAAACACGAAATATCAACTTTAAACTTTGTACAATGTGAAGGACTAAACCTTGAGTATTGAAAGAAGGTGATCGGCGGAGCGACCGCATGGAAGTATAAAAACATTATATTTCATAACGCTGTAGAAATGTAACAAACAGAGTTGAAAATTTGCAGAAAACTTTATTCTGGTGTTCAGTTAATTGCGTGTTTGCCATAAGTTTCAAATAACTTTTAGCATGCAGTTCAAATAACTATACTCCGTATAGTTTATGTGGTGAGTTGTATTTATAAATAAAAACACTATTTTAACGCATTAAACCAATTATATTCTCTATGTATGGTTCAGAATATATTTGCTTAAAGCATCGTGAACAAATTTTCTGTATACATCTAGAGTCTTTATTTGGGGTTATTATCAACACTATACCAAAATTTAAGACGCCTGTTATTATTATTTTAGTTATTAATATTAATAACGTTATTAATTTATATACAATGTACTGTCAGTTCCACTTAAAAGTCGTTCATTGTGATGAACTTTGCGTAACGCCTAAAATTAAATTAGGGAAGATTCACAAGGGGGATTCTGGTCTTTCACGAAATACGTTTACCATAATGGATTTATAAGTAAATTGGTTATTTGTGACTTATGTCGGTGTAGTGAGAGGTGTTCTGCGGCGGAAACCTATTGCTATTGCTTCCATTTTATCCAAGGGCTTTGCCATAACTTAAACATGTTGGCATAGGGCAGAAGGCAGTATCATTGTCGAGTTGTCCTAGTTTATACTAGGACAACTCAATTATTAGAAATCAAATCATAAGGCCAGACCGTCTGTAAGACTAGTATTAATTTTAGCATTGGACTTATGGACGGCGTGGGCCTTGTGTTTTGATTCAAACTACCTTTTGTTTGCCTCGCGCTTTACTGAATAAGTTTAATTTTATATTTTATATTAACATAAACAGAAATATGCTGAAAAATTAAATGGGAAACCCTATTATTTACAGAGTTAACAGTACACTGAAAATAAATTAATATCGTTATCAATATGAATCACAGGCATCTCAAATTTGTATAATAGTGTTGTTAAGGAACCCGACGAAAGATTCTATACGGTAGGGATTGGTAGATTGGTGCTTTTCGGCAGGGACATTCTAATCAAACATAGGGAACAGTTTTTTCGTGAATCGTGTTTTTATAAATATAACTCGCACCATAAAGTATACGGAGTACGCTAAAAACTATTTGAAACTTGAGGTAAATACACAATTGGCTGATCATTATAATAAAGTTTATCGGAATTTTTTAACTACATTTTTACGTTTCTACAACGTTATGAAATACAGTGTTTTATCGCGCGGTCGCTCAGTAGCGCTGATCACCTTCTTTTGATAATAAAATATAATTTTGTCATAGAGTATCAGGTTTCTTCTTTAAAACGCTACAAGCCATAAGGTTTACGGACACATTTTAAAAACTAAAAGATGCAAAATTCCATATACGTTTCAGTAATTTTTATTATAATTAGGGGTTAAGTGCAAGAAATTTATAAAGTGTCATTTTTATGAAGATGCTACATGTAAAAAGGTCAAAATTGAACCAAATTCGCAGTATTATTCACCCGAGGTTCTGTGAATCGTCGTAGTATCCCCTGTGATTTATTTTTTAAGGTAAAATCCGTATAATGACGTTGTTACCGTACTATCAACAAAATATTATCAAAATGTAGATTCTAGAAATGTTTTTTTCCAACATCATGCTGAAATTCATTTGTGGATGAGATTAATTAGCTACACAACTGATAGTGATCATGTAGATTAATTAAGTTCCTAAACGTTCCCCATGTTACGTGTTTGCGTCCTAGGTGCCAAGTCAAAAGTTATCAGCGACCTTCAGATGGTAAACCCCGCCAATCCGTGGTATGAGCCATCTGTTGAAAATGTGTCTCCTCACTCCAGACTTTCTAGAATATTACCAGTGAAAATTTACAAGAATTTCTGTTCTGAACTTTCTTTGGATAACCCAGTAGGATATCAGGCGTTTTGACTTCCGTTTTAGGGGTACAATCGAAACTTGTTGTTACGGTACAGCGAGCAGTAGAATTCAAACACCAATAAAACTGTCAAGCAAGCATAAACAACATGACGTGGATGAGCCGTGGTCCGTCGGACTGCACTGATTTTGAAGTATAAACAAGACAAGTGATAGCGGTCGCCTCCCCACGCACAGCTGGGTGCCGCCATTGTCGGCGCACTCAACACTACAACCATTTACAACTTTTAAGTAGTATTAAATTAATACAGTACATCAACCTCACAGTTTGGACGTGTTTAGATTTAACCGTGTCTACAGCTCTTACTAAATAATAATGCTTAATTTCTGTGGTATCACAAAATATATTCAATAAACAATTACTGTCATCGCTTAATGAACCATTCAACACATATCAATGAACAAGTTAATGTAGCAGAAAAGGTCTTTTTTTAATTAATTACATTACAAAAAATTAAGCGAAATATTTTCAGGAATTTTAGCAAATTTTTGAGGGCTCTATTAGTTGATTAGAATAAGTACTATGAAAAATAAATGTAAACAATTTTAACCCCAGTTAGGTAGGTGTTGGTCATAATGACAACACCTTATCTTGTTTGAACTTTATTATTTGAAAGACCTCTAAAATACTTAGATGGAACAAGATAATTGGAAGAGGATTAGAAGTACAAGAGAGTGTCTGACTAAATTGATTTTATAGTTTTTAATTAACGAAGGAAATGGCGCACTGAACGCATAATGCAATTATTGATGACGCAATAAAGTTATTATTTACTAATAACAACAAAAAGTAAAGATTCTTTTTTTACGTTTCATTTTTCATTTATATGAACTAAAATATCCAAAAACGAATTTGTTAGACCAAACAAAAGATTGTCAAACCTTTGTTTATATTTTTATTATTATCATCATTTCTTGGCTGATGATGGCTTCAGACAGAGAGCCGAAAGCCAAAATATACTAATTTAAAACATGCTATTGTTTTACTGTTTACTCTAGTGATGTGTAGCCAACAAAATTTAGTTGGCAATGAAAAGTACAAAATATTTTATAAATTTTACTATGGTTTCCTTGATTTAATTTTACGTAAAATTCTGAAAATTCTACAATACCGTGTGTTCACTAATGATTCATCACCTTTTAACTGTTCATAACTTATTTTCCATCTAACCTCAATGACGTGTAAACATGAAACATGTACTAATTAAAGAGCATGCTTTACAGGGTGTTTCTCATATGTGAGTACACCACAATTCAAATTATTTACTACAGTTCTTGTTGTTTGTGTTTTAATCTAAAATTGCGTTAATATGAAGAAAGATTCATAGGATTTTTAATAGTATAGAGTATAGGGGGGGAATACTTCCTGGTTAATGTGCACTTGGGATTTTTGAGCAAGTTCCCTAAGTTGTTAAATTCAAATCAATCTTTGCCAATAATTGTTTTCCACTAGTTTCAATGACGATTATAGAAACTCAATACAAGTTTATACATGTATCGGGTGTGCTAAAAGAGCTATTTTTTTCTATTCAAATATTTGTCGAGGAGTCCAAGGTTCTCTGGAAGTAATAAAGATTCGTCGGGCCGCTACTAAATTCATCATTTGATCTTGCAATATCTGTCGAAATAGAATGACCGTCTGAACGTTTGTATGCTAGTGACCATTTGAATATATGAATATTTGCTAGTGATGCTAGTATGTTTTGAGGCAGGAGAGAGTGAACTTTCATATGTTACAGCAATGTTTATACTGTTGAAAAAACCCAATAAGAAATTAAAGCACTTGACAGAAGTTTTAGCCTTACTCCAATAGAAAGAACAGCACCTACACAGTTTTAATACTTAAGGTTTATAATAACTGCCTCAATATTGATAGACTGCTTCAATAAATTCCTATTAAATTCCTGTTCTTTAGTGCCTGGTTACGTTTAGGTAGTCCAAATACTCTGTTAGATACATCAAATTAAAAGTGTGAAGTTACATGTCAAACACCCTGTATAGTAAAATATTAAACATTTACTTTTTAATTTTTTCGTATTAATTTAAACTATCTTAAAAATAAATACAATAAAAAAGGTTTTATATTTTCAGTTATATTCTTACTTAAATTATGTTCCTCCGAATCTTACGATGAGTTTTCTTCATAATATGAGGACCCTACTCCTTGGCCATACCTCATATTTCACCTGTGGGTTGGTTCACGTGCATAAAAAATTGTTTAGATGTTTATTTTTCATTAAATTAGTGGATAAACGTCCTTAAAATCGTAAAAAAACATGTTCCTCATTAGACTCATCAGCCGAACCTCACAGGGCCATGTGACATGGGGGAGCGTTTTTAACCTACGGCCTACCAAGGGGTTGAAGCCATATTTTTACTTATATGAAAGTGAATTTTATTTTTTGAACAGTGGCAACTTTGAATTTTATTGTTGAAATTAGTGAGTGGCACATAGTGGTCAGAAGTGAACAGGTAATAAGGAGTATAAAAATAGGGCCGGCAGGAAAAACTGTACTTATCAAATAGTTTGTTAAACCTCAAATGACTGAATGACTAAATGAAGTTTTTTGTGGAATCGTCAAAGTTTTGGTAACGTTTTTCAGGGTCTCTTACGTGCAAATTAATGTTTACTTTACATATTATCATTAGTTTATTAACTACCCAAACAACTATTAAACAATAATTGCGCCAGCAGCGCAGAGCGCAGCGTGTTTTTTGTACTCACCCGCTCTATTTGGGGCTCCTCATATTATAAGTTTATATTTTACTTTCAAACGTAATTTTTCAGTGCTGCAGTAGATAAATAATAAAGCAATAAATATGGTCAAGTAGGAAGTCTTCGTTCTTGCGGACAGTTATGTATTTCAGAAATACATTTTATATGGAAACCGTTGTAATCTGCTGTAACCGTTCTTCGTGCGGATAAACTTGGAAATAGCGACAGTTCCCATTCACCAAAAAAACAAGTTATCATAATTTATTCAAACATCCTAAGGGACGAAGCTCCAGGGGATCTTAAGAGCTTGAATGTGACTATGAGTTAACTAGGATCAAAATTTCGGCTCGGTCGGTTCAGTGGTTTTTGCGTTTATTTCTTACATAGTATACAGGCAGACAGACATTGCAGAGAAATCACATCTTCTTTATTGTATTATAGAGATGACATGGATGTAAATAAAAATATTTATTTTCCTTATACGTCGCCCTGAACACTTCTCAAAGAATATTTCTTAAGAGATTTACCCATATCAATTGTCATTTAATGCACGTGCACAGTGATCATAGTGTTTCTGAGTGCTTTGGGTTAGCCAAAGGTGAGTAAATGGTTTATCGATGAGTAAAATGCGGTAGAAAAATTAAAAAAATGTAAGTTAACAATAATTACATTTTTTAATCAGGCTGTTTTACCTTACGTAAGTTCTTATGATTGGGATAGTTTAAATTTAGTTTTTTATGATCAAATCTGCACTAATCTAATACATCTGGACATCTTGTATTATAAATATCTAAACATATAATGACCTCTCCGGTGGATTTGCCCTCTGAGCACATTTAATTTTAATCACTGATGGATTGCTTCTAATTCTCAATTTTGTCACTTTAGTCCTAATTTTCTATGGACTTACATTTTCTCGCAAGTTTGCTTGGCGGTCAGCTATGCTCCACTCAGAGAAATACAGCCAGTGATAAAATACAACAAAACTAGGCATACTATTTTATTAAAAAACATTTCACCCATTTCTTTATAAAAATATATTGTTAATTATACTCCAGCTACGTTATATGATTGTAAGTTTATGATTTTTATTTCTTTCATTGTATAAGCATAAATGTTTAGTATTCCATCCATTTAACATGAGCAAACTTTATTGTTGCATAATTTATGCATCTTAAACATGACTTCTCACTTAAAGTGGCATGACAATGAGCGATAACAATGTGACTAAAAATGAAACGTAGTATTAGTGTGTTGGATTAATATTTTGTTTGGAATAAACATAGAAATTCAATGTTCTTATTCTTAAAAATTGTTCTATATTTTAAAAATTTTGGTTTGCATTCATACAGTTCAATACACCACCAACAAGATAATTTTTTTTGTTTTGAGTTCAGCTTTTCAACTTAACTGTACTAGCAGGATCTACCAACCAATATATTTTGAAAATTAATAACTCTTGAGATTTTCTGTCACCTTAAAGGCTGTTTCTCTCTTATTTAAAACATTATGGGAATTGTTTGAAATTTTTCGAGGTTAGTTACCAAGATTCCTAACACAAATACTTTTACAAACTGTAACAGACTTCACGGAGAAGAATGGTCTTCTTTTTTGTGTAGAGTAGCAGTAACGCAAGGTTCATCCGCTCACGATAAAAACGGAACCGTTTTTGCTCGTCTAATTAATGGCAAACCATTTTAAAAACCACTAAAAGGATTAATTAATTTTATTTAAAAGCCCGCTTTGTTCTAAAAATGATTAAAACCCGCCTTGCAACACTTGGAAATTTTTCTTTGAAATTTAAGTTTTAGTAATAGTTGGCACGGCCGGACTAGCAAACAAAGTTACATATTAATAACATACTCCAAATGTTTTACCCATCTATACTATATACAGGTGAAGGATGAAGGGGTCAGCCCGTGAAATAACAAACAGGTTTTAACTAATAAGGAATTTTTGGTCTGTCATATAGCCATCTACCTATTGAATGGTTTAATGTTAATTAACTGTCATATTCATTGTTTACACTTTGATTGTAGCGTAATTTGTGTTTGTCCCATTTAAAAATGGTATCCATTGAACATTTTTCCACATTAATATCTCAAAAATGTTTTCAATATTACCATCAATTGTAAGCTAAATTTAAAGGCTGAAACATGTGATGTATTTTTCAAAACTGTACAATTTTATAAGGCTTACACACGGTCAACTGAAGAAAATAAAAGTTGTAATAACATTAAAACAGCAAATTTGGGTAATTTTATCATTTTTAGTCTATATAGGCCTATATAATAGCTCATCGACTGACTTTTCACAGTTTCTTTTTTTTTGCCTTTAGCATAGCCATTTTACCTTTGAATATTTTTAATTCGGTCTAACTAATTTATTTCAATGGACTCTCACATGGACTCTTTATTTGGATTACGACGATTATTGGAAAGACTGAATTTGTTATCGATAGTAGAGTATCCCCGTCTTAATCCACCTTGAAACTTAGTGAGTACTATGTTTTCATCCACCCATTTTATCAATCTGTACCAAGCTAGCAAAAAGTTTACAGAGTTAATAAAGGAGAGTCCTCTGTAGCTTTGCGCCGAATCCACATATCCTTTTTTATACAGCGAAAAGATAATCGATTTTTTTAAACTCTCTGCAACCTTACTATCTGTATACATACTACTATAAACGTTCAATAAGTTAGTGAAAAGTGAGTCAGTTCCGTGTTTAAAAAACTCATAGGGGACCCTGTCAAGTCCGGGCGCTTTATTAGCCTTAAGGCTCTCAAGAACTGTCTTTAACTCAGACCAGGCCCGATTCCATAACTGGGCACAATTGGCACGTGCCCAGGGGCGCCAGGGTTTAGGGGCGAAAAGAGGGTGGGAGAAAAAAATGAACGAACGACGCGCGCCGTGCGAGCGGTGCGTGACAACTGAGTTCGACCTCAGAACTGCTGAGAGGGCGCTTGCGCTCTAGACGCCTCGTGTAAATTTGCCCTCTCCTCCTCCCCACCACTGCCACCAAGCCACCCGCCCCTTTGTATATTTATTGGCATACAAAGGGGCGTCTTATTGGTATTTTTTATCTATGGGAAAACCTAGACGAGTGGGGGCGTTGTCTGAAAGTTTGACCTTGGGACTGTTGCGAGGACGCACGTGCGTCGTATGGCGACGCTTGCTTGCGACGTTAAGCCTATTTGTTATACAATCGCCAGTCGGTTGCCAGTCCGGGACATGGCGGGTCCATAGATGGTGGATAATTGAAACACTCACCAATTTAAGGTGGAGTTAAGGGAGAAATCCCTCCCGAACCAAAACTGGCAAAGACTAAGGTACCTTTTACACCACCCCTTTTTTTACCTTTTTAAGGCGACCGGTCACGGTCGTGGTGACAGGTCTGCGTCCTAACACAAAATATGAATAATACTTAAAATGCGGCGATTGTGCGTGTTCTCATATGGTGACCCGGGAGGGTTCCCTACCTACCCCAAAATAAGCCTAAAACACGCTCCGCGCGGTGTCATTTAGCGCCTACAGTTTTCAAAATAAAATTTAATTTAAAGTAGCATTTCAAAGACAAAGAGTTGTAGAATGTTAATTGCTAATCCAAAATCGTTCATGTTAACGTATTCTGAACATACATTCTGTTGAAGTTGACCAATTTTAACGCCATGTATCTATTTAATGAGTGAGCATAAACGATTTTGGAGAAGTAATAAACACTCTGCAACTTGTTATCGTTACAATGCTATTTACGAATAACTTTTATGTTAAGAATTGGAGACGCTAAATGACACCGCGTTTACCCCTGCACCGGCTTGCGCGTCGAAAAGTGCACAAATTTAACATGGAGCCATTTAATCTTATGGAGCCGCAGTTCCAAAAGTCGCCGCTAGTGTCGCAGAAAAATGATAACTGCCTTTGGTAGGGAACCCTCTTGAGAGGAATCGGCAACGCGATGCTGCGGCCGATCGCTTATTGTAAAAAAGGCCTTGTTGTTGGGGGGGGGGGGGAGGGGGCGCACCGGTTTAATATGCCTATAGGGCCCAGAGGGTTTTAAACGGGCCTGACTGACATATTGAAATTCGCGTCCAGATACTTGTTCGTTATCAGAGGTTGAGCGTAGCTGATGGCATCCGATAGCAAAAGCAGGTCTAATAAGATTTTGAAATATCTAATCCATTCCTCGATAACAATATTTCCAACGACTTTAACACTACTGCGTTTAAAACTGTTCAAAGCTAACCAGAACGATTTTGTGAGTTACAATATTTAAATTGTCAATTTTTTTCTCAAAATACAATCTTTATTTGGCTTTACAATTGTATTGAATTACCTCATAACCTGTAAATAGTTTGTCTGATCCTCTGCACAGTTTGTTTGATATACGAAATTTATTTAACAAATTAAATTTTCGCTTTCTTATTGATAAACACTCATTTTAGCAAACCATTTATTTATATTTTTAAATTTTGAATTAATTTTGGCACTTTGTTTTGATTGAGCTGAATCAGTTATAATGTGTGTTGTGTTATTTATATTTTCTTGGTTATCCTCAGCAAAGCTCGGCTCTGCCTCACACATGAAATTTGAGCGCGTACCGGAAAATGCCACTTTCGGTACTACAGTAGTATGAAATATTATACTATTATCACCCTCAGTTGATGTCCCCCCCGGACTTTAAAACGTCCATATATTTTAATTGGAAGTATCTTTTACTACATATATGGTCAATATAATCTAGTATTACCAAGTAAAAGCTGTCTTTAAAAAACCCCTTACTGATGTCATTTTGATATTTATTTGCAGTTTTGTTATTGTTTTTTTACAGTCCAAACTAATGAAAGACATTTTATTAAGTGGATATGAATAGCCTATTCAAGTAAACTGAACATTCACCAACGTCAAGACATATTCATTTCAAACTGCTTGTCTAAAATAAATTCATAGGAATTTCTTCAATGACTGAGACAAACTAATAAGAAACATAAAAATGGTTTATTATTACCTTTATTCCACCAATTATCTTTTTCTGTCCCTATTGAAAGGCGACCGCGGTTTCGAGATATTAATTTACCTCATCCTCAGGCAAACACAAAAAATTTTCCCCCAATGTTCAAACCTAAAAAATATAAAAATTTTATGTCCGTGTTTTTCGTTATGTACACGTTAATGTGTTTTTAAAACAGTTTACGCTCTCTACTACAGAGGAAATAGTTTTTAAGTTTGCCCGAGCATGAGGTAAATGAACACCTCGAAACCGCGGTTGCCATTCAATAGGAACAGAAAAGGATAGTTAGTTTATAGAAGAAAGGTGATAACGAACAGTTTGTATAAAGTAATTTGGTGATAATTTTCTTTATGTTTTGCCACAGAACGCATAATTTTTAAGAGTCCTCCCTACCCACAGCATGCGGCAGTTTTTGTTTTTCTACGACACTAGCGTCGAATTGTAATCGGCTCCATAATTAAGAGCCCACGCTAAATCAGTGCACATTTTGCAATGTAAGGTTTCACGCGGACCCATTTAGCGCCCATATTTTTTAACATATCCATACTATACGATACTATTGAAATAAATAATACTCTAAACTACTGGAATTGCCTGTTAATTTTTTGAAAAAGGTCATAAAACACGTTATATTAATGTTCAAATTTTACTATGGTAAATTGATTGTAGAAAAAAAAACTATTTAAGTTATCGAAATTCCAAAAAGCAATTCTAGTAGTTTGGACATTTCCCGTTACAACTATATTAAATTTAAGATATTCTCTTACCTCGTGGGGCGTCTATATGGGTCCGCGTGAGAGCTGTTTTTGAACATTTTTGGCTGGATAGGGAAGACTCGTAAAGTATCCATTCTGTGTATCACTGCAGTCCTCTTAAAATATAAGGCTAAAGGGACAAAGCTGGAATAAAATATTTTGTTTCATACGAAACTTCCCTAAAAATGGCGAATCCAATAAAAATAATCAATCAATTCGGTGAGTGCGTTTTCAAGTTATTGAAGGATCTGTGAAATAGGGGTTGATTTTGATTTATATACTTGTAGATTAACTAACGTCTACCTAAAAAGGCTATAAAAACTACAGCTTATGAGTCAATGAGATGTGTTCTACGCTTTCTTCAATTCTCTTAGTAACTTGCAGAAAATTCTAAACAGTTACTAGTATTTCCTTTTTTTCAAGTCACGCGAGTTGTTGGTGAAAAAGAAAACTTATTATTACGATAACGAAAACCCAATTAATTGACCTATTTAAAACAGGGTAAAAGTAATGACGAAATAAACTACTGTTACGACTGTGTATTAATTAATAGACTTGAGAACCACAGAATGAATGCACATTGTTAAGGGGTCTTAAACCACTAAAAAATCATCAGTTTGGACACAGTAGTATGGCAAGAACATTCTGCACCAAAATTGCTTTATTTTTGTAAAACACAGAAATAACAGGTTTTTTTTGAAAACTCGGTTTTACTGTATTCTTATTCTGTCTTAGAGCGGCTGGGGCAGTAAAGATTTGCTATGCTGAGATATTATCAGTTGTTCGAATTGATATGTCCACCATGTATATCAATATGTCCACCATGTATATCCAGATGTCTACCATATTTTATTGAACTTCATTATCTATATATACAAAAGCCAAAACGGTTGATTTACTAACTCACTCACTCAATCACTTATTACAGTTTCTCAAAAACTATAATGCTTTAGGCTATGAAACTTGACACAATTAATCATTATAGGCTCTAGATACGTACTAAGAACGGATTTTAAAATGTATTCCCTCAGAAGGCTAAAATAGGTTATATTATAAAATTCTAAATGGCGGCTATTATAGGGCGGACAATGTAGGGCTTTGGGCTATGAACCTTAGCTCAAATATTATTTATAGGCTCTAGACACATAATAATTCAAAAATTCAAAATGGCAGTCTTTTCAGTTTTAAGAGCTATGACAACAAAATGTCAAAAAGGGCTCTAGAATATTTTTAAGAGACAAAAATATATAAATTGCACTTGTTAAAATAATAAACTGTATTTTTTTTGTCAGATACCAACAGAGGCTTCTCGTGCTTTATGGATCACCCGAAGTAATCGAACTATAATCTTGAAACTCTGCATTGTCATCATTCCATTATTTTATGAGTCGGGTATTTTCTGAATAGAAAATTTTATGAGGGTTAGCGGGCTGGCCAAGATCTAATTAGGCTAAATTCAAACTATACTATTTCTATCGTAAATTTTTGCCTCAAGCTGCCAAACGAGTAATCCAATCTCCAATACGATGGAAGAAAAGGAAATCATATGTTTTCTCATTTTTTGAAACATATTAATTACATATTTTTTCTTACGGTTTTTGGTATATTAATAAACATACAACATACGAAAGTCAGATGTTAGTCTATAGAAGTCCGTCCTTTGCGGTATATAAATGTCTGTAGTGCAATGAAAGTTCCAACCTCAACTCCCGGAAGTGGAAACTTTTTTATTTAAACTATTAGAAGCCCCATTTAATAGGTTAAATAATAGATTTACTAGGACATTTCGGAATTCTTCTCGCTAAACTGAAAAATTGGAGTGTATTAGCACATGGCAGCAAATTAATACCATTTGAGGGAAAAAGTAAAATTAATCGAGGAAACATTTCGTCTTTTCATGTCACTCTGGGATGGAGATGCAACCTTACGTTTGTAATTAAGCGCTCAATAACGTACAGTTCGGATAGATTATTGAAATCATCAGTCTATTTGGAAATTTATGAAAATTGCACATTACAAATAACGTGTAATTGAACCTAACTTTTCTTATCCTTTCAGCGAGCGAAGCCTCGGGTATATCTACTACCCCCTTATAAATTACATATCAGGATTATTATATCAGAGTATATTCTTGGAGTAATTATTTAAAAACTTTTTTTCAAATTCCATAAATAATGTATTTGCATGGCCTAAAACTTTATCAACTAGAAACTTAAATGTGCGTAGCATTCATTACTTATTTATAAAATGGTCTTTGTAGATGTTAAGACATATTCAAATGTAACAAAACACTCATCGTTAAGTGAATTAAAAATTATTATTTTGTTAATAATAATGTAATTTATTAAGAAACAGATTATTAATTGATAATAATTGAAGTGAATGTATCCTCTTCAAGCTGTGTAAACTTGTTGCGTTATATCTTGGGACATGGCCTTCTCTAGTGCTGGAGTCATGAAAACCAATTTATCTTAGGCTGTAAACAAATGTCTATACACATAAAATATGTATTTTAGTATGAAAGCTCGAGTAAACCATATTAATAAAAGTTATTATGTTAATAACCAGCAACTGCGTCACTTCGTGACTTAAAAGACATGATCAAATGGGTTGTAGTTTCATGTTGAACATTCAAGGGGTTACGCAGTGTAAAACGCATTTCAGTGAGAAAGAGAATGCATTTTGGGTTTTTTTCAAATTTCGAGATAAATTGTGACATTGGAATGAAATGACCATTGGCTGAACTGCCCATCAGGCAACCATTTTAAACTGATCTATCTTCTTAGACTTGAAACTTTAATATGGAGGAGGAATTCATTGCGTCTGTTTTAAAATTGTAAACGTATTTGTTACACACTTTGCAGCTTCAATACTACAACCATTTTCATTTTTCATAATATGGGGTTTATATTACATGGATCTTAAATGCTGAGTGCGTCTTAATTCCTCTATTTTGGGTTTTTCAAAATTAGTGAACCTTAATAGTATATTACGTTACTAGGCCGGGAAGTACTGTTTTGCCGGACGAGCATGATAGTTCCCGTGCGAGCGAAAGCGAGTGCGGGATTTTCATGCGAGTACGGCAAAACTTCCAGGCCGTGTAACGTACGACATTTTTCATCATACTACTCAGAAAAAAAACATACTTTCAATCATAACGTAGTCTTTGCATAAACCAATACTTTTCTCAATCCTTCAAACGTAACCTATAACAAACAGAACAAACATTTGCTACGGATGCAGTGCTGCCACTACCCTCCTCTAAAAATAAACCAATAAACCACCAATAAACAAGCATTAAACGTCGGTTTGCTGCAAATCAGCTGATTGTTTACTTCCGTTCTATCCGGCATAGGTCGAATAACAGTTTATCCGGCCTTGGCCGGCAATGGGTAATTTTCGAGCCAACAAAAAAGGAAGTGAAACCAGATGTTTCTGTGTTAGTATGATGAAAAGTTATTTATACACAACATCGATACGTTGGTCTCTTGTATTTATTTGCATTGATTTGATTAGATCTTAACAAAAACTGCAAGAGGATGTGAAAACCTCTGATCGACATAACTAATCTCTAGGTTTCATAAAAACACATAACATCGTCATTGACAATATATTAAGAAAATGGTCATTCACCCATAAGAAAACAAATTATTCAGGAATCACAACGGCCGGGAAATTACATTTTCAAAGTGACCTGGTTTTTCCGCATCTTATGTACATGTTTGACAAAGTAATACTTCAGTAAATATCAAATCTTTCTACGAAAGAACTACATTAAATATTTGCATTACATTTGTAAGATAATTACAGGAAATAAAGTTAATTATAGACCATTGGTCTTGGTTTCAAGAGGTCACATACTCTTTTTCCTTATTGTGAGAATAGATTATTTTCTGTTGTTTTATAAGAACGTCTACAAGAAATCAAAATCAATTATGTAGATGAATAACTTACTTTTGCTAGCCCTGCATTCTGTGGTATGGCTATGTAACTATTTCAAATATTGGTCATTTGTTTTGTTGTAAACAAAATGTGGATTGGAAAAATTTACCGGTTTTACAACTGATAGTAGCTCTTTCGATTTAATTTCAAAAGCCTCCTGTGCGAGGCCTTTTCATGGAATATTTTTCCAAACCCGCAAAAGGCACAACTAGAGAGTAACAGGTTTAATTTTATACCAAATATGTATAGAAAAATAAATATCTAGTGGTCGATATGCTCTGGACAAATTTCTAGACATTATTTTAATTTAAGATAGATACATTGTACGATTATACAACGATCATACGATTATATTGTAGGCACTTTTATATCCTATTTTTACTTTATACACTTTTAAGGTCATTTTTACATATATTTATTCATATCTTTCTTTACTCATTTAAATTTACTGTTTCCATTAGCTATTTGCATTCACACGTATAACATTTTTTTAAATTTTTATAACTTTATAACCCCACTGATAGAGAAACATAAAGAGGTTTAAAAGCGAATTGGTAAAATTATTAATGTGAAAAGAAATACAAAGTGCCTAAAATTAATTATAAATATAATAATCAATATATTTGTTTACAAATACCTGTATAGTTTTAACATGTTGATAGAACATGTTAAAACCTTAGGCAAGTACGACTTTGCATACAAACAGCATGCACTCATTGTACTCATTACATTCATTTCACTCCGACTGCTTCGAGTGTAAACAGTTCCCATATCTCAAGATGTAATGTACCATGAACTCAATTACTACTAATACTATCAAACCTCAACATTGTAAGAGAAAATTTGATAGTGGTTTATTGAAGCCACGCGACAGCTCAAGGTCACTGACCACTGCGTATTCACACAACTAATGGTAAATTGTAATGCAGTAAACTGATTTGACAATCTCTCTTTCACCACGATTATGTTATATTATCTAATAACTAGTCTGTTTACTTTTTGGGTTGAAAAGACAAATCAGTTTAGGAACAGTAAAACATTCAGTGTAAAAGATAAAATATTATTATGATATTGCCAATACCTTAATAATGTTTGACATAACGATGAAGTATTTGTATATTTTTCAAGTCTGTCACCAAATTACTACAAAACTTGCATAATATATTCCTTCAATTGTAGATGTATGTTATGAGACATTTAAAACACTCTTTCCAAACAAACGTCCGTGGCTTTTTTACAAAAGAATACAATATGCATAGGAAATATAGGAATTCCGGTTTGTTTCTACAGTTATATAAAATTAGGGTGGCTGAAATTATCTTCGACAGCCACTACCATGAGATTTTTATATAAATTTTAAACATAAACATTGCCGTTCGCCACTATGAATCAGTTAAAATAAGCTCGCTCTTTTAACTGATTTTTTAAAAGTATAACACTGTTTTACTCCCCTGTTTTAAAATTTTAAAGTTTACTAGATTGCCCCCCAGGATGGAGGCTATTATTGCTCACGATTGGTGTCCGATGAAAAAATACACCGGCATAAAAACTAATTGAAAGTTTTTTCCAAGTGTGAAGCGATCCCTCAGTGACTGCTGACGCGGCGCGGCGCGGGCGGTCACGTGGACTCGACTACCATTGCGCCAGCGCGGCGCCGGCGCGGCGTTGCCTCTAGTACCCCTTGTGGCACTCCGTGCTGATTTGAACTTTCGGTGCAACATTTTGATTTCTTTATTGAATATCAAAGAGACAAAATTTGAATTCCTATTCAAGCCATCCCATCTAGGTGGGACTAATATTAAAATAGTTATAGCTTATATTACAATCCTCATGTACACAAGTTTAAAATTGACTTATTAACAGCTGTTGGATAGAGTACTTAACGTGATTTTTAACTTAAGTGAACAAATCTATTGTAATGAGACTTGGTGTTGATGGCAAGTAAGGCCTAGTAAAATGCAATAAAACCCAGTTGTTGAGACTAATTATTAAAAAAAGCTTGATTTTTATAGGTTGGATCCAAATAATAAACGTAGGTATTTTTAACAGTCCCTAGTTAATTTTTTTTTTGGTTGTCCATCTACTTTCAGGGCCGGCTCAAGAGTTTTAGGCGCCCTAGGCGAACGTACTGCTTGACGCCCCCCCCCCCCCGAATTCTTGACAGTTTAGTAAAAGGGTACATTAGTATCAGGACCAGAGAAAAAACTTATATAGGCCTACCGTATTAAAAGTCCAATTACTAAAACTTTTAAGTTTTAATGCTTTTATTAGTTTTAATTACTTCCTTGTGTGGTTATTTTTTTATGAGTACTCTTGTGTACAAACTAAACTATAAGAGACTTGTAGAATCTTAAATAAATTACGATTCTTCACCTCTTTTTTGTCAAGTTTTTTAGGAGGTATAAGCATAATATTGTTGTTAAGTTTGAATAAAGATATAAATCGAATCGTTCTACTGTATTTTGAGATTTGTAGGATTAGTTAATTAATATATTTTAAGATGAAATTTATTTTTTGCTTAATTATATAGGCCTATGACATTATACGCATACTTATGGAAACTTAAATTGTTTGATTTGATTATATCTATGTACCACGGTAAAACCGCAGATGGTATATTTGTGCGTACGTTTTGCTTGGGGCTTGGGGTCATTAGTGTCAAGGGGCCGATCAGTGCATTTTCCCCAGTCAGTTTTACTTACTTTAAAGATAAAATATCAAACAGCCAACAGCAGACTTTTTTTAATACACAATGTAATGAAACAATTTAGGTTTTAAGATAATGCTATTTGAAACTTGTCAGATGTTTTTCCTTGTTCACGAAGTTTCTTGTTGAAAATTTTTTTGTAATGAAAGGAGACTCAGTCTGTCTAATTTTGGTATTCCCAAGGCAACACTTAAAACCCTCAAACTTTGAAATGGAAAATTTTGTTCAGGTTTTAAACCAGAGATTAATAAAAACCCTCATCGTCTGTCTAAAGCAATCTATGTGAACAATTGATTCACCCATATTTATTAAGGGGCATCATCAGGGCTATCCAAATTTGGTTAAAATCAATTTTTTTTATTAATTAAGAAGCAATTCCTGATAGCCAGCAACAATATTAAAACCAGTGAATTTGAAGACAAATCACACTTTACATCCACTGTCAAGAGTCATACGTGTACGCTTTTTTGAGTGATATATTAAACTGCATGTTATTTCTGTGCACTACATACAATTGAAGACTGCACATCGAGTATTCAATATACATGATACCCCTGAAAAAGTTTGCCCATAAAATGAGGCTTTATAAAATTGAGATGGAGTTGATTTCTTAGGAAAAATATAAAAATAATATTTTAATGAGTATAGGTACTTAAATGAGATTAAAGATTTAAATAAGGTATGATTTCAACAATTTGTCAAATAAAAATAATATAATTAATGTACAACCATAGCCGGATTTACGGTGTCGCGGCCATAAGCCCTGTTTTCTGTGCGGCCCCCCTGAGGCCCCAACGCGTGAAAAGCCTTGACCTTTCTTTAGTTCAATTACGTATCTTAATCATCTCCAAAAATTCACTCTAAATACTTTATTTTCTACTGTGTGCGGTCCCTTATCGGCGCGCGGCCTTAATTCCAGACTTTCTGGGCCTAGTGATGAATCCGGCAATGTGTACAACTAAAATAATTAAAATTAAAATTAATTAACGCTTTGGCAAGTTATTAAGAACAATAATTTACACTGTAATAATAGTAATAATTGTAATAATAGTAAGAAACAAAAACATAACGAAGAATGGACTGCCCTCGCCGACTCGGTCGGTGGTCATCTGACCCCGGACAACATCGTGGAGAAGATGCTGCAGGGCAGTGTCAGCTGGAACGCAGTGGCTGACTTTTTCATGTCCATCCTGCGCCAGAATAGGACAGACGGGTGTCTGGAGTGACCCCAGAACCGAGGACAGCAGAACGGTTGATCACCAACTGAGGAGTCCCAATAGGGACAGCAGCGCGGAGTCCTGAAAGGGACAGAGGCCTCGCATTGCGATGTCGCAATGAGCAGACGCTCGGGTCGATCGCAATGATGTGGTGACAGCACGCGAGGGGTTTTTTAGCAGGTATGCCCAAGGAGACGTACAGACAACTCTGTACGCTCCAAGCCACCTAGAGCCTCGAGGGGGGCCTCGACACCAGTGCCGACGGTCCGAGGCTAGAGACCCCTGCTCGTCGATTTGCTCACTTGAGCGAGCGGCGTAGAGGGCCTGCATTTCGGTGAGGGTAAGAGCTATTTTAACCTCCTTTCCAGCGTGGATAAAAAAAACATATTACTTGCTAGCATTGGGAAAGTAGTGGACTACAGTGGACCAGTCTTGAATTTGGTTGTCATGATAAAAAAAAGTCTAAATTTCTTTATAGCGACAAGGGCGCCTAGAGAGCAGAGAATATCGCATGCTTGGTATTGGTTTGTAGTCATAAGTTTGGAAGGGTAGGGTTTTCTCATTGAAAATAAGTTTATAGTTTTAAAGCGTTTAGAAAAGTAACAAGCAGAGCGTGTTTCCGAGCTAATCTAACATCATAAAATTGTAGGTCTTATTTAATAAAATGTAAGTATAAATTGGCATTTAGGCTATATTCATAACTTGCCTTTCCAAAATAAAAATTTTTATTATTTCCGCCTAGCTTTTTTGACAAACGGGGCTGCTCAGCGTCCCCTTTGGCGCCCCTCAGGCCCTGGCGCCCTAGGCGGTCGCCTAGTTCGCCTATATGGTAGAGCCGGCCCTGTCTACTTTACAGCCTTTTTTTAACATAGTGTACTGTAAATTGAAAATACTCTCAGTTAATAACTTTTATACAGGGTGTTCAGAAACTACCGGATCAAACTTCGCCAGGTTATTCGGGAGGTCAAAACAAACAAAAAATGTCATATAAACATATCACCTATCTCGCTCCATTTTCCGTCTGTCTGTGTGTATGTATTTTTAACATAAACTGCCATAACTTTGGAACCACTTAAGGTACAAACTTCAAACTTGGTACGATTATGATGACTCAAAGTACCTATTTTCTTGCCTAGTATCAAATTTCTACTTTGTACCATTTCAAAATGGCGGTCATTTTTATTTTTCAAAGCTTAATAACTCAAGAACCGTAAGATTTATAAAAAAGTTGCAGAAGACTAAAAAGATGCAAAATGTAATTTACTTTTCAAAAATCTAAAATTTAAATATGGTTAACACGCAAATAATGGAGAAAATTAAATTTTTATAAAAATACTACGTGCAAAATTAAAGAAATTGCTCAAATTTACAGTTGTAACTTCCAGAAAAAAATAGTTTTCTCCATTATTTGTGTTATAAACCTAATAAAAGTTAACAGTTTCATAAAGTAAATTAAATTTTGCATCTTTTTAGTTTCTTGCAACTTTTTTATAAATCTTACGGTTCTTGAGTTATTAAGCTTTGAAAAATAAAAATGACCGCCATTTTGAAATGGTACAAAGTAGAAATTTGATACTAGGCAATAAAATAGGTACTTTGAGTCATCATAAGCGTACCAAGTTTGAAGTTTGTACTTTAAGTGGTTCCAAAGTTATGGCAGTTTATGTTAAAAATACATACACACAGACAGACGGAAAATGGAGCGAGATAGGTGATATGTTTATATGACATTTTTTGTTTGTTTTGACCTCCCGAATAACCTGGTGAAGTTTGATCCGGTAGTTTCTGAACACCCTGTATAGTCTTTTTCAATGTTTCCTTGCACGATTATATCAAAAAAGCTTAGTATATTCCAAACTCTGAAAAAGTAACCTCTGGTACATGTAATATACAAGGTGTCCCATGACTATCTGGACAAGTGTATATAGCGTTATAGCGTAGGTCAAGACAAACACATTTCACCATAAGAACATGGGTCTCTGGTGCCTAGTTTCCCGTCTGTCTGTCTGTTTGTGTTTTTACAGACAAATTCATAACTCCTAAGCGGTTTGAGGTACAGCGTTGAGGTTTCGCACAAATGTTTATCTTATTAGGCTCTATCTTCGTTTAAAATTATACCAAAATATCATTGACCGTTTCAAAATGGCGTTCATTACAATTTTTTGGTGCCAAATTACACGAAAACCGTTAACTTAAACAAAGAATTGCAAGATACATAAAATTAAGTCCATTGTATTTAGTTTTCAATGATACCTTATTTTTTGATATTGGATACATATTTACTGAGAAATTACATTTTTTCGTAATGCTTGACCACTTTTCTCCTTTTAAACAATGTTAAAATAAGGGGTGTCCGACTTAACTGTGCCACCACTGGGATCTCAGAAACTATCGGATTTAGAGAAAACTTTAAACGGGGGACTTAACCTACTTTTTTAGGACATTTAAAAATATGAATTCTATTTTCTTGTAAATGGCCGCCATTTTCCAATTTGACAACTTTGATTTTTCTCAAGGAACACTCTGTATTTTATGGCGTATATGGATTCTACGCTTAATTTTAAGAACTTCTTGCACTTTGACATTTTTTCCTAAACTCAATAGTTAAGTGAATATAAGCCGTTAAAGTTTGATTCATAACACCTCGTATTTTGACATTGCTTGCAAGGGGAAAAGAGGTCATGCATTGCGAAAAAAAATAATTTCTCAGTAAATCTTTATCCAATCTCAACAAATAAGGTATCATTGAAAACTACATAAAATGGACATACTTTTATGTTTTTTTGTGATTTTTTTCTTTAAGTTAACGGTTTTCGTGGAATTCGGCATTAAAAATTTAAATGGCCGCCATTTTTAAACGGTTAATGATATTTTAGGATACTTTTAAACTAAGATAGGTCCTAATAAGATAAACATTTGTGCAAAATCTCACGCTGTACCTCAAACAGTTTAGGTGTTATGAATTTGTTTGTAAAAAACACATACAGACAGATAGACGGAAAACTAGGCATCAGAGACCCATGTTCCCAAGGTGAAATGTGTTTCTCTTCACCTAATCTATAACGCTATAATATACACCAGATAGTTGTCCAGATAGTTACGGGACGCCCTGTGTGTAAGCAGCATTACATTTCTTATGAAACAATATTTTATGAAAAGATCTTTTGTAAATTCTACTCAAAAGATTATCAATCTTGATAGCAAAATGGAATTGTGATTATTTCCTTTGATCCATATTTAATATTTAACTTATCAAGTAAAGATCGAGCTAATTCAATGAAAATACTGGGGAATCAATATTATTTTGCTAAAGTTCAGTTTAAATTTCCAAACGTTTATAAAAGAAAATAAATAAATAAAATTAACTATCCACAGAATAAAATATAAACAATTAGCAAATAAAATATACCGGACTATTTAGTGTGTAAAGAATTATTGGATTAAGCTATAGTAATTAATTGCATAAGTTCATATTGTAAATCGTAAATTTGTTGTGAATCAAATAAATGAATAAAAAGCTAATAATGTCTCGGCGGCCAACGGGTACCGAGATATTGCAGGGTGTGCGACCCGGAAATGAACAGGTGTGGTCCAAAATGATTTCTGCAGTCGCCAAAGACGTGACGAGCCCGGAAACAAATTAGGCGGGAAGAGAGAAAGAGGCGCGGGTGACAGAAAAATTCCCTTTCTTGCAAACCTGCTCATTTGGTAGAGAAACAAGCGGGAGCGTTTAACTGGAGCAAGCCATGAGGGGTATAGGTGGACTGTGGTGGGGAAGAGGAGAGGGAGCTGTTAATTTGCTCTGGAAGGTCCAGTTATGTGTACCTAGAAATGTGCTCCTTGGGTGCGGTTAATTGGTTCTGGATGCTAAAAAGAGCGGTTAACTGGCTCTGGAGAAAGCTATGTATATATATATATATATATATATATAACATTTTATTTGATAGCTACAGAACAATGTTCCAAAACAGCCATCTTAACTAACTTCATCTTAAATCTAACATAAATGAAAAATACTACTACATGAAAACAATAAGATGACAGCTAAAACTACTAACAAAACTCAGATATTGATAACACTAACTTAATTATAATTAACTCCTAACTCACTCAAATACTAAATTTTAACTTTAATTACAAACAATTTAAATATATATATCTATATATATATATAGCTTTCTCCAGAGCCAGTTAACCGCTCTTTTTAGCATCCAGAACCAATTAACTGCTCCCAAAGAGCACATTTCTAGGTACACTTAACTGGACCTTCCAGAGCAAATTAAGCGCTCCTTCTCCTCTTCCCCACCACAGCCCACTCTACCCCTCATGGCTTGCTCCAGTTATGTGCTCCTGACTAAATAAGCAGGCTTGCAAGAAAGGGAATTTTTATATCGCCCGCGGCCCTTTCTCTCTTCCCACCAAAACTGTTGTCACTGTTACTACTGCGTGAATCATTATGGACCACGCCTATTCACTTTCGGTTTGCTCACCCGGTAATATCTGGGTAACCGTCGGTCACTGGCCTTTAGCTTAAACAAATTTATTAATTTTTATTTTCGTAGAATTAGCACGGTCTTTAATTGTAAAATATTAAATGTATCAATGAGAAAAATCAATTAGTTATGTACGATTTTAGTGTCAAAATGGGTAACCCATAAGTTAAATTTACAGTTATTTTGAACTTCAAACGATTTCCCAACAAAAATATTTCATACAAAAATGCAATGTTGCCTGCAACCTGTACATGTCATGAGTCACAGGTTAATTAGTTTCAAAATTGAATCATATTAAGCCTTTTTGAGATAATCGCTGAAGCTAAAATTCAAATACACAAAGTTAAATTTATTAGTTAAAAGTATTTTTTTTATTTTATGGCACATAATATTTTGAAAATAAGCTGTAAAGTAAGTAGTAAGTAGGCAACCCCAACAGAGTGATAATTTAACTTGGGGCTGTAAAAAATACTGACGTTTGTTATATGTGTTTAACCTGAACGGCATCAAGTTTACCTTAATAAAAAGTTCCAACAACTAGGTTTTATTGTATTTTACTAGCCTCCAGGCCTTACTTGCAATCACCAAAAAGTCTTATTACAAATTATTTCGTAATTTAGTTAAATAAAACATTAAGAATTGTATCTCAGGTTTGTTTAAAATCAATTTAAACCTGTAATATGAAAATAATTTATTATTAGCCCCACCGACATGGGATAACTAGTATATGACTTCTTATTTTTATCTCTTTGATGTTCAATTTAATAATCAAGATTTTGTACCGAAAGTTGAAGTCATAGGTTTACTGTCACTAGAGGCACGGCGCGGCAGTAGTCGTGTCCAAGTGACTCCCCCCCCCCCCCCGCCAACGATCCCGCCGGCCTGTCAGCACTCAGCTGTAACCGAGAGATTGCTTCAGTCTATCTTAGAATGGAAACAACAATCATTAGTTTTTATGTCGATGCTTTTTTCTATTTTACTTAAATCGGTTTTAGGTAGCTACTAACACTCATGCTGTGGGAAGCGATTTTGTGAACTTTATAGAATAGGAACATAAAAAAACATGTCATTATTTACTGGAGAACGAGCTTATAAAATTACTGAGCCATTGAGTCATTACTGAGCGGCCATTTTTGGTATTTAAGCCTTCTTATAAACCTCATAGTGGTGAACGTCTTTAAGACGACTTGTCGCACCTTTTATATTCATGTAGCAATAAACCTACACACACATTTCCTGTAGTATTATTCTTGTTTAAAACGTCTCATCTTACAGGTGTTTATTTGGAAATGTATTTTAGATGTCTGAAAACACATACAGTGTGTTAAGTTTGTGTATAAACCTCGTAAACTATTAAATTTAGGGATTTTTAACATAACATTTAACAATAATAGCATTATTAACAAACATACATTCATACATTACGTATAGTTCATAGGGTTTATCTCTCCTGCCTTTGCCAAAATAGTCGGTTCGACGCATATTGCTTTCCGCCAAGGCCGTAGCCACCGGGGGGGGGGTTAGGTGGGTTAGAACCCCCCCCCCCCCCCCGAAATAGCCGAAACCCCCCCAAACCCTCTGAGGAAACGTAAAGGGGCCCGGAGGCGAAAATCACACACGCGACTAAAAAAAAGGTCACCACTTTAACCGAGGCGGAAATTCGCCCGTCGGTGGCGGCTAAACCCCCCCCCCCCCCCCCGAAAAAACTTCCTGGCTACGGCTTTGCTTTCCGCCATATTTGCCCACCTCCCCCCACGTTGTCGACCACCCAGGAAATAGGTGACATGCATGTTGTGCATCTCCATAGTCTGTGTGTCAATAATCAATAAAAGTATTTAATTAACGTTTTTCGTGTGATTCACAAATTAATTATACTTTCGTTAAAAATAACTGTCTAAATACAATCAAAGCTTAATGTTTACTTTTTGAATAACACATTTGTTTTTCGAGATATGACCTCAGACTTTATAGCTATTATTGTTGTATATATTCTTGTGATTAAAATGACGTTTCAATTTCTATTTTTTACCGTTACCGAGATAAAGTCGTTTCGAGGCAAGCGCTTCCCGCCATATTTGCCCCCCCCCCCCGGTATACGTGTCGACTAGCTGGGAAATAGGCGACATGCATGTTTTATAACTCCACAGCCCATATTTAGAAAAAAAACCAACAAAAATACTTGGTTACACTTTTTGTGACATCTACAAATACAAATTAATTCTACATTCGTTGAAAAACCGTCCAAATATTAATTTTTTAATGATTTTTTTAACTCGTTTATTATTTGAGATACGACCTCAGACCAAATACCCATCTTTGTTGCCTTTCTTTAAAATATTAAAATTACGTTTTTACCTATTTTCTATCCTTTATCGTTTTCGAGATATCTGCGTTTTAACGCATGGCGTCCCCCGCCATGTTTGCCCCCTTTCCTCCAAGTTATCGACCACTAGGAAAACAGGCGACATACGTTATTTTCATCACATCGGTCCATATTATACCAATAACCAACAAAAGAATTGCGCTACTCTTTCATGCACGCTAGCTTAACCCCCCTCAGCTCCTGTACAAATGAGGGAACTATTTACATCCGAAGCAGTCGGAGTCGAGTGAAAGTAAATGAGTAGCCTACACTACAGTTGATATTCAAAATTTTACTGGCCTAAGATTTTAACAAATTATTCAATTAGCTGTCAATCTATAATTATTAGTTAACACTAGAGGCTTCAAGGGGCTTATAGCCCCTGAGCATAATCCTTCTTTGCTATAGTACAAAATACCCTCTCAGAAATTAGGCTTTTGGATCCACGAAATTTTGATTATATCTAGAATTTAGTTTTAACTAACAAAGCAGACCTTTTTACATCCCAATGGTTTTTAAATGACAGCTATTTTACGTTATTTCTCATTTTATAGTAAGTTTAAAGCAATTTCAGTATTTTCCCCGAGTCCCTGGTATGGAGACCTTCAATTTCAGCCCCCTCCCATCATCCTGCGACCTTTCAAGCGCCCACAATTTCGGCGCAAAAATTTCCCTTACGTTCTCATAGATATAGATCATTTGGTATTAGATCTGCATCGTTATAACACAAACTAAACAAACGTACTTAACTCTTTATAATTGTAAATTATGAAAAAAAACTCAAACCCTTAATTATTATAAAATCATAAAATCTTAAATTTAAAATATTTTTTGTTATAGTACATTGAACGTGCATAGTTCGCTGCATTTTGAAAAAAATCCCACATGAAGAGTGCAGGGAAAGAACGTGTTAAGTCACTTTTCTTAAATTTTACAGGACAGGAAATTTTAAGTTAAAAGACTTAAAAAACTTAGTTTAAATTATAAATTTATTACATTGTTTTTCAATACATTTGTGAAAGTATTACTCTAAGTGGTAAACACGTTCAAGAGTGAAAATTTTCAGTAATTAGCTTTAAAGAAATTAAAAACTGAAGCAATGTCTAACTTGAATGGAAAATAACGTGTTAAGTCACACTCACCGAGAAAAAACGTGATAAGTCCAAGTCTTGTCTAAAGCCTTAGTGATAATTACCACAATATTAACCTTTATACATAAAATGTTCACATAATAAACAAATTCATGTCACCGGTACCTTCTAAAGTTCTAATACATTGTTTACGTGTTTAAAAAAAAATAATAATAAAAACAGCTGAGAGTAAACACGTGATTTGGACTAACCACGTTCTTTCCTTGTCTTGGGACTTAACACGGTTTTCCCTTATCAAAAGTGGAACGTCTCTTGGACTAACCACGTTCTTTCCGTGTATTGGGACTTATCACAATTTTTCCCTGCATAGCTAAAATTAAAAGTGTAATACCTCCTGGACTAGGCACTTTATTTGCTTCACAATTTCATCTGCAGACTATGAGCTATACAAAACCATCTGTAACTGCAAATTGAAAAAAAAAATTTGACTTAACACGTTCTTTCCCTGCACTCTTCACATGTCAACATCTACCATATTATGGCTTTGAATCAAGCATTAGCACCACATGTTTAATGTAAACAAAGCAGACGTTTTTCAATCCAAATGCATTTTAAATGGAAGATATTTTTCGTTATTTCTCTTTTTTTAGTATATTTGGACATAATCTGCTATTTTTCCCGACCCCCTGGGATCGAGACCTTTCATTTGAGCCATCTCCCATCATCCTGCGAGCTGTCAAACTCTCATAATTTTCATTTTTTTAAATCGCTTACAGAATTATTAATATAGATGTTTGAAACGCAGGCATTTTCAAAGAAAAGATAATTTAATAACAGCGAAACACTTTACAGTTCGCGCATTATATCTCCGGCTGACAGCTGGTTGCAAGGCGCGGGGAGGAGAGGGGGTACTTTTCTGATAACATTCCTGCTGTTATTTCTGATAGTCCTGCTGTTTGTCAAGCGCTGTGTTTACCAAAATCATATGTTTAAAATATCACATGATACGGTTAGCAGCGTACTAGCCATAGCCGGAGTTATAATGCGCGAACTGTAATTCCCATATTGTTACTGGTTTATTTGTTTTGTTTAATTGATTAGACAATGGGCGCGTTCAGCCTCAGTCACCACCGGTGGGTAATCTACCAACCTGTAAAAAGTGAACGGTTCGTAGTGGTGGATGTACCACCTACCGACAGGGCTGCAACAAGGGATTTTTCTGGAACATTCGAGTGCCTTCATTGGACGCCCTTTAACTAGATTTATGTATCAGCACAGATGAGTATCAGTTACCCACCACCCCTCAGGGTGGTTAAAGCTATCATTTGCGAGATTAAAAAGAATATTTTGAAGAGTGTTGAATGTTATTCATCACATATTTAAAGGTTTTTTATTGATGGATACGGTTTTGTATTGCTGAATATATCAAGACAATTTAAATTATCTACAGTAAGAACAGGCACACCGCTAATCGGGCGATTCTTGCTTCAACTTAAAAAAAATAACATTAGAGCCCAGTCAAATTAGACCAATCTAAGAAGGAATATACTAAACGGCTAAAAAATGTCACAGTTGTTCGTTACCCGGCCCATTTAAACCACTTGCAAAAAGTCCCTGAGGACGAGGGCTGAGTTTGAGTTTCTAGTAGTTTTCAGTTACCCTGGTCTTGGTTTTGAATCTTGAAATTTATTTCGCAAACCAAATTGCAAATTTAATTTTAAAGGTATTGCTAAAATGAAACTGTGGTGAAAACGGAACTAATTTATACTTCACCCATTCTTTTCAAATTGACATTTATTTTGTTCATTACTGCAGCTACAATTCACATACCCAAAAATTTACATTTTGAGTTACTTGAAAACAATGATTACTCCACGGGCGTGGGTAAACGGCCACCAAATTAAAATGTTTGCGGGTCTTAAACACTTTTAAAAGACGCCACAGGTGCTAGTATGGTCCAACAAAAAAAGAATTTTGCTCTTTGAATAGTTTGAAACGTCTCCACCGGCACCAGCAAACGCCTCCTAAGCTCACATTTCACACCCTGATTAATTTCAAAGGAGCTCCAGCTCCTAACACCTCCAAAACAGCGACAACTCGATCATGTTATAGCGCATTGACGATTTGTAAATGCTCCCCCGGGAGCCAACCAAACTCGCCAAATTACATGATATACACTTTGAACCATATAAAAATGGTCAACGAGCCCCGGTAGTTGGAGAATGCCACATAAATTAAAATTTGGCAAGTTGAACAATTTTGATATAGACTCCCTGAAGTCGGCAAACACCACAAAACATTAATTAATTTAGCATTTTAACACGCTCCACGGGCGCCGGAAAACGCCTCCAAGACGAATATTTTGCACTTTAAACAAAATTGTAAAATACTACCCGGGTGTCAACAAAATTCGCCAAAGTACATGTTCAGCACTTTAAAGACTCGCCGCTGCGGACTCAACACCGCACCGGCTTCGGTGGCGCCCTCTTCCAGTCGACGCCCTCTTCTTGTCGCGGCCCTGCCTACCGATCATTGTTGTACATCCACCAATGTTGTGTTTACGGTGGATTCGGTAAGTAACCGGAAATGGTTGATTGTCAAGATGCGGTGGATTTGTCTATTAGGGACTACTGTAACCGGTTGGACACCGGTGACTGCGGCTGAACGCGCCCAATTATTTAAGTTATTTCAGTTCATCTTTACAATATGATAATGTATTTAAAAGTCATTAATCTGTGTACTCAACTAAAATAGCCCTGTGTCAACAGATAGGCCCCTACCAAGTTTTATTATTTTAATGAATCGCTATTTAACTTTTTTTTACAGAAAATGTAAAACCGTTATGGCTATCTTATTCAATATGTTGACATCCAAAGCTACAGTACGTGGACATCTATGAGCATAAGACAAGGGATTAAGGTGAAACCTGAGCCGAAAACTTTTGTATAGTATAGCTTTTTAGGGATGAACTGAGGCACTCACTGCTCGTATACCTGTTTGACAGTTCATAAAACATTGTACAGAGCACTAAAGATTCGATCGGAGCCCGCGCTAAACCGATTTAAGTTTGTTCAGAAACATTTTGATGTTGACTCATCAAAGTTAGTGCGTAATTGCGCATTATATCAAAAGTTTAATTTGATATCGTGTTTTTATTTATTTTTGTTTTTCAAAATGCCACAAACGGACCAACGTAGGCCGTAGAACCCGCCATGCTGCAAAACGAAGACAATATGTAAGAGCGTGTCAAACTGACGGACATCGCAATGAGCAAAATGAAATTGAACGGAATCGATTGAATCGAAGTCAACAACGTACAAGTTTTGAGTTTGATTCACATCGAGCTGCATTCAAGTATAACATAGCAATCAATACGTTTACAGGATCGTAGCTGTTGTAAAATGGGTGTTGTGTGAGCCAGTGGCGTATATAAGGGGGGGCCCAGGGGGCCCGGGCCCCCCCCGAAATTAAAAGGGTAAAAGAAAAAATTAGGGAATTAAACAGCGTGAATTATTTAGATAAATTATATGAAAAATTTTGTCAGCAGCAAGCAGAAAATTGAGAATTCATTAATCTAGAGCAATAAGGATTTGTAATGACCTTATCCGGTATCTTCCACCTGATAAAGTTTTGCTATATCAGTCTACACTATTATTTTGCGTAGTGCGTCACTGCGCGGACGGGCGGCAGTTGTTGTGATCAAGCGAGTGGGTGCAAAAGCTTATTTTTTTGGCCTGGGCGCTGGTGCTGAGTCGTTCATTATTCGGGCTGATGGTGGAATCGAATCATAAGAAGGTAGAGGCGCGAGAAAGGCGTTATGAGTTTTGTTAAAATATATGCGAAATGACGGCCGCGAAATGTCCGACAGTTTTACAGCCGAGATGTTTCGCGGCTGCGATACAGCTGAGATGTTTCGCGGCTGCGATAGCGCCAGTACGTCCTCTATGATACAACCGAGATTACCGGCTACGATACAACCGTTAGATTTTATTACCGCGTAGTGACCGTGGGCGGAATTCGCCGATCGCTACAAATCCTAAAGATTTGTTTTGTAACACAACCATGATTTATCGGCTGCAAATAATCGAGGTATTTGTCGGCCTCGAAACGTCCGAGATACTTGCGTGACAACCGCTGGAAAAAAGACCGATTTTTCGACCATGACATGGCCAGTACTGTACATACATCGGCCGCGAAAAGAGGGAGAGACTTGTTGGACGCAATGCGACCAAGATATCTGCCGGCGGCGGTACAAGCAGGCAATTTACCAGCCGCAAAACGAGCGAGTAATTTTTCGACTGCGGGACGAACGTGCGACTTTCTGGCCAAAATACGACCGAGAGATATGAAGGCCACGGGGAGACATGCTTGATGGCTATAATGCGACAGGGATTTCCGAGATTTTTCGGCTGCGATGCTACCAAGAGATCTGCTGGCCGCGAAGCGAGCGAGCGATCTTTTGGTCACAATATGGTCGAGATATTTTCCAGCCGTGATGTAAACGACTGATTTCTAGCCACTATACAGGGTGTCCAGCGAGTACTCTGTCAAACTTTACCAGCTTACTCAGCAGGTCAAAACAAACAAAAAATGTCATATGAACATAGAGTCTATCTCGCTTCGTTTTCCGTCTGTCCGCCAGTACGTGATTTTTACGTAACTGATTAGAACTTTTGATCGACTTGACACACTGATATATACTTGGTAAATGTATGATGACTAACAGGACCTATCTTTGTATGGAGTATCAAGTTTCTGCTTTTTACCATTTCAAAATGGCGGCTGTTTTTTATTTTCAAAGTTAAATATCTTAAAAACGGTAAATTTTAGAAAAATTATACAAGAGACGAAAAAGCTGCGAAATTTAATCCAATTAACGCTGGTATTAAGATTATGATGATCGGAAAGTTAATAATGGAGAAATTTTAATTTTTAGAATTTAAAATAGACAAATTTCAGACAGTATGTCCTAGAGAACCATGTTTTTATGCAGAAAAGTTTTAATTTCTCCGTTATTAGTTGTCCGATCATTATAATTTTAATATCAGCGTTAATTGAATTAAAATTCACAATTTTTTGTCTCTTGTATAATTTTTCTAAAATTTACCGATTTTAAGATATTTAGCGATGAAAATAAAAAACAGCCGCCATTTGGAAATGGTACAAAGCAGAAACTTGATACTCCATACAAAGATAGGTCCTGTTAGTCATCATACATTTACCAAGTTTGATATTGGTACGTCAAGTCGTTCAAAAGTTATAGTCGGTTATGTAAAAATCACGTACTGGCGGACAGACGGAAAACGAAGCTTGATAGACCATATGTTCACATGATATTTTTTGTTTGTTTTGACCTGCTGAGTAACCTGGTAAAGTTTGGCAGAGTACTCGCTGGACACCCTGTGTTACCGAAAAATTTGTTTGTTGCGATTCGATCGAGAGAGTTGCCGGCTGCATGGACGATACCAACGATGAAAACGGCTACATTCCGTTTCGTTTTAACTCAAGCATTAAAATTCCCGACCAAATGTTTAAATTCATTATTTTTTCCCGACTTTCAGCGAATTTCTCCTCCAGGGAAGAAGCTATTACCGAAGGGCTTATATGGTAAGACCTAAGCCCGGGACATCATAAATTTTTGTTATGGAACCCCAAGACACCAAGAACCCCATTCGTTCAAATTTTTGACGTGGTGGTGGAATTTATTCGTTTGTTTTTATGACGTATAAATTGTTATTCAAGCATTTGAAACTCGCCGATTGTGCAGGTCTACTCCAATGGGGGTGTTCTGGAATTGCCGACCAATAGACACCCTGCAAAGGATTTACAGAGATTCGACGACCACGATACAACCAGCCGAGATAAAAAGAAAGCGCGATAATGAAGCTTTGGTAGCCACGAAATGCATGGCCAAGAGATGATCGCGGCGAAACAATCAAGAGAATTTCAGACCGCGGCAATGCAACTAAGAGATTTTTTGGCCACAAAGTAAATAAATCATTCACTGTTGTTGACGAATTGTTAATATTGGATATTATCAAATTTTAACATTGAAAAACACCACAATATTTGTATAATTTTATTTTGTGAGGACTTTCGCCAGCTGGCATCAGCAGACATGTATACAAACACAAATATCGGTGTTTTAATGTTAAAAAATCAGGTTGAGCTCCTCCCTCCTAATTATACGCCTATGATTAGGTCTGGAAAATTATCAAGTTTGGGAGGAGGGGCGGCGAAATGCTTTGGGCCCATGGGCGGCAAAATCTTAAATCCGGCCCTGGCCCCCCCCCCCCGAAAATAATTTTTACATACGCCACTGGTGTGAGCACATTGCACGCCATTAATTAAACTTAAAAAATAAAGCTCCTGTATGGACTGTATTGCACCAGTAGTCCATTCAAGATACACCAGTCGTAGACTACCATCACCACCAGAACTACCGTATTCGTTGTTGCCGATAGTTTTTTGAATGTACATTTTTGAACTCATATCCAGGAATGCAATAAACATTCTTTTAAATAATATCATTTAGCGCAACAAAAGTTTTTCTGGATAAATTTACGCATATAACAAAGATTCAGGGACTTCCATGATCAATGTCGATTAAAATGAACTGTTAAGTGAAAATATCTCCAGATTGGTCGAGGTGTACTTTGCTCACAGAAAAGATAACAATATTCAGGAAAAATATCAAGCAACATTAAAAGAGCACCGAAATTATCTTGCAGTAAATTTGATGGGATTCAAATTTTCGCTTTCAGATAAATCAATTTTTGGGATTAACTACTCGATTCTAGTTGTAGTTATATTTGCTAGTTATTTTCCTTATTTTAGTGCAAACACTGGCTTGTACTTAACTTATGCAATGTTATAAAATGTACTTATTGTTTTTCTTGTTGAATAAATTGTAAACAAAACTATGGTACGTAAAAAAGTTGATTTTTTGTGGTATTTCCTTTTGTCGTAAAAGTGTGGAGCATGGAAACCCAGAATAGAGGTGAAAATTATTTTGTTATTTTGTTGAATTCATAGACTAGGAGTACGCTCCTATGTCGCGTATAGGTCGAATGAAGTCCGGTAAAGTTAAAGGAAGGCTATTAACTAAACAATAAATATTTAAACTTATAATTAACGACTCATTTATAGATTAAAACCATCTTCGGAGCATAAATATGATTTAGTTTAAATTTCACGAATTTTCATCAAATAATAAAGGAAGAGTTAGTTCACAAAGAGTGATTTTCAAGTCGAGTATAACTCACTTCGTTCGAACAACGTAAACAAAATCATAGGCAACGCTTTAAACAATAATAAATTACCCTTCATAAAATACTCCTCAGTTTAAGGTTATTGCTATCACTCGGTGGAGACTGTGCTAAATATAAAAAATAACAACATTGTGTATCATTGTAACTAACCTTCATTTAGGTTACAATAAAGTGTTACATATGTTTTTGAAATAATTGTAATCATTATCTATTTATTTCCCATCAGATATCTACTAATGGGACAGGTCAACGTCTGTCACGTCAGATTTAAACAATAAAATGTGGACTTCTACCAATGTCCTAACTATAACCTGAATGTATTATCTATTTAATTATTACCATCTTTATATACAGGCATTAGTCAAGATTGGGGATACCAGTCCTTATTTTATTTCAAAATTCTGAAAAATGTAATATTATATTGATTAAAGGTTTATAACTCACATAAAACCCAAACAATTCAAATTGTTAAGAACTTAAATGAAGCCCGATAATGTTCTGAGTAAATTGAGACCTTGATGAGGTTTGAGTCTAGATTTGGAGATACTATAGAACTTTAAGTGAAGAACAATTATTACGAAAGAAAATATTTTACGTTGGTGGATGGATTTTAACTCCACTTATTTAGTCAGATTTTAATGAGCGATAGCCCATATGGAAGCCTATAATTTAGTAAGTGATATGAGACAAGAACAAACTTGGTGGCCTATTTGTAACTTGAGAAATAAATCTTTAACATAAACATATTTCGAAAAAATTAATTTTCATGTCTCAATTAGCTTTATACCTCGTCTCTCATTCGTTCGATTTCAGTGATCAACAGCTTAAATAAAAGCCAGTAAGCCATATAGTATTTTAAGACTAACATGAACTTATAGAGCCTTGTCTAGATCTGAAGATGAGGGGAAAATAATTATAAAAAATGTATTATTTATTATACTCTCAGAAGCATTGTACGGGGGAGAATTTTCAATTGAGCACATCTTAAAAACAAATAACGATTTTTTTAAACAGATTCCAGCGTTGTTTTTAGCGTAAAAATCTATTTCTAAATGTGTCAACGGACCACCTTTACATTAAAAAAAAATAATTCCGATATAGCAGATCAATGATAGATCAGTAAAAGCTGCACTAATCTGTGGCTTACAGGCTCGGACTGGGCCGCCTGCCCACTTTCCCGGGGGTAGGTGCGCCCTCTGGGGTCGCGAATAAAATTCGGTTTAATTAACCGATGTTACACCTCCGACAAGAGCGCTGGGTGATGAACCAGAGGCGGGCGCGTTGTCCTTGATTATTATTAAGTATCCGATTCTGGCTCCACTGATATTCATTGACTTGGTTGCCTTTGTCCAGTCAGTGCCAGCGGTGCATCGGCTCATGCGCAGTCGCCAAGAGAGATAGGGCGGCGGCAAAGCGGCAGGCAAAGCCACGTTGCGGGGAGGTGTTGCGTCCACAACGGCTCCCGTGGAGCTTTTTTTAACGATTCGAAGTACTAAACATGTGATTGGCGGCTTTTGATGGCGCTCAGGGAGCATTTTAAAATAGTTAAATGTATTCAATTTACGTTTTGGTGGTGTTTCTGGGATCCTGGAGGCTTTTTCAAATCGTTCAAAGTGTACGACGGCAATATCGAAGACGATAGTTCTACGAATGGCCTTATTTACCTAAAAACTTTCGAGAAAACTAAGTCTGACCATCAGACCATAACCGAATGAAGGTCTCGGTGAAGTTGGAGGGAAATTGTTCTGCCCTATTTTCTGATAGTTTTTTTTCGAAAGTTACAGATATAAAGGACTGACATTTTATAATTATTGTAGAAATATAAATCTTAGTGAACAGTACAGTATAATAAACAGAAGCTGCTAAGCAGCGCGTGTCCAGTTTTTATGCCTCTACATAAAAAACTTGTATAGCCGTTTTTTATATATCATTCAATAATTTTAAAGTATAATTTTGTGTTGTCTTTACTCCTCCCCCCCCCCCCCCCTTCTTCGTCGGTTTGCGCCCTCGGAGAACTTGAGGTTAGCACAAACATTGTGCTAATAATGACGATCAAAATAGAATAATCCAAATTGGTGCTCGCATTAAGTTCTTGAACTACGTAGAAATAGTGACTAATGTTCATTTATATTGTTTAGATCACATTTTATTATGTTGACAATAATCGCATATTATGTTTAATGCGTCCCTATATAATTCGTTAGTAAAAATTACAAAAACGTCTTATAATCCAGTCTTATGGTCAAAGTATCCGTCTTAATGCTTAGATAATACAGCAGTTCCCTTAAATAACAAAGTTTTACACAAGTTGAGTTAGTATTTATCATTATGACCATCACCTAACTAACTTGGGGTTAAATTTTTTCTTTTTATTTGTATGGTATTTATTATTACCAACGAATAGAGACCTCAAAAGTTTTCATAAATCCTTGAAAATATCCCCTTCCAATTGTTTGTAATGCAATTTTATGCAGAATAAACCTCCTACCCTTTATCTTCATTAATGATACTTTGAGCTTTGAAAAACTTTATTTGATTGACATTGATTATTCTCTTAGGAACCGAAAAGGTGTCCATTTACGTCGACAGAAATTTAGAAAGGGAGCTATAGATACAGTTAAATATTAATAAGTCCTATCTGGATACTGTCCAATTAAGTCGGTAAGTCCGATTAAGATATTGAATTAATTTGATACTAAATAGTTGCAATCGTGGCGGCAGCGGCTCCAAGCAGCTGATGTGCGCGGTAAGACGATCGCTATCACTTGACTTGTTTGTTTATGCTTGGTGACAGTGCTATTGATGTTTGGGTTCTACTGCACGCGGGTAGAGTATTTATTTTAACAGTATTTAATTTACCAATAAAAACGGGTTTATCAACGGAAATCAAAACGCCTGATATTTTACTATAGTACAGGGTCATCAGTAGAAAGTTCACAACAGACATATTTGTAAATTCTCACAAGCATAATTCTAGATACACTGCAGTGATGAAACACATTTTCAACTTTCAACAGATGGCTCATAACAAAAATTGGCGGGCTTTATTATCTGAAGGTAGATAAGGTTTGACCTGGCACGCAGAACGCAAACTCCGTCACAATCACTTTCAGTTCTGTGGCTAATTTATGATGATATCTGTCTTTCACGATACATTTCAGGATGATGTCAAGAAAACCTTTTCTAGAATCTACATTTTGATAATATTATGGTGGCAGTATAGTAATAACGTAATTATACGTATTTTACCTTAAAAAATCATTCATATGGAAAACTTTCCCCCCCCCCCTCATGATTAGCAAATGGTAGGCCTATAAATTAGCTTCTTCCAACTTCCCAATACAGAGAATGAGGATAACCCGGAATATAAAACAAAGATGACACTAAGGATGGATTTTCGACTTGACATCAATCTGAATTTAGGGCGTTTTTGAAAAAAAACCGAAAACTGTATCTTGGCCAAAACCCTATTTCCCAAAAAGTAGATTAGTTCTCGTACCTTTTTTGTTCCCTGAAAATATTCTACAGGACCCCCATCCACAGTTAGAAAAAACTAAAATGGCCGCAATTTTGAATTTTTTCAAGTAATCTATTTTAGTCGTCTGAGAAAGAATATTTTTAAAACCTGTCTTTTATCGCATCTAAAGTTTATAAAGAATAATTGTGCCAAGATACATGGCCCAAAGCCTTGAGGTTTTTGAGAAATTAAGCTTTGAAAGCTAAAAGTGGTCGCCATATTGTATCTTTTAATATACTATATTTAGGCCTTTAGAGATAAAATATTGCAAAATCCTTTCTTATTACGCATCTAGAGCCTGTAAGGAATATTTGTGCCGAGTTTCATGGCTCTAAGCCTTATAGTTTTTTATAAACTGTGATCAGTCAGTCAGTCAATGGGTTTTGGCTTTTATATCTAATACTAGCTTCAATGCCCGTTGTGGTTAAATACAATGGTCTCTAGAAAAATAGTACATGGTATATGGGGTTTTCTTGTGAAATGCCAGAAAGATAATTAGATTTTTTCAAAAATAAAATTGTTCTGAAAAAACATCATCAGATGATCACCTGTTAATGTATTTCTATAGAAAACATGTTTTTGAAACTTTTCCACCATAAATCTTATAAAAGTTAAAATATCACAATTATTTGTAAATCTACAGGGAGAAAGCTTTCCAACGGACGCATATTAAAATCTCTCTGGTAGAAATGTAGATTCAGTTGTACAAAGTTTTGCAAAAATCTCTAGCTCAGTATTTTCTCACCATTATAAATTCGGAGGTTGTTTAGCGTTTTTACAAATAACTTTAAAATGCTGAAGAAATCGACCAAAGTGGAAGGTAATATTCTGAAAGAGAATACAATTTCCCAAAAGACATCGAAATTAATTTCTTGAAAATACTGATAACTGGCAGCTAAAACTTGGCTACAAAGGAACTTGAAACCCCTGTCTTTAGGTATTTTTTTCATAGGAAGCATGTAGGTATTTACAAATTGTCTCCATAAATTTTGAAAGAATCAAGTTTTTTTATTCTTTGCAAATCTAGAAGGAGAATGTTTCGTTAAGAACCGTAGATTTAGTTGTAAAAGTTAAAAAATATCTCTAACTCAATATTTTCTCACTACCTATTAATTCTGAGGTTGCTTAGCTTTTTTGTAAAGAACTTTTAAACGGTGAAGAAATCGGCTAAAGTGGAAGGTAATATTCTGAAAGAGAATAAAATTTCCTACAATTTGGTACTGTGCATTTCTTAAAAATACTGATAATGGACAGCCAAAACCTGGCTGAAAAAAGAAACTTTAAAAAAGCTGTTTTTTATCTATTTCTTATAGAAAATATGTGTTGTTACGTTTTCATCATAATTCTTAAAAAGAAATCTCACTTTCATAATTATTTGCAAATCTATATGGATGGAGCTTTCTAACGACCTGTTGATTATTAAAATCTGTTCGGTAGAACTATAGATTTAGTTGTACAAAGTTTAACAAAAATATCTCTAATTCAGTATTTTCTCACCATTATAAATTCGGAGGTTGCTTAGGTTTTTTGCTAATAACTTTTAAATGGTGCAGAAATCGGCCAAAGTGGAAGGTAATATTCGGAAAGAGAATAAAATTTCCTACAACTTGGTACTATACGTTTCTTGAAAATACTGATAATAGGCAGCCAAAACCTGGCTACAAAAAGAAACTTTAAAAAAGTAGTTTTTTAAATCTATTTCTTATGGAAAATTTGTGTTGTTACGTTTCCACCATAAATCTTTAACAAAATTTAACTTTCATAATTATTTGAAAATCTACATGGATGGAACTTTCCAACGACCTTTTAATTATTAAAATCTGTCCGGTAGTACTCTAGATTTAGTTGTACAAAGTTTAACAAAAATTACTCTAATTCAGTATTTTCTCACCATTATAAATTCGGAGGCTGCTTAGGTTTTTTGCAAATCATATATTTAATTTCGTAAGGCGATTCTTTGCGTCAAAATTGTGGGCGTCAGGCAAGTCGTAGAAGATGGGAGAGGGCTCAAATTAAAGGTCTCTATTCCGTGATGGCGGGAAAAATAATGAAATTGCTTGAAATTCACCAGAAAACGAGAAATAACTTAAAATATCTGCCATTTAAAAAGCAGTGAGATCTAAAAACGTCTGCTCTGTTTACATAAAACATGTGGTGCTGATACTTGATTCAAAGCCTTATGCTAGATGTCAGATGTTGTTATATATGTTTTTTTCAAAAGGTAGTTCAATGTACTATAACAAATAAATATTTTAACTTTAAGATTTTCAGACTTTTTAATTACGGGTTTGAGTATATATTTATAATTTAAAATTATAAATATTTAAGTGCGTTTATTTGGCTTACGTTATAACGGTGGCGATTTAATGCCAAATGATCGATATAAATTTATAAGTAAGCGAAATTTTTGCACCGAAATTGTGGGGTTTGGCAAGCTGCAGGATAATGGGTACCTTCTATTTTCAATAGAAGGTATTGATGCTAGGGACTTAGGAGAAAACTGAAATTTCTTTACGTTCATAGGAAAATAAGATATCATGTCTTTAATTTCGTAAGGTAATTCTTTGCGTCAAAACTGTGAGTGCCAGGCAAGCCGAAGAAAGATGGGAGAGGGCTCAATTGAAAGGTTTCTATTCTGAGATGGCGGGAAAAATATTGAAAATGCTCGAAACTCATCAGAAAAAGATAAATAACGTTAAATATCTGCCGTTTAAAAAGCATTGGGATCTAAAATCTTCTGATTTGTTAACGACAAACATGTGATGCTGATACATGTTTGAAAACCATATTATGGTATGATAGATATTAACATAAGGTAGATCCAGTTTGCTATGAAGGAATTTTTTACTATAATAAATAAGAATTGATTCAATTTTCCCTCATTAGGGGCCTTTAGACCCTTCGAGCTGTATGGTAGATGTCGACATAAGGTTTATTTCAAAGCCAGCTAAATATGTAGGTTGGAGGCTCTGTAACAGGTAACGAATTTTAACTTTTAAATATTCCTATTTAGTAATTAGGGGATTTAGCCTATTCACCATTTAAAAAGCATTAGGAGTAAAGTACGTCTATTTTCATTATAATAACGTTATAAATCCGTTCAGCTGTTATTGAGTTATAAGAGCCCCCAGCACATGGATATATTGATCACTCAATATCTATATAATTAATACGCCAACACGAAATTTGTCTTATGAACTCCTCCGTCATTTCTTAACCGATTTTGATCATTGACGGCTCATTGGAAAGAGCGTGTCGCGTAGATTTGCAAACTGGCCTTACATTTTTGAAAAAGTCCCTTGGGCTCTGCCCCATTGGCTTTTAAAGTTCCCATGTTATCCTTATGAAGAACATAATTGTTTACATTTTGATCAGCTGGATAATTTAATTGCTGTTATTTTTTAATTTGTGTAAACATAACCCTCAAGACGGATCGTGTTAGCATGATTGCGTTTTAAATTTGTCGCCATTTGAATTATCGCTCTGCTAGAGTAGCGCACGATTCCGTGCACTCGGATCCACTAGTTTTATATTAAATAGTCAGCATTTGGATTAAATTATTTAGGGGCTTATGCCCCTACAAGCCACTAGTAACTTTTAAATGGTGCAGAAATCAGCTGAAGTGGACGGTGATATTCTGAAAGAGAATTAAATTTCCTACAAATGACAATTACGAATTTCTTGAAAATACTCAATAAAGCCAACCAAAATTTGCCTCGAAATAAAAAATGTGAAAAAACCCGTTTTCAATGTATTTATTATGGAAAACATGTGTTTTTTACTTTTTCACCATAAATCTGAACAAAAATAAACTTTCATAATTATTTGACAATCTACAGGGAGAGAGCTTTCCAATGACCCATTAATTAATAAAATCGGCCCGGTAGAACTGGAGATTTAGTTGTCTGAAGGTTGGACTAAACTGAATTATTATAAGAGTAGAAGATAAGAGTAGATATCTACTAAGCGAGATCACAAAACACCTTCAGTAAAACGAGTAAAGCAACTTCAGGGTAATGAGTACGTCACTAGTGCTATTTGAATTTGTTCGTTGGCAGCAGTGAGAGCATCTAACTTGCTGTGGGTCTATATAGTGCATCCGAGATAGGCAGCGATAAGAAGCATACAGAGCCAGTTAGACGCTCTCAGCTAGGAGCGCTTAACTGGCTGTGGGTGCATCGTATATATCAGGAGCGGTTAATTGGTTCTGGCTGTATATATATATATATATATATAAAGCAATCTCAAAATTAACTAAACAAAAAGGTTGCTACATTTTTTTAAAAACAAAATTAACTTGTCATTAAAAATGTCTAAGTCGGATGCATGATAATTAAGTAGCCTCATTGCTGTAAATAAAGGAAAATTAAAATGGGATAGAGTTCGACACCTTGGCAAAGAAAATAAACTGAATGATCTCACGTTTCGACCAGGAGCATAAAAAGATATATTCTCTAACAAAAATCTACTATCAATCGAACTAAATACTAACTAAATATATATATATATATATATATATATATATATATATATATGCCTGTCCGTAGGCGCGATAACTTTTGTAAAAAATATCCGATCTTGATGAAATTTGGAACAAACGTATAAAGCGTGATTCATGACTTCGAGTTCGAAAACCAGCAAAATTGGTTTACTCTAAGAAGGTTTTTTTGACGAAATCAAATTTATTTTCAAGATTTAACAACTTTTTATTCATTATTTTTAAATTTAATTGTTAAAATTGAATTCAGCTTAAAAAAATTAAACAATTTAGCATTTTGAATTATTATTCTACGTCAACCTGTTGCTTAGATATTGGATGATATTGGATGTGCTAAACACAGTACGTTGTCCAATATTATTTTTAATTTTTCCCTCCAAAAAGTATAGTTACCTTGATTTGATATTCTTTTAAATACAAATCTGAACATATGATTAAATTTTCAGGTGATGACTATTTTATTTGTGTTTATTTTGAATAGTTAGAGTTCATTGATCAAGGTTTTGCAGAAAATATATATACTATATCAAAAAATACTAATTATTTTTAAATTTAATAAAGAAAGTATGAGTGTTTGGAAGGGGGGGGGTGTCTTGCTCTAAGCTGCCTGACGTAATATATGGCATAACATGGAATGTTTACAATGATGAGGATTGATAATATGAATATGTTTTATTGAAATTGGCTGGAGATGTAGGTCTGCTGCAACAGGGATGTTTTAATTAATTATAAAACTGACCACATGATTTAATTTAATTTTTTCATGAGAACTTATTTGTTTGTTTTGAGTGTTTTGAATTAATTGATTATATTGTTTGTTGACATTCATATACTTTAACAAGATTACAGTAATTAAAAGTTAAAAGACTAAGAATTATATAAAATTCAACAGTGTATGTATTACTAATGAAAACCAAAGTGGCCTCCTTTAATTTTCCTCATGTTTAAGCTCAAGAATGATTAAATTTCTTTTAGTATATCATTTACTTAACGTATCCAAACAATACTTTCCTTAAAATAAGTTGAATGCTCACATATACAAAATAAATCCCATGGAAATTCGCTGAGTACGCAGGTCTGCAGCGACGGGGGTATTAAAATTCGTAAAAAAAATGTTTTTTTACTGTCATTTTCGACAGCAATGGTAACTCGTAGATTAGCTGGTTCAAAACGTAGAGGCTGCAAAACGACCAAACTTCAATTTAAGCTGCTAGTTCATAACGTCCAAGTTTCATAATAACGCCTAGATTCGTAATTCTAAATTACCGATAAAGTCTTTTAAAATATCCATGTTTTAAAAGACCATAAGGGGTTGGTCTATTACAGTTTTTTTTTTAACAACCAGGTTATAGTTTAATGTGTTTATTAAAATGACGGGTTGATTAAGTGGAAAAACTCTATTTGCAGAAGTAATCAACAAAAATAATGCTTAAATTGAAGCATGATGACTTAACTAAAGAACATTTTAAAGAGCAAAAATATTAAAAGCAATTTCATAATGTCCAGAAAAATCTAGGTTATATTTTAATGAGTAGCTATTTCACACTATCCATGTTTTATAACGTCCAGGCTTGATTATTTAAAATTATTAACAATAATATTTTTTTCATAACGTACAGAGTTTCTTAAAATTACCCTAAAAACACTTTGGAATTATTTTTAGTTTTTCATGTACCAAGGTTGAGTAGCAAATATAGATTAAATTTTACTTACCTCGCATACGATTACAATGCGTTTAAAGTTTGAGTTTTCGTTCTGGTTCAAGTATGCGTTTAAGGCAACATTTTATTATTAATGTTAATTTCCATTGGATAAAATTTATAATAAATCACGCAAAAACTATGAACTGTGTCAAAATTGTTTTAGATCATCAATTTTATTTTCAAAGTTATTTCCATCGATCGAATTATATTTTAATTTTTTATTAACGAGGAACGACATCGACATGAGGGTGATAAAAAACTTTACATTTTGTTATGAGGTTTTTATTAAAATATTTGTTACAATGTTCGTAAATCTCGTATATTTTGGAATCGATGTTTAGTCAGTGAAGTTATACAGTCAGTGATGTTTACTGGTGTCAGTCAGAGCTTTATTTCCGGTCGTTAAATTCTTCCGCAGCTCAGTCTCGCAGTGAGGACACTAGTGTCTTCCTTGCCACATTCAACTCATGCGCTGTATCCAGTAAACCGAATGAACAGTACGTATTGATCCTTGCATTGTTTACAAATGGTAATTCAAGCACAAGCAAGGCTGGTTCAACATACAGATAGTAAAAGTAAGTCAGAAATGTGACCAAAAGTTCAAGTAACATACGAATCAATTAGGCTCAGTATTGTTAATCTTTCAATTTCGGAGTTGTTACTTTAGGAAACTTTTTTGGCACGATACATTTTCCATAGAAAGCATGTATACCGACGTTAATTTGGTAGTATTACTTAACTTAGATCTGATGTATATCTTTGCAAAGTAAGTCTTAAAATAAGTTTATTGTTGGAAAAAGTATAATTTTACTTTGAATGGCCGAAATATGAGAAAGTACTAACAAACCTTAATTGTACCTTCTAGTGAAAGTCCATTATTACTTGTTTGCTTATTTATAACATTTTTTATATGAAATACAAATTGTATGTACAATTTCTAATAGAGTAGAGTGCAGAGTTGAACTTTAGTAACGTCCTCATGAACCTAGTAATGTTTTCACATGGGTAAAAATGTGACTATGAGCATAACGGGAGGGGATCCCACAGTAAGAATGGGAGGGGCATGCCTATCTTTGCGTTTGTATGTCAAAATATTTAAAAAGTGGTAGGTAGGATGTGAGCATACAAAGACTGAGAATGCCTGCCCTAGTTACGTACGAAAAAATCGCAGATATTACTGTACATAATAAGTCAAAAAATAATCCTGAACATTAGTTGGCGAACAAAGAAATATCCTCAAATTATCCTTAAGACTTTTCAGTTAATATTTTACCTAATATTCTAGCACTATTTCATGATTCACCATCTACAAAATTGACCTCGATTATTTTGAATAAAAAAATCATACAACCTTTTCATTACTTTGATTATATTCCCCTATGGAATTTGAAAAATAACGCAGTATTTATGACTACTAGTCTATATGTTACATTATAATGCAGGGTTCGTCTCCCAAAGGAGGGACCCAGGTGGTTGAGACCGGACTTCCAAAGTGGCAAAAAGGGTCCATCTATTTGTCTCTCTCCACGAAATCGCTCTAATCAAGGCGTTTTATATTAAAATATACCGATTCCCATGCTTGAAATACATAGTTAAAGAAATCATTTGTTGATATTGTAAACAAGTTAGAGCTAATTTCTCCGATATACATATTACATTAGAAGAAGCTAAAGAGCGCTTTGGATGGGAGGAGCTATGGTAGCTCTCATGGTAAGATTTAAGCCCGACCAAAAATATAAGATAGATTGTATATAGGGCGACCACCTTAACCTTTTTCATCTCAGAAGTTGTTAGATTTGTAGAAAAAAGGGGTATTCACTACTTTTTTAAGACTGTCAAAATTATCAATAATTCTAATTTTCTTGTAAATGGCCCACCGTTTTGAAAATGGTGGACAACTTTACGTTTTCTTATAACACTCTCTGTATTTTATGGCTTTTTCGGATTCTAAGGTAAATTTTGAGACCTATGTATCCTTTGGGAAACTGTCGGTAGTCTGTATATCGATCGCGAGTGGGTTCAATAAAACATATCAAAGAATAAAAGCGCATTAAAATGTGATTTTAATTAGATTCAATCACGATACAATTTTTTTGTTGAGATTCATTCATGGAAATGTATTGATTAGAAATCTTTCGTATTCCATGCACGGGATGGCACAGTTAAAATGGACACGATTTATTTCAAATGGCAATAAAACTAACCATGACTGCCCATATCTCTTCAACCATTGGGTGAATGAAAAAATCTCACCGTATAATAGAATAAATAGTTCTAAAATTAAGCATAGAATCTAAAAATATAATGATATACAGGTTGTTCTATAATCAAAACAAGTTGTCCACCACATAGCGGCCAAACAAGATAGTGGAATTGATATTTTATTGTTGAAAAAATAGGTTAAGTCCTTCATTTAAACTGTTCTCTAAATTCAATGGTTTCTGAGATTCCAATGGTAAAAATTGTCCATTATCGATTGTCCGTAATTATTTTTTCAAGATGTTCAGCATGTCAGAACGTACAAAACCTATCTTTACAGATATGTTCTGTCTCACTTCCGTTTCCGTCTCCCAGCCTGTATGTATTTTCACATGATTAACACATTTTTAACACATTTTTAACACATTTTTAAAACATTTTTAACTTTAAAAACACAGGTACCAAAATCAGTACGTGTATGATAACTAATAGGACCTATTTCGTGAGGGGTATCAAGTTTCTAATATGCACCACTTCAAATTACAGCATCTTTAATTTTCAAGGCTGAATATCTAAAAAAGTATAGCTTTGAGATATTCAGTAAACAATTGCTTTGAATATACAATTGTAAACAACATAAAACAATTAATTGCTTTGAGTATACAATTCTAAATAATCTAAAAACACAAAAATACTAGGCTTGAAACAAAAATAACCTAGAAAACGAAAAGTTTATGAAATTTATGCATGAAAAAAATGCTTAAATTTGCCCAAATCTGCTGGTGTATCTTAATAAAAGTTAAGCCTTCTCTGTCATGAGTCTAATGTGACTATTTAAAATATTTTTAAGTACATAAAATTATGCATCGTTTTAGCTTGTTTGCAAGAAGCTAAATACATAGCTTGTTTGCAAATTGTTGGTAACTTTAACGGTTTTTTTTATATATTTAGTTTTTGGTTAAGAAGGGCTGCCATTGTGAAATTGTACGAGATAGAAACTTGATACCTCGCAAAACATTAGGTTTTATTAGGCATCCATCATACTTGTGCTAAGTTTGAATTTGGGACCTCAAACAGTTTAAAAATTATGATGGGTTATGTGAAAAATACATAATCAGACAGACGAAAACCGGAACGAGTTAGACCATATCCACAATTGCATGTTTTGTTGGATTTTAAGTGCTTAATAACCTGAAAAGTTTTTGGACAATCGAAGCTGGACACCCTGCATGTGAGTGTCTCCTAAGTACGTTAGTTACTGTAAAAAAGGTCCGATCTTAATGATATTTGGTACGGACTTTAACGTGGCCAGGACGAGTTCGAAAGCTAGTCCGAGCATACAACCGTCAAAGGTAAAAAGGGGATAAAACCCAAAAAATTGTAATTTTCTTTTATATAGAACAATCAATATGGACAAATTTTTATTTCCGCCATTGAATTACACTTAGAAAAACAATTAATTGTATTTTGAGTCATCGCGCCAACTAGATCTAGAAGGGGCAAACACAGTACATTGTTCTCATGTTATTCTTATAAGAAATACAAAAAATCTATACCTCACTTATCCCTCAAAATGTCGCATTAGAACTATGTTTGTGGCTCCATATAATTGTGATTTACTACTTTCACCCAAGACCCCCAACTTTAGCGAATTTCCCTGAAGGGAAGCAGCTGTTACCGTAGGTCAAGCAAGACCTAAGCCTGAGACTATGATAAATTTTCGTTTTAAGGCCCCACACAATATAACCAAACGGGAACCGAAAGAAAAAGAGAAAGAGTAATTCTTTGACTCCTTTTTTATCTCACTTGTGGCGTATATTTATGGCACAGTTTATATTCTGGATTAGTAATTAGTATTTTAATAAGATTCAACGTTTATGTTTTAAGAGTGAACCGAGTATTGATTGTTTCAGATAAAGTAAAAATTCAGTCTTCCAATCAGTTTATCCCGTACCCCCCCCCCCCCACAGTTCTCTCCCTTTCTCTTTCATTCCTTGATTCCCTTCCTCTCTACTTCCCTTCCTTTCTACCTTCTTTCCTTCCCTCCTTTTCACTTTCATTCTCTTCTTACCACCTCCCCTCCCTCCTTTCCTACCCTTTTGACTTTTTTCCCTCCTCCCCTCTCTTCCTATCACCATCACTAAAATTTTGATATTTTACCCATTCTCCACCAATAAAAATCACAATCTGAATGTAATGTCCAGTCGTACTCCAGTTGCACGTCAGTTACTTCTTTGGATGGTAGACACTCGATGTTTTCTGTCCTTTTTATCAGCAAATTGTAATCTCTTTACCTTTAATTAAGCGAGAAATTTTCATTTGAATGTGCCATCTTTAACTTTCTCCAAATAGTCCTGATTTCAATCAAATACTGTAATACTGTTCAATACCACTGAAAACCATAACAAATTAAAACCATAGTTGATCATGACGGGTATACTTAATTAGTAATGGTAAGAATTTACCGTTTATTTGTTTTTCTTTGCTTTATATTTTATCAGATGACAGAAAAACAACGTATATTTTTACCCACTTTTAGCAATCATATGTGTTTCTACATCTAATCTTTACTCAACTAAAAGTAGCTTGTGATATTAACTGCAAATGTTGCTACCTTTGTTTACATTTTCCTTGTTATTCTATTACCAAAAAAGAAACTCATAAGCCCAATGTTAATTTTTTTGAAATTTTAAATTCAATTTTCTCTAAGTCTAAAAGAATAATTTAAATTACAATGAGATTCTGCAAATCTACAGAAAAATACAATTTTATCAGTGTTCTTAGATATTTGCTACGTTGCACACAGACTGAGGAAAAAGGAGGACAAAAACCTTATGGAAAAAATGGTTGTCTATTAATATAAAGATGATAAACCAAATTATGTCTTTAAAAAATCTGATTATAATATGAGAACTTAGAAATAATAACTAATAGTAACAATAATCAAATAGAATATAATGTGAAGAATGGATACAAACGCCAATTATGTGATATTGAAGAAAGACAGCCGTTGTCCTGCGAGCTTTAACAACAGAATTTAAGTTAAATTTAACAATACAATATTTCCGTGGCTAATTAAATATTTTCTGGTATTAAACTAATTAAACTGGTATTAAACACCTCGCATCATGATATATGACACTCGGTTGTATATGAGAGAGAAGTAGAGCTATTTGATATCGTTTAGCTCTGATAAATTATTGCCTCTATTAAAATGTCGTTATTCCCCCTCAATTGAAGATTATTTGCTAATTTTTAATAGAATAAAATAGCATCCTGCACATGGAAACTTCTTTATATTCCAAAAAGAAATATTGATCCAGCTATTTCATAGAATTATTTTCAGTACTAAATAAAAGGCTTTGCCTCGCATCCACAAATTTAGTGCCAAAAGAGTAAACAAATTCCAAAGTAGTAAAAAGTGCAAATGTGTTATCCCGGAAACAAAATTCTTCAAAAGTTCTATTATTTTACTGACTTTTAAGCAATTTCCTATAATTGAAGTTGTGCCCTACATCATTGACTTTAAATCTCTTAAAGGGGGGTAAACCCCCCAAAAATGGGTTTTTTGAGTGTTTTACGTATAAAAATAAAAATAATACAATTTTTATTAGCACCATTGAATTCAGCTAAAAAAACAAACAATTTAGTATTTTGAATCACTGCTCTATGTCCATTGGTTACCGAGATATTGCAAGTGGAAAACACAGTACGTTGTCCCAATGTTAACCTTATGGGAAATAAGTAAAATTTTGTATCTCGCTTATTTCTCAACATATCTTGTTAAAACTTGGTAAAGGGCTTCTTCTAGGTCAGATCTACTAAATATTGAATTAAAACCACCCACTTTTCATACACCCGTAGCAGCAAACCCGCATACTCATTCCCCATGTTATTCTTATGGAGCTTACAAAAACATGAAAAATTTCGCTATGTTGGATTTAAATATGTTGTTTTGTATTTGAAATTCGCTGAGTATGCACGTCTGCTGCAACGGGGGATATTTTAATATTTAGCTAAATACAAAGCTGAGTAAGCCAACATTAAATGGGAGTCCGATATCAGTGTTTATCTTTGTTAGCTACCTACATTCTCTGTTCCTGACATTATACAAAGACCTTTAGTGGAGTAACTCGAGTAGCCTTATATTCATGTCTTTCTGTTACAAATATCACCCTTCTTTGAATGACTTTTGGAGATAGATTTTGTACTAAGAGAAGAGACTCGTAGACAATATGTCTCTGCTTATTTGCATTACAGAAATAAAAACTAAAAGTAATCTATGATAAAATTAATCAAATATTACGTTACCCGCTTGGTAAGTACCGTTTTACAGGGTGACTATAATAGTTCTCGCACGAGCTGGGGGCGAGTGCGCCGTTTTCATGCGTATGAGGACGGTATAACTTCACAGGCGTGTTACGTAGATATTTTTACATCATACCATACCATACCATAAAAAACACATATTCTTTTAAACATAACACATATTTTGCATCAATCACTACGTGTTTCAATCCTTTAAATCTAACTCGTACATTTAACGTGGTATTCAGCTTTTCATTGACTTACGTTTCTATTCAGAAGTGCATGGAACATTTATTTTTATAGTTATCGACAAAGATTAAGGTTCCTTACACAAATAAGGTACATAAAAATGTTGTTTCTGTGTAGTATGATTTGCAAACATATAACTGGAATCCATGTATTCCTATAATCAAAATCATTATTTCCCTGACTTTAAGCCATCTGTTTGTTTTAATATAACAACTCTCACAATATATTAATAGCAACTTGTTTGTTTAGCAAAATGTATGTTTATTTGTTTTTTTACAAATTAGTTTTACTAAGAAAAGACGTAAGTACCATTGAAAAAAAAACTGTTTCACTTGATTCAAAATAATAACGCCAGGCAAATTGTCTAGAGAGTTGGGTAGGCACTCGGAGTATATCGTTTTGTCAGAAATATACTGTACATACGAGTTTATGTCTCTTATACAGGTTTGCTTACTCAATGAGGTCAACATAAACCATAACATGACATTTAAACACAGATCTCTTCGAACTCTTCATTAACTATCTTTATAATTTCTTCAATTTGCTGGTTATTTACTTAACATTAGAAACATGATGATAAATGTTTAATGACGTTTATTTTAATTATTTGCCGTTTTATTATTCAAGATATAAAAAAATCTTGAAAAAAGAACGTCACAGTTTGCATATATATGGTGAATATTAGTTTAAGCACCCGAGGGGAGCGCGAACACCGACGAATAATTAGCTCCAGTTTCCACACATCCTAAATAAATAGTCGGCTCCCAAAAAAGTGCATAAGATTATCCGAACAAGGTTTCGAAATACATAGAAAAAGGTGTAGCTTTAGAACATGAATACCAATTAAAATAAAGTCAAAATTTTAAAAATATTCAAGAAGCTAGTTTTAGGTCTAATTTTTTGTATCAACATGATCAATTAATAATTGCAGATGAAATGTGTTTTTCGATAGGTAAAACTAGTTCAGGAAAAATAGTGTTAAATTCTAGAATTTTCGTTTAACAGGCTTAAAATTGGTCGAGAGATCGCACCAATCAGCTGGGATCATCTTACTAAAATTAAAAAAAAAATCTTACTTGGACAACATGCCGCTATCTTGGAAAAATTATTTTTGGACCGTGTTTCTCTGAACATTTTTCATTAGCACAAAACCCATAAGAGATACGAAAAAAGTGTAACTGGCATTTTTTGTAGAAAATTAATTTTTCAATAAAATGAGAATAAATATGCACAAAAAATATTAATAATAACTGCTGATAATTTTCTAAAATGTTGTAATTCTAATACCCCTGTCATAAGGAACACGTGTAATTTATTATGTTAAATACGTTCCAAAAGGGGCAAATCCCTTTGACCTTAATGAATAATAAATTATATCCAAAGAAACCTGACAAAACATTCAGTTGTATGACACTTTTGAAATCACTCACACTCACAAATCAAAATTGGTTCACAATAAAAGCGTGGGTAAGCTCAAATAAATGATTTCTAAGGTAATATTTATACATTTTCCTTAAGGAATATTTTTTTTGTGATCTACATGATGTGAGTAAATATTTGTACTCCTTTTGTTGGAAATTGTTTTTTCTACAAAACTGCCATTTACACTTTTTTGTATCTCTTATCGTTTTCGTGCTAATTAAAATTTTTTTAGAGAAACACGGACCGGAAATGGGTTTTCCCAGATGGTGGCATGTTACCCAAGTCGGATTTTTTCTGAATTTTCATATGATGATCCCAGCTGTATGTACGAATTCTCCACCAATTTTCAGCCTGTCAAATTAAAATTCCGCTATTACGCCATTTTTGCATTATTTTCCTGAACTAAACGTATAATTACTGAAAATAAATCATACACAGTTTGGATAGTATTTCCAACCCACCTCCAGCATTAAAGGATTGAATTTTAAGTGGAAAGTACGAGAAGTTCTAAGAACGAATAGCTCCGATTTGTTGTTTACAAAAATTAAGGAATTTAAGTTATTTATCATAATTACCCCCAATGGAGTTTAAATAGTACTAACATAAGTAGTTAAAATTATTGCTCTACCACTAAGTCTGACAGATCATTCAATTGAAATTTAATAGTTTAGTAATTAAATAAAAAACATCAATATTTGATTAGTAAGGTACTTTTTGTGTTTTTGGTTTATGAAGTACATATTGTTATAAAATACACCATCCGGGAAACAGTCCGCTTTACTAGGTACGCGAGATAATAACTCGTTTAATAACGTAGTTTAATAATAACGTACCCTTCTAATTTTAGTAACTCTAATAAAAATAATTTCCGACATTTTTCAGGTTAGTGTGTGTGATTATTGATCATTCATATTATTTTTCCATGTTTCATTTTTCATTATGTATACGTAATTATGAAAAATGTCAAATTAAAAGCCAACTGTACTGTATGAATATGTCGTAGCCAATTGCTGTGATGGGGCACTTCATGAAGTGTCTAGCGCTACTCGGGTATTTCATGATATGCCCAGCTCGTCTGAGCACCTCTGTAGAAATGACAGTATGTGACCAACAAGACTGGGCACTTCATGATTTGGGCACTTGCCGTAATTATTGCTTTTGCATCATGTGTCCAGCTCAGATGTTAGGCACTTGCTGTAAAAACGTAAAACTGCGGTTTACGTCCCTTTTAGTAGTACTATTCGATGTACTATTTTTATTACATAAGAAAAGAACATTTTAAAATAATGTTATAGAACATTCATAAAAAGATTGTCTACCACTAAGTCTGACAGATCATTCAATTGAAATTTAATGGTTTAATAATAAAATAAAAAACATCAATATGTATTAACAGGAAATTTTTTAAATGTGTTAATGTTTTAATTAACTACCTAATTAGTTAGTTACCCTCAATAAAACTTCAGTAATAAATCAAATTTAAAATATAGCAGAGCACAACAAATTTACATAAACTGTCAAAAAGACTTCCGTACACAAATTAATAAAAACAATCTACAGTTACTCCTTTGGCATCAAAAGTGTAATTATTTATGTCAGGCCCAGATATTATTCTTTGATTTTTTATTTATAAAATAACGGAATGCAGAGTTTCAAGATTCTAGTTGGAACGTACTTCGACTGGTCCATAAAACGCGAGTAGCCTATGTATGTAGTATTTGACATATACTCGTATAATATAAGATAACCGTAATAGTTTTATTTTTAAATGACATTATTTTCGTAGGTGAGGTTAGGTTAGGTTAGATTTTGGGCTTCTCTCACCTATAGCGTGAGACTGTTATGTGTGTGTACAGTGTGTAAATTAAGTATGGAAACAAATCTGTATTTTTTCATCCGAAGGAGATAGAGATATTTTGTTTGTGGCGTTGGTTGTTAGTCCAGGTTCCTGATTTTTTGACATCGAAAATTTGTTTTCATCTCCCTTACAGGGTGGGGGATAAGGGGTGACTTAATTTTTTCAAATAGCAACCCCTATTGAGTGACCCCTCATTTTGAAGGGTTTGTCAAAATAAATAAAATGGCGCAAGCCCGAGGTCAATACCTCAACTCTAACCCAAATGGCAGCCATTTTAAATTTTCAGATGAACACACGAGATTAACTATGGATACCTAAATTTACCTTTTAAGCGGGTTACATTGGGCAAGTTAAACTCTGGATACCATTATTAGATGGAAAAGTGGACGTTTTTGTCTCATTCTTGATTTTGCCTCATCCCCCAAAATAGGGTGTTTTGGGGGCAACCCCCTAAATGTTAATGTAAACCCCTACTGAGTGACCCCTCATTTTGAAGGGTTTGTAAAAACATAAGCAATGGTGCAAACCTAATATCAATATGTCACCCTTAGCCAATGTGGCAGGTATTCAAAAAAGTGATTGGGTAAAAAGCACCTACTTCTCTTATTCCAAATTTTGGATGTCTTTTTGGGATCGACGCGGATATTAATTTAAATCATGGTTTTAAGTTTGAAAAAGGCTATAAAATGAGGGATGACTCAATATGGCTGCTATGGCAGGCATTAAATATGAAATGGGTGAAATGGGTGTTTTTCACGCAATCAAATCTTTGAATGACTGTCATTTTGGCTAGGGGTGATATATCGACTTTAAGTTTGCACCACTGCTTATGTCTTAACAAACCCTTTAAAATGAGGGGTCACTCAATAGGGGTTTGCATTTGAAATTTTGGGGCTACCCCCAAAACACCCTATTTTTGGGGCTGGGGAAAATCAGGAATAAGGCGAAAACATCCACATTTCCATCTAAGATTGGTATCCAGAGTTTAACTTGCCCAATGTAACCCGCTTAAAAGGTAAATTTAGGTATCCATAGTTAATCTCGTGTGTTCATCTGAAAATTTAAAATGGCTGCCATTTGGGTTAGGGTTGAGGTATTGACCTCGGGTTTGCGCCATTTTATTTATTTTGACAAAACCTTTAAAATGAGGGGTCACTCAGTAGGGGTTGCTATTTGAAAAAAGTAAGTTACCCCTTACCCCCCAACCTGTGAGGGGGATGAAAAATAAATTTCGAGGTCAAAAATTCCGGAACCTAGGTTAACAACCAACGCCACTAACAAAATATCTCTATCTCCTTCGGTTGAAAAAATACAGATTTGTTTCCATACTTAATTTACACACTGTATATGTGTTTTATGTGTTTTAAGTGTTTTCAAGAACAATTGACGGCGTTGGAATTCCATCATTTCAACAAAAAATTGAACATACAGCTCCGCAGAAAATTTACCAAGGTGAGAGAAGCCCAAAATAGAATAAGTTTCGTAATAGTTTTGTAGATTTTATTCTTTTAGTAAAAGGAATTTATATGTTTTGTCTCTGTAAAATATTCTAGAGATCTTCTATTGATATTTTGTAATCATAACTCTAAAAACTGAAAAGGCCGTCAATTAAAATTTTTGAATTTACCTTATTTTAGCTTTTTCAGAGAAAACGTTTTAAAATTCTTCATTAGAATGCATATAGAGCATATAGAGAATATTTGAGCCAAGATTCATGGCCTAAAGCCCTATATTGGTTTAGAAAATAAGCTTTGAAAACTAAAAATGGCCGCCATTTTGAATTTAACAATATATCCTATTTAGCCTTTTGAGAGAATTATTTTAAAATCAGTTCTTAGTGCGTATCTGGAGCTTATAATGATTTATTGTGCCAAGTTTCATGGTCCAAAGCCCTATAGTTTTTGAGAAAATTTGATCAGTGAGTGAGTGAGTTAGTCAGTCAGTCAATAAGTCAATGTTTTTGGCTTTTATATATAGATGGAGTGATCGACTTTAATCATCTATTACATTTTTATTATAAACTTTTAAGCGTTTAGTAGATTGAATTTACTATATTTTTCGCTTTAAAATATTCTGTAGACCTTTCCAGCCAAACTTATTTTCAATCATAAGCTTTAAAACTGAAAAGACCACAATTTTATTTTAAATGTTGTAATGTACCATTTTTTAGCGGTTCAAGGAAAATATTTCAAATTTTCGTTCTCTGTACGCTTCTATTGCCTTCAGAGAATGTTTGTGCCAAGTTTATTGGCTCAAAGCAAAAAAGGTTATGAGAAACTGCTAGTCAGTAAAATTGTTTTGCTATATACACAAATGGTAAATAATAATCTTGAATTTCTAGTTATTTTAGGGTTATGATAGATAATTTTGACTCAAGAAGCTAATAACAAGCAGGTTTTAATAGTCTATTTTTTACCTAATTTTCAGGACTTAATAGTTAATCATAACTACTGGAGTGATAAGAAAGTTATAACTGCTGAGATCAGGACTTGTAAAGTTATTGTAACATCTGGTTGGCTGCAACTTACAAATGGTGCATATTAACATTATTATTGTTTATCGGAACACACGTTTAATGGTGAAATATAAAATAGGCCTATCGAAGACTCTACAATTGGAGACATAAAGAAGTATGTCCTAAAGTAATACAGTAGTGTCGTGAAGTATGAAAGAGTAATCCTAATCTTGTAAGATTAGGACATCGTAACTTTCGACCTCGGCTTAAAAAACTTTACCTCGTACAAAAAGCGTCACTTTAGTCCCTAATAATGAAACATAATATTCTTAATAATTGCCCCTTTAGAGAATATTTTATCAAAAATATAAACATTTATCCTTGAATTTTCCTACCAAGACTTTTTATTCAAGAATGGTTGTTGATGGGAATCAGACTTATGGTTTTCTCAAAATATCTGGATGATCTGGCCTTTTTCTTATAAATATAAGAAAAATAATATAAGAGTACTATTTTGGTTTTTAAGTGGTTAGCGGAATATATTGAGCTGTATAACGAAAAATTCAGTTCATCACAATAAACTACAATTGCTTTTAGTTACTCGGTCATTTTTCGACCTCGGCTCGAAAAACTTGACCTCGAATGAAAAGCGTCACTTTGGTCCCTCATAGTGAAATATAATATGTTAAATAAACATTACAATCGAATACATAATGATAAAATACTTTTGATATTTCTGAATTTATAAAGATCTTCAACAAGATCTTTTACGGTTTTAACATGTGGAAACCTCACAACGGGGTAGTTACTACTTGAATGATTACTTGTGATATTTCTAGAGGCATGTTCATAAAAAAGTCATTATTTTTAAACAATTCGACGAAATATTAATGTCAAAACGTGAACGTAGTTAGTACAAAAATATGTTAATTTAAAATGTAAATATATTGTATGATTCAGTCATAACGGTGTGTAAGATGTACTGCATCTGAGACAAATCAATTGCGATAAAGATTTTTTAATATTACCAAAGGTAATAAAATAATCCATCTGTTTTTAATATTTAAGTAATAAGAATAATTTACCTTCATAACGGTGGTTATTTTGCTCTAAAAATAAAACCCAATTAAAATACACGAATTTATCTCTTATAATATAATGTTGGTTTAATTAGTTAAAAGCCCCTTTGTCGCTGCGAATTCTGACACCGTCACTGATCCAACACAAAACACCAACAGAGCACTGGGGAAAGGGTCTTTTAAAATATACAATGCTGGCAGCTAATGGCGTTAATTGGAATGAGGCAGCAAAAACGTTATCCTAACACATCTCCCTTAACCAACCAGGGGCTATAAGAACGACAATGGGTTCGAGATACTTAAAAAGGAGTGATATAAAGAAATATTACTTCCGATATTTAAACATATAAACATATAACATATACATTACATATAAACATAGAATATTACAAGAAGGTAAAATAATTCATGAACGAACGGGGTGAAGTAAATTGTGTTAGAAGAATCAAAGTTGTCCCAACTCTGTAGGTATGTGTGTGGGTATGTAATGCGAGAATTAAAAAAACGTTCGCTGATTATTTTCAATTTTTCTAAACATTTAATTGCTCACTGTAAATTTATTACCATTAAATTATCAAGTAAATCACAATAAAAATTTTAAAAAAAATTTTAAATTGAAAATGCATAAAGTAAACTTTAGCAAACAGTTTTCATGAAACTATGGGATGCAAATCCAAAATGAAATATATGTCGCATATTCAACCAGTAGTTGGGTTATGAAATTTAAAACGTCTTTTGTGTCTTTTTTAGTATTCCATGGTATAATTAAAGTTTTTCTTTCCTAAAGTTATTTTATCGCAATGGAATCGGCCTGCTACTGTTTGTGAGTTCATCCAAATGCGAGATAAAAGAGCGTTTGATCAGTATATTTAATTATATTTGATTGAATAATTATGTTGGCGTTTTATTATGCATTATTATGAAAAGCCAAAAATATATATCAATAATGATAGTCTGTACATGGGTGTTCAAAAAGACTGACAACGTCTAAATATTTTTTATTAATCAATGCTGAACTATGAAACTCTAAAATTACGACCTCAATGTAGTTACTGGTTTTTTGGTAATTTAAGCCGTCTGTTTTCTCTTTTGGGGGACGTTCAGTGAAGAAAGTCTCCAAAATCTTAAATGTATGAATAGGTCAAATTAAACCTCATTTTAAAGGTCTTTATTTGGTAATATAAGTGATTCTTTAACACATTGACACAAACCCTACTGAAAAAGGACAATTCGTTTGGAAATGGCAGCCTCTCAAAGTTTGTAAGATTTTAACCCTTGAGTACTGGCGTGGGGTGTTTTAAAACCCCAAGGTCAGGAATTTTCGCTCTGGCACCTAAAATAGCTATCAGCAATGCTGTGCATCCTAGTACCTTCAATTACATCCCCCTTCCCCTGTTAGTTTAGTTTTTGTTAGTTGTTAGTTGTATCCACATTCTGTTGTGGGTGAAACTCGCCCTAGGGTGCACCAGAGGTCCCCGCGCCAGAGGTTATGTTTTTGTGTACGGCGGAGATTTTTACATGTTATCAATTATCATTAGAAAGTAAAGTTTATTTTATTCATTTCATTTTTATTAATTCTTATTAGTTTTCAAACATGAATAATAAAAAGCCGATGTGTGTGAGCCAGATGAAAACTGTTTCCCAAGAGTGTTGGAACCCCAAGATTTTCGGAGTAATATGCTTATCGTAACCAAAAATGTACAGGGTTCTTTGTATTTTTTAAGATTTTATTGAGTTTGTTCAAAATAAAAATATACATGGCGATTGTTTTGTTTTCTACCAAAAAACTTCCATATTTTAGTAACATTTTAGATGAGTAAGTTTAGGTACAAAAAATAAGCAATCTATTGTTAGTATACAAATAACGAAATAACATTAATTTTTCTCTTGTTTTCATCGGTAATTTACAAGAATTTAAGTTTCAAAACATTTTGAATTGCAATTTAAAATTTTCATACAATTTTAAATAAACCTTACATTCTCAACTACAATTTTCAAAATTTAAAATTTTTCTCTTTTTATAATTAAACTAGTGGCTTGAAGGGGCTAAAAGCCCCTAATGAGGGAAAATTCAAAACTTATTTACTATAGTACAAAATACCTTCATAGCTATAAACTGGATCTACCTTATATTAATATCTAGCCTACCACATGATTTTCAATATAGTATCAGCATCACATGTTTTATGTAAACAAAGCAGAAGTTTTTAGATCCCAATGCTTTATAAATGGCAGATATTTTATGTTATTTCTCGTTTTCTGGTGCATTTCCAGCAATTTAAGTATTTTTCCCGCCATCACGGAATAGAGACCTTTAATTTAAGCCCTCTCCCATCTTTCTACGACTTACCGGACGCCCACAATTTTGACGCAAAGAATCGCCTTACGAAATTAAATATATGATTTGTGTTCATCTACTTTTAATTGATTAATAACAGTTAAAAGCATTCCAAACTATAAGGATATCTAAGGCTTTGTAAAAATGCGTGTTTAGCAAGATTTTTACAAAAAATTTTAAAACGGGGGTCCTGCAAATCCTTGCGTCAGTAGTAGTATGTTAAGCTATATTATACCCTGAGTGGTTTAGCCTATTAGTTGACAACGTAGCGCATTAGTTTGTGATATTCATTTTTAGTAAGCTTTACATAAGATTACAATGTCACTGGGTGAGACAGAGTGAATTCCAATGATGAAGGGTTATAAAGCAGCTTGCTCAATTAAATATACCAATTAATAAAAAATCAACATAAACCGCACGGCGCTTTAGAGAGAGCGGTTCTGTATAAGATCGGCCAAGATCCGGACAGCCAAAATCAGCAACCAATGAAGAAATGGCCCCTGAAACACTCAGTGTTCCGTATGAAAATCATCACACCTTTATTGAAAAATCAGTACTGTATGTAGGTAGGTGTTTACACAGGTTCCATTCATAAAATATTTCAAAAAATAAATTACATCCGTATGAGAAACAACTTCACCAAAAACTAAATGAAGATAGACAAGAGGCTGCAATTCTGTGAAACTGTAATGAACAAAATGTATCCTCGAAGAAAACTTTCTAAAACTTGTCCTGTTTCCTGACGAGGCATAATTCTGTCTGAATGGTACTGTGAATCGACATAATTCACGTTATACTGGTCTTAGGAAAACCCACGGTAGATGGCACAATCACGCACGCAACACTCACAAAAGTATATGTCTAGGCAGGGTTGCTTATAACTCGTGTTTTGGATCCGTATTTCATACAAGGGAACTTAAATGCCATCACTTATGTTAAATTACTGCAAACTAGGGTGTTACTTAGGGAATACTGGCCGGGCCTTGAGTTTGAGGATATCTGGTTCCAGCAAGATTGGGCTGCGTGTCAGAGGATTGTTAGATCATGTTTTTGAGAACAGATGGATCGATAGAAGGGGTACAATCGAATGGCACCAAGATCCCACGCTCTTAGACATTCTTAGATTGTTTTGTGGGGCGTTCTGAAGGGCAAAGTCTATGAAACTAAGCCGGCCAGCATTGAAGCTATAAAGCTGGAATGGTAGAAGAGGCACAATATTACGGAAGAAGTGATTGATCATTTTGTTAAGATTAGGTCAGTGCATATAGCACACCTGCCAAACAGCATCACTTCGAGGCACCTACTGTCATACCTTCCAAGGTTTAATTATTTTTTAATAATTACTAGATAGCACGCAGCTCGAAATCAAACAAAAATTCTTTTATAAAAGAATAAAGGGTAAAGAGCCTACTTATATACTTTTAAAGTTTAATCAAAGGGATAAATTATATAACAAAATTATGCTAAAATACTGAAACTTTTAAAGTTTATTTGATTTGTCGCAGGAGTTTCCGGTAAACGAGTTTTTGGGAAACACCTTCATTTTCCGATGTTCTCTTGTTTCTGAAATGTATATTTTAATAACGGCAAAAGATCGAGCTCTGCAACATGTAGCTGACCGAGAGCAGACACTGGCGCCGGCGTGAGCCATGACCTCCTTTCTTTAGGAACAGCCCCTGCAACTTATTGATAATTATTACCAAAACTGGAATTATAGGGAACCTTTCCTTTGTGGAAACAACATGTAAATGACGCATCATCTCTACCAGTCTTTTCATTCTTGAAATACATCTCATCGCAATGAAAACCTTTTAAGTTCATTGGTCTGAGGTTGGAAGGAGCATCAAATGTTACATTGGGAGGGTGATGCCAGCGGTTGCGATCGTATTCCCTCCGACCGGTCAATGTTCGTTTTTTTCTTATTTGTGGCATTATAACTGCACCAAATACAAAAAGAAATTGGCTCAAGTTAATAAAACTTAAAAAACTATGCTGAAATGTATTGAGATATCCTAAACTATATTGTAAAACTGGTAAGTGCAATGTTTAAGCCCTTTAAAACATTGCACTTTATAACATTGCACACTTCATAACATAACCTAAATTACATAATAAATTTTTTTTAGGAAATTTGTTTATAACCTTTTTTTGTCACGTTTTAGAAACCATAGCAGCTGTAATAAACGGTATCAGGAAACTGACACATACTTTCTCCCTTAATTTAAAACCAGAAAACATATTTAGTGAAATAAAACAAAATAACAATTAATTATCACACAAATATATACCATATGTTATCAAAATCGGTTAGTAAATAACGGAGATATCGGTTTTTAAATATTTGCTACAAGAATAACACTGGACAACATACTGCGTTTACCGCCGAACTAAAATATGAATTATCTCCGCAACCAGATGACGTAAACTAATGATTCAAAATACTAGATTATTTAGTTTTTCAAGTCAAATTTAATGGTTGCAAGTATATTTTCTTTAGAGGTCACAGATTTTGTGAAATTTGAAAATATGAATTTTTTAACACTTAAACCCCTATAACTTCTGAACCTGAATTTTTACAGACATGCAGGTCATTTTTTTTTGTCATCCTAAGCACTGAAAACCAAGAAATGTTTATCAAAATCGTTAGAGCCGTTTTTGAGAAATTTGGATTTTTGTCATTTTTTTATGGGTTTTTATGGGGTAAATACCCTTAAAAATCAAAAATTTAAAAAAATGAAAAATACGCCTGGAGATACCACGGCTTTATACCTACATGCCAAATTTCATGAAAATCGGACCACTGGTGTCGTATCTAGCTTTGCTTACATCCACACACACAGACAGACAGACACCACGCCAAAAACCACTTTTTTGGATTCAGGTAGCACTAAAACGAATACATCTACTAACAACTCAAATTCGAAAATTTTGACGAAAACAATACTTCCTCCATATACTATGTATAGAGGGGAGAAAGTAAAAAGAGCCCTTTTCAAAAATTAATTATAAGTGCTGCAATATGTAGTTTACCTGTAGAAATATTTCAGAGCATGACCGTAAGTTCAGTTTGTAAACAAAGTGAACTAAGGTTGCTCAAATGTCGACGAATAGCGCTACTGTTCCAAAGCTTCAACCCTGTACTGTACTTTAACGACGCCTTTTTTTTAAATTCTGAAGCGTTGACAAATCTACACAAAAATCCCTTTAATTTGACACCTCAAACGTTAAAATTCGCCCAGCCGTTATTGAGGTCGGAATTTGAAAAAGAAAACCGCTTGCGTATTAATATATATATATAGACTGCCTTACAAAGTAAGTAATTGAAACGTAAACAGCTTATATACTGTTAGTTCAATTTTATTAGTAATGATAACTGCCCCCAATTACATCTGAGCACGCCTCTCGCCTCACGTTTTTTAAACAATTAAATCGACCATCAGTGATATTTCCTATCCCTCTACACTCCAGCTGTGAAATTCTCCAAGCTAAATCACTATCATAACCAACACGGTTGAGTTTCTCTTCTGCCTCTTTATCTCCAAGTTAACAAACTTTGAGAGGCTGCCATTTCCAAACGAATCGTCCTTTTTCAGTCGGGTTTGAAGCAATATATTTCTCTGATAAAGACCCTCAAAATTAGGTATAATTCGATCCATGGTTACATTTAAGATTTTGGAGATTTCCTCTACAGGACGCCCCCCCCCCTTCAAGCGAAAAAGACGGTTTAAATGGCCAAAAAGCCAGTAACTATGCTGGGGACGTAATTCTAGAGTTTCATAGTTTCACGTTAGTTAATTAAAACATATACCGCGTTGACAGACTTTTTGAACAACCGGTATATTTGAAGCTTATGGCCTCGGACACCGTTGGCTCGTTTTCCATGAAACTTAGTACATATATCTACAATTTTACAGAGAAGACTAATCAAGAAGTTATTTAGAGAAGGTTTGTAAGCCAACCGTAGAAATCGTCCTGGCTTTACAGGGTTTCTACCCAGTGGCCCAAAAGGGCACCATTATTAACCTTATGTATAGGTATTATTTACAGAAAAGCTAATGACATGTTTATACTTGAATATGTAGTCAAATATATCCATCTAGTAGTTCATAAATGTGTAGTCTAAATATTCCACTTGTTCTCTTTGTGCTTATAATCTATTGTTATTACAATAATCTAATGGAAAACTCACGAACGCCGAACCATTGTTAATGTAAGTTGAAAATTCACGTCATATTGTTTGATGACAAATTACGGAAGTTTTTGATGGAGTATTATTACGCCTAAAACCTAACTTCACTCATTTATGATACTTACCCTACACTTATTAAAATATCTTCCAAAAACAAGCGAAATCTTCATAAAATAGACACCAATATAGACTGAAAATAAACGGTATCAGGAAACTGACACATACTTTCTCCCTTCAAGTAATTTAAGACCAGAAAACATATACAGTGAAATAACACAAATTAGCAATTAATTGTCACACAAATATATACCAAATTTTATCAAAATCGGTTAGTAAATAACGGAGATATCGGTTTTTGAATATTTGCCATAAGAATAACATTGGAGAACATACTGCGTTTACCGCCAAACTAAAATATCAATTATCTTTGCAACCAGTTGACGTAGACTAATGATTCAAAATATTAGATTGTTTAGTTTTTCAAGCCAAATTTAATGTTTGCAAGTATATTTTCTTCAAACGTTACAATTTTTGTGAAATTTGAAAAATATGAATTTTTTTAACACTTAAACCCCCATAACTTCTGAACCTGAATTTTTACAGACATGCGGGTGGTGTCATTTTGTTTTTCATCCTAAGCACAGAAAACCATGAAACTTTTATCAAAATCGTTAGAGCTGTTTTTGAGAAATTTGGATTTTTGTCATTTTTTATGGGTTTTTATGGGGTAAATACCCTTAAAAATCAAAAATTCAAAAAAATGAAAAATACGCCTGGAGATACCATGGCTTTATACCTATATGCCAAATTTCATGAAAATCGGTCCACTGGTGTCGTCCCTAGCTTTGTATACATCCACACACACACACACATACATCCACACACACACACACACACACACACACACACACACACACACACACACACACACACACACACACACACACACACACACACACACACACACACACACACACACACACACACACACACACACACACACACACACACACACACACACACACACACACACACACACACACACACACACACACACACACACACACACACACACACACACACACACACACACACACACACACACACACACACACACACACACACACACACACACACACACACACACACACACACACACACACACACACACACACACACACACACACACACACACACACACACACACAGACACCACGCCAAAAACCACTTTTTTGGATTCAGGGAGCACTAAAACGAGTATATCCACTAACAACTCAAATTCGAAAATTTTGACGAACACAATACTTTCTCCATATACATTGTATAGGGGGGAAAAAGTAAAAGTGATTAATAGTTGGTGGAATGTACGGGGGAAAAAACTGGGGATTAAATATTACTCTTGGTTTCTGGACGATAGAGAAGTGTATTCACCATTAATAAATTTTAACAATCGCAATAGATTTCGTCAGGAAATTGTATCATAACAACGCATTTAGGAGGATTGGGAGGATTGGGACAATCATAATGCACAGGCTGTTCATGCCTAAATAACTAACCGCTAACAAGACTAAAATCTAAATTAACATTTAAAAACTGAACACTTAAAAATCTTTCAAGCTACATAAAAGTCACTTTTTTTATCAACAAGACAAGTAAAACATCAGAACATCTTTTATGTTTGTCTAAGAGAAAGAAAAATCTGATTTTTGCGGACATTCGCCATCACTGATTACTTGCAAACCGTGTTTATATTGTTTAACTATAGACCTGAATAGTGACATATAACATCAAAATAAGTGTCCATGTCTATGTGGTAACGAATACGGCAGTCTAATATATATGAGGGATATTTATGGAGATTGGTTTTCATTGTACTCTAGTAATGTATGTCAATATCAAGCAATTATTTCAGCAATATACCAAGAAATAATATCCAAAATAAAATAGGGTATCCCAAAATAATGTCACATTTTAAATTTTTCATAACTACTTTATTCATGGTAGAGGGCCAATGAAACATGACCTATTAAAAAGAGCAGATTGTAAAGTTTTCTATCAGTCATTGAGCAATCTGTTGTTTGAACTATAGCTAAAGGTTTTTTTTCAAAAATGAGAATGCGGCACATCTATATATATATACAGCCGCATGTGTAACTCACCCATCGGGATACAAATTCAAACCATACTTCCCGATGAGCTAGAAACTTGAAATTTGGCACGAATATTCCTTTGGTTACTAAACCACAGGAAAAATTGTCAAAACAAAACATTTCCACCCCCAACCCCCCCAAACGGGGGAAAACTTGAATTTTTAAAAAAGGACTGAAAACTTGAATTTCGTTTTAGGGCTGTAGCGGCTAAACTAGAGGTCCTATCAAGAAGCGGACTGCACCATGTGCCACGCATTTTTCATGATCTACAACTTTGGTCCTATGACTTTTTGTCCTATCTCGTCTCCTTCACCCTTAGATTGAACTAGATTTTTCAATTTTCATAGATCTTACCTGGGTTTTCCGGCAAGAGTTGACTTGGTATACTACGTAGGCCCGTATACATTTTTGGGAATATTTATTGGGTGGTCATACTAAATATACAATCCTCAAAACAAACAATTTAAACCCCCTTCACCCCCTAAAAGGGGATGAAATGAGGGAAAACTTGAATTTCGATAAAAGTACTGTTTGATTTTTGCTTCTGGCGGCTAAAATAAAGGTTCTATTCAAAAACAAAGGTTATTTCCTTAGTTGAAATTAAATTTCCTACAATTTTGGTCATTACGTATTTTTCCTTATATCACCTCCTTCACTCCCAAAATGACCTCTAAAGTTAAAATTCTTATAAATTTTTCAGTTTATTTTGGGTTTTGATGATTTTTTTGATATTTGATTTTAGCCTACAGACCTCAAATTTCACAATGAGATCGTAAGTTCGATCCTTTAGGGTTATCAGGGGACATACACAGAATTCACCCCGTTTCAACCCTTAAAATAGCCTTCAAAAGTTAAACTTTTGTTCAATTTTAACATTTCCTCCAGGTTTTCAGCTCCATATGATATAATACTATACTTAGAGGGCTGAAATTTGGCATAAATCAACTCTACAGCATATATGTCACAAATCAGGAATAATATAACTAGTTTGTAATATGAAATTGCAGATAAACTTAAAAAACTTCAAAATTCGCCAAATGTCAGCGATTTTCTAGAGGTATTTCTTCCCGGTTCAAACCATACTTCCCGATTAGCTAGAAACTTGAAATTCGGCATGAATATTTCTTGGATGGTTAATATATAGGAAACATTATCAAAAACGCCATTTTTTTATTTTAACCTCCTCAAAAAATTACAAAAAATCGCTAACAAGCTATGTTACAAATCAGCAATAATATTAGTTTTCATTTTTTAATTTTAAAAAAATAATGTTTGTTATGTTGCTTGATGTGGGTTGATGTTTAGTCGAAGAATGGCCTAAATTTCCCAATTCGTTCATTTCTGTGACATCAAATTTGCATACTCATTTCTCGCTGTAATGATGTGGAAAAAATCTGTAATACGTTGTTTTTTAAGTTTAATTGGATTTAATTTGATTATTAAAATAGCATTCTTATAAATCTTACTAATTCAAAAGGGAGGAACAGGAAATACCCAACACTAGCCTGATGGGAACATCGGATGGTGGGGTTAGGAGGGGATGGATAAACCCCTCAAAATGGGTTTTTGGGATCTTTTACATAGAAAATGTAAATTATCAGATCCTGGGTTGGATCATTGGATTTAAATTGAAAAACCAACAATTTGGTATTGTGAATAATTGTCCTCTGTCCATTGGTTGCCGAGATATGGATTATGGTAAATACAGTACTTTGTCTCAATGTTTACCGTATAGGAAATAAGTAAAATTCTATATATCGCTTATTTCTCAACAAATCTGAAAAACATTGGTAGATATCTTTATTTAGTTGTTACCTACTGGAATACTGAAAAAACTAAAATTTTTACATTTCCATGTCAGCTAACCTGGATACTCATTTCCCATATTATTCTTATGGAGAAAATTGGTTTTGACATTTTACTTTTATCTTATACATATTTTTAAATGAATAGGTTTTTGTGAAATATCCCTGGGTTTGAAACCTATTTGCTTTTCCAGAAATTAATCTATTTTCTTTTCCAGAAATTTGATGACTCATTACAGTAATAATTACCCCCCCCCCTTCTATAAATCCCATAACTAAGAATAATTAATTTTTCTGAGCTTTGTAAACAGTTTATTCGTTTTGTTACTTTCAATACAAACTCTCCGCTTTGGGGCGAAACCCTTTACGGGGGCCTGGGGGCGGAGCCCCCAGCGAGCCGTAAGGCGAGTCTAATATATATACAGCCGGATGTGTAACTCACTGACTCACCCGTCGGGATACAAAGTCTACTCGACTTCCTGATGAGCTAGAAACTTGAAATTTAGCACGAATATTCCTGTGGTGGTCAACCCCCAGGAAAAATTGTCAAAACGAAACATTTCCATCCCCAACCCCTCCAAAGGGGGGAAAAAGGGGGGAAAATTTGAAGTTCGAAAAAAGTACTTTTAGTTTTTAGGCTGTAGCGGCTAAACTAGAGGTCCTATCGAAAAACAGACTGCACCACGTGTCACGGATTTTTCACGATCTACAACTTTGGTCCTATGACTTTTTGCCCTATCTCGTCTCCTTCACCCTTAGATTGCTCTAGAAATTTCAATTTTCCAAGATTTTCCTTTGGTTTTCCAGCTCCAGTTGGCCTGATATTAAACGTACAGGGCTGATATTTGGTTCACATCGTCTGTACAGCATATATGTTACAAATCACCAATAATATAATTAGTTCTTAACATATAAATGCATCTAAAGCTAAAAAATCTTTGACATTTGCCTCGTTAAACCCTCCTGACATGTTCTTTTAAGTTGCCGTTTAATGCAGCTTTCATAACTGCTAATGTATTTCTTATCGGTAAGAATAATAATAATAAATAACTTTTATAGATAAATATTCTTTACAAGCAAAGTTGATGTTTTAAGCCTGAAAATACATCAATCGTATGATTCTTTCATGCGCTAATTGTATTTAAAACAATGATTTTACTTTTAGGTTCTCGCTGTTTTCACTTCATACCTGCGGTAATGCAGTACGTGCCCAAATCAGATAAAAGAATTAGCAGGTTATTATCTGGTTGAGTGGTTCTCTGGTTCAGTTTTACCGTGCTTAGGTATAAGTTCCATTCTATGTTATCGGGAAAATGCAGTACGTTTTTGTCGACTTGAAATTTCTCCAATTTTTTTCTATGTAGAATTTTAATATTAGAACACCCGTCGAAACCAAATATTTTTATTATTTAAACTTAAACATTTTTAACACATCTTTAAATATTGCCTTCATTCCGTGTATTGCAGTGTTTCAGTACCAGTAATAACTATTATATTTGTTATCAGTAAAAGAGTAACAATCTGTCTCTATTAATACCCTATTAATATAATGACGGGTGGTCGAAAAAAATCTTCCAGTCTGGTTTGTTTGTACTAATTAGTGATGACAAATGCCTGAACAAAATCTATATCAAAACATTTAAAAAGCGATCTTTGTATTGATATTTGTATTACTCAGTTAATTTTTAAGCGAATATTGTAGAGAACGACTCTTTATTTAATGCCATGTTTTCTAACAAAGGTGGTTATCGAAGCAAAAACCTTGCTCTCCAGGTAACTCAACGTCCAAAACTCAAAGGGTGTGATGTTTGGAGACCAGACAGGCTCTTGTTAGGAGTCACTGCCAAACAAACATTGCTTAGAATTAACATAATATTTTTTTGAATTCTGTTTCCGCCTGGAAATTATTTTTTAGTATTTTTTTATCTTGGTTAAAAGTTTTGACATGACGAGAGTCAGATTTACCGTTCAGGTTTAGGCCCCATCAAATGTCATTCGCCAATTTATTCCGTTTTAAAACCTAAAAGAGTCCTAAAGTTGAACGTTCATCAAATTTGAACTTTCCTCGTGGTTTTTTCTAATATATTCTTAAATGATAGACCCAAGTTTTGAGGTATTACTCAGTATTACTCAGTATTTGAGGTATTACTCAGTATTACGCCCACGTTTAAGCGAAGTCATTAGCCATTTCTCACCCCTTTCACCCCTACATACAACCAATAAATGAAGCAAATTAAACTGTTTTCAAATGTTTGGCAATGTAATTTCTATACAAGTACTTTTGCCTAACCCCCTGGCCCCCGACCCTCTTCCCCTTCTAATAATTAAACTTCCACAACCAACAGCTCCCACCACCAAACTAGTGGTCCTATCGAAAAAAAATTGTCAATATTGTATTTAAATAGTTTTTCTACAATTTTGGTTCTTGTTTTCGGATATTTTACCCTATCTCACCTCCTTAACCCCTAAACTGTGCCCTGAAATAAATTCGTTTGTAAATTTCCACTTTTTTGATTTTTCTTTATTTGTGTGTTTATTTTTTATTGTGATTCAAAGTTTTTACATTTAGAGTCAGTTTTACCGCTCAGGTTTAGGCCTCTATCAATGGTCATTCGCCAATTTATTTCGTTTAAACCCCAAAAGAGTCCTAAAGTTTAACTTTCATTAAATTTGAATTTTCCTCGTGTTTTTTTTCTAATATATTATTTAAATGAGAGACCCAAGTTTTGACTTCACAGCGTATACGTTACAAATCAATAATAAAATAACCAGTTCCTAGTGTTAAAATGCGTATAAAGTTAAAAAAAATCGTCGAAATCTTCCAAATGTCAGCGTTTGTCACTTTCCTCATTGGTTAAATCCGAGGGTAAATTGATCAAAAATCGCAATTTTAAATTTCAATACCCTCAAAAAGGTTATTAAGAAGTCTTTAAATATGCTTAAAATTATTTATTTAATTAGTTATTTTGAGCTCTAGTGGCCGGAAGGATGGTTCTATCAAGGAATGGACTGCACCATATCCACGGATTTTTCATGATCTACATCTTTGGTCCTATGATATTTTGCCCTATCTCGCTTCCTTCACTCTTAGGTAGCTCTAGAACATTCAAATTTTTATGATTTCCCCGACGTTTTTCAGCTTTAATATTATACGTAGAGGGCTGGAATTTGGTACACATCATCTCTACAGCATATATGTTACAAATCACTAATAGTATAACTAGTTCTTGGTACTAAAATACATTAAAAGGTAGTAAATCTTAGAAATTTGCTAACTAAGACTTAGATCCCTGAAAATTTTCAAATAGTTAATTTATGATTTTCTGTTGAGTTAGGAACCTGAAATTTGGCATGCACTTTCCTAATTGCTTAAATCCGAGGGTAAAATTATCACAACTTGCTATTGTAATTTTCAACCCCCTAAAAATCATTTTAAAATCGTTAAAAAATGCTTTTCTAAAAGCTGTTATTTTGAGCTGAAGTGGCCAAACGGATATTTTTTTTAATTTGATCTTTTGCCCTACCCTCCTCATTTACCCTTAGATAGCTCTAACCCCTTTCAACCCCAAAACCGACCAATAAATGAAAAAAATTAAGCATTTTTCAGTTGTTTGGCGATGTTATTTTTAAATAAATACTTTTGATTCACGTCCTTAGCTACCAACCCTCTCCCCTTTCAAATAATTAACCTTCTATAACCAAAAACCCCTTACCACCAATAACCACTCCCCCTTGAAAAAACCAAAAATAACTTGTGTTGAGAATTAGTAAATACCTTGTAATTTTTGATGAAATACGTTTATGTTTTTGTGTCTTTGCACAAACCATCACCTCCCAATAAGGGACACATCACTGGGGGCCTGGGGGCGGAGCCCCCAGCGAGCCGTAAGGCGAGTCTATATATATATACAGCCGCATGTGTAACTCACCCATCGGGATACAAATTCAAACCATACTTCCCGATGAGCTAGAAACTTGAAATTTGGCACGAATATTCCTTTGGTTACTAAACCACAGGAAAAATTGTCAAAACAAAACATTTCCACCCCCAACCCCCCCAAACGGGGGAAAACTTGAATTTTTAAAAAAGGACTGAAAACTTGAATTTCGTTTTAGGGCTGTAGCGGCTAAACTAGAGGTCCTATCAAGAAGCGGACTGCACCATGTGCCACGCATTTTTCATGATCTACAACTTTGGTCCTATGACTTTTTGTCCTATCTCGTCTCCTTCACCCTTAGATTGAACTAGATTTTTCAATTTTCATAGATCTTACCTGGGTTTTCCGGCAAGAGTTGACTTGGTATACTACGTAGGCCCGTATACATTTTTGGGAATATTTATTGGGTGGTCATACTAAATATACAATCCTCAAAACAAACAATTTAAACCCCCTTCACCCCCTAAAAGGGGATGAAATGAGGGAAAACTTGAATTTCGATAAAAGTACTGTTTGATTTTTGCTTCTGGCGGCTAAAATAAAGGTTCTATTCAAAAACAAAGGTTATTTCCTTAGTTGAAATTAAATTTCCTACAATTTTGGTCATTACGTATTTTTCCTTATATCACCTCCTTCACTCCCAAAATGACCTCTAAAGTTAAAATTCTTATAAATTTTTCAGTTTATTTTGGGTTTTGATGATTTTTTTGATATTTGATTTTAGCCTACAGACCTCAAATTTCACAATGAGATCGTAAGTTCGATCCTTTAGGGTTATCAGGGGACATACACAGAATTCACCCCGTTTCAACCCTTAAAATAGCCTTCAAAAGTTAAACTTTTGTTCAATTTTAACATTTCCTCCAGGTTTTCAGCTCCATATGATATAATACTATACTTAGAGGGCTGAAATTTGGCATAAATCAACTCTACAGCATATATGTCACAAATCAGGAATAATATAACTAGTTTGTAATATGAAATTGCAGATAAACTTAAAAAACTTCAAAATTCGCCAAATGTCAGCGATTTTCTAGAGGTATTTCTTCCCGGTTCAAACCATACTTCCCGATTAGCTAGAAACTTGAAATTCGGCATGAATATTTCTTGGATGGTTAATATATAGGAAACATTATCAAAAACGCCATTTTTTTATTTTAACCTCCTCAAAAAATTACAAAAAATCGCTAACAAGCTATGTTACAAATCAGCAATAATATTAGTTTTCATTTTTTAATTTTAAAAAAATAATGTTTGTTATGTTGCTTGATGTGGTTGATGTTTAGTCGAAGAATGGCCTAAATTTCCCAATTCGTTCATTTCTGTGACATCAAATTTGCATACTCATTTCTCGCTGTAATGATGTGGAAAAAATCTGTAATACGTTGTTTTTTAAGTTTAATTGGATTTAATTTGATTATTAAAATAGCATTCTTATAAATCTTACTAATTCAAAAGGGAGGAACAGGAAATACCCAACACTAGCCTGATGGGAACATCGGATGGTGGGGTTAGGAGGGGATGGATAAACCCCTCAAAATGGGTTTTTGGGATCTTTTACATAGAAAATGTAAATTATCAGATCCTGGGTTGGATCATTGGATTTAAATTGAAAAACCAACAATTTGGTATTGTGAATAATTGTCCTCTGTCCATTGGTTGCCGAGATATGGATTATGGTAAATACAGTACTTTGTCTCAATGTTTACCGTATAGGAAATAAGTAAAATTCTATATATCGCTTATTTCTCAACAAATCTGAAAAACATTGGTAGATATCTTTATTTAGTTGTTACCTACTGGAATACTGAAAAAACTAAAATTTTTACATTTCCATGTCAGCTAACCTGGATACTCATTTCCCATATTATTCTTATGGAGAAAATTGGTTTTGACATTTTACTTTTATCTTATACATATTTTTAAATGAATAGGTTTTTGTGAAATATCCCTGGGTTTGAAACCTATTTGCTTTTCCAGAAATTAATCTATTTTCTTTTCCAGAAATTTGATGACTCATTACAGTAATAATTACCCCCCCCCTTCTATAAATCCCATAACTAAGAATAATTAATTTTTCTGAGCTTTGTAAACAGTTTATTCGTTTTGTTACTTTCAATACAAACTCTCCGCTTTGGGGCGAAACCCTTTAAGGGGGCCTGGGGGCGGAGCCCCCAGCGAGCCGTAAGGCGAGTCTAATATATATACAGCCGGATGTGTAACTCACTGACTCACCCGTCGGGATACAAAGTCTACTCGACTTCCTGACGAGCTAGAAACTTGAAATTTAGCACGAATATTCCTGTGGTGGTCAACCCCCAGGAAAAATTGTCAAAACGAAACATTTCCATCCCCAACCCCTCCAAAGGGGGGAAAAAGGGGGGAAAATTTAGACGAGCCGTAAGGCGAGTCTAATATATATACAGCCGGATGTGTAACTCATCTATAGATACAAATTCTAAAGTACTTCCAGATAAGCTAGAGACTTGAAATTTGGCACGGATATTCCTTCGGTGGTCAAACCCCAGGGAAAATTATCAAAACGAAACATTTCCACCCCCGACCCCCCCAAAGGGGGGGAAGAGGGGGGAAAAATTGAAGTTCGAAAAAAGTACTTTTCGTTTTTGGGCTGTAGCGGCTAAACTAGAGGTCCTATTGAAAAACAGACTGCACCACGTGTCACGGATTTTTCACGATCTACAACTTTGGTTCTATGACTTTTTGCTCTATCTCGTCTCCTTCACCCTTAGATAGCGCTAGAAATTTTAATTTTCGAAATTTTCCTCAGGTTTTTCAGTTTCAGTAGATTTAATATTATATGTAGAGGGCTGCAAATTGGCATAAATCATCTCTGCAACATATATGTTACAGTTCACAAATAATATAACTAGTTTGCAATGTTAAAATGCCAATAAATTTAAAAGAATCTTCAAAATTCGCCAAATGTCAGCGATTTCCCCAGGTTTTTTAGCTCCAGTATATTTAATATTCTACGTAGAGGGCTGAAAATTGGCATACATCATCTCTACAACATATATAATACAAATCACGAATAATATAACTAGTTTTTAACATGAAAATGCCAATAGATTTAAAATAATCTTCAAAATTCGCCAAATGTCAGAGATTTCCCCAGGTTTTTTAACTACAGTATATTTAATATTATACGTAGAGGGCTGAAAATCGGCATACATCATCTCTACAACATATATGTTACAAATCACGAATAATGTAACTAGTTTGTAACATTAAAATGCCTATAGATTTAAAAGAATCTTCAAAATTCGCCAAATGTCAGAGATTTCCCCAGGTTTTTTAACTACAGTATATTTAATATTATACGTAGAGGGCTGAAAATCGGCATACATCATCTCTACAACATATATGTTACAAATCACGAATAATGTAACTAGTTTGTAACATTAAAATGCCTATAAATTTAAAAGAATCTTCCAAATTCGCCAAATGTCAGCGATTTTCTCGAAAATCATCATCGAAATTATGTCACGCACGGTTTATGTTCTAAAAATGATTACGTGTACTAATTTTAAGAAAGAAATATTAAAAACCTTAGCCATAGATATAAAACAATATATTAAATATGGTATCTTTATAAAATTTTCAGAAAAAAATTGCTGATAACAGATTTTAATATAGGTTCTCGCTGGTGGTAATGTCACAAGTTTCAATGACACCGTCTCTTCATCTAACTATTGTTATAACTGGCGATTTTTCTCAATTCGTTCATTTGTGTGACATCAAACTGTAATATGTTGATTTTTAAGTTTAATTGGATTTAATTTGATTATTATTATTATTATTATTGAAATAGCTCTCTTATAAGTCTTACTAATTCAGAAGGGAGGGCCAGAAAATTCCCAACACTAGCCTGATCGGACCATCGGATGGCGGGGTTAGGAGGGAATAGATGGAATAGATAAACCCCTTAAAAATGGGTTTTTTAGATCTTTTATATAGAATAGTAAAAATAATCAAATCCTGGGTTGGACCATTGGATTTAAATTTAAAAAGGTACTGTGAATAAATTTTCTCTGTCCACTGGTTGCCGAGATATGGATCCATGGTAAATACTGTACTTTATCTCAATGTTTTTCTACTCCTAAATTAGTCCTCTAAAATTGAACTTGCATTAAGTTCTAAATTTTCCTCGTGGTTTTAAATTTGTTTGCCAATTTATTATTCAAATGAGAGACCCAATATTTGACAAGCATTAATTAGTGACTCTACCCACGTTTATCTGAAGTCATTTGTCACTATCAACCCATACATAGAACTAATAAATGAAGCATATTAAGCATTTTAAAAATCATGGGAATGGTTATTTCTCAACAAAAGAATTTCCCTTTACCCTCTAGCCCCACCAACCGTCTCCTCCCTAAAATAACTAACAACTAACACGGCTATACCCCTTTCAACCAAATTACCTTCCCCACAACTGAATCAAATTAAGCATTTTTAATATTTTTGGCAACTTTTTAACACATATAGTACATTACCCTCACCCTCCGCTCCGAACCAACCAGTTCTTCCACGTACAATGTAAAACCCTACCCCTCCACCCCCAACAGCCCCCCCGCCAAACACTTACTACGATACAATTTTCCCGAGGATTTGTAGGGATTATTCTTAATTTGACTTGTTGGTAAGCGTCACCTCCCACGATTATCGGTCATTTGTTTTTTCTTACCCCTATCAAGTCCTAAATCCGACCAGTAAATGAAGCAAAGTAAGCATTTTTTAAATGTATGACAATGTTATTTTCAAACAAATACTCTTGCCTCATCCCTGGCCCGCGATTCTCAGAGGACACAGGTTAATCGTACGTTATTCGCCAATTTTCCCCTGTTGTGGGCAGGGTATGGGGTTTTGTGATATCTTACATTGATAAATGAAATTATCAAATCTTGGGTTGGACCATTGGATCTAGATTAAAAAAGGTACTGTGAATAATTTTTCTCTGTCCACTGGTTGCCGAGGTATAGATTATGGTAAATACAGTACTCTGCCTCAATGTTTTTTACTCCTAAATTAGTCCTCTAAAATTGAACTTGCATTAAATTTTTAATTTTCCTCGTGGTTTTTAATTTTTTTGCTAATTTATTATTCAAATGAGAGACCCAATTTTTGAGAAGGATTAATCAGTGACTCCACCCACGTTTACCTGAAGTCATTTGTCATTTCTAACGCCTATCAATCCATACATACAACTAATAAATGAAGCAAATTAAGCATTTTCAAAATGATGGGAATTGTTATTTCTCAACAAAAAATATTATCTCACCCTCTAGCCCCACAAAAACGTCTCTTCCCTATAATAACTAACAGCTAACAAGGCTAAACCCCCCCATAAGTACGGAAATTGGGGGAAAAATTTAATTTCGATAAAAGTACATACTTTACGTTTTTTACCTGTAGCGGCTAAATTAAAGGGCTTAATGAAGACAATGATCATGCTACAGTTAAAATTAAATTTACTACCATTTTGTTCATTATGTATTTTGCTCTATCTCAGCTCCTTCACCCCCTAATTGGCCTCTAAAATAAACATTCATAAGTTTTCAGTTTATTGTTTTTGTTAATTTTTTTGGACTGATGGTCTTCAATTTTGACCCTGAGGTAGTCACTTTGACCCTTTAGGATTATCAGGGGTCATCTAAAAATTTCACCCCGTTTCGACCCCTGAAAAAGTCCTCAAAAGCTGAACTTTGGATGAGGGATTGGCCAATATCACCTAAATTTATCCGGTGGTATTTACCATTTCTAACCTCTTTCAACTCCCAAATCCGACCAATAAATGCATCAAATTAAGGGTTCGTAACATGTTTGACAATGTTTTAAAACTAAATAAATTTTTGCAATCATCCCCTGACTTCTCCAACCCTCTTTCAAAACGAAAAATTAAACCCTACCCTCTCCGCAAACCCCTCCCCTAAAGTAACCCATTAACTACATCCCACTAACTACCCTCCCAAACATTACAATGATATATTTTGCTGAGGATTTCTAATGAGTTTATTCGAAATTTCGTGACTTTTCAATACACACCCCCTGCTTTGTGCCAAAGCTTTGCCATATTATTCTTATGGAGAAAATTGGTTTTGACATTTTACTTTAGTCTTTTTATAAAAAGGTTTTCGTAAAATATCTCAAAAATTGAAACCTATCTGATTTTTCCGAAATTTAATGAATCATTTCAGTAATAATTACCCCCCCCCCCCTACCATGAACCCCATTGAAACTATTCACCCCAAAATTAGTAATAATTACTTTTGCTGAGCATTTGTAAACAGTTTATTCGTTTTGTTACTTTCAATACAAACTCTCCACTTTGGGGCGAAACCCTTTAAGGGGGCCTGGGGGCGGAGCCCCCAGCGAGCCGTAAGGCGAGTCTAAATAATATACAGACCGATGTGTAACTGACTCACTGATTAATAGATACAAATTCAAACCATACTTCCCGACGAGCTAGAGACTTGAAATTTTGCATGAATTTTCCTTGGAAGGTCTATGTACAGGAAAAATTATCAAAAGTCGACATTTTTTATTTTAACCCTCTCAAAAAAATTACTAAAAATCGCAAAAAAAGCTTTTTTAAAGAAACGTTATTTTGAGCTCTAGTGGTCGAACGGATGGTCCTATCGAGAAACGGACTGCACCATGTGCCACGGATTTTTCAAGATCTACAACTTTGGTTCAGTTACTTTTTGCCCTATCTCGTCTCCTTCACCCTTAGATTGCTCTAGAAATTTCAATTTTCGAAGATTTTCCTTCGGTTTTCCAGCTCCAGTTGGCTTGATATTAAACGTACAGGGCTGAAATTTGGTTCACATCGTCTGTACAGCATATATGTTACAAATAACCAATAACATAATTAGTTCTTAACATATAAATGCATCTAAAGCTAAAAAATCTTTGAAATTTGCCTCGTTACACCCTCCTGACATGTTCTTTTAAGTTGCTGTTTAATGCAGCTTTCATAACTGCTAATGTGTTTCTTACCGGTATAAATAATAATAATAAATAACTTTTATAGATAAATATCCTTTACAAGCAAAGTTGATGTTTTAAGCCTGAAAATACTTCAATTGTATGATTCTTTCATGCGCTAATTGTACTTAAAACAATGATTTTACTTTTAGGTTCTCGCTGTTTTCACTTCATAGCGGCGCCGGTAATACAGTACGTGCCCAAATCAGATTAAAGAATCAGCAGGTTATTATCTGGTCGTGTGGTTCTCTGGTTCAGTTTTAGCATTGACAAGACACCTGTGGGATAAGAGGATAATCAATGGTTTTACCGCGCTTAGATATAGTTCTGTTCTACGTTATCGTGAAATGTAGTACGTTTTTGTCGACTTGAAATTTCTCCAATTTTTTCTATGTAGAATTTTAATATTAGAACACCCATAGAAACCAAATATTTGTATTATTTAAACTTAAACATTTTTAACACATCTTTAAATACAGCCTTCATTCCGTGTATTGCAGTGTTTCAGTAACAGTAACAACTATGATGTTTGTTATCAGTAAAAGAGTAACAATCTCTCTCTATTAATGCCCTATTAAAATAATGACGGGTGGTCAAAAAAATCTTCCAGTCTGGTTTGTTTGTACTAATTAGTGATGGCAAATGCCTGAACAAAATCTATATAAAACATTTTAAAAAACCGATCTTTGTATTCATATTTGTATTACTCAGTTAATTTTTCAGCGAATATTGTACAGAACGACTCTTTATTTAATGCCATGTTTTCTAACAAAGGTGGTTATCGAAGCAAAAACCTTGCTCTTCAGGTAACTCAACGTCCAAAACTCAAACGGTGTTATGTTTGGAGACCAGACAGGCTCTTGTTAGGAGTCACTGCCAAACAAACATTGCTTAGAATTAACATAATAATTTTTTTGTATTCTGTTTCCGCTTGGAAATCCGAAATAGTTAAACCACCAGCGTTACTGAAAATGGCATTAAATAAGGAACAGTTCACAGTAACACTCACGTCTCTAACCAACAAATAGCTGAGCTGTAACAAAATAAGACAACTAGTTATCCTATCGACAAAACAAAGATCAATACTGTATTGAAATAAAATTTTCAACAATTTCTGTTTTTATTTTTGATATTTTGCCCTATCTCTCCTCTTTCACCCCTAAACTGTGCCCTGAAATAAATTTGTTTGTAAATTTCCACTTTTTTGGTTTTTCTTTATTTGTGTGTTTATTTTTTTAAAAAGTTGCCCGCCTTTAAAAAAAAGTTGTTTTTTAATTTCCACTTTATTTTTTAGTTATTTTTTTAATCTTGATTAAAAGTTTTGACATGACGAGAGTCAGTTTTACCGTTCAGGTTTAGGCCCCATCAAAGGTCATTCCCCAATTTATTCCGTTTCAACCCCTAAAAGAGTCCTAAAGTTGAACGTTCATAAAATTTGAACTTTCCTCGTGGTTTTTTGTAATATATTCTTAAATGATAGACCCAAGTTTTGACTTGGTATTACTCAGTGTCCCCGCCCACGTTTAAGCGAAGTCATTGGCCATTTCTCAACCCTTTCAACCCATACATACAACCAATAAATGAAACAAATTAAACTATTTTCAAATGTTTGGCATTGTTATTTCTATACAAATACTTTTGCCTAACCCCCTGGCCCCCGACCCTCTTCCCCTTCAAATAATTAACCTTCCACAACCAACAGCTCCCACCACCAAACTAGTGGTTCTATCGAAAAACAATCATGAATATTGTATTTAAATTAGTTTTTCTACAATTTTGGTTCTTATTTTCGGATATTTTGCCCTATCTCACCTCCTTAACCCCTAAACTGTGCCCTGAAATACAAATGTTTGTAAATTTCCACTTTTTTTGGTTTTTCTTTATTTTTGTGTTTATTTTTTATTTTGATTCAAAGTTTTGACATGGAGAGTCAGTTTTACCGCTCAGGTTTAGGCCTCTATCAATGGTCATTCGCCAATTTAATTCGTTTCAACCCCTCAAAGAGTCCTAAAGTTTAACTTTTATTAAATTTGAATTTTCCCCATTGGTTTTTCTAAAATATTCTTTAAATGAGAGACCCAAGTTTTGACCTGGGATTACTCTGTAATACCGCCCACATTTAAGCGGAGTCTTTGGCCGTTTCTCACCCCTTTCAACCCCTACATACAACCCAAAAATGAAGCAAATTATACTATTTTCAAATGTTTGACATTGTTATTTCTAAACAAATACTTTTGCCTAACCCCCTGGCCCCCGGACCCCCTCCCAGTTCAAATAATTAACCTTCCAAAACCAACAACCCCCACCACCAAACATCCTCCCGAACACCAACATACCATATGCCGAGAATTCGTATATAGTTTTATTAACTTTCCCTTGTTACTTTTATATCTAAACACTCCTCACCCGAGGGATTTTTACCCCTCAGGTTTATCAGAGGTCATCCTCCCAAATCCCATGATTAACCCTAAGTTATTTGTCATTTCTAAACGCTTTCGACCCCTAATCCCGCCAATACAAGAAAAATCAAGTACTATTCAAAAGTTTGGCAATAATATTTTAAATCAACAATTTTGTCTCACACCTGGCCCGGCGTTATTAGAGGTCAGAGGTTCATCAAGGGCTACTCACCAACTTTGCCCCATTTCAACTCCATGAAAAAGTTCTCTAAATCTAAACTTGCAATGAGTTTACAACTTCACTGGTGGTTTTTACCATGTTAAGATATCTTGAAGTAGTAATTTCAACCAAAACAATTAAATTAATTTGGTCTTGTGACTATTCAAAATAAAACCCCCTTCTTAGGGACTCATAATGGGGGGTCTGGGGGCGGAGTATTGTTCAACTGCGGGAGAACACAAACGGGGGCCTGGGGGCGGAGCCCCCAGCGAGCCGTAAGGCGAGTCTAATATATATACAGCCGGATGTGTAACTTAAGTATACAAATTCAAACCATACTTCCCGATGAGCTAGAGACTTGAAATTTGGCACGGATATTCCTTGGGGGACCAAACCTCAGGGAAAATTATCGAAACTCGCGATTTTTTATTTTAACCCCCTCAAAAAAATTATTAAAAAATCGCTAAAAAAGCTTATTTTAAGGAAATGTTATTTTGAGCTCTAGTGGACGAACGGATGGTCCTATCGAGAAACGGATTGCACCATGTGCCACGGATTTTTCACGATCTACAACTTTGGTCCTGTGACTTTTTGCCGTATCTGGTCTCCTTCACCCTTAGATAGCTCTAGAAATTTAAATTTTCGAACATCTTCCCTAGGTTTTCCATATCCAATTCACTTAATATTATACGTAGAGGGCTGAAAATTGGCACTCATCATCTCTATAACATATATGTTACAAATCACCAGTAATATAACTATTTCGTAATAATTAAATGCATATGAAGTTAAAAAATCTTCGAAATTTGCCAAATGCCAGTGATTTTCTCAAGGTATTTCATTCCGTGTCACGTTCTTATTCTACCTAGACTTCTGAAAATTTGCAAACCGTATATGTATGACTTCCGGTTGCGCTAGAAAAATAAAATTTAGCATGCACTTTCCTCATTGCTTAAAAACTGAGCGTAAAAGTATCAAAACTACAAATTTTAATTCCAACCTCATCAATAATTTATTAATAAATCTGTGAAAAAGCTTTTTTAAAACGGTTATTTTGACCTTTAGTGGCTGAACGGATGGTCCTATCAGAAAACGGACTGCACCATGTGCCACGGATTTTTCACGATCTACAACTTTGGTCCTATGACTTTTTGCCGTATCTGGTCTCCTTCACCCTCAGATAGCCCTAGAACCTTTGATTTTCGAAGGTTTCGCTAGGTTTTCCAGCTCCAATTGCAAAAATATAACTGATTCTTAACAATATCCTCGAGGCATTTCATTCCGTGTCGCCTTCATACAATACCTACACCCCTTATGACTTCCGGTTGAGCAAGGAATATGAAATTTAGCTTGTATTTTCCTCATTGCTTTAAACCGACGGTTATATTTATTAATCACAATTTTAAATTATAACCCTCTCAAAAATGATAACAGAACCTCCAGCTCCAGTATATTTAATATTCTACGTAGAGGGCTGAAAATTGGCATACATCATCTCTACAACATATATAATACAAATCACAAATAATATAACTAGTTTGTAACATGAAAATGCCAATAGATTTAAAATAATCTTCAAAATTCGCCAAATGTCAGAGATTTCCCCAGGTTTTTTAACTACAGTATATTTAAAATTATACGTAGAGGGCTGAAAATCGGCATACATCATCTCTACAACATATATGTTACAAATCACGAATAATGTAACTAGTTTGTAACATTAAAATGCCTATAGATTTAAAAGAATCTTCAAAATTCGCCAAATGTCAGCGATTTCCCCAGGTTTTTCAGTTCCAGTAGATTTAATATTAGACGTAGAGGACTGAAAATTGGCATACATCATCTCTACAGCATATTTGTTACTAATCACGAATAATATAACTAGTTTGTAATATTAAAATGCCTATAAATTTAAAAGAATCTTCCAAATTCGCCAAATGTCAGCGATTTTCTCGAAAATCATCATCGAAATTATGTCACGCACGGTTTATGTTCTAAAAATGATTACGTGTACTAATTTTAAGAAAGAAATATTAAAAACCTTAGCCATAGATATAAAGCAATATATTAAACATGGTATCTTTATAAAATTTTCAGAAAAAAATTGCTGATAACAGATTTTAATATAGGTTCTCGCTGGTGGTAATGTCACAAGTTTCAATGACACCGTCTCTTCATCTAACTATTGTTATAACTGGCGATTTTTCTCAATTCGTTCATTTGTGTGACATCAAACTGTAATATGTTGATTTTTAAGTTTAATTGGATTTAATTTGATTATTATTATTATTATTGAAATAGCTCTCTTATAAGTCTTACTAATTCAGAAGGGAGGGCCAGAAAATTCCCAACACTAGCCTGATCGGACCATCGGATGGCGGGGTTAGGAGGGAATAGATGGAATAGATAAACCCCTTAAAAATGGGGTTTTTAGGTCTTTTACATAGAATAATAAAAATAATCAAATCCTGGGTTGGACCATTGGATTTAGATTTAAAAAGGTACTGTGAATAAATTTTCTCTGTCCACTGGTTGCCGAGATATGGATCCATCGTAAATACTGTACTTTATCTCAATGTTTTTCTACTCCTAAATTAGTCCTCTAAAATTGAACTTGCATTAAGTTCTAAATTTTCCTCGTGGTTTTAAATTTGTTTGCCAATTTATTATTCAAATGAGAGACCCAATTTTTGACAAGCATTAATTAGTGACACTACCCACGTTTATCTGAAGTCATTTGTCACTATCAACCCATACATAGAACTAATAAATGAAGCATATTAAGCATTTTAAAAATCATGGGAATGGTTATTTCTCAACAAAAAAATTTCCCTTTACCCTCTAGCCCCACCAACCGTCTCCTCCCTAAAATAACTAACAACTAACACGGCTAAACCCCTTTCAACCAAATTACCTTCCCCACAACTGAATCAAATTGAGCATTTTTAATATTTTTGGCAACTTTTTAACACATATAGTACATTACCCTCACCCTCCGCTCCGAACCAACCAGTTCTTCCACGTACAATGTAAAACCCTACCCCTCCACCCCCAACAGCCCCCCCGCCAAACACTTACTACGATACAATTTTCCCGAGGATTTGTAGGGATTATTCTTAATTTGACTTGTTGGTAAGCGTCACCTCCCACGTTTATCGGTCATTTGTTTTTTCTTACCCCTATCAAGTCCTAAATCCGACCAGTAAATGAAGCAAAGTAAGCATTTTTTAAATGTATGACAATGTTATTTTCAAACAAATACTCTTGCCTCATCCCTGGCCCGCGATTCTCAGAGGACACAGGTTAATCGTACGTTATTCGCCAATTTTACCCTGTTGTGGGCAGGGTATGGGGTTTTGTGATATCTTACATTGATAAATGAAATTATCAAATCTTGGGTTGGACCATTGGATCTAGATTAAAAAAGGTACTGTGAATAATTTTTCTCTGTCCACTGGTTGCCGAGGTATAGATTATGGTAAATACAGTACTCTGCCTCAATGTTTTTTACTCCTAAATTAGTCCTCTAAAATTGAACTTGCATTAAATTTTTAATTTTCCTCGTGGTTTTTAATTTTTTTGCTAATTTATTATTCAAATGAGAGACCCAATTTTTGAGAAGGATAAATCAGTGACTCCACCCACGTTTACCTGAAGTCATTTGTCATTTCTAACGCCTATCAATCCATACATACAACTAATAAATGAAGCAAATTAAGCATTTTCAAAATGATGGGAATTGTTATTTCTCAACAAAAAATATTATCTCACCCTCTAGCCCCACAAAAACGTCTCTTCCCTATAATAACTAACAGCTAACAAGGCTAAACCCCCCCATAAGTACGGAAATTGGGGGAAAAATTTAATTTCGATAAAAGTACATACTTTACGTTTTTGACCTGTAGCGGCTAAATTAAAGGGCTTAATGAAGACAATGATCATGCTACAGTTAAAATTAAATTTACTACCATTTTGTTCATTATGTATTTTGCTCTATCTCAGCTCCTTCACCCCCTAATTGGCCTCTAAAATAAACATTCATAAGTTTTCAGTTTATTGTTTTTGTTAATTTTTTTGGACTGATGGTCTTCAATTTTGACCCTGAGGTAGTCACTTTGACCCTTTAGGATTATCAGGGGTCATCTAAAAATTTCACCCCGTTTCGACCCCTGAAAAAGTCCTCAAAAGCTGAACTTTCGTGAAATTTTAAATTATATCTGTTTTTTTTAATTTTTCTGCTAACTTATTCTTTGATTTTTGGATATAAAATACGATGAGGGATTGGCCAATATCACCTACATTTATCCGGTGGTATTTACCATTTCTAACCTCTTTCAACTCCCAAATCCGACCAATAAATGCATCAAATTAAGGGTTCGTAACATGTTTGACAATGTTACAATTACCTTCCTTACCATCATACTGTATCTTATAGTAGAATCTTTAACTTCTGAATCTTCGAACTAAGTCGGTAATGCAGTATTACCAGTTTAGCAATATAGGCATTATTAAATTAAATACTTTATTATTATACTTTTTGAATTATCCTGCTATATTTTTATAAAATACATAACCGAAATAATTTAGAACCACAATTATTTTCATTCTTACCTTAAAGTGTAGTTTATTCTTATGGAGCTTACTAAAACATGTCAAATCTCGTTATGTTGGATTGAGTATGTTGTTTTCCATTTCAAATTCGCCGAGTATGCAGTCTGCTGCGACGGGGGCATCTCGAAATCGAATTGCTCAATGTCTTACTACCTAATATAAAAATGTAGACTTGTATAAACCCTGAAAAAAACAGGGAAGATGTTCAGCGGTCCTCGCAGCGTAATCCTGACGCATCCCTTGAGAGGGTTAAGAATTTTCGTTTGAAAAACCCGAAACTCTCGGAAGTTAAGCATTTGCCAAATTCGCTTAACAGGAAATATATACGGTAACAATAAATCATAAACAAAATATGAATGTTTTGGGTTTCTCCAAACAATACTACCTTCGTGTCCCACTTATGTTTGTTCCTTGTCGTGGTTATCTCGATCTTCTGTCACTTGGTGGACCCAACTGTCCGCACATTCCAGGAACTCACACGGAAACTCGGTTTGGTCGAAGACGAACATGAGTACGACTACGCGTTGCAAGATGCTGCGCAATTCATGACAGGCCCGAGACTCCGGTCTTTCTCTGTTCTCCTTTGTAACATGGGGGCTCCTGGAGCAATCTTGTGGGACAAGTTCAGAGACCTTGTTTGCGAGGATCACATTGAAAGGAATCCCCATGATCCAGAGCTGGCCTACCATCTTGCCCTCGTCGAAATCGATCGTAGTTTACGCCGTCAGGGTTCCTGTTTATCCAATCACGGTCTCCCTGATATGGAAGAAGACATTACTGAGTTGGGTAGGGAACTGCTCATCTATAGTGAAAATCAACAAAGAGCGTTGGTTGAGAAGTGGGCAGTCAAACTGTCTGATGATCAGAGGCAGGTTTTTGATTACATTCGTTCACTTCTTAATAGCCGCGGGGTTTGTAGGTCATACAAAATTATCTTTCTGGATAGGCCACGGATGTTGGCCTATTGTATGACCGGTTACAATCTGTATTAAAATCTGTATTATCTGTATGACCGGTAATTGTATTACCGGTCTGACATTAAGAGCCAAGGTCAGACGATAGAATCAGTCGGTGTTGATCTACGCACGGATTTCTTCACGCATGGTCAGCTCTACGTTTTGCTGAGTAGAATTAGGCACCGAAATTGCGCCGCAAACCAATCTGACAAGAAAGGTTCAGTAATCCCTAACCGATATTGAGTCGTGAGGGTGGCAGGTACCTGTAGGCTGCAACACCACGCAATGATTTAGGAATGTTACCTTCGTCCCCCCCCCTCGCCTGACCAGTTGACGAACCACAAAATATTTGTAACTTTTTGATACAGGTTATATCCACTTGGCAGGTGTAAAGAAGATACCAGTAGGAGTATTTTTGTCCGTAGAACCAATCTTGAATTCTTGTATAACACCTCCATATCAGCCATTAAAATAAACCATCTGTATGAATTTTCAAATTTAGCCTGACTCCGTTGCTCACTCGCCACTTACCTCCAAGGAGCGATAACGAAGGGTTTATAAGGAATTCCTGTGTTCCGACTTCGAAGGCGAGGCGAGGAGTCAGTGCTTGCCTCCCTCATGTGATTCTAGGAAGGGCTGTGGCGCAATATCGGTCTACCCCTGGGACAAGATTTAGAGTCACGGCACAATTTCGGTGTCTACCTGGATTTTGCGGCGCAATTTCGGTGCGCCCATTTGAAGAACATAGTCTTTAACGACCTCCTTCTTTAATACTGATAAATACGTCCTCAGTAGGCTAGGGGATCTGCGAGATGATGAAAACTCCTCGTTGTAATTAGACTATTAACGCAGTATGATAGGGGGTCTGCTTAAAAAAAGTCCCCGGTGTTGTACATAGCTGTTTAAAATTATGTTAATGTTTGTGTTTTAATTGTTTACGGCAGAGGCAAGGGAGCCTGCTTCGTCAAACTCCCCATTAATTTGTTTTTTCGTTGGTGTAAATAGGTCTGATTTTTAACCTTTTCACAGGCAGAGGCAAGGAGGGCTGCCTTAAAACAAACTCCCCATTTATTTGATATCTATTTTGTTTTTATAGTGTTGTAAATACATGGTTTCTACGTTTCCTGACCTCAAAAGTGCAAGGGTGATGAATGAAAAGTGTGTGTGTTTTGTTCAGTTAGGCCTTTGTTTATTTAGGAGAGATCTTTAAATTTCAATTGAAAAGGTTATTTTGGTTAATAAAGGTAAGTTTGAAGTCATACCATTTATTTTAACTGTAGGTGAGTTTTTCACAAAACAAAAATAATATAAAAATGCGCAATCTTCGCATGGGGTCCCTAGTCTCAGGAAAAAGTGTATGTTTAACATTTTCCATTTACATTCACGAAGAGATTGTTCTCGTTAGTAACATTCGTCTGTTCATCTTGCAGTAGCAGTCTAGCGGTGGATAAGAAGTAGTGGAACGTGAAGGGTTATTTCATATGTGGGATTTGTTCTGTCTTGTTCCAACTCCCGAACGTCATATTTGCCACAACCGGAGGGCAAGATTAAGGTCACAGGATTTTTGCCATCGATTTTCTAACATGTTTTGTTATAAATTTTTGTTTTCCGCACCCAAATAATAGCAAATAAATACGTTTTTACTGCTGTTGTTTAGTTTTGTTATGTGTCCTAAAGGTAGTTATTTTCGAGCGAAAAGCAGGTAGTAACAGACTTTTCAAGTTTTACAAAGTTTATTTAACGGAGTAAAGTAAACACAAATATAAAAGATGAAGACAAAGAAAATAAAAATATTGATTAATTTTGTCGCGTGGAGTATACAACTGTTTTACATTAAGTCCGGGTATATGCAACTATGACTAAACATGCTAAATTCTGTCATATTCATTTAATTATTTTCGGGGCTGTAATGATCATTAACTTCTTATAACTAACACTACTAACTGAATTACAAATGCAGTGGGTTTCCCACTTCAGATGTGAGTATTACATGCTCTGTTTCCCTTCTTGGTTTGATGAGCGGAGGAACCCCTTGTCGTTGTAGAAATATGAAAGAAATACTGAGAAATGAAGGAAGGGCTAAAAAATAATTGGCACTTTATTTCAACATTTATGGTTTTGTTGATCAGCGTTTATATTATTATCTATAAGGAATAATACAAAATACCTTAAATTATCTTGGTAACCTAACTCTGTTGAGTGTTGTCTTTTCGCACGAAAATATTTAGTTCTCAACCATATTTATTTTTATAGAAAAACATACAAATACAGACAATACAAAAAGCAAGAAAGGTTACTCCAGGTGCAAAAACAACCCTTGTAAACTTTACAATACATATTTTCCTTTAGGTTATAGTTTTTTAATACTCTTTGTGTAATTAACTTACGAGTTATGACAGCAATAATACTATGATATATTATACCATATAATATATCATACCGGATGTCCACATAGTAATGGTAGTATTTGGTGAAGTCCCTGAAACCACAATTTCGGACGGAGAACACTGACATATACCGGGTGTCAGTCCCCCCCCTAACTTTTTCCTACATTTTTTCAAATATCAATTCCACACCACCCCCAAACATTATTGGGTAGTTAATACTTCATTTTGAGGGGGTACCCAATTTTGGCCGCCATCTTGGATCCGCCACATTGGATCCAAAATAATTTCTTCAAATGTAAAAGTGGTGTTGTGACCCATCATTTCGAACTAGATTTTTTCACTGATTACAATGCCGCAATCCGTTTTTTAATATCTCAATTGGTTCTCAAGATATGGGTACTTTAAATTTATTTATTTTCAACCAATTTTAACATTACAAATTGATAAAATAGGCCCATAACCACAAAATAATGCTAGATAGTGACGAATAACCACCATCAGTCATTGTTGAGCGATTTACACTTAACTTTCACCAATGTAAATGTTTTGGCCGCCATCTTGGATTCGCCATTTTGAAATGAGGTAAGTTATTTCAAATACGAAGTTGGTATTGTGACCCATCATTTCAAACTAGTTTTTTACGCCGAATTCAATGCCGCAACCCGTTTTCAGCTATAAAACTTATTTTTGAAACATTCATATTTTTTGTGATTTTTATCAGAAACATGTCAATACCTTGAAAACTAATCAATATAAATAAAAACGGGTTGCGGCATTGAATTCGGCGTAAAAAACTAGTTTGAAATGATGGGTCACAATACCAACGTTAAATTTGAAATAACTTAATAATGTTTGGGGGTGGTGTGGAATTGATATTTGAAAAAATGTAGGAAAAAGTTAGGGGGGACTATTATGGGACACCCGGTATACATACATATATATGTATATAGATGTATATATATAAATATTTTTTTTAAGAATGACACTTTAAGTTTTGTTTTAGAGTAATTTTCGGTTATTAATTAATTTATGGTTGTTTTTTTCACAGTTGGATGGTATTGAAGAAGTTGGGAGCCTCTAATTTTTCAGCAACATGAACCTCCTCCTCATTTCAAGGGCCGAGTGCACCAGGCTCTGCCCAACAGGATTGAATACAGGTGGATTTTAAGAGAAGGGTCAATTTCTTGGCCACCACGAAGTCCGGGCCTGACGCCCGCTTCTTTTTATTTAAGTAGTGTTAAGACCGTGGTGTACCCGAGAAAATCAGGGATGTCGTACATTTACGGCAGAAAATAATGCAGGCTAGTGGTTCTGTGACTCAAATTATATTGTCAAAGGTGTAGCAAAAAGTCGATTTCCGATTCGAACTATGCCGAGCAAGGAACTGGAGCCTAAAGCTGCTGTATACATAAAAAAAAAACTGAAAAAAACCTCTTCCTAGAAATGTATTTGTATGTAATATAAGTATAAACATAAATGAAAGATCATGCAATGAAAGATCTTGAAATGGGTACATTAATTTGTGGACACCCGGTAAGTTATATTATGCATGGTGTAAAGGAAACAGAAAGGTGTGTGCACAGTCATCTGGTATGACGTAGTTGGGCTCAAGAAACTAACGATAATACGGCAGAACTAAGACAGTTCACATAAATATTTTGATTGAGTTGTATTAACTGATTGTATTTTAATCGTCATAAGCGCTAGTTGCGCGAGCCCAACTACGTCACACCAGCTGACCCTGCACACACCTTCCTTACACCATGATATTATGTGGTTTTAAATTTATGCTACTAAATTTACTATTTATGTTATTAAATTCTTTTTATAATAGTATTTTATTTTAGCTATGTCGATTTGATTTATTCATGAGCCAAACTAAATCGTCAAAAACTAAGCCTATACAAGTCTTTTCGAGTCTTTTAAAAATGCACCATTATAGAAAGCGACAAACATGAACCTTCCGCCATTTGACTAAACGTAGAGTTCCCCCCTTGTTGCGGATGTAATCAGGTAAATTATATACTTTTAAAATTATTAACTTCCCATCCTTTTCTTGTTGTTATTTTATACTGTGACTTTCTTAGTGAATGCATTTTTAATACTTTGCTAAACCTATTTTTACATTATTTTTGTACTTAAAGACACTAAATAGTAGGTATAATGGGTATTTAAGATACAAAGAGCCGACGGTGAAATAGAAATATAACCAACCACCGGTACATCAATCATATTCACTTTGCCGCTTTGCTCCTCCGTGGCAACAAAGCAGATAAATGCGAAGGAACAAAGGGACAAATACAGCGCTAGAGACAGACAAACACATGACGTAAGTCATCCGTTATTATTGCTCTGACGCTGAATATTCCACTATCTTATCAATGCATATATTTTCAATCATTAAATTTTTAAGCTTGTTATAAAACAAACTATTGAGGGAAGAGGCGTTTTTCATCGTAAACATTTTAACTCTTTTTGTTTCTAGAAATCTTAAAAAAATATAAAAATTTCATTCACAAGAAGAAAACGCCTCCTTTTTTTTAATCATTTCACCTCCAGAGGATGAGTCTACGTTTTAGCATGCATAACATAACAAAATCATAAAAAATTTACTGAACAGTTGACCGAGTAGATAAACAGTTAAAAAAATTGATTTTAACTTTGTTACATTTACCCGGCAACATATTTTATGTGTAATCAGAAATGAATTAAACTTTTGTTAAAGTTTACAGCAGGACTGTTGTCCTGCTATAATCTTAAAGGCTTACCTAACAGATAATTTGTTACATTTACCCGGAAAAATATTTAAATATGTGTCATCAGAAAAGAATTTACATTTAAGTCCTGCTAAAATCTTAAAAGCTTACTTAAAAGAAAATTTAAATTGAGATCATATTACATTTTTTCAGTTTTCAATTGTTTTTGGTTACTGTGCACTTGAGATCGTTTACTCCTTCACTATAAAGGAATTTTCTACGACAACGGATGTCTATATGAAAATATACTTTTATTGGCTCCTGTAAACAAGGTCTCAAACATTTAAAGGTTTTTTAGGAATTTAATTTCTTTTTAATATCTTTGAATCTTAATCTTAATCTCGCTTTGCAAAAAATATATTTTCTATTTAAAAAATCATAATTATAAAAACAGCCACTCAGCACTGTCACACTTGAATAATGTCAACAATGATAGTAAAATATTAAAGCTAAACATCATATTGGAATTTAATGTAACGTTTCTTTAAAAATGTCTTGGGACATTTAACATTTCATCCGCCTTTAAACTTGTTACGTTGTTTTTGGGATGTTATATCAAAGTCTTATAAAGTTTCATAATCTAACAAATATGTCAACAACCGTGTGTTTTTAGCGAATTTCTTTAAAGGAATAAGCTATTACGGTAGTACTCATGGTAAGACCTAAGTCCGAGACCATGTTAACTTTTCATTTTGGGCCCCCCAGAAGCAAAAAACACAATTCGTTTGAATTTGTATATATATATATATATATATATATATATATATATATATGTCTGTTAACACGATAGCGGCCGTAAATATGGTCCGATCCTAATGAAATTTGGTACAGACGTGTAAAGTGGTAATCACTCGGACGAGTTCGTGAACCAGCCCGATCGGACCACCGGAAGGGGGGGTAAAGGGGGATAAACCCCCCCAAAAATGGGTTTTTTTTAGTTTTTCACATAGAAAAATAAAATTTATCAAATTTTTGTTGGCACCATTGAATTCAGCTCAAACAAACAAACAATTTAGTATGTTGAATCACCACTCTATGTCCATTGGTTACCGAGATATTGAAAGTGGTAAACACAGTACGTTGTCTCAATGTTAACCTTATGGGAAATAAGTAAAATTCTATATCTCGCTTATTTCTCAACATATCTTTATAAAACTTGGTAAATGACTTCTTCTAGTTCAGTTCTACTAAATATTGAATTAAAACCAACCAGTTTAAACATACCTGTAGCAGCAAACCTGCATACTCATTCCCCATGTTATTCTTATGGAGCTTTCAAAAACATGTCAAATCCCGCTATGTTGGATTGAAATATGTTATTTTACACTTGAAATTCGCTGAGTATGCAGATCTGCTGCAACGGGGGTATTATCATTCCATTATAAACTACTTACAAGTTTGGTGGAAATGTCCTATCTACAGTCGTTTCCCCTCTATTTTTTATTTTTGACCCATCAATGAACTCTTTTCAGTTTTGTATTTCTCATGGATTTTTTCGTTCTTGAAAAGCAAATATTTTACATACCCCGTGCGACTGTTTGGATTCCCAGCCCTCTATTTACACGTTGGTTTGTTTGTCATGTAATCAAGACTAACAACACCTTCTATTGTCTAGACAAGACGTTCCCCACATCAGACAAGGGCAAGAGCAACAAAGCTTTGAGATACAATGTAAACATCTCAAGGTTGGCTATTTAAGTCGTATTTACGTATGCAAATGGCATTTCTAGGTCTTATTGTGTGTCAATATATATATATATTTAGTAATGAGAAGACGAAACATAGTTACTTCTTGATTATTACCAGTTTACAAGCCACCTTTTTTACTTCATATTGCGTGTGCTTTACATTTTAGCCTAAAATAAAAATATTCATGAAGTAATGAAGACGAACTAATTGAATAGAGTATATATAATAATTTTGAAATATATACAATTAATTTTTATGTGTGTCTTGTAAGAATGTTGAATGTGTCTTATAAGAATTATTTTGGTGATGAATAAAAAGTATCTTCTTCGTACAGCTTTTGGAATGGCAGGCATTTTTATTTTGCAAAGCCTCGTATTTCAAAAACTAGACATTTGATAAAAACTTTTCGAGAGACAAAAAATTCTCAATTTAATTTTCTTTTCAAAAATGTATAGCTTAAGCGAATTTCCCCCACAGGGAAGAAGCTATTACCGTAGGTCTCATGGTAAGACCTAAGCCCCATACCATGATAACTTTTCGTTTTGCAGGCCCCAGAAGCAAAATTCGTTAGAATTTGTATGTGTGTGTGTGTGTGTGTGTGTGTGTGTGTGTGTGTGTGTGTGTGTGTGTGTGTCTGTTAGCACGGTAGCGGCCGTAAAAATGGTCCGATCTTGATAAAATTTGGTTCAGACATTTTGATAGGTAATCGCTCATTCAATCAATTGGACGAGTTCGTAAACCAGCCCGATCGGACCACCGGAAGGGGGTGGGGGGGTAAAGGGGAATAAACCCCCCAAAAAATGGGTTTTTGCGGTTTTCACATAGAAAAACGGAAATAATCCCATTTTGGTCAGCATCATTAAATTCACCTTGTAAGAACAAACAATTTAGTGTGTTGAATCATCGCTCTATGTCCATTGTTTACTGAGATACTGAGAGTGGTAAACACAGTACGTTGTCCCTATGTTAACCTTATGGGAAATAATTAAAATTCTATATCTCGTTCATTTCTCAACATTGCTCAATAAAACTTGGTTTGAGCCTCAATCATGATGAGATATAAAGTGTAAAATCCCAAATAATTACTTTTTTGTGGCAGCAAACTTGCATACTCGTTCCCCATCCTCATGGAAAATAAAAAAGTGTATATCTTCCCTTACTTCTGAACTTATCTTGATAACACTTGGTACATGGGTTCTTCTAGTTCAGATCTACTTAATAATGAATTAAAACCACCTGTGCTTTCTTTATATTTCTGTTTATTTCTTATAATATTTTATATTATATTTATATTTCGCAATAATTGAACAGCGTCATTTACCTGAAGGTGGGTAGTGCCTAATACAAACAACAATATAAAGCCACCTTGTTTTAACGTACCCGTTGCAGCAACCTGCATACTCATTCCCCGTTATTGTTTTGGAGATTACAAAAACATATCACATCTCCTTATGTTGGATTGAAATGTGTTTCATTTGAAATTCGCTGACTATGCAGGTCTGCTGCAACGGGGGTATTTAAATGTATATTGATAAAATTGTGCATTGATCCCGGCACCTAACTGAGTCTAAGATTACGCAGTTTTTCCTCCATGGAATAAATAATAATATATGAAGTATTTGACATATCATTTTACCTTTATTAATATTAAAATATTGCATTGGCCGAAAAAAGTATGATTTAATACATAAAATGAATTTTCAACATAATGAAAACTACAGAAAGTTTCTTACTTTTTCATATTTTGTCTTTTTGCTTTACAAAGAAGACGTAGGTTTTGAAACGTTGCTTCTTGTAATCATTTAGTATTCCAATGAGTACTGTTCAAGCTGTTACCGTATTAAGAGACATTTAAGTTAAGATGTAGCTCCAGATTCGCTTTAAATAATTTCAAATTTGCAGTTGTTAATTAATGTTGGATAATAATTCCAAGAAGTTATTTTGAAAAGAATGCTTATCAAATAGGGAATACGCTATATATTATGGTACTTAATTTCAACATTAGAGTTTTCGATGGTATATATTTTGATCTTATTTGTTAAATGTTATCATTAACAACGCCCTTTAGCTATACATTTCGCAACAAAATTAAGCATGATGAGGAAATTCGTAACCAAGAAGATACGAGTAACACATAAATAACGAAATATGTTGTATACAGCAAAATCTTGTTTTGCAATCTTATTTAGTTCACTTTCCACTTCGGGCAAGGATTATCTAATTAGATGCAAAACTCTAAGAAAGTAGCGCAATCCTCCTTAGTTCACACTAAACAGGACGAAGATTGCACGTTAAAATACACTCGATACAGCAGACCTGCATTCTCAGTGAATTCCAAAAGCTTAAAAAAATAACTAAGACAGTCTCACTCATATAAGGTTAAATTTGACTTATGTCCAAAAATTAGCATGCAAAAGTATTCCCAGTAAGAGATACATGAGAACGTTAGCATTGGGGAGATGTACTGCGTGTTTATTAATCTCATTGTTTTGGCAACCAATGGACATAGAGCATAATGATCCAAAACACAAAATTTAGCTGTTATTAGCTCGATTGAGTTTCAAAAGAAAAAAATAGATCTTTTAAATTTTTTCCGTATGAATTAAAATAAAACTTTTTGTGAGTTAATTCCCGCTTAACCCCATACTAACAGCCGATCGGGCTGTTTTTCAAACCATTCCGAACCACCCCTTCACACGACTATACCAAATTTCATTAGATTGCACCTTTTTACGAGAGTATCCGTTCTTGAATACATGCCTATTTAATTTTTTCCACTTCACATTTGTTTTTGACAAAATATATGCGATTAAGATTTGAAATAGTTCTACAGATATACCACAGAATGTAGGGCTAGCAAAAGTCAGTTAACATTCATCCACATTATGATTTTAAATTCTTAAAATATTGACGTTTTTTAAGACAATAGAAATTTGAAAATTAGGACAATGGTATTTGTCCTATTAAAACTAAGACCAACAGTCTGTTATCATCTTAATTTACTGTATTTCTTTTTTTTTTAAAGGAAACTTAAAGGTGAACATAAGTAACTCAGGAGGTGCTTTGGAGATGCCATTTTCTAACAAACTATTGACACAAACACAATCTGAGAATACACTGTGATCCATGTTTCAACACATTAATGTATGTTTCAATGTTTAGAGTTTTAAAGTATCAATATTATTTGAAAATTAACCTAAAATAATTGAAGTTTTAAAACGCATTAAAAATGTTAAACCTGTATTTTGTAAATGTACTTGGAATGCAAAGGATATTGAATGGTAACGGTTAGTCTGCCTATTTTACTCGATTTTGAAATGTACCAATAACAATATGCCTATTTAATGAAGGAATTTCAAGTTATGTTATTTGTTTGGGTAAACGTTTGCCAAACATGTATTTAAAGTAAGAAACAATAAAGCGGGTCGATTTGAAAATTTAATTCCTTGGCCGTTATGAGCGTTGAATAATTTGTTTTTACGGCGAATGGCTATTTTATAAATGTTATTTAGAGATCAGTTTAGCTGTAGATAATTGGTTTTCCATCTTCTTACCGTTTGTTGTTAAGACCTATCAAAGATGGGTGTAAGAAACTATCGCATAGATCTTGTGTAGAATTAACATAAAGATTCAATACTTTTGAAAAGAAAAGTTTAAACAGAGAAATAAAGACGCCCCAAGCAATGACGATCCAAGTAAACCCATTTGATGCAAAATGAATGTTGTTATTCTGTGGAAATTTCAAAGTGGAGAACGGATACATAGACACTTTTAAATTAGGTGAAATAAATGAACTTCTAAATTCATTTGAACTTCTAAATTCATCATCTCAAATTATTTTTGAAAGTTTTGCCCGATAAGAAGTTCAATTACTGGCAATTTTATTCCAGTACTTCCTCATTGAAAAATATTGCGCGCTGCAAAACTCCATACATAATCAACGTGCAACTAAACCCTATTTTAAAAAATCCACAAAAGTTGTTTTTGGAGTGATGTCTGTCCGTCCGAGTGGATTTTAGCCTACAGGGACTAGGTATAAAGCCGTGATATCTGCAGGCATTTTTCCAATTTTTAGATTTTATTTTTATTTTTAAGGGTATTTTCCATAAAAAAAAACATAAAAACGTCAAATATCTAAATATCTCAAAAACTGCTCTTACTGCTAATACAAACTTCATGGTTTTTAGTGCTTAAAATTAAAAATAAAATGACACCAAACGCATGTCTGCAAAAATGATTCGAAGTTATGTGAATTTAGGTGTTTAAAAATCAGTTTTTTCTTTACTTAAAATTATAATAATTTATCAAAATATACTTGCAACCATTACATGTGGCTTGAAAAAAACAATAAAATATCTTGAATTATTGATTAACTTCAACTGGTTGAGCAGATAATTAATTGATATTTTTCTTTGACGGTAAATACAGTACGTTGTCTAATGTTATTGTTCAGGCAAATATTTGAAAACCGATTAACCGATTTCTCCGTTAATTACTAACAAAATTTAAAATCATTGGTGATTTTCTGTGAGATAATTATAAATTGTCTTTAATTTTATTGGATTTTTGCTTGTTTTACTGAAATAGTTTTAAAAGAGAAAGTATTTGTGAGTTTGCTGATACTGTACCGATCATTAGGATGTAAAAATGAAGGAATATTAAACTAGTCAGGCAATTGGGCAAATACCTTTCATTTAACACAACCCACATATAAATCGGTCCGCATATAAATAGAACTCCAGATCTCACTCGGAATATACTTACATTATCCCATGTTACTGCCATAAGAATTTATCAATTTCCGTTTCTGGAAAATTTATTGGGGTTGTAGCTCAAATCTAAACAAAATGGGCAACCATAGATACAATTACCTTTTATTTGGTATCAGCCATGTGTAAATTGGTCCAATAGTATGGCTCGCTTAAGTTTAATTTTTCCCCTATGTTAAATCTCCATAAGGAAAGTTTATTTTCCTCTTAACCTAATTAACATAAATATTATTTTCAAATGTAGCATTTATCGTAACTCTCAAATTGATAAATATATATATATATATATATATACATACATATATATTCATTTGAACATATCTACATATTGAACATGTATACATACAACATTTTTTAAACATTCATTTGAAGATGTGACAGGATCCGGAAATTATGGGCATGGTGACCGGAAATCATGGCAAAATATTTTAGTATATGATATTAGATGTAAAAATAAGAATAAAGGTTCGTATAAAAATAGGTCCTACAGTGCTTCGATTTCCGTCTGTGTGTCTCTTTGTGATTTTTACATATTCAATCGTATCTCATGACCCTCTTACCGTATAAACTTCAAACTTGGTATGTGGATGACCACTATTAAGAACTATTTTTGTAAGAAGTATCAAATTTCTACTTTGTACCTTTTCAAAATGGCGACTGTTTTTGTTTTCAAAGCTAAATATCTTAAAAACCGTAAATTTAAAAAAATTGTACAAGGGACAACAAATTTGTGACATTCAATCCAGTTAACGATGGTATCAATATTATGATGATCGGACTACTAATAAAGGAGAAATTTTAACTTTTCTGAGTAAAAACATGGTTCTTTAGAACATAATTTCTGAAATTTGCATGTTTTTATTTGGAAAATTCAAAATTTCTCCGTATTTTGAAGACTATCTCCAAGATTATGATGATTGGACAACAGATAATGGAGAAATTTCAAATTTTCCGATTAAAAATAGGCAAATTTCAAACAGTATGTTCTAAAGAACCGTGTTTTTATTCAGAGAAATTAAAACTTCTCCGTTATTTGTAACCTGATCATCATAATATTGATATCAGCGTTAATTGGATTACATTTTGTAACTTTCTTGTCTCTTATGAAATTTTTTCTAAAATTTGCCGTTTTTAAGGTATTTAGCTTTTTAAAATAAAAAACAGTCGCCATTTTGAAATAGTACAAAGTAGAAATTTTATACTTATCACAAAAATAGTTCTTAATAGTGGTTATCTATGTACCAAGTGTGAAGTTTTACGTTAAGAGGTTCATGAGATAAGATTAGATATGTGAAAATCACAAACAGACACACAGACGGAAAACGAATTACTTTAAGACCTATGTTTATATGAACTTTTTTTCTTATATTTACCTCTACTACTATGTACTAAAATATTTTACCATAATTTCCGGACACCCTGGATATATATGGATAGATAGATCTATAACAATTTTTACGAATGATGTTTTTGCTTCTGGGGGCCCCAAAACGAAAAGTTATGATAGTCCCGGGCTTAGGTCTTACCATGAGACCTACGGTAATAGCTTCTTCCCTATAGGGGAAATTCGCTAATAAAATAATCATACGCTACTCATAATATCACATATATAATTCATGATATATTTTTATTTGCTAACGCAGCATGTTAAGGATTCAGATAGGTAAATGTTCCAAAAGTATCAAAATTATATTTCTCTGTAATACTTTTCAAAGTTGTATGGTTTGTCACTAGAAAGATCTTAAAACATGCAGGTATAAGAAAAAGTCCTTTCTAAACAAGAATAAACTTAGTAAGTGATAAATTCATTCTTAAATAATATTTATTACTAAAAATTAATAATGAATGATATTACAAGATTACTTGGAGGATGTATTTATTCTTCGTCTAGCTTTAACGATATAACGGTTGTAAAACCAATACTGCTCGGACGTACTCAAATAAAGGGCTATGACAAAGACGGTCTTCCATATTCAGTTCAAGTCTTCAGAAACAAAAGGCTTTGCAGTTGGCAAAATAACACAACCTCTACCGCAGGCATCTTATTCCTGTAGCATAGTAGGTTTGAATCATCGCTGGTTTTTGAACACGCCCGTTCCTTTGAAATTTGAGGTAGAAGTTGGAAATATTACTTTGGCATTATAAACTATTTTAAAAATAACAACAGTAAAAATTATACGGAAAATAGTGATTGTTATTATTTGTCCTATTTCCAGGAACATTTACATGTGGTGTCCCATAATAGTCCCCCCTTTTTTCTTCTTTTATTCAAATATCAGCCCTAGGCCATCCGAATACCTTGTTGGCTAATACCTTATTTTTACTGATTGGTCATTTTAGGCACCGTCTTGGAACCGCCATGGATCTAAACAAATTTCAAATTTAAAGGTGATCTTGTGACCTATCAATTCATGCTACATTTTTTCACAGATTGCAGTGTCACAAACGGTTTTTTAAACCCTCCATTGTTTCTCAAGATATGAGACCTTTTTTTACTTATTTTTAACAGATTTTAACACTACAAACTGTTAAAATATCCTGTTGGATCCTGTTGCTATGACAAAGACGGTCTTCCATATTCAGTTCAAGTCTTCAGAAACAAAAGGCTTTGCAGTTGGCAAAATAACACAACCTCTACCGCAGATAGCGGTTTGATCCTTGACATAAGCTACCAAATCTTTCTCAAATCCCATACAATGTTTATAAATTCACTAGCAGATACCCGCGGCTTCCCCGCTGAAAGGATAACAATGTTAAGCATAATCATACGTTATTTGTAATGTGAAATGTTTACGAATAACCTAATAAATTGATTGATTTGCGATTTTGAAATAAACTCCGTTTATATCGTTGTAGATAAGAATAGTTCAAAGGACGTTACAGGACTTTTGGCTTTTAGTGAGCACTCTTGCATTAAAATACAATCATTAACATTAACCTTGGATCGTGCTAGTTGATGCATATAATAATGCATTTTTTCAACTTTAATGAGACTTATTTATTTGCGTAGAAAAAAATATGGAAATAATTATTTTGATACAAATGTGCGATGTGAGGGAGGTTTCAAAACTTTGGATGAAGGCAGGAAAAACAAAAGCCTTTACATTTAACACAAATATCACCAATTCAACCCCAGGCATCTCATTCCAATAGGGCCTGCGATGGGACAGAGAGGGCTTTGTTGGGGGTTACTCTTTTGAACTGGCATCAATGAAAAGCATTTACTGTATAGGCCTAATAACAATTCAGATTGACGAGTCTTGACGAGAAAATCAACTTTTTTTTTCAATTTCTATAGTCTTATAAAAAATCAGCTGACCTGCTTCAAGCTTCGATATCGAGTATAGTGATCCAGTGACTTACAATAATTGTGGTCAATTGTAGAAACTTATTCAGTAGAAGTTAATTATGGAATGCAATGCCGACTCAAAAATATATGTTCTTCGTGATTTATTTTTGTTTTAGTGATTATTGATACTACAGTTCTCAATATTTGTTAGTACAAGTTATGTGTGTTCATGCCTTGGTAGCACTATGGCAACTCGTAATTTTTGATTGAGAATTATTTTTCTCATAATGTACATATAATTTAAAGTTTATGATATACAGGGTGTTTACGAAAAACCCTTACAGATTTAGGGATATGGTTACTTATATAAAAATTAAGAAACAAGTTCCTGTAAACATGGGTCCTAAAATGCTCGGTTACCCGTCTGTCGGTTTGTAAGTGTTTTAACACTAGTTTGCATAACTTTGAAACTACTAAAGATATCAACTTCAAACTTGGTACGTATATGCTGACTAATAGGTCTATTTTGGTGCGGAGTATCAATTTTCTACTTTGTACCATTCCAAAATGGCAGTAATTTTTATATTTTAAAACTTAATATCTTAAAAACCGTAAATTTTACAATTGTACAAGAAACAAAAAGCTGCGCAACTTTATTTCCTACATAACCATATAAAGATCATTAGGATCTAACTACAATGAATGGAGTTGCTTCAATTTTTCCAACAGAATACACGCTTGTTTTATGGCAGTTATAGCAAATTTGCTTGAATTCCGTTAGCAAAATTGCAATAACTCCGTTAATTGTAGTTCGACCTTTATGATCTTTATATGGTTATGTAGGAAATAAAGCTGCGCAGCTTTTTTGTTTTCTGTACAATTTTTGTAAAATTTACGGTTTTTAAGATATTAAGTTTTGAACTATAAAAATGGCTGTCATTTTTAAATGGTAAAAGGTAGGAAGTTGATACTCCACTCCAAAATAGCTTCTATTAGTCAGCATATTACGTACTAAGTTTGAAGTTTATATCTTTAGTAGTTCCAAAGTTAAGCAAAATCATGTTACAAACACTTACAGACCAACAGACGGATAACCGAGCATTTTAGGACCCATGTTTATAGGAACTTTTTTCTTAGTTTTGATATAGATAACCATATCCCGAAGTCTGTAAAGGTTTTTCGTAAACACCCACAATCTTTTACATAGGTTAACTTTTGAATGTACATTCACAGTGAAGTGGTTCAATGAATGATTTTTGGTAGTGGTAAACATCAAGGACTGATGTTTATAACTAGGGATAAAAATCCTGCTTTGCATGACCTATTTTCTCTTTGTTTATGTACTATTGTTTCTGTGAACTGTTTTGGTAAAAAATATAATTATTTTATTTTGGTTGAATCTAATTCACTCTTCTGCGCTATACATCCTAAGAATAACTTAGAATTTATTTCAAAATATATGAACCAAAAATGTAAATATCTATATATATGAAAGCCAAAACCCATTGACTGACTGACTGACTGACTGACTGACTGATCACAGTTTCTCAAAAACTATAAGGCTTAGAGCGATGAAACTTGGCACAAATATTCTTTACAGGCTCTAGATGCGTACTAAGAAAGGATTTTGCAATGTTTTCTCTCAAAAGGCTTGAATATAGTAAATTATGAAATTCAAAATGGCGGCCATTTTTAGCTTTCATAGCTTATTTTCTCTTAAACTACAAGACTTTGGGCCATGAAACTTCACACAAATGTTCTTTATAGGCACTAGATGCGAATAAAGAAAGGTTTTTAAAATACCTCTCTCCGATTGCTAAAATATTATAAAATTCACAATGGCGGCTATTTCAGTTTTTAAAACTATGGATGGAAGGTCTATAGAGAATTTTCAGAGGATAGAAAAGGTACGATATCCAATCTACTAGGAGAATAAAATGTACAAATTTATTTCAGCCTTCTACTATATTTTTGTCAAATGCCACTTTGTTAAGCTACTTGCATTGTACGAACCACCCGAAATACAAAATTGTATTTTCTTAAAATGGTTTATCCGTCTAATAAATAAATTAATAAATAAATAAGACCTTTCTCAAACTAAAATCTTAAAACTCATTATGGACATTTTATTCCAAGTACATGTATATCTGTCGTAGCCACATGCTGTAATTGGGCACTTCATGAAGTGCCCAGCTCGCCTGGGCACATAGTGTAATTGAATGGTTTCATTAAAAATTACAGTATGTGACCAACAAAACTGGGCACTTCATGAAGTGCCCAACGCTCGTTGGGCACATGCTGTAATTATTTTTTTTTACACTATGTGTCCAGTTCAGATGCTGGACACTTGATGTAAACATGTAAAACTGCTGTTTACGTTGCTGTTGGTAGTATCCGATGTATTATTTTCATTAATACAAAATACAATTATTTTAAAATAATTTTGTAAAACATTAAGAATAAGATTGTCTTCCACACTACCAGACAATAATTCTTGCCTGTATGTTTTATCGTGGTTTCTTCTATGTTTTCTGAAATATTCTGGCTACACATAACTATAAAATTTTTTATCATTTAAACAACAAACGGTTGTTTAAATAATAATGTTAATAGTGATGCGTAGCCAAAATAACTCAGAAAACACAAACCAAACAATTCAGTCGATTTCAATGTTGTATGCTTTAAAATACATGAAACACTTTATCTATTACATTTATATGTAACAAAACACATAAATATTAACATTAACCTATTTTATCATGTTTTAATTTTTTAACTTCTTACTGAGTCACCCTTTATAAACTTGTAACAGATTAAAATAGATAGCATAGTAAAACAAATTTTTAAATAGAGTCATAAGAGTCTTTGAAAAAATAATAAAACAATTATTTAGTTTCTTATTGTTGTAGAAATTGAAATCATTTAATTTGTATAAAAATTTACTATTTCGTTTTTTTGTAATTTTACTAACATTGACGATGATTTAGGTTTAAGTTTTTCTTTTATGTCAGTATTAATGAATTAACATAACATCATTACATCAAGCCTTTTCTATGTAATTATTTTTATTTGTTTATAGAATATTAAAAAACGTGTGTCCTGTTTACTTGACAGCTTTTAAAAAATATGCCTTTTATTATATTCGTACTGACATCAGTAGCTTAAAAATCTAAGTTTATATTATTAACTCAAAAATATGGAAATTCATTTGAAGCATTGTCTAAAGGGATAACCTATGAATGTTAAACGTTATTCAAAAGTAAGTGGTTACTAGAAAATTCTAGCGGTTCGGTTTTTAATCTTTTTTTTTTTTTTTTTGATAGCGCATTACTTATAATTTAGAATATAATAACATTATTTGTCTTTATTCACAAGTACATTGTGTAATGGACATCGTCTGAACAAATAGATTATTTTTATATGCAATAATATAATACTATAATATAATATACAATAATATAATATTTTATAATACTGTTTAATTTTATAAAAATTAGAAACCGACAATATTTGTATTAAACTTTAAACCAATTATAAGTGTTTGTTTTATCTTAGATTGAGATTGTTAACTGTTTATTTTAGTCTGAACTCAACTCATACTCCAAAAAATTCGTTGTCCAAATATAACGCAGACTAATTATATTTTCAAAAGGCTTATGGAACTAAAACCGATGTTAAAATATTTTGATTTGAATAAATAAATATAAATAAATAATAAATATTAAAAGGTTTAATAGCAAACCGTATCATTGGCTACTTTAACACGGACGTTGGGATTTAATGTAAACATTAGGATTGGTTTTGACAAAGATTTAAAATCGACTGCCCAACATGCCTCAATAGTTACACCATGTGTCCAATGAGCGTTGGGCACTTCATGAAGTGTCCAGTTTCGTTGGGCAGATGCTGTAATTTTGATCGAAATAATCGAGTTACACTATGTGCCCGGGCAGCGTTGGGCTCTTCATGAAGTGCCCAATTACAGCAAGTGGCTACGACATATCCACTAGAAACGGAGTTTCAAAATCAAAATTAATTAGGTGATGAAGATTTCAATTACAAAAATATACCATTACAGCAATAATTTTGCCGACCCGATCTTCAATGTGATTGAGAAAGGTTTGGAAATATTTTTTTGGCCTAGGCACTTAAGCCTACCGTCTACTTTTTCTAACAGTTTTCGGTCTATTTTCAAAAACGTATTATGTTTATGTAGATGTTAAGTCGAAAAGCCGCCCTTAGCGTCTTTTTTTTGTTTTATATCCCGGGTTATGTCTCATTCTCTGTATTGTCAAATGGGAGGAAGCTAATTCATACCATTTGCTAATCATGAAGGAAGATTTTTAGACGAAACGTTACACCTTCCCACTTCGATCTAGGGTGGAATTACTAGCTGCACCTTAAGGGTGTAATTGTACGCCAATGGCCCATAACCCAAATCACTCCATTAGATAACTGAAAATTGCACATGGCATAATATGAGTTAGTTAGAATTAGTCATTATTTCAGCGGGCGAAGCTGCGGGCATATCAGTTAGTAAAAATATAAAATGGTATTGCTTATTTGGATGAAATCCCTCTACGGATAGAATATTCCATTCCTTTCGAAATATATATTTGAGAAAGCATTCTAATTGCCAGGTGAAGATTATGGCCACATAGTAGAGTGTCCGGAGCGTGAAAACGTGGAAACCTCGGAATCCGCAATGCGAATGTTTTTTGCGGTCGTGATGGGATTTGTTTGTTTTTTTCACCACTATAAAAAAATTCATACCTAATAATTTCTTGCGCTTTTGATTTTGATTTTATTTTAACTTCAAAATAAAAAAACTATATTACTAACACACAAAATATGCGTGAAATTACAATATTACTTCTATATGTTCAAACAGCTAGACAGCTTATATGCATTTTTTACTTCATATACATACAATAGCAACATTATACATCACGATATTTGATGAAACACTAAATAAAAGATAATCTACCAAATAAACCATAACGATAAAGTCCATCAGAATTGTTTAACTTTTATACGAACAACAATGATAATTTTGTATTCATTGTAAACCCTAATATTAGCGGAATGCTGTTCCAGCTCATATCTCGTTTTTATGCCTTTGTAAGCGAGCGCTACCCCTGATTACGTCACACAAAGACCTCGAAAGTAAAGCTACTCGAGGGATGAGTCTTATCTTTCCCATTACTGATATTACCTTCCTTTAGTATTTTTCTGATGTACCATAATAGAGGACAAATGTGCAGTCTGTTCTCTTTTCTTTGTACAGTACCTCAATAACGCACGACCAGCAGCGCGAAGCAGTCCAGTTGCTTGTAGAGTACCTCAACAACGCAAGACTGGCAGCGCGAAGCAGTCCAGTTGCTTGTACAGTACTGAATAACGCACGACTGGCAGCGCGAAGCAGCCCATTTGCTTGTAATGTACCTCAACAACGCACGACTGGCAGCGCGAAGCAGTCCAGTTGCTTGTACAGTACCTCAACAACGCACGACTGGCAGCGCGAAGCAGTCCAGTTGCTTGTACAGTACCTGAACAACGCAAGACTGGCAGCGCGAAGCAGTCCAGTTGCTTGTACAGAACCTCAACAACGCACGACTGGCAGCGCGAAGCAGTCCAGTTGCTAATGGGTTATCTCACACTTTTACTACTTCATTAACTTCAACCATCCATCACTATTTTTCTAGCTATAATAAAACGTTTTTGCCAGTTATAATCGAAGTCCAACGTTTCCAAAATGTATACAACGTAGTTAACATAGTAATCCTCAATAGTTTGCTTGAAATTGCTATCGACCCAGGTACAAGCCGGTGACTTGACCGATCGATACTCAGTCGATACTAGCCTAGTTCAAAAACATTATGTCCCGTCAAGCGGGATGCGGCAACGTCCTCGCGACCCGCGTGAAGGCGTTCGTCAGCGGAAATGTTTGCAGGCCGGTCTTTTTCTTCTACCTCCACCACTCTCCACTCATCCCCGCGCTTATCCTGCCCGTGGGATGCCCAAGTGCCAGCTTACAAGTCACAAGCTTGTATTTAAGCCAAGTATGAAATAGAGATGAGTATTGGATATTTGTGACGCGATCTTGTAGTCTTATTACTAAGGCCGACAGTTTGTTTTTGTCCCTTAGAGAGGACTAGAACTGTTAATGTAGCCCAACAGCCAATGGCAACTGAGGGACCTGCCTCATGGGCGGATTTCTGGGGGTGCCGGGGGGTGCCCGGCACCCGCTGATTTTTGCTTGATTATTTGGCGGAAAAGGGGAATAAATTTTTAAAAAGCTTTGAATAAGCTTTTACGTAAATTACAACAGGGTTGGTACCAAATAAAATAAACAAATATTTTTTGGAGTATGCCTGCAAATAGACCATTTGAATAGGAGTTTGTTGTTTAAATTTGAGCATACAATACTTCATAAGTGAGGTGACCCTGAACCCCCAAAAGTTAAGACCTAAATCCGCCCATGAGGGACCTACGGTTTAACGTGGGATCCGAATCACAATTTCATACCAGTGAATTAAGAACTGGTCTGATTATGAGGATGGTCTTATGGATGAACGTATAATTCACACGTACGGACGTTAATCCCCACCAGGGAATATCGCATCCACGAGCCATCGCTTATAACTTTCCACAATTCTCAATAAAATTGGTGATGCATGTTTATGTTGAGAAGAGCAAAATCGTTTGTTCCCACTCTTCATTAGGAATGTAGTTTCTTTAAAATACAAATAGGTACTTAATCAAATTTATTAAGAGGTAATTTAAGTATATTTTTCATCATCATCACAGCATTTTATTATTTTTTTGTAGAAGGGCCTATTGCTCTTGCATACAAAATCTTAAGAATGTATTTCACAATTAGTTTTTAAATATTGTTATTTTAGAACCATGTCATGTAATAACTGTTATTGCTAATCATGTATCAATGCACTAAGTTTGTTTTGTGAACAAAGTATATTTAAAACAACCGTATTATCAATATTTAAATGTTATGATAGTTAAATAAAATTGATGTTTCATTGTTAAATATTTATATGATTATAAAAATTTTTGACCCACTATACGTATCAAATCATGTAAATAATGTAGGAATTTACATTTGGCTTCAAAGCTCCAGAGAAATTAAACAGTCGTTGACTCAACGAAGTTTAGATGAGTTGACACAAGGTTAGGCTTACCGGAAACTTGAAGAAAAACTACGTGCTGAACACTCTCGGTAAGGTGTATCTGAGTAGCATACGTGTGTGAATAACAATGACTGGGCGAAGCTTTGAATAAGGCTTAGATGCAACGTTTTCTCACGTAGCTTCCTTTATTATATTTTTAAATGCAACTTTAATAGACAATTTTAGTCTTCAAACTCCCGACTTCTAAAAAATTGTACCTTAAAAAACATTGTATTTAAGGACCATTATTACCGTGTAGTCAATGATATACGTAATATGTTTTAGCGTGGATTACAAAACAAAAAGTTATAATTTTAATGTTTTTAAAAATATTACCATTAAAATAATACTTGACAACCTTTTTAAGTCCGAAAAAACTTGCAAATGGCCTTTACCAAGCAAACTAATTATTGAGAGCTATTAGATTTTAGATGTCTAATATTTTTAAAGAGCAGTTCATCAGCGTGAGCGTGAAAAAATTAAATATTTATTATTCACCTGAATAATCTACCACACACCATTCTGGACAATCCAATACCTTCATAAGATTTTATATTCTCTCAATTTTGTGCGAATTTCCCCTATAGGGAAGAAGCTATTACCGTAGGTCTCATGGTAAGACCTAAGCCCGAGACCATGATAACTTTTCGTTTTGGGGCCACCAGAAGCAAAAAACACCATTCGTTCGAATATATATATATCTGTGTGTGTGTGTGTGTGTGTGTGTGTGTGTGTGTGTGTGTGTGTGTGTGTGTGTGTGTGTGTGTGCGTGTCTGTGAGCACGTTAGCTGCCGTAAAAATGGTCCGATCTTAATGAAAATTGGTACAGACGTGTAAAGTGGTAATCACTCGGACGAGTTCGAGAACCAGCCCGATCGGACCACCGGAAGGGGAGGGGGGTAAAGGGGGATCAACTCCCCCAAAAATGGGTTTTTTAGCGAATTTCCTTAAAGGAATAAGCTATTACGGTAGTACTCATGGTAAGACCTAAGTCCGAGACTATGTTAATTTTTCATTTTGGGGTCCCCAGAAGTAAAAAACACCATTCGTTCGAATTTTTATCTATATATCTATATATATATATCTATATATATATATATATATATATATATATATATGTCTGTTAACACGATAGCGGCCGTAAATATGGTCCGATCTTAATGATATTTGGTACAGACATGTAAAGTGGTAATCGAATGGACGAGTTCGTGAACCAGCCCGATCGGATCACCGGAAGGGGGGGTAAAGGGGGATAAACCCCCCAAAAATGGGTTTTTTGAGTTTTTCACATAGAAAATCAAATTTATCAAATTTGTGTTGGTAAAATTGGATTCAGCTAAAAAAACCTATTTAGTATTTTGAATCACTGCTCTATGTCCATTGGTTACCGAGATATTGAAAGTGGTAAACACAGTACGTTGTCTCAATGTTAACCTTATGGGAAATAAGTAAAATTCTATATCTCGCTTATTTCTCAACATATCTTGATAAAACTTTGTGCCGTGCGCGTGACTTTTATATATATAGCGCCAAACCAGGTACTGGCCATAATACCTGAGCAGAGGCCAGCCCACCTGAACCTTCTAGAAAGACAGAGGGAAATTTCGGATTTGAAAAGCCTGGTCTCGCCCCATTCGAAGACTAGTCTGCAGGGCGGTTGGGTGTTTTCGTTTTGGATAAGTATTAATGTTAAAAATTAGGTTCTTTTTATTAAATTAGTCTATATCAAACTAAAATGTGCTAGTTAGCTTGGTTTTGGGGTGCCCGGGGGGAAAATTCTGGTTGGGGATTTTGTAAGATGTGAATTTCTGTGGTTTTCGCCTCTCCAGAGGCGATACTTTCAATTTAATACAAATGTAGATTCATCAGGGGAAATTGCTTGTCATATTTATCTTGCCAACAATAAATCACTAGTTCAATAGTTCATTAAACCTTTATTCAGAATCACAGTAATCAGCGAATAGACAGTTATGCTTAATTTCAGACAGTTATTCCCAGTCACATGCTAGGTAGGCCCTTCTGGCGTTTAATAAGGTTGTACATGGAATTAATTATTTAATTATTGTTCATCAAAGCTGGCTTAGGTGACCATATGGCAATGGGTACGATCGGCCTCAGGGTAAACCTTCCACCTAGTTAAATTATCCTATTCATTTCATAGTTGTAATAGTTTGCTCTGATCAATCCTTTACTGATAATACAGGATTACCTTATTGTACCACACACGTCCGCATTGATCCATAATGTTCCACCCTGGTCCATATTTGGCTATTTCCAACAACCTATCTCTTCACCCGACAACCAACAACTCCAGCAGTTACAACTTGGTAAGTGGCTTCTTCTAGTTCAGATCTACTAAATATTGAATTAAAACCAACCAATTTAAACATACCTGTAGCAGCAAACCTGCATACTCATTCCCCATGTTATTCTTATGGAGCTTACAAAAACATGTCAAGTCTCGCTATGTTGGATTAAAATATGTCGTTTTGCATTTGAAATTCGCTGAGTATGCAGGTCTGCTGCAACGGGGGTATTTAGTTTTTACATAGAAAAATACATCTTACCGAATTAATATTGGCACCATTGAATTCAGCTTAAAAAACAAATAATTTAGTATTTTTAATTATTGCTCTATGTCCATTGGTTACCGAGATATTGAAAGTGGTTAACACAGTACGTTGTCCCAATGTTAATCTTATGGGAAATGAGTAAAATTCTATATTTCTATTATTTCTCAACTTATCCCAATAAAACTTAGTATATGGCTTCATCTGGTTCAGATCTACTAAATATTTAATTAACACCACCCAGTTTTAAAGTACCCGTTGCAGCAAATCCACATACTCATTCCCCATGTTATTCTTAAGAAGCTTACCAAAACATGTCAAATCTCGCTATGTTGGATTGAAATATGTTGTTTTGCATTTGAAATTCGCTGAGTATGCAGGTCTGCTGCAACGGGGGTATTTTATTATGCTGTGTCTTTGGTGATAACGAAATTTGGCTATTCAAAATTATCATTTCCTACGACGACTACAATTTGTAAATATGCGTACAGATTACTACAGACAAAATTATATTGCATTATGAACATTAAAACAAAATACAATATATTAATCTTTGTGATTGTTTTCGCCCCCCGCATTGAAAATTCAATCAATCAGGTCCAATGAACGTTCTTGACAGAACGTTTCCATCATATGTGATCATTTCAGAACTAATTTGATTTCCACAATTTTTTCCCAACTTCGGAGCCGAAATTACATTATAAAAAATTCAGGAATGTATAGGCTTTTATAAATGTATAGGAATTATATACTACGTTTTTATCAAATAATTAAGTTCTACCATTGCCTTTGACTCATCGGTTCCATTATTTTTTCTGGAAGTGAAGTTGTAAATTAAATATTGTATAAGATAATGTGCACATAATATAGATAAAAACGTGCTTTAACAACAATTCGAATTATGTATATATATATATATATATATTATATAAACTATTATATAATATAAACTGACGTGCTTTAACAACGTCAATAAATTACAGTTAACGATTAAAATAATCTATATTTTTAACACATATGTAGCTGAATGAAACTATATCAATTGTTAGTGGGTATAAATTGGGGTTTCCGTAAGGTTAACCCGAAAGTTTACCAGAGGAATTTTATGACAAGAACTTACGCACATATTTCATGTGCATAAATGTAAATACCACATACTGTTATATTAATATTGACAATTTGCCAATAAAATCTTAAAAACAATTATATTCAGTTTTCTGCCTACCTCAACTAAGATTTAATCTTATTTCTTGATGCGGAAAGAAGAGACCTGGGAGCGGAGGCTGCTGATCTGCTGCCATTGTCGCCGGACACTTTATACATATAACAGTCTACGGACACCAGTAATACAAACATACATCATTAATCTTTCAAAGGCAAAATAAATTTAGAATGTTTACATAATGTAATTCAAGATTAATGCTGGAATTAAAAAACGACACAACTTTTTCCTCTTATTAAAATTGCTTCTTAATAAAATGCGAAATTTCTCTTACATTAAATTCTTTTACTGGCAATTTTACAAATAAATCTCTTAATTTAAGGTAGTTCCATTATTTTTAATGAACAAACAATATGTACTCGAACATAGTTCATTGCATAGCCATTATTATGTGCTGGCGAAGTATTATATGTTTTCAGTTACCAATTAATCACATTTACAAAAGAGTAACGTTAAAAATATTTCCCTTTGACAACATCTATCCTTTTTATGCTGTAACTCTTAAGTGTTTTCCCAAACGAAATAATAAATGAACAACAATGCCTTGGACTGAGAAAGAGCCAATCAAAACTTTTAATTAAGCCTTACCGTCTTGCTTATGTTCACCCTCTCTTTTGCCCAAACGCAATCAACAGGGCTGTATGGTCTCAGTAACGGTTTAGAATTATAATGATTTCTACTGACTACCTTAAGCTGAAAAGTGTGGTGTGCTTCTTGTAACTTTACTATATCACTATCTAAGCTCGCTTAAAGGATTCACCTAAAGCAATCTTCAACCTATTCAAAAGATGTTTATAAATTATTACTATTCTGGAAAAAATAATTATTTGAACATGCACTTACTCAGGGCCGTCCCTAGGGTTGGCGGTGCCCGGGGCAAACATGGTCGCGGCGCCCCCCCCCCCGCAGCATTAGTCGCATATGTTAGCTTTTTGCGCTGCCACCAATACTTACACAGCTTACGTTAAGTATAGTTACATTAAAGGGCATTTCTAGGACTGCAACAAATTAAGAACATCAATCGGTTGAGAATGTATTTCAGAAGACAACGAATAAATGAAATACAAATAGGAATTCACTCTTAACTACATCACTGTGATTACCTAACTCCCTGTTTGGTCACTAGCAACAACAACAGTAACAAATGATTACATCACCCGCTACCACGTCCCGAATCCCGACTCAAGTCTCGACCAGTGATGCCAGACAGGTTTAGGCATTTTACCTGCCAACTTCATAACAAAATCCCACTTTTACCCGGGTTTTCGGCAATAATCCCCGCAAGTATCAAAATACCCCCGTTGCAGCAGACCTGCATACTTAGCGAATTTCAAACGCAAAACAACATATTTTAATCCAACATAGCGAGATTTGACATGTTTTTTGTAAGCTCCATAAGAATAACATGGGGAATGAGAATGCAGGTTTGCTGCTACAGGTATTTTAAACTGGTTGGTTTTAATTCAATATTTAGTAGATTTGAACTAGAACAAGCCATTTACCAAGTTTTATCAAGATATGTTGAGAAATAAGCGAAATATAGAATTTTACTTATTTCCCATAAGGTTAACATTGAAACAACGTACTGTGTTTACCACTTTCAATATCTCGGTAACCAATGGACATAGAGTGGTGATTCAAAATACTAAATTGTTTGTTTGTCTGAGCTGAATTCAATGGTGCCAACAAAAATTTGATAAATTTTATTTTTCTAAGTAAAAAACTCAAAAAACCCATTTTTGGGGGAGTTTATCCCCCTTTTCCCCCCCTTCCAGTGGTCCGATCGGGCTGGTTCACGAACTCGTCCGAGTGATTACCACTTTACACGTTTGTACCAAATTTCATGATAATCGGACCATATTTACGGCCGCTATCGTGTTAACAGACATATATATATAGATATATATATAGGTATATATATAGATATATATATAGATATATATATAGATATATATATATAGATATATATAGATATATATATATATATATAAAAATTCAAACGAATTGTGTTTTTTGCTTCTGGGGACCCCAAATTGAAAAGTTAACATGGTCTCGGACTTAGGTCTTACCATGAGTACTACCGTAATAGCTTATTCCTTTAAGGAAATTCGCTAAAACGGGTAATTATCCGAAAACCACCTAATGACTTTCAAAACACCCAAAACCTGGTAGTCTCCACAAAATTACGCGGTAAGGAGGGAAATCTTACATCACTAAACTGGTCACTATATACCAAAATATATCTGTTCACTTCAAGACTTGTTCTCAAAACCATGAAAACAAATAATTTTTCTCATCTCACATGAACAATGGATATTTGCAAAGCAAATCATAATTCAAAATGGGGATTTTGAATTATGATTTGCTTGATTTGATTTGCTTTGATTTGATTTGATTTTGCTTTGATTGATTTGCTGGGGAGCTTTAACCATTTTTTATGTATTTAGGATGCCGGGTAAACCTCCGCAGCTCAAGTCTAGAATCCCCGGTTTTTCCCGATTTTTCTTAATCCTCTCAAAATCCCCGAAAGGCCTTAAAAGTACCCGAAAAAAACCGGGCAAATACCCCGTTTTCTGGTAACACTGAAACCAATAAAATCATACCAAATACATATTACTAAGTAAAAAAACTATAATTAAAACAATTGTAGCTCGTCCAAAATACCCGGTTTTACTGTTTTTTTTTTATTATATTCAGGTTGTTGGGTAAATCACCGTAGCCCAAGTCTTAAACCCCTAGATTTTCTTAATCCCCGCCAAATCTCCGACGGCCTTCAAAATACCCGAAACCGGGTAAATACCCGGTTTTTGGCAACACTGGTCTCGACAAGTTGGACAGTGACAGACGATTGGATATGCGCGCGACTTGCATAGTACCGACACTGTTATTATTTCACAGTCCATACCATTGACTATGAATGTCAATGGTAAACCGGTTCATAGTATCTTTTCATTAATGATACCTATAGTGTTAAGGATAATTTTTAGCTACAGCCTCATTTTTAAGATTCGCATTCCTATTTATTAACGCCATACCTTCACAATTCATGCAAATTTACAAGATTGCGAAAAAAATTGCCACAAAAAAATTGCTCGGCGCCCCCTCAGCCGCGGCACCCGGGGCAGCTTGCCCCGGTTGCCCCCCCCTTCGGACGGCCCTGCACTTACTTCAAAGCAGGGGCGGCTCCAGGGGGGGCCATGGGGGCCATGCCCCCCCCCCCGAGAGCTCCGAATTTTTTAATTTCAAACTAGGTTTTACTAAAATTCATTCTCGTTTATATGAAATCATTTTTGACCGAATATCGGAAAAGCCGTTTCGTATACAAGATTCTCGAAGACGAAGCTTTTTTATTTCTATATAATTGTTAAGTGTGTACACTTAATTCAAGCTTAAATTTTTTGTTCAATATTAATAGTAGGAGACATTTTAAGTTGTTAGGTTGGCAGCGCGTCACGTTTTGCCGCCATAATGAGGTTTGGGTTTGGAAAATATTATTTGTGACGAAAACAAATCAATATACGTTTATTATGAAAATAGCACTTATTTCCTGTGTGTATGGATTGAAATAATTTTATTATTACCAAGACCATCGAGTAAGTAATTGATCCATTTGAATACTATCTGGCATTCAATACTTATTCGGACTATAAGCTTTACCATATTACTGTAGTCTCAACTAAACGTACAATCATAACAAAGTTGGAGTTCATTTAGCCTGTCTTAGTCCTATTTAAAAAATAAACAAATTATTTAATCATTAAATTAGGGACCGTCCATAAATACTTAACGCCCTTACGGGAGGAGGGGGGGGTTTCGTCAGCATTATGTACCGTTACAAAGGAGAGAGGGTGGCTTCAACGCAACGTTAAGCACCTATTAAACCTTAATAATTAATTCCATAAATTATTCCAACAAATTCAAATTATCTTCAGAGTACAAAGTTTTGACTTTTTGTGGGGGGGGGGGGGGTGATAGTACAGTGTGACGTAACTTTTGAGGGGGTTTACTGCCAGCGTTACAAGTCCGTTAAAAGGGGGGAGGGGTTTCTGGTAAGGCCGATTTTAGCGTTACGTAATTTATGGATGGCCCCTTAAGTAAAATTTTTAACAAAGTAAACACGTATTGGGGGGGGGCAGGGGCGTACCCAAGGGGGGAAATCGGGATATATTCCCCCCCCCGAAATTTTTGGGTTATGGGAAATTTTTGGGAAGATTTCTTGTTCACAATTAAGGTGGTGGTATCACTAAACTTGCTATGAAAGAGAGAACACTACACACTCACTAAAATTTTATAAGGGGTTTAAATAGTTAAATTATATTATTTTAAAGATAATTGGTTCGGGGATGATACATTGGATTAGGGTATTTTTACCTATTGAGGTTATCGTGAGTAATTGGTGGGAGTGGGCCTATAAGAGCATAAGGCAAGCAAAAACTACTGATGAAAACAGCGCCCATTAATGGTGTCCGCGATACTACTACCATACCCATCGTCGTCAGATGTGGCAAAAGTCTCATCATATCACGGTTAAATGCGGCATACGAATATTGTCGTTTTCTCAGGGCCGTGTCCTTTACACTATTCGTTTGTCGGACGATGTCGTAGCAGCATCGCGGCAGACGAAAATCGTCTGCCTACGTTGCGTGAAAACCAAGTCTCGCCGTCAAACCTAGTAGAAAGATTTATGATAAGTCTGTCAAATTTCGGAGATCAAACTTCTTCCGGTGGTCTTCACTATTTGACGTACCACTATTAAGCGATTATTATTTAGCCTCCGATGCTTTAGGCCTACGTGTACAACATAGCTTTGCGGTCGCGTTCTGGGACTTGAGAAACACTACAGAAGTGTGACAACCTGCATTTTCTAATTCTGTTCATCAATCTCGCTCGGATAATCTAGGATCCGGATACTTTAGGTCCAGAAGGTCCGAGGCGCCAACAAATGAGAATGTGATATATAGTTTTTACTTTGAAATAAAATAGAAAAACATTATTTTTTCCCAAGGTTCCGAACGTGTAATTTTTTAATTGCTTTCTCATCTGTCTCTTTTAATTTAAGGCCTACTAAAGAAATATGCTATTCTTATGATTGTGTAAAAACATTTTGCTGAAATTCCAATGTGATCAACAATTTTCAGAATTTAATCTGTGAGCCGTATTAAATTAGCTCAAATTTCGTGACTTATTCTGTTTGTTGTTGTGCCTCTAGATTGGCTAAAAATGCGAATTTACAGTTGTTGTTTATGAAAATTTCCCGGACCCCCCCTTTGGGGGTATTCCATACCCTCCGGCATCCCCCTTTGGGGGTATTCCATACCCCCGGCCCCCTGGTGTATCCCCCCCCCAAAAAAATAAATCCTGTGTACGCCACTGGGGGGAGGGGGTGACTAAAATGAACCTAATTTTCTCATACTTGCCCCCCCCCCCCCCGAGAAACTGTCCTGGAGCCGCCCCTGCTTCAAAGGACCTTCTTCATAATATTTTTCGATCAACAATAATCCTAAAATGTTAACACTTTTTATGAGTGGCTTTTTGTGCAATTACAGTATGATTATTAGAATAATTATTACAGTACGTTATTCCCGACGTGTATGTCATACCTCTGCTTTAAAAATAAACATTTTCATATATCTGTGTATTCAATGATTAAACCATGAGTCAGTGATTATATCTTTGTAAAAGATATAATAATTAAGTAGTATATGAGCCTTTAAAATATGGGAAAGTTTCAGGCACAAGTATCAAGCAAGAAGCTTTTGGCTCTAAAATTTGCGTATTATATTCAGGGTGTCCATTAAAAACGTTTCAGGATTTCGGGAGGTGATTCCTTACATCTAAACTAGGAAAAAGTTGATGTGAAGGTATGTCCTAAAATGCATATTTACGCAGATATCCACCATTTTGTATTTTTCACAAAATATTTTTTTCCAAAGTTGTTTAAATAGGTTTAAATTAAATAGGACCGTTAGATATCTCGATTTTTTACTTACTTTGATTAGTTTGCCTTGGGCTCCCGTTTTTATTAGGCTTGACATTTTTGGTTAAACATTGCACCGATCTTGGCTAGAAAAACTCAGTTAGCCCCTCCTTTCTTCCCATTCTCACTTTCAGCGTGTGGTATAAAGATTGCATAGAGCAACACGAGTGAATAATATTGTAAACAGATTTTTATTTAACAATTTTATGACGCAGAAATATTTGATATTAGATGAACTGATAAACATGAAAAAATATCGAGCAAGGCTCGGCCCACCAGGTACTAAGATATTAAATTGCAATTTACGCTGCAGTTTTATTAACGATTGCTTCTTGCTTAGCATTCAGTTCCTAAACAGTGACAACTCCTAAGACCCTTTTTAGTTTTTTAGAACATTTGAAATTCATCTTTTTAGTACCCTCAATACTAATGCAGCTTATAATAGTAATGCACATCTGCTTGAAAATACTTTTTTCGTTATACTGCTGCGAAAACGAGTTTTTATCATTTGTTTTGCGGGGATAAAGAAACTTTTTCTCTCTCTAGGGAGTAATAGAATCAGCTTCAGTCGAGGACGACAGCTGCTCTTTTTTACTGAAATAAAACCAAGCTCTGTAGACAAGAAGAGAACAATATTTTAAGGTGACCTAATTTCCATAAGGCCTGTAAAGCCAAAGTTTGTGTCGTCAATGCTTATTGGGTAGAAATATACCCTCAATCGAGGTGTCAGTAATATGTTCCCTCTGATTGGTCAAAATGAAAATCGATATTGCAAAACTCGTTCATTTCACCAATCGATGGTTCAATGTGTTCGATACATCAGTTGTTGGTTACTGTCAATCTAACTTAAACACAAAATTAAAAAGGCAATCAGTTGATTATTTTAAATAGCATGAACAAGATGAAAGCCTCTTTGGGCAGATGAACCAGCAGTAAAATTTTTGGTTTTTTAAATAGTTAGCGGAATACATTGAGTGGTAAAACGAAAAATATAGTTAATCACACGGGTCTAAAGTTAATTTTCTTCACGAGGTCATTTTCGACCTCGACGTAAGAGCCTCGGTCGAAAAACTTGACCTCGTACGAAAAGCGTCACTTAAGTCCCTAATAATGAAATACACTATTCTAACGGTGCACTTAGACTTTATATACGATGCACACGAGCTTAGGGAAAAACATTACAAAAATCATGATTGTCTGATAATACTCGTATATAGAAGATTAGAAGTCTACCCTCTGAATATTTGTTACTTTACACTATTATTAGAGGTAATTTTTTTATTTAATCTTGCTCTATTTTAATCCATAATATTATTATACATAACGTTAAAATAAACAAGAAAATAGTTGAACAAAAATGAATTGTAATGAAACTTACAGAAATGCAAACTTGTAAGATAAAGGTTTTTTAATATATTTTTTAAGGTATTTCAATATTTTGTAAGATTGAACAGGTTTTTAACTGAAAATACCAATTCGAAGGTGTTAGATTGTAAATAATTAATTAAATTCATGAAACCAAGCTTTGAAAATCCATGAAATATCGTGTACGTCTCATGAATACATTGACTCAGGCTTCTTACGTATAGGCCTAATACAAACTTTCAAATTAAATTAACTTTGTTTTATTTTGGTTAGTTTATCTCGCACATAAAAAAATAATACATTTTGAGAAATCATTTTTTAATCATTGAGGCATACTATTAATTTATTATTTTAATAAAGGAAATAAAACTTTATAGCATTTAGTTCAGGCAACGAAAGGTTATAGAGGGAATTGCATGGATCACAATTTTTGACTTTTTAACTTTGTTTGGACTAGTTAGGAGTAAAACATATCAAAAGTTCCCGCCCTTAGCCCTTCCAGACCGGCTGGTCTGGAAGGGCCTAAAAGTACAATTTTTTAGTTTTTCCTAAATATCTTGAAAACTATCAACTTTTAGTATTCCCTATTAAATTTGAAAATTAAATTTCCTGTAAGAAAAATATATTATATGTCTACTTTGGTCCAACCGTTTACAAGGTAAGCACTAATTTTAATAATACTTTAAAAAATATCCCTTCCATAAGAAATACATGTAAATTTCTGGGTAACTTAGATGCCCAATTGGGTAACGCTTTTTTCACCTAAAGGAAAATGAACAGCATTCAGGAAATATTGACAAAATTTCCAGTAATTTGACACATAAAAATTGGTCTAGAATTAAGGCATTGGCGAGCTCACAAAAAACATTATTTTTCAAGGAATTATTGCAATTTGTTATGACTAGTTGTTGCCCGTCGATACTCGACGGACACGGCTCATCCATTTCCGTGGTGTCGTGGTGAGTGGAGCGCAAGGCAGTTGGTGCGAAATATTTATGAAATGTCCTTTTTAAACTGGTGTTTCTGCCAAGTATTTTTCTTTCAGCAAATTTCAAAAAGAAAAAATGGTTTCGGCCATCAGTGAAATTAACTAATATTTTATACTCATAATCTTCTTTTCTGGGATATTAATACAGATAGGAATACGTGCAGTGCTGCATGACAGCATTAATCACCATCTATAGGGACATTCGATTATGGTAATCATTTTTGCATGTTATTTGTACTATATAGGAAGTATCCCCAACACTAAAATGTTCATATTGTTACCAGTGAATCAATATGTAGCACACAACTTTACTTCTTATAATAAGTTCATGCTGGTCTTGATTCCAAAACATTAAATAAAAAATGCACGGAACAGGCAATATCCACCGCCTACAATGGGCACAATCCTTTTCTCACTGGTTGATGTTATTATTTCTCAGTGAAATAAATTAATTAATCATGAATTAAAACTACTTACACTATATTTATACACGAAAATATTTTACTTAAACAATTTAATTCAAAGCTAGTTAAACATAGTGATTGACAAAGTGTCACAACTTCGGAAAGTGCTGAAAGACAGGACGTTTACTTTTTACCGGAAACCGGTTAAAACGTCAGTGTTTTATATGAGTGTGGTGGCAAAAGTGTACCTAAATGATGAAAGCACAACATATAACCATTTTCAGTTTTAAAATATTTTTAAATGATCCAATGTGTAAATTTGTAATAAGTAAGTTTATAGCTGAACCCCAATTGCTTACAGCAAAAAATATATTTCACAGAAAATAAAAATTAGCCTACTTTAGTTTAATCGTCGGTCAAAGTACCCCTTAAAACAATAATGCTGCATCATTGCATACACAGACCCTCTTTAGGTCTAAGCTTAAAGCTTATAAACCTTAGGTCTAACCTTAGGACTAAACCTAAGGCCTCATTACTTAGCCTTAGACCTTTGTAGCCTAAGTAAACCGTTCTGTTGTGTTAGGTTCAAAAACGTCAGAAATAAGTTGGCCTAAAACTATAAATTTGTATTGGATTAAATGGTTTATAAAATGTTGAAGAAATAAGTCTTTCGAGAATTTTCGAAGGCCTATAGACATTGTAATTCCTATAAAACTTAGTTGACCTAAAATAAATATCACTATTAGTAAAAAGCAGACCTTAGTGACGCCATTAGTAGCGACGTATCAAAAAGTACTATGGCACCGGTAGGTATTCGATCCTGGCTCGCCGAGTTGATAGCCCGATGCGCTGCCGATAGAGCTACAATGCATTGCGCTCGCTCGAGTGAGTAAGCACAATCAATTAATATCGGAACAGGGAATAAATCTATTTTTTACGATAATTTTCTTAACACGCACAGGATTTGGAGCACGCGTCGAATTAAAACCGGTGCATTATTACTGAAAAAAGTATTACTGAAATCAGGGTTAATATGAGTTTTTAAAGGTAAACTGCTTCCATATTTTATAAATTGTCATTGTCTAGGCAACATTTAGTCAGATCCACTGCTAAGTTTTAAATTACTTCTAATTAGTTCCTTATTCCGCTAAAAATGGTATTTACTATGAATGTAAACCATTTAAACTAACCCGCCTTTACAATTAATTTGCCATTGTAGTAATCACTTGGACCTTTAATGGTTGCAATCAGCTGTTTCACATAATTAAGTAACTTTAAATCTAGCCCAAAAAAATTTAACAATGAAAACTTGTTTTTATAATTTACTAACTATAAACCTGTTTGGTTAAAATAATATAAAAATGTATTACTATCCCTTTCAATTTAAAGTATTAGTACACGTTTTTGGGTACTGGACATAATATAAAACAAATGCCGTTATTATTATTACTCTATGCAAATGCTTCTTGAGCGTTTGCTCTTCGTCTGTTGTTAGACAAATAAGCCGTGCCATTAAAATCAGCTGATTGAAGAATTGTTAAATAAGATTATTGCAAAGGTTTAGAAATTTAGATTTTTTTAATTAAAAAAGCAAGATAATGTATAAGTGAATAAAACCTGCAAATATAGATAAGTTGAGCTTTTATTTGGTACAAACTGGATGTAAATCGGCCCAGTGGAAGTCTCAGACGAACTGTCTGAAGAATTGAAAAAGTTGACTTTCTTCCCCATTTTAAATCTCCATAAGAAAAGTTTATTTTTCATTTTTGACCCATTAAACATAATGTTTTTCAAAATACGAATAAAACCTGCTAATATAGGACTGAAAACCTTTGTTTTGGTACAACCCGCATCTAAAACGGTCCAGTGGAAGTCTCAGACAAACTGTCCCAAGGTTTGAAAAAAAGTACTTTTTCCTCCGCCTACTATCTATAGTCGTCTTTTAGTCCCTGGAATAGAATACTAAAGTACTAGTTTATACTCCATGGGATTTACTTACTTACTTTTAGTCCCACGGGACTAAAAGTAATCTACTTTTAGTCCCATGGGACTAAAAGTAATCTCATAAGAAATACATGGGAAGAAATCCGGCAACGCCGCGGTGGACAGTGAGAAAATATGGCAACACTGTCGATTTCAATTTATTTCTCTATGTTGAAGAGAGTGTCACAGCATCTGACCGTCCGTTTCCGTTGTTTACAGGACAGCGTATCCATTTTGAGTTTGCTGTAGTTTAGGCTGTATTCCTGCATATTTGTGAATAAATAAGTTAGGCCTAGAGTATTTTTTAAGAAGAGTGTAAATAAAATGGTTAAAATTAAAGCCTAAATTCCTTGCATTACTTATTTATATAGGCTATGTGATTTTAATGCAGTTTGTTGAAGCAAAGGATCAGCTGAAGGTAAAGTTACAGTGTTATACCTAGTTATTGTTAATGGTGTAGGTGGAGGAAAAATTTTGTGTGCATCACAGGACTAAAGTACTTTAGTCCCTAGATGCACAAATAACTATTTCCCCCATGTTAAATCTCCATAAGAAAAGTTTATTTTCCATTTTTAACCCAGTTAACGTGAACATTTTCAAATTACAGATAAAACCTGCTAATATAGGACCGAAACCCTTTGTTTTGGTACAACCCTCATGTAAATCGGCCCAGTAGTAGTCTCAGACGAAATGTCCCAAGGTTTTTCCCTTACGGCTTTAAATATAAAGATTCCTTGAAAAATAACGTATTTTGTGAGCTCGCCTATGCCTTAATTTTAGACCAATTTTTATGATTGAGGTGTCAAATTACTGGAAATTTTGTCAATATTTCCTGAATGCTGTTCATTTTCCTTTAGGTGAAAAAAAACTTTGCCCAATTGGGCATCTATGTTACCCGCAAATTTACATGTATTTCTTATGGAAGGGATATTTTTTTAAAGATTAACAAAATTAGTGCTTACCTTGTAAACGGTTGGACCAAAGTAGACATATTATACATTTTCCTTACAGGAAATTTAATTTTCTTTAATTTTCAAATTTAATAGGGAATACTAAAAGTTTACCGTTTTTAAGATATTTAGGAAAACCCAAAAAATTGTACCTTTAGACCCTTCCAGACCAGCCGGCTCAAGGGCTAAGAGCGGGGACTTTTGATATGTTTTGCGCCTAACTAGTCCAAACAAAGTTACAAAGTCAAAAATTGTGATCCATGCAATTCCCTCTATACCTTTTTTTGAGCATTCATTGCCTGGACTAATTATAATTAATTGAAAATGGTAATAATTTGACTCAATGAAATACGAGAGTCGCCACTCCAATGATGTTTTAAGCTGCATTCTCTTCATTACAGTCAAGTCGACCCAGAATAATTTCAAGGAGGCGAAGCGCTCGAGCCCTCGGTTATTGCAGCCCTTCAAATGAAAGACCTCCTGTTGACAAGGTTTTAATCTTAAGTCACCACTTCATAAATATCACTGAGGTTCTCTACATTTCTGATTTTATACCTCCCAATGAAATGAGGTATTATCAAGTATAATGCAAAGGACGTATATAAAGCAGACCATTTCCACTGCAATAACTTCTGTGCGAATTATTATTTAATTGTAAAACATTTACAGTGAGATGTGTGATAAAACCCCCTTTTCCTACGAAAACAGCAGTTTTATCATATTTGTTTAGGGGCTAAAGAATCTCTTTTTCTCCCTAGGGAGTAAAATAATCAGCCGTAGTCGAGGACGTCAGCTGTTCGTTTTTTACCGTAGTAAAACTAAGTCCTGTAGGGAAGAAGAAACCAGTAATAGCAGTAATAGCAATAATGTAGTTTCTAGTTAACTAACTTCCATAAGGCCTGTGGAGCCAAAGCTTATGACGTCAATGCCGGATGTCAGTGGGGGTAAGAAGACACAGTGCATTTATTGGGGATATTTTATTGGGTAAAAAACAACCTCAACCGAGGTGTCGGTAGTATATTTTCTCTCTGATTGGTCGAGATAGAAATCGATATTTCAAAACTCGCTTAATTCACCAATCGATAGTTTAATGTGTTCGATAAATCAAATTGTTGGTTACTTTCAGCCTAACCTAAAGATAAAATCAAACAGACAATCAGCTGATAACAAGATGAAAGCTTCGTTGGATGAAACCTGTTAAGGTAAAAAGCTGTGAAATTTATTTTTAATAATTAGTCAGCAAAATTTATTGAGCGGTATAATTAAAAATATATTTAATCACAGGGATCAAAGTTGTTTTTCGTTACTCTTTCACTTTATGACCTTTTATACGAAAACGTCACTTTAGTCCCTAGTAATGAAATATACTATTTACACCTAATAAACTACTGTAATAAACTCATTTTTAAATATTTTTCTCCAATCAAAATGTTTTGGGATTAGGTGAAATGGTTTTAATTTTCTTTAGTAAAACATAAAGTTTACACCACGACTAAATGTGGCAAGTAAAGGTTGAAAGGAAATAACCAAGAAAGATGTGACCTTTATTTTCCCTAACAAGAACAAAACAACGACAATAATAATAGGGTTTTATGTAAATACCGTTACAATTTTTAAATGTAATCAATGTTGCATCAGTTTTACTAAAAATCACAGAATGTTCCCGAATTTGTGAAATTAACTAGTTTGACTCGGCTTTCTTCCGCATAACTGGAGGACTCGATGGGAACCGAGGATATCAGGTGGGGAGCTGTCGATCGTAGACCACTGCCAATCCATTAAATAATCTTGTAAGAAACATTATTTTATTATTTAAAACACTTTAAAATAACCACATAGTACCATCATATACCTATTGTTTCAAAATGTCGTCTGGGAAAACAAAAGGAACTGGGGAAAACAAGGCAACGTAGACAAAGAAAAAGAATGACGACATGAAACTACGTGATGATTGTTTCATCTGTGAAATTTAGTTTTTACTTGTTTAATCATCTAAAAGCTATGTTCATTCATATATGACGCGAATTTAACCAACAAACTCATCTAATAAAGTTTTCATTTGTTGGTGTAAGTTTCTATAGAATCTTACAGACAACAGTTATAAATTAATCTTTTGTGGATTTATTAATCGCATTAGTACCAAAATATTTGATCATAAAACTATCGGTCCTTGGTGCTCAGTTCCTTATGACTATACTGTTCATCTGCCTGATTATAACTACTTTTTTAAATAAATTACAAACATTTAAACCTCTTTAGGTATTGATTAATTGTAAGTTATTTATGTTATTTATTTATTAGTGACCACTGATAAGTATTTCAGTGTGGAGTATCAAAATTATAATTTGAACAATATATATACATTTCATGAGAGGAGTTTCATTTAAATTTCTATAACCACGCTTTTTAAATATAAATCTGTTTTAAGTTAATTGTCATATCAATTTTAGAGTTATAAGCAAAGAATTTATCTAGTTATGTTTTAATTTTCAGCATTTATTTTAAATCTTGTTTAAAACATAAGTGATACATAGGCTCACTCGAGATTTAAATTCAATACATTAATGTCACTTTGAAAACCACTTAAGTTTATAATTTTGATCTTTGAATATTTAGTATACTGTTAACGAGATCTAACAACATGTACCTTTATGCCTAACTTGTAATTAGTTTATCTAGAGCGGCGTCACATGAGACGCGCTGGCGAGGACGTGAGCCTGTAGTCTACTAGCTATATCAAAATCACATTAAAATTATCTTCTAATGTTAGCTTTGTAGTAGGCCTAGTAAACTATTATAGAATTTAATTAACTGGTAATAACTATGGAAATAAGTTTATTTCAGTTTATATTTTTAATTCATCTATAAAGATTATTGCTGATTTGATTTAACAAAAAGAAAATATTATGCATAAAGCTGGTACAGAACACACAATGCACTATGCTCAAATTATTTCAGATTTAAAGACGTGTTAATATTAGGAACCAATTTATTACCGTGATATGCAGAGGAGGATTTTGAATGTTTTAGGTTACAATATGTTGTTATTGACAGAAAGCTAACAAATAAACCGTATGAATTTAAGTACTCATTCATTTCAACATTTTTTAAATTTATAGAATATTTGTTTGTGTACTTATTTATTTTATTTAAAATAACCTAAAGTAAATGCAAGTCCTAATTTACAGTAATGATTTAATAGGTTGCTTTGGAATGTTCAAATTACATACAATAACATCGGGTTCGTCATCTTAAATAATTAATTGGCCTACTTTAGTTCTATAACAAAATTCTGAAATTCCCCGAACAATATCAAAATAATCTCCGAACTTGAAAGCTGTTCACCGAGGTAGCTTTTATTTATGTTTAGTTTAAAGCAGCAGTCACGAGTTACTATGTTTGGTGATAACTACCAGATGTTGCAATACGACTTGGCAGTAATCAACATATCACTCGCAACTGTGCAGCTGAAGTTTGGCTTAACCAACAATAATTTTGACCTATTATAACAAGATGGAAACAGATTAACGATTTTCGTAACAAAGATATAATTACCGTTTTAACACTTCAATTAATTATTGAATCTAATTATAACAAGCACTCAGAAGATAACCAAATGTGGTCATTTACATTTTATTTATTCATATTAGCGAATTTTCTCCGTAGGGAAGAAGCTATTACCGTAGGTCTTACGGTAAGACCTAAACCTGAGAATATGAGAAATTTTCGTTTTTCTGACCGATCAGCTGATTTTTCCTTTCTCTAAATTTACTTTATGTTGCTCTCAATCAGTTTTCCATTCGTCCGCTACGCGCAATAATGTTTCTCTACAATTTATTTTTAAAATTTAAATCTGCTGTTTTTACTGTTTAACAATCTAAATGTAAACAGAAATAGGCATAAGCTAGTTTTGCAGTGTTGTTAGCATAGTGCGTGCTTAAAATTCTTCTAAACATGCCCAACGTTAGTTATAAAAAAAAATTGAGAATTATAACTTTTTTATTTTACCGAGGTCGTATGTATGTTTGCATCGTGATGAAAAGTATCGTTCATAACTTGCAACGAAAATGATTTTCCGACACTTGCTCCAATTATTCCCGCACTCCATGCTCTGCTTCGCCCCTCAAGTGAAACTCGGAGTTCCTGTGTTCGGACTCACACAAAACTTGAACGCAATTTTCGATGACAGCTGAATATCAACGAAAATTATCGTTTCCCAAGCTCTGATTTAGAGCAAGGGAAACCGATCAGCTGATTTTCCTTGCTCTAAATTTACTTTACCTTCCCTCAGTTAGTTTTCCGTGTGTCCGCTACGCAAACAAATGTTTCTTTACAATGTTTATACCATTTAAATCGGCTGTATTTTACTGTTTAAAAAAAGCTAGTTTTGCCGTTGTTAGCATGTTGCTTGTTTAACATCCCTCTAAATAGGCTAAAATGCATTATTATTGCAATTTTTAATTGAGAAATATAACATTTTCTATTTTACTGATGTCTTATTTTCAGTGCGTATGTATTTTTGCGTCGTTATGTAAGGAGTCGTTTATAACTTGTACATTTCCTGGTACTTGCTCCGATTATTTCTGTACCCGGCTTCGCCTAGTACGTGAAACTCACTTCCACATGCTCGGTTTCCCCTCTTACCTGAAACAAAGAGTTCCTGTATTCGGCTTCACCTATAGAAACTTGGCTGCTTGCTAACCCATTCTATAGTCTACAGGAATTTTGGAATGCGAATCTGGACACTTTACGTACGAAATAGACTGAATTAAGTTTTGAATTAGACTATAGGGCTGTCTCTGAAGTATGAGCATGCTGGTTTGCTTTCTTAAATTAAATTTTTTTTCTGACCCTTTGAGTGCTGTTTTTTTTACTGGTTTGCTGCATGGTTTGAAGCATGGATATTTGCATGAACTGCAACCTAGGTAGCCTTCCATAGTAGCAAACTTGTAGGTAGTCGAATCGATCCCGAGAAAAGTTAGTAACTTTTTGAAGGGTTGTTTCTGGAGCCAGCTGCCATTGGTTGTTGGGTTATTAATTAACAATCCTGTCTAAGGAACGTGTCAACCTTAGTCAGTATCAAGAGGCTACAAGATCGCGCCACTATCATCACGATCATCACACTCATCCTTCACTCATATTCAGGGTAACGTCCTCCATGAGGTACCTGTCTTATTAAGAATGATTAAACCTAGACTTTTGTTAATCAAGAGATTTTTCTATTTCATTGCTTTTATATTTAGGTTATTGAAGTGGCCTATTGTATTATTTTTCTGAATGGCCGAATAAATCTTTGAATCTTTGAAACTGAGCGCGCAACGATAAAATGTCACTTTCGTTACCAGTGATGAAATATGCAATTTGCTTTGAAAATTAGGTATCTTATTTACAACTACTTAGCAGCAGTGAAGGATTAGGGCTTAAGTAGTGTAGGAGACTTCCCCTCCTCCCTCACCCCCCGATGCGCCAAAATTCTCGCGCTAGTCGGGATTTTCATGCACGCACTGTAGTACATTGTCAGAACATATATTTACGCAAAATATTATAATAATATTTAAAGAGATCGCCAGGAGATCGGTTTTGGTTGATTTAACTTTTATCAATTTACATCGTTGTAGTAAATTTGGTACTGTATTTATGATACCTTTGGGTCCCGGAACGAAAGGTTATCACGGTCCCGAACCCCTCTGCCTCCATCGTCATGTCAGTAACTCAAAACGACACAGGAAATTCATTAATAAATTACCAATGGTAGACATAAATTACCATTATATACAGATGGAGTTAAGCTACTAAGATTAGACAAAATATGAAGATTTCGTCTAATTTATAAATACATAGTAATAACATCTAATTACTGTTTCATTATTAAGTACCGGAACGTTAAGAGACATTTAGTGGCACGGATATCATCTAGGGAAGATCATTAAATGAAAGAGACGACTCCCGTTGCATATTTGATACAATACCGGAGAGAGCGTCTGAATGTTTCAGTCGGTAAGATATGTCCACAGATGTTTCCCAGAACTGATCACCCTTGACTTATCCTTGACTGCCATCAGCTCCCTCTGGGGCACATCCTCTCGACGGCTTGATAAAATGTCATTGAACTTGAACAAACTTTACCAAATAAATTCCTTCCTCGAGCTTATACGACGTGAAACTTGACAATACAGTTAAAACGTGTTAAACCCTTTTATAGTATTGGATTTTGCAATATTTAAATTTTACGTAAGGTGTGATGGTAACAGTCAGCAAGTGATTGTCATATTTATGTTTTCTAATTGATTTGTTCCTTTTGTGGATGTAGCTTCGGTAAGGTTCGTATAGCATTCGTATTTAAAAAGATTGTCTTGTATCCAATATGGCGGATCCAAGATGTCTACTGTTAATTAATACCCAATCAAAATTAAGTATTTATCACCCAGCAACTATTGGCAGTGGTTTAAAATCAATACTTTGGGGGATATTTGTTTTGATACCATAAATACAATTTTTCCAATACCTGTTTCTCTATTTTCGGGGCCCTTTGAACTTTGACCTTCGATATTCAAAATTGCAAACGGATGCCAGTCTGTCATCCACCATATTCTTGTTCAGTACATCAAATAGGACTAGAATCAATCATTAAATTTGAGTCGGACCCTACTTAAAGGTTCATGCCTAATATCGTATTTGGCGACTGGACTATTACAGTTTATTTTCCTTTTGGTGAATAGGCTTTGCCTCATTGGGCATATATTTTTCATACAAATTGACATGTATTTTCTTAAGGAAGGAATATTTGCCTAGGGGAACTAAATTATTCACCAGAGTTTTATTAAATTTCTGTTTTAATTTAAGAAAAAAATATATGTATGTATATATATGTATTAACATATATATATATATGTGTGTGTGTGTGTGTGTGTGTGTGTGTGTGTGTGTGTGTGTGTGTTAATTATAATTCAAATGTAAAATTCTAACAATGGTGAATAAAGTTTTTGTTTATATTATTTTGTTAAGACATTAATAAAATAAGTGGGTGTTTATTAATGGTTGGACCAAATTAAACATATTATGTGCTCTTTTGCAGCAAATTTAACCTGCTTTAATTTTTCAATTCAATATTGTAAACTAAATGTTTATAGTTTTTTAGATATTTAGGAAAACTCTAAAAATATTACCTTAATTTCAGAATGGCGGCCACTTGCCGATCACCAGTGGGGCTTTTTCTTATGCTAAAATGCACATCTTTATATAGGACGACATTTTAAAGCAATTACGAAAACTATAAGATTTTGTTTCCTTTTTTTTGCAAATTTTGAATACAAAATGACTGGGCTATTATTGCGATCTGTAAAATATACAATGTCATTAGAATTTAATGTCGTTGAAAATCTTTGTTTATAATTTTACTGATTTGCTATATAGGGACTAAATATTTAAATTACTACAGTCAAAAGATTGTAATAAATACAGATAGTTTGACGCTTTATAAGCTACGTATATTTTTCAATTATTACAATGAAGGTATTTAAGTTTTTATAACTTTAAAGTACAGTATTTTTTGTTTTGGAACATTAATATAAAATAAAGAAATATTTTATCTGAGGTACAGAAAAAAAGATCTTTCGCAGTTGCTCTATACTGTCTACAACTTCCATACGTTCCACATTTGATGGTACTCCTATTCACTGACACAAACATAAAGATAGGCTATGTGTCAATATTGTAACAGGAGAGAGTAAATTTCTGAACCTTAAATCGTACTCTGAAACAGTATCAAAGGAAGTAAGTTTTTGATATTTTATTTAATGTTTTTAGTCGTGAATTTTTGTGTGTTATCTTTGTGTTCTATCTTTGACTATGAATAAAGTCAATGGTTCTGTTTAAAAAAATAAATGCAGATTTTTATATTTTAAAATTAGCTCATCAATTAAGCTGTACATTGAGCTACACTATTTTGGTCTATTAAAACTGCGCCGTACAACCCGTTAACTTAGACAAAGTCCACTTTGGTGTTTATTTAGCTGCTTATTTATTATTGGTTTATTTGTTCCTAAAGTTTGTCTTCATTATAGATTTATATCCCAATTTTATAAATCAAATAGATCTTCGTTCTCATCTTAAATTGCTCGGTGAATCATTAATACCGATTTTCATTTGAGCTATTAAACATTTAGCTGAAGTGATGCAGGTGATTTATATTACTGAAATTAAATATAAACTTCATAAACAAATAATTCGATGATGTTTAGAGGGTCACTTATTTTAAAACCGTTCAATGATAATGACCTAATAGCTCAAATAAACTTAGGTGATCAAGAATAGAACAAAAATGGCATGTTATTTTATAACCTCAGATAAAATTCTTTAACTTAATAAATTTTGTAACAGGTTACGTACCTGGACGTCCGCAATTCCTTTGGTAAAACTTTATCTTTCGTCCCCCAAAGGAATTGCGGACGTCAAGGTACGTAACCTGTTATATTGATACCAATTCCGGAAGGGTTCAACATGAATAAAAATAAATAAATTTTGGTAAATTAATTTTTATGTATCATTGAGCTTTGTAACTTGTTTAAAACTCGTTTGATTTTATGAGACCTAACATTAGCCAGTAGCTCAAACTGAGTATACTAAGTCTATAACTAACTGCAAGCCATGGTTAGAACAGGACATAATATTAGGAATCCAAAATAAATGTTTATCAAATATACCTACTGAACAAAAGAAAGGAAAAGGAAACATTTTTCATTTGAATACATCTTATTAATTATGTATTATTAATTATTATTTATAATTATTAATTAAAAATTAACCAAGATTTTCAAACATAGATTCGGCATCGAAGTCAAGTCAAGACACTACCTTTACATTTAAAAAAAGTAAATCCATTATGGTAGATACAAGATGGAATGGTCAAAGATTAGTACCCTGGCCCTGGAAAAGTGAAGAACTATAACGATCCAAAAATATCAGTGGCTGAGCCAATAACTCGTGAAATGATGCAGTGGTCTTGTTTAAATTCATTCGTGACTGACTGACGAGTATTTTGACTGGCTTTGTAATTTATTCTAGTCAAAGTGTTACTGGACGTGGATTGTGGCGTTTTTCAACGTGGGATTGGCGTTATAGATGTTCGGGTCAGTGCCGCATTTACGGCCCCCTAGGCCTGGGTCTGTATGGGGCCGCCTCTGAGGCCCTTACGGCCTTGAAAAAAGTGGTGACTTTTTTGCACTAGTTCGGGTGGAATTGCCCCAGGCTTAACTGTACACCTTATTACTATCCTTTAGTGAGCTTAATTATTCTTCTCTTATTGTTAAGAATAAAACATTCTATCTCGCCATTTTTCAACCATTCCGAAGCCCTCCATGCTAAAGATTAATGCAAAAAAGACAGGACTGGATGATTAGATATCTTATGGAAGACCCGGAACCAATTCAGTTACCGCAAAAGATCATGTTTTCTATGAATTTAGGCTGGATGTTACTCATAAGAGGAAACTGAATACCAAATTATTTTATGCTGAACACTGATTTAGGCCCAATGGAAAATGGCAACTTGCACCGAGGCACTGCTCTGCCTTCGTATATCCTCCCAGTCTCGGATGCCAGCACGGATGCCCCCCCCACCCTGCTTATTACATTCTGCACTTCTATGCCTACTGCTGTCATATTGACCAAAGTAATTTATTGCTTGAATATTAAAGGCCCGCTTTACTGTTAAGTCAAAACTCCTCATTGATGCAGAACTTTCAAAAACTAAGTGTTCTGATTGTTAAGTGCACGCAATATAGTGTAGTGTTTTTGATGTATTAAATTTAAATAATACAAAATCTTTTAAGTCGACAAAATTGACCTTGGAAGGATTTAGGCCTAATACTTGTGCAATCCTTTAAGCCCAAGGGATTTTTTTTATAAAACTGGACAAAAAATGTAACAAGTAATACAAAATTATATCATAGGCCTGTTCCATTCATATGATGAAGATTAGGCAATGATTAAAAAATACTGTGGTTTTTTAAGAACTATATAATTTAGAGTTTTTGGGAATACCAAGTTTTGTTTTTTATTTTTTGGGGCATCAGTTTTTTGAAGACGTTTATGAATAAATGTAAATGTTAAATTAAATTCTAGATGTTCGATGGATGTTTGATGGTTTACTTTGTTGGCGCTTGTATAATGTTAGCAACTAGCATGTTGAAAAAACTAACGTAATTGAACATTCACCATACTGTACCAATGTTTTATAGATGAACGAACGTTCATACAAACCCAAACCCTAAGGTATGTAGATAGGACGAGAATAATAGTTATTTGTGTGTTGAGTGAGTAAAGTACAACATCGTCTCACGAGTGAAAATGTTGGCGCCCGAGCTTGCAAGGGTGACATGGTGACAATTTTCACGAGGTAGTTTTTAGCTGTGAACTATTCACTGCAGGGTACAATAAATGACAACGAAACGAGTGCTAATGGAGTTCTGACACGCGCCCGCACCCGTGCCCGCGAACACCATGTTTTCGAGCTGCGCGTCGTATTGCCCAACACAAGAATGAACAACTTCTGCCAGTGAACTGTAAATAATGAAAAATAACTTGTAAATAGTGAAAAGTGACTTGTAAATAGTGTAAATGTAATTAGTTTTTAGCGAATTTCCTTAAAGGAATAAGCTATTACCGTAGGTCTCATGGTAAGACCTACGCCCGAGACCATGTTAACTTTTCATTTTGGGGCCCCCAGAAGCAAAAAACACTATTCGTTCAAATTTATATATATATATATGTCTGTTAACACGATAGCGGCCATAAATATGCTCCGATCTTCATGAAATTTGGTACAGACGTGTAAAATGGTAATCACTCAGACGAGTTCGTAAACCAGCACGATCGGACCACCGGAAGGCGGGGTAAGGGGGGTCCCCCAAAAAACCCCAAAAATGGTTTTTTTTAGCTTTTCACATAGAAATTAAAAATTATCCAATTTTTGCTAGCATTATTGAATTCAGCTCCAAAAAACAAACAATTTAGTATTTTGAATCACTTCTCCATGTCCATTGGTTACCAAGATATTGAAAGTGGTAAACACAGTACGTTGTCCCAATGTTAACCTTATGGGAAATAAGTAAAATTCTATATCTCGCTTATTTCTCAACATATCTTGATAAATCTTGGTAAATGGCTTCTTCTAGTTCAGATCTACTAAATATTGAATTAAAACCACCCAGTTTTAATATTCACGTAGCAGCAAACCTGCATACTCATTCCCCATGTTATTCTTATGGAGCTTACAAAAACATGTCGGATCTCGCTATGTTGGATTGAAATATGTTGTTTTGCATTTGAAATTCACTGAGTATGCAGGTCTGCTGCAACGGGGGTCTTCCTCCCTGAAGATGTCACAACTGTGGTGAAATGCATCGGAGGCATTAAACTTCGCAAGAACAAAGGCATATTACAAAGGTAAACGTAAACTAAATTATGATTTAATGTTCTTTCCACTGGGTAAATAATAAGGATGTGTCACAACACTGCAACTTTACATAACAAAATAAAGTTGATATCCAATAGCGGATTCAAGATGGCGGCCGACAATTATTATGCTGTAAAAATAAAGGATTAACCATCCAACAATGATAGGCATTGGTCCCGAGTCAGTATCTCAAAAAAACATGTAAAAATGCAGTGAAGTATTTTTTTTTAAATAATCCCATGTTAATTATTTTAAACTCTTTATCGATATCATTTCTTTTGTTTTTCTGGGTTATGCTGCAATTTTTAATTGTAAAATAAGCAAAACCTTACAGTACATGTCAGTGGCAACAAAAAAATATCTATCGAAAATTCCAACGCGGGGGAGGTTTTCATACGCGCGGTCCATGGTCAATCATACATGCTTATTAATTATATTCTTAGACGTTCACACAGCTGATTGTTGTTAATAATCTTATTTTATTACTAGCTGATTTCACCGGTTTCACCCTTCGGAAAACATAAAATGTTCCTTCAATTTGGGATTTAATTTGTCATACTTTATATTTTGATTAGGATTTTTGCGGACATTTGCCATCACTGATTAGTAAAAAACAAGTTTCACGACGTTTCGGGATCTGGAATCTGATCCCGTCTTCAGGTGGAAGAAAACGTAGAACATAACAAGATTAGTAACACATGGCCAGGAATACCTGGACAAAAACACAGCTAAAACAGAGAACTGTAAAAGCAGTCACGAGCACACTAAGCTGAAAATAAAAACAATAACACAAATACACAGGAATCACAAGTAACAAGTCACCAGACAGGAGGCATGTCTCCTGCCTGGTGACTTGTTACTTGTGATTCCTGTGTATTTTGTGTTATTGTTTTTATATACGGCCGGAAAAGCGTCGGAAAAGCCGAAGAAAAACTTCGCCAAAAATATGTCATGTGGGTACTCAAATTAATGGAAATTGAGAGCTGAACAATATTAAGAAAGAATTTTCATAATCTAACATGTGGTAACAGAAAAAAATTAAAAAACATTAAATAAGTTCATACATTATTTTTGTTAGGTTGTTATAGGTTATATATACATTCATTTTGTAGGAATTAGGTAGATTAAGTATGGTTATGTTTTTTTGGATTGGATGAGGTCAGGTTTAGTTAGGTAAGGTTAGGTTAGGTTACATTATGTTAGGTTAAGGTTAGGTAAGGTTACATTATGTTAAGTTATATTAGGATTCGTTTAAAATTCTATTGTAAAGTAAAGATAAGGTTGGGAAAGTGAAAACATGACAAAAAATATATCACTCTAACAATAACAAATACCAACTCTGCCATTAAATCATATCTTATTTAAACCTAACCTATCCTAAGCTATCCTAACCTAACCTAACCAAACCTAACCTAACCCAATTTTGTACAAATCTACAGCTTTTACGACAATATGCTGTAATTCCTTTAATATGCATCGGATCTCAAAAACGCTTGCATATTCTTGTTCAGCTCGTTCTCCCGGTTAATTTGAGTACCCACATGACCCATTTCTGGGGTGAAAAGTTTTTTCCGGTTTTTCCGATTTTCCGACGTTTTCCGCGGAAAAATTATCATTTTCAGAATCAGCGCGTTATTTCCTACATTTTGGATAAAAAATTCCAATTTCGGGAGGAGTACTGTAAAGTGCACATTTACCTCGAAAATAATAATTCTATTTGGAGTGTATGTCTCTCTGGAGTGGTGTATGCCAGAAGCGGATTTGAAAATTTGCCGACCCTGGGCTGCCCAGGGGGAATAAGGGGTTTGGCCGGCGACAGCATTTCCGCCCCGGCAAAAGTGGTGACCTTTTTTTTTAGCTCACGCATGGTGCTTTTTGGTCCCGTTGCGGCCCTTTCGGGCCTAACCCCCCCCCCCCATTGGCTACGCCCTTTAAAACTAATGGCGGTGCTGAGTAAATTCTTTTGCTTCCACTTTTTTTTATTTCCCCCTTCTCTCTCTAATTTGCCGCCCCCCTAATTCTGCCGCCCTGGGCTGTAGCCCTTTAAGCCCATATGTAAATCCACCCCTGGTGTATGCCTTTGTGAGTATGTAAACAGGTCTAGAGGCGACACCAGCGGCCCGATTTTAATTGAATTTGGCATGTAGGTATGAAGCCGTGATATCCCCAGGTGTTTTTTTATAACGCCTGGAGTGAAAATAAACACACTTCCACATCAAAATCTGTTTTAGGCTATGAGACCTCATAATAATCAACATGAAACTATAGCGAATTTCATCATGCTGTTAAGTCATGAAGTGACACATGCTGACAGTTCAATTTTATTTTAATCTGGGGATTTTTCCTAATTTCCTTGAAGGAATAAGCTACTGTTGAGTCCCACAAACACGGACGAATGTGGACCGAACGGTGTCCGGGTTTGTGAAATTTCCAAGTTATCGGGAAATTAGTAAAAATAAGAAAAAATAAGAATAGTTTCTGTTATTTCTATAAGAAATCATTTATTTATTGCATTGTAAAAATACAAAAACTAAATTATCAGATACAAAAAAACTTAAAGAAAAACCAAAACTGTTTTATATGTGTCAAACCGTGTTCTAGCCTTGAATCTCAGTGCACTTTATTGCTCTGGCAGGCTTTCTGAGTTATCGAATTCCGGGTTTGCGGGACTCTACTGTATTACCGTAGGTCTCATGGTAAGACCTAAGCACCAGACCATGATAACTTTTCGTTTTCAGGGCCCCAGAAGCAAAAAACACCATATTGTGTATATGTATATATTGGAATATACATATACAATTATGGACAAAACTTTAGAATCCGTCTCCACTGTTAAAATCGAAGAAAATCAAATATTTGTTAAAAATCAATATTTATTTATACTCACAATGGCGATAATGTTTACCAAACAACATTTTGATATTATCATCAAAACGATAATTTAAAGCATGAGAGTTTTGACTTGTAACAGCAATTGCATCTCTCACAACCTTATTATTAAAGGTATGTTAAACACTCCCTTCTAAATACACAATACACAGAGTGGAAAACCCCTTCACCAACAACCGAACTTACAAAAACATGCAGGGGAGAACGTCCATTCTGTGCACGTCAGCAAGTGATTCCACAAACAATGCGATTCACAAGTCAGTGGTCTACAGTGTTTACATTATTACATTCTTCGATCAATAGAAGTTTTCATCACAAGGAGCAAGGTTATATGTTGATGCACAATCATGCTTTGAAAACAACTATTTAAACAATTTTAACACTAAAAATATGACACATTTTCTCCATATGATGAAAAACTTTTTTCACCAGACAGAGTACATAAGCTTTTAATCATTGGGATTCTTACCACATTAACAAAATGAAAAATTTGTGTAAGAGTACGCCAAATACTAAACTGCTAACATTTTTCCATGCTCAGAAATAATTGGGTGAAAAAGGCTATTATAATACACGGTAGTATTAGAACACAATATAGTAAATATCCAAAAAGGGAGGCTGATAGAGGTATTACATAAGGCAACAAGGTTGAAAATGAACATTATAAGAATTTCTTTCAGGAGTTGTGATATTGAGGGTTCCAAACTATAGAGTAGATAAAGCCAACTGGCAGTTTGAAATATTTATAAATTTTTCTTTGTTTCGAGGCAACTGGAAAAAAAGAAAATTAAAAGTAATGCAAAAGGAAATAAAAAGTCTTCAACAATAAAACTATTTATTTCTAACAAAGCATTTACAACAACAAAGAAGGCAAGAGAGTTTTAAGAACTTGGAGGGACTTGATTAAAGCTGTTTAATTGCTAATACGATTGAAACTTTTAGCTACAACTAACAGAATCTGAGATTCTCAAATTCCTTTAATTTAAGTGATCCAGTGTTTATTACTGTTTTGTGCTCGCATGCACAGCAAATGAAATCATTCAATTAAATATATGAATCCTGAATCCTTATAGTTTTAAATCAAGAAAATTAAAAAAATGCATATAATCTATAACTATTCGTTAAAACATTGGACTACAAACTGAGCTACAAACTCGCCCTTTAAAGTAGTTTTTGTGGTACTATCATTTATTTTTCTATGTACAAAATATGTACCATTAAAATTTTAAAAGACATTAAAAAACATGCATTTATATTATTTTAGAAACCAAAACATTGGGAAACTAAACATTATCAAAAGAGACTTTCAAGTACCTATTTAGTTCAGTGTCCAAATCAGCTAAAAATTTTCTTATATAAGAATTTAATTGACCTTGTGACCTTATTGAACCTTATGTACATCTTAGGCCCTAAAAACATTTTTTTTCACCGTAAATATAGGTTGAGAATTTATTCTGATTTGTCTAATAATTCATTATATTTTTTAGTATTAGATCTAAAGCCTTGCGGAGAAAAAATCGATAAAGGACATATTAACGTCAATTAATTTTTACAATCAATGCTTTTCAGGCAGTATAAGACAGAATAATTGTTAAGTATTTAAAAATATATTCCATTTACTCTCTATTTAAAAAAAAAACTATTCACCCTCCATCCTTTCAAAAGCAATGGACAAGATTTCCTGTGCTTTCAGGTTTTTTTTTTAATTATACAGACGTAGTAGTTGGTTTTAATAAAATGATGGTTAAAGGTACAGGGTTATTCAAACGTGTACACTTTTTAAATCAATTAAATTGAATGAGAATAATTTATACGTACCCGCCACGTTGGCATTAAAGGGTAGCTAATGGTTTAAAGTTTTCAGCTGATTGTTGGCAAATTTTTGATACTTAACATTTCGTTTATGTTATTAAAAAAAAGGTTAATAGTTGTGACAACTATGCGTACTTCATGTGTTAGTCACCTTGCAGTCTGGACTTGACCCCATGTAACTCTTTCTGTAAAGTTATGTTAAAAATAAAGTAAAGATTTTACTCCCCCATTACCATTGAGTCACTTGGAATTAGGAGTGCTTAACAAGATTACTGATGAGAACAGCCCAGTACAAGTACCCTCAGTGTTCTTGTTGTGTTGATGACACAATGACATAGCCAGGATTTTGGGAAGAGTTGGGTCCAGCTGACCGGTGGGATTGGAGGATAAGGAATACCCCCAACTTCATGAGCGGCCCAGGATTTTGAAGTAAAATGGTTAGCTTTAGACAATTTCTGTAAATTAAAATCTAAACTTCGTCTTTTTTAACCAGAATTTTAAGTTCAACTCAAGAGTCCTGATTATAAAGTTAAAATGAAATTCATTGATTTCTTTTAGCTGACCTAAACAGTGACGTGATAGTTTTTTCGAGAGCGGGATATCAAAACCGGAGGTCTGGGGGGTATGGGCGACTCAGTGGAAAATAGTATGGATGCAAACCAGTAAACTTACATTTTCAGGTAATCTTAACAAAATAAGCTACACCTAATCGTGTTGTTGTCCGGCATCCCCTTCTAAATGAAATCAAACTCACACTCCTCCTTCAAATTTATGTTTGCTGTGTAATGTGTGGGACACATAAAAAAAATTTTTAGCTTGTTAAAAAACTTTTAAAAGTCCTCTTTCTAATGATAATATTTATTTTTTTCTGCCTATTAAACCTGGATGACTGTATTAATTAAAAAATGTATATTTCTTTTTGAATAACCCTGTATTAAATCCAAAAGTGAATATACAAATATTACATCACATATGTATAAAGTGGGAAGACAACTAGTTTCCTGTAATTTCTTATAAGGGAGGTAATAAGGGAGGTAAATCTATCTTATTTGGAAGAAATGTAGAGCTAAGAGGTATCAGTAAAAGATCTAGAGAAAGTTTTCTATTTTTTAGTTTTCATTTCAATAGCTTTCAAAACATGTTACTGAAAAAAAATCAATCATTGACTCCTATTAACTTTAGGAAGTATGGTCCTTAGTGAACAAGAGACAAGTGAAAAGAAAGCCTATTACTGGAAGTTGAAAAATGTCAATACCAAAAAGGTCTAAGCCTTATTTTCTTAGAATAAAGTCGTGGCATTTACACATCTGGTAAAAGGAAGTCAGGTTTTACACTAGATGGTTCAAATAAATAGTTAACTTAACTTTAAACTTCAAAAATTTGAACTGTGATTTCCATGTAAATACAGATCTATGGAGAACATCTTAACAGCACCTCTTATGCTAATATCTCTATTAAGGACACTAGTGCATTTTCAGGTACTCCACAACATGGCTGTGTCTTCCACTGGCTGCCAGCTCCAAAGGGATCACGCCATCTTGGTTCTTCAGCCTGATGTTTGCTCCAGCATGCAGCAGCAGCTTCACAATGCCAAGATGGCCGAACAAAGCCGCTGCATGGAGGGCACTCTCTCCATTCTGTAACAATAAGGAGATGACTTTTTTCACGATTTTGTTACGCCTGTTGTTTACGGTACACGATCAGCAGTGCATGTGCCATGAAAACTGTGCATGGTTCCTTTAGGATTCCCTCAGACAAATTTGCACTAATAGTGATGGTTTTACAATAATGGTGTAAAATTACCACAAGTAATTTGAAAGTTTTGATGAATGCTGTATGCAGGATGTTTCAGTAAGTGTTAACAACATTACCAGGTGATTCTTCACATCAAGATAAGAACTATTAGAGAAATGAATAGAACTGGATTGGTAACTCAGGGCTTGCAAAGTGAGCCTCCAGCAGTTTAAGATTTTGCAGGCGCGAAGGGGCACTAAGGCGTCTCACTATATTGCTGTGGCCAAGTCGCAGCACTTCAACCAGACCAGCATTCTTACAAAAACATTGCAATTTCCGACGTAATAAATAATATTAGAGGATATATTTAATGCGCATTCTTCAATGACTTTACACAATACACAATATACACTTCATTTTTGATTTCTTATTTCATCCTTTCATAATAATTAATCTTTTGGAATTTCAATTAAATTAAATTTTAAGAGGAATGTCAATATGAAATATGTATTTCATATATTGACATTTTTTTATCAAAATTTCAAAATTTTAGTTTAAACATTAATTTGCGAGGGTTTTTCTTTTTACAGTCTTAATTTGAGAATGGCTGAACGTATTTGAACATTTGAGGCTTTATATTAAAGATATTTTTGTGAAAATTTGCTAATACGTTCGGAGTTTCAAGATAGGTTTTAACTTAAGTAGAGTAAAGAGCTGAAATTTTGGAATAGTGTCGCTAGCCGTCGACACTAGATTAAACTCTGTTGTTTGTTTGCAACAAAAATTTAAATAGGGCCGTCGAGAGCCAATTTGGGTCCCAAGTTTAAGAACATCGGGCCCTCTGGACTCCTGTCGTGAGCACCACAAGACTGGTGGGCTAGCGGAAATGTTCAGGGGGTGCTCCCTTGGAGATAAAAATAGAACTGTATTTTAGGCAGACTAGAGGCATAAGTACATACACAGGAACACCAGAAATCCAAACTAATTCATTAACAGGCGAATTTTCCTTATTTTTGGATTTAGGAAAATTTGGATAAGGCCTATTATAAAACATTTTAGCGAATTTCCCCTATAGGGAAGAAGCTGTTACCGTAGTACTCAAGGTAAGACCTAAGCCCGAGACCATGATAACTTTTCGTTTTTGGGCCCCCAGAAGCAAAAAAACACTATTCGTTCATTTTCATAAATATATATACCGGGTGCCCAGCCTAAAGTTTTCCAATAGCTAACTTTTTTATTTTATGTTTAACAATAAACTTCTTATGGAAGACCCCTTTTAATTTTTTATGCCGCATTTAGGTATGTATTTCAATTTTTGAAATTTCCCGCCATTTTTCCAATATGGCGGACAATTTTGTTTTTTCTTTTGGAACACCCTGTATTTTATGGTGTTTTTGGATTTTACAGATCATTTAAAGACACTTTTGTACCATGGTATTTTTTCCTAAAACCTATGGTTAAGGAGATATTAACAGTTAAAGTTTGATTTTTTCCCGTTAGAAATGCATTAGGAAATTTATGGTAGTCTGTAGATGGAAATGGAAGGGTTAAATAAAACATACCAAAGAATGAAATGCCTTAAAATGTGATTTTACTTGAGATTTAATCATAAAATTATTTTTTTGTTGAGATTCACTCATGGAAATGTATTACTTTTAATATCCTTTTTACTCCATAATAGTCCGGTTGCTTAGGGCTGTATTTTAAGAACACCGTTACCAGGTGGATAAAAGCACCAAATTTGGCATGAAGGTACCTTAGGATATACTAATCAATTTTAGCTTAGGAGCCCTCACGAATTTTTAAGCATTTCCATACACGGCAGCATAACCCAAAATGGCCGACAAATACAGAAATATATATTGAAAAAATTTTATTTATGTGTATCCAAGCTAATATCTCCCAATATATCGATTTGGAACCACCTCCTTACTTGCTGAGTAGTAAATACTTCAATCTGATTGGGTATTAATTTTAGCCGCCATCTTGGATCTGCCATATTGGATACAAGATAGTTTTAGCGAATTTCCCCTATAGGGAAGAAGCTATTACCATAGTACTCATGGTAAGACCTAAGACCCAGACCATGATAACTTTTCGTTTTTGGGCCCCCAGAAGCAAAAAACACTGTTTATTCACACACACATATATATATATATATATATATATATATATATATATATATATATATTAACACGATAGCGGCCGTAAATATGGTCCTATCTTAATAAAATTTTGTACGGACGTGTAAAGTGGTAATCACTCGGACGAGTTTGTGATCCAGCCCGATCGGTCCACCGGAAGGGGGAGTAAAGGGGGGTAAACCCCTCAAAAATGGGTTTTTTGAGTTTTTTACATTAAAAAATAAAATTTATCTAATTTACGATGGCACCATTGAATTTAGCTCAAAAAACAAATAATTTTGTATTTTGAATCACTGCTCTATGTCCATTGTTTACCGAGATATTGAAAGTGGTAAACACAGTACGTTGTCCCAATGTTAACCTTGTGGGAAATAAGTAAAATTCTATATCTTGCTTATTTGGCAATATATCTTGATAAAACTTGGTTTGTAGATTCATCTAGATGAGATCTAAAGTTTAATTGTCTAAAATCCCCGATATTTCCATTTTCGTGGCAGCAAACGTGCATACTCATTCCCCATGTTATTCTTATGGGGCTTACAAAAACATGTCAAATCTCGCTATACTGGCTTGAACTATGTTATTTTGCATTTGAAATTCGCTGAGTATGCAGGTGTGCTGCAACGGGGGTATTTTTTAATATGAATGTAGTATTGCGACACATTATACAGACTAGATTTTCACGCTGATTACAATGATAAAATCCGTTTTTGAAAATATGCATTCGTTAAAAAGATATACTCAAATAAAAATTTATCCCTATACATTTCTTATGGGCGTTTTCTGACATATTTTAGCATTTTTTATTATTTTTCTTATATCTCTCATCATAATTAACATATGCAGATAGTTTTAGTCTTGTAAATATTTAGTGAAATGGCAGCTTTCATTTGAGATATTAATTATCAACATCGGACAAGTAACAGATGAGCTATGAGCCTCAATGAAACTTAAAAGTCAATTTTTCGGAAATTTGTTTTTAATTAAGTATTTGTATCCCGTGTTCCAAATTAGGTATTTTAATCGTTTTGATCTTAAAATACGCAGTGATACTTTGGCTTTTGTTTGATATATTGATACGTAAATTTGGTTAAGTTTTTAATGGATTTTAAGGTTCATTACGACATAAAGATTAGTTATTTTTAAATTTTACGCTTAATAGTTGGTTTATATCTCACCACGAACTTGTCCAAATTAAATGATCATAGTCTCAAAATAAAGCTGATATTTTATTGAGTCTTTTAAAAGCATTCAGAACTTTATACCTGTCCTAGAAATGGAGATAGCAGTCTTTATATTAACAAAAATGTCTGAAAAATTCAATTTTATGCATGTTTTTGGACCACAACTCACCTAAAACGCAATCTATTAAAATAATTTATGACTCAGATGAAAGCCAATAATCTTCAGAGTCAATTAAGACCTTTAAGATTTTTGAGTCTCCTTGGAACTAGAGAAATCCTTCAAGAACTGTAAAATTATGTAAGTAAAACAAATTTATGTTGAGTGAAAGCTCAATCTGATTTTAATCTGAGTTTAATCTGATTTTATTGAGAGTTAGCTCACTTGAAAGCTGATGGTTTACTGAGTGATTTAAGAACAAAAAGAACTTAATACCTTATTTAAAACCGGAGATATAGATAATTGATTAAAAAAGAAATACCGAAAATTTATTTTTAAGTTCAAATTATGCCTTATAGCTCATCTGTCACTCGTCCGAAGTTGATGATTAATATTTCAAATGAGAGCCGCTATTCCACTGAGTATTCTAAGACTAAAACTAAGAACATATCTTAATTATAATGAGAGATAGAAGAAAAATAATTTTAAAAAATGCTAAAAAAATGAAACGCCCATAAGAAATGTATAAGGATAAATTTTTATTTGAGTATATCTCTTTAACGAATGCATATTTTCAAAAACGGATTTCAGCATTGTAATCAGCGTGAAAATCTAGTTTAAAATTATGCGTCACCACACCACCTTTACATTAAAAAAAATTGAGTTGATATCCAAAATGGCGGATCCAAGATGGCGGCCGAAAATTATTATCCTGTCAAAATAAAGGATTAACCACTAAACAACGATAGGCGTTGTTTCCAAGTCAATATCTAAAAAAATACTTGTAAAAAATACACTTAAGTAACTTTTTTTTCAAAAATGATCCCATGTTAATTTGTTATTTTACATACCACATTCGGATTTTGGTGCCGGGTGTGGAAATTTTTAAAAATTCAAAAGGGCTCCTAAGCTAAAATTTATTAGTACACCATAAGGTACCTTCAACCAAATTTGATGCTTTTATCCGCCAGGTAACGGTAATTTCGCTAAGCCACCTCACTAATAAGGAATACATAGGATGGCACAGTTAATGCGGCCACAATGCATTTCAAATGGGGAAAAATCAAACTTTAACTGTTCATATCTCCTTAACAATAGGTTTTTGGAAAAAATACCATGGTACAAAGTTTCTTAAAATGATCTGTAAAATCCAAAAACACCATAAAATACAGGGTGTTCCATAAGAAAAACAAAGTTGTCCGCCATATTGGAAAAATGGCGGGAAATTTCAAAAATTGAAATACACACCTAAATGCAGCATAAAAAATAAAAGGGTCCCCCATAGGAAGTTTATTGTCAGACATAAAATAAAGAAGTCAGCTATTGGAAAACTTTAGGCTGAACACCCAGTATATACACTGTATACACAGGTTGAGTCAGACCACCCGTCCACCTATTGTAATGGGAGAATGGTTTAACGTAGTAACGCCAAATAAAATTATTCCCCACTAATTTGTAAAAAAATTTTCATTGCGATTTATCTACAGGGTGTTCCAGAAATGAAGGACGTGAGTTAGAATCTCCAAATTTTCTACTGTGAACCTAAAGCAATTTTATATCATTTTAAAGGTCTTGTTAAAAGAAACATTTTGGTGAAAACAGAACTAAATTATCTCAATCCCATTTTTCAGTTGTTTAGCCTCCGGATTACTGTAGAATACTATTAATGGTTTAAATACCTGCCTCAAAGTAATCCTGTTAGTTGCTGTGGCGACTAGTTTCGGTTCTGGTGAACCATCATCGGGCCTTACAAGGTGATGTCTTCATTTACTCCAATGATAATTGAAGGTCGTCATGTTGTTTAAAAACACTAACACACACGAAAACTGACACATTGATACAATTATTACGAAAAAACATTAAAAACGAATACACGAGCAGGAGCGACGTGACCGCGCGGAAGTGAGTTCGTCTATAGACTGCGGTCAACGTGATTTCAAGGTCAAGGTGACGTCACTGTCGCTTCCTTATCACCTGGTGGCTTGCAGTTGATTTATTTCCAACGATTTATTCATTCCCTTCTCCCTCCAGTATCTTGATGGCCGTATTATAAATAAAATTCGATTGGAATGAGAGTTTGTCGTTTAAAACATTTAGGCTATCGGTTTTTACGGCTTTATATATCTCAAACTCCTCTAGTGTGTTAATGTTTAATCGCCTCTGTGAAAAATGTAAAATGTCCATATTACTACTTATGCCTGTATAGGAGTGGTTATTGGATACTAGATGTTCGGCAAAATTAGAGGTTTGAGGAGCTGTTGTTTTTCTGGGTACATGCTCTTTGAATCTTTTATTAAAAGTACGTGAAGTCTGTTTGGACAGACTAAAGTACGTGAAGTCTGTTTGGACAGACTTCACGTACTTTTAATAAAAGATTCAAAGAGCATGTACCCAGAAAAACAACAGCTCCTCAAACCTCTAATTTTGCCGAACATCTAGTATCCAATAACCACTCCTATACAGGCATAAGTAGTAATATGGACATTTTACATTTTTCACAGAGGCGATTAAACATTAACACACTAGAGGAGTTTGAGATATATAAAGCCGTAAAAACCGATAGCCTAAATGTTTTAAACGACAAACTCTCATTCCAATCGAATTTTATTTATAATACGGCCATCAAGATACTGGAGGGAGAAGGGAATGAATAAATCGTTGGAAATAAATCAACTGCAAGCCACCAGGTGATAAGGAAGCGACAGTGACGTCACCTTGACCTTGAAATCACGTTGACCGCAGTCTATAGACGAACTCACTTCCGCGCGGTCACGTCGCTCCTGCTCGTGTATTCGTTTTTAATGTTTTTTCGTAATAATTGTATCAATGTGTCAGTTTTCGTGTGTGTTAGTGTTTTTAAACAACATGACGACCTTCAATTATCATTGGAGTAAATGAAGACATCACCTTGTAAGGCCCGATGATGGTTCACCAGAACCGAAACTAGTCGCCACAGCAACTAACAGGATTACTTTGAGGCAGGTATTTAAACCATTAATAGTATCTCAATCCGTTTCAAAATGGCGGCCATTTTTGTGAAAATTTTCGATATTTACAGAAACCCCTATTTTTTTTTAAACCATTAAATATTTTTCAGTTCTGATTGAAAATCCTTAATTCTTGGTACTTCAGCTTTACTACGATATGTCACATGAAAATATTCTGATAATATCCAATTTTCGGAAAAAAAATTGATTTTGACAATGTTGGTAGCCCTGCAAATCAAAACATTCAAATAGCAACATATGCCAAAAAAGCATATCATTTTAAAGGCCTTCAAAAGTCCTACAACTTTGTAATTTACACAGGTATTCTATATTTTATAGTTTTTTAGTTATGGGCAAAAAACTCCATTTTACCATATGATGTGCATGTTATTTTTGCAGTACATAATACCAAAGAGGACCCAGATAATTCAAAGATGTAATCTAAGATGAATTTTCCCAAAATAATTTCTCAGGATATTAAACTTTAGTTCATTTGTCTAGACGCATTGTCTCGAAACTAAATGAAATACCCTCGACACGTCAACCCCTTTTTTTCCCATTACTTCAAGCAACAAGCAACTATATTTTCTAGTAGCGCAAAGGTCAACGGACACCTTGCCTAAGCTAGCATGCAAATAATTCTTTAAACCTTTAAGAGATAATACGATTTGAGGAATAAATTGTAAAAGTCTTGCCCAAATTAGTCATAAAAACAAGCAATGAGAAACCATAAATTTTTAACATAAAATCGCCATCTTACCTTCCTTACAGTCTACTTATTTTATAAGCATAGATATGAGTTAAGTTATACAATGCACTTACATCCCTCTACCAGAAATCAAATCCATAGTAATACAATTAATAAGATTGCACGAGATAATAGAATCAACTCATGAAATTGCACAAAATAGAATTAGTTAATTAATAAAAATGCACAAATAATACAATCGAATAATGTAATGAATGAAGCAATGAATAAAGTACTGCACATTAGTAAACGCTATAATCAAATATCATTCCTAAACGAAATCAACAATCCTTACGATAAATTGTGTCTACAAATGTGTCAATCTTTTAATAAAAAAAATAATCTTTAAATAAAATTTCACACGTTCGAAATACAAAATCAAACTTCACAATTTCTATACTATTTGATAAAGCTTTTTTATTCAACATTGGCCGTTGTTTTGCACTAATATTATTATTTTGTTCGATCTTTCGTAAAAATATGCATTGTGCGACAATGCATATTTTTTGCATTTTATCTGTGGCTGATAATGCTATCATTACACTGGACCGCAACTAGACAGACGGATATTTACTAGACCAAACAAATAAATAACAATCCTTTAGAGAAAGACAAGACACGCATTGTTTACTTTCTTAAAGCTTAATTTCATCGCTACTCATCTCAATATTTGTTTCATATAAAAGAAAGCTTAATACCAACTGAAATTTCTGTAATTAACTTTTTTTGTTCTAAAATGTATTCAAACTCCTACAAAGAGTGAAATTATTTTTTGATTGAAATCAGCTTTAGTCGCGCAGTTGTCTAGTGGATTTTAACAATTCATACACTCTAAATTTAGTTCTAGTTTTCTTGATTTCTTCTGGTTTAGGTCAACTTTTGGCGTGTCACAAGCCGCCTCTCCTGAATTTTGAAAATCTGGAAAACAAATGTTAATCTTTGACAAAAAAATCTCTTTCTTGGTTAATTAGTCGTCATTTCCGCAACCACATGGAAACAAAAGGGCATCACAGTAACAATTTTAAATTTTATTCCTTAAAATAATTTTGTCAGTATTTTTTTTAATAGTTTCTTTGGCTAGACTTCTAATTTTCCTTGGCAAATATAAGAACCATGCAGTTACTATCGCGGCATTTTTAGACTGTTCGTTCAATTTACTATTTATCCTGTTTTCTGATATAAAAAAAAAATTCACGGAATGATAATAATGGTCACGTAGTCTAGCATCTAGCTGGTATTCTACCGCAAATGTAGGACAATAAATCCGTCATCACGATTCTACTGTACGTTTGGCCGAAATATAAATGTTATTCTACTGTAACCTCATGAAATATTATTGCATTCTCAAGCCTGTAGAACTTAATTCCCGCTTTAAGTTTGGTCTGTTGCTAAAGACGAAAAAAAGTCTTTTTTTGGAACCACAAGTTTATCTGATGCTAAAATTTCAAACCCAAAGTCTTTTAAGGAACCTGATTTATTCGTACCCTTGTTCTATTTACCTCCGCTAAGCATTCCTGCCCCATTCGATCACATAATTCTTGAGTGTGTGAACCCTGCCAGTGCATCATAATACTATATACCTCCTATAAATTTCCTGAGCGTTAAAAACACAACATACAATCCATTTCTTTGGTTATTATCTCGGCAAAATCTACAATCCTACAACTAAAAGAAATTCCTAGACCTCTCACCGTGACATAAAAATTATTTCATAAGATAATTTCTCCCACAAAAGTTGTAATATGTTTCTGACTCAATGACAAAGATTCATTGGAGGTAATAACTGATTCATTTACACAAAATTCTGGAACCAGTGAGAATCTCAAATTTTAAATTTGCTACGGGATTATCCAGCCTTATCCACAATATTAATTACATTTTAACGCATTATTCACCAATGCCAACTTATTCATTATTTGTTCATAAGCGCCTAGCAGTTAAATTCGTCATTAAGTATAGTTGATCCCTAATCAATATCATAACGAGGAGCCTTCTTTCGCGTTGAACCATCGGTAACAAAGTTGTTATGGGATTTTCTAAATCATCCATAGCCTCCTGCACATTTTTTTTCCTCTGAAACACCATTTTCCTCAATTCTATCCTTTACAATCCTTACGTAAAACAGTACCCTATTCTCCCCCGCATTTAGAAGAAACCCTCTCCAAAAGAAGCACCTCCATGAAAAAAAAAGAAAATTAAAGTTTTACATCTGACACTAGAATGTTATAAGTAGCGGTTTTACCGATTAAATTACTAATCTATTAACTAGCCCTAGAAAAGTCAGGATGATAAATGATTATTTTCCGAGTGTGTGGGCAACAAACTATTAATTTATTATTAAAAATACACTGTTACACTATTAAACTACTTAAAAGGAGGTATTGTCTTTTAGAGAGGTTCTCGACACAATACTACTAACGTCTCCCTACATTATGCTATAATTTAAGAGTTTACTAACTAAAATTTATGGCCAGAACTTGGACATAAAGAGCTGGACAGGGTAAAGGATAGTACGTGGTCAACTTACAGAGTACAAGACGACCCTCATGTCGAGGAGATACTGCACGCAGCCAAAGACGGGGACATCTGGGAGAATCTGTGCGCCATGCGTACTGTACCTGTATTTATTACACCGGAAGCTAAGGCGGGCCTCCCGGCGATAGCCAATCAAATGTCTCGCTCTATCCACGACAACCAATCAGGTGCTTGGCTCATCATTCGTCCCATGCCTCTTGTTAAATTCGCCAAGGTTCCCGGATGTAATATGTCTCGATAAATCACTTCAATTTTGCAGAGATAATTTGCGAATTGTGAGTAAAAATCTGCTTACCGCAGCAGATAATATCCACCAAAAAAAAAACATTTTCTTCAAAATGAGAAGAGAACGAGAATGTTGAATGAGATTTTTCTTTTTTTTCGTTCTTGTTGCCAACGATCAGAAACTTGATTTGGGAAGAGCCTAGGACTTTCGAACTATCGATGTTTGAAAGCATCACGGAAATATTGATAAGGAGTGAGACGCATTTTACAACAATATGTTAGTTTGAAAAGGATAAAATCATTTTACTTACAGGTAGTAACCCCAAACTGGGATTGTATTTGAGCAAGTCTTGAACAACATCAGTATGTCCTTTGTGGCAGGCTTTAAACAGTGGTGTGGCCCCATCCTACAAAAGAAATTCAATTAGTTCTTTAAAATTATCTTATAAAGGAATTTTAATATTATTTTTATGTTTTTATTCACAAAGAGATAAGATTAGAACTATGAACGTAATTTTAAATACCCCCGTTGCAGCAGACCTGCATACCAGCGAATTTTTAAATAAATCGTTTATATGGAGCCTCAAACCAAGTAAAATCAACTCAAACCCTAGTGTGTGCATACAACAATTTTCTCCATAAGAATAACATGGAAAATGAGTATGCAAGTTTGCTGCCATTGAAGTGTAAAGATTAAATATTTTTTGCAATAATCCAGTAGATATCAACCAGGCCCGTGCTGGGTCCGTCGAAAGGGCGGGGGACAAGTATGACAAGGGCGCCAGACAGTGGTGCGCCTAGGTATTTTCCTTAGGGGACTCCAACCACTGGGGGGTTTGGGGGTTCTCCCCCGGGAAATTTTAGAAAATAAGGCCTATAAACTCTTGTCTTTAGGCAATTCAGAGTCATAAAAACGAGCTCTGGAACCCAAATGAAAGCAAGGCTGACCCCTGGTCGTATTTCGGAAAATTCATATTTCCCAGGTTTTTTTAAGCGACTTTTAAATAACAAAAGAAGTAGGATATTCATTTTTCAGCATTTTATTCGTTATTCACCCGCTATCGGTAAATCCGCCGTAACAAAAACGAAATTGAGGTAGCAAATAAAGTATTTAACATCAATCTCAAATAAAATTTTAAAATTATATATTTCAATGTTGAACTGCGAATTTCCCATTGCGATCCACTAACCTTCATTATGTAAAACTTCCTAATCAAAAAGAAATCCATCTAAAAACCACAAGAGATGACCATGAGAGGACGTGATCAAATCATGGATTGAAGTACGGATTGCAGACTACATCTGCTAGTGATTGCTAATAGACTAATAGACCCATACCACTTATTTATATATTGACTTTTGCCCGTCGTTAAAATGAGTAAAAAATCTAGCAGATTCAAGTTAGTTTAGCCATTATAACAATTACAAAACATGGGTGAGAGATTACTTTAGAATGGGAACGGGCACCCGCGTCCTGCAGACAGCAGATGTGATGTGGTAGTGCGCATTGCTATCAGACTGGATCTGGCATTTTACCTTCAACAACCATTAAAATTCCCGCTTCTACCCAGTAAGACGGCAATAATCTTCACAAAACCTTCAAAGTTCAAAAAAACAGGTAAGTACCCAAAAAAATCAACACAAGTGTTTTAAAATAACCAAAATGCGGGCAGTCACCTGTCGTTCACGTACTTAAAAAAGAGAAAATTTTTCTTCAATCTCTAGAACCCTAATACAAAAAATGATTTATAACAAATAATATTTTCTTACCATAAAAACAAATTTTTAAAATCTTTTATTGTCATTTCGTTTTGGTTTTAGTAGGCCTAAAATAGTAGTTTTCGTCACTAGGAGCAAAAGTGGCTCTTTTTGGTACGAAATCGTAATTTACAGGCGAGGCGCAGCCGAGCTTGGAAATGCGATCGAGTACTTTTTTTATATATAACTACATAATTTTGAGGTTATCCAAAATAGTCATCGTCATTTACATATCTGTTGGTTGTTTACAAACACAAGTTAAGAAATCTTTCAACCTTTCAAACGTAACATAAACAAATTTTGACAGTTGAGTACGGCAAAATTTACCATATGTTTTTTCAGTACTCCTATTCGAAGTGATCCAAAAACGATCATTTTGCATACGATTTAGAGAACTAAAAAAGGCTGTTTTCCGGACAGTATGATGAAAAAATCTTAGCCTTGTCTGTTTATTAAAATATCGAGAGTGTTGAGTAAATCCCCGCTGCCCAAGTCTAAATTCCCCAGACGGAGTTTTTTAATCCCCGCAAAGTATGCGAACACCAAGTGGTTTCTGGCAACACTGCCTATTATTTCATTTCATGTTACTTAGCAGGTTGACACAGTAACAATAGGCCCATAACAAACACGTTACTAACAACTTTAATTAAAGAAAATAAAATAGCAGTAATTTCGATATGTCTTTGTTGTTGTCCTAAATCCCTGGCTTTACCTAGTGTTTTTGTATATTTCAAGCCGTTTTGGACCCCGCAGCCCAAGTCTAAAATCCCGTCTTTCCCAGTTTTTCGACCGGGAAAAACCCCCCAGGGAAAAAAACGTACATTCAGCCAACAATCCACTTCCACCAACAGCAGCTTGTAATACTCATTGGGTTTTTATTTTTTATTTTTATTTTTATTATTTTTTTTTGCCATACTAGGGAGCTCATAATTAAAGATTAAAGTTTTGATGTTAGTAATTTTTTTAGTTAGATTTGATAGTAGACTGAGAAATGTCAAGAAATAATGTCTGTTCATTCATCCAGTCTCGGGTTTATCAACCACCACAAAATGTCATTATAAATGAAAACTTAATGCTAACTTTTGTGAGACCTCAATTACTGTACGGTAAACTTTCATACCTTTCCTTCGCAATTGATTTACCTCCTAAAAATTTATAGCTTTCTTGCTTTCTTTATATACAGGATGTATTGTGTCTTGCCTGAAAAACCTCTTTCACAATTAATTAAATACTTAGAATCCCTTCAATTCCAACTTAACTAGAACTTTCGTAACCTCGCTCTCCTAAAACTTCTTTTTACTCAAAACTTCAGGACAGCGTCTTATTTTTCTGATTAATTTAATTCAAGTACAGTATGAAATGTTTGTACACATCCTTTAACCTTTTGCCATTCACTCACATGGCGCACGGTGTCGACGAAGGCGCCGTGCTTGAGCAGCAGCCGGACCACCGCGCCGTGGTTCATCTGCGCCGCGATCCACAGCGGAGTGGCGCCGTCGAGGCGACGCTGGTCCACCGCGGCGCCCAGCGACACCAGCAGACGACACACGTCCACGTGGCCGTTCTGGGCAGCGATGAACAGCGGGCTGGCGCCGTCCTGGGGGCAGCCAATATGTCAGGGTAAGCGAATGAATAAACAGAATAAAGAGAGATAAATTTTAGAACAGATGTGGTTTAGGAGATTAGACCACAAAAAACGCCTGAGATACTAACAAACCAGGCGCAAATCATCGCGCAAGACATTGTTCATAACTGTTTGACCACACCTACTTGGTTCCATTTTTCATCACTGAAACATACTGTGAGTAACAAAAATACAGCATTATCAATCTAATTGACAATTCATTTGTTTTTAAAGATCTGTTACAATGTATCACACTAACTAGACTAGACATACATACCAATAGTAAAAAAGTTGACTGATTCATTTATATTCTTGCAACAAGTCAGTTGTTTAAATTGTAGAGGGTGCTCAAAATAACTTTTTGTTAATAAATACTTATTACTTTAAACATTCGGCCTAACGTGTACTAAAAACGTACACTAAATACTGGTACATATTGCAATTTTCGAAATAATTATAAATAAGATGCATTTAACTGTATTGCTACCATGAAAATAACACTAAATTAACTTGTAATTTTAAAAATATAATATGATTCACACATGCACAACCAATCACCACATTATATCTATATATATGAAAAAATGCATCCACTTATGTACTTTAACAGTGAAAATACAGTCCAAAAATACGAGCTAAACTTTGAGTGCTCTTTGGAAAGGTGTAAACAGAAATGGAAACAAGTGTGCCTCAGGTGGTACAGGGTTTTGGAAAGTCTGCTACGCATCATCGGTGGTGTAAAGGAAAGTGTTGCAGTAATTTCATAAAAGGCAAATTCATAAATGATTGTAATATAAATATTCCATCAACCTGTCTGACTTATTTTACCTTTTTGTTTTATTTAAACAGATGTTCATATTGTAATCTGAATATTTACAAACTCATGTTTCTTTGTAATACCATGTTTGTTTCTGTGAATTAAAAACCTAATTTAATTCAGGTAAATCATTCTTTTTATTCTCTCACTTATATATCAATTTTAATTCACAAATGTACTAGATTTAATTGAAACATGGATAGAATTTTAAGACCTGAAAGATTTTGTGTAAATCCAAATTATGTAAATGCTTGTCAGGAATGGAGGCATTTCTTAATGACGTTTGAAAATTTCGTAGCCTCAGCTGAAATAAAAGAAGAAGACAAGTTTAGAGTATTAATTAACTTTATTTCACCTTCAGTTTATGAATATGTAAACAACTGTAAAGACTATTCTGATGCTATTGATGTTCTTAAACGATTGTATGTAAAGCCTGTCAATGAGATGTTCGCACGCCACAAACTCAAAACCCAACATCAAGAACCCGGGGAGTCCATTGACGCTTACATAGATTCTCTCAAACGTTTGTCTAGAGATTGTAATTTTAAAGCTGTCAGTGCTGAAACGAATAGGGATGAGTATATACGAGACACATTTATAGAGGGATTGTATGCATCACATATCCGACAGAGATTGTTGGAGAACTTTACTTTAACTCTAGATGAAGCCGTTTCTCAAGCTAGGGCTTTAGAACTTGCACAGCACCAATCTCAGCAGTATTTACAAGGGTTTTCTCAACCTACTGTTAACTCGGTAACTTCAAACTCCTGTAATAATAAAGATCAACTCCTAGCACTCATACATTTAAATTAAGGCCTCCTACTCCTGAAAATGAAAACGAAGTTGTTTCTTCAATCAATCAATCGTGTTATTTCTGTGGATTACGAAAACACAATAGGGCTGTGTGTCCCGCTAGAGATGCGATTTGCATGGGATGTGGCATTAAGGGCCACTACAAAAAGGTCTGCAGGAGGAGTAAAAGTCAGTCTTTAAAATCAAATGCATTAATTCAATCAAAATGTATAGCTTCAGTTCCTTCCTGCCTTAGTAAAGCTGTAGTTCCGATTACATTAAACAAAATAGAGGCGTTTGCTTTAGTAGATACAGGGAGTTCTGGAAGTTTCATAAATCAAAGTTCGGCTCACAGATTCAATATTCCTATAATTCCGTATAAAGGAAGAGAAGAAGTTTCTATGGCTTCTACTACTTTGCATTCTTCTATTAAAGGACATTGTAAGGTCGATTTGAAACTACAGGATTTCACTTATAAAGGGGTAATGTTAAGTGTCCTTAAAGACTTGTGCTCTGACGTGATTGTGGGTCATGACATTTTAAAGAGACACTCAAGCTTACAAGTTCAGTTTGGAGGAAAAGAGTCTTCTCTAAACATTTGTAGTGTAGCTGTAGCCAATGTAGAACCAGCTGAATTGTTTTCAAATCTATCTCCAGATTTTAAACCTATCTCAATTAAATCGCGAAGACATTCTGTTTTTGATACTAAATTCATTGAAAATGAAATCCGGTCCTTGTTGAAAGAAGGAATAATCGAGGAATCTAAGTCTCCTTGGCGTGCACAAGTCCTTGTTGTATCATCTGAAAACCATAAACGACGTATGGTCGTGGATTATTCTCAGACTATCAATCGCTTTACAGAACTTGATGCTTTCCCGCTCCCTCGAATTGACGATATTGTAAATAAAGTAGCTACTTACAAGATCTACAGTTCCATCGATCTAAAGAGTGCATATCATCAAATCCCGATCCAAGAAAAAGACAAACAATATACAGCTTTTGAAGCTTGTGGGAAATTATATCAATTTACACGTGTTCCTTTTGGAGTTAGGAATGGGGTTCCAGCTTTCCAGCGAATCTTATCCAACATAATTACATCTGAAAATCTTGAAGGTGTCCTAGTTTACTTGGATGATATAACAGTCTGTGGTCACGATCAATCTGAACACGACAAAAACTTGGACAACTTCATGAAATCTGTTGCTAAGTACAATCTTACCCTAAATGAAAAGAAATGCTGTTTTTCCACAACTACCATTCACCTTCTGGGGTTTGTAATAAGTCATAAATCTGTAAGACCTGATCCAGATCGTTTGCAGCCCCTGCGAGATTTGCCTGTTCCTAACAATGCCGGTTCTTTACGTAGAGCTCTTGGAATGTTTCTCACATTATTCTCAATTTATTCCCAAGTTCTCAGAAAAGATTAGTTGTTTGAACAGGAGCTCTTTTCCGCTATCTGACTCAGCTAAAACAGTTTTTAATCAGCTTATACAGGACATTTTAAATGCTGTAGTTTCTTCCATTGATGATGAAGGTATGTTGACAGTTGAAACTGATGCGTCCGATCACGCTATAGGGGCTGCATTGACTGTAGATGGTCGGCCTGTTGCCTTCTTCTCAAGGACGCTCACAAGCTCTGAACAAAGGCACTCATCAGTTGAAAAAGAGGCTTACGCAATTGTGGAAGCAGTAAGGAAATGGAGACACTATCTTATGGGTAGACATTTTCGTTTGATAACTGATCAACGTTCAGTATCTTTTATGTTTGATGATCGTCACTATGGAAAAATAAAAAATGATAAAATAATGAGGTGGAGAATCGAGTTGTCCTGTTTCAAATATAAGATTATTTGTAGAAACGGAAAGGAAAACAAAACAGCAGACACATTATCCAGAATTTGTTCTTCTGTAGGTACAAACTTATCTCAACTCATATCGCTTCACGAGGCATTATGTCATCCAGGGGTGACAAAGATGTATCACTGGTCTCGCAGTAAAAATCTCCCCTATTCTCTGGAAGAGATCAGGAAGATAACTTCTTCTTGTCGAGTTTGTTCGGAAGTCAAGCCTTGTTTCCACAAAAATGAAGGACATCTTATTAAAGCTACACAACCATTTGAGAGGCTCAACTTAGATTTTAAAGGTCCACTTCCATCATCTACAAGAAATCATTATTTACTAATTATCGTAGATGAATATTCACGGTTTCCTTTTGCCTTTCCAACACAAGACATGACTGCTAGTACGGTAATATCCAAACTTAAGGAGCTCTTCTCCATTTTTGGTATGCCAGCTTATATACATTCAGACAGAGGAACAAGTTTTATGTCTCTAGAATTGAAATCATTCTTAAGTGCTTTGGGAGTAGCTACAAGTCGCACTACAGCGTACAATCCACAAGGTAACGGACAAGCTGAAAGATACGTAGGTGTCATTTGGAAGTCAATTGAGTTAGCTTTGAGAAGCAAACATTTACGAATCAATGACTGGGAACAAGTTTATCAAGAGGCTCTACATTCCATCCGTTCACTTCTGTGCACATCTACTAACACGACACCTCATGAAAGATTGTCCCTCTTCCCTCGTAGATGTAGTAATGGAAATACCACATCTTCTTGGTTGATGAACCCTGGACCATCCTCATGAAACGACCCGTGAGGCATTCAAAATACGAGCCATTGGTTGAAGAGGTATTTCTACTTGAAGGAAACCCCCAATATTCCCATGTGCGATTTCCAGATGGAAGAGAAACAACTGTCAGTTCAAGACATTTAGCTCCAGTGGGAGAATCACAAGATACTGAAAATAAAACGCTTGATAACGAAACAGAAATGATTTCTGAAGAACCTGAAAATCTTTCGGAAGGCAATCCTGAGGTGGTTCCAATCAGAAGAAGCTCTAGAGACAGACGACCACCTAGGCGATTAAATGATTACATTATCTCCTAGGAAGGGAAGAATGTAATATAAATATTCCATCAACCTGTCTGACTTATTTTACCTTTTTGTTTTATTTAAACAGATGTTCATATTGTAATCTGAATACAAACTCATGTTTCTTTGTAATACCATGTTTGTTTCTGTGAATTAAAAACCTAATTTAATTCAGGTAAATCATTCTTTTTATTCTCTCACTTATATATTCATAAGTGATATTTTAAAAACTGAAAGCAATTCTAAAAATAGAAGATCATAGTGTGTTTTAAGAGGGTATCTTCCTTACTGGAGACTATGGGTGATGGTAAATTAGGAGATATTATAAAGAGGTGAGGCATTCTCCATTCATGCAATTCCAGTTCCTGATCACAATAAGGTTAGTTAAGCTTGAAGAAGTTAATAAAGGTATGTTTGAGTATGTTGAAACTTAGTTAAATGGGGAGTCTTCAGGTTTAGTTACATCAAAATCACAACAAAGTTTTGAATTGTATTAGGTTAAAGATAGAAGTGGCACCTTCATACAAGCGTTGATGTTGGCTTTGTGCCTCACAAGCAGCTGAACCATCTCGTAGTGTCCATACTGGCAGGCGACAAACAGCGGCGTACCTCCGTCCTAAAAAATATTTTAATAAATATTAAAATAAGATAACTGCGCCAATCACCACACGCAAATCGCGATGGTGCGATTCCACCAAAACCACCATCAGGGTGGTCAGAATAAAGAGACCGCGGTGTAGTATATATATACTACACCTTGTGTTGTGTTGTGTAGTTATTTTGCTCTCTTTCTCGGCTTATATATCGTATATAAAATCCAAAAACGGTTGATGACTGACATAGTTTCTCAAAATCTCTGAGGCTTTGGGCCATAAATTTTGACTTGAATATTCGTCATGGGCTCTAGATTCCTATTCTAAGAAAGGATCTAAAAACATTCTCCTCAAAAGGCTAAAGTAGGGTACCAATGTAATAAAATCAAAATTGCAGCCATTTTCAGTTTTTAAACTTACAGATTAAAGGCTTAAAAAAGTAAGTTATAAAAAGTACAAAATCCAATTTACTAAAAGAATAAAATTAACATATTCATTACATAAATATAAACTATATATTTGTCAAATGCCACTTAGACTACTTGTGTTTTTCAGACAGCCCAAAGTACTCAAACTAGAATCTTGGGACTCTTGTACAATTTTTTTGAGTATGAGCATCCACAAAAACCAGGATTTTCAAATTACAAATTATAGGAAGGTTGCGAGGAAGTAGTCCAGTGAAAACCAGGTTTTAACTGGAAAAAATTCCCTTACGTTTGAAACTTTACACACTTAATTAGAAGTACCAAAGGATGAAAATACCAAAAGTTCTCGTAAGTATGTGGCAAGCCCTAGTGGCCCTAGTGACAGAAACAGGGTACTTTTTTCTTTTTTTGTGAAAATCTCAAGAACCATTGGTCAGAGGTAAAAACTTTAAACGTATAAAATGGAATATTAAATTTGCTATAAAAATAGTCATGTACATTTTATTTGTACTCCTAATGGTTATCGAGTGATAGAGCGCTAGAAAGAGGGTTTTTCACGATTTTTCTCTAAAAATGAATGAAAATTTGTTTTTTTTTAGTTTTTAATATATAAAAAAAAAAATCTGTGGGGAACCATTAAATTCAGCTCAAAAAACAAACAATGTAGTAGCCTAAATCATTGCATTATGTCCATTGGTCACCGAGATAATGAAAGCGGTAAATACCCCTTATATTGTACCAAAGTTATCCTTTTGGGAAGTAAAAAGTTCTATATCTCGCTTATTTTGCAATATATCTTAGTAAAACTTGATTTGTGGCTTGATATAATTTATATATATCGTATTAAAGCCTAAAATCCCTGATTTCCACTTTCATATGTCAGCAAACCTGCACACTCACCTTCACACACATACAAGGAATGAGTGAATGAGTATGTAGGTTTGCTGACATGTGAATGAGAAAATCAGGGATTTTAGTCTTTAATACAATGTATCTCAACTATATTAAGCCATGAATCAAGTTTTACTAAGACATATTGAAAAATAAGCAAGATATAGAACTTTTTTTATTTCCCTTAAGGATATGATAGGCACAATGTAAAGGAGTGTTTAATTGCAGCTTTCATTATCTTGGTAACCAATGGATATAATGTAGTTATTCAGGATTCTACATTGTTTGTTTTTTAGCTGAATTTAATAGTACCCACCAAAGTTAGATGATTTTTATTTTTATCCGTTAAATACTAAAAAAGCCAAATTTTTCCTCATCTTTAGGAGAAAATTACAAAAACAATCCTTATTTTTTAGCAGCCTATAACTTGGTTAGTACAAAGAAAATGTACATTACCATTGTTGTATCAAATTTAATAAGCATTATTTTGTACATTTAAAGTTTTTACCTCCGACCAACAGTTCCTGAGATTTTTACAAAAAACGAAAAAATTTCCCTGTTTCCATTGATTGCCATTAGAGCTTGTCACATATTTACGAGGAATTTTCATCCTTAGGTACTTGTAAATAAGTGTGCAAAGTTTCAAAATTAACAGAATTTTTTCCAGGTTTGGCCATTTACATAAACTAGAGATTGCCAGTGGTCGAAAATTCGACCAATTTTCAAATTGAGAAATAGGGATAGGGATAACTAATTTTGAAAATGATCCATGCAGACACTAATGCGTAATTTATAAATATACATTTCTTATGAGGCACATTTTCCATGTAAACACACAATATAACCAAACGGGAACCGAAAGCAAAAGAGAAAGAGTAATTCATGGACTCCTTTTTTATCTCACCTCTAACGTATATTTATGTCATAGTTTATATTATAGATTAGTACTGTAATTATTTTTTGAATAAGATTCCACGTTTATTTTTTAGACTGAACCGAGAATTACTTCAGATAAAAGTAAAAATTCAGTCATCCAATCAGTTTATCCCGCACCCCTACCACAGTTCTCTCTCTTTCTCCCTCCTTTCATTCATTAAATTTCCTTACTCTCTACTTTCCTTCCTTTCTAACTTCTCCCCTCTTCCCTCCTTTTCACTTTCATTCTTTCCACCTCTCCTCCCTCCTTTCCTACCCTTCTGACTCTTCTCTCTTCCCCTCTCTTCCTATTATCACACCATTACTAAAATTTGATATTTTACCCATTCTCCACCAATAAAAATCACAATTTGAATGTAATGTCCAGTAGTACTCCAGTTTCAAGTCAGTTAGTACTCTGGATGGTATGGAGACTAAATTCACTTTTTTCTTTCCTTTTTATCAGCAAATTTTAATCTCTTCACCTTATAAGACTTACAAGCGAGAAATTTTTATTTGAATGTGACATCTTCAACCTTTCCAAATAATCCTGATTATACATAAATACTGTAACACTGAAAACACTAAAAAATAAAACTATAAAATAGTTTGTTAATTTATGACTTGCATACTTAAATAGTGTAAGAATTTACCTTTTGTTTGTTATTGTTTTGGTTTTATATTTCATCAGATTATAGAAAAAACAATGTATATTTTAAACCAATTTTTTACACTGACATTTTTGTTTCTACAACTAATCTTTACTCTACGAAAAATAGCAGGTGATAACAGATACATATGATGCTAACTTTGTTTAGATTTGGTTGTTATAATATATCCAAAACAGCAACTCATAAGGCCAATGTTTTTTTTTAATTTTAAATAAAATTTTCTACATGTCTAAAAGACTATAAGACTAATAAAAATTACAGTGGGATTCTGCACATCTACAGGAAAATACAATTCTATCGGTGTGCTTAGATTTTCGCTACGTTGCACACAGGCTGAGAAAAAAGGAGTACAAAAACCTTATGGAAAAAATGCTTGTCTATTAATATAAAGATTTTTTGACTGGGCTAATGAGTGTGTTTATATTTGGAAAAACTTCTTTCTACAATACAGATTCTATTATATCCTTAGCGTCTTTTTTGTGTTGTCTATGTACAGTTCACCGCCTTGGATTATCCGGATTAATGTGGTGGAGTCCTGATCTGCATAACAAAATACTTGGATAGTCCAAAGGATCATTGTTACAATACTGCATATTTCAGTATAGAAATAGTGATTGTGGAATTATCAACTCTGATATTGCCGTCATTATCATCAGATCGCGGCAGACGACTCTCGTTATGATAATATTCCCCATGATGTCTCCCTCAACGTCGGAGTAAAATGACATTGTTATATCGTGTCATAAGACTGGAGTATTTTCTCACTGTACTGATTATTGCAATATACTAAATATCTGCTGACTGATCGTGTAGCTGACAAATCTAACATTCTGCAAAAATGAATCTTTCCATCACCTATTGCATCAGAGCTTGGTAGCTTGGTGTTATATTTGGCTGTTGAATTTAGGTGAAAACCCCTTTTTCAAGGTTCTGGCCTTGAGGAATCATTGGAGCTGGTCATAAGACTGAAAACAAATCTGGTTTCCATCTTACTACAGTCCTACAATGTTATCGTTTTGGAAATTTTTAACCAAAACAACTGAATCATATGTGTAGACTTTTTTCTTTTTCCAAGCTAAACTCAGTCTCCTGGTACTAAATGATTAAATTAAATCAGTCCATTTGTCAATCCATAAAAATTGCACATTGCACAGTATAAGTTAATTAAAATTAGCTATCTTTCACCACTCATAGCCAAAGGGCATCTGTTAGTTGGATTATAAAATAACCATTAATGTTACTAGCATTACATAGCTCTGAGTAGTATTCACTTGTTTGTCAGTAAACTAATCACAAAAATTATCTTGTTTTTCGATCTGTGTCATTAAAAAATTGTCAATAATTGCTAATTACACAGTTGGTTTTACTCATTATGTTAGTGATTGTTGATGTCAAACATTTTTGACATTCAAGCCAATGTTTGTGTGAAGGCATTAAAAGCAGTCCCTTAACTGTTAACATTGTTACTGCTAGCTGTTTATACTGTACTAGCAGTTGCCCGTGGCTTTGCTCATGATAAAAACTGTAACTCCCGCTGCCTAAATGAAGATAGGGCCACATACTATACTGAGTTTATGATTAAACAGGTAAGGTACAAAAACGAATGACGACTTTAATTTTACTAACTAAACTAAATTTAACTTTTATATAGTACATATCACCTAAAAAATCAACAAAACAACCATCTAAAAATTATGAAAGTAACCAAATTATAAATCAGCGGTAAAATCGTATCCGTTTGTAAAGCTGAACCACCTGCTTGTTGAAAGAACATCGAAAATTAAACAAAAGATCATCCATTCCACTTCCGTAGGAAAATTTATGTAGATTAACATCGACCCCGCCAAAACCCCTTAAAACTTCGAATTAAAAAACCGTTCTTAGCGGATGCTTATGCCCTTAAGATCGTCCATGCAAAGGTCCAAGGTTCTGAGTCAAGTAGTTTATTGGGCTGTGCAGTGATAGGTCAGTAGTATTGGACAAATATAAAGAAGATGGACTTTCATTAACCAAAAAGATGTTTTCAGGAATCCTCAAAGCCCGCAGGTCTGCTGCGACTGGAGTTATTCTATTGCTGCCCCCCGCAGGAGGTATTTCTATTTGGCCTCCCTGTACTGTACATGTGAGCAGATTCAGCGCCCCCCCGATAAAGGCCTCAAAGGTGCCACTGCCCTGGGAAGGCATATGCCCAATATCCTTGAATCTGCTCGCATGCATGGTGTATACTGGCCCTTAAGCAGGAATATAAATATTTTCGTCGCAGCAGACCTTGCGTACTTAGAGAATCCTAAAGCAGTTTTCTGTTTCATGAAAGTATATGTATGTAAAACGTAGAAATTGCATTGATTTAATGTCAAAAAATTCTAAGGTTTTTAGGGTCTATCTTAAATATAAAAAAACCCCCGTTGCAGCAGACCTTCAGACTATGTGCATGACATTATTTTACAGTATTTCTTCCATAAGAATAACATGGGGAATGAGTATGCAGGTCTATTGCAACAGCCATGCAAAAATTTGGTGGTTTTAAAACAACATGAGGTAAATATGAACCAAAAAAGCCACACCAAGTTTTATCAAGATATGTTGAGTAATAACCGAGATATATAATTTTTCTATAGGGACAATGAACTGTGTTTTCAGCTTTAAATATAGTTTGAATTGTGTTTTTTTCTTCTGGGAGCTCCAAAAAGAAAAGTTATCATGGTCTCGGGCTTAGGTCTTGTTGTGAGACCTATGGTAATAATTCTATCAATGAAATTCCCTAAAAGACAAAGCCAAAGTATTTTTTCTAATGATATAGATAAAATAAACGGTTTAAATTAGCCCTTTCAATAACAGCTGTTACAGGGAAGAAAGGTCCTATAAGTATCTCTAGTCAGTGATTTATTTTATGTTCTGTTCCTGACAGCTGGTTTGACATTCTACTAATTTCTTGCCTTTTCTCATCTGTTTAAATATAAACATTTCATCAATTTCTATTCTTCCATAAAGATAATATGGGATCTTTGAGAGAGTCTGTGGCGGAGTCCGGTGGTCAGATCAGGATGAAAACTACTTAGTTTTCCTATTTAATGCCTAAAGAAACAGTGTACCAAATTTCAGCCTTCTGGGTTATTGGGAAGTTGGAGAATTAGTGATGAGTGAGTCAGTGAGTCAGTGAGGGCTTTGCCTTTTAGCGAATTTCCCCCTATAGGGAAGTAGCTATTACCGTAGGCGGCATGGTAAGACTTAAGCACGGGACCACCGTAACTTTTCATTTTGATGTCCCCAGACCCTAAAAACACCGTTCGTTCATTTTCATATATATATATATATATATATATATATATAAGGATATATATATATATATATATATATACCTGTCCGTAGGCGCGATAACTTTTGTTAAAAAGGTCCGATCACGATGAAATTTGGTATATACGTCGAGAAAGACATTTATTACTTTGAGTTCGAAAACCAGCGCGATAAGTTAACTCTAAGGAGGGTTTTTTGACAAAATAAAATCTATTTTTAGGATTTGATATCTTTATATTAATTTTTTGTAAATTTAAGTGTCAAAATTTAATTCAGCTTAAAAAAATAAACAATATAGCATTTTGAATGATTACTCTACATCAATCGGTTACTGAGATATTGGATCTGCTAAATGCAGTACTTTGTCCCCTGAAGGGACAAGAACTATCCAAATTCTGGTATAAATACCTACATTTTTCATTGAATTCCCCAAAAATGGGATTAAAAAAATTATATTACAAACCATATGATTGAATTTAATTTGTTCATGTGATGATTGATTTGTTTTTATTCCTTGGATCTGAGTAGATTGATAACATGTTTCCTAACTTTTATGTACTATAACAAGTATACATTTATTAAAAATGATTAGAATATGAATAATTGTTGAGAAATAAGGACATGAATGATGAAATTTACTTATTTTAATTAATATTTAAACAAAATTAAATATTCAAAACAAAAACTTCCCTAACTAATGTAGAATATGCCCACATTTAAAAAATAAATCCTTTAAAAATTAACTGAGTATGCAAGTTTGCTGCAACAAGCTTTTTTAAATTTTAAGATGAATCATATGTTTGTATTTAATTTGTTTATATGATTATTTTATTTGTTTTGATTTTGACTGATTTTAGATATTGATTGTATGTTTGCTTACATTTTTATACTATAACAAGAATACACTTATAAAAAAATATTAGACTAATAATTATAAGAATAACAAAAAGCGTATTATTGGAGTGGATACCGAAGTGATTCCCATGATTATTTACTTTATATCGAAAGCTCTTCAATTATTATATAATATACTTTTTGCAATAATTACATGAGGTGTCTGAAAAATTTTCTCTTACATAAATTAAATAAGCTCCCATATAAAAAATAATTCTTTAGAAATTCACTGAGTACGCAGGTTTGCTGCGACGGGGGTATTATAGGTATAAGAATAGATTATACAAAATTATTAGTAGCTGATATATGCAGAGATCTCATTTGTGATGCACTGAGATTTAATTACATTTCTTACACAATGTTGATGGGCATTTGTTTATCAAAAGCTCATGTCCCCCTTGATAGATGTTTGTTTTTTTTCATTTACATTTCTTACAGATTTTTCAATCGACACCAGCACTTTAAATAATGTCTTCTTAGGTAAGGACATGATTAGGGATAAATCAACTCAAAGTAAAGGCAATATTCATTCCTTTTCAATAATTGTAATAGAATATGAGTTATTCGACATAAAATTATTTAGATAATAGTTTTTAATATAATATAACATATTTTTAAACACACACATTTGTGACAAGTGATTTGACAGCAATAATGATTCATATACAGTATATCAAGAATGAACTGGTTATACTTGGTTGCCTACAACCTACCAGACAGGTGTCATTGATACCTTATGTAGACTTTAGTTACACTGATAGTATGTCAGTGTTACGTCAAATAAAGTAACAGAGATCACTGGTCAGTTCATTCACATCAAAGCTTACTCATGTGTTATTTTCATCTCTAGCATTATTTTATAAAACCTGTTATTAACAGATAAATATTTTCATTAATTTAAAACTAAACATATTAAAAAACTAATACTTTTAAATTTGTATCAAAAAATAAAGTTATTTGCTAAGTTGGTCAAAGATAAAGGACATTTTGTTTACAACTCTTTTGAATACTTAAAAAAGGAACAAATATCAAATAAAATTTTGCTATGTGAGGTTGCAGATATAGTAAGTTGGTCTGCTGAGTGTTGATGTTCGGCAGTTCCTGTCACGAGATTGACCAATTACAAAACCAATTATAATTTAGCAGCACTGACAAGAGCAAGAGGAACACAATCGCTCATTTAATGGAAGGAGACAATGCCTACAATGTTCTATGGCTCAAAGACCATGGATATATTACAAATTATATACTTCTCACATTCTCAGATTTATTTCAATAAACTGGGCAAAATGCTAAATATTGAACTTCCAGATTAAAGAAGTGCATGGGACTCCTGAATTGTAAATTCTTATGCAGGCCCGATTCCATAACTGGGCCCAATGGGCACGTGCCCAGGGGGGGCGGAAAGAGGGCGGAAGAAAAAAATAAACGGACGCGCGCCGCGAGCGGCGCTTGACGTCAACTGAGTTCGACCTCAGAACTGCTGAGAGGGCGCTTGCTCCCTTGACGCCTCGTGGAAATTTGCCCTCTCCTCCTCCTCACCACTGCCACCAAGCCACCCGCCCCTTTGTATATTTATTGGCATATGCACTATATTATACTTGCATAAAAGTAACATTAAGATAAGTAAAACCTATAGACGAGTGGGGGCGTTGTCTGAGAGTTTGACCTTGGAACTGTTGCGAGGGAGCACGTGCGTCGTACGGCTCACGCTTGCTCGCGACGTTAGGCCTATTTGTTATACAATCGCCAACTGGCCAGTCTGGGACACGGCGGGTCCATAAGTGGTGGATAATGGAAAGACTCAACAATTTAAGGTGGAGTTAAGGGAGAAATCCCTCCCTAAAGGTGCTGCTATACATACACGTCACGTCATGTCGCGTCCACTTACGGCCAATACGGCGATACCGGAGGGGGTGCTATACATATTCGCATCGATTCGCACCAATTCGCATCGATTCGCACCAATTCGCATCGATTCGCACCAATTCGCATCGATTCGCATTTTCTAGTTTCTAAGAGCCGAATGGCCAAATGGACATCGGTGTAAGCTATACAACACATCAAACCATGTCACGTCACGTCGCGTCGCATCCCAATTCGGCCGAAGACTAAGGTACCTTTTACATTAGGCGACCGGTCACGGTGGAGTGAAAATTTTTTTATCGTGCCCTTTTAGAAAAAACATATGCAAAAAATTTTTTATTTTTTTCAAAACTTTTTTATTTTTTTATTGATTGACATTTGAAGATTCATAGTTTAGCCAAGGTAACGCAAAATCTTGTGTGTATATTCAATGATACAGCATCTTTCATGAAAGAACATGAATTTTTGTCACTGACCGTAACCAACATAAAAATGAAGATTAAAAATATTTAATGTGGTTTGATACATATGTTTTGCTATAAATAGATTTTTAGTTTTAGGGCAATATTGCAATAAACAGCTCATTAAGCCTTTAGTAAATTTGGTATTTAAAAAAAAATTTGAAAAACTAAAAAAATCGAAAAAATTAAAAAAATCTCTTAAAGTTTGTCTAGCTCCAAGCAATCGTTCCTGTTATATGAAAAACCTTTATGTCCTCATAGGGGCGTCTGTTTTGTGTGTGATTATAGTTTTATATGATGATATATCAATTTTTGTATTTTTTATAACCCAAATCATGATAAATACGGTCAGGGACAAGGGGTACGGTCTGGGAAAAACGAGAATGACCGGTCGATTTACTCAATTTATTTAATGCCTTTGTTTTAAATTATCGTTTTAAATCATCCTTTGCACTTTAATGGGCCAATACCCTGGTTATTTGGGAGTTGACTGTACTCTATTCCACAAAAATTTATAATAAAATATAAGCATTACCTTCAATATTTACATATTTCAAAAACTACAATTTTACTTTTCATAAATCCTTCAATTGTGTACTATTAAAAGATAAAATTGACTTTCACTTCAACTGAATAGTGCAATTTACAACGAAATTTATAATGATTGTCACGACCGTACCCCCGTACAATCAATAAAACTCTCGTGGTCGTGACAAAAATGGTTTTGGTCGTGACAAATACGGTCAGTGACATTACAATTATTTGTCCCTGTTCTGGTGGTAGCCCTGCACCTCGTGTTTGAGAAGACAAAGTGGACATCTAGGTTACCGTAGCAATTAAAATATCATATCAATAAAAATTAACACCGTGTCTCCTGTAACAAACAACTAGTACGGTCTTGGACACATCAAAATTACCAAAAACACAAACTTACCTTTATCAACCTTGATAAGTTTAAAAACAAAGAAAAATCTCCGGAGCAACGTAAAACACTCCCGTTCACCTCTGTCTCTTCAAACCAACTGACTTTATCACCACCAGGCTCGCTACTGTCATGTTCCAAAGTTCCAAATTTTGCCATAACGGTCGGGACTTAAAATCGAGGGACAGACTTATTTTGTTGTAATACTCAGTTCGCAATAAATAAAAAATTATTGAATACTGTTTTTTTGTAAGTTTAATAATTAGTGATGATATAAAAAACAGCATTATTTATTTAAGCATGCATAATTGTTCTAAAAATAGCATGAAAGTTGAAGAATGGACCCTAGGGACAAGTTACGGTCGTGACATTCGTGACTTTGAAAATATGGAAAAAATACCTAGAACCCATTAACAACCAAATAAATATTTGCAAAATGTTGCCCCCGTCCCAAAAAATATTAAAACACATAATATGATACTAAAAAAACAGTATCTACGAAATAAAAGGCCAGGGATTAAAGGGCACGATAAAAAATTTTCACTCGGTGACAGGTCTGCGTCTTGATACAAAATATGAATAATACTTAAAATGTGGCGATTGTGCGTGTTCACATATGGTGATCCGGTGACAGTGACTTGACAAAAACAACAGGTATCGGCAACGCGATGCCGTGGCTTATTATAAAAAAGGCCTTATGGTTGGGGGTGGGGGGGGCGCTCCAGTTTAATATGCCCATAGCGCCAAAAGGGTTAAAAACGGTTCTGTTCTTATGGGTACTGTAGTTTTTTTTCACAAATGGAAATTTGAGTTGCGATAAATGAAGAATGGGTAATTTCTAGCTAATTTAGAGTTACAGTTCGCGAATTATATCTCCGGCTATGGCTACTATGCTACTAACCGTATCATTTGATATTTCCAACATATGATATTGGTAAATCTAACGTTTTACAAACAGTGGGACTGTAGAAAAATGTTTTCAGAAAAGTACACTCTCTCTCCCCCGCGCCCTGTAACCAGCTGACTCTGCCATAGCCGGTGATATAATGCGCAAACTTTAATTAGGTGTTCACTTTTTCCATAAAAAGATAGAGATGTACATATCCCAAGTTGAGGATGCTTGCCATTGACATCACTTGAGTTTTTCTTATACACGAGTACTGTATCACTATCCCTTCTGCTTTTCGTAGTAATGCGTTTTAATTAACAGCCAAATTCAAAGACCAAATAAAAATTTATTGTTAGATATACTTATTAAGAATAAATTATAGTGTTCCCAGCACCTACCACACTAGGAGTGTCCACAGGGGCTCGTTGTGATATCAACAGCTGAGCAACGTCCATATAACCTGCTTGTGCTGCAAAAAACAGTGCAGTGGTTCCGGTCTGCAAAGGAAAATGCATTAAAAAAGCTTTTCAAATTAAGTAGGAACAAATCAAGAAATATCCCTTTCTTAAATTTAGGGTCATTGAAAAGTGAATTTCTGAGTATAAATCTCTCTTAGTCAAGTTTATCAGATCATACTGATCAATGTAGCGTAGCTTCAATCCGGATGATGTGATATCTAGATAATCGAAAGTACAGCAACAGAGCATATTATAGTATAATAATAAAGATCACGGGGCTATCGTCTCCGATATTGCCGTTAGCATCATCAGATGGGGACAGACGACTCCCATTATAATATCATGTGTGATATTCCCTTAATAATGTAGAAAAATCACATTGTTGTACTGTGACATAGAAATAAATATCTCTTTTCTCATTATAACAAAATGCGTGCCTGCCAATCTCGCAGCACTGTTGAGTCAGACGAATCTTGTCTCTGTTGCACGAAAATTAATCTCACTGCCGCCATACATGACATCAAAGCTTGGTAGATTTTACGTTTAGCATTGAACATGGAGGTAGAACCCGCTTTTTCGAAGATTCAGGTTTGACACAACACTACTATGTATGTTACAACATCTCCCTCTTTACAGGTATTAATGATAATTTGTGTGCACATTATGGCATTTTGGTTAAAAGACTGAGGCATTGAAAATGCTATACTTGAGAGCAGCATGAATGGTGGGAACCCTTAATTTTCAAACCTTAATCATATTTCTCAACCTCGTCTGGATAATCCGGGATCCAGATAATCTGGGGTGGGATTATCCCAGGTATACTGTATAATAATAAGGTAAATACTGAATACGAATTTGCTACTATTTGAAGCCATTAGGATATGGTAGTTTTGTTTCTTACACTTTTTGGTGGGAAAAAAGATAACGTGTCCGCTTTCTTCATTGAAAGAATTACACAGGCCTGCGACTAAAAAACTTTTTAAACAATTTCATCTTAATTTTATGTAAATGTGCTGAATCCGAAAATGACCATGAAAAAGCTGTATCACCCACCATTTTTTCAAATTTTAAACGTATCCTCAAAGTTTAGACGTCTATGCTCAGTCTGGTGGAAGTCGTGATTGTAATTACAGACCCAATAATTCTTATCAATTGTGTGGGGAATTCATGATTAGGAAATACCAAAGAAACATTTTAGTTTGTTAGAAAAGTTTACCTTTCTTATTTTGGAACTAGTCTTGGTGATCAGGATAAGGCATGGGCTCCTCATAAGGTATGTAATGTATGCGTTGAAGAGCTAAGAAAATGGATAAGGAGAGTGAAGAGAATTTTCAAATCTGCTATCTCGATGATTTGGAGAGAGTCTAGAGAGCATTCTGATGAATATTATTTTTGTAGTGTTGATGTTACTGCTTACAGTTAAAAAAATAGAAAAGTAATTCAGTATCCCCACCTACCATCTGGTATGCGGCCTGTAGGCCACGGGCCAAGAACTGGAACTACCTATTCCTGAACCCCAGAACATATATACAATGTTTTATTGGTTGCATCAGTTGATGAATCCTGCCAGATAACGAAAAAACACTCGAAGAGAAATAGTGAGGAACATAAACTATTTACTCAAACTGAACTATGCAATTTAGTTAGGGATTAAGATTAACGAAGGTAAAATCTGAACTGCATGGTTCAAGGCCGAAGGAAAATACCCTGCTGGCAGCTGGAACTTCAAGTTATGTGTACGGAAAAAGTGAACAGTAAAATGCGATATTTTTTAAAGAAGGGCAGAACTGCTATATTATTCAGATGTTGCCGGTCTAATAAATGAGTATGGAATTGAGGATAAAGAAAAGAGGATTAGAGAGGTTGCTCACCTATTCATATAAAACTAGTTTAAAATCAGTTTTATTGCACAGTTGCTCTGCGAGTGGGATAGTGAGGCAAAAGATCTGCATTGGTCAAAACTAAACTATCAACAAATCCCTCCAGCCTGGAGTAAAAACGAACATCAAAACATCATTTTGACCTAGGGAAAATTCTACTGCTTCCATTTCATATCAAATAGGTCTTATGAAGCAATTTTTAAAGGCCCTACCTAAAGATGTGCATTGCTTTCAACAGATTTGCTCAAAGTTCCCTCATTTATTAGAAGCAAAGTCAACAGAGAGCATATTCGTTGGCCCTGGCATCAGAGAAATGATGTGTGATTCTGAATTGGAATTATACATGATAGAGAACCAGACAGAGTCTGGGACTGCTTTCAAAGAAGTTGTAAAAATGCTCCTAGGTAACCAAAAAGACCCTGACTATGTGATCAATGCATCGAAAATGTTAGATTTATTTAAGAAATTAGGGTGTTTTTCGAGCCTGAAGATTTATTAAACAGCCATGTAGACTTTTTTCCGGAAAAATTTAGGCGCTGTTAGTGAATGGCAAGGAGAACGTTCTCACCCGAATGGAAAAACGACATCAGGTTCTTTGGAACACCTACTTGATAGGGGATCACTGTTGCTACCTTCATCGCAAATGTCAACGAACAGTAAACAAAACAAGTCTAATCAGAAGCTTTCAGGAAAAAAGAGAAAGAATATACAGATCAATGTACTGTTAGAGGCTTTATTTATCTTTAAAAATATGTGTTTTCTAAGTTAAAATCAAATTATGTTTTCCTTATATAACCCTTTTTCATTTCACTCTTATCACATATTTGTTATTCTTTGTTAAACTTTACTCACAAAATGAGAGAAAACTGAGGGTGATACAAAAAAACCAAATTCAAATTTGGATTCAGCACCTTAAAAAGTATAAAAATCAGCTGTAACCATTAAAAAGGTTTTCCGTCACTTTAATTTTGCAGGCCTGTGTTATTAGACTAGACCTTACTAGTGGTACATCCTCCTTAATAGACCTGACATCTGAAAAGTGCTTTAGTCAGATAAAGAGGTTGCCTCAAAAATTAATAGCCTCGTATAAGAATAAGATTTATTCCTTTTCCACCATATTTATCAGCACTGTTTCATTGGATTCAATGGTGATCATAATTTTTTTTCTCAAATACAGTAAATATGTAGGAGGCTCCCTCTTACCCAGATACCTGGAGACTGAAAAAAATCTGGATAATGGTTTTTTCCGGTTTTAAATTTAAACTGATTACCATATTAGATGCCAACCAGTAAGGGGTGTTTTAAAGTGAATTTGTGTGAAGGATGACTGTTGATGATTGTAGTGCGATCCTTTAGGCTTGCTACTGACATGTTCTTTAGACAGGACAAGATCATGTTCTTGAATAGCCTAACAGTCAATGGCAACTATAAGGTACCAACGTGGAATCCAAACCACGATTTCACATGGTTCACAATTTACGAACTGCTCTAACCATGAGGACGGTCCTATAAATGTAGTACTCGATAGTGCGGACGTTAATTCCCACAAAGGAACACCTCATCGACAACCAATCGCTCGTAACTATCCACAATTCTACAGGTCAAGTCCGTTGAAGGAATGTGTTTATAAAACTCGCTTGTTAAAAATAAGAAGCTTTCCGTGAAGTGTAGTCCAGTAAAAGGTATTCAGATGTGAGGGAGTCTACTGTACACAACGATTTACTTCAAATAAAACACAAACACACATAAATATATTACTTCCCCACCACAAATGAGGGAATATAAATACATTTGTTTTCCTTCCCTTTTGATTTTAATTGACTTATCTGAGATCCTATTCTGCTTCCTTTATTTTTCTATTTAGGAATAACACTTAACATTGATCATGCATTCCTATTCAGATAATAATGGTCACATATTTTAATACAATATTTGTAGTTCGGCAAATACTGACCACTCTGCGGGCGGCAGGGTCGGCTCCCTGCTCTAGCAGCTCCTGCACACACTCCAGGTGACCGTTGGCGGCAGACAGGATCAGTGGTGTGGTCCCGTCCTGCACACAAAATACCAACGTTACTGACCACTCTGCAGGCGGCAGGGTCGGCTCCCTGCTCTAGCAGCTCCTGCACACACTCCAGGTGACCGTTGGCAGCAGACAGGATCAGTGGTGTGGTCCCGTCCTGCACACACAATACCTACGTTACTGACCACTCTGCGGGCGGCAGGGTTGGCTCCCTGCTCTAGCAGCTCCTGCACACACTCCAGGTGACCGTTGGCAGCAGACAGGATCAGTGGTGTGGTCCCGTCCTGCACACACAATACCAACGTTACTGACCACTCTGCGGGCGGCAGGGTCGGCTCCCTGCTCTAGCAGCTCCTGCACACACTCCAGGTGACCGTTGGCAGCAGACAGGATCAGTGGTGTGGTCCCGTCCTGCACACACAATACCAACGTTACTGACCACTCTGCGGGCGGCAGGGTCGGCTCCCTGCTCTAGCAGCTCCTGCACACACTCCAGGTGACCGTTGGCAGCAGACAGGATCAGTGGTGTGGTCCCGTCCTGCACACACAATACCAACGTTACTGACCACTCTGCGGGCGGCAGGGTTGGCTCCCTGCTCTAGCAGCTCCTGCACACACTCCAGGTGACCGTTGGCGGCAGACAGGATCAGTGGTGTGGTCCCGTCCTGCACACACAATACCAACGTTACTGACCACTCTGCGGGCGGCAGGGTCGGCTCCCTGCTCTAGCAGCTCCTGCACACACTCCAGGTGACCGTTGGCAGCAGACAGGATCAGTGGTGTGGTCCCGTCCTGCACACACAATACCAACGTTACTGACCACTCTGCGGGCGGCAGGGTCGGCTCCCTGCTCTAGCAGCTCCTGCACACACTCCAGGTGACCGTTGGCAGCAGACAGGATCAGTGGTGTGGTCCCGTCCTGCACACACAATACCAACGTTACTGACCACTCTGCGGGCGGCAGGGTCGGCTCCCTGCTCTAGCAGCTCCTGCACACACTCCAGGTGACCGTTGGCGGCAGACAGGATCAGTGGTGTGGTCCCGTCCTGCACACACAATACCAACGTTACTGACCACTCTGCGGGCGGCAGGGTCGGCTCCCCGCTCTAGCAGCTCCTGCACACACTCCAGGTGACCGTTGGCAGCAGACAGGATCAGTGGTGTGGTCCCGTCCTGCACACACAATACCAACGTTACTGACCACTCTGCGGGCGGCAGGGTTGGCTCCCTGCTCTAGCAGCTCCTGCACACACTCCAGGTGACCGTTGGCGGCAGACAGGATCAGTGGTGTGGTCCCGTCCTGCACACACAATACCAACGTTACTGACCACTCTGCGGGCGGCAGGGTCGGCTCCCTGCTCTAGCAGCTCCTGCACACACTCCAGGTGACCGTTGGCAGCAGACAGGATCAGTGGTGTGGTCCCGTCCTGCACACACAATACCAACGTTACTGACCACTCTGCGGGCGGCAGGGTCGGCTCCCTGCTCTAGCAGCTCCTGCACACACTCCAGGTGACCGTTGGCAGCAGACAGGATCAGTGGTGTGGTCCCGTCCTGCACACACAATACCAACGTTACTGACCACTCTGCGGGCGGCAGGGTCGGCTCCCTGCTCTAGCAGCTCCTGCACACACTCCAGGTGACCGTTGGCGGCAGACAGGATCAGTGGTGTGGTCCCGTCCTGCACACACAATACCAACGTTACTGACCACTCTGCGGGCGGCAGGGTCGGCTCCCTGCTCTAGCAGCTCCTGCACACACTCCAGGTGACCGTTGGCGGCAGACAGGATCAGTGGTGTGGTCCCGTCCTGCACACACAATACCAACGTTACTGACCACTCTGCGGGCGGCAGGGTCGGCTCCCTGCTCTAGCAGCTCCTGCACACACTCCAGGTGACCGTTGGCAGCAGACAGGATCAGTGGTGTGGTCCCGTCCTGCACACACAATACCAACGTTACTGACCACTCTGCGGGCGGCAGGGTCGGCTCCCTGCTCTAGCAGCTCCTGCACACACTCCAGGTGACCGTTGGCGGCAGACAGGATTTGTGGAGCAGTCCCTTTGTGGCCATTTTATACCTTACATGTAAGGGCCAAGTTATCCATAAAATTTTAGAAAACCATAATTCTGACACCTATTAACACTGATCTTGGATGAAAGGTCTCTTGAAGAAAATCCAAAGAATAATATATTTTTTCACAAAATTTCCTCTAAGAGCTCAAATATATAGAAAAGCTTATGCGTTTGTTATGATCACAGTTTGTTTTTTTTTTACTTTCAGCGAAACAAGACACCATCACTTGGAATTATTAACTAAATAAATTCATAAATACACACAAATATATTTACAATTTTAATTACATTTTTTGCTTAGGTTTTTTATTAGTTTCTCTATTGTACTCCTTAATTCTACCCTTGGCTTACCCTGTTTCTTAAAAAAACATCAAACAGTAATTACTTTACATTACTTCGTAAGTTTATCTCAGGAGGAAACATGTTCCTCCTAGTTTCTGATTGCCCCCAGTATATGAAACTGAGGAGATGGAAATAGTGATTGGTTAATAACATGAACCTATTAACAAGAACACACAGGATGTGCTGTGATCATTGGAGAGTGTGAAAGTAACTTATCTTCACTTTAATGGTTCAATCATCTCCTACTGATATAGTTTGCAAAATCAACTATAATGTACTGATAATTTTGCTGTTAACAATGACACTCTTGCTAATTTGAGTAGTACTCATTTGTAGCTTTCACTGTAAGATATTTTGTAAACTGTATATCGTACATATATCGTTCATGAAGTATAAACTGTAATAACAATAATTTGGGGAATGGTGGGTAGCACGATGATGTCTTTAAAATTGTAAAAGCTAGATTAAAGCCTAATTAAACAAAATGCCAGTGCTAGGACTGCACACCCCATCTCAATATAAAAAATACACTGGTGTTGAAATATACCACAGTAATATTGTTTTAGGACGCTTGGTACACTCCTTCAAAATGTAATATAAATTACTTTTAAATGTTTGTAAGTACATTAATACTTTCAAAGTATATTTGCCAGAAACGGACTAAAAGTTTGACAAATTTTTATATTGTAACAAAATTATACAATGCTATTATTAAATTTCATTGTAATCAATATCAATATATATAAAAAAAGAGTTGTGTGTTCAGGGGGGGGATTCAAATATTTGCCGCCTAGGGGCTAGATGCGTACTACTGCCCCTCCCCAACCCCCCTCCTAACCACGCCAACAATATAAACGTCCTAGGTCCTTGCAAGGCCCCGCATGCACGGTCATTATCGTGTACCTAAACAAATTGGCAGACTAGAATTGAATGAATGTCTCCTTACCTCTAAGATAATCATAAAATGTTATTGCTATGGAAGACAATTCGGCTGCACTTTTTTTAAAAAAATGCCGTCCACATACGGTGTCCGCGCACACACATAATCCACAACTTAATTAATTACGGTATATACAGTAACATTCAATTGTAACGTGCGCCATAGATTAAATAAGCTCCCATTCTTGAACAAGTATCGCGGGTTGGCGGTTAGATGAGCGGGTATGAGGAAGGGGGTGGCAGTAGCGCAGGCGCATCGCCTTGCCCGCGCCGCGCCGCGTCGGGCCAGAAGGCGGCGCCGACGCGGCGGCGCGAGGAGCTCATCAGAGCTTGCCGCCCTGTGACCTGTGACTTGCCTATCTGTTCTTTCTCAGGCATAATAAAATGCAAATTATTTTTAGTGACAGATTTAAGATAATTCTCCGATATCGATAATTTTTTCCAAGCAATTCATTTTATTCTCTAACAAAAGAGTTTTTCAAACCCCCCAAAATTTGCCTCTCTGGGCTTAAGCCCCTATTGCCCTATAGGTAAATCGGCCACTGTGTGTGTTGGTATATTTCGGGCTACAGCCAAAACTACATGTCGTAGACACTTGATCTTGGTGTCAAATTAAAGCTTGGAATCTCATAATATGCACTGTGGTGGTTTGGTTTTGATGTCTTTAAGGGCTTATGCCCAGGATCGTCCTAAAGGAACCTATGTCAAGGTTTTGGGAGATATTGCTATGGTTACCATTAGAAATAGCTACTGGTTACTAACAGAATACAGCAGAAAGAAAAAACAAGAATACGACAAGAAAAAATAATCTCTCGGGCAAAGCCGGGGTTTTCAACTAGTTCTATATATTGATGCAAAGGGGGTTTCCTTTTCAAGTAGTAACTTGATATCAGCTGGACCGATTTTAACATTTGAGTTGTCAATTTCCTTGTAGTTTTGCCAATATGTCTCAGAATGTTGGAGCAGTGGCGCTATCCAATGACAAATTAAAAAGTTCACTTCGTTTACAACTGAACTACTAGTCATAATGCTTTGAAATTGTTGTACATGTAATATTGCAGTGTTTACAAACGAAGCTGAAACTGAGTAATCTAGTTATGATTGCTTAAAACTATATTTTTACAAAGGCTCCCGACCAGTGAGGAAATTCCAATTTTAAGATGAAAAAACATTAGTATTTGTTTTCCACAAACTGAGGGTAAAGCCAAGACCATGCACACCTTAGTAGTGTGGCCTTGGTATAAAGGCGAAAAAAACAAAATGGTTTCATTCTATTCAAGGAATTACAAACTGAAGGTTTATTTTAATTTAAAGTGATGCCGCATCAGATAATACACAAACACAGCTTGATGAAATACGTGATGTCAGCTGTTTAAAATACACGACTTCAACAGGAATGTGGCTGCCGGCGCAAAGACCTACAAATTACGCAACACAATGGATGGTAAAGATCAACATCACACTTTCACTGTGTAACCGCACATCGAGCAGCCTATTCTTGTTACATCACCAAACTCGTTGTACCGTGGATATTGTTGATTGGAGTTGCCACATGCAAAAATTCATAATTCCAATACTTTATTATTTTATGCTCTCTTTCCTGTCAAGAAACCAGAAAAAAAAACAAGATAAAATAATAAAATTTAGAATTATCTCACAAATACACAACAATTGTTATCAAAATCGGTTTGTAAATAAGGGAGACAATGATTTTTTTTATATCTTCCTTACATTAGACAACATATAGTGCGTTAAAAAATTGTTTATTTCTACAATCAGTTGACAAAGACTAATAATTCAAAATACTGGATTATTTATTTTTAACGCAAAATTTAGTGGTAGCAAGTTAAAATTTATTTTTTTTTAATCACTCACGAAATTCGAAAAAATGAATTGTTTTCCACAAAAATCCCTATAACTTTTTAATTTGGCTTTTTACAAATATGTGGGCAGTGACATTTTGTTTGGCATTTTAAACACTATATACAATGAAATTTTTATCAAAATCTTTAGAGCTTGTTTGAGTGATTTGGATTTTGTCCTTTGCATGGGTTAACGCCCTAAAAAATCAAATATTGAAAAAAATTTTTTAAAAATCCTGGAGATATCACGATTGGCGTGATACGTTCATGCCAAATTTCTTGGAAATCGGACCATTGGTGTCGTCTCTAGCTCTGATTACACACATCCATCCACACTCACGGTCAGACAGACCAACAGACAGACAGACCAACAGACAGACAAACCATTTTTTTTATCCGGTAAACACTAGCAATTCAAACTTGACAATTTTGAAGAAAACAATACTTTCTCCACATATGATGTGTAAGTGGGAGAAAGTAAAAAGAAGAAAATACTACAATAAAATACTGTACATTCGTTTAATTTTTTTTTTATAAATCGAGGTCTAACACTGTTTAGTTTAAAGTAAAAGCCTAACAACACAATTCATTTCAAAAAAACCTACACAGTTTTTAGTAAAATTTAATACTGTTAACCTATTTCTGATATTTTTAGGCATTTAGGTACATTTCATAATACACACAGTGAATTATAATTTAGTTTGTTTTTTCAGAAAATGTAGAGGTCATTCAATAAAAATTAAATGAAAAATAATATTGAGTGGTCAACAATTATGTCTAAAATGTAACACTGCTGCCACTAGAAATGCTCATGGCAGGTGCATGACTGTAAAAGGACTTATAGATTGTCCCCGTCCGTTTCTGTAGTCATAGTTGCAGCTTCTACAGCTTCTGTCGGTGCCTCTCACCTTATCGCGGCAGTCGACGTGGACCTTGCCGCTGTCCAGGAGTCTGCGGATGACCTTGAGGTCGCCGTTCACAGCGGCCAGGTGGAGGCGCACGTCGCTCGGGGTCTCTTTCTGGAAAAAACGAGATTTGTTACAGCGGGCCAGGCACATCAACTACCGATACAAATATTCTGAAACATATAGCGGGAGGCTTCAACGTGGGCTGTGATTAAAGTCGCCTAGTAATAAAAAGGTGGATAATAGGCACTCTCACTGCAAATTTAACTGTACAGGTAAAAATAAACTCAACGAAATGTATTCAGTTCTATGGTTAACAAATAATTACTTAACGTGAACGGGTCAAAAGCCTGATAACTCAACAGTAACAATTGTGTACATAAATCGTGAGAGACTTACCTAACTGTATTCTATAAGAAACATTCTAAATAACAATCGTAAATCAAGACAATTTTCATTGGGAAATCACAATATTATTTCTAAGATTTCCCCAGAAAGCTTAAATGACGGACTCTTTATCAAGAGTAAAATTTCATCATAACAACAACGCGAGCCCTCCAATCTTAGCCCTCTACTTTTTGTCATTGCAATAAATGACCTTCCTGCTCATGTTGGTGGGTCAGCCATTCTCTATGCGGACGACACTACGTTCATTGGTGTCAGTAATGAATTACAAAGTGCTCAAATTCTAGTTGATAATAGAGTACAGGAATCTGATGTCTGGTTTAAGGCAAATAATCTCATAGTTAATGAAGACAAAACCGAAAGTATTCACTTTAGTTTACAACCTAGTTTTAAGGAATGTAAAACTGTTAAACTTTTAGGTCTGTTTCTTGACAGCAAGCTAAATTGGAAGGCTCAATCTGAAAATGTTATAAATAGATTATCTAGAGTTTTGTACTTACTGAGAAAGTTAACTAATTGTATTAGTAAGGATATGTTAATTATGTGTTACTTTGCTTTTTTTCAACCCCATTTGATATATGGTAATAGATTATGGGGTAATAGCCCTGGTGCAAAACAAGTTTTCATAAGTCAAAAAAAGGCAATCAGACTTATTGTTGGTTTAGGTAGGATGACTAGCTGCAAAACTCATTTTAGTAGATTAAATATTTTGACCTTACCTAGCCTATTTATTTTTTATAATTTAGTTTCAGTTAAAGAAAACTTAAGTAATTTTAATCAAAGATATGATGTCCATAGTCAAAGTACAAGGAACAGATTCAAAATAGACCTTCCTGCTTTTAGATTGTCTAAGTGCATAAACAGCCATCTGTATTTGCAAGGTAAATTTTTTAATGTGCTACCAGATAGTGCCAGATGGGTGCCTACCATCAAATTTAAGGAAAAAGTTAAAGAATAGCTTATTTCTAAGGAGTTGTACACTTTTGAAGAATATTTCCATTTGGATTTTAATGAACTTGTATTTTAGGGTATGTTTTAATCCATGTGAACTGTGTTAATGTAACATTTTACGAAAACTACAGAATTGTTTAATTGTGTAAAATATTTCCATTTTGAATTTCAATGAACATGTTATTTAGGCTAAGTTTTTAAACTATGTAACTGTTTAATGTAACAATTGACGAAATATATTGCAATGTATTGAAATTGTGTAAGGATTAATAAATATGATGATGATGATGATGATGATGATGAGCCTGTAGCGTCGTATGAGCTGGGAGCGGCTCGTGCTAACGTCCCGGACGATCGCACTTTTGTCGCTTATTATCGACACACACACGTACTCTTGCATAGTTTCCGGCGGAAGAAGACCGGTCGAGTAGTGAGACCTCCCAGCAACTGATTACTCTGTACGGCTTTTCGTAATGTTATAGAGCTTTGACACGTAACCGTCAGAGTTAAAGGGTGTTTTGAGTTAAATGCGTTTTGTAACAAAAATCTAGAAATTAATTAGCACTAGAATAAACAAATAAATAAAATCGCTTATCATATCGATGTTTTTAAGGTGGAACTGTTAATCCTCTTCATAATAGACTATATTTTACGATAAAACCATATAAATTGATAAACACATTTTTATTTTGTGTTACATATTAAATAGATTTTAGGCCAACCCACGGATAGAGAATTGGGTTTCTACGTACACCTATGCTCATGCTCGGGTTATTGCTCCTATCAAGAATTTTGAAACTGCATCAAAGCAATCATTATCCCTCAGTTTTGAGCAGTCTTCATTCATCGCCCCGTCTGTAAACTGAGCTCTCACAGTTCCTTGAGTTGTTTAGACGTGGAGCCACGTGCGGCCTCCCCTCGCACTCAAGGGCCATAAAGACCTCCCCCATCACAATAAAACATATCCCCCAAATTTTCGTTTGTAGCTTATACATCAATTGCGTGCGTTGTCACTTTTACAAAGAAAAATGTAAAATCCGATCTCAGCGGTACGTGAAAAAAATTGTTTCTATACTTGGAAAAAATAAATTTCAGATAAATTAGAGGTGTTTGAACAATCTTCTCCGCATAAGGGGCAATAATATTGTTCCAAAAGACTTTGTTTTACAACAATATGATAATGGAGATCAGAACAACAGAAAGTAAAGGTCGAGTGAACGGCGCCGGCGCCATCCCGTGAACTTTAACAAACTGTTTCCCCACGGTAACTGTTGCCTATCAGATATGGAATCATTCCGAGCCGATGCATCAACTTCTCATAAATTCAATTGAACATTTAAAAGAAAACATTAAACCAACTTGAGACATTATCCAATTCACATCGCAAAAATATGAACTACATCTAAAATTCATCGAACTCCACGGTAAAAGATATTGTACCAGGTCGAGTCCAATGTTGACTGTTGGCGTAATGTTTGGGAGCCGGTATGCAAAGCGAAATGAGTCAAGGCCACCTACACCTTGCTTCCACGAGTCGCCGCCACCGCCCCAGCCTCGACACGGCAGGTCTGATCTGAGTGTCAAGGCGTGAATCATTTTATTATTACCAATTTTATATTGTTTTTCAATAGTTGTATACTTTAATTTATTTAATACGTTAGTTTGTATGAATGCAACAAATTCTGGGACTTTCTTTAGTGTAATGATTTCCACTTATGATACAGGATATCCTTAACTTATTCTTTTACTTATTCTTTCGCACTACTTCAAACTATTCGTTCATTTTATGTCCGTGAAGAAATTATTTATGGAAGTTTATATTTCTGAAGCAAACAAAATTGTTTACTTATTGTTCTTTACAAAAATTATCATTTAGCCTAAAAGATTTAATAGGGAAGCAGACCCTATAACCGTAAAACACAGTTTCTACGTAGACATTTTTTTAACATAGAATGAATTAAGTAAGTAGTATGGTTTGCCTGCGTTTTAACTTAACTCTGCAAAGTTAAGTTCAAAGAGAAAGTGGAGGAAGGAATGAAGAGCTACAGGCGCGCACTGGGCGAGCGCGGTGTGATGGCCCAGAGCAAGGTCGTTTGGTCTCGTGGTGCATGGACCAGTTGTGTGTGCGAATGCGGCGTCGATGCAAGGTCGAGTTGTCTGAGGTTATGGAGAGGAAACCGGTTCGACTGCATAAACGTTTGGACCATGTGGGTCAAGAGTACGTGTGGTGTATTTGGTGTAATGAATATATACAAGTAGAATGAATTTAAAAAATCTTTATTTCACATAAGCTATGATTGGAAAGTTTACAAACAGAAATATGATTAATCTTTGCAATAAGAAAAGGTGTAATGAGTGCTTCCGCCTTTTGAATCCTGAGTTTGAAATGTTCTCTGTCACTGATGTACGAAGATCTTCTGTCTTCCGTGTCTTGAAAGTAGAAAATGGTCGGTGTAGTGAAGGTAAGTTTTTTCATTGTGTTTATGCGTGGCAAATATTGGAGAGTTCTTCACGTGTGACGTCTAGAGAAAGAATGTACTGACCGCCGGTGACATCTTGATCAGCGGAGATATCTCCACGAAGTTTATCAGTCGCTTTATTTTTCTGTTGTTCTTTAAAGAGTATAAGCGAACAAAATGGCGAATTATAATGGTGATCCTCGCTGGGATTATCACCTTCTTCCCACTTGATAAGGTTGATACCGCAATAAACACATTTTGTCGTATCCTTCATACTGAGCATTCTAACGAAGCCTTCCTCGGCGATTTCACGAGCAGATGGAGATTTGAGTTTCCAGTCAATAAAGGTTTTTTCCCTAATAGCGGGATCGTTCATATCAATTTTGTCGGGATTTTTGTCACACCACTCTGCCAATTTATGAACGTTAGTTTGTGTACAGTAGAAGCCTGGGGCGTAAATGTGATGGAACAAACATTGCTTATTTTCCGTATGTTTTGGGGGGAGTATCAACATGTCACTAGATAAAGGAGGACATCCCAATGTTTCAAGGCTGAACACAACACGTCGGTTATCGAGTAACTGTTCTAGCACCTTAGCTTTTTCACATGAAGCTGCGAAAAGAAGTTTTGCTCCACAACAAATGTCTCTAAGCGCGGATGAAAGTGAGCCGTAATCAGCACTTCCTGTGTTGAATCCAATCCCATGGTAATGTTTACTCAACCATCGGTTGTGAGCTGCGAACTCGCCTCCATGCCATTCTCCGCAGTCATGCGCAGTTGAGGTTGTTGTAATAGTTTCCTTGGGTGGTTTAAAAATCCAGTGTTGAACACAATTAGAGCCTAAATCCAGGATAGTCAGTTCTTTGATAACCACATTTCTGTCTTCGCCTACAAAGGCACTAAAATCAATCACTGCTTTACGATTCATGACCGGAGAGGTGTAAGTTTAGATGATGAACTGAAATTCACTAGAAGAAGCACTGGTATATATAAAGCCGAACCCCCCTCTCCCCTGTTCCCTCCCCTCCTATGAAATTCCGGTTGTAGTGTTACATGATTTTCTGTACCAAATTGGTGGATGGATTGTAGGTAAAAGACTTGTCGTGAAAGATCAAACAGTAAGCTGAAGTATTTTCAGGAAACGAAGATTTAGCCTCAAACTCCAAACGAATATCTACTGGTCCGGTACGAAGTGATTCGTTTTGTTTGGAACAATCAATCACAATCATAGGAGCGGATTTTATAAAGTTTTTAACGTCCAAAAGGGGTTCTGAATGTACATTGTAATAAGATTCCTGAAACCTGGCATACATATCATATAAAACAGCATAATGATTTTGATCGATATCCAATTTTAAATCGTCATATGGGTAGTTTACTGAATTCAAATGGAGCTTTAAGTTAGTAATTTTGCAATGATCAAAACATGCGGCTGATTTATCGGCTTTGTTTTTGCGGTCCTGTTGAAACGCGATGATGACGTGTCTAGGTTTTTGTAGCTGTGAAGCGGTCTTAACCGACCAAGATATTTTATCGGAAGAAGGAAGGGATGGATATTCATAAAGTTCCCAGCTTCTGTATTCAACTGGAATGCTTGTTCCACGTTCCAAATGTTTTAGAAGAGCTACCCTTTGTTTATCGCTTAAAGTGACGTAAGGAACCCTCCAACAAAGTTTTTTAATCTTTATACTGACGTCTTCCGGTGTAGTGTCAGCAGCCCCGGAGGGAGTCCATAAATATGCATTCTTGTCTCCCGACGACCTAATGAGAACAAGTTCGTGTTGCACGTTGACTACAACTTTTTTGTAGTCTTCTGCGAATCCGAAAAGTTTGTTGAGAGGTATACAAAAACTGAAATTCCCTTTGGCGTCTACTACATAGTCTTCCAACGTCGATGCCAATCTATCGACACTAGAGGGCCACCCGGAATTTCCCAATTTCTTTAAAGTAGTTTCATTGAAAGAGGCGTAGCCCTTAAGTGTAGTCGTTATGCCGGGGTTTCTTACTCTTTCGATTTCAACACCATTAATTTCATATCTGAGCTCATCAAAAAGGTATGCAAAAGCGTTTGTAGTTAGCTTTGTTTTAGAAGGTACTCCATTTGATACAGATAGTTTTCCTTCAATATAAAGATAGCTCATTGATGGTAACGTCAAAATGTCTGATCTTTGAAGTGGAATGCGGATCTCATCAAAGTTTTCAAGTGTAGTTGAGGCATACGGATAGTGGGTGTGGTATTCCATGTGAGATATCGTGTCATCGAAAGGGACACTACTGAGAATGTCTAATATATCCATTATTGAAGTACTTGAAATCCCAAAGAACGTAGGAACTTCTTATTTGACCGTGTTAACAGTATGGGCGATCGATGAACACTGACCTGCTTACGTCTTTGACCTCCTGTTAAATAGTCTGTGCGCTGATTGATGGATAAAGAATGTCTTTTAGGCTTAGTTGAAAAATATAAGTAACCCATTACTTCAATTTAACCTTCGCAAATGTAGACACACTGTTATTCTTTCCTTTCTGAAATCAACCAATTTATCGTCTTGATCAACGATTTTCAAGGTGATGTTGCTGATGACTCGTGTGGTGATTGGCAAGTAAATGACAGGACTCGGTATTTCTACGAGTTTATATCCTGGTGGTACCGATGGGAAAAACTGAAAAATCGTATGCGCTTGCTTACCATTAACGTATGAACCGGAAGCGATGTTACACTCTATCCTAATCGTGTTTACCTTAAATATATCCACAACGTCTTGCGATTCATAAGTAACGCCAGGGTTAACGACTATATCTCCAAAGCCCAAAAGTTTTCCAATGGAATTCGGTTTGGAAAAATCTACCTTCACTGTTGTCTTTAATGTCGATTTTAGCGTATTGTTGTTGGTGCTCAGTTGAATGAAATACATTTTCTCTCTTGATGTAAGTTTTAGAAATTTTTCTTGGATGTAGTCTCTAATATCCTTCACTTCATATGTACCAGTTGGGATATCAATTACTTTATTATCACCAAAATGAAACTTGTTGTTAGTTTCATCGACGTTCGGTATAGAGTTGTATGTCTCGAAACTGAGGAGACCTATTTCGTATACTCCTTGAGGGTCAAGTTCGATGGGTGGAAAGTAATCGGTAGAGAGCAAAGAGCTCCTACCTGTCAACGTGAACGTCAGAGACATGACTGAATAAGGGTAAAGAAAAACAAATACATTTAAGGAACCAATTTATTACATATTAGATAAGAAATACAAACATAAATGACCGCAAATTTCGGAATTTGAATTAATACTCTGGTAAGCGGTTCTATTGTAAGAAATGTAATTGTTTTTTAAATAGTTTTGAATTTCTAATGGTGGTGGTAGATCTCCATAACTGTCGAAATACTGCACAAAGTCTCCGCGTTTTTTGAAACAAGTCCAGTGCGTTCCGTCACCAGAGTCACTGTCCAAATTAACAATTAAAGATTCGTTTTTCCACGGTCTCTTCGGAAGATTGTCCCTCATAAAAACGCCTCTAAAGTTTGGAATTTTTAGCTTCTTTGCCCACAGATTTAAATCCACATCGTATAACGCTCTGTTGGGCAAAAGGTTTATAAGTTTTTTAATGGTTTCTGGTAAGGACTCATGTAAATACCAAGACCTTTCTTGTAAGGTCTAAAAAACAAACCTTTACCCTGTCGTAAGGCTATGGCCTCCATAGTTTCATTGTGTCGTTGCATCTCGCCTAATCGTTTTCTTGCATCCTTCGCCTCGGTAATTGCTTTGGCGACTCCCGCCGCTCCTCCCGCCAAGCTCCCTAAAGCACTCAGTCCCGCAAAAATAGGGAGCAAAGGTAAAATTCCGCCTGTCTTTGGTAACGGTAGAATACGTTCTTTTCTTCTTATTTGATTAAAAACCCCTTTCCTTCCTTTTTTAATGTTCCTGATGGCTTTTAATGCGGAAGCTGCAGCCGTTTGAAGTAGCTTCCTACTTACGCTGTTCCCGGAGGTAAACTTGACACCGGACCCTCGTATCGCCATTCTTGCTTGTTTCATAACATCACTAAAAGTGATAGGTTTGCGAGCAGTTGATCTCTTGCCTGTTTTTCCTCTTCTGTAACTCTTACCGGTTTTTGGACCTCTGCCTAGTTTTGGCCGTCTAGCACGATATCTACCGCGTCTTCGCACAGTGACTTTACCGCCAACCTTTGACTTGGTATTCATTATAGACTCGTTGGACCACAACCTTTGAAGATTAGTTTTGTACTGAGCTCAAAGTATAAACAGACCGGTATATATATAGATCAACCTAGTACTGCGCAGACTCTCACTGTGGAAAGATGAAGTTCCAAAAGCAACCGGATACACTAGTCGTAGATGATGCATTGGAGACTTTGATCAAAACAATAGCCGACGATGAACAGAGTAAAAAGGTCAGGAAACATGGAGCACTTTTACCCGACTCTGTTCGCTGTATTATATGTGGACCATCAAATTGTGGTAAAACGAATTTAATGTTTACCCTCTTGACTGACCCCAAGGGTTTAAAATTCGCAAATGTGTATATATTTAGTAAATCTCTTTTACAACCGAAATACAGGATGCTCGAACAAATAATGACAAGTCTCCCCGAAATAGGTTATTTTACCTTTTCAAACGGCGCAGACGTACCGGAGCCGGAAAAAGCGAACAAAGATTCTGTAATAATTTTTGATGATGTCGCATGTTGTAGTATCCAGGATAGAATGAAATCATATTTTTCTCAAGGCAGACACAGAGGTGTAGATAGCTTTTATCTGGTTCAAACGTATACACGACTTCCAAAACATCTGCTGAGGGATAACGCCAACCTTATAATGATATTCAAACAAGACGATTTAAATCTGAAACACATTTACCTTGATCATGTGAATAACGATTTTACTTTTGAAAAATTCAAGTCCTTGTGTCACACATGTTGGAGCAAAAATAAATACGGTTTCGTTACGATAAATAAGGATTCGGAGTTAAATAATGGACGGTATCGCTACTGTCTGGACACATTCATCACGGATATATAAGGCTTTAATTTTTGTGTAGCACTTTAATCTCTAAACGGACACCATACGTGAACATGATGGAGGTCAAAAGCTCATCAGAGAAACCTAAGAAAAAAATTAAGAAGACTGTAAAAAGAGCGAGAGTTCCTGCGACCAGTAATAATCTACTGAAACGGGAATATACTGTTAAAAATGAACTCATAAGGCTGACTGAAGCCGTGAGGAAAAAATATAAGGATTTAAAAAGAAATACTGATTATGTGGAACGTTTTTTGGAAGCTCAAGCTAAACCTTTCATAGCACCTCTTCAATATACAGTGGTAAAGAGTTTAAAGGATTCCGCCGCCCCCGCCGCCAATAAACCGATTAAACAGGAAAGTTTTGAAGTGAAAAAAGAAGAAAAAGAATCCGAAAATGCTGAATTAACTAAAGATGAGGACGTTGGACTGAATAAGTCCGTAAGTATTTCAACACAAACTGAAGAAAATAATTTGGTAGAAAATTATTTAAACAGACTTTCCAACCCCTTAATGAAAGAAAAAATCGATACAACATATGGAATTAGAATAGATGGACGCGGAGGATATATGATCGGTGATTCAAAAATAATGTTTTCTAAAAGGAAAATTACCATAAAAAATCACAAATATGACGTCACTCATGGTCTTTTAGAGTTATTGTTTATGCGGGTACCGGATAAGAATACACTTACAGCTGCGGACTTGTCGACCTATAAAGAGATTTTAGAAGCTACAAACGCCCATCGACAAATGTATTCAGCAGAGAAGCCTATAAATAGTAATAAAGGAAAAAAGTATATAAACGTCATATCTGTTTTATTTCAACCAAAGTCGAGTGAGAGCTCAGCGGCTGAGACTGTTCCAGCGGACATTGAATATACGGTGGGAAGTGGAATAACTTTTGGTGGCTACTCCAAGTATTATCAAACTGACGTAAATTTGCTTGTAAAGCGATTAAAACTTTTGATTTTATCAAGAGAGGCAGGACATTCTGGACATAACGAGGAAATTGATAACATTATAAACATTCTTCGATTCAACGGAATAATCGCTTAGATGGGGAAGGTGAAAAATAACACTACCGATGACAAAAGAGGTATTGTAAATGAACTTCATAGAGCGGCTAGAAAGAACTTTAAAAGGCGTAAAGTTCTCGTCCGAGGGATTCATTCTCAGTGGCAGGCAGATCTCTGTGATTTATTGGCTTATAGTAAATTTAACGGAGGGAAAAAGTATATTCTTATGGTGTGTGATGTATTATCAAAGTTTGCTTGGGCTGTGCCTTTAGCGGATAAGTCAGGAAAGACTGTTGCAACGGCTATGCGCGGTATTTTTAATAAAAGTAAAGTTGTCCCTCGTAGTATACAGACAGATATGGGAACTGATTTTTACAATAAAGAGTTTAAAGCGTTGATGGATGAGTATAAAATAAATCATTTTAGTTCTTTTACACATTTAAAAGCTTCTATCGTGGAAAGGTTAAATAGGACTATAAAAAATTGGATGTGGAAAGAGTTTAGTGTCCAGGGTACTTACAAGTGGGTTGATCTGTTACCAAAGTTGATGTTGAGGTATAATTCAAGAGTTCACAGGACTATTGGGATGCGACCCAAAGACGTGACCAAGCAGGATGAAAGAAGGTTGCTCGAAAAGTTAAACAGTTCTATAACAGTTCAAAAGCCGAAATTTAAAGTTAATGATAAAGTACGCATATCAAAGTATAAGACAATATTTGATAAAGGTTATCGACCATCGTGGTCCACAGAGATATTTACCGTGTCTCGCGTACGAAAATCATCGCCTCCCGTTTACTATCTCAAAGACACAGAAGGTAACGCGATTAAAGGAGCTTTTTATGGACCCGAACTTCAGCGAACCCAGTATCCCGACACTTATTTAGTTGAAAAAGTGCTTAAACGTAAGGGAAATAAAATATATGTCAAGTGGTTGGGATTCCCTTCAAGGTTCAATTCGTGGATTTAAGTAATATAACTTTATTGTGAATCGTTTATTCCACAGCGGACTGTTGAACGTTCAACACCCACGATGATAAGACGTCATATAATAGACAAGTTCGGCCACTCTTTATTCTCCCTAAAACGGAGAGCAGACAGCGAAGAAGAGGAGGATTATATTATCGAAGATGATGGGAGCTTAAATAAAAAATCCAGGGCTTCGGGAGATTCTGAACAAAAAACAGCAAGTCTCAACAGGTTTAATACGTTAATGACAGAAATAGAAACAGTAAGAAAACAAATTAGTAGTTTTCAAGATTCAATCGGCAAAATTTATCAAAATAACCTTAATGAGCTTAAAACTGAAATCGAAACTGTAAAGGGACAACTTAGCAGTTTCCAAACTATGGTAAGTACAGATTATAAAAATAGACTTGATACAATGACAGTTGACATTGGAAATTTAAGCGATCTACTTAACACATACAGAAGTAGTGTAACCGTCGTAGAAAAAGATAATAAACAACTACAGACCTCGGTTGGTATGCTCAAAACCGAAATCGATACTGTAAAGGAAGAACTTAGTAGTTTTAAAAATACGTTAAAATCAAATTATGAAAACAGCCTAGAAACGTTGAGAAGCGATATTGGAAGTTTAAGGGATCGACTTAACAATTATGGAATTACAGTAGGTGCTGTTGAAAAAGGCAATAAGGAACTGCAGTCTTCGGTCGATAGGCTACACAAAGGACCTGAAGGTTGTTGTTACGATGCGAAAAATAAAAGACTTTCTAATGTTATGGACGGCATTGACCCCACTGACACACCCACTTTAAGACAGGTTCTTTTATTTGATAAAGAGAAAAACACTTTTAAATGCGGCGATCAAGAGTTTGATTTTGTATTTAATGACCGGACACGTCCTGTCTTGATAGCAGATGACAACACGTTAAGCGGATTCGCTTTTTATAACGATAGAAAGGAGTATAGACATCATTCGCACGTTTTTCTTAGATTTAAACTCCTAAGTGCATACGGTCATAAGTTTGTATGGGATGAAAATGACCAATCAATAAAGCCGTTAAAGGATAGTGGTGAAGAAAACCTCGGAATCCTCTGGAAACCCAAACCGGCTCATTAATAATAATGAACCGGCATATAGACAAAGAAAAAAAAACCTTCAACGTACAGAAATTCAATTCTTTTTTAACCAATAGGCGTGCAGATGTTTAGTATTATAAAAAGAAAAGAAGTATTGTGCTTTAAACCGGTTTTATTGTTGGTATAAGGCGAGAGTTTCACCTAGCCGACATTCAGTCGTGACATGGAAGCGTCAGTTAAACGGTCAGCGTCAGTTCGCGGTATGAACGCCCCAGTAAAACGGTCAGTGTCGGCTCCGCGAAAGGATTTATCGCGAGTGAAGCGTAGGCGAACGAAATCACCACCTCCACCCACTGCGACGTCACCTGTGATCTATCCGGATGTAAATACCATGGATTTGGATCAACTTCTTGCTTCGCTAACTGGGGAAACGCTTCAAGAAATTCCCACTGGGGATTCGTCTTCAATCAACAAGCCAGAGGTAAATTATTACACATATGAGTCAATTCAACCTCAAAAAGTGGAGGGAGAAGAAGAAGAAGAAGAAGACGATGACATTTATCGGCCGGAATATCCACAAATGAAACCTACAGCTAAAGTTCAATCCATTGCGCATTCTTCTGAAACTACAAAATCATCTTACACTCAGAAACAACCGTATCACCAACCTACACAGTCTCTGCATCCGTCTACTCAACCAGCGCGCCAGCCCACACAAACTCAATCGATAGCCCCTCCACCACCGCCTCCGCCGCCGCCGCCGCCGCCACCGCCGTCAGACACATCGGTGGAAGTGCAACAACCTTCGACGAGCAAAACGAGTGGACTTTCTACACGCTCTGCAATAAACAACTGGGAACCGCGCCTACTGCTCCGTCAAATCTACAAAGTGGCTACTCAAGCCGACGCAGTCGTCGGACTCGACTCTCTTAAAGACTTTAAACCTTCTATCTACTTGGTGAATAATTTAGCCACAGTTCAACTGTCTTTTGAAGATTTGCTAAGTTTACAAAGTGCTTCTGTTTTACAAGCGATCCATCGCTATTTTTCCGACAGAGTGTTATTTAAACCGTTCTACTTGCACACCATTCTCGTTGAACCAAGACCCAATGGACTTGTTGCGATTTGTAACTATCACTTGAAACAAAAGCCGGTTAATCATGCCCTGAATTCTGTTCTACTATCGAAACCCAATGATGAATCGGACATTATCAGACAGTCTGCTAAAGTGCTACTTCAAAATGTCGGTTGGAATTCTTTTAAGCGTTTGTTTCCTTCTCTTGAAAGCTATCACAATATTTTAATTGAAATAAGCCCAGCTGTACAGTTTTTGATTTCGAGGTACAGTAGATATTTTTCTTTGCACTACAAAGTGGTAGCTTTGCTTTCCACAAACACTACTAGTGACATGGTTACAATGACATTGGACAAACAACTTGTTCGCCACATCAAGAGTGATCTACCGAGATTACTTCAAGAGTTGAACGAACGAAGGCTTCCGATGGAAACACAAGATTATTGGTATACACAAACTCCTCTCCGAACATCGATGATGCCGTGGATTGACTCTGAAGTTCGAAGATTTTGTGTCTCCAATGTGATTGAAAGCGTTTTAGAAAACTTGAAATATGTAGCACGTTGGTAAAATGTGTTTGTGAATTAATAAATTTATTTTTCTACTAAATTGTTGATTTTGTTACCTTTGACTAAAAAATAACTAGTATGGTATAGGTTAATAATAAAGATGAGTAGTGTTGCAGTTAAACAGTTTATTTATTTAAATACAAGGTTAATACAAAAAAATAATAGTGCAGGTTGTTATACATAAAATATGAACAAGTAAATGCAATAAAAATTACAATACATAATGTGTTATATATTAGAGAGAGAGAGAGAGAGAGAGAGAGAGAGAGAGAGATACAAGGTTATTAATATCCCTTTGATTTAACGCCAAAACCAAAATTCAACAGGTAATGTTGAACAGTTAATACATTATAAAGGATTACAATACATTGAGTGTTATATGAAAAAAATATATATATTTACAAGCGTATTAATTCCCCTCTTAATAAAAGACGACACCTTTTTAATGTATGTATAAAGGTATTGTAACATAAAATTACATTTATTTCTTTAAGTTTCCATTTATAAATTCAACTTTTTAAAAAAGAATCAAAAAATCATAAGTGAGTTAGAAAGTTTTGAATACATTCAATAAACATGGTGGTTTGTGATTAAGCTTTACATAACATATACTCACAATTTATATGCATGAAAGTTGTTTGCGAATGCACAGTAACCTTATAATTTACATAATATATACAAAGTGTATATTTATGAAATTTATTTTGTTCCTAACAAATAAATATATTTATATAAATATGCCTCTCCTTAGGTGTCCACTTTGCAAGAAAAAAAAGATATATAGAAAATAAATGATGAGATTATAGTTACAAAAATATGTAAAGAAAACCAAATATAATAAAATATTAAGTTGCAAAACCACCAACAGGAACTATTTTACAATTTATTGTTTTACAAGAAAGAAGATACAATAATTGTTTTTTATTTAGCAAAAATTTAGTATTAACTCGCTCAATCACTCTCAGAGTCGTTGTTGTCGTCGTCGTCGTCGTCGTCGTGAAAATATGTATTTTTCCGACAGCTTTCCCAATCGTAAAGCTTGAACAAAGGTGTCAGAACACACCAATGACACCAGTTTGCTTCCGATTGTAAAACTGTAGAAATAAACGGTTCGGAAGTGGTTTCAAAATGTTCTGATATATGACAAAACTGCCATTGTTTCTTATGTTTGAAAAAACAATAACGACACAAGTTATAGTTAACATTTCCTAATGTAAATTGGTAATAGTTCAAAACTATATGACCAATTTCCCTATATCGTGACCAGAATTCAGGATGCATATCGCTAGGATGAGACATTAACATTACAAATTCAAACTTGTCCAAGGTGTTGAAATTTAAATACCTATACTCGTATTCACGGGGATTTTCCGGTCTCGGTGTTTCATTCATCCAAATATGTTTTATTTTAAGCCTTATATCCCACTGTATCGATCGTGGAAGGGAACACAAAATAGGTATTTCTTCGACACAATCATAATTTACCTCATGCGGGTCTAGGACGGCGCAAGTAGCTTCAAGTGCCAGCTCGTAAAGTGATTTAATCATCATCGTCGGTCTCTAAAGTTTCACCGTCCCCCGCGGTTACTACATCTCGGATCGCATAATGTCCGTAGGGCAAAGTTTCAATTCCAGAAGGTAAAACATACCGTTTGTCATCATCACAGGTTAGCGATTTCTTTTCTACCGTCATACTGACTAATTTGAACGTTTTACTCCTAATAAGGTTATATTTAGCTTGTTCTTGTTCCTTACCAAACAGGGCCTCTTTGTAGTTTTCAAATCTTAATTGCCTTGACACATAGGCTTTTTTTAAACCTTTAGCTTTGAGCTTTTCATCAGAGGACTCGTCTGAACTGAACCGAAATGAATACATTTTCGGTCTTAAACCAACCCATTCATAGATAAAACGCCAGTTCGTTTCCTCCTTAAAACAACCGATTTTAGCTTTATTTTCATCATTTCTAACGACATCACTCGGAAATGTAGAAAGATCTAGGTGTTTAGACAAAGAGGGTTGTTTTAACACCTCTTTCAAGTCTCTTTTAGTTCTTAGGTAATAAGCGATCCCGTCGGTGTCGAGGTAAATGATTTCCAGGGAATCCGGATGGGGGAAATGTTTTTTCATCACATCGTAATGAAAGTTGTAAACATGAACTTTAGAAATATCTAAAATCGTCATTCCGATGTACGTTGGTTTGTTTAACAGTACGCCTTGCTTTCGCAACTGTACAGCGGTTACCGACTCGGAAATTATTGTTCGATCCACGAACCTAGCTTGACGAATCAGTTTTTCCAATGCTAACTCCGAGGTCACTATGCGTATATCAACACGTTTTCTAACCTGTTCCAACATTTTTCCAAAAACACTGTTCATAATTAACTTGTAGAACCCCTTAGAAAATTCATCCGTCGCGTTTTTCCTCAATTCCGCGTTTAAATCAATAAATTTTTTCATCCAACATGATTGCGAAAAAGAGAGAGCTCTGTGAACTTTAGTTATTTTTAGACCTAACCTCACAGCCTGTTGAAAAACGGTGTAGTGTGCGATGTAATGTTCTTTTTTCTCTAAAGTTGCAATTAATTTCTTAATTTTCCCACCTCCCGGAGGCACTGACAAAACGGGCAAGGGCGGCAAATCTTTTAGGTGATCATGAGTGCTATCAGGATACTCGACCGTACACTCTAGGATATAGCCTTTTGGGGCGTCTTGAGGTAGATTGAACCAGTCCAAATCATCGACATTCTCTTCGAACTTAAAGTCACCCGACGGAAGTGGAAGCGTCATTGAGTAGCCATAAAGAGAAATGGCGTCTAAGTATAATATAAATGATTTTTCCTCATCCGGTTTATAATCTTCGGCACGTTCTAGGAATTCATGATTACTGCGACAATGACGCAAACACGACTGAACCAATCCCCCACGCACGGCCGAGTCGATCATTAAAATTTGATCGTAATCTGTCATCAATTCCAATGTGACTTTTGTTGTACGCAACATTGACTGAAATGCGAGGCCTGGACAGGTATATTGATGACAACAGTCAATTCGATATGAAGCTAGACATCGTTTCCTAAATGACACGAGACAATCCATTAACAACGTTACATCCAATTTTAAATAGAATGTATGATATTCTTTGAAGGTTCTCATGTTCAGTTCCCTGAATACATTACAAGCGTGTTCGTAGTCAGCCGGGGAGCATTCCTCGTCATTTAAACGGTTGTAGAACATTTCTCGCGGTGGAAGACCCATCATACTAAACACGTCATTGGACTTTACAAAGTCATACGGATAAACAGATTTTCGCTTTATAAGATGTAATTTATCTGGTGGGACGAGCTTTGAGCTCTCAATCAACTCGTTAATGTCCAAAGTGTTTACTAAAGTCGCAAGAGACGCAGGCATTAAGCGGTACGAATCCAAAAACCTAATCCAAATTTCGCCTATCCTCACGGATACGGAAATGAAATGCTCTTTGTTACTCGGAATAGCACGGATTTCATGACCTTTGAGCACCGACAAGTTTCTCACAATAAAACTCTGGTCATAGTTGGAAAAGTTATGAAAATAAACTGGAATAAAGTTCGGTAATCTACATCTTAGATTACAACGTTGACACAGAGCAAATCTAAAACGACCACTTATGTGGTCATGGTCCAATACTTTGACATTTGTTGTACTATTAAAAGGGACTTCACAAAGCTGGCAAAATTCCGCAAGCTCAAAACTGGACATTTCCTCAGGTGTTAACTGTTTCACTGGTTCTTGCCGCGAATACAATTGTTCGACTTTTTGCGCCAGTGATTTCATGTGCAATAAAAACATTTTTGCAGCATCATCAGCAGACTGATAGACAAAAGGTTTAGTCGAAATTCCTACTTCTTCAAGTATGTCATCGGGGACAGTACTTTTTACTAAGACACAAAAAGAATTTGGTTCGTGAACTTGATAAGCTTTGTTAGTACTGACAGTCGGTTGTAAAAAAGCTTCAAAATCGGCCGCCACAATTACAGGAACGGGTATTTCCATTTCATATGCTTTAAATTTTAAGTGATTATTTTCATGATCGGGAAGTTTGACAGGACTCGGTGTGAACTTTTCACATAGTTCATAATGATTTTTTAACCAAGTATCTCCATTTGGGACACACCTTCTACTTTCTTTATAGGTAAAACAACGTTTGCATACCGTAATACGGTTTGTACCTTTTGTCAGTTGTGGTCTGATTAAAGTCTTAAAATCAATGATATAGACAAAATGAGTTTTAGCCGGATTTTCCTTATCGTGTATCAATAAAAGATCAGTATGATTAGCCAATTCTTTCTTTGCTAGTCTCAGAGGGGTGATGTAGCTATCGAAAGCTTCAAAAACAGACACCGAACAGTTAACATTTTGTTGTTCAAATTTTCGAATATCCTTTACTTTTACGGGAAATTCGATATTTTCATAGTTATACCGATTCGGTATGTTTCGGAACGATTCTTCAGTTAAAACTGATTTGTAAGTCACATTAGGTAAATGTTTAACTTCGAGAGAATACAAAAAACATTTTTCATCGGTATTTTGTACATTAATACATGCCCGCCTGTTTTTCAATTTTCGCGGTAATTCGACGAAACCACTTCCGGACAAGTTTTTGTATTTAAATCTACTTACTCTGAGTGTGATAGCGACTGGCGAGTCGAGACTCCATCCTGAGCCTTTTGTCTGCAATTGTGCTTCCTCTTCGAGAATCTTTTGAGCGTCCTTGATGAGCAGCCGCAGCGTGTCATTGGTCCGCCCCAACACGGCTCGAGAAGTCGTCTTGAAGTTGAAGACTTCGCTCTCGCCCTCCGGATGCTGATATTTAGCTTCCAAAAGTACATTGTACTTTAGAGAAACCGTGACGTCCAGTTCTCGTTGAAGAATGTCATCGAGAATCGGGATCGCTGTTTCGATGAACGGCTCCAGTGAAATGAAGCCTGCGGTGTTTGCGATTTTGTAGTCCCGTGCATGTTTCAAAGATTTTGTCAGCTCATAGTCGAGCTGCGGTGTTGGTGGTAATGACGAGGTGGAAGGTCCAGGAGTCTCACCGTGGTCGGCTTGCAGTCCGGCACCGACTGCATAGGATACTCCCGTAGATGGTCCGGCTGTCGATGGTGGTAATGACGAGGTAGAAGGTCCAGGAGTCTCACCGAGGTTGGCTTGCAGCCCGGCGCCGACTGCATAGGATACTCCCGTAGATGGTCCGGCTGTCGATGGTGGTAATGACGAGGTAGAAGGTCCAGGAGTCTCACCGAGGTTGGCTTGCAGCCCGGCGGCGACTGCATAGGATACTCCCGTAGATGGTCCGGCTGTCGATGGTGGTAATGACGAGGTAGAAGCAGTCGAAGGTCCGGATGCGGGTACCAGGTTAGGTGTCAGCCCGGTGCCGGATGTTTCTTCTAATGGAGCGATGGATCGTTTTTTTTGGAACCCCATCTCCGCTGAAAGAAGATGGCCGCTTCCTGAGATCTAGAGGTTCTTGTTGCGGTGGAGGAAGATGTGTTCTTGTGCAGAAGGATACATGGAGACTCCTTGCAGCTTCCGTGATGAAAAAAGCTTCTTTGCAAAGTGGACACCCAAGGAGAGGCTTCTCCATGGCTGTCCGAAGAATGACTGCACCACCGAAGCGGAGGGCTATATATGCCTCCCCGGAAATACCTTGAACCGTCTCTAAAACGTCATAGAATTACCGGTTTAGGAAGAGATTGTTTACTTCAAGGATGTCCTTATTCGAAAACCTAATCAACTTGTCACAGCTCGAGGTTATTCCTGGTTACACCCGGGAAGCAAGGTTGTATTGACCTCCCCCAAACAGTCTATATATATACCCCTAACATTAGCGAAGGAAACAGTCTGCTGTGTGAAGCCCGTCTCTCTCCACATCACCTACGATCACCGCATTTTCCTCCTACATCTTTCTATCAAGGTAAGTGTTTAGAAAACAAACATAGGTTAAGAAAAAAGACATACAAATGTTTTTAAATTTTTTATTTTAAAGATTCCGTACCAACAATCACTAAATCCCATGGATTTTGTTCTTGTTCCTCTTCTTGTTCAGCTTCTTCCCCACCGCCGCTACTCTCTTCAACAACACTCCATCCATCTGTACAAATACAAAGAATAATTTAAACATTGTAAAATTATGTTCACTAGCAATTACTTTACTTGAAAATTACACATTTGTCACTTTTTAAAACAATTTTTTTAACTCTGTGGGTTTATAAATACTAAAGATTTTTGTCAAATTTGTATAGCAAATAGACACATCAAAAAAATTTTGTTGGCCAACAGACAAAAAATTTTACTTTTTTTCATACCATAACATTTGTTTTAAGGTTTTCCCTTTTGACATTCGCTATTTTTACTCTTTTTAAACTAATTACAATAAAACTAAAATTCCTACATTACATTAACTGTAACACAGCAGATACAAGGATTTCATGTCAGTTAGTTTTACCAGCTTATACACACGTTCATAAATACGCTCAGCGTTCCATCTTATAATTTTTAACTTTTATTTATGTAGATGAGAAAGAAAAAATTGATTATAGTCAATTTTATCTTCAATACCTCATAGTAGTATTAATATTTAAATAACAGTTATTGTGATTTACATTTATTTACTGTCCATTGATAAATTTAAACAAAACATTTTAGTAAATGAGTCTCAGTTAAATTTGCCTGAGGTATAAAGCCATTAAACTATTTTCACTTATTCATTTGACATTCAGCGTTTTTTTTTTCGTTGTCAATAAGAGAAAACACAAAATATTAATACTGCATAGTAGCGTTAATATTTTAATGTTAGTTATTGTGATTTACATTTATTCATTGATAATTCAACATTTTGAACAAAACACCCTACTAAATAACTCGTAGTTAATTTTACCTGGGGACGTTGGCGAATATTCGATCGGGGACGGAGGAAGAACGACAGGTGGACTGCACGAGCCGACTCTTATGTCCGGCCCCAATGCCGGCGGTCGAATCGAGGGAGTCCACAATCTTTCCACCTCCGCCTCGCTTCGCGCCGACAGCGCCCCCTCTGTTTGTGCCGACACGGTAGATGGCGACCGCTCCGTAGGGGACTCCAACGGAGACGTCGGCATGTACCATATAGGAGGCGGGTGAACCGATGCAGACGGGAGCGGCTGTCCATTTCTCGCCTCTTAAACATAATAACACAATGCCATTATTTCACCGGCTGACTGCGGTTTAGTGCTATATAATATTAGGAAATCATTTTACATTAAATCGTTTTGTACGATGATACATTTTTATCTTCAAATATTAACCTTTATATTTTCATTAAACATTACTTTTGGTGACCATTTATCGGTTCTTAAACAAAATAACACATAAACAAAATAACACTATGACATTATTTCACCGGCTGACTGCGGTTTAGTGCTTTATAATATTAGGAAATCATTTTACATTAATTCATTTTGTACGATGATACATTTTTATCTTCAAATATTAACCTTTATATTTACTTTAAAACGTTGTTTTGTTTTATGTAATTATACTATCAACATACATTTTTGCTAGTTTCTTCATACATTTCAAATAACCTTTTACCGCTAAATATGATCAACTCAACAAAAAATATATACATATTTTCGATCAAATATTTATATTTAACAATGCTTTATTTTTCTTTGTTTACACTATCAACAAGCATAACTTTAACACAACACTTAATAAAGTTAATATATTTCACGAATCTGGTTCATTGAAATTCTACAAGCAAAATCATACATTTCATCATACCTTGGTAAATTCTATGGCGACACGCTGCGCAGTCGCAAAACCTTGAGGGCTGGGGGAACGTGCAGGTCCTCCTCACCCTTTCCCTCAGTGCTATTCTTATCGGCCCAAACTGGTCCATGTATTCACCGGCTGAAAAATACAAACATACAATCATTATTTCTGTTTTCAGATGGCCGACTTCGAGTCCAAACTGTCAAACCTAGCATCCTACTCAGGACCTAGACGAATGGACCTGGTCACACTGACTAGGGAGGAGGGTTACTTTATCCTAAGCGCTCGTAAGGTGGAGACGAGCAAGGGACCAGCTTTAAAGCTGGAAATAGAAGTCGATGCAGACAATAAAGGCATATGCTATCTCCCAAAACGGTTTCTACTCTCACTATCTGAACTGGAGATTAATCAGTTAAATGTACCGCGACAGTACAAGGTTCGATCGGATGGAAAAAAAATTAACAATAGTCCGAATGTTTTCATTTACAAAGCTTAAAAACTCTAAATGTTATTTTCAACATTATGATAAATAAAACTGTTTAAAATAACTTTGAGTATTCATTACCTAACGTACATAATAAGGATAAGACCTTAGCAATTTCATAAGCAAATATTTAACAAGTCAATTTCATAACTTTAAGTAGCATTTAGTTCATCTTTATAGTCAAACATTTTACTAAACTCATAATTCAAACAACATTACAGAATACTAATAAATTTAATCTTACCTGCCGTATTCTCAAACCCTCGAGGAATCCGGACCTCCCACTGCTCCAAGGTACAGCCTCTCGAGCTCGCTAGAGCGGTCAATCCGGCGAGAAGATCGTCGAAAGCAAGCCCACTGGATGCCGCGAAGCAGACGACGAGCTCAATCGATGAAGCCATGGTTAACTGCACTCTGCTACTTCAAACTTTTATATGCATTCAAGCATGATCACCTTGTACGAAATTCGGACCAACCAAAAATTTAATCCTTGAAACCAAAGTGCACAATCTCGTTGCACCTTGCTCCCAAAATGCAACGACTGATCAAACCTTGACCATGTCACGTCACACACACACACACACACACACACACACACACACACACACACACACACACACACACACACACACACACACACACACACACACCCTACAGTCATCGTGCTAACCTTGACCGACTGCAGCCGACTTGCATTCGCAGCCGTCTTGCAGCCTCATACCGGTTTCTCTCCAGTGCGCCGGACTCGCCTTCTCAAACCTTACTTTCACTTTGAACTTAACTTTGCAGAGTTAAGTTAAAACGCAGGCAAACCATACTACTTAAGTATTGTTGAATAGCTCTGTTTTGATCCCTAAAATAGATTTTCGACCTCTTCCTAAAATAAAAATTGAAAGTTAGAGAGTAATAGCACCACGGCCCAGAGAAATGAACGCCGTATGAAGTGATGAATTTGTAGGTCGAACGGTTTGATGTCCAGTGGCGATGTGAGGGGTCGGCGGCGGTCGGTGACGGGCGAGGCGGACGCGATAATGTGAGTGTCATGACGACGACGCGACGCGACGGTGCCGTTGTGCCGTTACTGCGTCGACATCACGTGCACGTGCAGTACTGGGCTATCCTGGCAGACTCTGAGGGCCATTTGGAGCACGATCAACTGTACAACCATGGCACTATACATTTATTTTCGAAATGTCAAGACTGAGAGACGAGCACTGACAATGCCTTTGACAGTTGGGCTATCCGGACAAAGGTGATCTTTGACAAAGCTTCAAAATCATCTCATGTATTCGACACCCATCCTTCACACCAAGACAAGGTATCAAAGTGTTCTTTATTTTTAATCCTCTCAATTCTCTTGATTCAATCGGCTTCAAGTACTGTAGATCTTTAAATATTTACCAAGTATGCAATTTTCCACACTTTTTCTCTTTCCCTTGATTTTACACTCAGGAAGAGCAACATGGATTATATGTTTGTAGCTTTTCTTTTAGTTTTTTGAACTGTCTGAAAAAGTTGTCATACACCCCAAAATTGAAAAGGGAGACATCATAGAAACAATTGTCTGCAACCTATGCAATTTTTTTTTTTTTTTTTTTTTTTTTGGTAGGAGGTGGAATGCGTTTACGCACACTGAGGGGCTCGTTGTCCCCTCAGTAGTGTCGGACTCCCACGAGCTCGATGTCCCGTGAACTACCGACTAAACCACCTCCCTCGGCACCGAGGACACTAGCCTGGAACTGTTTCACACATTACTTCGGGCTAGGCCTTTGATATTACGCCACTAGGGCAACCTCCTTGGGGAAAAGCTGAGGATTAAGGCCGATCGAGGTCGACCTTTTTCGCCCGAAGAATGGCCTGGACGTAGTGCTTGACACAGTTCCAGTTGCCCTCTCCCTGGAGCATAGCTCCGACGATGTTGTTTGGGCTGACGATCACGCCGATCTCAGATGAAAGCGAGGCTCGGCGGACGTGCCAACGGTCGCACTGAAAGAAAGTGTGCTCGGACGTGTCTGGGATGCCGGGGCAATACAGACAGTCCGGGCTGGCGACTTTGCCCATCCGGTGCAGATAGGCTCGGAAGTACCCGTGCCCAGAAAGAAACTGGGTCACGTAGTAATCGACCTCGCCGTGCTGCCGTTCCACCCATGGTCGGACGGAAGGTATGAGCTGGAAGGTCCAACGTCCCCTCAGCTCGGCTTCCCAGTCGCGCTGCCAAGAGTCGAAGCTGCGATCGCGCTCTTCCCTGGCAGCTGTTTCCCGGCCCACTTCAGGCCTCCTCCGGTAAATCGCCTGCCTCTCCCTCGCGAGGAAGAGGACGGGAATGACTCCGGCGATCACCATCACAGCAGGCTCGGAGACTGTGCGGTAGGCCGAAGCGACCCGCAGAGCTCCTCGGCGCTGGACTCGGGCAAGCCGGTCTCGGTAGACTCGCTTCTCGAGTGCGTGAGCCCATACCTCCGCCCCGTACAGCAAGACTGACTGGACGGCAGTCATGAGCAAGCGGCGCTTGCAGGAGCGAGGACCGCCGACATTGGGCATAAGCCTACCAATGTAATGCTGGCTCGCTGGCTCCTGAGTATTGGCAGTTATGTGAATATGCTGGTAGAATGATACAAACTACACTGAAATGTCACGAAACCTTTTTTCAATCAAAAACTATATTTGAAGTGATTTTCCTACGATGTTGAAAAAAACGAAACTCACGTCTTTTGACCAATACATAGACGTGTTGTGTTGATGTTTAGCCGCTTACCGACGACCGGATGTCGCACATGATGCGTGCTCCTTTGACAAATAACGCCAACAGCTAACTGTCCTGACCGGATGCGCGAGCGCGATGTCACACAATTTGATTTCACTTTTAGAAATCACCAAGCATAAAAAGATCAGCAATATGCCTACCATTTACCGATGAGATATGCGAGACTACGTTACCAGTAAGTCCAATGCGCGCACTGCTAGGCTTTCTTACAACCTTGTTTTTAGAACATTACAAGTGAAATTGTATCGTCTGCATTGTTTTTTAGTTTTTAGTTTGTATTTTTGACGAAATTCATTTTACATTAACTGCATGTACAAGTTACTGAACGGGGCGATAAATTAATTTGTGTGGTAAAGTCGACCGTGTACTATCAGTTAATGTGTTCTTAACCTAATAAGATATCTTAATGCTTATTTCCGGTTCAAAAAGCCAGGGAACGTAAAGAGTGTTGGCAGATTAACTGCGGTAACAGCGTCATTGTCAAGGCGTTCACATGCGTGAGAGTCACTCACTGATCATTGATGAAACCCGCAATTACAAGCCATTTGTTCCATGAAGGTTAACACCCACTGTTCAATAAAAACAAAGTATGATTAAACTTTTATTAAAAAAAGCTTATAATTATTATTACTTTATAGATTTTTCTTGACCAAAGGATTTATGATCAATGTCTCAAATGTCTAGTTTTATTTTATGTGTACTGTATAATATGTAGTCAAGATTTACTACTCAAGGTATACCTTGGGCTTCTAGATTTTAAATTACATTAATTTTGCTATGGAACAGTTTAAACACTAGAAGCTGATAGAAAAGAAATAATTAGAAAGTAACAGTAGGCCTGCTTGTTTTTTGTTTGGAGATTCTGTAAATTTCATATAGGAGAATAACTTTTTTCTGTAATGATTTATCTCTTTGTATGGAAAAATGTAAATAGACGTACCTTCATCCATGGGGAAAACGTGAAAATAAATAAAATCCGCTAATTACATTGCTAGATTTTATTTGTATATTTATCAGATCATTCTAACAATGTATGAGTGGATAAGGAGTCTCAGCGCAAAACGAAAAGTGAAGATTACTGCTGCAAAATAAACAAAAGTCGGCGACTAAGCCACCTGTTACAGATTCAGTGGCGTCTTAACATGTGGTAATTCATTCACAGTAAATAAGCTGTACTGCATTTAATCAATTCATCATTCTCTCATATTGCTTTAAACGTTTATTACCATGAACGTCTTAAAACCAACATGTTCCAAATGCTTAGTATTTAATTTATTATAATTAATTTGAATAAAATTTTTTTGCTTGAACTACAGGTAAAAACAATGCTATGGAATACAGTTTTTCTTAAGTAGCAATGTTAAGTGCTATTTTTTTGGAATATAGACTTGAATGCAGGAGCAGTAGCGGAGGTCTGTACGCAGGGTCCCGGCAAACAATTAATTGTCACCGAGCCGGGGGAGGGGAAGAGGGAGGTACCTGCTCGCGGTCAAAAGTTGGCGAGTTTGTATGTGGCCGGCCGGATTCCTAACCCTAGTTTTTGCACTAATTAAAAGTTGGCGAGTTTGTATATTAGAAACAGTCCCAAAAATGTTGGCGAGTTTGTTTGCAGCCCACGAGGAAGCTTGCACTGTGTTCGTGTGTGTGTGTGAGAGGGGGGGCAGTGCAGTGCGATTAAAACCATTATACTGCGTGTTTCTAACATCTGGCCACAACAACTGTATTTGTAACCAGTTGTTTTGTTTTGACTCCAAAGCCGCATGCGTCATTCTCCTCTGTGCATGCGTCGGGCGTCGTTGCATGTCTTCAATGCCAATGCGTCAGCCCTGGGCCTTTTGTCTGTCAGTTGTTATTTTTTTCTAATCGTTAAGATAATAATTATACAAATTGCCTGGGCACATTTTACAATTCGTCTTCTTATCCTTGAGATAATGGGAATCGTTAGGTGGGGATGATCCAAATTTGGGTCGTCTTTAACATGGGCAATGTCGTGTGAAAATGAATGATGCAAAGTTACATATTATTACCTCTTTTGTGTATCAATTTAGATCCGCAAAATAAACAAAATCGTAGTCTGGATAATATGTCGAAACAAATAAGTAAATATAGTTATGCGCCTGCACCTACACAACGTCCCGTTTGGATTATGCCAACGACGAATCTCCCATTAAGATGAATTTTCTGATAAATCGCATTATAGAATCTCAAGATTCCTGGTCTTGTCTTGTTTGCACATTAACATAAAGGAAACCCACCGGGCAGAGTGAAAGTTGTAGCGTCCGTGCTAGGCTTACACATCGTAGAGTTTGGCTCCTGAACGATAGTCTAGTTCCGTTCCTCGTGTAATGCGGCAAAAAGAAACTACTGAGGACCGCATTCCAGCAAATCCGCTTTCTTTATGGCTTGATCTTCTTTTGTCCCGAGTTGTTACGAAGGCACTTCATCCTCACCCACAGCAGTTATTTACGTTTTATGACGTAGGCCTATTTAACCTATGGTTTCAAATTGTTTTTCACTCACACTTCTCCCGGCTACACTGACCCATCAGGAAACTCTAATTTTATTAGACATATCCATTAATAAGAAAGTTTCTTTTAATCGGGTAACGTGATGGCAAGGATAAATAAAGAAACAGCAGCAATAAGTCAAAATTTGATTAATAAGTCTAATAAGTCGGAGCAATAATTCTTTATTTAACTGCCAGGAAATTGTCATACTATTTTCAAAAATAGATTACAAAGATTTCCATTCCCTTTGTTGATTCCTCCTCTCAAGCTATTTCAGTGATGGATAATCAACTTGATGACAAGCAAACTTCAAACTCCGGGAACGATTGGCCTCGTGACGTCGTCACAAAACAATGTGATGAATAGCATACAACCAGAACGAACAGTGTCATAGACGACTGTCCTAGCGGATCGCAAGCCACAGTTTCTCCTCAAGTTCCGTGAACTGCGAGTAACGACAGACTTTGATTAAATGTCAACGAGAAGGAATGCCGGCAACGCGGATGGAGCGGCGACGGAGGAAGATCGGACTACGTAGCTGCGAATCATTATTTAGATATTTTAGAACATTTCAGCGGAGTGTAGCATTACTGTCATTGAGTAGGAAAATATAGTTCCCCGACGTTTTGAGATCCAGAACCTGACACTTATCGCCTTTAGAGGAAACTTCCTACAAAGAATAACGATATTCTATTATAGTGATAACAACGCTGGAAAGCATGTTGTCAAACATTTTACGGATAATTAAATTTTAACAACACATAGTAGCTAAATAATTGGTGACTACTGCAGCTTCACAGCATTAAATTGAGCCAATAAGTAGCATTTCAATTCGTTTTACACACGTTCTCTTCTAACATGTGCAATCAACGGGCACTGCTGCAGACGTCTTAATTTTCAATTGATAGACCTGAAATGGTTATTGAATTATTTCAATGTGTTGAGATTTTCATAACATGTCCTAGTAAAAGAAAAAGAAGAATTTAACTTTCGACCAACAATTGGGTACAAACTGACATAAATACAGTATTAACGAGTGCTACACATTATAAACTTAACTCTACAAATTCAAATTCTGATTCAAAATATTTATTATGCAGAACTATAGGTACACAAAAATATCATAGACATAGTTAAGTAAATTACCTGTTTTTAGTTAAGTTTAAAAAAATATACAATGTGTCATACACAGTCAAAATAATAAGTACATCAAAATCTGCAGCCTATATGATATTCAGAAGGCAGAAGCTAATTTACAAAATGTACTAAATGCAAAATTCCATCCTTTTTATTTGAAAATTGAAAACGCAGTAAACTGAAAACCAAGGCCTATGCAGCTTAAGAGTAATAAATCAGGAAATTATTTAACGTCATTAAAATGACAACGTGAAATATGAATAAACCAGCCTTATAATTTAAGTTTAAACTATTTCTGGCGAGAGATTTAGTATTATGTGGCAGTAGATTACAAAATTAGGCTCCCCTACATATGGACTATTGGCAGTAAAAAGTAAACGCATTATTAGCAGTCTAGAAAACATGCGATAATCATTCTTAAATCTTGTATTAAAACTATGGATATAAGAATTTAAAAAAGTAAACCTTCAATAATTTTTCACACAAACAAAACAGTTTGCATAAAACGTTAAAATTCTGTATTTTTTAAATAAAGAGTTCTGTTTTTGCAAGAGGATTTAGGTGGTTCCTTAGCTATTATTCTCAGGAACTTTTTTGTAGGATAAAAATCCTTTATATCAGTACTTCATAAGTCCCACTCCACAGTACTATACCATAAGTCCAAAAAGGGTAAATAAAACCAAAATCAAACATTATTAAAACATCTGCAGACACGAAGGAGGAAATTCTTCCAAGTAAAAATAAGCTGGAAAATATTTTATTACAAACATGGTCGATATGATATTCCCATGTAAAATTTGTATCCAAATGAAGTCCCAAAGATTGTTTGACAGGATTTGTCTTGAGAGTTATCATATAATTCAAACTCCTAATTCAATCTATTAGAACTAATGACCATTAATTATGTTTTTTTCGGTACTAAACCCTTAAATTATATTTTTCAAATAGCAGTTTAGCTTGACCCAAAAACAATTTTACATTCTCAGTGAGCAGTGAGTTATTTACATCCCAGCAGAACCCAGAAGTGCCATCAGCATACATGTAGTTACGCGCGATCTTAAAATCGTTGACATAAACAGTGAACATAAATGGCGCTAATATGGACCTCTGTGGCACGATAAAATCGGTTTTCTTAACTAGGATCGCCCCTTATTCACGTATTCCCCATTATTATTTGTATTTTTATGTATTGATTTCTATTAACGAGGTATGGTTTTAATAATTCCCAAAGATTGCCACCAATTCCTAATTTATTTAATTTGTGTAACAAATCTTGTGATTTACTTTATCGAAAGCTTTAGACAGGCTAAAAAACACCTGCCACTTGATTCCCTCGATTTATTTTTTCTAAAGCTATGTGCAAATTTACAAACGTACAAATGTACTAAATTTTCCACTCCATTGTCTAAAGAAACAATTAGTTATCTCTTGGCACATGAAGCTGAATATAGACAGTCCCAGACGTAATAGGCTGTTAAGGTCATATCTTACTTACGTGATATCTACTTCACTTCACTTTCACTTCTTTCACCCCTTTTTGTTACACGTATGATATGATACGTGCAAACACAAAAATTTCAATTATGCAGAGTTCACCACAATAGATACAACTACACATGAAACATCAATGGTTCTTAACCTGTGGGTTAACTTGTTTTGAACAGATCATGATCGAAATAATTTTTTTCAGATAATGATTGAAATTTGCAGTTCATATTTAACAACTGGGCTAATCATGTCAACGGCGACATAAAGGTACGCAGAGTTGTAAACATTGAAATGAAAGTCGTCCACCTCGTCGTCGGCGAAAGTGACATTTACATATTTACGGCTCCCGGGTATAACCTGTCCTTCAGCCTGCAAACCAATTAATTATTATAATCTTAACGATCCAATAATCCAATTTTAATGTGCAGAGGCTAAATTTTCACTCCATTGAAGTAAGGCTAATTTTAATCAGTTCTCTACAGAAATGTCTTGAGCGAAATGTAGTTTGGCGTAAATTCTACATCATATGTTTTGACAAGTGAGAATTTTTTATACTAATTTATTTCACGCTTTCTACATCTTTGATCAAAACTAGTGGCTTTAAGGGGCTAAAAGCCCCTAATTAGGGAAAATTCAAACAATCCTTATTTATCCTTAGGTACAAAATACCTTCATATCAAACTGAATCTATCTACAGAGAAGTTTATTTACTTCTCTGTGATCTACCTTATATTGATATCTAGCCTACCATACGGTTTTCAATCAAGGATCAGCATCACATGTTTTATGTAAACAAAGCAGACGTTTTTAGATCCCAATGCGTTATTTCTCGTTTTCTATTGAATTTCAAGAAATTTATTATTTTTCCCGCCATTACGGAATAGAGACATTTAATTTGAGCCCTCTCCCATCTTTCTACGATTTGCCTGACGCCCACAATTTTGACGCAAAGAATCGCCTTACGAAATTAAATATATGATGATCCACCAACGTTACTTGCAAAAATAGTGAAATTTCATAATTTTGAGTTCACGATATGCGTTTTATTGTAGATATTTTATTAGAATAATGTTTCATCTCAGAAGGAAATTGCAACCTGAACAAATTATTACTAGCGAACTCTCTTTCTTCTAACAAGCTTAATATTAACCTGCTCTCTATGAAAGGATAAAAACAGTCAGTACAGTACACCTCGGATTATCCGGACCGCACATTATCGGGATCCCGGATTATCCGGACCGGTCCATCTGAGAAATTCAAAAATTAAAATCTCGGTAAAACATGATTTTAGCGAGTTTACTGGGGAAATGTGCCTTGTAAAAGTAAAGTACAAACATAATAGATTACTGTACGCATTTGGAATCACAAACTAAATGAATCGCATTGCCTAAACATTACATTACGCTCGCTAAATGTATTGCGAGCGCAAATAAAATGATGGGATTTATTATAAGAAGCGGATCAATTTTTAAAGGTGTAAAAACATTGTTAAATTTGTACATGTCATTGGTCAGGTCAAGACTAGAGAGTGCAGCTATTATTTGGAGCCCAGTTCAAATAACTCATTATGAAGCGCTTGAAAAAGTTCAAAAAAGATTTTTAAGGCACTTGTTTTTTAAATCCTATAATTTCTACACAACTCAGATACCTTATGATGATTTATTAGAAATGTTTGAGTTGGAGAGTCTAGGCCTGAGGAGAAAGGTCCTGGAGTTGATGTTTCTGTACAAGTTGGTCCGGGGACGGGTCGACGATCCTGCCCTCTTGGCAGCTTTACCTATCCGGGTTCCCAATTTTAATTCAAGATGTCAGTTTCTCTTCTGCTTACCTCAGGCTAGGATGCTGGCACATGGTTCCTCTCCCCTTTTCCGGATGATGAGGTCGTATAATTGCCTACTATCAGTTGTAGATATTGACATTTTCTCGGATTCACCGAGATTATTTAAAAAAAATTGCATCAGCGGGTTGTAGATGTTATTGTCTCATTGTCTAATTATTTCTCCCTGGCAGTTTTTTTATTTATTTTTTTAATTTTACTTAATTTTTGTCTCTTTTTTATGTTATCGGTATCAAGCTATTGTAATATTGTTTAATTTACTCGTTGTTGTTTGAGATAAATTGAATATTAGATTTTTATACTTGCCTAATATATTATATTATATATATATAGATTTTAAGGTTTGTCGTTTGTTCTTGTGATACTTTTCAATATAGTGACTAGCATAAAATTAATAGCACATCATCTCCAAGAGAAATAATGGACAATTATGTGAACTGCATCTTTGTAATTGGGTGATTTACCTGTAAAGTATGCATGTAAGTTTAAAATAAATAAATAAATAAATAAATAAATAAATTACAGCAATTTCGTGAACATAGTTTTCTGGATTGCTACTTGGGGTGCTGTCAGTAATCAACTAAGGCGTAGGCCTACGGCAATTTTGCGAGATAGTTTATTTCTGGCATTTGATGTGTTACGTTATTTCTTAAGAATAGTTACTGTAATAAGTTTTGAGTTACTTAAAGTTTCGTCATTATTATTCTAAGTTTGGGTAATTTTGAGTTATGATTATTTATTATTCATAAATTAATAATTTAATTTGGCGTTTTATTCCAAACCTAAACCGTAAGTACAGTAAAAGTTAACATTATATTCGTACGATCAATAACGAAGTTTAGGTCTTAAATTTGTTTCAAAATTAAACCCCCGTAAAATTTGATGATTAATATGTTGTACAGTCTTGATACGCCATTTTCAGCATCAATTTAGCAGGGGTTAAGGTACGCAATCTCTATTTAGGCGATATTGTAATGACCTCGGATTATCCGGATTTTTTGTTATTTGGATCGGTGTTCCGCCACATTAATCCGGATAATCCGAGGTGTACTGTATTATCATTGTAAAGCTACTCCACCAAGTGAACGTCCTTCCTGGAAGGTTAAATTTCGGTTCTATAGTAATCTAACTTATAAAATTTATCAAGTAATTATTTTATGGCTATAAACTTTGTTTTTATAGTAGTATTGCATTTGGAAAATAGCATAACAAACTTTGTCGAAAAATCTTTTAAAGGTACTTTGATCAGAAAATAAACTAGAAGAGTAAAACGTTTGTACTTTGTTTTAGTCACTGGAACGATATCATTACAAATTGCATAAGTTCAAGTAAACTCTGGGGCACAAAAGGAATGTTGTAACATTCACCAAATGCGAGGCACAATGCAAGCTGTCAACTGTCAAACTGTCGAAATGTCAACCTGACAACATAGCTGATAATGAGGCGGAATTTTGAGCAAATGTTTCTTGTTACCTTTAAAACCCTATACCTTTTCGTGAATAAAGCTAAGGCGCTAAGGCCACCCACCATCTTAAAAACTTATTAATTTTTTTAAATATTTTATGTACAAAAATTTATTATTGTATTTTATATCATTGTATAAAAATATATATATATATTTCGGCAGACCCCGTTGCAGCAGACCTGAATACGTAGTGAATTTCTAATGCAATTAATATACTGTGTGTCCCAAATGTTCCCGACCAGTTTAATATCTTTTAAAGTAAGCCAGATATCAAAACGATAGTTTTGCATACCTATTAATACTAAAAAAACGACTTCTTGATGTATATGTCACATCTACCCCTGCCCCAAAAATTGGATTTTGGAGGGGTAGTCCCAAAATTTTAAATATGAACCCCCATCGTGTGACTGCTTATTTTAAAGGGCTTGTTAAAAGAAACACAATGCCGCAACCGGAGGTCGATATCATGCGCCAGTCCAAAATGGCGGCCATTCAAAAATTAAAAAATGCCGTCCGTCAATTAAAATTGAGTATTTTTTGCGTTCGGCAATTCACATTTAAATCGAATAAGAATCACCAAAACACATTTTAACTTCTTAAAAGATACAAAAATAATAATTTCTTGTTGTCATCATCAAGACTGAACCCTCTAAAATTGTTTTGGTGGGGGTTCAGTAAAACAAATAAGCCAAAGCTTGTTTTAATGAAATTTCAAAAAAGTTACCTTGCTTGTAATAAATAAATGAATTTTATTAGTGTCAAAATTATGTAACTAACAGACTAATATCCGCCTTGATCCGACCTTTGGGTTAGCAGCAAAGGTCGATATACCTGTGGAGGGTCATCTATGTGTTATCTTTTAGGAAAACCCCCATACATTAAGTACTAAATATTCACTACAAAAATAACCTTTTTTTAGAATTTCATTAAAACAAGCTGTTAATTTTTGTACTGATTCAGCATATTAAAATGAGTGGTCATACGATGTGAGTTGATATTGGAGTTGGTTGGAAAAAACTCGCCCCCCCCCAAAAAAAAACAATTTTGGAGGGTTGAGCCTTGGTAATAACAACACGAAATTATTATTTTTGAATCTTTTAAGTAGTTATAATGTGTTCTGGTGATTCTTATTCGATTTAAATGTCAATTGCCAAACACAGAAAATACTCATTTTAATTGACGGACGGCATTGTTTTTTTTTAATAGCCGCCATTTTGGACTGGAGCATGATATCAACCTCCGGTTTGCGGCATTGTGTTTCTTTTAACAAGCCCTTTAAAATAAGCAGTCGCACGATGGGGGTTTACATTTAAAACTTTGGGGCTACCCCCCACAATCCAATATTGGGCAGAAATGACATGTACATCAAAAAGTAGTTTTTTTAGTAAAAAGGTATGCAAAATATCTTTTGGATATCTGGCTTACTTTAAAAGATGTATCTATCAAACATAGCGAGATTTGACATGTTTTTGTAAAATCCATAAGAAAAACATGGGGAATGAAGACGTAGGTATGCTGCAAAAGATGTTAATACTGCGGGTGGTTTTAATTCAATATTTAGTAGATCTGAACTAAGATTAAAAAAAGATTGTTTTTTTTTCGCTGAATTCAATGGTGCTAACTTAATCTGTATACAAAACTAAAAAAGATTTGAAGGGGGTTTATCCCCGTTAACCCCCCTTTCCCATGCTCGATTGGACTGGTTTACGAACTAATCGGAGTGATTACTACTTTACCTGTCTGTACTTAATTTCATTAAGATCGGACCATATTTACGGCCGCTATCGTGCTCACAGACACACACACGTGAAATGTATGAAATCAATCATTGCTCTATGTCCATGGTGTCACTACAATAATTTAACTTCTTAAGACTTTACACTGAAGTTCAGTTCAATTAAAATCATATTTTTTATTGCATTTACTTTCATATGTATTTTTCTGACCACAACAAAAATATTTTATTTTAATCCCAACTAAATGGGTTTGTAGCAACTTTAATTTGAATGCAATATTCATTTAAAAGGGCTATTCTGCCACTGCACTTGTAAAATGTTATTCGCGAGTGGTGAATAGCTGATCCACACTGATTATAAACTGACCTGAATTAAATTTATAAATATTAATAAAAAATAAAAAAATGTAATACTTTTCAGCCAAATTTTTAGGGAATCTAAGACACTAACAGCGATGAGAAATTTATACTAACTAACGTTAAATTTTATTTCACTAAGATAATTAACATACCAACGACATTATAAAGCCGAATTAGAATGTATACGTTTTATTTGAGCCACAGCCTGTATCTAATTATTCGAACGACCAAATTTCTTTCCTCAATATTCTCCTCTAACATATCACTCATGTAAGTAAAACATAAAAATCCTGAAGGCTACGTTTTAACTTCAGATTGTATGGAAACGCTTCAAAACGTGAATGTTTGTTTGATACCACTTATCTTTATCGTTTTACCGTACGGTAAGCTCGATGTACTTGAGATGACACGTGTCTCAGAAGGTCAAGTTCACATCAAAAATGTGCGTAGAATAGGTCTAGTGTTATTTTGCATCACGTGCATTAAAAATGTTATCATTTCCTTGTTTTATATGACCTCTTGCAGCGATTCATATTACGGTACATAGTAATGATCAATGCACTAATGGTTATACTTTAATGCATAAAGATGTTTGTTGCTTAGTAAAAAAATTTAATGTTAATCTATTTTGGTAAATATTGATAAAAACCGTTGACGTTTAAGTAATTATAGATGAAAACAACTAAATCTAATTTGTATACTGAATGAGTGAGTCGACTCACAAGATTTATGTCCAAAGTTTTTTATGACACTAAGCTCGCGATGATAATATGTACATGGTTTGCCTCCTGGATTGCAAATCGACTTTTAAAATATCAGGCTACTTACCATTACGTAGTCATTCCAAAATAGTTTTCAGACAACTAGTTTCGGGACTGCTGCCCCATTATTAAGCCCTTTAGTAATAAAATTCAAATATCTTCAATCTTCGTCAGTCTGATAAAATCATTATTCACAATCACACTACGACATGGATATAAAACAAAATACTATTTTTGGGTAGACGCGTGGCCGGCCAATTCCAGACAGTGGTTGGTTTTTCATACTTAGGATCGAATCAATTGACAAAAAGGGAATTCAAGCCATTTTATAGTATTAATTTTTTAACCTACATCAAGACATATTTTTTTGATCAAATCAGAGGCGAGTTTCGAGCAGGGGGAGGGCGACGTGGTCCTACATTTAGTTGAGGCGACTGAGTGTCGAGAAACAAAAATAATGTCTGAGTACTTGGTATTATGAGAGCTCATGACCACTAAGATTATTAGAATACTATAAACCTCGTTGAGCCAAGAAAAATGAAACAAAAAACCCCTTTGACAAAAAATAGGAATATATTACTCGTAAGAAATAAAGTCTGTTAGATCCTAATATTTATCATATTTTTATATTCTTAAATCTAAATTATTGAAATTAAATTTGTATACAATAAGTCAACCATGATATGATACTGTTACGACAAGCATAATATTAAACATATGTTATCTGACTTGGGCTGGTTTATTTTATGGATTTTTCCTCTTCATTTTAACACAATATTGTACGTGTGTGTGAGAATATTTTTTCTATACCAACCACCAATCGGGGTTTTAATAGCCGATAAAATTCCTGTTACATATCCTTTTTAACATTATGACTTCACAACATTCACAGGCCATCTTTCAATGGCGATTAATCTAGTAAAATTACTTATGATGATATGTGAAATATGTTTTAAATCTACTTATAACACCCACGTACCTTCATAGACATGACGTACGAGCGGCATACGTTCTGACGCACTCACAGTCGGCGGCGCGGCGCAACTGTCGACTGGATAACACAACAATCAGAACAGAGAGGGTCCGGATCCGCTGCCTCCCCACTGGCGCTCCCAGCGGCCGCTGTCGTCATCACACTGCAGCGACACTGCCACCTGACAACAAGCGTATTGTTGCTACTTCCGGGAGAGCAAAAGAACTTGGTATATCTCCTGGTTTTGAAGCAAACTGAGACTAAAGCACAATAAACTTTTTTTGTTTTAGTACGTGCCCTAATTTTGTATTACCGAACAGTAATCGCTTTATTTTCGGTTGGATTACTATGCTTTTCTTTGGGAAGTATTCAATATTAAATCTGTGTGAAGCATAAAATGGTGTCATGTAAAAAGTAGTGTCTATTATGTTCACTTTTTCAAGTTCAAAAACAATATTGTCGGCTTATTTTTAATTAAATTGCGTTTTAAAATTTAATATAAACTATTCGAAAGCTTTTATTAATCATGTTCTATCCCATTTACACTGATGAAGTATACGATCCAATCAGCGATTAGTTGATTGATTATGTTGAGGTTAGTTAGAAGACCATGCAAAATTGACAGTAACGGATCATTGAAATGTTCCCTAAATAACCTCCATCAACCACTGACTCAGTTTTCCTTACTATTTGTTCAAACTTTCGCGCCCTAATAAACTATACTTTTTTGGTAATAATGTAAATAATGAAAATAATATCATTGGGATTTTTATGAAGTTTCTGAAGCTGGAAGACACCCTTCCCAATTTGGACGGGGAAGGAGGTTCTAAGAAGTTACGAAAGCCATCTGGTGTATTAACTTTCCTTTTATAATAGGGTTAAAATTCTATCTCTTGTCTTATCTGTCTCATTAATGACTAATGTCATCAAATGTCTTATCATTATTGCTCAATAGTTGACATTGTCCTTACAAATAATGAAGCAACTAACAACTTTTAGTACATGTTTAGTTATTCTACTGTTTGAATAGCATCCTAAACTCGATATTATAACAGCCACACCTACACAATAATATATTGTGGTTGATAATGTCTTATACAGGGTGTTTTTACGCAACCCAAAACTTTATTTTATCAGTGAAGGATTATTACCCCTCAAGATCCCCGGATTTTACCTCTCTATATTATTTTCTTCGGGGATACAAAAAAGTAAGGCCTACGAAAACAATTAACAGGATATGAAGCACCTCAAAACAAAAATAACAAATTTAATACAGTATTACTTTGAAAAACTTGTTCAGAAATTTGATGGAGAGAGCAAAACTTTGCATAAATAAACACATAATTTAAGCTAAATGTGATCAGACTTAATAGGTTATATAAAATGTGAAGATTAACAAAAAAATATTTGCATTTCATCTTTATATGTGCATAGTTCTATCTTAAAAATGGGTTGCGTTTTAAAAAAAACACCCTGAATAAGATTGTTCTTAACTTTCTGAATTAAAATTGCAAAATAAATTTCAAACATTTATAAAATCAAGGAATTTGGTTCAATAAACATTTATGGCTTTATGAGTACATGTGCACAATCAACAATTAATTTGATATTCGACTTTAATAAAAGCATTACGGTAAAAACACAGGTTGTACATGTACATCTCCTATAAATTTATTAAATACCATAAACCTAAACCATTGCACAGCTATTTTACTAATTTCATTTTGATGGTATAGCCTCTGGATCACTGATTTTTACAACAAGAGGTTTAAATTACCTGTATCCGTCAAGTGATCCTATTGTAGTTGGCAGACTACAGCTGTTTCGTGTTGTAATTAACACATCTTCAGGTCCTCAGAACGCCGTTGCATTGATTTGCATATCCTTGGATATGGTCGTCATTTCGATAAAAGTTCACATAAAAACACGCACACGTACACGGGACACGGAACACTTAGGTACATTGTTGGCCAAACACAAAATTTAAAACGAACGGACACGTGCGGCGCCGGTAGTAGGTAATGACCTACCTACTACCGGCGCCGCACGTGTCCGTTCGTTTTAAATTTTGTGTTTGGCCAACAATGTATCTAAGTGTTCCGTGTCCCGTGTACGTGTGCGTGTTTTTATGTGAACTTTTATCGAAATGACGACCATATCCAAGGATATGCAAATCAATGCAACGGCGTTCTGAGGACCTGAAGATGTGTTAGTTACAACACGAAACAGCTGTAGTCTGCCAACTACAATAGGATCACTTGACGGATACAGGTAATTTTGGGGTCGCCGGAATTGTACCCCCCGGATTTGTACCCCCCACAAAAAACGCCTACGTCATTTTGACGTCACAGGACGGGGGGTACAAATCCGGCCGCGAACTTTTAGGACGGATAAATTATTATGTATTTTGATCAACTGACATTTCACGGTTGGCTGAACAGTTGCATAATTTATATAAATCCAATTAAACATGGCCTCTTAAGTCCAACCCCGGATTTGTACCCCCCGGATTTGTACCCCCCGGATTTGTACCCCCCGTAGCCAAATCTTAAAGTCCTACCCCGGATTTGTACCCCCCGGATTTGTACCCCCCATGGTCAGATTCTTAAGTCTGACCCCGGATTTGTACCCCCCGAATTTGTACCCCCCGTGGTCAGATTCTTAAGTCTGACCCCGGATTTGTACCCCCCGGATTTGTACCCCCCGTGCTCAAATCTATTTTGACGTCCATGGAAATATACCGGGTCAATATTCATTGATGTTGTTGACTTTTTTAATTAGTTCTCGTAAGTCAACGGCTGTCCGTTAAATTATTACCTAATATTATTCTACGAAAATGTCTTATTCTACGAAAATCTTACGTTGCATGGGTGACGTATGACTTTTATTCAAGTATTTTTGCAATTAATTAAACATTTAACGCAAGCCAAGTAAAAAACGTCGCTTTTTGGTTTCGTTTTTAGAGTATTGTAAATAAAACTAAAGTTTTTAACAGATGAATTGAAAAAGAAGTTCAACCTCAGGTGTTTAACGATCAATCTGGAATGTAATTGAACTCTACGTAGAAGGGCGGATATACATTACAGTTTTCTTGCCGTATGAGGGTTTCCCGGGAGGCAGGAGGTCAAAGAACATTTTCAAATGCCCTCGGCATTCCTAAGTGGACCTGATGGAATGTACCGTTCCTCCCTCTGTAAGTACAATTGATGGGTTTTGGACGTTAACATATTTATTTTTGGGTATTCTGTACTTGGAGTATTTGATCAAAACTGATCAGAGATCAATGCAGTGTTGTCCGTTAGAACATATTCTAAAATAATATGTATACCGGAGGTTGGCGTCTTGACTACTGATTTAAATGATTAACGAATGCATTCAATATGAATATCATAAAATCAAAATCAGCTTTATTTCTGTAATCTACAGTATATTTGTCAAATACCACTGACCTATCATCACACAGCCCAAACTACTCGACCTAGAACCTTGAAACCTTGCATGAACATTCCTCTCAGGGCATAAGCACCCACTAAGAACGGATTTTAAAAAATTCCCTTAGGGCTACGCCCTATGATACATCAAAGTTTAAATGTTAACGTATAGGGAAGCTCATGTTTTTTGTCATGGCAACCTTAAAATTAAATCCAAGGAAGTTTTTCAGTTTTCAACGGGTAACACCGTGTTGATCAGCTAGTTATTTATATAGAAGTATCAGTCACAGCACATATTATTTACAAATAAATTAAATATTTACAAAATAAATCCACTAATGCCCCTATTTAATTAATACCTGGTGAACTAAGCCTTGCTCGGTATTATTTTATGTTTACAATTTAATCCAATTACTGTAAATAAAAACAATTCGAAAATATTCATGAATAATAAATGCAATTGTTATTACTCCAAGTAATTTTCATCTCTCACGCTGAATTTTTCCTAGATGACTGTAATTTGCAAATAGCTGTTATGATGACTTTATTTGTTTAAATTCTCCTTGTTTAGTTCGTTGCCATCATGGCAACTCGTAAGGCCAATGTTAAACTTTACAACTTCAAAATTTTATTACGTTTTACTACATTTTATTACGTTATTAGATTTTCTCTGCTAAGTAATCTGTAGATAACACGTTTTTGAGTCACATGTACATTTTATCTATTAATTGAACAGATTTCAAAATTTAGTCTTCGCAGTTCTCTATTAAATATTAATAAGAAAACCATAACCAAGAGTAATAATCATACAATTTCAGGTAAAAGAGTAATTTCAGTTCAAAGCCAAGCATAGTTCAAGAGAAATAACATTTTTCTTAAGGGACTTAAACCTAATATGGCGGGTAGTACAACAGGCTCTTAACGGCTTATTAAGTAAAGAATGAAAGCAATATCCTTAAATTTTATTATTGATTCAGAAACATAACTATCAATACATTTCCCGACTTATTTCTTCCTTAAAATTAGCTCATAAGTCTCATGAGAACTTTGCGTCTAAATTTGAACTATTATAGATCACTTAAAAGCATGAAACACTTTTCCGCAAGCAAAGGATTTCCAACTCCATTGTACCCAGGAACAAATTGTGGTTAAGTTATTTACTAATCCGAAGAACACGTGTCAATCAAATAAAGCAGACTCTTTCCATTGAAAACGTCCAAAACCCATTACTTGCACATACAGAAGGAGGGACGGTACATTCCATCAGGTCCACTTAGGAATTCTGAGGGCATTTGAAAATATTTGTTGAACACCTGCCTCCCGGGAAACCCCTACACGGTGCGAAAACTGTTATGTGCGTTGAAAGTCATTAACTATTACGAAGAACATGTGTCGATCAAAGGAAGTATACTGTTTCAAGTAAAAACGTCCAAAACCCATAAATTGCACTTACAGAGGGAGGAGCGGCACATTCCATCAGGTCCACTTAGGAATGCCGAGGCATGCCGAGGGCATTTGAAAATGTTTGTTGACCTCCTGCCTCCCGGGAAACCCTCATACGGCAAGAAAACTGTAATGTACTTCCACCCTTCTACGTAGAGTTCAATTACATTCCAGATTGATCGTTAAACACCTGAGGTTGAACTTCTTTTCCAATTCATCTGTTAAAAATGTTAATTGTATTTACAATATTCTAAAAACGAAACCAAAAAGCGACGTTTTTTACTTGGCTTTCGGTAAATGTTTAATTCATTGCAAAAATACTTGAATAAAAACCATACGTCACCCATGCAACGTACGATTTTCGTCGAATAAGACATATTCGTAGAATAATATTAGGTAATAATTTTACGAACAGCAGTTGATTTACGACAGCTAATTAAAAAAGTCTACAACATCAATGAATATTGACCCGGTATATGTCCATGGTCGGTAAAAAAATGGATTTGAGCACGGGGTACAAATCCGGAGTAGGTCTTGAGGATTTGGCCACGGGGGGTACAAATCCGGGGGGTACAAATCCGGGGTTAGACTTAAGAATCTGACCACGGGGGGTACAAATCCGGGGGGTACAAATCCGGGGTAGGACTTTAAGATTTGGCCACGGGGGGTACAAATCCGGGGGGTACAAATCCGGGGGGTACAATTCCGGGGTCAGTCTTAAGGAAAATAATTTAATTTCAAACCAATTACGTGTTGATGATTTAATAATGTAATGGGGGGTACATTTCCAGTCGCGGGCTGTTTCTCGAGCGATTTAGGCCCCGCCTCCTGTGACGTCAAAATGACGTAGCATTTTTTGTGGGGGGTACAAATCCGGGGGGTACAAATCCGCTACCCCATTTAAACCTCTTGTTGTATTTTACTAACTTTAATCACAATATAGGTCCCAGTAAATATCACTGGAGAAAATACTTGGGAGTCTTAGATAGTTAGTTGAGTGTCAGCAGGTGTCGAACTACACAGATTGTTGAAGTATCGAGTGTCAAACTGACGAGAGTCTACTGTAATATACTTAAGCCATCCATGATAATCATTGTATTTAATCTCCCGAGCCGCGAGCGTATTTACAAAGAACGGTTTCCCTAACCTTTGATCACAATTTGAATGAGTTCTGACAATTTCCCACGTAGTGTCGTTTACTTTCGCCGTCGTGAAAGTAAATTGGCGATGAGCTGAGAATGAAGGATCGGGATAATGCTCCGATTATTAGGAGGCAGGAGGTAGGAGGCAGCTGCCGCCGGAGTTGACGACGAGACCCGGACACGGCCTACATCTCCACAGCTATTATGATATTAATATTACATTGAAGAACTGTAGGCCTACACGAATGGTTTTCATTCAATTGGCTTTGAATTTCTAGTCAACGTTAATACGTTATTTAATATGAAAATAAAATAAATGCCAATGATTAGGCCTATAACACGTGCTAACATCATGTAAAGTCAGTCAAACGAATCTACCTTGTAAAGTTAAAAGGGAAATCATAGAGATAAATGTGGCTATAATACATTTAAAACCCTGTTGCAGCAGATCTGCATACTCAGCGAATTTAAAATGCGCAAATACATATTTCAATCTAACATAGCGAATAGCGATATATGACATGTATTTGTACCGTTCGTTAAAAAATAATTCACGTGGAAAGAGTATGCAGGTTTGCTACACAGGTATGTAAAAATTGGTTAGTTTTAGTTCAATAGTTAGTAGATCTGATTACTAGAAGAAGCCATATACCAAGTTTTGTCGAGATATGTTAAGAAATATCGAATTTTTTTTTTTTTTTTTTACATCCGATAAGAATAACATAAGGAATGAGCATACACGTTTTCTGCCACGGAAATGTAACAATCGGGGATTTAAGGGTATCATACAATAGAAATCATTACGTAGATGAATCCACAAACCAAGTCTTATTAAGATACGTTGAGAAATTAACGAGAAATATATATTTCCCATGAGGATACTAAGGGACAGTATGGTTTACAGCTTTCAATATCTTGGTAACCAATGATCATAGAGCAATAATTCAAAGAACGAATTTGCTTTTAGCTGAATTCAATGGTTTTTTTTTTTTTTGGTAGGAGGTGGAGTGCGTTTACGCACACTGAGGGGCTCGTTGTCCCCTCAGTAGTGTCGGACTCCCACGAGCTCGATGTCCCGTGAACTACCGACTAAACCACCTCCCTCGGCACCGAGGACACTAGCCTGGAACTGTTTCACACATTACTTCGGGCTAGGCCTTTGATATTACGCCGCTAGGGCAACCTCCGTGGGGAAATGCTGAGGATTAAGGCCGATCGAGGTCGACCTTTTTCGCCCGAAGAATGGCCTGGACGTAGTGCTTGACACAGTTCCAGTTGCCCTCTCCCTGGAGCATAGCTCCAACGATGTTGTTTGGGCTGACGATCACGCCGATCTCAGATGAAAGCGAGGCTCGGCGGACGTGCCAACGGTCGCACTGAAAGAAGGTGTGCTCGGACGTATCTGGGATGCCGGGGCAATACAGACAGTCCGGGCTGGCGACTTTGCCCATCCGGTGCAGATAGGCTCGGAAGTACCCGTGTCCAGAAAGAAACTGGGTCACGTAGTAATCGACCTCGCCGTGCTGCCGCTCCACCCATGGTCGGACGGAAGGTATGAGCTGGAAGGTCCAACGTCCCCTCGGCTCGGCTTCCCAGTCGCGCTGCCAGGAGTCGAAGCTGCGATCGCGCTCTTCCCTGGCAGCTGTTTCCCGGCCCACTTCAGGCCTCCTCCGGTAAATCGCCTGCCTCTCCCTCGCGAGAAAGAGGACGGGGATGACTCCGGCGATCACCATCACAGCAGGCTCGGAGACTGTGCGGTAGGCCGAAGCGACCCGCAGAGCTCCTCGGCGCTGGACTCGGGCAAGCCGGTCTCGGTAGACTCGCTTCTCGAGTGCGTGAGCCCATACCTCCGCCCCGTACAGCAAGACTGACTGGACGGCAGTCATGAGCAGACGGCGCTTGCAGGAACGAGGACCGCCGACATTGGGCATAAGCCTACCAAGGGCAGCGACACCCTCAGCGGCTTTGTCGGCGGCGCGCTGGATCTGCTCGCCGAAAGACAGTCTGCTGTCGACCATGACTCCCAGGTACTTTGCAGCAGGCTTAGTCTCGAGTGTGACGTCACCTATCTGCACCGGGAACACGGTGTTTATCCTCTTTTTGGTGAGGACGACGATCTCCGTCTTACTGATAGCCAGGGACAAGCCGTGATCTCGCATCCACCCGTTGACCTTGACCATTACAACGCTGAGCCTCAGTTTTGCCTGCTCGACGTTCCTCGCAGCGATCAAGGCAGCGACGTCGTCAGCATAGCCAACGAGGCGGGTCTCATCGGGCATGTCTAGCCTCAGCAAGCTGTCGTAGGACACGTTCCAGAGATCTGGTCCGAGAATGGACCCCTGCGCAGCCCCGGAAGTGATGGGAATGCGCCGCTGACCTTCGGTCGTGTCGTACAACAGAACGCGGTCTGACAAATACGCTTCTATCATACGCAGGAGGTAGGAGGGAACTTGGAACGTATGCTCAAGCGCCCACAGCATATCGCTCCACCTGGCGGAGTTAAAAGCGTTCTTCACGTCGAGCGTGACGAGAAGGACCACGCGGCGCGACCAATGGTTGTGGTCCTCCGCCCTCCGCACTGCCTCAACTACCTCCTGAATAGCGTCGATGGTAGAGCGACCGGATCTGAAGCCGTACTGCTGCGGGGACAAGTCCCCCGCAGAGACGATGGCCTCGGTCAGCCTAACGCGCAGGAGCTTCTCAAGCACTATCCCGGCCGTGTCGAGCATACACAGGGGTCGGAAAGAAGAAGGGGTCCCCGGTGTGCTCTTCGCCTTCGGGATAAGAACAAGGCGGGCAACCTTCCACGAAGAAAAGAAAACGCCTTCCGCCAGACACGCGTTGAACATATCGAGCAGAAGCCTTGGATTCACCTCCGCAGCGAGCTTGAGCACCTCCGCCGGAATGCCATCGGGACCGGGCGCTCTTCTGGGTCGTAGGGATCGGACGGCAGCGGTGAGTTCCTCTTCCCGGAAAACTGGGAAGGCGCCTACCTCTCCGAATTCCCTGACTGGCCGAACTGGGTGGCTGGGAAACAGTGTATCGACGACGGCGGCCATGGCTTGTGGTTCCATGACCGCAGGTGGTGAGCGAACCCCTAGCTTCTGGGTTACAAGTTTGTAGCCCATCCCCCAGGGGTCGTTGTCGATATCCTGACACAGCTGCTTCCAGCACCTGACTTTACTCCGGTTGATGGCACCGCGGAGCTCTCGGCGGGCCGCTCTATGCTCAGCCGATCTGGCATTTGCATCAGGGCGGTTACTGGCTCGCTGCGCAGCTCGTCGGAGACCAAGGCATCTCCTCCGGAGTTCCGCGATTTCAGGCGTCCACCAGTAAACCGGCTTCTTCCTGTGGCGGCGGGAAACTCCGGGCATCGACTGCTCACACGCGGTCGCGATGAGACGCATCGTCGATGCTGCCAGATCTTCGGCGCTTATGAAATTCTCAATGCTCTGGTCTTTAATTACGTTTGTAAAAGTTTCTTTGCTCAGACGACTGGTGTTCCAGCGTCGAGCCAGAGGAGCAGATTCAGCGCGCAAGCGCACACCCTCGGGAAGGACCTTGAAAAGGATCGCCTGGTGGTCGCTGGAGGAGTAGTCCTCGCAGACACGCCAGTCGGAGATCCGCTGGGCAATCCCTTCGGAGGCAAGGGATATGTCTGGGATCGTCTCTCTGCACCCCGGACGGCGAAAGGTGGAAATGCCGCCCGTGTTGAGGATACAGAGGCCCGACCTGGCAGCCGACTCGAGGATGTAACGACCTCGAGTGTCGGTCCGCGGGGAACCCCATTCCACGGCTTTGGCGTTAAAGTCGCCACCGACTATGACCCCACCAGAGGTGTTCATGATCTTTTCCTCGATGGAATCGACCATGTGGCGGTAGTCTACGATCGGTTGGTTAGGCGTGAGGTAACAGGAGAAGACAGTGAAACCCCTGCTCCTCACCCAAACGAAGCCGTTGCCCGATCCGGAATCGAGAACAGGCACCTTCCCGAGGTCCAAGATCCATATCGCCGCAGTGCCGGAGGGATCCGAGAACCACTGCGCGGAGCGTCGGTTCTGGTACTGCTCACTGAGAAGCAGTAGGTCAGCACCCTGCTCCGTGGCGAACTGGAACAGCAAGTCGTTTGCTGTCCTGCTCCTCTGCATATTAAGTTGCAGAACACTGATCATTTCTTTTGTGTTTGGCGAAGCTCCTGGATGGCCTGCCTGTACTGCACGCAACGACCTGACCCAGCGGAATGCTTGACCTGGTCGCCCTTCAAGCCGGCTTCAGTACACAGGACACAGGACAACGCTGCATTGCATGCGCTGGCCTTGTGGTCCTGGGGAACGTCGAGCAGGCAAAACTGAGGCTCAGCGTTGTAATGGCCAAGGTCAACGGGTGGATGCGAGATCACGGCTTGTCCCTGGCTACCAGTAAGACGGAGATCGTCGTCCTCACCAAAAAGAGGATAAACACCGTGTTCCCGGTGCAGATAGGTGACGTCACACTCGAGACTAAGCCTGCTGCAAAGTACCTGGGAGTCATGGTCGACAGCAGACTGTCTTTCGGCGAGCAGATCCAGCGCGCCGCCGACAAAGCCGCTAAGGGTGTCGCTGCCCTTGGTAGGCTTATGCCCAATGTCGGCGGTCCTCGTTCCTGCAAGCGCCGTCTGCTCATGACTGCCGTCCAGTCAGTCTTGCTGTACGGGGCGGAGGCATGGGCTCACGCACTCGAGAAGCGAGTCTTCCGAGACCGGCTTGCCCGAGTCCAGCGTCGAGGAGCTCTGCGGGTCGCTTCGGCCTACCGCACAGTCTCCGAGCCTGCTGTGATGGTGATCGCCGGAGTCATCCCCGTCCTCTTCCTCGCGAGGGAGAGGCAGGCGATTTACCGGAGGAGGCCTGAAGTGGGCCGGGAAACAGCTGCCAGGGAAGAGCGCGATCGCAGCTTCGACTCCTGGCAGCGCGACTGGGAAGCCGAGCCGAGGGGACGTTGGACCTTCCAGCTCATACCTTCCGTCCGACCATGGGTGGAGCGGCAGCACGGCGAGGTCGATTACTACGTGACCCAGTTTCTTTCTGGACACGGGTACTTCCGAGCCTATCTGCACCGGATGGGCAAAGTCGCCAGCCCGGACTGTCTGTATTGCCCCGGCATCCCAGACACGTCCGAGCACACCTTTTTTCAGTGCGACCGTTGGCACGTCCGCCGAGCCTCGCTTTCATCTGAGATCGGCGTGGTCGTCAGCCCAAACAACATCGTCGGAGCTATGCTCCAGGGAGAGGGCAACTGGAACTGTGTCCAGCACTACGTCCAGGCCATTCTTCGGGCGAAAAAGGTCGACCTCGATCGGCCTTAATCCTCAGCATTTCCCCACGGAGGTTGCCCTAGCGGCGTAATATCAAAGGCCTAGCCCGAAGTAATGTGTGAAACAGTTCCAGGCTAGTGTCCTCGGTGCCGAGGGAGGTGGTTTAGTCGGTAGTTCACGGGACATCGAGCTCGTGGGAGTCCGACACTACTGAGGGGACAACGAGCCCCTCAGTGTGCGTAAATGCATTCCACCTCCTACCCAAAAAAAAAAAAAAAATTATTATTATTATTATTCTTACCCGTGTTGGGCCGGGACAGAATGTCCAACAGTATCCCCTGCTTGTCGTAAGAGCCGACTAAAAGGGGAGGGGGGCGCACTGGTCCTTTTTCGCGTCTCCTTTTCACAACTCCATTCTTCGGTTCATTTCAATAGCCCGGTTGTTTTTTCTAAATCATTCCGGCCTATTTGCCGGGGTGACTCTGTGTTCTTCAGCCTCCACTGCGCTGGAGGTCTAGGACGAGCAGAGGGTACAGCTTAAAAACTGGGTTCTGCACCACCCAGGCTGCCGGATAGTACAGGGGCCCGGGTCAGCCCAGCCAGCTGACCTGGCTGCCCTATCAGCCGGCGAAAATCCCTTTGGCCGTGGCGGTGCCGGTTGGCGACCGGATAGGGCCCTGCTGCGGTCACGGGGGGGCTCTGCCGAGGCCACTGCTCGTCTGGGACCGCCGGTGTTTTGGAGGCGGTCGAACACGGATATAGTTGCTCTGGCGACGGGTCGGTTTTGACAATCACATTGGGGCACTGTTTTGGGGGGTCACAAACGCCCAGTCTTGGGGGCTTATCCAGACACCATGGCAAGTTCTGGAGAAAAAACGTTCCAAAAGGTGCAAGAATCACCCCGGGGTACCCTAACCCCAAAAACGAACCAGAGGGAGCAATTTCCTCGGCTACCCTCTCAAAGTGGGGACGTCGAGGTAGAAAACCCCTTTGGCCGGAAGCCTCGTGTCGCGAGGTCGCCACAAGGCCGAGCGACACCAACTGCCCCGGTGACAAGAACACCGGTCCTCACCGAGCAAGCACCCAACGGCGACGCTGAGTTGATGCACACCGACCCGTCCCCCTTCCAGGCGGTGATTGCACTGGCCAGGCAGCAGGAGGAGGAGCACCTCCAAAAGTGCTTCGCCACCCTTGCTGTCATGAAGGCCGCGACTGGTAGGCAGAAGAACATCAGCAGGGATGTGCAGGAAGGCATAGTCCAATTGGAGACTAGCCTTACCCACATCCTTCAGCTGAGGAAGTCGTGGCAGTCGCGCGAGTCGGTGACCGCATCGACCCAGACGACGCCATCCTTGCGGGTCAAGGCCCAGCCTGCCGTTTCAAAGCGGGCAGCCAGCAGCCCCGCCCAGCCGGAGGTAGAGAAAAAGAAGAGGAGCGACGGTTCATTGGAGGACAAGGACTCGGAGAAATGGACCGACGTGGTTAAGAGGAAGGGGAAGAAGAAGAAAGTTCCACCCCAGCAGCCTGGAAGCCAGCCCGGCCCCCAGGACAACAAGAAAACGCCAAGGAAGAGGTCACGCAAGACGCGGCCAGACGCTCTTCTCATCAAGCCGTCGGAGGGGAAATCCTACGCCGACGTGCTGGGCGAGATTCGCAGCAAAGCGAAGCCCGATGAGAAGGGCGCCGTTATCAAATCTATGAGGAAGACCCGAGCCGGCGATCTTCTGGTCGAGCTCGGGGACGCCTCTGAAAGCAAGTCCGCCTTCAGCGAAGACCTGAAGACCATCTTGGGGGCGAACGCGACTGTCAGCGTTCTGGAGCCCAAGTCGACGCTGGAGGTGAGGGACCTCGACGAGTTGACGACCGAGGCGGAGGTGACTGCAGCCGTTAAATCCGCCATCGGCAACGTCGAGGTGAAGACTTTCGTCTCGAAGGCGAATGCTCGAGGCCAGAAGGTGGCGATCCTGACGCTGGGAGCCAGAGCGGCTGCGAAGCTCCTGGAGAAGGGCCACCTGAAGATCTGGTACGTGAGCTGTCGGGTACGCGAGAAGCTCGTGGCCTCCAGATGTTTTAAATGTCTGGGGTTCGGTCACGTCGCTAATCGTTGCCCCGGACCCGATAGAAGCAAGCTCTGCTTCAAGTGCGGCGGCCAGGACCACAAGGCCAGCACGTGCAATGCAACGCTGTCCTGTGTCCTGTGTACAGAAGCCGGCTTGAAGGGCGACCAGGTCAAGCATTCCGCTGGGTCAGGTCGCTGCGGGCAGTACCGACGGGCCGTCCAGGAGCTTCGCCAAACACAAAAGAAATGATCACTGTTCTGCAACTTAATATGCAGAGGAGCAGGACGGCAAACGACTTGCTGTTCCAATTCGCCACGGAGCAGGGTGCTGACCTACTGCTTCTCAGTGAGCAGTACCAGAACCGACGCTCCGCGCAGTGGTTCTCGGATCCCTCCGGCACTGCGGCGATTTGGATCTTGGACCTCGGGAAGGTGCCTGTTCTCGATTCCGGATCGGGCAACGGCTTCGTTTGGGTGAGGAGCAGGGGTTTCACTGTCTTCTCCTGTTACCTCACGCCTAACCAACCGATCGCAGACTACCGCCACATGGTCGATTCCATCGAGGATGAGATCATGAACACCTCTGGCGGGGTCATAGTCGGTGGCGATTTTAACGCCAAAGCCGTGGAATGGGGTTCCCCGCGGACCGACACTCGAGGTCGTTACATCCTCGAGTCGGCTGCCAGGTCGGGCCTCTGTATCCTTAACACGGGCGGCATTTCCACCTTTCGCCGTCCGGGGTGCAGAGAGACGATCCCTGACATATCCCTTGCCTCTGAAGGGATTGTCCAGCGGATCTCCGACTGGCGTGTCTGCGAGGAGTATTCCTCTAGCGACCACCAGGGGATCCTCTTCAAGGTCCTTCCCGAGGGTGCGCGCTTGCGCGCTGAACCTGCTCCTCTGGCTCGACGCTGGAACACCAGTCGTCTGAGCAAAGACACTTTTAAAGAAGTAATTAAAGACCAGAGCATTGTGAATTTCACAGGTGCCGAAGATCTGGCAGCATCGACGATGCGTCTCATCGCGACCGCGTGTGAGCAGTCGATGCCCGGAGTTTCCCGCCGCCACAGGAAGAAGCCGGTTTACTGGTGGACGCCTGAAATCGCGGAACTCCGGAGGAGATGCCTTGGTCTCCGACGAGCTGCGCAGCGAGCCAGGAACCGCCCTGATGCAAATGCCAGATCGGCTGAGCACAGAGCGGCCCGCCGAGAGCTCCGCGGTGCCATCAACCGGAGTAAAGTTAGGTGCTGGAAGCAGCTGTGTCAGGATATCGACAACGACCCCTGGGGGATGGGCTACAAACTTGTAACCCAGAAGCTAGGGGCTCGCTCACCACCTGCGGTCATGGAACCACAAGCCATGGCCGCCGTCGTCGATACACTGTTTCCCAGCCACCCAGTTCGGCCAGTCAGGGAATTCGGAGAGGTAGGCGCCTTCCCAGTTTTCCGGGAAGAGGAACTCACCGCTGCCGTCCGATCCCTACGACCCAGAAGAGCGCCCGGTCCCGATGGCATTCCGGCGGAGGTGCTCAAGCTCGCTGCGGAGGTGAATCCAAGGCTTCTGCTCGATATGTTCAACGCGTGTCTGGCGGAAGGCGTTTTCTTTTCTTCGTGGAAGGTTGCCCGCCTTGTTCTTATCCCGAAGGCGAAGAGCACACCGGGGACCCCTTCTTCTTTCCGACCCCTGTGTATGCTCGACACGGCCGGGAAAGTTCTTGAGAAGCTCCTGCGCGTCAGGATGACCGAGGCCATCGTCTCTGCGGGGGACTTGTCCCCGCAGCAGTACGGCTTCAGATCCGGTCGCTCTACCATCGACGCTATTCAGGAGGTAGTTGAGGCAGTGCGGAGGGCGGAGGGCCACAACCATTGGTCGCGCCGCGTGGTCCTTCTCGTCACGCTCGACGTGAAGAACGCTTTTAACTCCGCCAGGTGGAGCGATATGCTGTGGGCGCTTGAGCATACGTTCCAAGTTCCCTCCTACCTCCTGCGTATGATAGAAGCGTATTTGTCAGACCGCGTTCTGTTGTACGACACGACCGAAGGTCAGCGGCGCATTCCCATCACTTCCGGGGCTGCGCAGGGGTCCATTCTCGGACCAGATCTCTGGAACGTGTCCTACGACAGCTTGCTGAGGCTAGACATGCCCGATGAGACCCGCCTCGTTGGCTATGCTGACGACGTCGCTGCCTTGATCGCTGCGAGGAACGTCGAGCAGGCAAAACTGAGGCTCAGCGTTGTAATGGCCAAGGTCAACGGGTGGATGCGAGATCACGGCCTGTCCCTGGCTATCAGTAAGACGGAGATCGTCGTCCTCACCAAAAAGAGGATAAACACCGTGTTCCCGGTGCAGATAGGTGACGTCACGCTCGAGACTAAGCCTGCTGCAAAGTACCTGGGAGTCATGGTCGACAGCAGACTGTCTTTCGGCGAGCAGATCCAGCGCGCCGCCGACAAAGCCGCTAAGGGTGTCGCTGCCCTTGGTAGGCTTATGCCCAATGTCGGCGGTCCTCGTTCCTGCAAGCGCCGTCTGCTCATAACTGCCGTCCAGTCAGTCTTGCTGTACGGGGCGGAGGTATGGGCTCACGCACTCGAGAAGCGAGTCTTCCGAGACCGGCTTGCCCGAGTCCAGCGTCGAGGAGCTCTGCGGGTCGCTTCGGCCTACCGCACAGTCTCCGAGCCTGCTGTGATGGTGATCGCCGGAGTCATCCCCGTCCTCTTCCTTGCGAGGGAGAGGTAGGCGATTTACCGGAGGAGGCCTGAAGTGGGCCGGGAAACAGCTGCCAGGGAAGAGCGCGATCGCAGCTTCGACTCCTGGCAGCGCGACTGGGAAGCCGAGCCGAGGGGACGTTGGACCTTCCAGCTCATACCTTCCGTCCGACCATGGGTGGAGCGGCAGCACGGCGAGGTCGATTACTTCGTGACCCAGTTTCTCTCTGGACACGGGTACTTCCGAGCCTATCTGCACCGGATGGGCAAAGTCGCCAGCCCGGACTGTCTGTATGGTTACCGCCCACGATCTCCGAACCCTCTATCTCCGCGACCCTCCATCTCCAAATTCCTGAGTGACCCTTACACCTGCCGGTCTCAACCTGCGTGGTTGGGTACGCCATCTCCGCGGCGGCCAACCCCGCCTCCCCTAATCCCTCCCCTCCCCCACTTATCCTCTTCCCAGCCCCTTTCTTGACAGACTCGTCATAATACAGTAGTTTATATTGCAAATGCACTATTAACTTTATGTTAATAATTATAATGGTTATATTGTTTTTGTGCAATTCAATGTCATACAGTGAAATAGAGCGCTGGTTACGAATTTAAAATACTGTAAGTACAGTATGCTGTTGAACATTGTTTAAATGCATACGTTATACAATATGCTAATAGTGGGAACTGACTATGTATATAACTGTCAGGACGATATGTCAGCATTTTCATTACTTGAATTAAAACAGGTAAAAAACTATGCTGAGCTGTACATACATAAAGATTCCAATTTCGAATGTTTGAGATTCTCGCAATTAAGCCTGGTTTATTTGCTGTTTGCTGGACTAGGCTTAATCACAGCAGTGACATTGTTTTTGGGCAAGCTAGTGTCATATTGTAAAAAGGTGCGCTATGTATGAATTTCAAACACTAACAACAATATGCTGCCGAATATTGTATATTATACTAAGGAGTTTTATACTGTAAATGACAAGTCAATATTATCATTATTATAATAAGTTATTATAACGGGTACTCATTGTAATAGTATGTCTGTCGGGGTCGGGACGATAAACTAATCTCCACAAGAATAACATAGGATGTGAGTGTGCAGGTTTGCTGTCACAGAAATGTTAAAGTGAGGGATTTTATGCTATAATTAAGTAAAAATCAACAATATGAAGCCGCATAACAAGTTTTGTCAAGGTATGTTGAGAAATAGCCATATACTTTTATTTATTTCCCACAACGTTAACATTGAAAACGTGAATACGCAGGTTTGTCGCCACAGTATCTAAAGTTTGGGAATTTCAGGTCATAATCAAGTAGATCATAATTGTATGAAGCCAATTATAAAGTATCAAGGTATGTTGAGAAATTATTAAATTATACATCTTTTTTAATTCCCATAAGGCTAACATAGGGATTATTTTATGCAGGCTTGTTACCACGGAAATTTAAATTAGTTAGGCTTGCTGCCAGGGAAATTTGAAGTTTAAATTCTTGTTTTTAGACCTTAGTCCATTACATCCCAACCAGACGAGGCCAAATACCAAGTTTCATTAAGATATATTCAGAAATTAGTGAGATAATATTTTTGATTTATTTCCCATAAGGTTAACATTGGAACGACGCGACGTACTTTTTTTAACACTCTCAGTATCTTGGTACAACCAATGGACATAAAGAAATGAGTCGAAATACGAAATTGTCTTTTTTTAGCTGAGTTCAATGGCGTAAATTAAAATAATATTACTTTAATTTCCCATGTAAAATATAAAAACAACTTTTTTTGGTGGGTTTTCCCCTCAACCTCCCTTCTGATGATCCGATCGGGCTGGTGTTCGAACTCATCCGATTAATTACTATATACGCCTGTGCCGAATTTCATTCTGATCGGATCATTTTTGTGAGTGCTATCATGCTAACGACACACTCACAATATAAAGACATTTGAAAGAATGGTGTTTTTGGTATCTGCGGGCCCTAAAACGAAAAGTTATCCTGGTCTAGGGCTTAGGTCTTACTATGAGACCTACAATAACGGCTATAATAATCTTTATTTTAAGATTATTAATCTCTGACCGTGTATGTACCTGCTGTTTTTATTGAAATAAAATAAAAAGCCAGAAGGCCACTTATTATATTCCTAGATTTGATTTGTAAATTTAAACCAAATCATTCTAGTAATATTTAAGTGGACCCAATATATCAACCAAGTTTGCCTGCGACCATCTAAAATTTTCAGAATCGGATAAGTTAAATCAACTTCCATATTGTCAAAACCAAAATGGAAATATAAAACTGTTTAACAGTATGTTACTAAATAATTACATAAATTCTTGCCAAGCGCTCTATTTTTGACTGCATGCTGTTGAATTGCACCAAGTGTTGCCAGATTACTGCTGCTTACAACCACTTTCAACATTTAGAACTCTGGTGCGGGAGGGGAGGAATTAGGGGGGCGGGGTTGGCCGCCGCGGAGATAGCGTATCCAACAACGCAGGTAGAGACCGGCTGGTGTAAGGGTCACCCTGGAATTCGGAGGTCCCGTCTCGGATTTGGGCTCGGAGACAGAGGGTCGCGGAGATCGTGGGCGGACACGGTCTGTATTGCCCCGGCATCCCAGATACGTCCGAGCACACCTTCTTTCAGTGCGACCGTTGGCACGTCCGCCGAGCCTCGCTTTCATCTGAGATCGGCGTGATCGTCAGCCCAAACAACATCGTCGGAGCTATGCTCCAGGGAGAGGGCAACTGGAACTGTGTCAAGCACTACGTCCAGGCCATTCTTCGGGCGAAAAAGGTCGACCTCGATCGGCCTTAATCCTCAGCATTTCCCCACGGAGGTTGCCCTAGCGGCGTAATATCAAAGACCTAGCCCGAAGTAATGTGTGAAACAGTTCCAGGCTAGTGTCCTCGGTGCCGAGGGAGGTGGTTTAGTCGGTAGTTCACGGGACATCGAGCTCGTGGGAGTCCGACACTACTGAGGGGACAACGAGCCCCTCAGTGTGCGTAAACGCATTCCACCTCCTACCCAAAAAAAAAAAAAATAAATAAATAAAAAAATAAAAAAATTATTATTCTATGCAAAAAGCTAAAAAAACATTTTGGGGGACTAACCCCCTTAACCCCCCTTCCGGTGGTCCAGCCCCTAACGGGCTGGTTTTTAAACTCGACCGAATATTTACCACTTTATATATTTGAACCAAATTTCATTAAATCGGACCATTTTTGCGGCCGCTATTGTGTAAACAGATCTGCGATCGCTATGCTTACAGATCTGTGCTGATGTTAAACAGATACATAGAACTATATAATATATGTATGTGTATATAGTATGATTCAATCTAAATTTTACAAAAGTAGTCCAAATATTTAGCAAGCTAAATAAAAAGCCGTAGTGTTGGCCAAGGTCTGTATAGTCTCAAGGCAAAATGTCCACATTATATTGATGAATATTTTCAATTTACTTAATGATGTATCCTTAAATTAGGCTTAAACCTCCTTTTGCATTTCCTTATAACATAATCAGACCACACATTTATAATAAAACAAGTGAAAAATAGAGACTACAATTTTTCTTCATTTAGTGAAACACTTCGGGCTACTCATGTAGCCTTGAATTGCGTTATAAAGAATGCAAGCGGTCTGAAAGTACCTTGAAAGCATTGTTACAATAATTTCATAATCCTTTTTAAAAAAAATTCTGGTACCTATTAAAAAATTTTATTGTTAAAATAATGGTTTTTGCAGAAGATTGTAAAATATTTAACAAAATGATTAGATATATAATTTATATTAGTTTGTTTCCTTAATAAATTACAAATCATCTCAAAGAATCTAAATCGTGAGTTTTTATAATTTAATTTTTGTAATCTGAATTAATTGTATTCTTCACTTCAATTAACTAAAAACTGCATTAATATTGAACTAATTAACTGATTCAACTGATTAACTAATGCAACTGTAATTAAATTAGCACACGACTAATACGTAATAGATGGACCGTAAATACTAAGCAATATTTCTACTATTCTTTTATAACATTTTATAAATTTTATAACATCATTTGATGCTTATTTATTATATTATTGAATAAATGATAGAATATGATGATTTCATTATTTAATTGTTAAGTTATAATAATAATATATGTAAAGATTACTTGAATAAAAGACATACACTGCAAAATAGTAAATTAGTTCTAACGAGTAACCTATACAAAAATTGTGCTTTTACTCAAGTTTAGATTTTTTTATAAATTTCATCTAAAAATTCATGGAAGCCATTAATTTTGTAAGTAAAAGGTACTTTCTTTTCCTCCTCAATAAAATTAATATTTTTTTTAAGTTACAGTATTTAATAACAAATCTGGTGCTATGATAGAACATTTACTACCGGCAAACATAAAATGATTTCAAGTCAAGAAATCTAAAGCAGTAGTTTACGTTGAGTTGATTGCATCAACATGTAGCTTTAAGTCCAACTTTTTTTACGTTTCCAAAATAAAGTGCAAAGTTTAGATAAGCAATAATCACTCACCACATTTTCAAATAGGAGACATACCCTTACATTATAAACGGAGCACGCTTATACCCTGAAGAACTAACCCTATTTCACAAAGCTATCGATTCATATGTGTCGCGTCAGTAAGCATTCGATGTTTAACACTCGCATTGCATTGTGAGATTAAAACTACTGCATCGATTAGACGAGGCTTCGGCGTGTTATGAAGTGATTTGTTTCATTTACTATATATGTTACTTAGGTACTGTACTAAAGATAAAAATAGATAATACCCAGGATTTTTTACGGTACTCAAATAGTGATTTAAATTAATGACGATTAGAATCTATACTATGACTAGTCATGAAAGCGTAAATAATAGGGCCTACACTATTAAAATAGACCTGTTGCACCAGACCTGCCAGAAAACTTCAAATGCTTGTATAAATATATTATTATAACTCATCATAAGCGACATATAATTTTGTTATTTTCTCCATAAGAATAACACGGGGAATGAGTATGCAGGTTTGCTGCAACAGGTATTTGAATTTTGAATTGTTTTAAAACAATATTAAGAAGACTTCAACTGTAAGAAGTCATAAGGTACCTACCAATTTTTATCTAGTAATTTAAGACATAAGGAAGAGGAAGATGCAAATCGCCTTTTATTTCCCATAGGGTTAGCCTGTCATTGGGCGAAAAGAAATTAAACGAATCATAAACACTATACTGAAAACCTTAATAATACATTTACAATGAAGCGAAAAGAAAATTAATTAATTCCGCTCACTCACTTAAATCATGTCGTCTGTCAGCAACCTCTCTTAAGACAAACAGTCTACAAGCTCAATGATACGTTAAAAATGATGTACACTTTGTCCCATTCCCATAACATTATACATATATACGAAATCCTTTGTGGGATATCATCAAGGAATTTGTTTTATCCCATATGGTAAGCACAACATATGTCAATTGATACACCTTATAAAGTCGCCGCTATCATGAAGTTAACTCGACACCTCAAATCGCATCATAAAATGGACGACGAGGATGCTCGAACGACAATTTCAATTGTTACATCGTTACATCCATGGAAAGTTTGTTCGGCTGCCATTTTTACTGGGTCGTCCGTTTGATTTGGGGTTGGCGGGTTTATGTTTGAGTTTAGTATTATATTTTACTCGAAGCAATTTTTGATTTAATGTGCACATCAACACAAGCTCACATTACTAAAGATGATTGACGATTCTGACGATCTTCACCAACTCCCCTGTGGAAGTCATGAATTTGAAAGTAGGCCTATCTCAAAAATAGGGTTTTACCTGAAAAGAGTTCATAAAAAATTTGAATCTTCTAACCATTATATTTAAGAAGATATTAGGCCTAAGCCATCTCCAAACTTTTAAGCACCCAAATATATGCTTGTGGCCAGCACAAGAGAATTGTGAACGAATGGAGTTTTTGGTATCTGGAGGTCCCAAAACGAAAAATTATCTTGGTCTAGGGCTTTGATCTTACCATGATACGTACGGTAAAAGCTTCTTCCCTATGGCGGATGTTCGCTAGAAAAAACGTGAACGCTGTTTTAGATTCAAGTAATTTCGTTGTGAGAACACCTACTAACTAATATCGCATTAGTTCGACATTAAACCATCCGAGTGATATATCGATAAGTAACATCGATAAAACCACCCTTCCACCTCCACCCTTGACTCAATGAGCCCCACTACCGAGTTCATTGATCCACAGCTCTACGTCACAGAGAACTCCCGCCAACATTCAATCACTTAAATACATTGTAAAATGCTGTTGGTCAGGGAAATAATTTATGAATAAAAGCTGATTATGGGTTTAATTTGTCTTGAAGTAAACCGGTAAAAATACATCACTTTACCGGCTTTTATTTTGGATATTTATGATACTTCATTCAGCGAGAGTGTAAAGTAAAGCCACACCTCCTGCATCAGCTGTAATGTTGGCAGGCTGTGTCACATGAGTACCTGATGTTATAGCTACAAATCGCCAAAGAGCTTTATAAAAACCTGGAGCTGGAACTGGATGTCTGTTGACAAAGCCAATTTTGGTTAGTTAGTTTGCAGTGAACATAGAATGCACGTGAGCTTTACAATAAGTAAATAAATTGTCCACAAAACAAATTAATGCATCCACACATGCTTAATTTATTATTCATATCATATAGTATTCATTCAATTGAAATCACTAAGGGGAATAGCTGTGAACCATCCCTTGGATCATATGGAATGCCTCTTCTCTGATTGGTTCTTTTCTATACAAATGTTATTTAAAGGGAGGGGCTTTACTTTACACTCTCACTGAATGAACTAGAGTTAATTTATACATACATATATATTTATAAATAGGGGACCAGAGGGAACCAGTCCGTACTACGGGCCCCCAAGATTGAATTGAAAACTGCTTTCTTCTTCTCATACAAAACCTATTAGTTAGTTTAAAGTTTCAGAGGTTGAATAATATGTCTGAATACCTAGAAAACTGCAAATATAGAATGTTACATATTCTCAAATAAGTAAATTAAAGGAACTGAAACTGAAAAAATGGAAACCTCCAGTGTTCATTCAACGTAATAACTATATATGATTTTTAATCTTGAATTAGAACGAATTGTGAATAGAAGCCACGCTCATAAAATGTTCTACTCTAATTAATTATTCCTTAAGATAAGCTGGCAGATATTATAATTGTCTCAGTTAAGGCCTATACATGACCAACACATTAAATAAATTTGATTAAAATTTTATGGGCTGATTGAAAAAGAAAGTCTCTGTCTCTGTATACAATATGGCTAAAGGGATTTGGTTGAGACTTAGAACACGTTAAAATTTTATTTATTCTACTCACCCTCCCTCTCCCCAAAAAATGCTACAAACAAATTTAATTGCTTAGCCTGTGTCAATGTACCAAATTTACTTAGTGAAAAATTCGATCGCAGTATTAACAAAAACACATGAGTAATTTAAGAGGAGGTATTGAAGAAGTATATAAATACCATAGACGTATTACCTAATTCCAGATCAGTAATTTTTAATACTAATAATAATAATAACAATACGTTTATTTATCCATAAATAATACATTACACAGAACGTACAAACAATACAAAGCCATAAAAACTAAATAATGGGCCAAATACATAAATACAATAAAGTACAAATAAATAAATAAAATAAATACATAAATTAGAATAAATAACATTTTTAGATGTATTCTATTAAAAGAGATACACATATCTACCACATTTCACACTGGCTTTTTAATGGATAAATATAGGTGCCTCCTAGGCATAGCCAGTTTTGAGGCATCCACCACAAAAAATATTACCAAAAGGCTGTGAAAGGTTGGTTACATTAGAATTCAATCAAGTTCATCTAAAATTAAAATTAAAAAAATATAAATTTGTGATTTTTTACAAATTGTCAACTTAATTTCTGCAAGTAACTGTAGAGCAACACTTCCTTCTATATCTCTTAATTGCAAAAAGTGAGAAAAAAAAGGTTACATCTCAAGCAAACAATTTCAATTAATTACCTGAAACAATACAATCATAATAATACCTCTAACATATTCAACTTGTAGAAGAAACTCCACATTTTTCACAGTACTCAGCCATGATTTTAAGTCTTTGATGTATTTTGACAGAGTATTTACATTTCTCACATGATTTAATGTCAAATTGTACATGCGTGGGGCAGTGCGAAACTATAAAAATGTCTAAAAAATGTTAGCTTTGGTCTCGGAACAGGAGCAACATTCATATGTCAAAAATTGCACCTCTCAGGTTCAAGGACATTACAAACATTATTAAAGTGAGAGTAAAATAATTTTAAAACTTTCAATGCATAACTGTGTCTTCGTGGAAGGATCTTTAGTCTACAAAATAAAGGCCAGGATGGGTCCATTCTTTTCTTTTTTAATATAACATTTCTGAAGTGTTATGACGGGTTGAAGAGAAGAAAGGTATGTTCCACCCCAGCAAATGGAACCATAATTTAGCTTAGAATTCACAAGAGCATAATAAACATATACTAAAACATTTTTAGGGCATAAATTTCTCAAAAGATAAAACTTGGATAGTAAACTATATAGATCTTTTCTTACCTTATTAATATGACCCTTCCAGCTAAGATTAGAGTTAATGACAAGCCCAAGATACTTTATTTCCTCAACCTTACATATAACACTACAACAACAAACACCCGAGCAATCTGGATCGTGATTAATAATATCATCATCAAAATTATGTTCATTTCTTAACCCAAAAATCATGTACTTTGTTTTTTAACTTAAAACCAAATAGTTGTTGTCAAACCAACAACTCAGTAGTTTTATATCATTCTGCATAGAAAATTTCAGTCGATCCAAACTGTTCCCTGAATAAGTCAGTGCAGTGTCATCGGCAGCTAATTAGTAGCTGTTTTTTAAAAATAGCTGATTCAAAACGTCCAGGTCTCAAAACGTCCAGGCTGGTGTATTTAAAATGATCAAAATAGTCGTTTTAAGACATCCTGGGTTTCAAAACATCCAGGTAAAAATTTATTAAATAAATATTAATAGCTATTTCACAACGTCCAGGAAAGTTATCGCAAACCATTTCGCCTTTACAAAATTTCCAAGTTTAAAAACTTCCAGGTTATGATTTAATAAATAAATAATACCAATAGCTATTTCGTATTGCCCAGTTTTCAAAACTTTCAAGGTTAGATCATAGATAAAGGGATACAAAGGGGATACAAGGGATACATATATATAATGTAAGGTGTATATAATAGAACTATTTAATAAAAATATGAAATAGTGTTCGATAAAAAGGAAAAAATGAACTTCAATCAATTCAATCTCCATATGAGTAAGCGAGTCGGGTAAGGACGGAGCAGTTGCAAGGAACGGTTCCACGACGAAATGGTTTCCCTCTCCCTCGCGCCGAGTACCCTCTCTCTTCCTCCTATTGAAGTAGCCGATGGATTTCTCGTGCACCTCAGCCACATTGCCCAAGCTTTCTAGTTCTGCCACATGAGCGCCACTGGCCCGCGTCAAAAATGACTCACCAGAGCGAAGTTCTGCTGATATCCGATGGAGCGCAGCACGGTCGTTCCATCGACATCGGAAAGCACTGTGTGAGACATCTCCTTAGTATCCCTTATCTATGGTTAGATATTCTAAATTACTACATGATAAATTACAACATGAACCTTATAGAATGTTTTAACTATCACCTATTTTTAAGACTTTTCTATTTTAATTCAATATTTTACATTGCGTTAAGTTCCATTGGTATGTGAAACCTGGATGTGACGAAATCGCTCTTAAATCTGGACATTTGAAACAGCTAATTTTAATTATAGAACCTGTGCTAGTTAAGAGATATAGTTATTTCTTAATGATTAAAAATAACAGGCCTGGACATACTGCACCTGGACATTTTGAAACGTACCAAAAAATATGCCAATGGCATAATGCATATTGGATTGATTAATCCCGACAGACGGGGAGCTGAGAGGTAAAAAATAACGTCATCATAAGGTGCACATGAAAAAGCTATATGCCATTTAAAGAAATGCATCCTGACTTTTTTGTATACTCCACAAGAATATCATAGGGATGAAGTATGCAGGTTTGTTGCAACAGGTATGTACTAATTGAATGGTTATAACTCATAAATCAATATCCAGTAAATCTCGATTAGAAGAAGCCATTCGCAAAGTTTATCGTTATAATATTTTTAAATACCCCCGTTGCAGCAGACCTGCATACTCAGCGAATTTCAAATGCAAAAAAATTGAATCCAACATAGCGAGATATGACATGTTTTTGTAATCTCCATAAGAATAACATGGGGAATGAGAACGCAGGTTTGCTGCAACAGGTATGTTAAAACTGGTTGGTTTTAATTCAATATTTAGTAGATCTTAACTAGAAGAAGCCATGTACCAAGTACAGTATTATCAAGATATTTTAAGAAATTATGAAGATAGCACTTTTTATTTCCCATAAGGTTAACATGGGGAATTAGTATGCAGGTTTGCTGCCACAAAAATTGAAATTTTGGGGTAGACTTACATACATTACATCTCATCTAAATGAGGCCACAAACAACGATCGGGCTGGTTTTCGAACTTTGTCCGATAATAACTACTTTACACGTCTGTGCCAAAATTCATACCGATCGGACCATTTTTGCGAGCGCTATCATGCTTACAGATATATATATATTATTTTTTGTTGACGTTTTAACAGGCACCTCATAGTTTTTAGCCCAGAACGATATATATATACATTTGAAAGAATAGTGTTGTTTGCTTCTGGGGCCCCAAAAACGGAAAATTATCGTGGTCTTGGGCTTAGGTCTTACCATGAGTACCATGAGACCTACGGTAATAGCTTCTTCCCTATAGGGCCTATAGGGGAAGTTCGCTAAAATAAGGACGATAGTGTTTTACTTTTTACTCATAAGAATAACATGGGAAAATGTACGCAGATTTGCTGCCGCCGAAATGCAAAACAAGTGGGATTTCAGACTATAGATCGTAACTAAATGAAGCCACGTGTCAAGTTTCATTAAGCTATGTTGAGATATAACATAGCCGTCTCAGGAGATGACTATGGATATAAGCGAGTTATCAAATGTTATTTATTTCCCCTAAGGTTAAAGTTGGACAATGTTTTATCTCCCTCAGTATCTCGGTAACCAATTGACATAGAGCAATGATTCAACATACCAGATTGTTTTTTAAACTAAATTCAATGGTGTACACTAAAATTTGATTTTTTCAAATTTTCTACGTAAAAATTAAAAAAATGGGAGTTATTTTCAGTTTGTACACCATGAGGAAAACCCCCAGATTGATCGAGCGCTCACAAACACATTTTTGACACCCCCAAGGATGCCCCTTCAAAACGGCAAAGCCAAAGCTTTTACATGTGCACCTTATCAAATTATTTTTGACCTTCCGGGCCCCGGTCTGCGATGATTGTTTGCGTATTTTCTTAAAGTGGCGCACGGGAAAAATATTAAACCATTTAAATATTTTCGAATCTTTGAAAATTTATTTTCATGTTAGTTCAATCAAATAGTTCGACCCCAGTCACTGATATGTTTGATTTTTGGGTTAGTAATGCAACGAACGAAATTACTCCCCCTCATATCGTCAACCTAACAAAATCAGAGGGCCGCGAAAATAACTTTTCTATTATTGTGCTTTGGCTTTATCTCCAGTATTCATTATTCCTCCTTGAGACTGTTTATTCTTTGGTCGGTGAGTGGATGAACAGCTGATCAACTAGTGGATGCTGGGAAGTTTTTTTCTTTTTCGTCTGTAGTGCAAAAATGGCAGCCCTCGTTCAAGGTGTCCGATCTTCTTTAGTTTTAGGGTCTTGTGTTTTAAGATCGACACTAACAAAATCGGCTGTACTAGGGGTACAACAAAAATGTAAGCTATCAAATTTATCCCACAGTCAAAATGTGCCACAGAAACTGGTAAGTTGCTCTCAATCTATGCCATGCTTGATACCCTATCACCCTATCATGCTCATTGAATATTGGCCAAACAACCCTAAGCCAAGTATTACTAATGTCCTCTTTTTGTTGGAAAGAATTGACTATGTCCAAATACAAATTACTACTCATAACCTTGCCTCACGAAGTCGCCCCAGGCGTTTACACAGTTTGTGTCATGTTGGAGTAAGACCCTACCATGGCAATGATGCTGTTTGTAGCAAGGTAGGCCTACTCAAGACTATTGTACTCAGGGCAACCTTTTTTATTTTTCTAAGCTTACATTAAAATGTTTAAAACTTATCGAAAGTAGCTGCAAGTTGATAGGCTGTAACAGGGTTACTATAATAATAATAACTTGACCGAAAATCTTATTTAACTTTTTATTTATACTTCCAGCGAGAGAGTATATATTTTACTAACTTAAACAGTCTAAATTCAAAAAATTATATCAGCTGTAAAACAATGTAAAACTTGTTTTACTCGTTGTGAAGCTTGTGAAGACTTTCAGATATGGCTTGTGAAACTTGTGAAGACTTTCAGGATGGCACCGGCACCACACTAGCCCCCCACGGAGACTGGAAGTCCCGGTGAGCGAAAACGAACTTGGCGTCCTGACCGGGTGGTGTAGAACGATCTTGTTATGTCGCCTCGTTGTTGATTGTTCGCTTCATTTCGTACGTCATCAGCAACAAAATATGCAGGTTTCACCCGATCTATGCTGACACGTGTCTAGTGTCCGTTGATGATAATATTTATCGTTTTGTCATCACGTTTGATTACTTTATATGGACCTGCATAGGGAGGCTGTAATGATTTCCGTACGGTGTCATCCCAGAGGAAAACATGTGAACAGGTTTTTAATTCTTGGAAAACGAAAGGAGTTCGTTTGCCATGACTCGACTCAGGCACTGGTCGAAGCTTGGACATGTGGCTGCGGAGCTGGACAACAAAATCTGAGGGATCAGTTTGCTGTTGATGAACACTGGATTCAACCAAAAGTTCGCCGGGAAGTCAAAGAGGCTCACCATATACCAATTCTGCTGATGATGTTTTCAGATCAGAACGAAATGCACTGCTAATCCCGAGTAGGACAATTGGTAAAGCTTGGAGCCAGGTTGTCCCAGGATGGCACATAATTGCGGCTTTCAGCTGTCTGTGGAAACGTTCGACCATCCCATTGGCAAAAGGATGCCAGCTGCATGTATGATGACGTTCGATGCCAAAAGACACACCCATGCAAAGAGGTCCGATTCAAACTGCCTTCCTTGATCTGTTGTAATCCGATAAGGTGTTCCGAAACGAGAAATCCAACAGTTGATTAGTGCTTCAGCAACTTCGTTGGCTGTAACGTTTTGCAGAGGCCAAACTTCAGGCCATCTAGTAAACCTATCTACAACTGTGAGGCAATAGCGGTAAGATCCTGCTGAAGGGAGAGGTCCAATGAGGTCGATATGTATGTGCTGGAAACGCGATGATGGACTGAGAAATTTTCCAGGAGGTGCTTGTACATGATGAGTCACTTTTGAACGTTGGCAATGTTCACAGGCACGGGCCCAATTGCGACAATCTTGCTGCATGCGGGGCCAAACAAATAGTTCTGCCACAAGTTTCGCAGAAGCTTTGATGCCCGGATGACTTAGGTTATGGAGAGAACTGAAAATAGAGCGTCGGAGAGATCGAGGGACAAAGGGACGTTGATTGGACGTTGAGGAGTCAGAGTAAAGATGGAAATCCGTCCCAGGGATGTTGACGGGTGTCAAACGAAGAGATGAATCCGAATATTTACCATGGCTAGATATAATCTCTTGAAGTTCGGGATCGGTAGCTTGATGTTGGGCCATAATGTTAATGTCCACAACACTAGGAGGATTACTAGACAGTGCATCGACACAAGAAAATGTATCAGCGACTATGTTAGTCGATCCAGAAACGTGCCTGATATCTGTAGTGAACTGGGAGATAAAAGTGAGTTGATTCTGTTGTACTGGAGGAAGTTTTAGTCGTTTTTGACTGAAAGTAAATGTTATGGGCTTATGATCCATAAAAACAACGCAGTGGTTTGTCTCAAGAATATGACGAAAATTATTTATAGCAGCGTAGATCGCGAAAAGTTCACGATAGTATGCTGACCAAAGGGATTGTTTTGGGGTCAGTTTCTGTGAGAAAAAGGAAAGAGGTTCCCAGATGGAGTCATCAACCCATTGTTGGAGAACAGCCGCAACCAAAGTGCTCGAAGCATCGCAAAACAAAGCGAGAGGGGCTTTGTGATCCGGGTGAGCAAGTAAGGTAGCATTTGCGAGATGTTCTTTGCAAGCAGTAAACGCAGCATCCAAATCAGGAGTCCAGTTCACAGGTTGGTTGCCTCGAAGTGCCGTTAAAGTGCCATGGAGCGGTGCTTGATGTTCGGCAGCTGAGGGAATAAATCTGCGATAGAAATTCAACATACCCAGGAAACGATGCAAAGCCTTCGCTGTCGATGGGCGTCCAAACTGCCGCAGGGCTTCGACACGATCAGGAAGTGGTCTTGTACCAGCAGCGAAAACTTCATACCCTAGAAATGTTAACTGTTGGTGTTAAGTACCGACTTTCCGACGTTGATTAATAGTCCATACTCTGTCAGATGCCTGAACAAAGTGCGGAGGTGGGTTTCGTGTTCAGTGGCATCTTTGGAAAAAATAAGTATGTCGTCAGTGTAAGCCAAACTGAAATCTAGGCCAGACATAACTTCATCAATGTAACGTTGAAAGGTTTGGCCGGCATTGCGAAGACCAAATGACGTAAACGGAAACTCGAAGAGGCCGAAAGGTGTTGTAATGGCTGTCTTCAGGATATCATCGGGATTGACTGGGATCTGTGTGTAAGCTTTAACGAGGTCGATGGTTGAGAAAACATTGCACCCCCTTAGAGAATGGGAAAAGTCATGAATATGCCGCACTGGGTACCTGTCGGGAATTGTCCGTGCATTGAGTGCACGGTAGTCGCCACAGGGACGCCATCCATCGGTTTTCTTGGTAACCTTATGCAAAGGAGACGCCCAAGAACTGTCAGAAGGCTGTGCTATGCCTTCCTTAACCATTGAGTCAAACTCCGCCTTCGCTATTGTGAAACGGTCAGGAGCCAGGCGACGGGGACGACAAAACACCGGTGGACCATAGGTAGTCCGAATGTAATGTAAAGTGGAGTGCCGAGGATTCCGAGGTACCCCGGATGGACGGATCAACTCTGGAAAGTCTGCAAAAATGTTGTGATGGGGAACATGTACAGAGAGTGCTTTCACGCTCGGTTGAGAATTCTGGACCTGCTGGCCGGGTGTCATTAAGCCTGTTTTTCCATCCATGAGGCGTTTATTTCGGCAGTCTGGTAAAAGATTAAAATATGACAAAAAATCAGATCCGATAATAGGTACATGAACATCCGCTACGACAAAACGCCAAGTCAAATAACGACGAAGTCCTAAGTCCAATGTGAGATTGATAAAGCCATAGGTGTTAATAGTCGAGTTGTTTGCTGCACTTAATTTATAATCGGTCGGATACCGTCGATCAGGTAGCTGTCTTTTAGGAAAACAGCAGATGTCAGATCCGGTGTCTATTAGGAATCGAGACCGGGTGGCACGATCTGTAACATAAAGACGGCCTCCAGAGGTCAAGCAGTCCGTTGCCTACATCACTGACTGCTTCTGGAGTTTTCCTGAAAATTGCAGGGATGGGTACATTTTGTTGCATTATTACCAAATTTACGGTGATACCAACAGACGGGTGACGTATCAGTGGATCTAGTCCTTGATGTCGATCGACTCCGAGGTCGACCGCTGGAGTAATTTTTGCGTCTGTATTCGGTGGAGAGTTCTGCCACTTGCTTAGAGAGAGACTGTATAGCATTTAATAAGGCGTTACCTGAGTCTGGACACGAGTTGAAGGTGGTGGAAACGGCAGCTGTTAGAGGAATTGGTTGTTGAGCTACCTCAACGATCTTATCAGCCAAATCAGCCAGTGGAGCTGTCGTACTCGCTGCTCTTCTGAAGCTGACAGACGTTGGATGAGCTGAGTTCTTAACACTTGATATTTGTTTGTGACTGGTGGATTTGTAATGATATCTTCCACCTCGGCAGCATATCGGGTGTCCAGTTGTGCCACAATGTAGTGGTATTTAGTTTCTTCAGAGGTTATTCCGGAAATAGCAAATTGGGAGCCAGCTTGGGAAAACCAGAGGCTTGGTCTATCTGCCCAAAAAGGTGGCAACTTCAAAGCAACTCGTTGTACAGAAGGAGTTTCATTTTGAGACGTGACAGTCTGTTCTCTCTCGAGTCTTCTGACAAGCTCATCATTCGCTGTACGAAGATCTTGAAGTTGTCTTTCAAGTTCATCCATGGCAAAAAAAAACAGTTTTGGTGTTGAAGTTACTTTCAAATGTAACGAATAACGAAATGAAAAATATCAGAAAGGTGAATATGCTTTTAAAACGGATGGGGTCACCAATTAAGGGGGTTACTATACTAATAATAACTTGACCGAAAATCTTATTTAACTTTTTATCTATACTTCCAGCGAGAGAGTATATATTTTACTAACTTAAACAGTCTAAATTCAAAAATTTATATCAGCTGTAAAACAATCAGCTTGTGAAGACTTTCAGGATGGCACCGGCACCACAGGCTACATAGGCTTCTAATAATTAGGTTGCAGTTTCCTTTGTGATATACCGCCAATAACCCATTATAAATCTAGTCAAAATTGGGGAGAGGGTGGGATATCGGGGTATTGGGTGGGGGAAACAAACTGTCTAAATTAAAGACAATGTGAAACAAACTACAAAATTTAATTAAAAGGTACAAAAAACTTAAATTTTGTGCTTACGTGATGTCATCTGTAAGAGTATTCAATAAGGAATATCGATGGTCCTATCGAATAGGCCTACTTCAACCGGATAACACGTCATCCGAACGATATATCGATAGCTCCGTCGAATGTACGAAAGAAACGGCAAGTTCCGTTATTGGAAAAGTTCTAGTGTGGCCATCTGAAAACGTCCAGGTTGATTGACAATTTTAAAGCGGCTCTTAATGAAATGCAACGCCTACTTTCATTAAACTGGTGCTTGCTAAATTGGTGGTACCCATTCTAGTGACACCCTGAGTGGCCTCTCTGGCGTTCAAGATTCAAGATTGTTTATTTCCATTAAGTTGACAGAAAATTATTTACAATACAAAAAGGAAATTATTCCCCACAAGACCAAAGTCTGAGTGTGGGGAAGAGTTCTTCGGCACGAACAAATATTACTAGTCCTTCTTCCACTAGTTGGCAGCACAAATACATACAAAACTTATAAGAGAAACAAACTACCCATTAAAAACAAAAAATAAAAAAATAGAACAAATTATTACTTAAGAGATTATATAAAACAAAAGGAGAAAAAAAATCAAATATCGTACAATTATTCAAAATCAAAACAAAAATATTTAATCAGAACACATCAGAATACCCGCAGACAACAAACACTAAGATGCGTATGGCGAACGAATCAACAGCTCTGCCATTCCCGGTCCAACACCGAGCAGCCACTTCTCAATCTCTCGCTTGTAAACAGACATGCTACCACCCTCTCTATTAATGATGTTGAATGGGAGATTTTTATACAACTGATGAGCCAAATAAAATGTATTGAACAGATCTGATTTGAATTTAGGTTTCAGAATTGAATAGCCAAAGTTGGTTTTATTTCTAGTTTGGTAGCCATGGGTAGTTGGGGTAAAGATTTTGCTTTTATTATCTTTAACATATACTAAGAGAGTATTAAGATACAATTGCCTAATATTAAGGACTGAAAAATTTTCGAAAAGGAGATTTGTTGGATGTCTTTGGCCTTTATTAAGAATTGCTTTTATCACAGACCGTTGGGTGACCGCCAAGGGCTCAAGAACCGAGGCAGAGGCACCACCCCAAACCAGCAATCCATACTGCAGCAGGGACTGACAGTAGGCATAATACACACTCCTGCAGCGATCCACGGCCAACACCTGACTTAGCTGCTTAAACGCATAAATCATTTTTCTCAATTTTTGCTTAATGTGATGAACATGTGACTCCCAAGTCAATTTGTGATCAAATATTACGCCTAGGTACTTGTATTGAGTCACCTGCTCAATCACACCACAGCCACAGGTGAAGGACCGCGGATCGCCACAAGAGTGCATTCGAAGCACCCTCTGACCTGGACCAGAATTGTTCTTGAAATATATAGGCAAGCATTTTGTTTTGTCTATGTTAACAGTGAGAATATTACAATCAAACCAGTTTTTTATCTTAGCCAGGTCAGAGGATGCCTGATCATACGCCCCCTCCCAGTCCCTACCATAAGACACTAGAGCCGTGTCATCAGCAAAGAGGAAAAGATTTCCCTGAATATTCAATTTGGCTATATTATTTATGTAAATAAGGAAAAGTAATGGATCAAGTGTGCTTCCCTGCACCACTCCATAATCTACATTGACAGTTTGACTATTAATACCATTAATTGTGACATATTGCTTACGATTGTTAAAATAATTTTTAAACCAATTCAACGAATTTCCTTTAACACCAATTAGTTCTAATTTTTCTAAAAGTTTATTTCTATCTACAGAATCGAATGCCTTGGCAAGGTCCAAAAATGTAATCATTACATTACATTTTCACAATTTTTTTCCATAATTAGTTTTGAAACGTCAAATAGTGCATCTGAAGTATTTTTACCTTTACTAAATCCATATTGCAAATTTGTTATGATTTCCTCCGCAACTAGGTATTTGTTCAATTGGATTTTGACACACTTTTCAAGTATTTTATCAATGACTATCAGCAAAGAAATCGGCCTAAAATTATTCATAGAAGATTTTGAACCACTTTTGAAAATCAGAATCACTTTTGCTATTTTAAAAGCATCTGGAAACTCTCCAGTTCGTATACTAAGATTGATTAGGTGGAGCAAGGGTTGAATTAAATAGCAAGAGTAGTTCTTTATCAATTTAGATGGAATTTCATCCCACCCGGGGGCAGACCCACCCTTTAGGCTGTTAATTACATCAATAAGTTGGGTGTGAGTGGCAGGCTCCAATGCAAAGTCTGAATAAACTGGATGGTCAGCATCCTCCACCTCAGGCGGGCCATTGGCAAGAACAGAGCGCGCCAGATTTAGACCAACACTAGCAAAGAAATTATTAAAATTTTGGCTGATATCTAAAAAGGTGGCAGCAGTGCCGTCCGCCAGGAAACCTTCAACCGGAAACGAATCAACACGTCGGGGACGCCCGGACACCTCCCTGACAACCGACCAAAATTTCCTAGCGTCTCCCCCCGCTTCTTCAATTTTATTTTTGTAATACTCAGTCTTAGTGCGTTTTATCAAAATATTTAGCATATTACGATAGGTGGTATAGCGATAACGTAATGCAATGATATAAGGTTCTCTTTTTAATCGTTGATATAAAGTATCTCGATGCCTGATAGAGTTTATCAAACCAGTTGTAATCCACGGTTTTAATTTTTTACCTTTAGCATTGATTTTAATTTGCTTTGTTGCACTGTTTAAGAGATTTTTAATTTTATCAGTAAATAAATAAGAACATTCGTTAACGTTGGCACAATCTAAAATGTCTTGCCAGTTGTATTTTGTTAAATCAGATTCAATTTTATTGTAGAAATTTGCATCTGTTCCGTTGTGTTTTTTACCCAGTTTCAAAATCTCCATTGCAATAGGATAGTGATCAGTTACTCGAGTTTGTAATACTAAAGGTGTAATTTCTGAGAATGATTTAATGTTAATAAAAAAGTGATCCAAACAAGAGTTACTATCGGGTCTTGTAACAGTGTCGATACAAGAAATGAATCCTGCATCATATAACGTATCAATATATCTTTCCTCAGTTGAATTTGAAATAGGATCTAAAATATTACAATTAATGTCTCCTGTAAATAAACGAAAATAAAAAGAGGCAGAATTATCAGTATAATAATTACTAACTGCATCCACAAAGCGCGGCAGATTGGAGCTGGGACTGCGATACGCGGCGACAAGTTCGCAGGGTTGGCCGGACCAGTCGAAGGTCAGAGACAGAGCCGTGGCTGACCCGGCGAAAGACAGCTGACTGCAGGTCGCCGATATTGAGCTGTCTAAATAGACGACGACACCGTCGTTCTGGTTACGATTGTTTAGCGATCAGTACATGTTGTAGCCTGGTAAATTCTCCGTTGCGGCTGCAGCAGCGGCCAAGCTCTTAAGGATAGGAAATTTGTTGTCGGGCCAAGTTGGGGACATTGATATGTATCCAACGCAGTCAGTAAGTAATAAAGCAATAACAGAAAATAGATACATCAAAGAATTAATTGAAACTGACTACCCTATGCAATAATTTGCAATGACAAGAAAGAGAAACTCCACTATAGACACTTTTGAGTCAACAACCGTCACCCAACTGACCCACACAGCGCCTTTGGTCAGTTATAAATAAACAAGAAGTCTTCAATGTGATGTTTAAAATAGGAATAAACAGAAAAGGAACAAGCCCTATTGTCTTTATCGATATATCGATCGCTATCGTTCGATACATAGAAGTATTGTTCGATATATCGGTTGTTGAATTGAAAGATAGTTCCCCGCCCGAAAACACCCGATTCCCGCCGATCCCCTAAGCTAGTAGATGTGGTATACCGCGAAGGAAACTGCAGCCAATAATTAAATTCATCAGTGATAAAAATAACACAGTTATTTAGTAATGTTTCCATTTAGTTCTTGAAGGTACACAATCACTGTGCCCTGTTTATTGGACGTCTCATAATGTTAGTCATAAAACATCAAAGCAAACACTAATGAAAAAGTAAAGTAAATTATATATATATATATATATATATATATATATATATATATATATAAAATACTATAGCTCGCCTCTTGGATTTCAACATAAAAAATTTTTAACATAACATCACACTGCAACATCCAAGAGTGATTGATTCCAAAATGGTTCTTAAAATTTTAAGTCTGAGCGTGAAAGGATGCTCACCACATAAAGTTCACCAGTCAACCAAAAGTTAGGGGAGAGTGGGGCAGTTTCATACAGGGGCACTTTCATACAGTTTAAATTTCCTTCCTTACAGAAGAGCAGGAAATAATCATTCACACCATCTATTTGCCTCATTAGGCCTATGCACTACCCTAACTATTACCGTACTAAGTTACTTTAAAAGTTTCAATTCTCCAGTGTCTTTCAATTGAGAGTTGGAATCTGAGAAAACAATTTTTGATGACTAGCCTTTGTGGAAAAAGGAGGTATTAGTAATTGTTGTAATAGTTTTTCCATTATTAATGCATGAATACACAGGTCAGTGTTAGGAATTGTAGATCTCCAATTCTAATTTATAAAAAAGTTACATGGTGATTTAACATAACTACACTTGGGGCACTTTCGTTTATTGAAACGGGGCAGTTTTATACAGCACTGGGGCAGTTTTCGACTTTATTTGTCTTTACTATTTATCAATATTGAATAATTTTTCTTTGTAAAAATATCCTAAAAATACTCAGTAAAAGTATCAGCCTACAGATAAAATCAAAACATTAATATTTTGAATTCTCTTTTGGATGACAAATGGTGAGGAGTTATAGGAAATTAACTTATAGAGCTGACACACATGAAAATATTTACACAGCTAAATTTAGGTCTAACTTTCATCTAAGGCCTTTTTTTCTAATAGTAAGTTTTAGGGCTGTTGATTTGCAAGAAATTTTACCAAAACTTCCTAAACTTATATTTTATAGCAATACTTCATAGTACAGCTCTATTTTTCTGTTAACATTTTAACAAGTAACAATGTGTAGCCATAATTTTAGGCCTAATTATTTTTAGTATTAAGTTTTTAAACTACTTAAAACAACAAACATAAGTTTTAGTGCTGTTATTTGTTTCATTATTTTCCCTTTGTATTAATCTACCCCAATGAAGAATGAAACTGTCCCAGTTTGGGATATTTTCATACAAAGTGCAGTGTTTTCATCCTAAATATGTTTGTAATTAATTAGGTATACCTAGAAATATTTTTTAAAATAGTGCAATAAGTAAAATTAAGTTTACTCCTGATAACATTATTCCCTCCTTGAGTGAAACATTTTAGGATAGGTACTTATTCTAAATGTGATGAAACTGTGGTAGGCTTATGTTCAAAACTGAAATTCCCATTGAAGACAAAAACATTAAATAGAACGCCCAAACTACATGAAAATTATAGATACCCAGGACTTGAGTATTTATGTTGATCATCCTAATAGGCCTAAGTAAAATGTTTGTGGACATAAAAATCCTGGAAACACTTTCTATCGTCATTTTAACATCTTTATATCATGGGAATTTCAAAAAGACAAGTCAAGAATCAAGAATTTATACCAAGAAATCAGAAATTGTACAATTTGTGTAGTTGACGTCAGACTCAGCCTAGTGAACAATTAAGTATAGGCTACATAAGAAAGTATGTGTGGGCCCAATAGGCTTCCATAAATATAAAATACTGATAAATATTAAAATGTTAATTTAGTTGGTAGCCTACAATGAGTTAAAATGACAAGAAAATAAATTGATCTGACATGATAATATTTTCATTGTTTTTGTTTTCGGGTCGATCAGGAGATTATTTGGGACAGTTTCTTGCAAATTCAGGAAGAATCATAAATACCCAGTTTCGGGTATTTACCCGGGCTTGGGGTGAATACCTATTATACATTTACCCACCTGCTAGGTATTTACCTAGCCCACACTACCTCTCCAGTCCAGTGTCTGCCTCTTTGGTTTAAGCCTGATGAGAAAGGAAATTGTGAAAATAGGCATTATAATATAATCATAGGAGTAAAATCTTTTAGTTGATTTACTCAGAATAATTGAGAGTTTTTTATGTTGTTATACACAAAAGTGAGATAGGCTAAGGTTTCTCTGTTCTAATTTTAAGATGTCCTATCAGTTATTTTTCTTTCACAGCTTTTGCCAACGGTGCACCATGAATTATCAAGACTTTACACCACAGAAACGCTGACTAAAGATACAATAGCAGAACGAGTTCTCAAAGTGTGCAAGGCCTATGACAAAATTCATGGAGATGAGGTACTTATTCCACTGTTGGTTATACTTGATTTCGTTTCCAGGGTCTTCTCAAGCCTTCAGACGTAATGACCAAGCGGACCTACAGTCATGAGCCCCCTCTCACTCTTGAGCTAATACGCGATAGAGTACTCTTGGTGCTCAAACTGTATGATAAGGTTGACCCACTGAAGGTACCTACATTAGTTGTTACATAGAGCAAATGAAATCTGTTAAGTTACATGTCTGTGTGAAAACGAACTATAGGCTCCTTTTCCAATACCTAATTATTTTAGCGAATTTCCCCTATAGGGAAGAAGCTGTTACCGTAGGTCTCATGGTAAGACCTAAGCCTAAAACCATCATAACTTTTCTTTTTGAGGTCCTCAGATGCCAAAAACACCATTCGTTCACTTTCATAAATATATATATATATATATCTATATATCTATATATATATCTATATATATATATCTATATATATATGTGTCTTTAAGCACGATAACTTGCGCAAAAATGGTCCAATCGGAATGAAATTTGGCATAGACGTGTAAAGTAGTAATTATGGGTAGATCTCACAAAATGTACTAATTTGAAGTGAAAAAAAATGGAAAAATAAAAAAAATTATAAATAATTTTTTTAATGACCAAATTAAACTTTATACTGTAGTTGATTAATTTTTACACCAGCAGAGCTAAATTTTTTCATTTTCTATTTTTTTCCTTTTTTTAAATGGAGCAGATACAGTCAGGTAACGATTTTAAAATGAACAAAAACAACAATAAAATATGTAAATAATCAAATGTTTAATGTAAAGAAGACAAAGATTAATTAATCATTAATTAAATATAGTGAAATAACAAATTTATAGTGATAATAATATAATAACAATATTACCATCCAGTAACGCTCATTTCAGTAACGTTACTGGAGAGGTAAAGGTGTTACCATTTTGTTGAAAATTGAATAAAAATAAGGCTATCGAAATTTATGAGATAATATTTTTAATTTGTTTTCATAAATACTATTATTTATTGCCATTACTATTACTGTTATTACTTATTTATCACACTTTACCTCTCCTGTAACGTTACTGAAATGATCGTTACAGGATGGTAATTTCCAGATGTTATACGTTATATCATCGGAACACGGCATAATGAGAACTTGGGAAATTGAGGTTATGTTTGCGTAACAACAAACTTGAGTCAAACTAAGTTTTAAACAATGTCACTCTTATAATTTCGTTAAAAATTGCGTTACCTGAATGTTAAACAATTAAGGTACTAAATGTTTCTGAGCAGAAAATATTTATTTTAAAATAAAAATCGATGTATATTGATAAAAATTGCTGTCACCCAATCTATACTGCACTATCTAAAACTGGACTGCCACTGTTTTGTTCCCGCTAAAAGTCTACGAGTTGGGTTTCGGCGGCATTTTATTTTTAGTTGCCCATTCATTGGGCAGGCTGGGGACCATTAGAAAAGCCGATATTACTCCCGAAACGAGTTCTATTTCATTTGTAGGTCTTTGGTTTTGCTGAGTTGCTGTCTCGAGCTGTTATATCGATGAAGTTATTAAACTTTTTATTCGATATTGTGAGTTCAGTTTTGAAGTGAACTAGCAGACGATGGTACAGTGACACGTTACCGAATTGTATTTTCTTGAAGTAAACTTGATTAATTAAATAAATTAAACAACTTATAGTCTTAAATAGTTATGGGATGAATGAAAAGGGTTGAGGTGAATGAATTAACATAGTTTTATAGAAAATAATTTATTTATATTCACTTAAAATTGTCTGGGACTTAAGTTATTACATTTTGTGAGATTCACCCTTATTCGGACAAGTTCATAAACCAGCCCGATCGGACCACCGGAAGGGGGGGTAAAGGGGGGTAAACCCCCCCAAAAATGGGTTTTTTGAGATTTTTACATAGAAAAATAAAATTTTTCAAATTTTTATTGGCACCATTGAATTCAGCCCAAAAAAACAAACAATTTAGTATTTTGAATCATGGCTCTATGTCCATTGGTTGCCGAGATATTGAAAGTGGTAAACACAGTACGTTGTCCCAATGTTAACCTTATGGGAAATAGGTAAAATTCTATATCTCGCTTATTTCTCAACATATCTTTATAAAACTTGGTAAATGGCTTCTTCTAGTTCAGATCTACTAAATATTGAATTAAAACCACCCAGTTTTAATATACCTGTAGCAGCAAACCTCCATACTCATTCCCCATGTTATTCTTATGGAGCTTACAAAAACATGTCAAATCTCGCTATGTTGGATCGAAATATGTTGTTTTGCACTTGAAATTCGCTGAGTATGCAGGTCTGCTGCAACGGGGGTATTTATTTTGTCTCCACAGTATAAGAACTTTTAGTAGAACATTATTTACTTAAAGCAAATATTATTGTGTTACAGGATGTACATAGGATGGGGGAACCATAGACTATTATTGTTAAAAGAATTAAAAAAAGTACGGAGTCAAATTTGATTATTTTTTACATAGGCCCACTCTACTAAATCTGTATTTTTGCATACTTGAGAAACCAGTTTAATGTCACACGGGTCATAACTGATCCATCATATTTTCCAATAACAAAACAATTTACATTGTTACTGTCCCTGACAAAACTTTTTTATGAGTTAAAATTATGTTTTTAGCCCCTCAACTGAAAATTACCGTCTGCAGTTCAAGTCATTGGATTTGAGTAGCAGATGATTTTTATCAGCTTTCATCTGAAAAGAAATTTCTAAATCGCATTGGTTTTTTACACCTCTAAAAGAATAAAATTGCTCAAAAACGAATATAGCAATTGGTTACCTATAAGTCAACTGTAATTTTAAAGTCAAATTAGAAACTCCATTAAAAATCATTTTAAAACCTACGTACATTTTATGTTCACTATAGATTCCTTCTTTTTCGTCCATCTCAGGAACAAGATCTGGCCACATAGTAACCATTTCATTGGTTAAATGGATGTGCCTTAAAACTTGTTAAATTTTAGTTTATAATAAACACCAAATGTATCCCAACACTGATTATTGAATAAATTATACATTTTCATGTCGATTTCTCTCCTCATATCTCTTTTAGGATTCATCAATATTGTTCATATCCTGCTGATCATGGCCAGTTAAGCTGATAGATAAATATCGACTAGTTATAATTTATAACTGGGGTCAACTGGGTTGTTTCAACCAACTTTCTAGGCTAATTAAGTTTTAGATTGTTCTAATCGGACAGCCACTTTATAAGTTAATTTTTTCATTCAAATCTTTGATTGAATAAGATTTTTTAGTAAGATAGTTAAAAGCTTTGATTAAAAACTTGTATTTGTTTTAGCTGAAGCTGGAATCGCATTTCATGAATGATCTTGGTCTGGATTCCTTGGATCACGTAGAAGTAATAATGGCTATGGAGGATGAGTTTGGTAAGATATTAATTAACTTAAATCAGGAATTAAAATGAGTTTCATAGTACAGTCACACTTAATATTGGTAGATGTTGAAAGGTTACCCAATTTGTGAATATCTATTTTGGCCATCAAATGTTAGCTTTTTACCAACTTTTAAACTAAATAGGAAATCAGTTATTCAAGCAATATTATTGATATAATGAATCTTATTGCAATACTTGTCTGAATTTAAAGCCTCGTTTCCACAATGACCGAACAGTAGGACAGAAGAAAGAATAATTTGTTAGTTCTTTTTTATTTAAAGGTGTTACTGTCCACTGTAACTAATCGTCTCGGAAACCAGGCATAATTATTTTTGTCGTGTCCGTTAACACGAGTCATGCTCAGCACAAGCGACAAGATATGAGTCGTGGGCTATGTTTGGTTCACAATGTAGAAGTTGGGCATACAGTACACTCCCTATTATCCAAAAGACTACCAGAACTTTTATGTGTTTACGCCTGAAGCTTATATTAGACTGGGAAATTCTCTTGATGATATCACATGGAACTTATTTAAAAAGGCTTCATTTTATTCTGTGTTTTAGCTTAATCAAATCATCCTTTGCTAAGATTGGGTTTCAAATTCCCAACAGGTCACCATAGAGACATGGCGCTATGGCAAAGCGTGATGGGTTAGGCCTTGCGGGCAACATCTTGGACCTGAGTCGGCAACCCAGTTTTTAAAGTATGACTATGTAGGTGGTGAGAGGTGAAGGGTTAAGAACCATTGCTTTGTGGCTTGTCAAGCTCCAATAAAATCTACACAACTGAATTTGTTGCGTGATAGTCTTTTATTAATTTCAGGTTTTGAGATTCCTGACGACGACGCTGAGAAGCTGCTAAAACCATTAGATATAGTCAACTACATCAGTGCAAAAGTGGACGTTTATGAGTAATATCACCACTTCTGGTCTGCTTTCATAATGTAGAATTTCAGTTGGCATATTTATAGATTGTATAAAGATAACAACAGATTAATAAGTTAGGCTATTACAAAGACTTTTCTGTGTATCGTTATTTGTTTCCAATAAATTGTCAAACGTTTGTTACAGCCAACTTAATTTTCCCTCTGTATTGTAAGAAATTTTTGTATATTTCGTGGTTTACAGATGTACTGTATCACATTTGTATAATTTTCACTTTAATTAAAATAAAGTGTTCTTGTTAAGTAAGATTAATCTTTTTTTGTGTTCACATACCACTTTAAGCAAATTTAAGGCTACTTTGAATTCCTGTAATAAGTAAACCTTGGTTTTCATTACCAAGGAGTATATTTTCAGAATATACAATGGAACGGATGGTTCAAACTTAAAAAAAATTATAAAAAAAAAACACCGTAGAATCCCTCTCATCTGGACCCCTCGGAACTGAGGCCTGTCCGGATAACGGGTTTTCTGGTTAAATCTATATTTCCTCAAATGAATAACTAAAAAACATAACAAAAGGTTACTTGAAATCAAGAAAGCAAGACATAGATTTTTTTAATTTCCCATAAGGTTAACATTAAGACAATGTTCTGTGTTTACCACTTGCGATCTCTCAGTAATGAGCTACAATTCCAAGATACTAAATTATCATTTTTGTAAAAAAAACCAAAAACCCTTTTTTGAAATGGTTTATCCCCCCTTACCCCACCCCCTCCGATGATCCAATTGGGCTTGTTTCCCAACTTGTCCGGATAATTACTACTTCACACTTCTGAGTCAAATTGAATTCCAATTAGACCATTTTTGTGAGCGCCATTATTATCACAGGTACACATGTCAAACTTATTTTTACTTTAATCAGAAGTCAATGTTTACATTTGAATAATAACAAGAGAAACATTAAGTACAGTAGTAATCTAAATCCTATTATTTTACTGTAGATTACTTTCCATACTGTTTATTGTGAAATCTAATGGATGAAATGGAAATAATATATGCACACATTTATGTGAAACTTGCCTCAACTAACCCTCTGTTTTAAAGATGTTCTCATTAAGGCCTGATTTCGCTTAACATTAGTTAAGGGTCGGTTAATAAACCGTTCGTTAAAGATAGGAAAATGGTATTAATCAGCTGATAAAATTAAACTGACCGAGCCTTAATGGTAGTTAAAAGGGTTTTTTGCCTTTTTCAAATTGAAAAATTAAAGTAATCAAATTATTGTTTTCACCATTGGATTCAGCTTGAAAAAACAAACGATTTGGTATCTTGAATCGTTGCTCTAAGTCCATTGGTCTCCACGATATTTCCACTTTCTCCACTTTCCACGTTTTTTTGCATATATTTTAGTATCAGGGCAGCAGAATGTTGTCCAACGAAACTTGGGAGTATTTCACGAGTTTGTCAAAAGTATTTTTATTAGGTTTTTATATAAAAAAAAAATAAATAACAATCTAGCTTTTTCGTTGAAAAAAAATTAAGTAAACTCATTTACCAATATTTTTGACAGAGACTGTGCAAAACAAACCATGGAATTTTATTTTAATATATAAATATATAATTTTTTATTAGGGGTGTGCGAATAGTGATTTTTGAACTCGAGCCGAGCTTTTTCAAAAGTTTTCAAGCTCGAGCTTTTTCGAGCCGAGCTTTTTAACAATCACCAAATTATTAAAAGAAATTATGAAGCTTGATTTTAATTTTTAAAGATACAATAGACTAATGTTTGCATACCTTAAGTGACCGCCAGCTCAAAAATAGAGAGCTTATCCACAAGACAAGTGAATTATCTGATAGGTTCATCAGTATTTTGTATTTTGTTACATAAAATTAATCAAACTGGCTCAACCAATAATTTATGAAGGAAAATACCAAATTTAAAATCTACATTTATCTACATTATATTTAAGTAATAACCAATCCCAAAATACTTTACTTTAAAATAAAAGGTTAAATTACATAATTAGACTAGTTACATATAGGTACTACAAAATTTAATTTCAGGAGTGGAAAGAAGTAGTTGAAAGGTTTTAAAATAGTTATTTCTAGTAAAAAAATCAGACATTTACACTTAGTCAAACACAAGATTGATTTTTTTTGTGTTCACTAAGTAAAGATGATAAAAAATTATACTGCAGTCCCAATTGTGGCATAATATTCATGGCTAAACTTATTATTTCAGAATATAATATATGAATGAAATAATATTTAATAACAACAATAATTTATTGAAATCCTAAAATTAGTTGCTTTCTAAACTTTTGTGAAGAAAATAATGTACAATTAAGGAGAAGAAAGATCATAAATAAATAAGGACGGAATAGAGAGAAAGAAAGAAACAGCTACCTCTCTCTCTTTCCTTATCAGTGGCCAGGGAGAGGGGGGGGGGGTGGAGGTTGTTTACTTCAAGCCCCTTCCCTGTTTTTTGCTCTTGTCTGATTCAGTGCGTGAGTTAATTACGAGATAAGGAATCCTCACAGTACTACAAAATGCAAAAATACAAACTACTTGTCATACAACTATAAATGACGGCTCATATTTTTTGTCTTATTTATATAAATCAAATGAGACCAAAATGAAACTTGTACGATATACCGTTTAAGAGATAAGCCTTGATAAAACAATAGACTTAAATGCTGTATTTCGTGTTCCCCAAGGTCAACTAAATATAGCTCTGATTTCCATCTAAATGGAGATAATATTTCTTGTTACCTGTCAATGTCCTTTCCTTATCACTAGGGAATGTTTTTTGCTTGTTTTTCGTGGGAGGGAAACGCTCTTCCGGTTTAACGTGTCCAAAAATAGATTGCAATAATTATCTTTCCGATAAGAACTCTCTTATCAAAAGCTCGGCTCGAGTGTCGAGCTTTTTAGAAAAAAGTCGAGCCGAGCCGAATACTGAAAAGCTCGACCTAAAAGCTCGACCGGTCGAATACTCGCACACCCCTATTTTTTATATGTTTTTGTAATTATTGATTAATTTGGTTTTTTATTGGAAATTCGCTGAGTACGCAGGTTTGCTGTGACAGGGTATTTTATATTAAAGGTAAAAGCAAGACCTCCCATTCTTATGGCCCAGCTGTAGCTAGTTTTGGGTGACCCAAAATTTAAAGTTGACATTGTTTCATTAATTACCAACAGAGGGTGCTTCTATCAACCCCTTATTTTAGCTATTTACCCAATGTATACAGAATCCTCTAAGTAGGTACATCCAATGTTAATTTGTTTAGTTCCGCCGCCGAAAAGCAGAGCAGAAATTAGCGCTGATGCATGGAATAGTTCAAGCTGGCCCCATATAATCGGCGCTTCTATTCCCTATCCAAAATGTCAAAATGAGAATGTTTGTAAACAAAAACAGGTTAAAATTATGGTAAAAAAACAACAATTCAAAACAATAACATACAACTGTCAAAATATTACAACCAGCTGCTTTACTTTTGAAATTCAGCTTGATCCGTAAATTCCTACAATTCCAATCGGACTTAGAGGTGCCATCTCTTTTTCGGCGGCGGGAACTACATTTTTCCATAAGGTGTCCCTACTTAGAGGGTTCTGTATACATTGTATTTACCCCTTAAACAATTTGTTTTCTATATTGCATAAATCAATAATTAATTCACTATTGCTTGTTTTGTGTCACTAAGTTATATATTACCAGCTCCTGATAACTAAATTAATAGGTGAAATCAGTACTCTCTGTTAGGGATTCACTATAACTAGGAGCTCTTTTAATCCTGGGTCACTCAAAATCTAGTGCACATTTTTTATTACGATGGAAGGTCTGCTTCAGATTCAAAGTCAATGGTAAAAGGCAATATATAAAAATAATATCGATCAGAAAAATATTTAATAAATATACAAGTCCTACAGTGAATTAATTTCCATCTTGACTCAATACTGAGCCATATTTGAACATAACAACATCATCTAGTGTCGCGAGCACGAAATACGGCGGGCGGCAAAAACTGGAAACACACTAAATCTTCTGCTAAAAGTCAGCTGAAAAGAGCAAATTAAATGTTTATGTTGAGCTGTCAACATCTTGTTTGTGTTTTTCGTGGACTTTACACTATGCAAGTTTTTGATGCAATATTTCATTAAAAGTTTTCTTTGTCCGTCTGCGATCCAAAACAGCATTGCCAACCGCAAGTGAGTCTTTCACCCGGAAACCCGAGCCCAAAACCTAAATTAATTTTCTAATTGGCTACCGAATAGGCCTACATGTAAAAAAAACTCTTATCATATAAAATCTTGTAAAAAAATAGTTGTAGGCTACAAAATTTACCTAAAACAAAAACAATTATGCTATCCTCATATACGAACAATTTTTCAAGCTTGTATGTTTATACGTTTGCTTGGTTGCACAATTATTTCAGCCATTCCAAGTTCCAAACGGGACAATTAGGCCATTGATTATCGACATCGACATTGACATTGATTGTCGATGTGGATAATCAATGGTAAGGCCATGTTTACAACTAGTTTATGGACTTTAAAAAATATTTAATCTGGTTTTCCAGGATATACTTCTGCTTGTGTGTCGATTTATAAATTACAATAATTTCTTCCCCTCCTTTGTTGAAACTTCAAACTCAAGCTCCTTCTCATACCTCACTACCTATAATATGTTATGTGTCTTGAAAACATTTCAAACACTTTATTTTTCTTGGAAAAATTAACAGTAGGCTAGTCTCGTACGGGACTCCACAAAATTACACGCCATCATAGTATTGATAAAATCTTTTATTATATTTGTAAAAGAGGATTTTAAAATATACAGAGCAATGAAAGATATATTTCTTAACAAATTAATGCTAATTTTAAATGTTTATCAATGATTACTTCAAGAAATATATTGAAGTTTTCTGGTTTGTATGGGACATTTGTAACGGTTCCGTACCGGACTTGTGTGAATGGAGGTTTCAAATCAAGTAATTTTTATGTTATAACATAATAGGGGTATTGTTATTTCATTAATACCAAATTAAGAAATTATTAGTAAGTAATTTGTGTTAAATTTTATTCAATCTACTCACATGATGTACAAAAATTATATTCTTAAAAGTAACTCGATTTAGGCTCAAAACTTGGGACAGATCAACGAATAGTTAGTTCATTTCTGAATATTTAGAATAGGATAGATCATTTCTGAGTCACTGCTATTCTTCTTAGAACGAAAAACACACTTGCAATGAGGGATGAACCCTTTTGCGCTCCCAGCATGACATCATTGACTATGGTAACACACTATTAATCGCCCTCCTTTCCCTGTCGGTACAGTACTTCCAATCCTCCACTCTTGTCCGAGTGTTGCCAGATAAACTTACTAGAGTGATTTTGACTCACCCAAGTTTCGTCGAGGTACACCCAGTCGTTAAGTATAGGTTCCTGCTTTAGCGAGTGCATTTTGCGCAAGAACCGCGCACAAGCGGCGACTACTCTCCATCAGAAATTTGCGTCCGTCGTTGGCTTTTTTGTACCTGAATCCTAGGGCACAAAAAACCGTCGAACAGAGCAGATACTACCAGTGTAGCCAATTAATTCTCTCTGGCTTGTGTTCCTTGCGGCCATTTTGAGCAGTTTGTAAATCTCCCCTGTCATAAAATCTCAAAACTGCCTCCCTCACTACGCCACAATCAGTCATTTATCAATGTGCGAATCGCTTCTCTCAGGACTCGGGAGTATAGTTTTCTAGGAGGTACACTACTTTCTCTTTTTATTTCTCGGGCACACCTTTGAACAGGCCGGAGACTAATTCCACACATTTTTTATGTCAGTTCTTGGCTTTTATTGAAGTCAATAGCTTCACGATTATTTTCGTCGGCTGAACTTTTTTGCAAAACTAAGAACGTTTGCAACCACATTTTTGATTTGTTACTTGAGGTCACTTTGGAAAATGCCCTGTAACCGTCGTTCCTTGGGCGGCTCAAACTGTATTTCTCCTGACTCCATGATGAAAACAAAACAAACCCGGCAAAATAAGAGAGAATGCAAAACAATAGGCTTAATGTTAATAGATTGCACACTGATTAAACAAAAACCGTTATATGTTAAAATTGACTGATTATGTAAATTAAGTGTTGAACAATTTATCACCAAAAATATAATATAATTTCGTAATTCGATGAATTAACTTATGAAATCTCCGAAAACAAACACAAACAAAACAAAAGATTACGTATCGTTACATTTTTATTTTTGTCTACAGCTGACAGTTATTATTGATTCCTGCTAGTCTGAATCTTGCACGAAATTAGAAGAATCTTGCATAAGAGCTTGCAGCAAAACTTTCATATGTAAACGTGTGCTTGTAAACTTACAATCATATGACTAATTGACAACCAAAATACTGCTGATTTCGCCAGCAGCGCCCTCACTCACCCGCCGTATTTCGTGCTCGCGACACTACTCTGACTGAAAATATATATGTGTACCCTTATTTTAAGCTAATTTACCTTGAGGCTTAATCATAAAATGACCCATTTTATGTGCCATATTGCCATATTCATTTTAAATAAAAAAAAATACAGATGGGGCTCTACTTTTGAAATAGGTGAGAGAGAAGTGAGTGGTGAGTCACTTGCCAAGTCACCTTTCAGCTGATGTTAGCATTGTTTAATCCAACAAATGACTTATCAATGTTTCAGGCAAGAGATCTGTCATACCAACAAACCAAATCTCTTTTTTAGTAGCTTTATTCTATCTGTTTAGGTATATTTATGAATAAAATTAGTTTTAGGTAATTTTATTAACTGTTCAAAGGCTGCCCAAACATATTAAAAAAATTAGAGTAAAAAGGTAAACATTACCTAATTGAAAAGGTTTTGCATGATTACTGATGTTATTTCCAGTTCTTAAGGAGAAGAAGAAGAAGGTTCTTCCCTGTCAACTCACGCAGCCTGTCGCTTGGTAAATAAAAAATGGGTGAATTGGTGATTTACTCAATGTATTAGATATCTATTACTGTACTCAAATTATCAATTATTAAGAATAAATGCACATTCAAATTATGCACACAGAAATCGTATATGTAAATTGATTAGGGATATTTTTCGTTTCATATGTATCTTCGTTTTACAATTTGAAGAAAATACCTAGACAGATGAGTGATTTACTCACTTCTCACCAATTTAAAAAATAGGGCCCCTAGTGCCTATTTTAATTTGTAAATCATATTTACATTTTTAACTTGAACTCTAAAAAGAGAATGTTGGTTTGTTTTGAATATTTTGGCCCAACAATTGAATTACCTTAAAAATCTCCATTAGATTATTGGGTAAGATTCCAGACACTAGATGTTATTTTTTTAGCAGCAGGGATTAAGTGTGCTATAGGTAGTGTGGGACAAGATGAAGCTTGAGTTTGAGGTTTCGAAAGAGGAGAAGAGGAAATCATCGATGACATTGGAATAAACAAAGCCATATGATTACGCTACTAGTCTGGTAGCTAAAAAATACTAAACAAAACAATATGTAGGTTGATATTAGAAACAATGTTTTGCTCTTTGAAATCAATAAACATGTGACATGATTTTGGTTTAGGTTTAGCACGACTAGACACCTGAAATTCTTAGTTGAAACAATTATACCTATCCATTTTTTCCTTCGTTAACATGGTTCCCATTTCAATCTTGAGAAATGATAATATTGGTTACAAAATCGGATAAGTTGTCAATTTAAACAAGTGATTTATCAGTGTTGGTTGGATAAATCTCCTGTAAATTATATCTTATTCACCTGCCTTCAGTCATTAGATTAACTAAGCAATAGTGAAATATTTTTTTAAATAACTTTTGTATAAAAATAAGCAACTACTAATTTTTTTTTACCAACAAAAGACTAACAAAATTGAGCCTATGGGTAGGCCTACATACAGGAAGGAGCAAGTACAGTCTGGAATCTCAAAATAAAAAAATAAATAAAAAATAGGTGGATTTGTGACTTACTTTACAGAGGAATTCCTCTAATTCGGCCATCTTTTAACAAAACATCGCTTAAGGATGAGAAAAACTACAATGCCTATGGGTTGAATAGAAGATTTATTTCTTCCAGTTTTGACCTATGTAGGACTTATCATTGCTTTACAAATTATTAGCTGTACTAAAAATAAAATAAAAATCACTTTTGATTTGATTGAGAAAACAATTGTAAATAAGCATGATCAAACTTACTTGCCAACTGCACCTTTTACTACCTTTTATTCTTGACATAACCCTTAATGGTAGACTTATGTGATCGTCTTTTGCTAAGTTGCTCAAAAATGGAACTAAATCTTTTGCTCCTGCCATTTAAGTGTGATCAAATCTAAGGCCGTTTAAGTCTTTTATAAAAAGTTACACCTATCTTTTATATATAATCAGCAAAAACATCCCATTCCTACAGCTTTTCAGACTAAGCAGATTTTTAGATTACTGAGACTCCATTCTCATAACAAGACAGTATTTAAACCATTCCAAATGAAAAGAAAAAACTGTAGGGGCATAAAAAACCCATCACACTGATAAAACAGTGATCAAAACTAGCTTTCATTTTTGTTTTCAAATGTTTCAGCTAGATCAAAACTGATAAAAGTAAATTTGTACCCTGTTGTTTATGATCATTACAGTTAAAAATTGAAACCCCATTAACCTATACCTTATTAATTTTATGTCCTTGAAATTAAATCAGCATGTCTTTGTCAGCTGGTCTCAGAAATTATAAAATTATCCTTCAATAATATTATGGTTTAAGTACACAGCCAGTACTGCATAATCAAAGGTGTAAAGAAAAAAGAAAGGTGTGAGCAGGGTCAGCTGGTGTGACGTAGTTGGGCTCATGCAAATACAGCTATTGTAGCGCTTGTGACGACCACAATACAAACCAGTTAATACAACTCAATCAAAATATTATGTATATGGTCTGTTCTGCTGTCAAACCGCTAGGTCCACTAGTTTCGTGAGCCCAACTACGTCATACCAGCTGACCCTGCACACACCTTTCTTTTTTCTTACACCATGCAGAACTGTACCCTCATCACATCTGATCAATACCTTTTCCGTTTTGTCATGACCAACATGTTGATTTTTGGCTTTACATACATCTTTGAATGGAGGCAGTGGCCTCAAAAGCCTCATTTCTAAATTTCTTGTCAAATTAACGCTATGACATCTGGCCCTCAGCATCGTCCTGGCAAGGCTTACTGGGGGCTAGGATTCAATGAGATAAGGAAATATATTTTACCTATAAAATATGGTAACAAGATGTTCACATGTATTGCTTATACTATGAATTTAAAAAATTATCAATTAAAAGTTAAGGTGTACAGAAATAAAAAGAAATATATTAACATCCACTATTTAAAAGACCGAAGAAATGTTGCCAGTCTCTAAAATCAAGATGAAGGCGACTAAATTGCAAAGTCTACCATCACAGTCTATTGCTCTCTATGGTTCATTGCTCTGGGATCTGAAAAAGAGATATATATAGGCATTTAGATAATAGGCAAGACGACTTCACAAATTTGAAAGTTTGGAGAATGTGTTTGGCAGAGTTTTAAAAAGATTATCCCTTCATACAAATGCATGAAATACAAAACTGTTTGGATGGTAATTTTGAACTGAATTGTTTAAAGCATGGTTTTTGTTTTGAATCTGATTTTTGTAGACACTTGCCATCACTGATTAGTGATTATAAAAACAAAACTGTAATGTGAAAGTTGTTTAAAAAAAATAAAAATCAAAACTTGAACTCATCATCACCACCAAAGAATTTCAAACAGAGGAATAGTTTAGTCCGAGAATGTTGCCCAAAACTAAAAGAAATGAAAATAATGATGACGAAACAAATTACATGAAAGTTATAATGAAATTTTTCCAGGAAACAGCGCTTTCTAAGCCTAAGATGCAACAGAAATACAATAATTTGCTTGTAGACCTACGTACTTTTAACAGGAGAGTGTGGTGCAGAATTTTTTCTTTGATTTGATATTACGAGATGCAATTAGTAAAATTTAGATTCAAAGCAATGCCATTTTGATTTGATGCAGTTACCAGCCAATCAGACTCAATATGAAATACCTTGATTGACAAAAATGTCCGTTAAAAGCAATTGCTCTTAATGGATGTGCGATCGCTTTGAACAGACATTTTCCATTTTCGCTTTTATCCAGTGATGACCGGTCATGGCTAAACATTGGAAATACTTTGTTATTGACCAAAACGAATTTTGGCATTTGCCAATTAAAGCAATCGCGCATATTTACCGATCGGGGCTTGACTGCGGAAATAAATTTGTGATTAATGAAAACGTTGGTTAAATTAAAAGCGATCACTTACGAGGTACTCAAAAGTTCCCGGAATGAATAATTGTAGACATATAGCGCGATCGCCAGTGGGAAATTTGTCTTGCAGTAGTTGGTACGACTCCTGGGGAGGAAATATCGGTAGTGGTGGCATAGCTGACTTGCCATAGTGCAGCATTGGAAAGCACTTTACATGTACCTGCAAGTCGACGTTGTCAGATTTTTGAATAATGGCTTTTCATGATCAGCGCACTAGGTGATGCTGATGAAGAAAATATTGGGGGATTTCTTCATCGCCTCTTGTCCATAAGCTTGAATTAACAACTCAAGAGTGTCACTGGGTGATTTTTAAAGTAAAACAAGAACAATGTTCGTGTGCTGTTCATGAAATGACATTTTTCAAAAATCCGACAACTTAGACTTGCAGGTACACGAAAAGGGCTTTCCAGTGCTGCACTACGGCAAGTCAGCTATGCCACCACTACCGATATGCCCTCCCAAGGAGGCGTACCAACTACTGCAAATTTACCGCTGGCGATCGCGCTATATGTATACAAAAATTCATTCCGGGAATTTTTGACTGTACCTCGTATAATAACTGGTCACAGTTTGACTGGAAATAACTTTGACGAAGACATCCCCTAAAAGGAACCGCACAAGACAGGGAAGATAACACTAATTTTACCTTAAAAATTAAATATACTTAGGAAGTTGTAGAAGTAACTCACTTAAGTAGGAGTCATTGTGCATTTCTCGTAGAATAGCATGTATGCAGCTGCCTGCAGTGCTTCTGCAAGCGTGGCATCTTTCACAGATTCATCCGAAGTTAAGTACCACCTAAAAAATTATAATTTCAAAATCAACATCATATGTTGAAAGTTGTAGTTTAACCTTAGTTGAAAAATTAATTTACTGAACTAAACAAACTCACTCACTATAAACTCAATTTACTGAAAGAGTGATTCAGCCTCTGCATTCAACAGGACATACCTAGCTATAAGTGCTAAGTAAACAGTTCACTAGCCTTAAATGTGTAATCCAACATTTTAAGAAATAAAATTAATAATGATGATGTCATTATAAATTCTTGGATGCTTGAATCAATAGGTCAAGCTCATTCATTCCGCTAGGAAAAATGTTTCTTGAATTCTTTCTAGGGAAGTAACAAAACTAATCAATAAAATAAAATCTGCTTTACTTTGTTGTAGTTCCTAACGGTTAGAAATGACTTCCTGTTTTAAAAAAAGGTAAATCTAAAAATTTTGTTTAACTTCACTTCATAATTACTGAAACGAGAAGAACACATTTAAATTGAAATGACATAAAACTCAATAAAGCTATAACAAATTCTATAAAGGTACTCATACAAACAACTTTGAATGATAATTGAACACATTAAACACACACACACACACACACACAAAGAACACATAAAAACACATGAACACTGCTATCATGTTGCAATAAAAAATAACATCAAAACAGCTTGATATAACGTAGAATACTTGTTTATAAACTTTATATATTTTCATACATTTTAAGACAAGAGACCTAAATTATCTCACTGGAAATTCATTTTTATTGTTTGGTTGTTGTTGGCAGGCCAGTATATAAGGCTTGGGGGCTCCACTGCAAGAAGCATCTTTGGGGCCCTATATTTTTTTCCAACAAAAAAGATTTAAAATGTTTACATTCAAAATGTATTCTAAAATGTCACTCGTGTTTCTTTCTTATAATGATTAATGGAGGAGTACTGATATGGATAATGATTTTCAAGAATTATAGCTATTAATACTAATCTTAAAATATATTACAGTAGGCTATGATTTATTCAAACTTGAGAGTAAATTTATAAAATCGAGTATTAGTTAAAAATTAAAAAAATTAATTAAAATTAATTGATATTACTTGAAAAATAAAAATAAATAAACATGCAAAGCAGATATTTACGCGAATAGTTATACTGATTAACCACAAAGATGTGTTGAATTAAAAAGTAGGGATGGGCGGATCCCGAAATTTCTGGACATTCTCAGGTTTTTTCGGGTAGTATTTTTTAATATGGAAAATTTTTGGATTGGGGTTGTTTTAAAGACTACAACCAAACCTCCCGATTATCCCAATCTGTAAAAAACCTTTTGCACCTATTTTCCAATCGCGGATAGGAGGCAAATACCTACGACTGTGCAATTATCACAATCGACCCTGAAAACATGTGTATCTGCCAGTCGCAGACGAATGGCAAATGTAGCTTTGCGAAACTCACAGGTGTGAAAAACAATGAAGTAGATAGTGAGGTAACTTTTAGGGCTTTCGAGAACTGGTTAAGATTTTTACCCTAGGAATTATAATATAAAATAGACTCATATTTAAGTGAATTCAATAGATGGATATATGTTAACATTGTGTTACCAAAAAGAAAAAGATCATCAACTTTGTCATCGATCTCAAGAACGTTAGTTGATGTTTGATCTTTACAGGAAAGAGCCCCCAAGCCGCCTGGCTGTCGGGGACTCCAGTACGGTGCACCGGCTGCACCAGCCTAGTTGAGGCTCTGGTTGTCGCTGTGGCTACACCAACTTTATAATACACAGTGTGGGGTCGTAAAGCTGGTAAACTAACGGAAATGGTGCTACTATCAAGAGGATAGGCCACTAAGTACACTTTTATGGGACAACAAAAACCATAAATTATATCTAAAATTTATAATATTATTTTAGACTTACCATTTTAGACTAAGCTTAAAACTAACTTTTACCAACTTTCAATTAACTAAGTCATGCAAGCTATATAATATTTTTTTCTGCTAGCAAAATAAGATGTTTAAATATCTATTAGCATACATTCAAACTAGGGCTAAATAAAATAAGTTAAGTGTTTACATGAAGATTGATATTAAATTTTAAACATGATTCTCTAAAACAATGATTTTTTACATTTAAAAACTTAGGGCTATTTATACCAGAGACTCGGGCTATTTATACAAGAGACTCATCCTCTTAGTTTACAGATGAGAATAAATTTAAGCCTTTGGCTGCCAAGAAAAATTTTAGATTTTGCTTTCATACTACCAATAAAACATCATGATTTAATTTTTAAACTGCCATGGTAAAAATGCTATGTCAGTTTGAGAACTGCCAGGATGAATCAGCTGATTTTGCAGTGAAATTCTGTTAAAAAACTGAATAATCGAATATTGCAGCAATCGATGTATTGAATCGAAAGATTAATTGATTATCTTTCAGGTTTTATAATGGAAAAAACTGTAACAGTAGTCGCTCATGGAATCGATTCGACGGCGATTCGAACGGAACGTTCTCATGACGAACGGCGATGCCGATCACACAAGCAGCTTGAAATATTGAACAGAGCCTTAGAAATAATAAAAAAAAAAAATAAAAAAATATTATAGCCGGAGATTTCAATATAAATATTTTACAAGATGCAAAAAACCAGTTTATTAAAAATGAGTTTAATAACGTCTTGAAAAGGTTCGGTTTTCGGTACCATGTGGACTTTCCTACTAGAATTACTGAAAAAACATCTTCAGCAATTGACAATTTCGTTTATAACATTGAAACTCTAAAAATTGAAGCTGAAGGCATTACACTTGTTTGTCGGATCACGATGCACAGGTATTAACATTGACAGGACTGGATAGAGAAAATAATGTAAATAGTTTTACAACTTATAACAGAAAGTTTACTGATGAAAATATGAATAAGTTTAAAAATTTGTTGGATCTAGAAAATTGGAATGAGGTTTACTATGCTTCTGTGGAATGTAAATATGATGTATTTTTTAGTACATTTATGTATTATTTCAACTTAGCATTTCCAAAGGTTGTGTAGAATTTTTAAGAATAAAAGTCCTTGGATTTGTGATTCACTTAGGGAAGAAAAAAAAGAAATCTCAAATAAAAAATAAAATGCTAGGTAAAATCGCACAGCAAAAAATAAGCATTATGTCAAAAAAGTTATTAAAATTAAAAAGAAATATTATAGTAATAAAATTCTTGAGTCAACTAATGTTAGTAAAGACAATTGGCAAATAATTCACCAGGAAACAGGTTTCAAGAAACAAAGGCCATAAAACATTACTTTAGAGAATAATGGTGCTGTTGTATCAAATCCTTTGCAGATAGCTGATTTATTTAATAGGTATTTTAAGGGTAGCTGAAACAAAAATCTGGAGGTCAAACTCAACCTGACATTCAAAGCAATGTGGCTGGAAATCTCATTGGACAAAAGCTATATTTTTTACCAGTCGAAGAAAAGGAAATTTTGAGAATAATTCAGAAATTGAAAAATAAGAATTCTAGTGGTTTTGATGAGGTACCTATTAAGGTAATTAAATTTGCTGATAAAAGTATTAGTAAAGTGCAGGTACATCTAATAAACTCATCTTTTATATCAAGCATTTTTCCCCAAAAATTAAAAATAGCAAAAATAAGCCCCATTTATAAAAAAATTGCCCTAAAGACCCATCAAATTACAGACCGTTGTCAGTTTTGCCCGTAATCTCTAAAATTTACGAGAAAGCAGTTTGCACAAGACTATTGTCCTTTTTTGGGAGGAATAATTTGCTGGAGAATAATCAGCACGGGTATAGAGTAGGTAAGTCGACAAAATCAGCAACAGTGGATTTCATGGAAGCGGTCATTGATGCCATAGTTAGGGGTGATAAATGCATAGGGATTTTTATGGACTTGCATAAAGCTTTTGATAGTGTGTGCCATGATTCTTTGTTTAAATTGTTTCATAAAAATTGCATCAGAGGAAAATCTTTTGATTGGTTAAAGTCATACTTAAGTAACAGAGTACAATTTGACCAAATTACTGATATCAATAATAATCATCTAACCAAAATAAATTCAAAAATAGAAATCATAAAATTTGGCGTTTTGGGGCCAATCTTATTTATCTTTTATATAAATGGATTACAAAATGTATTGGCAAATAAGTAGAGGTATGCGGATATCCGAAAACTCGGATCGGATTCGGATCGGATCGGATATCCGAATCCGACCCGAGGGTTTTATGATTATCCGGTAAGACTAACTAGATATCCGATTCTATCAGGTAGACTGCACATTTTGGGGTAAATTTTATAGAAGGATCAAATTTTAAAGTTTGGAAAGTCTTCCAAACAAAATAAGTCACTGCCGACGAAAGTACAATAGTGACAGAAAACATCGCGGAGCAAAAATGACGCTTTGAAATGTGACGGTTGCGATAGCGGTTAGAACAACGCCTCAACACGATGCGATTAAGTAGTGGTATGCATCAATCGATGTATTTCGGTTGCTGATATTGCGACTCATGATTAGATCGAGAATTCGAGATCGTTGTATACGATCAGAGTATTGCACAATACCCGACACGATAACAAACATTTTCTGAAGACAAATTCTTGTATCGTAGCATTAAATCAGTTGACAAATAATAATACATCCTTTATTAGTTCTGTCTCTATCAGTATCCGTTACCGACGAAACATCATCGATTGGTATGAGAGAGAATCGCAACCAAGACGAATCAGAGTTCGCCACTGTCCGCCCTACTCTCCAACAATCGTCAGTGACAGTGTCCAACAATCGTCTTCAATTGCCTAAATGAAATATCCCATAAATACCCCATAAATAAATAGTCGTGTTGATGTTTCGCACGACTATTTCAGGGGGGGTGTTTCTAAACGCGTTTCACGAATAATAGCTACTAATCACTAGTTACAAATCATCTCTATTGTATCCTTACGGTTTTGAAACGGAATCTTAGTATTACAAAATACAAAGTTAATTTTATTAATTCACCAACATCGTTTAGAAACAGCCCCCAGGCCGTAAATATCTTAAGCGGCCTGTTGATACGATAAAATAAAAAGCCTACAATAATTTTGGGCTGCCAAAGAGTTGGCCAACCTGTACATTTCATTGTTTGTCTTTTCATCTCACTTCGTTGTCGTTTTTTATTTTGAATGTCGCCGTCTGCTTAAAAACTGATTAGAACGTCTTTTCAATTAATTGCCAGATAACTTTATTTTTCAGTTAAGCAATTACCTACCTAGAAATTGAAAGTTGAAGATCCAAAATAAGTTTTTATTCTGCTGAAATATTAATCTTCGTCGAATTAAGCCTAGTCAAAGCCGGCTGGCCGTATTTTCAATACGTGATTAAAATGGACATTCTTAGATAACAGTACAATGCTGAGTTGACAACCTACGCCTGTGTAAATAATTAGTGAGTCTGCTTGTTGTTTGTTATATAAAACAAATAGACCTATGTTCTAATTAAAAGGCCAAGCTTTAATACTGAAACCTACAACAGTAGAAACTTATCTTTATATTTAGGTTAAGTTTTCTACTCAGACTTATTATTTTGTTTTTATAGTAGCCTATTATTGTAGTGAATCAAAATCTTGATTGTCAGGCATTAATGCATAAATAAAAATGTAAAGCTTTCTTAAAATATAAAGTGATTGGCGAAGCAAGTTTTACATTTAGGTCTTATTCTTTTGTCTAATCACATAGGCCTAGTCACTGATCAAATAAGGAAAAGAACAAAAAAACAAAAAAAAAACAAGAGGCCAAATAGTGAACAAATTTAGGTTTTATTGAAAAAGGAATTTTTAAGTTGCAAATCCTGAAATTGATTTAGGCCTAATAAGCTTATTCAATTAAATACTATCTATGCTTAAGGGGAATAAATACATTTCTTAATTCTTAACATATAATTAATTAGTTGTTGTACCTTTGCATCTTTAATAATTGACAATTGGCCTATATTGGAAACAATATATCACAATTATCAACAACTCAAGCATATCAAGGCAAACCTTGCCTTACACATAAGGATAATATGGTAGTTCCTTGCAATTACCTTAGGCTTATGAGAAAACTTAAATCTGCTCATTACGCCGCGCCATAAATATCCGAATCGGGTATTATCCGATCCGAACCTGTTGTTATCCGATCCGAACATAAGCTATCCGATCCGAATCCGATCCGATCCAAAAATTCACTATTCGCACACCTCTACAAATAAGATTTGTTCTCAATTGGTATTGTATGCTGACGATTCCAATTTAAAATCAGGAACTAATTATCAGGCATTGAGCAAACATCTGAGCTAGAGCTAAATCATATATTCAGTTTTTTTTTAAATTTGCTCAACCTAGATCTTAATTTTAATAAAACCAATTACATTACTTTCAGTGCACACAGAGATAAAAACCTAAGTCCGCCAAATATAGTTGTTGGTAATCAAATTATAGATGAGGTAGAGGAGACAAAATTTTTAGGGTTAATAGTAGATAGAAATTTCAATTGGGATTGGCATATAAACAAAGTTGTAAGTAAAGTTAATTCAGGAATTTTTGTGCTTAGGAGGTTATCTGAATTATCTGATTTGGCTACCTTAAAAACAATTTATTTTGGCTTAATTCAGTCTCAAATATCGTACAACATATGTGTGTATGGAGCCACCTCACACAAAAATTTAGAAAGAATATTAAAACTTCAAAAAAATGTATCAGGGTAATGCTAAGTTTAAATTTTAATAAACATATAAAAGATACATTTTGCAAATTAGAAATTTTAACTGTTTTTAGTTTATATATTTATGATTGCGTAATTTTCATAAAGGAGAACATGTCCTATGAGATGCTGTTGGACCACAGTCATGAGTATGACACTAGATTCAGAAATTACATTTTATTGGCTAAACATAAATTAGAATATTTCAATAAAAAAACTACTTATATGGGGGCTAAATGTCTTAACTCTTTGCCAAATTGTTTAAAAAATGAAAAAAGCTTAGCAAAATTTAAGTTAAAGTTTAAAGAATTGTTAATACAGAATCCGTCTTATTCTTTGGGTGAATTTTTTACAAAAATGACAAATGTTCATTAAATGGTATTTATTTTGAATATATATTTTTTCATATTAAAATTACTTATATGCAATGTTTTAGTTTTAATTTTGTTTAGTATGTATACAAAAAGGATGACGCCATTCATGTACTTTGATTGTACAATTCTTGACGAATAAAGATATTTTGACTATTGACTATTGACTATTGACTGCCAGTTCTCGCGATGTAATACAAAGCCGTTATAGTCTTGGCAGTCAAAGGGATATAACAGTCAAACTTAGCAGCTATTTTCAACCAGTGAGCTGCAGGTCCTCCGAATACATATTTTTGTAAATGTAATTAACAAGATTTTAATTTATTTCAACATTATACTGTACTTTTAAAGTCCAATATTTTATGTACAACCAATCGACAACATAACAAAAGCAACTTATACACAAGTAATTACAATTTAATGACAAAAATGGGATAGTGTCCCACAAGAAAACAAACCTTAGAAATCGCTGCGTTTAAGGTCCACTATTGAATAAAATATGAATGACGCCAACGAAAGCACATACAGGGTGTCTACCAAATTTTCCAAATGAAATTCCCGACTGTATCTCGACTTTTCATTACCATTTGAATAAAAATCCTGAACAAAAAATCCAGCATCGTTCCCTTTTCCAAAGCATTTCCTGACTCAAGATCTCAGTTTAGTTTAGTCTTGCTTAAAATAATTTGCTCAATGTTTATTCACAGCCACTCTAAGTAGTGTAGTTTGGCCTTGGTTATTCGCCATTTATTGGAAGAATAGAAAATGTATTTATTATGTTTTAATCCCTTTCTGTAATCAGAAGCACGAGATTAGGCGAGTGGCAAAAACTGTGAACTCACCAAATCGTATACCAAGTCTCAGCTAAAAAGAGTTCAGCTGAAACGTTTTTGTTGAACTATAAAAATTTGTGTTATTCAGGGTCTTTTACGTACAAAACTACTAATTGGTTTAAACAATTCATAATTCGTGGGGCAATTCCTTGCGAAGCTAGGCACAAGCGTGGACAGAAGTCGACAGACAGCATAGCATGATCTAGACACAATCTGCGAAGGTGGCCGCCCGCGACGACTCTGTTTCTATGGCAACAGCCATCAGAGGCCTCCATCCTGCAATACCTTGTTTTGAAGGCTACGTAGTTCCAAATTATTTGAAAACATTCTAACCGAGAACTTGGCAAAAGAATACAACTGATACTTTATGAAATTGAGAAAAAATGTGTCTAATAATTGTTGAGACTTTATTTCGCCGTTTTTGTCCCTCTAATCTTGATTTTTTTACATTTAGATTTTTCCCGACCTGAGTCCGAAATTCATTACTTTTTCACAATTATTCCCGACCTTAAAAAATCCTCGACTTTTTCCCGAATTCCCGACTGGTAGACACCCTGACATGTGAAAAACTCAACAGTTTTTCAAGGCATTTTATTTGCAATGTCGAAAATAATAAGACATGGCCAAGCAGCTTAGTACCTGTCAGACCTGTGTCGTGTGCCGGACTGCAGGGGCCCGCGGCGGTACGTGACGAAGTGTCCGCTGTCCACCGACCCGCAGTGCACCACCACCGCCTTCAGCCTGTATATGTGGTTCCACGACCTGGCACAGCACAACACGCCTGCGATTAGTGTTCCATCAATGACAGTCATTAGTGTCGACCAATTTCAAATTAATATTGATATTGGCAATTTCTTTTAGTTTGTGCTGAAGAGTTTATTCAAAAAGACATCCTTTGTTCCAAAACAAAGGAACATAATTTTCAGCATGTACTTTATCACAATTACAATACAAAGTAAACTTATTATTAATGATAAAGTTTAGTGTGGTAAAAGTTTAATGAGTTCATTCATAATGAATTTTGAATTATAAACGGTAGTTGTTGCTTTCATCACCGATCAAGAAATAATACAGACTGGCAACCCAATGCATTTTTTGGGCAATTTTGCTCAACTTCAATTCCAATGAATCTGAGCAATGATATAATATCAATGTTATTGCCTATTAGTGGACCATATAAGCTCATAAATATTATCATAATTTTAAAATTCGGGCGCCGGCATTAGATCGAAAGTCATTAGATCGAATGGCACTGGATCGACACTTTTGTCGGTCCAGTGCCCTGTCGATCTAATGCCTGTCGGAACAGTGCCTTTCGATCTAGTGACTGTTGATAAAGTGCCTTTCGATCTAATGACTTTATTTTGTGTCGGTCCAGTGCCGAGATATATGCAACTTAATAAGATATATCTGTATTAAGTTTGGAAAATCGTGATTATTTTAAAACTATAGTAAACAAATTTTCGTCTTTTGAAAGTTTTAACGTCGAACGGCACTGGACCGACAAGCATTGTTTCGAAAGACGCTGCATCGACAGTCGCTAGATCGAAAGGCACTGCATCGACAGTCACTAGATCGAACGGCACTGGATCGACAGTCACTAGATCGAAAGGCACTGCATCGACAGCCACTAGATCGAAAGGTGCTGCTCCTACAGTTATACTTCTTAATTCAGTGTGATATGAATAAGTAATTATAACACAAGTTTACCTTGTTTTAAACGCCCGTAAAACAACCATGAGGGTTGAATAGTAGGCACAGAATAATCTTTATTGTGTGCTCGCTGGGGTTGAGACTTCCGATCGCGAGTAAACGACGCCCATGGTAGGCCAAATAGTTTGAAATAATTACAAAGGTTATCTCCTTAATATAGCACTCGCTTATCCTGCCCGGGCATAGGCGACATTACCATAATTATAAATTAATAGAAATAAAAACTAGCTTTTTTACTGCGAGGAAAAATAACGGGGGTATTATTAGGCTGGTTTTTTAAGTACTGAAATATTGGTGACATTTTGATCACACTGAAGTAGTTTACTCCGAATAAAAAAATAATATCACGAATGGCATTGTTTTGACACACATATTCCAACAGCACTAGATCGACAGGCATTAGATCGAAAGGCACTGCATCGACAGTCACTGGATCGAACGGCACTGTATCGACAGGCATTAGATCGAAAGGCAATGCACCGACAGTCACTAGATCGAACGGCACTGGATCGACAGGCATTAGATCGAAAGGCACTGGACCAACAGGCATTAGATCGAAATGCACTGTTCCGACAGTGTCGGAGTTATGCCTGTCGGTGTGCAGTGCCTTTCAATCTAATGCCTATCGGTCCAGTGCCTTTCGATCCAGTGACTGTCGGTGCAGTGCCTGTAGATCTAATGACTTTATTTTGTGTCGGTCCAGTGCCTTTCGATCTAATGACTTTCGATGCAATGACCGGATCTCTTTAAAATTTACTAGTAAAAAATAAATGCCTTAGTAATACTTAAGAATGAACCCATTAGATACACGGGCACACTTTAACCTATATCCACAATAGCTTTCTTTACAAGCAGACCACAAGGAATATTAAAATATTAAGTTCATGCACACCCTGGTAATCTCTGGGTGCTGATCTTTGATATGAGCAATCAAAGATGGAAGAAAGAGCCAGATGGGGTGACAATCATATGTTATTTAAGTATAAACCACTTAAAAATATTTTTTAACAGAAACCATAGGCTCACCCAGTCCTACAGGGTAAGGCCTTTGGTCTGGAAGGCTCAGCATCTTCTTCAGCTGGTTTACCTTCTTCTTTTAACTGAAAATAAGGCATGAACATATGACATATGCAATACCTACAAAAAAAAATAGTGAGAGATTTATCATGGCAATAATCCATGTATCACTTTTTCGGTAAACTTGATTTTTTTATTTTTCCTCAAACAAACTCTTAATTGCAACCAATGCACCTCAAAACAAATGTTAGGTTTAGTGATGTGTTACTGTCACTTTCTTTAAGTTTTTGTCAGTTCCAGTTCTTCAAAGGGATTTGTTCTCGGTCCCAGTAATTTCAGAGGGGCATTATTTTTTCCATATATGTATGTATAATGGAAAACATTTGAATATGATATCTTCAATCTTTTCCAAATACTCATGATTTCAATCAAATACTGTTTTTTCACTTGTTATTTCCAATAAAAAAATTGACTCCAAATTGTTTGAAAATTATAATGCTAACGTGAATGTCACTTATTACGTTAAAAAAAAATTACTTAGTAAAAACAATTATTTTTACATAGAGGGCAGACATTTCACATCCATTAAATAAAAAAAATCTAACATACTACTGAAAACACTAAAAAATAAAAACAATAAATTAATTAGTTGATCATGGCGTGCATACTTAATTGCAGTAAGAATTGACCAATTGTTTTTTTTTTGTTTTGGTTTTAAATTTCATCAGTTGACAGAAAAAACAATGTATATTTTTAACCAGTTTTTGCACTCATGTGTTTCTACATGTAATCTTTATTCTTCAAAAAGTAGCATGTGATATTAGCAACATATGAAATTTTTTATATTTTGTTGTTATTCCATCACCAAAATAGCAACTCATAAGACTAATATTAATTTTATTTTGAAATTTTAAATTCAATTTTCTCTGTATCTAAAATACTAATAGGGGTGGGCGAGTAGTGGATTTTAAATTCGGGTCGAGTCGAGTCGAGTATTCAGCCAACTACTCGAGTATCGAGTCGAGTAGTTGTTTGTAAAAAGTGATGAAATGTTCATTTTTTTGAAGTAATTAGGTCTTCGAATTACAATTAATTAAAATATATTATCCGTTTGATTTATCAAATTGGTCCACTTTATTTAAGCTAATCTTTTTTTGATTTTGCTTTTAATACCTCTACATTGCATAAACCCTACTTTAAAATTAATAACTATACTAAATCACTTAAAATAACAATAACTAAATGTAAGAAGATCACAAAATAAATGTATGTAAAATATGCATAGTTGTAAAATTTAAACAGTCATAAGAATATTTATTAGCCTATTACTTTTAAGCTATCAACAACAGGTTTGATTTTTTCCTAAAATTAATTGTTACATTTGTAATTAATACCTTAGCCAAGAAATTGTGGAAGAAAGAATTAAAAACAAGATCAGGGAGGAAAGCTACAAATGCCCAGTTATTTGTTTACTTCTAAACCCAACCCTACCCTCTTGCCTTACGTTGATCTATTGTTTTTTGACATCCAGTCACTCGAGCACAGTGACACAGCTGCGATCAGATAAGAATAAGATATCCCACAATACAAAAATTACAAAACCTGAAAACTAAACTAATTTTTAAGTAAACCAATTAACTCCACAATTTTCTTCTCATTTTTACGAATCAAATGAAGCAGAAATGAAGGCTGTGTGTCATTCAAAAGATACACTATAAATACAAATTTGAAGTTGTAAAGTGCAAGGTCAGAGCTAAATATAGCTATAAGTTTTCAATATCTGGATTCAGAGAGATTGTATTTCTAAATAACTGTTGAAATCCATTCTTCTATGAGTTAATGAAATATTGTTGAGGTTATTGTTATGAAAATACTCAAATAATGTTGAGGTTCACTCTCAAATAATGAACTTCTTAAAGAACGTAATGTTTTAAGAAGTAGCTTTGTTGATGAGGATGAAGTCATAATTGGCCTAAAAAATCCTTCAGCTAAGGATTTGATGATATCCCTGGTGCTCCTGAAGAAAATCAGATTAGTTATTTCAAAACCAATAGCCCATTTAATTAATTCTTCATTTATTTCTGGAATTTTCCCCCATAAATTAAAATTCACTAAATTAAAACCTATTTTCAAAAATGGCAATCGTCTTGAAGTGTCAAACTATAGACCCATTGCCTTGCTGCCCTCAATATCAAAAATTTTTGAAAGAGCCATGTATAATCAACTGGCCACTTGAAGACTGCCAACATGGTTTCCGTCCTGGCCGATCAGTTATAACAACCGCAGCTACTATTTTATTGAATCTGTAATTGATAGTTTAGATAAAAACTATCTGTAGGTTTATTAAAAAAAAGGCCGTAGGTTTATTCATGGATTTGAGCTGATTCTGTCAACCATCAGTTATTATTGTCAAAATTAAGCAGGGCCGGATTTAAGCATAGGCGCCATAGGCGCGCGCCTAGGGGCCCGCACCACAAGAGGGCCCGCGCCACACAAAAATATATTAAAATAATTTTTTTTAATCCAGGAATTATCGTTGTTGGGTACTCAATAAACCTCGACCAAGAATTAAAAAAATAATTATTATAATCCTAATTAAACGTGAAACATGATCAACGTAATTTAAGTATTTAAATACGAGTGGCAGATAGCTCAAAAGATATAACATCAAGTCCACGGTCAGCTGTTGCGGATGTAATTACCAATGTCGCCGCTTTGTAGGCAGCAAAATTCTCAAAGTGGTGACGGGGGCAAGGTTTGTAGTGGTGAAGAGAAGAGAATAATAATAGTGATCAGGTTATCTCAGTCGAAAATGTAAACAAATTGTGACGTCTTTTGAGGACCGGAAACATAACCTGCAGCTAGGACAAAAATGAATGTTAGCCAATCAGAGGAAAAATATTCCTGACACCTCATTTAAGCTATATTTTACCCAATAGGCTAATAGAGCTTGCAGTACCGGATATGAGTCTACGATTGAAGTCACAAATTTTAGTGCCATAGGGGAGTTAGACAACATGACAGGATAATAATATTCATGGAAGTAAATTCAGCATTTTACTGGGGGTGGGGGGGGCAAGATTTTCAGACCTCTGCTCTAAAGCTCAATTTTAACCCTCCTCCCCTTTAAAATGTGTTAGACACTGTTTCGTTGAAAAATCTTTGCCATGACGGCCGTGAAAGGTCCGAGAGATTTATCGAATGCCATGCATTGTTCCGAAAGTCATAACTAGGAAATAAGGCATACCTCCGAAATAAAATATGTATTTTTACGGCATAGTTCCGAAGGGCGAAACTCCGAAATTCATAATTTCGAGAGCCACAGCTCCGAAAGCATATTTCCGACAAAGCAGATCTCCGAAAGTCTTTACTCCTAGTTGTTTCGGAACAGTGTCCTTCGGAGATATGATTTTCGAAGTAGTGTTCTTTCGGAGATATGCTTTTTTGACCATTTATTTATTTTCTACTAACCTTTGGAAATTTTTCTTATTTGTAACTTTATAATGTGTTTTCAAGAGCACAATTCCGAAAGGCACCACCCCGAAAGTTATAACTCCGAAAAAGCAAAACTCCAAAAATCATATCTCCAAAAGAACACTACTCCGAAAGCATATCTCCGAAGTGAGCATAACTCCGAAAGAATATCTCCGAAAGAGCAAAACCGATTTGGTATTTTAACAACACTCTAACAAATCGGCCGTAGAGTTTGCTTAGGCGTCGAGGCGTCACTCAGTATGTCGTATTCCTGAAAGGCACAACTCCGACAGTCATAACTCCGAAAGAGCAAAAATCTGCAAGCATATCTCCGAAAGAGCACAACTCAGAAAGTCATAATTCCGAAGGACACTGTTCCGAAACAACTCGGATTAAAGACCTTCGAAGATCTGCTTTGTCGGAAATATGCTTTCGGAACTGTGCCTTTTGGAGTTATTACTTTCGGAGTAGTGTGTTTCGGAATTATGCCTCTAAAATACGTTTGAAAGTTAGAAATGAGATCAATGCCGAGAAGTTATAAATACATTATTAGAAAAGCATATCTCCTAAAAGTCACTATTCTGAAAGCACAACTCCGAAATAGCACTACTCCGAAAGCATAACTCCGATAGAGCACCATTACGAAAAAGTTTTCGGAGATATGCCTTTCGGAGTTATGATTTTCGGAGCAATGAGGGCTTCCGAGATTTACCGACAGCAATACGACCGACGTTCGAAGGTTACGATATAGCCTAGCCTAACCAAAAGCTGTTTGTTATTGCTATAATGTGACCGAGAAATCTGTTAGCCGATGTAAACTTAAAGCAGGGTGTCCGCCAGATTTCACATATTAAATTTCCAACTTTTTTTACTTTTCCCGACCATTAAAAAAACCGACCAGTAAAATTAGTAATTTAGCTTTTAAATCAAACACATTGTAATAGTTCACAAACATTTACATTTAAATTTCATAAATGAACACCCATATAAATAAACAAACACACAGCTTAATAATTATTTGTATATAATATGTCAACCTAGTATATCACTCAGTTAATATAAATTATTTGATAATGTTATTTTCCTAAAATCATTCATTAATTTATTACCATCTACCATAAAAATTTTAGATAAGTTAAGTTAGATCAGCTGTATTCATAATTTAATATAATTTATATTTATGGGTCAGGGAACGCTATCTCAAATTATCTATTTTATATAGCATGTTTTTCAAAATTTGATCTCTAATAATTCAGTGAAGTGTTTACCAAAGACCAAGTTAGTGAACCATGTGTTACATTGTTAAAGTGAAAAGTGGAACCATTGTAAAGGACTCCAGCTTCTATTCCAGAGAGAGATGGCCAAGTGTTAACTTCATTGTACCTGGACCTCGTTCCAATTTTAAATTTCATCCCCCTTAATTAGTAGATTTTTTTTTTTGGTTAGCCAGCGGTAAACCTGATCTTAGTTGATTCCCCTTTCAGTGGCCAAATTTATCTATCTGAAGAAAAGATCAGGGTGAAGAGATAAACTCTTGGTAAGACCAATCCAAAATTTACTTCACCAACCATTGTTGAAGAGGAACAGACTTTCAAACAAAGACTTGATTTAATTAAATATAAAAAGAGATCAGAATTGGCAATTTATATTATTATCAAAATTATTTATTCTATTTAAAAGTATTTATGATTGTGATATTCAAACAAATTAATTTTTCAATGTCATGCCCGCACGATTCCCAGAACCCTATGTGAAGAGATCATGCTTCTCAAGAACTGAGCTAATGCCCTTAAATTGTACCATATTAATCCAATTAGCATAAGTAATTTTATCTAACCCCATCCACTGTAATAATCCTTGTACGTCCCCCTAGAGTTCAATTTTGATATTCATATTTATTGTTATTGTTGAATAAATAATAGTTTTGTAACAGATTACCATTCTTTTATTTCAAATTTAAATATTAAATAGGCTAGTATCACACTAATTATAATGACGCCATCTTGAACAATAATAATTAATTAGAATTAAGAAGAAAATATAAGAGTCACCTACCTGTACTTATAATTAAAGATATTTATTTATTTATTTATATTTACAAACCAAAAAGGCTGAGTTGTAATTGGCGCCGCAACGTAAGGGCATTGACAATGAAAAGTTAATGATCGCAGACATTATTTGAGATAGCAAGAAGATAATTTTGTAGGAGATAGCCTAGATTAAGACTCATCTCACCTCATTTAGATATAAGTATAATATCCAATTTATTGTATAATAATCCTAATTGCGTGCTTACTACCTCAATATGGGCGACGAACATAAATACCATTTAAGATCAACCGACAAACCTAAAGTTTCAACGACGCAGTCCGAGCAGACAAGTTTTGTTTTATTCGGCAATAACACGGAACCAATAAATGTACACCGCGAATCGGACAGTGACCCGTCAGTGAACAAAGAAAACATTGTTTCGGTAGGCGACTCAAATAATTCCGACAACGCGAGTGATTCTAATAATGAGACAACAATTTCGGCCGTGAGTGAAATGTCAGAACGTTCCGCCATTTTGTCCCAGCCGGCGTCTCCCACTTCAACACCAACGCCAACCTCAATCAGTGCTACCACTACTTCCGCGGCGATTTCCCCCGCTACATCGTCATTGAGCGAAATATACCGAACGGAACAACCAATCAGAACGCTAGTTTCTTTGACGAGCGACACAAGTACCGTCCCTCCTGTGCTGATTCCAGACCATACTCGTACTGAATCAGCTGTCGACAGTGTCGACCCACTCGTACAAATAGCAGCGGCGATCAATGCACTTAGAACCGACATGAATGAAATTAAATCGAGCAATGCTGCGATTAAAACTGACATGAATGCGCTTAAAACCGAGTTAAGAAATGAAATTAAAGCCGATATGAACGCAATCAAATCTGATATTAAAATACAACATGCAAACTTAAGATCTGAATTTCAAAATCACTCTGCCCGGGTCGAAAATCAAATTCAGCAAATTCACAATGAACAGTCAAATCTTAAAACTGACATAAATCAACTTAAAATTCTTCAGGAAAATTTGGCTAAGGAAGTCGATCAAATTGATACTAAATTAGAACAAGGGGAATACAAAATCAGAGAAAATTTAATACAAGACCTCATTCAACATAAACAGGAGGTTAGTCAAATCATCGTATCAGAAAATTGTAAAACCCAATTAAAAATCACTGAACAAATTAAACAGATTCAATTAGAGACACACAGGGAGGTAGAAAACATTTGTAAGGAAAATTATACACAAATCAAAGAACAAGTAACAGCTGAAATCAACCAAGTCAAATTAGAACTGAACCCAAACATTAAATCCAATGAATACCAAATTGCGAAATTGGCTGAGTCCGTGGAGGCGTGTCATAAGAAAATATTAGAAATACCTACTACACCCAACATTCAAACAACACAAGCGCCCGTCCCTATTAATATTGTGTGTAACGGCAGATCGACATTAACACCGGAAATGACCCACCCAAAATTTAATGGAAAGACACATAATTCCCAGGAATTTCTAAACAAACTTAAGAAATATTATGAGAAAAACCTACAGTTAAATCCAGAAAATAATAGTGCGGAAAGCCTAGTTGATCTCATTGAAATGTGCCTAGAAGGACATGCCTCAAAGTGGTTCAATTTAATCAAAACTGATATTCACACATGGGATGATTTTCAACATATGTTTGAATCGAAATATTGGAACCGAGATATCCAAAGAGGCGTCAAACAACGGATCGAAAATGAACGATATCGGCCAAATGGTTATCTGAACCGATCAGAGTATTTTATAGAGCGGGTGTTGACCCTTAAATCGCTAAACCCTCCCCTGGACGAAAAAGAAATCCTCGATTGCCTATCAAACCACTTTGGAGACATAATCCAAGATGCCTATAGAGTTCAAAATATTCAGACGGTCTGCGATTTTGAAGCTCTACTCCAGAGAGAAGATCTGCGAGAACAAGCAAGGTCACCTAACCATCAAAGGAACGAAAACCATAAACATAAAAAGGAAAATACACCTGAGGAAAATCATGTAAATAGAAACCACCACCAACACGGTAGAAAAGGTCATAACCAACACTACAATGAAAGAAACACGGACAATCGAGCGTACACACCTAAGTACCACCCGTACAATCGGAGACATGAGAATCACCTCCACCACGATAATCGGTACCAAAGAGACGACCGACGCCATCGATTTGGAAACGATTACCGTGACCTAAGACAGTTTCCCAATCTACCATCAAACCAACCGCCGTCTGAAGAGAGAAGACCACTGCCTAGATACCACCCGACACAAGAACAAAACCAGGTGTGCGCTGCCATTATTGAGGAGAACGCAAACCTAGTGCCAGAGGAAAATAATCAGGATTTAAACTGAGAGGCACTGATGATGGTGGTGACCTCATTCTCCATGTAAATAGCTCAAATCAGAAGAACACATCTTCAGTGCAAAATAAGAAAGAAGTCGGACATAAGAGGTCAATTGAAATTGTAAATAATGTAAATAACATGCATAATGAATCAGATACCAATAGTTTAACTTTGAGCAATATTTATTGTGATCGGGAGTTTTTATTTGAAGAAGAAACAGAACAAAATACTCATACGACTATATCGCAAAAATGCCCCGAAATAAGAATAAAGATCAAAAGCAAAGAAGTTACAGCTCTCATTGATACAGGTTCTAACATTACATGTCTAGCAGAAGATTGGTACATATCAAATCGGAGTGAATTAGGAAAAATAGAAGAATTACCAGTAAATAATATGCACATTAGAACAGCAACCAATGAAAAATCCCGGAAAATTTCAAAAATCGTAATGATTCCTATTACCATTGGTCAACAAACTATATTAACACAAATGCTCGTAGTACCAAAACTAATACAATCAGTAATCATCGGGATAGATACACTTAGTGCCTGGAAGATGAAGATAAATTTTGAAAAGGGTGAAATGCATATGAATATTAATGATACAGATTTAGTAATTCAATTCAATAACACAAATCGAGCTGGAATTTTATGCCATATAATCACTAATGATAAAAATGTGGATAATTTAGAAGATTACTGCTGCAATGAAGATCCATACGAAGAGTGTTATTATATTGAAGAAACAAACCCCAGAACATCATGTGAATTATCCCCTGAAATAATTACAGAATCCCTCAAAAATAATTTAAATCTAAATAGTATTCAAAAACAACAATTAACTGATTTGTTATTGGACTTTCAAGATGTATTCTCCGACCAACCTGGGTTATGTAACAAATACCAGCATGTATTAAGAGTCGAAAATCCTCAAAATTTTAAATGTCATACTTACCCAGTACCATTAGCACACCAAGACGCAGTCATGCGAGAAATAAGGGAAATGGAACGCCTAGGGATCATAGAGCGAAGCAACAGCACTTTTATAAACCCAATTATCCCGGTCGTCAAGAAAACTGGTGAAATAAGACTTTGTTTGGATGCTAGAAAAGCGAACGAAATTATTATTCCAGATTACGAATGCAATAGAAGTGTCAATGAATTATTAGCAAAATGTCAAGGTGCAAAATTTATCAGTAGTATCGATCTAACTTCATCATATTGGCAAGTTCCACTATCTGAAGAATCGAGAAAATACACAGCATTCCAGTTCCGAGGAAAGACCTACCACTACAAAGTTACACCATTTGGAATCAACACATCTCAGGCAGCATTAGTAAGGGCATTGGACAAAGTTTTCGATGAGGAAGTAGAAAAATTCACCTTAATTTATGTAGACGACATTTGTATAGTTTCACCCGACTTCCAAACACACTTAAAACATTTGAGGTATATTTTCAATAAATTAGCTGAAGCAAATATGACGATAAAGTTTTTAAAATCAAAATTTTGTCAAAGTTCAGTTCCGTTCTTGGGGTACACATTAACAGAAACCGGTTTGGAGATGGACCAGGAGCGGGTCAAACCAATCCTCGATTTCCCCACACCTAAAAATAGGACACAGTTAAAATCATTTTTGGGATGCATTAACTATTATAATAAATTTATTGACAAGTATTCAGAAACAATCCAACCCTTACTACGCCTCACCTCAAAGAAACAAAAATTTATCTGGACCGAAGAAGATGATAAAACTTTTCAAAGAGTTAAGAACCTATTTCTAAAAATGAATGTTCTTCACCATCCAGACCATACGAAGCCCTTCTACCTACAAACGGATGCATCAGATTTTTCGATAGGCGGACATTTATTTCAATACCGAGATAATGGAGACAAAGCAGCAATTATGTTTTTATCACGGACACTGCAGCCAGCAGAGCAAAGATATACGACCACTGAAAAAGAATTACTCGCCATCATCTATTGTTTACAGAAAACACGGTATATAATATTGGGCTCAAAATTAAACATCATAACTGACCATCATGCATTAACATTTCTAAAAACCTGTAAACTCTTGAATAATAGATTAACAAGGTGGGCATTGGCGATTCAAGAGTACAATTTCACGATCCATCACTGTAAAGGAGCCGATAATTCGACAGCCGACGCCCTGAGCAGAATAAGTTACCCAGTTGAAGAGAACCAGGAAACATCTCAGAGAGAATTAATTATCAATTATATTAGAAGAATTCCAGACCCTAGACTACAAGAAGATCTCCGAAACATTGGGAAATTACAGTCACAAGATCCCCGCCTTCAAGAGATTCGTCAAATATTATTAATACCCCAAGATACACCTGAACACACAAAAATCAAACAATCATATAAATTACACCAGGAAATACTATACCAAAAACACCTTAATAAATGGCTCATAGTAGTACCAGAAACCATCATAAATCGCCTTATTTGGGAGTGTCATTGCTACTACCTCCATTGCGGGTCTAAGAAATGTTTTGATTTACTCAGAGAATGTTTCATTTTCAAGAACATGAATCGAAGAATCCGGCAATACCTGGCATCCTGTGACTCGTGCCAACGGTGCAAAAATGATACTCATCCACCAAGAGGTTTCGCTCAAGGTATCAGTTGTAATCAGAAGAACGAACAGTTAGCTATCGACATTATAGGTCCTTTGCCGCCTGGCCGAGGAAATGTGAAATTCATGTTAATTGTCCTGGACATTTTCACTAAATTTATCAAATTATACCCAATGCAGCGTGCCACCACACAAACCATACTAAATAAATTGTTTAACCGACACTTTATAGAACATGGAATACCCCAGAGGATCCAAAGTGATAACGGTACGCAATTTAAGAGCCACAAATGGATAAGAAAGTTAGAAGAAAACAATATTATTCCAATATTTAACCCTGTGTACCATCCCCAATTTAATATGGCCGAAAGACCTATTAAAGAAGTGAAGCGCTGCTTAAGAACATACTGCTCAAGACAACACAGAAAATGGGCTCAGTGTATAACAGAAATTAATGAATACTTGAACGAAATTCCTCACGAAACTACAGGATTCAGTCCGAATGAACTACAGTTAGGAAGAAAAGATTTCAGGTTCTGGGAACGATATGTGGAAAACCCATTTTCAGAAGATGTCCCACTAGAACAGAAGATATTCCTCGCCTCCCAACGGATCCGAGAAAAGAAGGGAACACGAGCAAGAAGAGCTAACCGCGGTGTATTACCAACATTATTCAATTTAAACGATTTGGTATTGGTCAAAAATCATCAACTATCAAATGCAGCATTTGGAGAAACAGCCAAACTATTCGCCATATACGAAGGACCGTACCGCATCTCAAGTATCCTGGGACATTCGACTTATTTTGTACAAAAGTTAAATGAAGAACAAGAGTTTGGACCCTACCATGTAACTGCTCTTAGAAAATATATAACGCCAAACCGAGATCAACAATAAATACAGTGTAAATAGTGTTATTAACAGTTATATAAACATTTGGACAATACACGGACAACTAATTAAAAGTTGTAGATTAATTTGTTTATTTATGGATTGAGGGGATAAAAGACTCCAGTAAATATAAACAATAGTGTAATAAATGTTGAACAGTGAAACAAAATTTGAAATAAGTGAAGTGCGCGTGGACAGTATTAGGACCTGAAGTTATGATTGTAAATATTAGGTCATATAATCCATTTAGTTTTAAGAAATCATCATTTTAAATTATAAATAAATATTTTATCATTTAGTATAGTTTTGTAAATATTTGTTCCTATTATTATCGAGTTTTCATTAATTTCAATTCTTTAAATTAATTCAACTCTGAGGGGATATTGTAATAGTTCACAAACATTTACATTTAAATTTCATAAATGAACACCCATATAAATAAACAAACACACAGCTTAATAATTATTTGTATATAATATGTCAACCTAGTATATCACTCAGTTAATATAAATTATTTGATAATGTTATTTTCCTAAAATCATTCATTAATTTATTACCATCTACCATAAAAATTTTAGATAAGTTAAGTTAGATCAGCTGTATTCATAATTTAATATAATTTATATTTATGGGTCAGGGAACGCTATCTCAAATTATCTATTTTATATAGCATGTTTTTCAAAATTTGATCTCTAATAATTCAGTGAAGTGTTTACCAAAGACCAAGTTAGTGAACCATGTGTTACATTGTTAAAGTGAAAAGTGGAACCATTGTAAAGGACTCCAGCTTCTATTCCAGAGAGAGATGGCCAAGTGTTAACTTCATTGTACCTGGACCTCGTTCCAATTTTAAATTTCATCCCCCTTAATTAGTAGATTTTTTTTTTTGGTTAGCCAGCGGTAAACCTGATCTTAGTTGATTCCCCTTTCAGTGGCCAAATTTATCTATCTGAAGAAAAGATCAGGGTGAAGAGATAAACTCTTGGTAAGACCAATCCAAAATTTACTTCACCAACCATTGTTGAAGAGGAACAGACTTTCAAACAAAGACTTGATTTAATTAAATATAAAAAGAGATCAGAATTGGCAATTTATATTATTATCAAAATTATTTATTCTATTTAAAAGTATTTATGATTGTGATATTCAAACAAATTAATTTTTCAATGTCATGCCCGCACGATTCCCAGAACCCTATGTGAAGAGATCATGCTTCTCAAGAACTGAGCTAATGCCCTTAAATTGTACCATATTAATCCAATTAGCATAAGTAATTTTATCTAACCCCATCCACTGTAATAATCCTTGTACGTCCCCCTAGAGTTCAATTTTGATATTCATATTTATTGTTATTGTTGAATAAATAATAGTTTTGTAACAGATTACCATTCTTTTATTTCAAATTTAAATATTAAATAGGCTAGTATCACACTAATTATAATGACGCCATCTTGAACAATAATAATTAATTAGAATTAAGAAGAAAATATAAGAGTCACCTACCTGTACTTATAATTAAAGATATTTATTTATTTATTTATATTTACAAACCAAAAAGGCTGAGTTGTAACTTGAGCACCATCTTTGATGTAAAACACAGACGGCCGCAACGCGACCGACAGATTTACCGGCTGCGATATGTCAAAAGATTACGACCGCAAAGCGACCGAGAAATTTGCTAGCCACGAAAAGGCTGGACGATTTTCCGACCGCAATACTTCCGAGAGATTTTCCAGCCGCGGTATTATGACCGAGGACCGCGATTTGACTACCGCGATTCGACCGATAGATTTTCCAAGAGCGATATTAACGACCAGGTATAGATTTCCCGGCCGCAGTGTGGTCAGAAGATATAACAAAAGAGCGAGAGAATTGTCGGTCGCGAAACGACCGAGAAATATTCCCGTTAGCTGCTGTATAAACGACAGATTTTCTGGCCACGATAAAGCCAAAAGATGTGACGGCTACGAAAAGAACGAGAGGCTTGGTTTTGTCGGCCGCAATGCGACAAGTCGGGAAGGACTGAGGACAATGGTTAAAAAGGATGACATGTCCTCCTAAAAACGGACGCACCACTGAGTGAGCCTAGGGGCCCAAAAGCCCTAAATCCGGCCCTGAAATTAAGTATAGGCCTACTCGGTATTCAAAAAAATGAATTAAATTGGTTTAAATCATATATTTGCAATAGAAAGCAATATGTTGAAATTGTTCACCGTAACAACAATTTGACCATTCCTTACCAATCTTCAGTTAGGGAAATAAAGCATGGAGTGCCTCAGGGATCCATCCTGGGTCCGTTGTTATTTATCTGTTACTAGAGAGAGTCCCCCCCCCCCTAGGCGGTTCTAGTAAATTGTGTTTATATGCTGACGACACAAATTTGAAAATCTCAGCACCCACAGTAAAAGAGTTTGAAAATATTGCAAATTCAGATCTTGAGGTGCTAAACAAATTTTTTAATTCAAACTACTTACTTTTAAATCCTGAGAAGTCAAAATTTATCCATTTTCAAACTAGTCAAGCTAATAATTCCTTGCAACCAATAATCTCATTAAATAATAAATGTGTTGAAAAAGCAGATGTTATTTAAGTTTTGGGCTTAGAAAAATCTTGTATCTTTAATTAATTATAATAATTTTGACTTAATTTGGTACTTTAAACTTGAAATTTATGTTATTTTGACAACTATTATTACTAGAAATTTGTGACACTATTCATGTTAACTGTATGTAACAACGAATAAAGACATTTTGAATTGAATTGAAAAACTCGTGGACGGCTGCTAAAAACGATCGCCGATGATCGATGATCGGCAAATTTAGCCTTGCTAAAGTCGCAGTCGGCCGCGAAAAACGATCGCGTGTGTTTGCCGATTGTAAAAAATGAAATGCAACTTAGCGAAACTAGCGATCGGCCGTAAAAAACGGTTGCGCGTATTTGCCTGCCACAAATTAACAGAAAATGCTGCTTATTTGTGAAACTAGCGAGCGGCCGCGATAAAGAACCTGTCGATTTAGGATAAACAGCAGATTTAGCTTTGCGTAACTCGCGTTTGTCTGTAAAATTCGATCACACGCATGTAAATCGCACGTAAATTCGATCGCACATAAACGGCGGGAGTAAATAACTATCCGACTCGTTTTTTCGGGTAGTAGGAGCTACCCGACTCGTGCTCGAGTAGTTGTAAAATTTCGGGTAATTACCTGACCTTCGGGTACTCGCCCACCCCTAAACACTAATATAAATTTCAACAGGATTGTGCAAATCTACGGTAAAAAAAAAAACAACTCTACCGGTGTGTGCAGATTTTCACTACGTTGCACAGAGGCTGAGAAAAAAGGACCGCAAAAATCTTATGGAAAAATGTGTGTCTTATATTTAAATCTACCTATACATTATATGAGACAGGTTAAATGTAATAAAGAGCCATGTGGTACTGACTTTGCCTGGTTAATGCTTCCTTTTCATAAAGACTTTTTTAAGTCATTTGGTCCCAACCAAAAAAAAGAACTAAATCAATTGTTAATAACACAAACTCCTACACAGAAATTTACCATACGTTAGTTATTACTAAGTTACATGACCAATTAGGCCTACATTAAACAAACCAAGATAAATCAATCATCATTCTTACCTTGCGTTCCTTGATGGCAGAATTCTGTGTGTACGGATCCATGAAAAGATACTCAGGAAAATCCACATAGTCAGATCGTTTGTATGGAGTGCCATTTGTACCCATGGACATGCGGTGAATGTGAATGCAAAAGCATTTTGGCAACTAAATGTTAGAAAAACAAAGTGGAAACAGTTCAAAGGAAACACAAGTCAATAGTGGACAAGGAACTTTTACAGTATTATTATGAACAGAATCCCTAATTACTCCTCAAAAGCTTAGTAAAATATCTTTAAAATAACAGTTAATTTAAAAATTTGAATTTAACAGATAATAGTGGTTTTCTAACCGATTTTCGTGTTTGTGGAGAGTTTTTTTTTTTAATTACTACAAACGTTAAAGACTAGGTCTTCTTTAGACTTTTCAAGAAATTTGATAATTTGTATAAAGTAGTATATAGTATTAGTTGTCATAGAGGACCATTCGACATTAACACTATCGCTCCCACCAGGGGAACTACTGCCCTTACGATTTATTGCACACAATTACACATCTTAAGTACCACACCTGAACAGAATGGAGGCAACAAGGCATGGGAAAAGGTGCAAGTGTGAATCTGAACTACCGCTGTGGTAGTCTAAAAATTGCTTATCAAGTGGCAGTGGCTTACACAATTGCATGCTATCAGGCACGCAGATGCCAGGTGTGAATGGTTTAATACCTTAACATGGTATGATTTTTATAAAATGTTCATCTGGTGCGGGACAGATGTTTGTGTTGAGTGGAATGAACAACTTTGTTTATCTCACAGTAGAAAAGAGAGTAGAGCTTTCTCATCAAAACAGATATAATTGAATAAAAAATAAGAATACACAGTTTTTCCTTTATTGTCTAAGCATAATCAACATTCTTGGAAACCCCCTAATAATTATTAGAGTCCCTAATAATTATTTCTCAATACCTAAGTAAAACCATTTCAAAATATCAGTTAGTTTAAATGTTTGCCTTTATCAGATAACAGTGGTTTTATAAAATTGTTTTTTATATTAACTAACGTGAACCTACTTGACTACTCTAACATCCTACCTTGCCTATTGAGAGGGTTTTGAGGGAAGTAGCAGTGATCGGTGGCTGATCTGGTTGCCGGTTGAGGTTACATCCCTCACACACAACGCCAGTGACCGGTTCTGTCTGTGTAAACCGGTCCAACAGATGTGCAAGCGTGATTGGCCGAGAAAACGATGTTCCAACCTCTGGTAGGTGAAGTGACAGGCTGTCAAACTTGTCATAACGAACCACTGACTAAAAAGAGAACAAATTACATGAACAAAATTTCAAAACATTTACTGGAATACAGTTAAGCTGAAATTGTCAGAAATCAAGGTCTATGATGATTTGCAATTCTAAATTAAATAAGCCCTTGTCGTCTTCTTGAAGAACAAACTTTAAATAAAGTTTGTTAATTTTTATCGATTAATGAGTGTATTTATTTCAAAAAATTAAACATTACATCTTGAAAATAGTTACCATGAAAGGTAACTTCCAACCAAAAAAGCAAAAAAGGTTTGTCTGCACTAATTATTTAACACAACAGGATTACAAAATTATCATCAGCCCATTTTTCAGCCTCCCTCTGCTTCTCAAATATAACAGCCATCACCATGCAGCACGTTACAGCACTTTTTTCTAATATCTTCTGCTTCCACTATAGGTCATACCACTAGTGCAAGTTGTTTCGCGAAACATTTCATGCGAAACACAAAATAGTCTGAAACATTTGTGCAAGTTACCGCGAAACAAAGTTTTGCGAAACGTTTATTTCTGGTTAAATAAGTCTGTTTTATTTTGACATTTTGTGTAGTTAACCTTTATAATCCCATGCAGATATTAAATGAGTACACACGCAGTAAGCATGCTGACATGAGGCACAAAATAATATAGACCGGGAGCTGGGAGGTCAAAAATTACGTCATAAGGTGCACATGTAAAAGCTGTGCCATTTTAAAGGGACATCCTGGGGGGTTTCAAAAATGGGTTTGTGAGCCCTCAATCTGGGGGCTTTCTCCAAGGTGTGACTTTTTTGTATTCTCCATAAGAATCAAATCAAATCAAAATTTCTTTATTCATATAAGTACAGAAGTACAGAAAGGTGTCAATAAATAAATCTACTACTATATATTTGTCAAATACCACTCACTAATCATCGCACAGCCCAAACTACTTGACCTAGAACCTTGAAACTTTGAACCTTTGCAACTTTGCATGAGCGTTCCTCTTAGGGCATAGGCATCCACTTAGAAAGGATTTTTAAAAATTCCCTCAAGGCTACGCCCTATGATACATCAAAGTTTGAATGTTACAGTATAGGGAAGCTCATGTAGTTGTCATGGCAACCTTACCATTAACACGTTCAGTGCTAATAATTATGAGTATTGCGACCCTAAAATGCTAAAAACTGATAATGTTATTATTGACTCAAAAATGATGTCAGCGTATCCAAAATGATGCATCTGGATGTGGCAGTGACGATTTCGGCCGAAATTGTGACGTCACGTACGGGGCGGGAATTCCTGTCCTTAGGCACTGGTACTTGTCCTTGTCCAACCAGTCACTATTTTTAGCCCCACATGCCCACAGTAACACAGTAAATAGTTTTTTTGCATTTTCAATTGTTCTTACAACATCAATATTTGTATAAAAAATGTATTTACAACAAAAAATATATGTAAAAGGGATGTCCCGCAATCCCGCCATAGCACCAGGAATGGCCGACCATTGAGGGGGGGTGAAGTCGTTATCATCGTCGTCTGAACTCCCAGACGAGGATTCAGAATCTTCTTAATTTTCGGAAAACACGTTTTCAATAATTTCGCTGTCATTCTGTCCCTCAATTGTACTAAACCAACGTCGACACTCGGCACGATGAAGTGGGCATTAACACTAAGAACCAAAAAAAAATAAATGGTTTACACGGAAACTACATGCGCCAAAAGTTGTAGGGATGCATACCAAAAACGTGACAATTGCACAACACAGTCCCCGTACGAGGCTGAGCTCACACTAAAGCAAGGTTGTTGGCATGGGAGGACGAGATTTCTCGCCTTGTGCCACTGGTGCCATTACCGCAGGACGAGAATTCTCATCCTTCGCGCTTAACGTGTTAAATCATGAATCCAAGGAAGTTTTTCTGTTTTCCACCGATAAAACCGTGTTGATCAGCTAGTATTATATAATCAACAACAATAAAAAGTCCTTTCTTTAGACTATTTTACAAAATTCATTAGAACTATTTTTAGCCTCTTCTTATAATTATCAGAGAAATGAGAAAAAATCCTCCACTCTATATAATGGTCTTTTGACAAGAAATATTTTTAAGTGTTTCTTAAATAAATTAAAGTCAGTTATACTTTGTAAATTTTCTGGTAAATTGTTGTAAAACTGTATGCTGTAATATGAAGGTAATTTTTTGTAAATTGATAAATTATGTTTTTATATGCCAGCTGGTTGCCCTTTCTAGTTGAATAATTATGAAACGAATTAAGTTTTGGTAATTTATCTAGGTTCGATTTAATATGAAGAATTATCTGAAAAAACAAATAAAGTATAAAAGATCATAATTCCTCTTTCTTTGAAATGTTCTTTCACAGAGTCTTGTGGATTTAAATTTTAACATGATGCGAATTGCTTTTTTCTGGAGACTTAGTATCATATATTTAATTTCGTAAGGCGATTCTTTGCGTCAAAATTGTGGGCTTCCGGCAAGTCGTAGAAAGATGGGAGAGGGCTCAAATTTTAGGTCTCTGTTCCGTGATGGCGGGAAAAATACTGAAATTGCTTGAAATTCATTAGAAAACGAGAAATAACGTAAAATATCTGTCATTTAAAAAGCATTGGGATCTAAGAACTTCTGCTTTGTTTATATTAAAACATGTGGTGCTGATGCTTGATTCAAAGCCATATGCTAGATGTTGACATATGGTTTTTTTTCAAAAGGCAGCTAACTATGTTCAATGTACTATAACAAATACATATTCTAACTTTAGTTTTCTAAGGAAGAGCCAAGGGCTTAGTAGGTTTTAAGTGAGGAAAGGGATAGACTTTCAGCTAGCTTACCTGAGAAATAATGTTCATGGTAGCAGCACATAGAAACACTAAAGGAGACACATTTAACACTAATATTTCGTCCAACTAGAGGACTTCTTCAGAGTAAAGAGAGAGTGGCTGTTGAGTTCAAATTTCAACTGTATGCTGTCACTGTTGCCAACTGTGATCACTTAAATACTCAAAATAAATGTCTTAAACACTGTATATACATGTAAAATCACCTAAGTCTGTGGTTAATACTATTGAGGTAAAAACACCAGTTTGTTTTTTATACTATTACTAAGAATTAAGCTAGCTGAAGGGTTAGGTAGGGGGTGGGGTTAGGTTATCTGATGTTTAGGTTGGGGGGGTTTCTGGAATTTGTCACATACTGATAGGCTAGTTCCCACCTCCTTAGTAAGGAACTATTGCATTGGTTTTTGGGGAAGGAGAGCTTTGGTAGAAAAGCATGTGTCAAAGTCCAACTTGTGTTTATTAGCATGGATGGCTATGGGTTTGTCCTTGCTGGTTTTAACATCCTGTCTGTGACCGTTCATTCTCTTTCTTAGGGTTTGTGTGGTGAGGCCTATGTACTGGGCTTGGCAGAGGTTACATTATAGTTGATAGATGAGGTTCTCACTATTGCAGGTTAGGTGACTATTGATATTGTAATCTTTGTTGTGGAAGGTGCTTGTGAAAGTTTTTGAAGGAATATGTATACCACAGGTTTTGCATTTATTTTCATTGCAGGGGTAAGATCCATTGGGTGGTCTCTGAGGTGGTTCAACTGAAGGGTCAGGTAATTTGGGATGAACAAGAATGGTTTTCAGATTTGGAGGTTGCCGGTAGACTATGGAAGGAGGCTTTTCAAGGAGGTTTTTGGTTTATAATAACTCAATAACTCGTTTATTCAGCCAAATTGACAAATTACATTGCATTAGCCAAGTCATAATGCACATTAAAACTAAAGGAAAACACTTCTCAAAATAAACCCTTAAGTTAAACGATTGCAACGTTACAAGCTAAGAAGACCCGTCAGCGAGAAACTGACGGACACTGTAGTAACACCTTTGCACAAGAAAAGACTTAAGGTGCCTTTTAAAGCTTTTTGGGTCGCTTAAGGATTTGAGATCGTTTGGCAAGGCGTTAAAAAGTTTAACGGCATTGAAAGAGAGATGCTTTTGAAAGAAAGTTGTTGATTGTGTGGGTACTCTCAAGCAAGAACCATTACGTAGTGGATAGGTATGGGCGGTGCAACTTTGAAACTGAGATGAATTTAATTTGAGAAAATTCAGTGCTTCCAAGATGTAAATTGAGGGAAAAGTCAGAATTCTTGACGAAACGAAGGACTCTTTGCAGGACTGTCTACTAGCAAGGCCAAAAATGACGCGGATAGCTTTTTTCTGTTGCCTAAAAAGAAAGAGGGTTCTAGAGTTCTCGCCGCCCCAAATCGCAACAGCATACATCAAGTATGGAAAGATTACACCATAGTAAGCAGTCAGAAGGACATCCTGATTACAAAATTTCGCCAGTTGACGCAAAAGAAATATCCCAGAACTGACTTTCCTGCAGACAGCACTAATTTGTGGATGGAAATTCAAATTTTCGTCCACCAGCAAACCCAAAAATTTGACCTGAGCAGTGGCTTCAAGCTCGCTTTCATCCAAAATGAAATTTTCTTTGTTGTTGTTTTTCCGAATTGAAAATTCAACAAGCTCAGTTTTTGATGAGTTCAGTTTCAAAAAATGATCTTCAAACCACTGCATCAAGCCACTCGCTTGTATAAAGGCACCTATTGTTACGTCGAGTCGGTTAGAACCAGAGACGGAGAGTGAGGTGTCGTCTGCAAAGAGACAAATTTCGCCCCTCTGAACAACCGAAGGGAGATCGTTTACAAACAGCAGAAACAGAACCGGACCGAGGACAGATCCCTGGGGCACACCGCTGACAGTGGTACCAATGGAGGATCTGTAGGGGCGCAGGCATCCGGAGCCATCCACTGCCTTCACCTCAACGTATTGCTTACGGCTGATCAGGTAGGAGGAAAGCCAGTGTAGTGCCAGCCCTCTAATCCCAACAGAATGGATCTTTTCTAGGAGTAATGCATGGTTGACGGAGTCGAAAGCTTTACTTAGATCGAAGAAGAAACCTAAAGCTTTCTCCCCTCCGTCTAACGCCCTGACAACGCTTGATACAAGATGATTTATAGCATCTGTAGTTGACTTGTTCTTTACAAATCCAAATTGCTTTTTGGACAGAATGTTGTTTTTGGCCAAAAAATCCAATTGAGGAATAGTTTCTCAATCAGTTTAGAAAAAGTAGACACGATAGAAATTGGTCTGAAATTGTCACAAATACGGTCATCCCCTTTTTTATAAACTGGCTTAACAACTGAGAGCTTCAATGACTCCGGAAATTGCCCACTCTCAAATGAGGAGTTGATATTATGAGTCAAAGGTGTTGTTATGATGCTCCCGATTTCTTTCAAAAGTCTAGGCGAGATTTCATCGGTACCTGCTGAGTGCTTATTTTTCAAATTATGAATTTCAGCAGAAACTTCACTTTCTGTGGTAGGCCGAATAAAGAAAGAATTTGAGGTGTTATGTAAATTCATGAAGTTTTGATCTTTAGATGGTAAGCCTGAACCACCTCCGGCCTTAATGAAGAATTGATTGAAAGTGTGTGCAATGTTGAGGGGGTCATTTGTTATTTTGCCATCATCGTCAAAAATACTTATTTCTCTGGTCTGATTATTGCTCCCATTTTTGTTCTCTTTAACAATATCCCATATGGCTTTACATCTATTGTCTGATTTACTGATCTTGTCTAGTAGCACTTCAGATTTTCTTTGTCTCACCATTCTTCTGAAATTTGATTTCAGTCTTAAGTAGTATTGTCTCATGAAATGGTCAGAATCAAGATCTTTAGTTCTTATGTACCAGTCAATCATTAGTGCCCTAGCGTCCAGTATTTCCTTGTCGAAAGTGATTCTGCAGGAATTGGTTTTATCCTTAACTTTTAGTACTTTTAGAGGGAATGCAATGTTAAAAATGTACTGAATCTTGCTTTCGAATATCGAAAACTTGTCATTAACATCATCCGCATTGAAAACTGATTGCCAACTCTCCTGACTAAGTACTAAATTAAAAAGTTGCTTAGCAGAGGGATTAAATTTTCTGGCAAATTTGTATTTGACACAGTTCTCATTAGTCATGGGGGAACACTTGATGAGAGCGGTCTGAGCATGATGATCGGAGAGGGCTGACACTACAACTTCACCTTTGATTTTTTCGTCATTGATGTTGGTAAAAACGTGATCAATCAAAGACTTAGATCCTTTGAATTCTCTGGTGTATGATGAAATAATATTTCTCAGGCCAAATGAGTTCATTAATACTATGAGCTTTTCACTTTCAAAGGATACTTTGGACAAATCAATGTTTAGATCACCAGCAACCAGCACTTTTCGGTTGTCTTTAGCCAGCTTTTCAAGACACCCAGAAATCCTTTCAAAAACAGGTCATGATGATTAGTTGGAGGTCTGTAGACTGAGATGACGATTAAGTTTTCATTATCTAGAAGTAGTTTAGCTGCTGCCAACTCACACTCTCCTTCCAAACAAAAGTCAAAACGTCAATGCTTTCAAGTTTGAAGTGGTGTTTGGCAAAAATACATGAGCCCCCTCCTTGCATATTTGATCGGCAAAATGCTGTTACATTTTCATAACCGTTAATCATGAATGTCTCAAACTCTATATCTTTTAAATTATGTTCTGTCACACATATTAGGTCAGGTGATTCCTCCTCCACAAAAAAATCGAACAACTCCGCCTTACTGGCAAGTCCTCGAATGTTTTGATGAAGCAGCTTTAAAGAGCCCGGGAGCACAGCGCCCATACACGTTTCGGGGACATCCACGGTACACGGTACTGTTTACGCATCAACCCTAAAAAATCCCTATTGATGAACACCCTACCCTCCTTTCCCCAAAAATCTGTTCGATCAGCTGGAGGGATGGTGGGAGGGACATTGTTGGAAGAGCTCGGTTGAAGGAGGAGATCGTCTGAAAGAGGCTCAGGAGTAGGCGACAAGTCCTGAGAAGAGATAGGATGAGAAGGATAAATTAATTTCCCCAATTTAAGAACTAGTCTGTATTTCCCCCTTCCATTCAGGTGCAGGCCGTGCCTTGTGTGACACGACCTTCCTATGTCAGAAAGGGAGATAAACGAACTGTTCTGGAAAGAGCTGACAAGAGAAGCAATTTGTTGGTTTATCTCCTCTACCGCTGGATTAAGTCCTGGATCATCATGGCGCTTTGGTAAACCCACAACAATAACATTGGTATGCTGCGACGCCCCCAGCACCGTCTCTAGCTCCTCGATAACGCCACTACAGCGTCCGTTTACAAAGTTATTCGTACCGCCAATAATAACAAGGAAATCTTTCTGACACATATTTGGTAGAACAGATGGAATATCACTAACAACCTTCTTAAAATTAGCACCCGGTCTAACGCTTGTTAACACATTAAAATCAACAAAATCTCTTGATTTCAACATAAACTGGTCAATCAAACGACCATGACTGTCAGCAAACACTCTTATATTGCATTTGCTAGCGCTGACCACAGGTGTTTGAATTTTATTGATCGTTTTGCCATTGAAATCACTGTTTTCTTGTTCACAGTCAACCTCTTTAAGTTTAGGACTAGGAACCTTCTTAATTCCCTTTTTTCCCTTGTTGATGGGGGTTTTACAAGGATTTTGGATGGGCTCATGATTTAAAGAAGGGTTCTCAGGGAGACTTTCTGAGTTAAGATCGGAAAGAATGGAGTAGCTATTGGATAGGTCAATTGGCAGTTCAGTAGGGATTTGGGGGTTTTTACCTTTCTTAGACTGTACGATTTCCCAGTTGTTACCTTCAGTTTTCTTTAGATTTAAGACTACTGGGCTATGTACCTTGACACAAACTTTTTCGCCTATAGCGGTTTTACAGTGACTAGGGGTTTGTTCAACATTTGTTAAGTTTACATTATTCTGATCACAAGAAGATAGAGTACATTGTTGAAACCATTGTTGAAAGTCGTGGCTTTGTTTGTTCACAGAACAGTAGTAATGTAAGATTAGTTTGGCATTAATGAGGACATTTAATCCACATTCAAAATTGTTATTTTGTTGATAACAAGCAACAGTCTTAAGGGTAAAACCCAGCTTTTCTGCTAAGCCTTTGGCAGAACTTAAATTAATGTCCTTTAAGGAGTCAAGGTGGAAGGCTACCTTACTTGAGACGTCAAGGAATAATAAGCTCCAATGAGAGCCTTCGTCATGGTTTTCAGAAATACTACCACTAGGATATACTTTAGTTTTACTATTACTTAAACAACAAAACACATAGTTGTAAGAATAAAAATCTAGGTCCTTCAGGTGGTCGTTTACAATAGTCTTATGTTCTACCTTAAAGAGCTCGCTAACAGAAGGTCCTATAAAAAGGGATTTGGATTGGATAGATGCAGGGTGGCTGTTAAAGGTAGAGATGTATGCTTGCAACATGGAGTCATCAAACCATTTACTTTTGCTGCCTTGTTCAGAAACTTTACATTGCTTTCTTAGACTATCGAGATCGTTTGTCAAAGCAGAATTAATTCGCAAAGCCTGATCAAGTTGTTGCCTAAGAGAATCAGCCTCGCTATCTTTAGACACTTGAATTGAGTTTTCCTCTAAAAATGCCCTGTAGTGTTCACATTCTTTGTTTAATTTGTCAAGCCGGGATTTAAGGTCAAAAACTTTACTCTTAGCTAGTTCTAACTCTTTGCACAAAGTTTCATTTTTTTCCACCATGCAGTCTTGCACTTGAAAAGACTCATTAAGTTCAACAAATGTTTTAGTTTTGATTTTTTCGATATAAGACTCTAGTTCTAAATTTTTCTAATTTTTTTCTAAAAGTTTGGCTGGAACTCTTTAGCATGTTAAAACCAGTTTTCAAAAGAGTATTAAGTTTCTGTAGGCCGGGATGGTAGGTGGTTATTAGGTTCACTGAGTTGTATTCTTCTTTTTTCTGTGCTTGTTCTGGAGCTCGTTGGGCGGCTGCAATTTGGGATTTCACCAGGTGGGCCGGATATCCTCTGTTCTCGAATGCTTTCTGTAGTTGGTTGTTAAATGCTTTCAGGTTTTCCTCCTCAGAGTTTATGCGTTTACCTGTGAGAGCCAAGCTGTAGGGGAGTGACCTTTTGGTGTTGTTGGGATGGCAGCTGTTGTAGTAAAGATATTGTTGATGGTTGGTAGGTTGATGGTTGGTAGAAGAATTCCTTCCCCAAAAACCAATGCAATAGTTCCTTACTAAGGAGGTGGGAACTAGCCTATCAGTATGTGACAAATTCCAGAAACCCCCCCAACCTAAACATCAGATAACCTAACCCCACCCCCTACCTAACCCTTCAGCTAGCTTAATTCTTAGTAATAGTATAAAAAACAAACTGGTGTTTTTACCTCAATAGTATTAACCACAGACTTAGGTGATTTTACATGTATATACAGTGTTTAAGACATTTATTTTGAGTATTTAAGTGATCACAGTTGGCAACAGTGACAGCATACAGTTGAAATTTGAACTCAACAGCCACTCTCTCTTTCTGAAGAAGTCCTCTAGTTGGACGAAATATTAGTGTTAAATGTGTCTCCTTTAGTGTTTCTATGTGCTGCTACCATGAACATTATTTCTCAGGTAAGCTAGCTGAAAGTCTATCCCTTTCCTCACTTAAAACATATTCTAACTTTAATATTTTCAGACTTTATAATTTCAGGCTTGAGTATATATTTATAAATTTAAAATGATAAAGAGTTAAGTGCGTTTGTTTCGTTTACTTTATAACGATGCCGACTTTATGCCAAATGTAAGCGAAATTTTCGCGCCGAAATTGTGGGTGTTTGGCAAGTTGTAGGAGAATGAGGGAGGGCGCAAATAGAAGGTCTTTATGCCATCAGGAACTTGGGAAAAATAGTGAAATTCTTAAAGTTTATCAGAAAATAAGATATAACGTTAAATATCTACCATTTAAAAATCATTTTAATCTAAAAACGTCTGCTTTGTTTACTTTAAAATATGTGTTACTTAACCACATGCTAGATATTGATATGTATGATATGGTTTATTTAGGTTGAACGTACTATATAATAACACATGGCGGTTTTTACTTTTAGATTTTCTGTTTTTATAATTTAGGGACCTTAACATTAAAAAGCAAGAGGAATTAAATACGACTGTTACTTTTACATTGTATCATGTAGTAGTAGCTGATGCTGATTTGTAACATTTAAGCAATCGAATAAGCGCAGGCTGTGGGTATAGAGAAGGCTTTATTCATAATTTTTAAGGCCCAGCTCTACCAATTTTATGTGTGGTCGGAAATGGTCATAGTTTTGACCGAGGATCAACAGAGTGTGCTGCACTAACAGCTATTGAGTGCAACATCAGCCTTAAATTTGATCCCACCAAAAAGGTTCACCTTTAAATTTGGCCAATCCAAAGTTTATTTATTATTGAATCTATCAATAAAAAGCAGTATTTACTCACGGGCGACCATAAAAAACTGTTGAACGTAGGGTATAATCCTCAATATTAACTTTCTACCAAGCTCATGGTCTCCAAACATAACTTCCTTATGAAGTGGAGCCAGAGGTTCCAACATGGAGCTTGGAGTCGTCAACAGGAGGCCATTTTCTGATTTCATCCTTATTTATTAGCTTATTGGGTAAAATGTAGCCTTAATCGGAGATTTCCATAATAAGCACCTTTTAACTGTCCAATACGTTCTTTTGAACCAGATGGAGGCTACACACGACAACATTTTTGTGTTAAGTGTCACTTCTTTGGGAAATAAATTAAGTGCTGCATGTGGTTAACCTTAAGAATTTCTTCAAACCATGTCCATATGTTTAATCGTAAACAAAGTAAGCTGAGTTTGTTTTGAGAATGACGGATAGTGCCACTGTTCCAAAAATTCAGGCCTCTACCAAGGCCACACTACTGTACTGAAGTAACGCTCTTTCTTAAAATGCTGACACCTACTAGCAAATGTCAAAATATCTTTAACCTAACACCTTAAACTTTTGATTACACGTTAAAATGTTACCGAGTTGTGAGGGTGAAGGAAACATTAAATATCCACTTTTTGTATTTTATTTTTAGGGGCTTTTGCCCCTACAATCCACTAGTGATATTTAAATTATTAACAGATGTACATGCATAAAGACATAACCCAAAAGAATTGTGTGATTCAATTAAAGCATGATAAATTTAACAATAACATGGGTTTTTGAATAATATGGGAATGAAGTTTGCAGGTTTGTTGCGACAGGTATGTACTAATTGGGTGGTTTTAAGTCAATATCCAAAAAAGACTCGACTAGAAGAAGCCTTATGCCAAGTTTTATCATTATATGTTAAAAAATAAGGATTATATAGACTTTCTTTTTCTCCCCATAAGAATAACATGGGAAAAATGTGTGCAAGTTTACTGCCACGGAAATGCAAAAATGGGGGATTTCAGGCTAAAAATACAATAGTTCTTAACTAAATGAAGCCACATATCAAGTTTCATTAGGATATGTTGAGACATAAGTGAGTTATACGATTTTATTTATTTCCCATAAGGTTAACATAGGACGACGTTTTGAGTTCATCACCCTCAGTCTCTCGGTAACCAATGAACATAGAGCAATGATTCAACATACCAAATTGTTTGTTTTTTTAAGCTGAATTCAATGGTGTGAACTAAAATTTGATCATTTAAATTGTTCTACATAAAAATTGCAAAAAATCCATTTTTATGGGTTATTTTCAAGTTTGGAGAAAGCCCCCAGATTGAGGGCTAAAAACCCATTTTCGACAGCCCCCAGAATGCCTCTTCAAAACAGTACAGCTTTTACTTGTGCACCTTATGACGTAATTTTTGACCTTCCAGCTCCCGGTCTAATATCAATTCCTGGGCAATTTCTTTGAACCGAAAAACCCAAATGTTTGTACCCTGCAGAAATAGAGATAAGGGCGTTCCAATTTATTATCTCGGCTAACTTCTGATCCAATCAGATCATAAAAACCAATAACTTCCAAATTCAAAGGAAACCAAATAATGATAGGTCCGGATTAAATTGTGGCCGGCCGCTACAGGGCAAAATCTCATTAAAACTATAACTATGTTTAGTAAAGTCATATTCTTTATTAAATCAATAACTTTCCATGCTTGTATTTGTTTTTAATTCTGTATTTTTATTTTCATTCTATTTATCCCCCAAAATATCACTCAAAGGGGTATTTATCCCCAAATCTTAGTTAACAGCTTCCGATTTTTTTTTATCTAATGAACTTATGAAAGATATCATAGAAAGAAAGCTTTCTACCGAATTTAACCTTGAAAAACGGAAAGTTACATATTACATAGTCCCATGGCCCAGAGACATTGTGTAGGTCATGCAAATATATACTCTTCCTCTATGCCACTCAGTTTCTGCGTACATATTACTCTTTGGTGAAAGTGAAATAATGTTGCACAAAACACTTCTTAATGTTTCAATCAAAACTTAATGAATTTCGCCTTTCTTGCCGAAAAATTTTGCGAAATTATTTTTTATAGATATACTTAACATGGTTTCGTGGATGTTTTGCAAAATAACTTGCACTAGTGGCATACGACCTTATCCTCATATGTCAATTTCATCATATGTCAAAGTAGCAAGAGAACATGCTAACTTAGAAGAATAACTAAAATATATAACTAGTAAGTAAAAAGGGTGATACGAGTTTTAATTGTAAAATGTAATGAGAAATCCTTCATATTTTTCCTCACACAGTCCCCTATCAGCCGACAGTATCTGGTTGGGCACTGATTGCAGAAATATGTTTTGTATATTATGGTAATTGTTTACTGATGCTTTTAATTTTTCAAGTAGGTACTTTATGTTTTGTTGGATAAAGGAAACTTAAAACTGTTATAATTAGTCTTTTAACGTTTTAACTAGGGGTCGGCGGTGCACCGAAAAAGTCGGTTCGGTTCGGTTCTGAACTCATAACCGATACTCGGTTCGGTTCAGCTTGTGTACCTGTTACACGTTGGTTCGGTACAACAGACAATTATTTGGGAAAAAGCTCGTCACCTGAGCCGAGCTTTTGATAGGAGAGTTCTTATTGGAAAGATAATTATTGCGATCTATTTTTGGACACGGTAAACCGGAAGAGCGTTTCCCTCCCACAAAAAAACAAACAAAAAATATTCCATAGTGATAAGGAAAGGGCATGGACAGGTAACAAAAAATATTATCTCCACTTAGACGGAAATCGGAGCTATATTTAGTTGACCTTGGAGAACGCAAAATACAGCAAGAAAGTCTTATTATTTTATCATGGCTTATCTCTTTAACGGTATATCGTACAAGTTTCATTTTGGTCACATTTGATTTATAAAAATAAGACAAACAATATGAGCCGTAATTTATAATTGTATGACGAGAAGTTTGTATTTTAGCATTTTGTAGTAAGGATTCCTTATCTCCTAATTAACTCCCCTCATCAAGGCTCGCATTGAGTCAGACGACAAAAAACCGGGACAGAGATGGAGTAAACAGCCTCCACCCCGCCCCCTCCCTGGCCACTGATAAGGAGAGTGAGAGAGGTAGCTGTTTCTTTCTCTCTATTCCGTCCTAATCTCTGATCTTTCTTCTTCCTTATTTTAAACCACATTATTTTCTTCACTAAAGCTTAGAAATGCAAATAGTTTTACGATGACAATAGGGATGGTACAGTCCCGAAATTTCGGGAAATTTTCGGGAAGATTAAATTCCCGATTTTCAGGGGGATTTTATTTACTTTGGGAAATTTTTCGGGACGGGATCGTTTTAGCAATCGCAAATAAACAGCGGGTGTAGCTTCGCAAAACTCGCGATCGGCCATGGAAAAAACTCTTGTGTATTTTCCGATCGCGAATAAACGGCAAATCGAGCTTTGCAAAACTCGTGGTCGTCCGTTATAAACTATCGTGCGTATTTGCTGATCGTAAATAAACGGCAAATGCGGCTTTGCAAATCTCTTGATCGGCCACAAAAACCATAGCGCGTGAACCAGACGCGGATGAACGGCAAAAATAGATTAGCGCTCTTTGCGAACGGCCGCTAAATACGCTAGCACGTATCTGTCGATCGCGGATTAACGGCCGATGTAGCTTTACGGAACTCGTGATCAGCCGTGAAAAACAATCGCGCTTATTTACCGGTCACGAATAGACGGTAAATCTAGCTTTGCGGAATTTACGAACGGCCGTGTCTTTGCCGATCGCGGATTAACGGCCGATGTTGCTTTATGAAACTCGCGATCGGCCGTGGAAAAACAATCGCGTGTATTTGCCGATCGTTGATAAACAGCAAATGTAGGATTGCTAACTCGCAATTGGGTGTGACAAGCAATCTTAGTTATTCACTGATAGAGGTTAATCAACGGAAACAACTTGCTATAAGGCGTGACAGTCATGATTGCTCATATTGTCGGCCACATTGGTCTGCAACAAATTGTGATTTTGCCCATTGATTCAATTTTCTAAACTAATTCAGATGTCTTTCAATCCCAGCCGAAAGTATGATTATTTTTCATAAATAAGTAAAAATAAATTGACAAAAGTAAAGGCTTTGAGACTTTTAAGAAATTTCTAATACATAGGTAATTAATATTTTATGTTATTTTATGTAGTTTATGTAAAGCTGCTACCCTATTTATAGAGGGTGTAATAAACGATACTGACAAAAAGAATAAAGTAATAGCTATACTCATGGATCTGACGAACGCGTTTGACAGGGTTTGTCATGACAAGCTTATTCAGGAGTTGCAGTACTGTGGAATACACGGATTGCCATTGAAATGGTTGGAATCTTTTGTTAAGGACAGACTACAATATGTTGTAGTAACAAATTGTAAGAATAATTTTATATCTAATCATAAATCCTCTCTTAAAAAATTAAAATACTCGGTGTCTCAAGGATCGATTCTTGGCCCTTTGCTATTTATTTGCTACTTCCGTGGGCTAGGGAAAAAACTTTCTCATATAAATAGTAATTATCAGCTTTGTTTATATGCTGATGATGCAACCCTTAAAGTATCAGAACAAAATTTTTTAACACTCAATCATTTTTCAGAAAAATACATAAATGTAATAGTTGATTCACTAAAAAGCAAGAATCTACTTTTGAATTCAAGTAAAACAAATTATCTCATCTTTGATATAAAAAATTCACACTCCAATAACTTAAATCAGCAAAATTTTATTCTAACAGTAGAAAATAGCATCTTAGAAAAGAAAAATAATTCAACATTCTTAGGCTTAATTATTGATGACCAACTTACATGGAATGATCATGTTGATCATGTATGTACTAAGTTGAGTTCTGGGGTCTTTGCTATTAGGAAAATGTCTTTTTATTGTGGGCTGAGTTCCATGCTGTTACTTTATTACGCTCATGTTCACTCACATATACAGTTTGGTTTGGTGTTGTACGGGGGGACATCACATAATAATTTAAATAGAATTTTAGTATTTCAAAAAAAGCAATTAGAGCTATGTTAAAATTGAATCCAAGAGAATCATGTAGAGAAAAATTTAAAGAATTAAGATTATTCACAGTATTTAGTTTGTATATTTTTCACACAATCATACATATTAAAACATACCCAATAAATAATATTAGGATGGAAAATATTCATAACTACAATACAAGAAATAAAATTAACTTTGCCATTGAAAGCCACAGAACAACTTTATTTACAAAACAACCTTCTTATGCTGGAAAATACTTTTATAATAATATACCACAAAACATCTATATACTTAATACAATAAGGTTTTTTTCTGTTAGATCCCTTTTTCAGCCATCCTACTTAACCGATTTTGACGATTGAGGTGTCATTTTAAAGCTTATAATGTAGCGCACCGGCGACTGATGATTAAAATTGGCATTTCTTTTACAGCTTCGACCCCCAAGCCTTTGATTTATTTCTAGAGGGCGCTTTCAACGCTCCAGTGCTGAGCAACTTGCGTTAACATGGTTTTAAAATGTGATTATAATTTAACAGCTGATTACCTTTAGATCGATTTCTAACCTAAGTCAGATTGTAAACAAAAATAGAAAGTCTACAAGATTTGAATCATTTGATGAAAACTAATTCTTAAATGGGACACTCTTTTGACAATTGTAGACTAATTGAGGTAGGAAAATCATTCTTAATGGTGCAGAAAGAAGTGGAAGGCAAGAGAAAACCGAGTCGATGAGATTAGCGAAAAACATACGTAACCTTTGTCAAGAACACGGAGAACTGCCAAGAGACAAAGACTGATAGAACATCAGAGGGACACTGCACCACCTATCTACTTGAAGCAAAAGAAGATGTTAGGGCATGAATACGCGAACAAAAACTTCCAGTATACTTCTGTTGTGCCAGAAGACAAATTAAAATATCTAATGCTAAGGTGATGAACAATGTGTGTGTGTTTTTCAGCTAAGCTTTTATTTGTTTATGTCAGACCTTTAAATTACATTTGAAATGTTAACTTTAGTAATAACGGCGAGTTAAAAGCTTTAACGCGCAGAAAACTTGAAATACCCCCGTTGCAGCAGACCTGCATACTCAGCGAATTTCAAATGCAAAACAACATATTTCAATCACACATAGCAAGATTTGACATGTTTTGGTAAGCTCCATAAGAATAACATGGGGAATGAGTATGCAGGTTTGCTGCTACAGGTATATTAAAACTGGGTGGTTTTAATTCAATTTTTAGTAGATCTCAACTAGAAGAAGCTATTTACCGAGAAATAACCGAGATATAGAATTTTACTTATTTCCCATGAGGTTAACATTGGGACAACGTACTGTGTTTACCACTTTCAATATCTCGGTAACCAATTGACATAGAGCAGTGATTCAAAATACTAAATTGTTTTTTTTTTGAGCTGAATTCAATGGTGCCCACAAATATTGGATAAATTTTATTTTTCTATGTAAAAAAACTCAAAAAACCCATTTTTGGGGGGGTTTATTCCCCTTTACCCCCCCGTCCGGTGGTCGATCGGGCTGGTTCACGAACTCGTCCAATTGATTACCACTTTTCATGTCCGTACCAGATTTCATAAAGATCGGACCATTTTTGCGGCCGCTATCGTGCTAACAGACACACACATATATATATATATATATATATAAATTCGAACGATTGGTGTTTTTTGCTTCTGGGGACCCCAAAATGAAAAGTTAACATGGTCTCGGACTTAGGTCTTACCATGAGTACTACCGTAATAGTTTATTCCTTTAAGGAAATTCGCTAAAACCAAAAACACATATGAAAGGAACTTTAAACAGGCGAGTTTTTGCAGGCTTTGAAGTGAGTTTTGGTATTTAAGTTTTAATATCCATCATAGTGTTCGCCTGTTTAGTAAATATTTCTCCTACTTCTTCTTATCATAGGCGAGTTTCTCAAGAAACAAAAATAATAATTTTAAAATGTGCAATTTGCGCATGGGGCCCCTAGTAAAGAATATTAATGATTTCAAAACTTTTAGAAATACTCTAAAAAATTTTCTTTTGGACAATCCGTTGTATTCCATAGAAGAATTTCAAGAGTTATAAGTTTAAAATAAGAATTGGGAGTGTATTTGATTGCCTCGTTCTGATTTATTTGTGGAGTATATAACATAGTCTAAGATTAGACTTAATTACGCCATTCATGTACATTATTTGTATTAATGAATAAAGATATTTGAATCTGAATCTGTTACTTAAGAAATATTAAGTTTGGGAATTGTGAACTTCAAATTTATAATATTAAGCTTGGAAAAACTAGTGTTATGGTTGTCATCTTGAAACTAAATTTATTTTTAATTTTTTAACCGTAGTTTAAAGTTCTGGAAAAATGATGAGTCATAGGGTTATTTCCTAAAACAAGAACTCCAAAGCCCAAAGTTTATAAAAATACAATAACATGTTTACTGATTATACCTGACAGTGTATTGTCAACATGCGATAACCACTTTAGTATCTTACTTTTGGCTTTTTGGAAACCAAACAATAAAACAAAAAGCAGAAACTTAGAAACTATTATGTTTCTATCAAATGTTAAAAAATGCATATTATATATTTATTTATTTCTTTTTTTATATTATTTCTATTTTTCAATGCATTCAAATTATAAAGGATAAAAATTCAAATCTAATGAAAAATAATAAATAAACAACACATTTGATTTACCATTTTCACATAAGTTTGTATTTTATTTATAATTAACAATTCCATTGTGTTAATATTTTTTTATTTGTTTCTAATTTTTGCTATTTTGTCAATTGCATATAAATTAGTATTTTTTCATTTAAATTTATTTCTTGAAATTTTTTGAGTTGGGGTGGTAAAAACATTTATACATGACATTGTTTTTAACCTAATGCTATTATTGTGATAAAGAAAATAAATTCGTGAACGAGCATTTCCAGAAGGTTTAGGGAAGATGAAAATCCCGTCCCATCCCGAATTTAAGAGGGAAGAAAAAAATCCCGTCCCGTCCCGTCCCGAACTGAAAATCCAATCCCGTCCATCCCTAGATGACAATAAATTATTTTTGTTATTAAATATTAGAGGTGTGCGGATAGTGAATTTTTGGATCGGATTGGTTTCGGATCGGATAACAACAGGTTCGGATCGGATAACAACAGGTTCGGATCGGATAATACCGTATTCGGATATTTACGGTGCGGCGTAATGAGCAGATTTAAGTTTTCTCATAAGCCTAAGGTGATTGCAAGGAACTACAGTAGAACCTCTTTTAACCGTCACTCTTTTAACCGTCACTCTCTGTTATCCGTCACTGCTACTGAACTTTCAATGTACTGTAATTGATGCAAGTACCTATACAACAAACAGTATAGCAGTTCTACATTACTCCTGTAGGTATGTAATTTAAATATAAATATGTACTATGCACTTGTACATGGTTTATTTTCTTCCAAAAGCTTTGAAATCTATTTACTGTACAGATTTATAATGATATTTCTGTTATCCGTCTATTCTCTTAACCGTCGCAGTCCCGGTCCCAAGGGTGACGGTTAAAAGAGGTTCCACTGTACCATATTATCCTAATATGTAAGGTAAGGTTTGCCTTGATAGGCTTGAGTTGTTGATTGTTGTGATTTATTGTTTCCAACATAGGCCAAATGTCAATTATTAAAGTATACAAAGGTGCAACTAATTATCTGTTAAGAATTTAGAAATTTATTGATTCCCCTTAGGCATAGGTAGTATTTAATTGAATAAGCTTATTAGGCCTAAATCAATTTCAGGATTAGGCTAAATTCCCTTTTCATTGCAACCTAAATTTGTTCACTTTTAGGCCTCTGTATTTTTTGTTCTTTTCCTTTTCATAAATCAATAAATTATTTGATCAGTGACTAGGCCTAAGTGATTAGACAAAAGAATTAAATATAAACCTTGATTCACCAATCACTTCATATTTGAAAAAAGCTTTACATTTTTATTTATGTATTAATGCCTAACAACCAAAATTTTAATTCACCACTAAATAATACTATAAAACAGTAAGTCTGAGCAGTAAACTTAACCAAAATTTCATGATAAGTTTCAAATGTTGTAGGTTTCAGTATTAAAGCTTAGTCATTTAATAATTAGAACAAAGGTATCCTATTTGTTTTAGATAATGAACAACAAGCAAACTCACTAAATTATTACCATAGGCTTAGGTTGTCAATTCAGCATTGTACTGTTAGCTAAGAATGTCCATTTTAATCATGTATTGAAAATACGGCCAGCAGGCTTTGACTCGGCTTAATTCGTCAAAGATTAATATTCCGACAAAATAAAAACTTATTTTTGGTCGTTCAACTTTCTATTTCTAGGTAGGTAAAAGCTTGGTTGAAAAATAAAGTAATAAGGCTATTGAAAGAAATACATCCTTGAGTTAATTCAGTTTTCAAGCAGACGATGACATTTTAAAACGAAGTGAGATAAAGACAAACAATAAACAGGTTCGCCAACTCTTTGGCAGCCCAAAATTATTGTAGTCTTTTTATTTCATCGTATCAACAGGCCGCTACAGATATTTACGGCCTGAAATAGTCGTACAAAACATCAACACGACCATTTATTTATGGGGTATTTACGAGATATTTCGTTTTGGCAATAATTAAAGACGACTGTGTACACTGTTGGTCATAGGCGAACTCTGATTTGTCTTGATTGCGATTCTCTCTCATACCAATTGACAATCAATGTTTCGTCGGTAACGGATTCTGATCGGGACAGAACTAATAAAAGATGTACTATTATTTGTTAACTGATTTAATTCTACGATACAAGAATTTATCTTAAGAAAATGATCGTTATCGCGTCGGGTATTCCCAGTACTCTGATTGTATACAACGATCTCGATCTAATCACGAGTCGCAATATCAGCAACCGAAATAAATCGCTTGGTGCATGCCACTACATAATCGCATCGTTTTGAAGCGTTGATCTAGTCGCAATCGCAAACGTTGCATTTCAAAGCGTCATTTTTGCTCCGCGATGTTTTCAGTCACTACTGTACTTTCGTCGACTGTACTTGTTTTGTTTGGAAGACCTTCCAAACTTTAAAATTTGACCCTTTTTTTAATTTATCCCAAAATAAACAGTCTATCCGATAGAGTCAGATATCTAGTCAGTCTTACCGGATAGTTATAAAACCCTAGGATCGGATTCGTATATCCGATCCGATCCGAATTTTCGGATATCCGCACACCTCTATTAAATATTATTTCATTCATATTCTGAAATAGTTTAACCATCAATATTATGCCACAATTGGGACTGCTATTTGTAATCATCTTTACTTTGAGAACATTAAGAAAATCAATCTTGTGTTTGACTAAATGTAAATATGTTATTTTTTTAAGATACAACCAATTTAAAACCGTTCCAATTAACTCCTTTCAACTCTTGAAAATGTTGTAATATGTAACTAGAATGATTATGTAAGTGTAACTATTTATTTTAAAGTGAAACTATTGTGGAATTTGAGAGTCAAATTATAAATTTTCAACATCAATTTTTTTGAGCCAGTTTGATCAGTTTTATTATTAATATTATTATTATCAATTATTATTATTATTACTATATTTATTTATTATTTTAATATTCTGGAAGAGGGTGAAAAGTAGGTTTTCTTATATTTTACTATGCTATGGATATTGTCTTCATTTATGTCATAAGGTCTTAGCTGTTAGTGAAAGTACAAAATTATTCATCTTAATAAAATGTATTCTTTTTACCAGCATGTTAATTTCTTGACGACCCTTTACCTTATTTACATTTGAGGAATATAGAGTACTAAATAAACTAATAAATTCAATTAGGCTCCAGAAATATTTAGTAGGCCTAGTAGATTTATAATTCAGTGATTTTATTGCCGCACATACCGAACCGAACCGAACCGAGGTACAAATAAATTAACCGAACCGAACCGACCTTGAATTTTCTGTACCGCAGACCCCTAGTTTTAACATAAACTCAGGAACATAATTAAAAATCATTCCAATCTAATCTTAGCTTAAGAGATTGAAAACTTTCAACTAGTTTTCAACATGAACATTTTTATAATAACTGTACGAGGGATGATGTGTCAGGGACTTTACTGTCCTAACCAGGCCCATTTTTAAACTCGTGAGCGCCATGGGCGAGTGCCCCCCCAGCCACCATTTGACCCTTTTCACTTTAGGAGATAGGACATGGCATTTTGTCTCCAAGTCCTGTTGTTTCCATTGCTGACATGCCAAGAACCGACATCATGGTTGCCGTGTGTGAACACGAGCAATTGAAATGTTTAAGAGCAATGTCATGACACAGATTTGTCAACACGGCCAGTTGCTAATAAGAAAGGGGCTTTTGTCAGTTTTGGTTTGGAGTGATATCTTCCTTATAATCACCTTAATTTGCTGAGTCTTTCCATTAGCCAGCATTCGCATAGAGCCTTCACGGCGGGCGGTGCAAGATTTTTCAAAAGGTAAAAACATGGTATTGAATTTGAACGTTCGAACTGCGTCATCATGGCTGATAATGGCGTTCAACACCTCTGGGATGTTCATAAGAAAGTCTGGAGCTACGAACTTCAAGACATTTACATGGCAGTGCCATGGTCTGGCCGTTCTAGAGTGAAAACCCTCTGAATGTCCAGGACAGGCGGTATGGGATTTTCGTCGGTCTGCACAGATCTTAGACCTCTTTTAAGTCTCTGTTACTGAAAAAATGTAATATTACCTATAACACTCGTTAAAACAAATGTGTTAAATACTGGAAGTGGCATATGGAGTAACGCCTGGAAGGCGGAACGCCCAGTCCGGTAACACCCCCTCTAAAAAATGCTGACGGCCATACTGTTTTGTCCGGCCGTGACAGCCCAGTACAAACTTAGAATTCTCAATTATTGCCATTTTTCTCTTAGCGCCCAGGTGCTCATTCTGGAAAAGGGCCTGGTCCTAACGGTGCCTCCGGCATCTCAACCTGATTTCTGTGATCAAATTATTCATCAGCGATTATTAAATTAATATTTGTTTAGGGCCTATATAATTAATAGATAAAACATTACAAGACATTACAAACTGTCCTCAATTACCGTCCCAGCTGTTTAAATATAACTAGCTATCTAAGAAAACAATTTACTTACTTTGTATCCACACTTGACACACTGAAGCTGACTGGTCAGAAGCCCACAGAATGGAGATGCTTGATAGTTTCTGTTGCAGTCATATTTCAGAGGTACTGTTCTTTTTATTGGCTCTCCATGCCTATTGACAAGCCTGAAGAAAAATTTAATAAGACGTAGTAATTTGGGATGTGCCATAAGGTAATGGAGGTTTTTTACAAATATGAAATGATTATTTCATTATTTATTTTACAAAATGAGTTAAATTTCACTGTGACAATTAAATGGTTGTAATGTAAAAAGTTTATTTTTTTAGATACCTAGGAATTTCAATATCAAGCAGAAACAGTGAAGAATCAGAAATAAACAACAGAATAAATCAGGCTAACAAAAGTATGTATACATGCAAAAAATCTTAACCTCAAGAACTTTATCACGTCAAACAAAAATTAATATCTACCATATAATTATCCGACCAGTATTGCTGTTTGGAGCAGAAACATGGATATTAAACAAAAAAGAACAAAGAAAACTCATTGTTTTTTTAAATAAAATATTGAGAAAAACTTTTGGACCTGTGAATGAAAATGGAGAGTGGAGAATCAGGCACAATGAGGAGATACGAAATTTATACAAAGATTATGACATTATAGCACATGCTAGAGCTAGACAGTTAAGGTGGGCAGGACATGTCATAAGGAGGGATAGAGGATCGCTACTGAAGGAAATAGGAGAAGGACAGCCAGAAGGAAGAAGCCCCCTGGAAGGCCAAAGAGAAGATGGTGGAACTGCATAGAGTCGGATATCACAAGAATGGGAGCAGAAGTAGATGAGGCATATGACCGGGAGAGATGGCGAGCAATTGTTGGCGAGGCCAAAACCCTACTAGGATATCGATGGCCATGGGAGTAAGAGTAAGTAAGAGTAAGTAATGTAACAGAAATAGTTTAAAGAAACAAAATTGCCCAGACCTAGGTCATAGAAGGTGCCCGTTTATACATTGAAGTTAATATCCACATAGAGAAACTATTCCATAAAAATTCCTTAAAGTAAAAATTAATCAATCTGAACTTCGGTTACTGACAATTACTATTTATTTACAATAATAACGATACTGTAATTTTAAAATTTCTTGGTTCATATATATTTATTTACCTGTAGTAAACTTTGATGAATAAAACGTAAATCCTAGTTGTGGAATGATTAATAAAACAGACCAAGAATTGAGGGAGTATTTAGCAAAAGTAGTTGTAGATGAAACTGTTTTGTAGTAGCTGTAGCTAGTTACTTTTTTCATATTGTAGCTGGAGTTGTAGCAAAGTTATTATTTGAAAAAAGTAGTTATAGCTACAGGCAACCAATCCACCTAAAAGGATAATGCCAAGCTACTTGTTAACCCCTTATCTGGTGCGCACCAGTTAGCTCGTGGTATTATTCTGAAACCCGCGTCTGCTGCGCACAAGGTATCTCGTCCAACATCCTCGCTTCGTCAACTGAGACGCGCGAGTTTACTCGGATCTGACGTTCTCAACTGATTTATTTCGTTATTTGTTGTTACAACTGTTCTGCTAGGGTTTTTTTTCATTCTACGGCTGTACGGCTGACGAGTTGCAGACCGTTTGGTGCTGCATTCTTGTGGATTTTTCTGGAACTACGTCCACGCCAGGAGTTCTGCAGTATCACGTTCGTCGCGTTGAGACGAAAACCCCACAATGTGGTGTTGATCTTGTAATTAAACTGCACACTATTGATCACATAAAAAAAACCGCGGGGGGCAAATTACTCCGCAGTAAAGGGGTTAAAACTAGCTTCCACAACACTGACGGAAGGTCATTAGTGGCAATTACAAACAAACAAAAAGAAGGAGGGGATGTTTGTAAGTTAACTTGCTGAAGAGGCTTGCTCATACACCTACTTGAGCACCGGGGGAAGTGACTGTGGTTGTGCCGGTGTTTCACTCCCACTGTCTCCAGAGGGTTTGTTGTTGGTGTGGTTGTACACCCCTTGGTCATCCCCGATGTCCCCAGTAGAACTCCTTCTCTTCGGCTCCAGAGCATCTGCCAGACCACTCTCATTCTGTCACAGAAAATGTAGTTAAACTTTAAAAGTTTAACTGAAAACAAAAATGTTTGTTAATTATACTGCTTTAATAAGTCACTGGCGATAAATAAGAAATAGTTTGGGGTGTAATGCAAAATTGTTTATGATTTTTGAGGGGTGGTCAAATAAATACTCCAAATTTGAGTCATAACTGGATATTTTACTAACATTCAAGCATGAGTCAAGTTGTACCAACTACCTAATCAAAAATTTAAGTAGAATAGTTAACAAGCATTTTTACTTTGTAACTTTATCGGCAATATGATTGTAGCCATAAATTTTTAAACATAATGTATCAGAAGAGCATTTTTTTATAAATCATTAGGGGTAGGCAAGTAGCGGATTTGGAATTAACTATTAAGCCAACTACTCGAGTATCAATTTTACTTATCAAATTTTATTTTACTTATCAAATATTATTTTACTTATCAATTTTACTATTTTACCTAACAAATTTGTCTACTTTATTAAGAATAACTATTATTTATTAATAGCTTCGCCGACGATACATCTATTATGGCATGTCATGATATTACATATATTCAAAATTTCAACTCAAATCTTCAAATAATTAAACATGGTGTCCCGCAGGGTTCCATTTTGGGTCCCTTATTATTTATTTGTTATTTAAAAGGGTTCCCGGATGTGGTACAGGCGGGGGGCTCTGTGTGTCTCTATGCTGATGATGCCAACATTACAATTTCAGGGAAAACCCAAGAAGATATTGAAATTAAATCATTTTTAAATCTTGCTGCTATTGAAGAATTTTCTACCAGTAAAAACCTTTCTTTAAATTCAAATAAATCAAATTTCATATATTTTTGTACTAAACAATCAAGATCTGAAATAGAACCAGCTCTCTTTTTAGATAATTCAGACTTGAATCAAGTTGAAAATACTAAATTCCTTGGATTGATAGTAGATCGAAATTTAAGTTGGGATGACCATGTTGATCATGTGGTTAAAAAAATGTCATCAGGTCTTTTCGCTTTACGACAAATGGTAAAAGTTTGTAACACTGATACCCTTAAAGCAATATACTTTTTACTAGTAAATTCACACATGTCCTATGGTATAGCTATGTATGGAGCTACAACTAAGAAAAATTTAGACCGAATTCTTCTCCAACAAAAAAAAGCTTTAAGGATAATATTTAATATCAAGAAAAAACAATCTGTTCGTCCATACTTTTCTCAATTAGAAATTTTAACTGTATATGATTTATTTATTTTTGAAACTGTTTTGCATATTAGGAAAAATAATATTTCAACAACAAATCCGAACCCACACAATTATAACACTAGAAATAACAGGTATGTTGAGCAACATAAATTAAAATTCTTTGAAAAGAAAACTAACTATATTTGAACTAAATTTTTATTTAATTTGCCAAATAATATTTTAAGTGAGCACAATTTTAAGAGTTTTAAAAAGTCACTGAAAAATTATCTTTTAACTTTGAATCTGTATTCATTTGATGAGTTTCTTAATTTAAAAAATCGGAATTAATGATACTTTGATTCTGCTGTGGACATCAATTTAATTAACAATTTCAGCATAAACTCTAACCATGTAATGTACCAAAACTTTATATAATATTAATTTTAGTTAGACGCTATTCTTGTATATATTGTACAAACAATGAATAAAGAAATTTTGAATTTAATCCAAGAACTGCTTCTGAACTCCTGCAATTGGAACTGGATGATTTGTTTGGAACTTGGAGAATGAGGGAAAGTCTGCTCATGTGTCTTTTACAATGAGAACTAGCGATTGTCCACCTGTTTTGCTGAATGATGTCCCACTTCCCCAGACCAATGAAGTCAAGTACTTGGGTCTGTATCTTGACCGACGATTGACGTGGCGCTCACATGTCTGGCATATAAGACTTTCCCTAAATTTGAAGTATAGAAATTTGTCCTGGCTCATAAACAAATACCCCCGATGCATCAGACCTGCATACTCAGCGAATTTCAAATGTAAAAATAACATATTTCAATCCAACATAGCGAGATTTGACATGTTTTCGTAAGCACCATAAGAATAACATGGGGAATGAGTATGCAGGTTTGCTGCTACAGGTATATTAAAAATGGGTGGTTTTAACCCTTTTAGTGCCGGAACAAAAAGTAAAAATTGTTGCATAAAGTGCCGCGCCTTTTTTCACTGTTACCTGCATAAAGTGCCGTGGCTTTTTTGGCAAATTTGTAAGCGTTCAGAAAGAAATTCACCAAAAATGTATTTAATATATTTTAATGATTTTTTTTACTTTTCAGCTGAATACCTGTGCTTTTTGAAAGTGACAACATAAAGAGAAAATACAAATTGTTTGGTAGACATATATAAAAATAAATATAAAAAAATTTTACCCAACATTTTTTTTTCCTGTTTAACCTACAAAATCTAGGTTATATTTTATAGTTGGGTAATTTCCAATATTTTTATGTAAAAGTACATGTAAAAACAAATAAAAACCATATATAAAACATCAATTTACTCCCATGGGTTATGAATAAAAAAAAACAAAAACCAAAACCTTACATTTCGGCAAAAAGCGTTTAGAAAAAAAATCACCAACAAACTATTTATTAATATATTTTAACAATTTTTTTTTAGTTTGCAGGTAAATGTGTGTGCTATTTGAAAATGGCAACAAAAAAAGAAAATGTAATTATTTTTTACTTATATGACAAAAAATACAAAAAAATTTGCGTACAGTTTTTTTTCCCTATTTAACCTAAAAAACCTATTTTAAATTTTATTGCCGGGTAATTTTCAATATTACTATGTGAAAGTACATTTAAAAGCAAATAAAAACCATATATAAAACATCAATTTACTCCCATGGGTTATGAAAAAAATGCAAAAACCAAAACTTTACATTAATATTAGGCCTACTTCAAACTACGGGGCTTTCATCAGGTAGCCTACTTGCAGTAGGGATTGCATAAGTTGGTGGTAGAGTATCGGCACTTGTACCGTAGCCTAAATGGCCGAAACTAGTCTCCACTTACTGTCTATTCCTTGATAGGCAATTCCTTAATTTATTGCTACATTACCAAGATTAATTTGGGATCCATCGACCGATGCACTGAGGAATGAGTTTTCGATGGACGAACAACTAGCTTCCAACAATTTTCGTATTCCAGATTCATTTATATTACTGTCACAAAACGCACAAAACACATCTTTAAAGTAGCTATAACAATTAAGTTTTAATAAAATTTCAATAACTGTAACCACAACAACGCGAATACAATTACAACACCAGCACAATAATTGCGAGGTTATATGAAACTGATGACAGCTGACTGCAATTTCAGAATGATGTTTTAGCTGGTGCTAAATACAGGACAGGAGAAAAGTCATATGAAACGAAAGACTGGTTAGTAGAGAGGCGTTCGGCACGATTCGCAGCCATTAAAGTAAGAAATAAATATTATATGTATAAAAATGTAGAGTGGTCCGCTATGGTCCCGCGGTGAATTAGTGACCGAAATGTGGTGGCCCGCTCCGGTCCCACCGGCACATTAATAACATAAAACGAATGGCCCGCTCCGACCCTAAGGCACTAAAAGGGTTAATTCAATATTTAGTAGATCTGAACTAGAAGAAGCCATTTACCAAGTTTTATCAAGATATGTTGAGAAATAACCGAGATATAGAATTTTACTTATTTCTCATAAGGTTAACATTGGGACAACGTACTGTGTTTACCACTTTCAATATCTCGGTAACCAATGGACATAAAGTAGTAATTCAAAATACTAAATTGTTTGTTTTTTTGAGCTGAATTCAATGGTGCCAACCAAAATTCGATAAATTTTATTTTTCTAGGTAAAAAAACTCAAAAAACCCATTTTTAGGGGGGTTTATCCTCTTTACCCCCCTTTCCGGTGGTCTGATCAGGCTGGTTCACGAACTCGTCCAATTGATCGGACCATTTTTGCGGCCGCTATCGTGCTAACAGACATAATTATAATTTTATGTGGAAATAAAAGTGATTTGATTTGATTTGATATATATATTGCAACATTAAAATAAAAACAAAGTACCCTTTAACTTTCTTTATTACAGGGTTGCCACAGAATTTTGAGGCCTTTTTTCCTGACTTTTCCTGATTTTTCCTAACCAATCTAAGAAATTTTTCCTGACTTTTTGAAACCGCGGAGTTTTACAAATAGACACATTTTTTTTTTAAATAACCTCCTCCATCCTCATAGCTGCCCATCGCTCACCTTTTTATTGAAAAAAATAAAACAAAGTGTTACAAAAATAATGTAAAAACTAACATTATATCAATGAAAAACACAATAGGAATATACATTAACTGAATTATTAATATGTAATTAATGTGGATACAAAATCAAAGTAGTAATAAAAGTAGCCTTAAATAAAAAATAGTAAGAAGGCTTAATTAGATTTAAACGAGCACCTCTAAATAATTAAAATTTCATAATAACATAGAAAAATTAACATTAACAAGAAAGCTTTGTAAAAAAATACACAATAAAAATGTAAAAATGCCTATGTAAAACTTAACCAAAAGTAACTTGAAATGTAATTATTTAATAAAATGAGGATGAAATTTTCAAATATCAATTAAAGAAGGCACAAGTAATTAATATTCAGAGAGCTTGGTGATTAAGAGGCTCCTTAATGGCAAAATTACAGCAAAAAACTCAATAAAAAACTCCACAAGTAAATTATATCTATGAATAGTTAAAAAATAGCTACAGCTGATAGATTTTCATCAAGAAGGCTTGAAGCTAAAGCCGGCTCCACACATGCGTCATTCGGCATGCAGCGAGCAGCGATTCGCCGAATCACGAGTAGTGTGGATGGGTGTTTATGTATTTGGCAAGTAGCAAACATTAGTGCTTGTTCATTGTCGGTCCTATAGCGAGACAAATAGTTCGCCGAACGTCGAACATTCGGTGCATGCCGAATAACGCATGTGTGGAGCCGGCTTAAGCATATGACACCCTGCAGTTTTATACTCTAGGGCTTCTGTCTTTCCAAAGTCTTAATTTTACTGATGAGCTTTTCATGCTCGATTTGAGAGATAAGCCTAACCTTTTTCCTTTCATCCTCAAGTTTTTTTATTTCCGTTGTAATTTTCCTTTAAACTGCTGCTGCTTTTTCTTTTTCAGATCTCTTTTCTCTACTAACTTCCAGAGCATCTTCATACCTCTTTCTGGCAGATATCACAGATAATATCATTTTATTTGAAATATGAATGTTATGTCTACCTCCGTGATGAATAATGGCATCATAAACCTTCCTTTGAGCTACAAGAGTTTCTTCATGTTGGTTTTCGACCAGAATCGATTTGTTAATTGAAAAACCCCCTTCAACTGATGCACTTCCATGTGAAAATATAAGGCTCATTTTCACCACGTCCCAAATTTCTTTAAATTCTGGATCCTTTGACAAAAAAGATGCATAGAAACTATCGAGTACTTTTTCTAAAGAATCTTTCACGGTACAAAAATTTATTTTATGACTTCCGATTTGTGGGAGGGAAATTGAAAATCGAGACGGTCGGATTGTGCCACTGCAAATTTTCCTGACTTTCGGCACCTTTTTCCTATTTTTCCTGACTTTCGGCATTTTTTCAAACATTTTCCTGATTTTTCCTGACCAAAACCCAAAAATCCTGACTATTCCTGACTTTTCCTGACTTTTAATGTCTGTGGCAACCCTGTATTATTAATCGACTGACTAGATTCAGCACTAAGGCCATTTTCAAAGTCTAGTACCTTACGTAACCTTGTTTTCTAAATTATTTTATTCTAAGTAAACAGTAATAATATGTTTTAATTAAGATTTTCATATGGTTTTTGTAATGTTGGTGGTTTAGCTGTTTTCATAAAATTCTTTCATTTTCTGTATTTTTTCAAAAATAGGATTTTTTATGTTTATTTGACCATTAAGTATTTTATTTGGATCTTTCAAGTTGTGGGAATATATAAAAAATTCTTAGCTTTTGTATTCATTTTTTCTCCTTTTCTTTCATAGCTTAATATACTCATGTTATTTTCCATACTTTTATACGTGTGATTTGACTGGAGAAGATGCTCTGCAAAATTTGATTTCATAGATGTTTTGTTGTTGGTCCTAATTGCTTGAACATGTTCGCGAAATCGAAATTTGAAGAGTCTTCCAGTTTGTCAAGATATATTCTTATATATATTGAAATTAGTTGATTGGTTAGGGCTGTTATAATAATTATTAATAAAAATATTTTTAACCCATTCACCTACTTTGACAAAGTGGTCTCGTCGCCGGTCACGCGGGTGCTTCTACCGACGGCTTGGCCTAGTAGTTCACTGATTTGCCACCAGGCCGGTTGCTCAAGCGGTTCAGTGAATCGCCGCCAGAGCCGTAGGCTTTGAGACTCAAACGAGCACTGGTCTGACGGTACTGTGCGGCCGTGTGGTCTAAATCATTGACTGACGAGCCGATGTTTAGGACATACGCCACAGCGCGGGTTCGATTCCCGCACCATGAGCAATCCCTATTAGGCTTGCAATTGTGTGGCTTAGTTGAAGGGAGGGCCCATCTATAATAAACGGTGACCGGCTTGGGTGCAAGTTGACGGCAATTGTAGGTTTAATAGGGATTGCAGTGGACACCTGTTTTGCTTATTTTTACCCTTGTATAGAGGAGGAGGACAAGTTTTTTTTTAATTTTTATTGATTAATTCAGCATATTGTCAGTACATATGGACAATCAAATAAATTCAAACGAATGGTGTTCTTTGGTAACTTTTCTTTGGGCCCCAAAACGAAAAGTTATAATGGCCCTTAGCTTAGGTCTTACCATGAGACCTACGGTAATAGCTCCTTCCCTGTAGGGGAAATTCACTAAAACTCCAGATCATCATAAAAAATAAATGGTTTAAAAAGTTATCTTGAAACCAGTTTGGACATATGGAATCCAACGGTGGGGAACCACCAGCGATTCCAAAATCAAAAGTTCTTTGATCAATTCTTCAAGCTCCATGGTATTTCAACAACACAACCATTCACAATGACACCAAAAGAACTTCATATAATTGACATTAACTTCTCCACGAGTAAAAATTAATTAATCTAGCGTGTTTTTTAAGTTCCCAAAATACCCGTGTACTTATAGCTTTTGGGCGTACCGTCACTAACTATTTAATACCTTGGTTTTTTACAATTAATTTTAACTTTTGAATTTTATGTTTCAAAGTACAGTTAGAAGTAGGCTTCAGGTTCTTAGTTGTTATGCTAGGTAACTTTACCATAACATATTTTGCCAAGATACAAAATACAAAATTTGTTGGTAAAATCTTTTTCCAAGCTATACAAAATTTATGACCAGTCACCCAATATTTCCAAAATTTATGACCAGTCACCCAATACTTCCAATAACGAGACACTATTTTACTTGATAAATTCTAAACAATCAACATTTGTCCTCCGAGTTTTATATGGTTAATTTTTATAATTCATTGGAAAACCAAATGTCGCACTAAAACTGTTTATAGACTAATGAATGATTTGTCAAACCACTGAAAAAAACTCACCGCAGAAGCTTTGTGCGCCTCTTCCTCCATGGTGACCATTATCAGGTGGAAGAGCTCGTGAGCGTCTTGCTCTCCAGGGCCGATGGACCATCCGTGAGCTCTGAGAGCCGCAATGAGCTCACTGGGAGCCACTGGGTCCTCCACCTCATCTGGTAGCCTGGTGCGCTCAGTGCTCAGAACTATAACCAAAAGTGGGACAGTCGTCAATCGGAAGCGAGGTTGGGCAGATTTAGAGGCAAAAAGATGGTCAAAATGATACATGAATTATAGTTTTAAAGGAAGGCTTACTAGATTATTTTTAGGTTAAAATAGTTTGCTTTCAGATCTGAAGGATATCAAAACCAATTTTGGTTTGGAAAAGTAACTGTGTTAAATAACTTGTACACTTTGCTAGCGTTATGATTAGTTTAAATTGTAAGAAGGATTAATATCAGAAGCCAGAGCTCATTGCAGACCTTCAGGCCTATTTGTTCAACTAGAAATATAAACAATTAGGCCTAGGCCTATAAACCTTTATAATATTTTTGATCTAGGGTGAAGAGGGGTAAGTGGAACCATGTTTTAGCATAGTTCAACTTTGACCTTATTTTGTTCAGTTACCATTGTACTTAAAATTATGAAATTTTTTAAACATAAACTACAACTATGAGCTTTCAAAAGACAATAATTGTTTGTAGTAAAACTTTTTTTTGTGGAAATAAAAAAAATGAAAAAATTGTGTTTTTTGGTTCCAGTTGCCCCTCCCCGGGGGCAAGTGGAACCCCCCCCCCCTTTTGTATTCTTATACAATGCATTGAGAAGAATGGGGGGCAAGTGAATAAATACAGAATTTTGCAGTGATTCTGAGACTTTTTGAATTTTTAAAATATCTCTATCCGTTACTTAGTTACGAACCTCTTCGTAGACCTCTGCGAGCAATTGCCAAAAATAGCAAAAAACTGAAAATTGCAAAATCAAACAGAAAAAGTATAACAAGTAAAAATACTTACATTGGTTTTTTTTTATTTTGTGGAACACACTTAAAACGCTTAAAAAAAAGTTTTTTGTAGTAAATTTTTTTTACCTATTGTACATCATAACGTCCGGCCAGTTGAAAAAATAGACCTTTACATGCATATTCGAAGGTCAAACTTCAACGATTTTTCATTTCTACATTTTTTTAGTAAATGTCATGGTTTTTGGTTTACAAATTAATGTGCTAGTGTAGATTCAGAATATGACTTCAAATTTGTTAAATTTCTTATGGTTTAGATTTCTCACCCCCGGTTACACTTGCCCCACTATAAATGTTCCACTTGCTCCACCGGCAAAATTTTGGGGGCAAGTGTAACCACGGGTGAGAAATCTAAACCATAACAAATTTAACAAATTTGAAGTCATATTCTGAATCTACACTAGCACATTAGTTTGTAAACCAAAAACCAAGACATTTACTAAAAAAATGTAGAAATGAAAAATCGTTGAAGTTTGACCTTCGAATGTGCATGTAAAGATCAAACGTAAGGTTTTATTCAACATTCTAAAACTATAACTTTTTCACGTTTCTTTAGCTTCTTAAGGTTTAGAACTTCAAAGCAAGGTCCAGAGAACACAATATTGTGGCAATTAGGCCCAAACTCCTCTTATCAGTTGACTGATAAGCCGCGGTTACACTTGTCCCCCGGTTCCTCTACCCCACTTCACCCTAGTATCTTTTGTTTTTAAAAATCAGGACTTGGTTATTCCTGTTTATAATTTACATAACTAGGCCCTATATTAGGCCTACTCGAAATAAAGGAAAGGCAGCAATTGAATTTAATAGGCTAAGTAATAAATCTTTATCTAGTCACATAGTATTATCGTTAAAGATTTACAATAAGTTTAGTCACCTTGTTGAAAAGCATACTATTAAGGGGTTTAAACCGAAACTAGTGGATTGAAGGGGCTAAAAGCCCCTGATGAGGGAATATTCAAACCATCCTTATTTATTATATACCTTCATAGCAAACTGAATCTACCTTATATTGATAGCTAGCCTACCACATGGTTTTCAATCAAGTACCCCCCAGCATCACATGTTTTATGTAAACAAAGCAGACGTTTTTTAGATCCCAATGCTTTTTTAAATGGCAGATATTTTACGTTATTTCAAGCAATGTCATTAGTTTTCCCGCCATCAAGGAATAGAGATGCGCTCTCCCATCTTTCTACGACTTGCCTGGCTCCCACAGTATTGACGCAAAGAATCGCCTTACGAAATTAAATATATGATGGCTTGAAGGACCTAAAGCCCCTAATTAGGGAATATTCAAACAATCCTTATTTATTATAGTACAAAATACCTTCAAAACAAACTGAATCTACCTTATATTGATGTCTAGCCTACCACATGGTTTTTAATCAAGTACCAGCATCACATGTTTTATGTAAACAAAGCAGTCGTTTTTAGATCCCAATGCTTTTTAAATGGCAGATATTATACGTTATTTCTCGTTTTCTAGTGAATTTTGAGCAATTTCATTATTTTTCCCGCCATCACGGAATAGAGACCTTTAATTTGAGCTCTCTCCCATCTTTCTACGACTTGCCTGACGCCCACAATTTTGACGCAAAGAATCGCCTTACGAAATTAAATATATGATCTTTCAGATGATTATGTATGAATCCTTTTTTTACTCGACAGAAGAATTTTTTTCTGTAAATATAGTTGAATTTTGAATATTCTTAATTGGTTTCTTACAGCTTTGTGAGCTTAGTTTGCTCAATTTAGGATGAGAGTAGGCCTACCAAGGTTTATGTACCAATGTATTGTATGTATCAATGTTTTTATATATTCTTTTGTATTATTACCTATGATATTGATGTTAGGTAGCTTAGTTTTAGGTTGAGGACTTGGAAGTACTGCACTGCTGAAATGAAATAAGACTTTGTAAATGCTTGTGAGCATGAAAGGCAATAAACAAATCCTTATTCTTATTCTTAACGTATTTTGAAAATATTTTTTTAATTTTAAAAAGTAGTTACCTTTTACCAGATAAAAGAGAGCAGATGCTACAGGGCCCTGCTGATGGCAGGTCTCCAGCCACTCAACAAACAGCGCACACGACGCCAGGGCCTGCAGCAGGGTGTTGAGGAAGCAGGTCAGCCCCAGGTTCTGCAGCCCCACGACCCCTCCTGCAGGTCAACAACGATAGGATATTGTTCTTCAATCCTCCACTTCATTTCGGGCACTAGTTTTCACCAAGACAAAGGGGCCAGCCAGTCACAGCTGGTACAAACTTTAATAAGCACCAATCATAAGTTGTTACGCAATTTGAGCACTACTTGCTGAATTGGCTGCTCTATTTTGCATCTTGCTTATGTTTTCCTACGAAATACAACTTAATCATGCTATCTAATAAAAGGTCGCCGTTAGATAGTAACAAGACCCGGGTTTGACCATTCCCGATCAAAACATTAAAAATACACCACTGGCATAGAAACACACAAACACAAAAAAACCATGAAAATATTCTAGAGGTTATTTTATATTTGGCTGAGTCAAAAAAAACCTTAAGTACATTATATTAGGTTTGACTTAAAGTTTATTGCTCAAAAAGGCTAGGCTAATGGATGCAACAAATAAGATTAGGGGTAGGGGGCCTATGAGTTTCATACTCGATCTTTTGCCGTTTGTCTCTATAGCAGACGATTCAACATCTGATTTCTAAGAAAACACATTGAAAAATCTATGGTACCAGTAGTCCATGTTCGATAATATAGTTTTTTGGACCAAACTTGCCATCCAAATCCATTGTATTTATTATCAATGGTTTTGTTTCTCTATGTAACTAAATATATATATAATATATCGATAATATCTTAGTACGAGATGGCGGATGATGAAAAATAAGGTAAGCTAGGTTGTTCAGTTAGTTAATGACAGTAATGTTTCAATTTAGTTTTTGGTTGGCTTCATAATGTTTAATTTAGTTAAGACCTATATAGAGTTTCAGGTTTTTCATGTTTTATTGTTTGTGAGAGAATCAAATTAATAATTTTAATTGACAACGGTTTTGATTTTTGTTTGTTATCAATGTTCCTTCATCAGCCTACTAACGGTTGCTGGAACAGTACATTGATTGAGTTGAACATGATAGGTTGTTAGTTGATATCGGTTTACCAAAACCTGAACAGAATAGGCCTACTCTTAAGCTTACTCGAAAATGAAACTGATCTTCACCAATGTTAAGTTATAGCCTATATAGAAATTCATTTTTAGTTTTCTCTTAAACCTGAGAAAAAAATATATAAACAATAAGTAGCCTAAGTATAAACATAACCTATAAAGGCAGAAGATCAGATATGAAACTCATAAGTTTACAAGATTAGGTAGGTACTATCAGGCAGATCTCTTGGCATTAGTTTGAAAACCAGCAACAGCAGCTTAATTTAAACACTACTTATCTTTAGGGCCTAACTATTTGAGTGAGCCCTCCAATTAAACTAGCCCTAAGTTAGTTTACTTCAGCTTGTTAAAGAACACCTCAGATTATCCAGATCTGAATTATTCAGATCTTCGATCATGTAGTAGAGGTTGAGTAGAAGTAGAATAAAGGCTAGGCCCTACAATAAAATCCTGAAGTCTTCTCTTAAGTATAGGCTAACTGTTCTTAGAATTTCAATGTTGACCGAAATGTATGCACATGTAAGGGCCTACTATAGCTGAAAACATACCTGTAACATAGCGATTTTGAGCTGAACCAGAACCCTCGCATAGGTTCAACCTCTGAAATTTGAGACAAATCTCAAACCTGCTAAGGCACAAGGCATGACGGCGAGACTTGATTTTTGATCAACAGAGACAAGATTTGTCTGCCGTGATAGAATACTACCATTAGATCGCCCTACAGATATGAATTTTGTGTTGTGCATTAAATAATAACAAAAGAAAAACACTGCATTTTGGTATATCAATGAGAATCTGCCAATGACTTACGAATAACCCCTCTGTTTTCTCGATGTCCCCCACCACCCTTAATTCGTGATAAAACACTGTAAAATTATATGACGTTAAAACATCTTGGTTATGGTTGCGAGATTCGTCTGCCGCAATCTGTCAACAACGATGGCGATGGCAATTGCAGAAACGATCGCTGTTTTCAAATGCACTGTTTTTAAGATAAAGTTTGATTATGAACATCCGTATTTATGAACATCCAGATCGGATTTTCGTTACATCAATCTAGATAATCCGAGGTGTAATGTTTCCTAACATAGGCTTACCACGCCTTCGAGGTCTAGGGTTAGGGCCCCAGAAAATAAAAGCACCAATACTCAAAGCACATAAAGTAACTCCTGCCAAGAAGACTATTTGCTCTTTGTCCATTTTAGAAACAGTATCGTCAAAATTTCCCGATGAAAACATAAAATATTTGATAAATTCCTCCGTCACCAAAGATAAACACATCAACCCATCGTAATTTTGAAATTCTACCAGTACAGCCAACAACACTACAGCTACAACAAAAATAATTACCCACTGAAAAACCACGTACATGTATATAATCAGAATAGTACAACTAGTCGATAAATTTTATGAAATTCCCCCCTGATTTAACTTTAAATATTTTTAGACTGTGCTAAGGAATAAAAAAAATATGGAAACTATATGGCAAGTAGCAGAGCCCTGATTGCCAAATTATGGCATAGATTCTCAATCTGGTTCCCATACTGGGCATTTACTTGGAATCAGGCCCACATTACACTATCAAATATTTTATAAAAGATCTTTTATACAAGATTTATTTGACCAATAAAAATGTAAGTTTTTATTTTGAAAATCAGCTGGCTAGAATTTTGATTGGTCAAATAAATCTTTTATAAAATATTTGACAGCGTAATGCGGGCCTCGTTTAAAAGGAGCCTTACTCAGGATTTATTTATGACAGTGAATATCTTAAACACAACACCAAGGATACTGTATTAAAAAAAGATCTTATAAAAATATGTTTTTCATTATAATTATAAATAATAATAAGGCCTTGAAAGGAAAGTTAATGTTATTTTGAAGACCATTAGATACCTGCCATGGGAAAACTGAAGAGAAAACTCGACTGACTAGGTACTTCCAGTCGACCGATCGACTTCAAAGTTTGTAATTTTATGCTACCAACTATTCCACACAATAATAAAAAAACAACTATCCCTCTAAAGTCAACTCTAAGGGGTAGTTCAGAGAAAACCCCGTGAGAAAACCTGACTGACTGGGTACTTCTGGTTGACCGAACGACTTCAAAATTTGTAATTTTCTGCTTTTAACTATTCCACACAATGATAAAAAACAAACATCCCTCTAGGTCAACTCTATGGGATAGTTCAGAGAGAGCCCCCTGAAAAAACCCAACTGACTGGGTACTTCCGGTTTACCGACTGACTTCAAAAATTGTCAATAGGGTGTTTTCTATGAACTAGGCCTACCTCTTAGAGTTGACTTAGGGGGATGTTTGTTTTTTATTATTGTGTGGAATAGTTGGTAGCATAAAATTACAAATTTTAAGTCGGTCGGTTGAGCGGAAGTTAGTATCCGGTCAGTCGGGTTTTCTCTCCAGTCAGTAGGGTGTTTCTCTGAACTACCCCTTAGAGTTGCCATTGGGAGATTGTTGTGATTTATTATTGTGTGGAATAGTTGGTAGCATCCCACATAGCACCGAATATTCCTTTGACGTCATATGAATATCAAAATTTTGATATTCGAATATTAAATTGATATTCCCGAATATTCTTTGACGTCAATCTAACGTTAATTCTTGGTTCAAACGTCACACGTTTTGACATTCATGGAATATTCAAATTTGATATTCTATTGATAATCAAAATATCAAATTTCTAACATTACTAAAAACAATTAATTAAAAATACATAAAAAATATTTTTATGAAAATTTAACTATATTATAGCTATTTTAACTGTAATAAATAATTTTTGTATAACAATTTTGATATAAAAATATGTGCCGCCAGCGGGATTTGAACCCACGACCTCAGACTCTTCAATGCAATGTCCTAGCGCCCTAACTCACGTAGCCACAGTGCTAATTAGAAATTACATGTGAAGTGCTTCTATTTATCCAATAATAAATAACTACCAATATAAATACTGTAACAAAAGTTAATCTAGTGATGTTTACCCACTTTCTTCAGTATTTAAAGTCAATGGTAGTTGTAAAATGCAGAAATCCATGTAATAAATAATTATCAAATAATCTCACAAATTTACATTAAAAAATTCACAAACTTTATGATATTACATAAGTGAGAAACAAGTATTTAAACCTATGTTAGTAAATTTTAATACAAATGTGATTTAATTAAAGTAAATACTTATAAATTTGCTTATTAAATGTAGATACAATTGAATAATTTGTGTAATTAAATTTGAAATAACAACTAATCTGATTCAACTATATAATATCAAATTAAAGTCAAACTATGTCAAAAATTTTAAATTCGAAAAATCTGAAAATTAAATGTAGTACTTGGAACATACTCAGGTACAAACTATACCTTGTTCATTTCTAATAATAATGAATATTATAACTTTGACATCTGAAAATATCAAATAAATATCAAATAATGTCAAATGTTTGACATTAAAAAATTAAAATAAAGATTCACAGAGTCAACAAATTACACTGACTTTACAAGAAAATATCAAATTTATTACAGTTTCATTATTTATGAGTTTTTGGAAAATTTGTCTTTTGATATTTAGAATATGCCATAAATATTCATGATTTGACATAATTTGAGTTTGGCATTTTGACATCAAACTAACGCCAAACGAATATCAAAAATTTGATTTGACATTGTTTGACCTTCGGAATATTCAATTACATCACCAAAATATTCTGTGCTATGTGGGATAAATTACAAATTTTGAAGTCGGTCAGTCAACCAGAAGTACCCAGTCAAAGTTTTCTCCTCAGTCAGCTGGTCATCAAAATACATGGTCCCACCTGCCATATTATTTCCCAAAAAAATAAATTTTGATCTTTCACATTTTTTCTGTAAAGATGTACTAACAAACTGAACTTTGCAACTTGCACCTTTATATACTTGAATAAGCAACCAGCATTATTTAGAAAAAGAATACTACCAGAAGTCCAGAACAAGTTCTGAAAAGGAAAAGAGAATCTATATAAAGGGCAAAGTCCCACTCCCATACATTAGATTACTCCCCTCCCCTACTCCCTACTACCAATACACCTAGAAAGCTAAAATTTTAGCGAATTTCCTTAAAGGAATAAGCTATTACCATAGGTCTCATGGTATAGTCAGTCGCCAAGCCATGACACCTTGAAGTAGGGTCCGACTCAAATTTTATGACTGATTCTAGTACTATTTGATGTACTGAACAAGAATATGGCGGGTGCCACACTGGCATCCTTGAGCAATTTTGAATATCGAAGGTCAAAGTTCAAAGGGCCGAAAATAGAGAAACAGATATTGAAAAAATATGTATTTGTGAGGTATGCAAACAAATATTCCCAAAGGTATTGATTTTAAACAACCACCAATAGTTGCTGGGTGGTAAATATTTTTGATTGGGTATTAATTTTCAGCCGCCATCTTGGATCCGCCATATTGGATACAAGTTAATTTTTTTAAATGTGAATGTGGTGTTGTAACACATCATTAAAGACTAGATTCCAACGCTGATTACAATGCCGCAATCCGTTTTTGAAAATATTGTCTTGTTCTCGAGATATACTCAAATGAAAATTCTTCCCCATACATTTCTTATGGGCGTTTCTAAATTAAACTATTTTTTTGTTTCGTTTTTCTTATGTCTCCGGTTTTAATCGCATTATAAAGTTTGTTTTGGTCTTAAAAGACTCAGTGACTTAATGGCTTCAATTTGAAATATTAATTATTCAAATACAACCAGGGGGAGGTGAGTTACAAAGCAATATTTAACATAAAATGTTGATTTTTCAAAATTTATTTTTACTTAAAGATTTATAGCTCAGGTTCTAAGCAAATTTAAACATTGTGTTTGGTCTCAAAACACTTATCTGATCTCTATCTTTCATTTTAGACCAAAAAGAACTTAAAAATGTGATTAGAACGGAAGGTATCAGAAAATCAAAACAAAAATATTTCAATTTAGAAGGTCATATGATCTTTGAATACGCTTAGCTCTTTTCCCCAAAGTCGGATTAACGTCATCAGTGGCTCAAATGAAAGCCAAAGATTAGATGAGTGTTTTAAGACTAAGAATAATATTGAGACTTACTTAGAACCTGAGATATAAATGTTTAAGTAAAAATAATTTTTGAAAAATCTAAATCTTATGTTCAATGTTGCTACTAACTCATCTCAGACTGATCGTAGTTATATGATTAATATTTACAATTGAAGCCATTAAATTACTGCATGTTTTAAGACCAAAACGAACTTTATAATGTGATTAGAACTGGGGATATATGAGAAACAAGACGAAAATAGTTAAATTTTGAAGATCATATGATCTTTAAACAGTCATAACCCTTTTTACAAAGTGGTTTTTACATTGAAAATGGCTTAAATGAAAGCCAAAGATCAGATGAGTGTTTTAAGACTAACCATAACATTTAGACTTACCTAGAGCCTGAGATATAAACCTTTAAGTAAACATAAATTTTTAAAAATCAAAATTTTATGATCAATGTTGCTTTGTAACTCATCTCCGACTGGTCTTGTTTAAATGGACAATATTTAAAATTAAAGCCATTAAATCACTGAATCTTTTAAGACCAAAACGAAATTTATAATGCGATTAGAACCGGAGATATAAGAAAAAAAAATTGTTTAATGTGGAAACTTCCATAAGAAATGTACCGGGAAAAATCATTATTTGAGTATATCTTGAGAGCAAAACAATATTTTCAAAAATGGATTGCGCAGGGGTTAATTTCAGCCGGAGCACACCGGAGCACAGCTCTGGTACTTTTTAGGAAACCGGAGCTCACCGGAGCGCGATTCTGAACTCACCGGTATGGCTCCGAACCCTTTTTCTGGCCATGTCGTTTATTAATACTGTTTAAAAAGCGATTTTATAAAAGTGTACAACTCTTTATAATTTGGGAATCCTCTAAGTCAATTTAACAACTCTATTTTTCTTTATATAGTTTCACGCAAGGTAAATAGATGGTTGTTTTTTAACCTCCATTCTCGATACTGATCACGTGATAAACTTGAGATAGGCTTTAGCAAGTAATGCTGGTAGTTTACTATCTTCAATCAAGGGCAAATCCAATCCAGGCCAATACGAGCGTGTATACTGGGTGCGATCGGCACTACCGTACTCATTTCTACGTCGATCTTATAAGGCCTCTTGCGGCAAATAGTTCGTTGAATGTTTGGACAAATCATGTGCGCCCTTGTTCGACAAGATTCCCACCATTAGTCGTGAGTGGCGCTAAACACACATAGTGCTGGAGATCACAACCATATAACGACCACTATGGAACAAGTACACTCTAGCCGCGGCAGGGCAAACCTAGCTAGCGCGAAAGTGAACACGGCCTAATTGTTAAACTGTGGTCATAAACTGTGGTTGAAAAGGCATCAAATTTAATCCTAATTCAAAGAAAAATCCTGGGGAGGGCCCCTGGACCCCCCCTTCTGCTGGGGGGTTTTCCATACCCTCCCGGCGGCCACTCGTTTTGCCATAACTCCAGTAATTTTTGTTTACAAATTAAGCCCTGGGATTGCGGCATTGTAATCAGCGTGAAAATCTATTCTGTAATGATGTGTCACAACACCACATTCACATTTTAAAAAATTAACTTGTATCCAATATGGCGGATCCAAGATGGCGGCTGAAAATTAATACCCAATCAAAATAAAGTATTTACCACCCAGCAACTATTGGTGGTTGTTTAAAATCAATACCTTTGGGAATATTTGTTTGGATACCTCACAAATACATATTTTTTCAATATCTGTTTCTCTATTTTCGGCCCTTTGAACTTTGACCTTCGATATTCAAAATTGCTCAAGGATGCCAGTGTGGCATCCGCCATATTCTTGTTTAGTACATCAAATAGTACTAGAATCAGTCATAAAATTTTGAGTCGGACCCTAATTCAAGGTTCATGCCTATTTTCCTATTTGGCGACTGGACTAGTAAGACCTAAGCCCGAGACCATGTTAACTTTTCATTTTGGGGCCCCCAGAAGCAAAAAACACTATTCGTTCGAATTTATATATAATATATATATAATTTATATTTGAATATATATATATATGTCTGTTAACACGATAGCGGCCGTAAATATGAACCGAGCTTAATGAAATTTGGTACAGACGTGTAAAGTGGTAATCACTCGGACGAGTTCGTGAACCAGCCCGATCGGACCACCGGAAGGGGGGGTAAAGGGGGGTAAACCCCCTAAAAATGGGTTTTTTGAGTTTTTTATATAGAATATTAAAAATTATCCAATTTTTGCTAGCATTTTTGAATTCAGTCCAAAAAAACAAACAATTTAGTATTTTTAATCACTGCTCTATGTCCATTGGTTTTCGAGATATTGAAAGTGGTAAACACAGTACGTTGTCCCAATGTTAACCTTATGGGAAATAAAGAAAATTCTTTATCTCGCTTATTTCTCAACATATCTTGATAAAACTTGATAAATGGCTTCTTCTAGTTCAGATCAACTAAATATTGAATTAAAACCACCCAGTTTTAATATGCCTGTAGCAGCAAACCTGCATACTCATTCCCCATGTTATTCTTATGGAGCTTACAAAAACATGTTGAATCTCGCTATGTTGGATTGAAATATGTTGTTTTGCATTTGAAATTCGCTGAGTATGCAGGTCTGCTGCAACGGGGGTATTTTGTACATGCACTCATACTTTAGGCATTAAATAGGACAACTAAGTGGTTTCATCCTGATAAGTGGTTTGATCCTGGCCCTCGGACTCCGCCACGGACCCTCTCAAAGATCCTATATATTATCCTTATGGAAGAATATTAACTGATGAAATTTTAGCGAATTTCCCCTATAGGGAAGAAGTTGTTACCGTAGGTCTCATGGTAAGACCTAAGCCCGAACCATCATAACTTTTCTTTTTGAGGTCCCCAGATGCCAAAAACACCATTCGTTCATTTTCATAAATATATATATATATATATATATATATATATATATATATTTATACATATATATGTGTGTGTGTGTCTTTAAGCACGATAACTCGCGTAAAAATGGTCCGATCTTAATGAAATTTGGCATGGATGTGTAAGGTAGTAATTATTCGACAAGTTCGTAAACCAGCCCCATCGGACTACCGGAAGAGGGGGTAATGGGGGGTAAACCCCCCAAAAAATGGGTTTTTTGAGTTTCTTACATAGAAAAATATAAACAACCAAATTTTTGTTTGCACCATTGAATTCAGCTAAAAAAAACAAACAATTTAGTATCTTGAATCACTGCTCTATGCCCATTGGTTACCGAGATATTGAAAGTGGTAAACACAGTACGTTGTCCCAATGTTAACCTAATGGGAAAATAAGTAAAATTCTATATCTTGTTTATTTCTCAACATATCTTGGTAAAACTTGGTAAATGGGTTCTTCTAGGTCAGATCTACTAAATATTGAATTAAAACCACCCAGTTTTAATTTACCCGTAGCAGCAAACCTGAATACTCATTCCCCATGTTATTCTTAAGGAGCTTACAAAAACATGTCAAATCTCGCTATGTTGGATCGAAAAATGTTGTTTTGCATTTGAAATTCGCTGAGTATGCAGGTCTGCTGCAACGGGGGTATTTTGTACATGCACTCATACTTTAGGCATTAAATAGGACAACTAAGTGGTTTCATCCTGATAAGTGGTTTGATCCTGGCCCTCGGACTCCGCCACGGACCCTCTCAAAGATCCTATATATTATCCTTATGGAAGAATATTAACTGATGAAATTTTAGCGAATTTCCCCTATAGGGAAGAAGTTGTTACCTTAGGTCTCATGGTAAGACCTAAGCCCGAACCATCATAACTTTTCTTTTTGAGGTCCCCAGATGCCAAAAACACCATTCGTTCATTTTCATAAATATATATATATATATACATATATATATATATATCTATATATATATATCTATATATATATATATATATATACATATGTATGTGTGTGTGACTTTAAGCACGATAACTCGCGTAAAAATGGTCCGATCTTAATGAAATTTGGCATGGATGTGTAAAGTAGTAATTATTCGGACGAGTTCGTAAACCAGCCCCATCGGACTACCGGAAGAGGGGGTAATGGGGGGTAAACCCCCCAAAAAATGGGTTTTTTGAGTTTCTTACATAGAAAAATATAAACAATCAAATTTTTATTTGCACCATTGAATTCAGCTAAAAAAAAACAAACAATTTAGTATCTTGAATCACTGCTCTATGCCCATTGGTTACCGAGATATTGAAAGTGGTAAATACAGTACGTTGTCCCAATGTTAACCTTATGGGAAAATAAGTAAAATTCTATATCTTGTTTATTTCTCAACATATCTTGGTAAAACTTGGTAAATGGGTTCTTCTAGGTCAGATCTACTAAATATTGAATTAAAACCACCCAGTTTTAATGTACCCGTAGCAGCAAACCTGAATACTCATTCCCCATGTTATTCTTAAGGAGCTTACAAAAACATGTCAAATCTCGCTATGTTGGATCGAAAAATGTTGTTTTGCATTTGAAATTCGCTGAGTATGCAGGTCTGCTGCAACGGGGATATTTATACTTAAACAATTGTAGAAAGCAAGAAATTTAGTAGAATGTCAGACCAGCTGTTAGGAATATAACATACTAAAATAAATCACTGACTAGAGATACTTAAAAGACCTTTCTTCCAAGAGGCCAATGAGAAATACCTCCTGCGGGGTGCAGCAATAGAAACACTCCTGTCGCAGCAGACCTGCGGACTTGGTTGATTCCTTAAAACATCTGAGACATCTTCAATTCAATTCAATTCATTTATTTTCATGCCACAAAACAGATACAAATCCAATTACATTGTAGCATAAAACAATAAAAATTACAAATGTAGCACAAGGTACAAGTTTAAATACTTATATAATAATAAATAAATCGTCTACTGTAGCTGTCCCCTTTACTTCGATGAATTTGGCGATTAATGAAAGTTGAACAGAATGAACATGCATACTAAAACAAAGCAATTTAAACAATAAGTTATCAATCAATCAATCAATCAATAAGCCTTTATTCATTTAAGGTACAATGTACACTTTGAATGGTGTCAGAAAAAAAAGAAGTAACACACTTCTTAAAATTAGAGTATGCATGTAATGCATAGACCAAATCAAAATTTTAAAATTATATACATTTAAACTTAATATGATATGAAGCAAAAGTAAAACTAGACCTACATATCAATTTGTAATATCAAAAAATTCATTGAGAGAATACAAAGGTGTCTTTACCAGGTACTCTTTAAGTTTTTTCTTTAAAATTTTAATATTAATTTCATTTTTTATTGTGTTTGGAAGTTGGTTCAAAAATTTAATTCCTGCATATGAAGGCTTCTTGGCAAACAGTTCTAATCTGTGACAGGGAAAAGCAAAGTTATTTCTACCTCTGGTGTTATATTGATGATGATCACCAAGAGTGGCCAGATCTGAGCCAACTTTTTTAACATGCAGCACTGTCTCATAGATATATTGACAGAAAACGGTCATAATTCCCAATTCAGGAAATAAATTTTTGACAGAATCCAGTCGATTCAATTTTAAAATAATTCTAATTGCTTCTTTTTGTAATAGTAGGATTTCATTCAAATTTGTTTGTGATGATGCGCCATATACAACAATTCCAAAAGATATATGAGAATGAATTAATGAAAAGTAAACAGTTCGCAGTGTTTGTAAATTACTTATTCGAGACATTTGCCTGAGGGCATAAAGACCCGAACTAATTTTTTTACAGATATTGCTGATGTGTAGATTGTATGTTAAAGATTTATCTATATTCAACCCTAAGAATTTTGTATTTTCAACTTCTTCTAAAATAAAGTCATCAATCATGACGTTAACACTGTTTGAGTTTTTATTTTGAGGTGTGGAAAATGTAATAAACTTGGTTTTATAAGAAGTTAGATTCTTTAAAAAAATAATATTTAGGCAACATAGAGTGCAAAGTAACAAATATAAATAACAATTATAAATTAATTTCAGGCATAACAGTGACAAAAAAAAACAGCAAATATAGTCATATAAAACAAGGATAACAGTAATCTTCCACTTCTTCAATCGCTCATCTTCAATCTTCCACATCTTACATCTTAAACATCATCTTCTTTAACTTAGACATCTTAGACAACACACATCTTAGACTTCTTCTTAAAGAAGATCTTATCTACTTATTTATATTTGTCAAATAACGCTGACCTATCATCACACAGCGCAAACTACATGACTTAACCTTGAAACTTTGAGACACTCCTTTTAAGGCGTAAGCATCCGCTATAAGAACGGTTTTTTTATTCGAAATTTTAGGGGTTTTGGCAGGGTTGAAGCTTTGAAATTTTCCTATATAAATGTAATGGATGATCTTTTATTTAAATTTTCAATGTTCGTTCAATCAAGCTGATGGTTCAAGCTTCACATTATGGATACGTTTTTACAGCTGATTTATACTAATTGTTGCTTTAGTAATGGTTTTATGGTTGATTTGTTAATTTCCTAGGTGATATGTACTGTATAAAAGATAAATTTAGTTTAGTTAGTTAAATTAAAGTCATCCAGCCATCGTTAGTTTTTGTTCCTTATCTGTTTAATCATAAACTTAGTAATGTGGCACTATCCTCATTTAGGCAGTACGATGGTAATTATAGTTGTTATTGTGAGCAAAGACTCAGCTAGGCAACTGCAAGTAATAATATATTCTTCTCTTCTTCTCCACAGAACTTGACCAGTCCAAAATGTTCATTCCACTCATGTACATGCTCTGATAAAAGTTGAGAAAATAAGGATAAAGTCGTTAGACTATGCCCTGTCTCATGGCGGAATAGTTTTTACATACCTGCATAGTCATTCCCCCATATTACTGCATCAGCAGACCTACATAATCATTCCCCATTTTACTGCATCAGCAGACCATACTCATTCCCCATGTTATTCTCATAAAGGAAATTTAAAATACCCCCTTTGCAGCAGACCTGCACACTCAGCGAATTTCAATTGCATAAAAACATATTTCAATTCATCAGAGCGAGTTTTTTTTTAAGCTCCATAAGAATAAAATGGGGAATGAGTATGTGGGCTTGCTGCAGCAGGTGAGTTGCAAAATGGGCGGGTTTAATTCAATATTTAGTAGATCTGAACTAGAAGAAGCTATATACCAAATTTTATCAAGATATGTTGAGAAATAGGGAAGATATAGAATTTGTTGTATTCCCCATAAGGATAACATTGGGAATGAGTATGCAGGTTTGCTGCCACGAAAATAGAAATGTCAGGGATTTTATACTAATTTACATTAGATCTCATCTAGTTGAAGTCACAAACCAAGTTTTACCAAGATTTGTTGAGAAATAAGCGAGATAAAGAATTGTACTTATTTCCCATAAGGTTAACATTGGGACAAAGTACTTTGTTTACCACTTTCAATATCTCGGTAACTAATGGGCATAGGGCAATACTAAATTGTTTCTTTTTTCGAGCTGAATTCAATGGTGCAAACTAAAATTAGATTACTTTAATTAATTGTTTTATGTAAAAACTCAAAAACCCCACTTTTGAGGGGTTTAACCCCCATTACCCCCCCCTAACAGTGGGCCAATCGGGCTAATTTACAAACTCGTTCGAGGGATTGCCACTTTACATATCTGTACCAAATTTCATTATGATCGGACCATTTTTACGGCCGCTATCATGCTAACAGACACATCTACATTATATACGACCACTTGTGTAACTCACTGATCTATACAAATTCAAACCATACTTCCCGATGAGCTAGAAACTTAAAATTTGGAACGAATATTACTTTGGTGGTCAAACCACAGGAAAAATTGTCAAAACAAAACATTTCCACCCCTAACCCCCCAAAGGGGGGAAAACTTGAATTTAAAAAAAAGTACTTTTCGTTTTAGGGCTGTAGCGGCTAAACTAGAGGTCCTATCGGAAAACGGACTGCACCACGTGTAACGGATTTTTCACAATCTACAACTTTGGTCCTCTGACTTTTTGCCCTATCTCGTCTCCTTCACCATTAGGTAGCTCTGGAAATTTTAATCTTTGAAGATTTTCGCCATGTTTTCAGCTCCAGTAGATTTAATATTATACGTAGAGGGCTAAAATTTGTCATACAACATCCCTACAGCATATATGTTACAAATCACGAATGATACAACTAGTTTGTAATATTAACATCCAAAAAAATTAAAAACCCCTTCAATATTCGCCAAATGTCAGCGATTTTCTCGAGGCATTTCATTCAGGGTCAAACCATACTTCCGATAAGCTAGAAACTTGATATTTGGCATGATTATTCCTTGGAAGGTCAATATACAGGAATACCCCCACTGCAGCAGACCTGCATACTCAGCGAATTTCAAATGCAAAACAACATATTTCAATCCAACATAGCGAGATTTGACAGGTTTTTGTAAGCTCCATAAGATTAACATGGGGAATGAGTATGCAAGTGTGCTGCTACAGGTATATTAAAACTGGGTGGTTTTAATTCAATATTTAGTAGATCTGAACTAGAAGAAGCCATTTACCAAGTTTTATCAAGATATGTTGAGAAATAAGCGAGATATAGAATTTTACTTATTTCCCATAAGGTTAACATTGGGACAACGTACTGTGTTTACCACTTTCAATATCTCGGCAACCAATGGACATAGAGCCATGATTCAAAATACTAAATTGTTTGTTTTTTTGGGCTGAATTCAATGGTGCCAGGTGGTCCGATCGGGCTGGTTTACGAACTCGTCCGAATAATTACTACTTTACACGTCTATGCCAAATTTCATTCCGATTGGACCATTTTTGCGCAAGTTATCGTGCTTAAAGACATATATATATATATATATATATATATATATATATATATATTTATGAAAGTGAACAAATGGTGTTTTTGGCATCTCAGGACCTCAAAAAGAAAAGTTATGATGGTTTTAGGCTTAGGTCTTACCATGAGACCTACCGTCATAGCTATTCCTTTAAGGAAATTCGCTAAAATTCAAACGAATAGTGTTTTTTGCTTCTGGGGGCCCCAAAACGAAAAGTTATAGTGGTCCCGAGCTTAAGTCTTACCATGAGACCTACGGTAATATCTTCTTCCCTATAGGGGAAATTCGCTAAAAACTGTCAGAACTCACAATTTTAGCGAATTTCCTCTATAGGGAAGAAGCTGTTACCATAGGTCTCATGGTGAGACTTAAGCCCGAGACCATCATAACTTTTCTTTTTGAGGTCCCCAGATGCCAAAAACACCATTCGTTCATTTTCATAAATATATATATATATATATATCTATATATGTGTCTTTAAGCACGATAACTTGCGTATAAATGGTCCAATCTTAATGAAATTTGGCATGGACATGTAAAGTAGTAATTATTCGGGACGAGTTCGTAAACCAGCCTGATCGGACTACCGGAAGGGGAGGTAAAGGGGGGTAAACCTCCCCAAAAATGGGTTTTTTGGGTTTTTTACATATAAAAATAAAAATAATCCAATTTTTATCAGCACCATTGAATTCAGCTCAAAAAAACAAACAATTTAGTATTTTGAATCACTGCTCTATGTCCATTAGTTACCGAGATATTGAAAATGGTAAACACAGTACGTTGTCCCAATGTTAACCTTATGGGAAATAAGTAAAATTCTATATCTCGCTTATTTCTCAACATATCTCGATAAAACTTGGTAAATGGCTTCTTCTAGTTCAGATCTACTAATTATTGAGATAAAACCACCCAGTTTTAATATACCAGTAACAGCAAACCTGCATACTCATTCCTCATATTATTCTTATGGAGCTTACAAAAACATGTCAAATCTCGCTATGTTGGATTGACATATGTTGTTTTGCACTTGAAATTCGCTGAATATGCAGGTCTGCTGCAACGAGGGTATATATATATATATATATATATATATATATAAATATTATGTCTGTTAACACGATAGCGGCCATAAATATGGTCCGATCTTAATGAAATTTGGTACAGACGTGTCAAGTGGTAATCACTCGGACGAGTTCCTTAACCAGCCCGATCAGACCAATGGAAGGGGGGGTAAAGGCGGATAAACCCCCCCAAAATTGGGTTTTTTGAGTTTTTCACATGGAAAAATAAAATTTGTCAAATTTTTGTTGGCACCATTGAATTCAGCTCAAAAAACAAACAATTTAGTAGCTTTAATCACTGCTCTATGTCCATTGGTTACCGAGATATTGAAAGTGGTAAACACAGTACGTTGTCTCAATGTTAACCTTATGGGAAATAAGTAAAATTCTATATCTTGCTTATTTCTCAACATATCATTATAAAACTTGGTAAATGACGTCTTCTAGTTCAGATCTACTAAATATTGAATTAAAACCAACCAGTTTAAACATACCTGCAGCAGCAAACCTGCATACTCATTCCCCATGTTATTCTTATGGAGCTTTCAAAAACATGTCAAATCCCGCTATGTTGGATTGAAATATGTTGTTTTACACTTGAAATTCGCTGAGTATGCAGGTCTGCTGCAACGGGGGTATTTTATTTTAACCCCCTCAAAAATTTACCAAAACTGCAAAAAAAATTTTAAAGCAAAGTTATTTTGAGCTCTAGTGGCCGAACGGATGGTCCTATCGAAAAACGGACTGCACAATGTGTCACGTATTTTTCACGCTCTACACCTTAACTCCTTTAATATTTTGCCATATCTCATCTCCTTCACCCTTAGGTAGCTCTGGAATTTTCAATTTTCAAAGATTACCCTGACGTTTTCAGCTCCAATAGATTTATTATTGTGCGTAGCGGAATAGCATTTGGTACAAATAATCTCTACAGCATAAATGTTACAAATCTTCAATAATATAACTTTTTCTTAGAATTGAAATTCATATGAAGTCAAAAACCTTCGAAGTTTGCCAAATTTCAGCGATTTCCTCGAGGTAATCTATTCCGTATCACCTTGATAACTAGAACACTACACCCCTAGACCTCTGATAACTTGCAAACAGTATTTGTATGACTTTCGATGGAGTAGGAACCTGAAAAATCACTTCAGGAAAGTGAGCAATGAGCAATGAGGAAAGTGGCATGCACTTTCCACATATTGCTTAAAACCGAGAGTATTATTATCAAAACTCGTAATTTGAATGTATATCCCCTCAACAAAATATTTAAAAAATCGTTTAAACTGCTTTTCTAAAAATTAATATTTTGAGATCTAGTGGGCGAACGGATGGTCCTTTTGTAAAATGGGCTTTACCATGTGCAACGGATTTTTCACTATCGTCAACTCTGGTCCTTTTATGTTTCGTCCTATCTGCCTCCTTCACCATCAGGTAGCTCTGACCCCTTTTAACCCCGAAACCAACCAATAAATGAAACAAATTAAGCATTTTTCATGTTTGGCAATGTTATTTTTAAATCAATACTTTTACTTCACACCTTGAGCCCACCAACCCTCTCCCCTTTCAAATAATTATCCCCCGAAGCCAAAAAAATCCTACCACCAATAACCGCCCACCCCTTGAACAAACCCAAAATACCTTGTGCTGAGAATCTGTAAATAGTTAAGTAAATGTTTACCTGTAATTTATTATGAAATACGTTTACCTCAACTAAAAACCCATCAACCCTTTCCCTTTCAAGAGTCTCACAGAAGGAGGCTTGGGGGCGGAGCCTCCAGCGAGCCGAAGGCGAGTATTTATATACAGGGAGAGTCAGACCACCCGTCCACCTATTGTAACGGGAGAACGGTTTAACTTAGAAATGCCAAATAAAATTATACCCCACTAATATGCGTATAAAAATTCATTAAAAATATTTTCATCATGATTTATCTACAGGGTGTTCCAGAAATGAAGGTCGTGAGTTTGAATCTCCAAATTTTCTTATGTGAACCGATAGCAAATTTTACATCATTATAAATTTCTTGTTAAAAGAAACATTTTGGTGGAAACAGAACTAAATTATCTAAATACGTTTCAAAATGGCGGCCACTTTTATGAAAATTTTTGATATTTACGGAAACCCCTGTAGGAAGTAGAAAGTTGTAGGAATTTTGAAGGCCTTTAAAATTATATGACTTTTGGCATATGTTACTATTTGAACTTTTTGATTTTCAGGGCTACCGATATTTTCAAAAATTTAAATTTTTCTTAAAATTGGATATTGTCAAAACATTGTCATGTGACATATCGTAGTAAAGCTGAGTTACCAAGGATTAAGGATTTCGAATCAGAACAGAAAAATATTTAATGGTTTAGAAATTACAAGGGTTTCCGAAAATATCGGAAATTTTCACTAAATTGGTTACCATTTTGAAACGGATTGTGATAATTCAGTTCTGTTTCCACCAAAAAGTTTCTTTCAACAATACCTTTAAAATGATATAAAATTTGCTATAGGTTCACATCAGAAAATTTGGAGATTTGAACTCATGACATTCATTTCTGGAACACCCTGTAGATAAATCGCGATGAAAATATTTTTAATGAGTTCTTTGTACGCAAATTAGTGGGGAATAATTTTATTGGCGTTTCTACGTTAAACCGTTCTCCCGTTACAATAGGTGGACAGGTAATCTGACTCACCCATAAATTCAAAAGAAAGGTGTTTTTTGCTTCTTGGGGCCCCAAAATGAAAAGTTATCATTGTCTCGGGCTTAGGTCTTACCATGAGACCTACGGTAATAGCTTCTTCCCTATAGGGGAAATTCGCTAAAATGTCATATCACACTTTTGTTTTGTGTTGGAATTAATATGATTCTTAGCATTAGAAATTCACTTCAGTATGATGGTCTGCTGCAGCTTATACTAAAAATGTACGCTAAGAGAAAATAAGGGGGATTATCCTTTGTATATCGCTTATGTTGGGTTGAAATTATAATATCTTTCTAAGCATAGAATTAACTTTGGTACATTTCGTACTGGCTTCTCTGATCAAGGAACTATTTTGTTACATCCATGAGGGCTACCTCCAAAAGTTGAGATTAGTCAAAAAGTTATGGCGATTTACAGGTAGTGTATTCTCTATAATATTTTACAGGTATTTAAAATACTCTGAGTAAAAAAGTTATACAAAATTAATTGTAAGTGAAACTAAAAAAACACCTCCTATTAAGTGATCCTACAAGATAAACTAAAAAAACATTAAAAAACAAAAAATATTTATCTTGCATTGGTACAAAACCATTAATTTTGATGAATAGTAAATGATGTGAAATTAAATCAAATTTAACTATTTTATTTTACTGACCCAGATACTTCGGTTATCAATGGTTTTTTAATCATAATCATTAATGACCCAGATAACATGACCTTGATATCTCCACAAAACTCTACAAAACAAAGGGTCAGTCTCTTGACTTTTTCCAAACATCACATAAAACCATACTTAGCTACAGTTCTATTTTGGAAAATTGAAATCTCTCAATAATGTAATCCTTAATAAAAAAAAATAAAAAAAAAACACAACTAAGCACTAAATATTAGGGGTGCTAAGCATAGCTGAATAACCACTGCAGAACCCCCCCCCCCCCCCCTCCACGGATGCCAGAAGTCGTGGAGGCCTCCAAGATTTGTTTTTCTCAGTTATACCTAATTGGGATACCTATTTGGGATACTTTCACCATGATTGGGATACTGGTGCAGGGCCGGCTCAAGAGTTTTTGTCGCCCTAGGCGAAACTATCGTTTGGCGCCCCCCCCCCCCCTCGTTCTAACAGTTCAGTAAAAGGGTATGTTACTCTTGGGGGCTTGAGAAAAAAAACTTTTATACACAGTACCATAATAATCCAACTACTGAAACACTTAAGTTATTGTTAGTGTTTTCATTTAAAATTCAATAATCGCTTAATAATTATTTTTGCTTCTTTGTGTGGTTAATTTTTGATAAGTAATTAATTGTGTACAAACAACAGGAAAAGAGACTTGCAGTATCGTAGATGAATTACAATTTTTTCACCTAATGCTTTGCCACGTTTATCAGGAGATATTAGCACACTATTGATATAATTGTTTTTAAGTTTAAATCAAGCTATAAATCGATTCGTCCTATTATGAGATTTGAAGAATTTGTTTGTTAATATATTTTAGGATGAAATATTTTTTTACTTAATTATTTATAACTTCAAACGTATTTTTTGGGAACTTAAATTGTTTGATTTGATTAGTATCTACCACCGCGGTAAAAACCGCAGATGGAATAAGTGTGCCAGTTGCTTGGGGTCATTGGAGTCGAGGGGTCGATCAGTGCATATTCCCCTATCAATTTCACTTGCTGCAAAGACAAAACACTAAACAGCCAAGAGCAGACTTTTTTCAATCTACCATGAAATGAAATCAGTTTTTTTGGTCTCGAAGTTTCTTGTTTAAAAGTCAATATTTATTGGAATGAAAAGAAAGTGAATCCGTGTTATTTTGGTATCCCCAAGGAAACACCTGAAACTAGAAAATTTTGGTCAGGGTTTAAACCAGTGATCAATGAAAAACCTCTCCGTTTAAGCAATCCAATTTATTGAACAATAAATTCGCCCCTCATTGATTCAGGGGCATCATCAGGGCCGTTTTTTTCATTAATTAGATAGCAATTCCTGGAAGCCAATAACAATATTTAAACCAGTGAATTTGAAGAGAAATCGCACTTTGCATACACTGTCAGTGTCACCATATACGTGTATTCTCTTATGTGTTATATTTGACTTTTTATGCTTGATTTACAATTATCTTGAAAAAACTGCTTTGAATATTTCCTTCTAATTATTAAAATGATGTAACTTGTTTCTAACTAAAAATGTGATTTGTGGAAGTTACATCGATCGGAAAAAATCTATTGGTTTAAATAATAAAAGGAATTTGAGAGAAAAATTAAATATTCAACGTTTTACCTCGTGGGTTTTCATATTAATAACAAAATAAAAACGAAATAAGTCGAAGTTTCTGTTATAATTAAATGTAAATTATCAGCTCCTATGTTTTTACCTTACATCATTCAATTGGAGACTGCACAACGAATGTTCAATAGGCACGATACCATTTGAAAATTTGTGTTCACAAAATGAGGCTTTATAGAATTGAGACTGAGTTGGTTCTTTAGAAAAAATAATTTAAAATTATATTTTTCTGAGTATAGGTGCTTAGAGATTTAAATAAGACATGCTTTCAACCGTTTATCAAAATAAAATTAATATAATTAATTCAAACAATAAAAAACTGTTAGGCAAGTTATTAGGAACAATAATTTAAAAAACAAAAACATACTTCTTGCCAGCATTGGGAAAATTATGGACTACCACAGTGGTCTGGTCTTGAAATTTGGCTGTCAAGATAACAAGAAACCTAAACTGCTGTGTAACGGCGAGGGCGCCTAGAGAGCAGAGGATGCCGCATGCTTAGTATTGGTATATAATCATAAGTTTGGAAGGGTAGGATTTTCTACCATTGGAGATAAGGTTATAGTTTTAAAGTGTTTAAAAAGTAACAGGCAGAGCATGTTCCCGCGACCTATTACCAAACTATAAACTTAATTTAATAAAATGTTAATATAGATTGAAATTTAGGCTACTTTCATGAATTTTCATTTACAAAAAAAGTGTTTTATTTGCACCTTGCTTTTTGAAGAAAAAAACAGGGCCGCTTGGCGCCCCTTTGGCGCCCCTCAGGCCCTGGCGCCCTAGGCAGTCACCTAGTTCGCCTATATGGTAGAGCCGGCCCTGTACTGGTGTAGATTTGGTCTTAGTATTTCTAATCTTAAATATTGATTTGGATTAAATTCAATGTATACGGTAGTTGTTTTTTAAGAGTCAAATTAATATGAGGGACAGGATTTTAGTTACCTAGAGAAAAATTATTAGTACTTAATACTTAATACTTATACAAATTAATTAAGAAATACTCTACTATTATCTAAAGCGAAATGAATATGTAGATATACTCACTCAGTTTTTACCAATTAAAAAAAAATCGCTGATATGAAAACGGTTCTGTAAAATGTCTTCAAAAAACCACAAAAAAGTTCAAAAGTTTTGGGTTAACTTTGATATTTTTACTTCTTATTGTTTTTGGGGTGCTGGATCCAAACCTTATGTTTGTCAACCAAAGTTCGTGACGTGAATTGTCAACATTGTAAAAAAATGACAATATACTGACTTTTTCCTTACCTAATTTTTGCATGTATCTTGAAAACTATCAACTTAAAATGATAATTGATTTGTGAAAGGAAAGTGTGTAAATTTCCTACAAAGTTACACTACCGACTTGTCAATGTAGTATTTCTATAACAAAGCGTATGGAAAATTGGCTATTTTTCCATAAGAAATTATAACCTGCAATTCTAAGGGATATGGCAGGGGGTTTGTTTGTAAGGGTATCGTATTATTTCCACTTTTCACTTGAGGCTAACTTTTCATTTTGTAGTCAAACCACCACTAGCAACGTTTTATACATACGTAAACATAGAAAAAAACGTATGAATTTATTTTATAAATCTATTAAATTTAAGATATAAAAATATGTCATATATATCTTGGTGGTACAAACCATTTTTTAGGAGAGGTGAGGGATGGGTCTATGCTGCACTTCATAGGAGGGAAGATGAAACGACATGAATGCTTCAAATACATATTTAATTTGGCATGTATTTGTCAGTGAAAGAAATAAATTTACCAAGCAAATACATCGGGATCGTTGGTTCCTAAAGTCACACATAATATTGATGGCTCTATGCATTATTGTTTTACAATAATACAAGAAAAGACAACACCCCTTTTTCTTTGGTTCTATTAAAAAAATTGTCAAAGTTGAGGTACGTTAAGAGTGTTATGAAGGGACAGTTATAATTAATTAATTAGCCATTAGTTAATAACTTAAGCGGCCATCCGCCAGCACAATTGTATGACCAAAGCCTGGAGTTTACAGTGGCCTTGAATCATAAGCCTCATTATCAGTAAATTGCTGAGGTGGTTAGTAGCAATCATCTCATGAGTTGTAAGCCAGGCTCACCTTTGAGTTAAGAATTTTGTGTTAAGATTTTTTTCAAAGTTTATTTAAATTTATTTTTTGCTTCAGATTACTTATAAACATTTGATTTTCTGCTCTTCACAAATTTTCCTTGTCCTTGTTTTTCTTTGTCCTTGACTTCTGGGCTAGATTAGCTTCACCAGCTCTGATAACCAGTCTTGAATCAATATGCTACCAGCTACCATCTCAAGGCCAGTTTTGACTTTCATCAGTTTCATGTTGCTGGCTCTGTGACACAGCAACTTGTGCAGTTTGACTGTGTTTACTTTATTGTTGTTTGCTTCCAGGTTACAAGTAAGTATTGTATTTATATATATTAGTTTGTCCTATACAAGGATTTCTGTGCTAGTTGTATAGTATTCAACTTAACGTTTTGTATAACAAATTATTATTAATTCATCTTATTAAATATTAAATTAAATCTTATCTTTTTAAATTAACTTATTAATTTATTAATTTTAATGTACTGATTAGCCACCCAACGCATGAGATTCTTTACTTTTTTATAATGATCAAATAATATTTTTACTCTTTTGACAAATGTAGCACACAAATAAAAATGTATTGATTTTTATTTATTGTTTAGCTACTCACTACAAGAGATTTTTTGTGTTTTTTATGTCGAAGCACCTTGTGGAAGCAATGATATTTATTGCTTCGATAAATATGGCACAAGAATAAAATTATCTATGAAGAGCATTTAATATCAAACATAGAATCAATCTAAATTTAAGAGTATAATAAGTCTTGAAAACATTATATTAAGATAGAAAAATTATTAAAAATGAGAGAACTATAGGAATTCTGTGCTACTTTCTAAATTATTAACAATTTATTTTAGAATATTTTGGTATATTTTAAATTGATACCTCCTTACTTTGATCAAACTTTATTTAGCTAGTTAACCCCAACATCTTTAGATTTGATTAAATTTGTTTTAAATATTTTAAGGGGATCTATAACTCCGAAACATCCTCAAAATAATAAATATAATTCATCAATAACGGCTCTTATGATTTCATTTACATAGGCCTAATATGGTAGCTAACAAAGCTTATGTCAACTAACTAAAGGAAACCAACTTTAGGAACAAACAATTCGGTTCGAAACTGACAATAACCAACCAATTAAAGTGAATGAAGAAAAACGCAAAATTTATGAACAGACATCTGATTTTTTTAAAGAAAATTTCAGAATTTCAACTATCGAAGTGATTGGATTGTTTATTGGTTCAAGAGGAACGCTGTCAAAATTCTTTGTAGATTTTTGGAAAGAATTTGATTTGGACAAAAAAGTGTTAAAAGTTATTGTGAATGAAACTTTAAAAGGCTCGGTTTATATTATAAGAAACCATTTATATAAGCAATTTTAAATTTTAAATTTTAAATTTTAATATATTGTTATATATTTCTGTGTCTATAGGCAACCCTGTAATAGGGCAGATGGATTTATTTTTGTAATAAATTCTTTTCTCTTAGGAACAAATTCAGGTTCAAAATTTCAGTTAATAACTGAATTTTTATATTAAGGAATTACGTATTTGCAGATTTGGGGTGGGGGGGGCTAAGTTTATGATCCAGGTAGTGACCAAACAACAATATTATTATTTACATAAAATAAATAATATTATATTATACAAATATTCTTTGGTCGCTGGATCCAGGTTTATGAAGAAAATAATTAACATCAGTAAATAAACTATTAAATTATCATAGAGGAATTACAAGCAATTTGTAGATTATAAAATTTGTAATTAATTGTGTGATGATTATTTTATGTAGATTCTCAATATATTTTTTAACTGAACAACATAAAACTGTAATAAATCTGAGACTCCCGCCCATAATCAGAAGACTTGCACTTCTCTTGGGTGTGTATTATTTACCTTATTATTATGTATAAAAAAGATTGATTTTGAACTTATTTCTTGATTTTGTAATATTTAGTAACTATATATCATTTTTTGTTACATTGAAATTGTTATTCGAGAACTATGATTTGTATATTTTTGAAGAGAAATAAAGAGGCTTGAAGGGGCTAGAGGTTTGAAGAGGCTAGAGGCTTGAAGGGGCTAATAGCCCCTAAGCATAATCCTTCTTTACTAGATCTGTTCAGCCCAGAAGTCCTGTGGGATGAGCATGCGCAGTGAAGATTTCCCCTACCGCGAGTCTCAGTACAGTCAAATTTAGAAATAACTCATCTGTCAAAACATATGATTCTTTAATTGCAATAATATTTGTAATGTTGTCATAGGCCATGTGGGATTTTAAGTTGACTAGGGTGGGTGCACCAGTGAATGACCACCCCCCAGTGAATGACCGTTTTGCTTAAAAAGCCTGGTATTAAGCATATTCTTTGGGCTAGGAAATTAAAAACAAGCGTAAAACCAGCCTTGGAATATTATTGAACAATAATCTTTCATTGGTTAAAATTGTTGGAGTCGAAAATACTTTTTAAACATATTTAATATTGAGTGTCGCACTATCTCCGATTTCGATGTTTCCTGCTATAGTAATTATCCCTGCAAGGCTTACCTGGATTTACATTCATTCTGTATTTGATGATTATTTCAAAAATGCGTTTCAATTAAATAATATTTAACATGCTATCCTATAATTTAAAATCAATTTTATTGCTATGCATGTTATGATTAATTATTACTGAGGGCGGTCATAAATTGGAACGTAACTAGGGACAAAAACCAGTAAATGACCGGGGAAGAACTAAGCGGTCATTTACTAGAACAAGATCGGTCATTTACTAGATATGATCTATATTCTCAGCTGAATTATTCCTATTCATTGTTGTCAGCTGATTTTTTAATTTTTTGACAGTTATTCAGCCAAATGAGACCGGTCATTCACTGGTGCAAGATCGGACATTCACTGGTGCAGTCCCGGTCATTTATTGGAGCATTGACATAGTTGCCTTTTAATTAATATTACAACCAGTATTCTCATTAAGTAACGTATTTAACTAATATTGCTTAATCCTTAAAGAATAAATGAACTTTCTATAGTATAATGTATAACTGTGACTTTGAAATAAGGGGGTAATATCAAATCAACATGAGACATCGTCCTTAATCGCTCATTCACTGGTGCACTCACCCTATACACAACTGATGAAGGAAAAACAGTGGTGGGGGTATTCTACATCTCTCTCGCACTTCCACTCCTACAAGACTTCCTGGCTGAATAGATCTGTACAGTCCAAAACACCTTCTCAGAAAATAGGCTTTTGGATCCACAAAATTATGATTATATCTAGCATTTGATTTTAAGTAAACAAAGCAGACCTTTTTACATCTCAATGGTTTTTAAATGACAGCGATTTTACATTATATCTCAATTTATAGTAAGCTTAAAGCAATTTCAGTATTTTCCCCGAGTCCCTCTGGGATGGAGACCTTAAATTTCAGCCCCCTCCCATCATCCTGCGACCTTCCAAACGTCCACAATTTCGGCTCCCTTACATTTACAAGCAATCTCATCTCAAGCAATCTCAAGCGATACTTAACTTTTTGTAATTTTAAATTATGAAAAAACTAAAACCCTTAATTATTATGAAATTGTAAAATCTTAAATTTAAAATATTTTTTGTTATAGTATATTGAACGTGCATGGTTAGCTGCATTTTGAAAAAATCCCACATGTCAACATCTAGCATATGGCTTTGAATCAAGCATTAGCACCACATGTTTAATGTCAACAAAGCAGACGTTTTTCAACCCCAATGCATTTTAAATGGAAGATATTTTTCGTTATTTCTCATTTTCTGGTAGATTTGGACATAATTTGCTATTTTTCCCGACCTCCTGGGACCGAGACCTTTAATTTGAGCCCTCGCCCATCATCCTGCGAGCTGTCAAACTCTCACAATTTTGATTTTAAAAAATCGCTTACAGAATTAATAATATAGATTATTATTATTATTACATATATTTAAAATCAAAGGAAAATTGTATAACAAATTTTTTTCTCAATAATGGCTTAATTAATCTATAGATTCCCCTGTTTATTTCAGGTCTGGCTTGACAACCAGATATTTGTGGGATTATAACATGATCCACAAACAGCAGATCACCTTGTTGAAGATGCCATAGGTAGCACCTGAGCCAGATAGATTGAAATATTCTGAACACATAAAAAAATCTCCAGATTATTCAATTTACGACGGAGAGTGGAGATGGGTAGGCAGCGGAGCTGGGAGGACTGGGCGTACCCGGAGTGGCGGGACAAGGGCGGGCTGCTGGGTCCGGAGCTGTGGCTCAGCGGCAAGCGGGAGACAGACCGAGCAGAGGGGCTGTGGCGGGTGCATGACGGACTGTACGACCTCTCCACGTGGGTACACTCCCACCCCGGCGGCGCCCAGTGGCTGCAGGACACCAAGGTAATGTGATGTGGCAGGTGCACGACGGACTGTACGACCTCTCCGCATGGGCACACTCCCACCCTGGCTGCGGGACACCAAGGTAATGTGATGTGGCGGGTGCACGACGGACTGTACGACCTCTCCGCGTGGGTACACTCCCACCTCGGCGGTGCCCGGTGGCTGCGGGACACCAAGGTAATGTGATGTGGCAGGTGCACGACGGACTGTACGACCTCTCCGCATGGGCACACTCCCATCCTGGCTGCGGGACACCAAGGTAATGTGATGTGGCGGGTGCACGTCGGACTGTACGACCTCTCCGCGTGGGTACACTCCCACCTCGGCGGTGCCCGGTGGCTGCGGGACACCAAGGTAATGTGATGTGGCGGGTGCATGACGGACTGTACGACCTCTCCGCGTGGGTACACTCCCACCTCGGCGGTGCCCGGTGGCTGCGGGACACCAAGGTAATGTGATGTGGCAGGTGCACGACGGACTGTACGACCTCTCCGCGTGAGTACACTCCCACCTCGGCGGTGCCCGGTGGCTGCGGGACACCAAGGTAATGTGATGTGGCAGGTGCACGACGGACTGTACGACCTCTCCGCGTGGGTACACTCCCACCTCGGCGGTGCCCGGTGGCTGCGGGACACCAAGGTAATGTGATGTGGCAGGTGCACGACGGACTGTACGACCTCTCCGCGTGGGTACACTCCCACCTCGGCGGTGCCCGGTGGCTGCGGGACACCAAGGTAATGTGATGTGGCAGGTGCACGACGGACTGTACGACCTCTCCGCGTGGGTACACTCCCACCTCGGCGGTGCCCGGTGGCTGCGGGACACCAAGGTAATGTGATGTGGCAGGTGCACGACGGACTGTACGACCTCTCCGCATGGGCACACTCCCACCCTGGCTGCGGGACACCAAGGTAATGTGGTGTGGTGGGTGCACGACGGACTGTACGACCTCTCCGCGAGGGTACACTCCCACCTCGGCGGTGCCCGGTGGCTGCGGGACACCAAGGTAATGTGATGTGGCAGGTGCACGACGGACTGTACGACCTCTCCGCATGGGCACACTCCCACCCTGGCTGCGGGACACCAAGGTAATGTGATGTGGCGGGTGCACGACGGACTGTACGACCTCTCCGCATGGGCACACTCCCACCCCGGCGGCGCCCAGTGGCTGCAGGACACCAAGGTAATGTGATGTGGCAGGTGCACGACGGACTGTACGACCTCTCCGCATGGGCACACTCCCACCCTGGCTGCGGGACACCAAGGTAATGTGATGTGGCGGGTGCACGACGGACTGTACGACCTCTCCGCATGGGCACACTCCCACCCTGGCTGCGGGACACCAAGGTAATGTGATGTGGTGGGTGCACGTCGGACTGTACGACCTCTCTGCGTGGGCACACTCCCACCCCAGTGGCGCTCAGTGGCCACGGAACACCAAGGTAATGAGATGTGGCGGGTGCACGATGGACTGTACGACCTGTCCGCGTGGGCACACTCCCACCCCAGCGGTGCCCAGTGGCTGCAGGACATCAGGGTAAGTATTGGAAATGTAGGTTCAAAATTTATTCTAAAAGTTATCAGCTGCTATAGAAATACAAAAATACTATTCTCTTTAGAATTACTTAATGTAAACATTATTAATCAGCAATAGTGAAAGGTTGGAAACAACTTATCAAATTAATTACTTAATATTTACATATTTATACTTACTTGTCATTTTTGCTGCCCTAATATGTTACAATAAATTTCAGATTAAAATTAATGATGGATAGTTTTTACAATGTTTCACTTGATAATAATTCTTATGTGAAAAATGTTATCAAATTTATATTTTGCCCAAAAATGTGTTTTAGATGTTGAGCGCAACATGTACCACTAACAGTCATAACTATTGAAGTAATTGTAAAAATATGATACATCAAATCTTATTCTTACCAAAAAACCAAAACTTAATAAACAAATAACTTTAACAATAATATATATTACTTTGCCTATATATATTATGTGCACGTGCATTGCTGTTTACAAAACATTTATAGCGGTCAAGTGATATATTTTGGTGTCTTTTAAGTTGCTTCAATTCTTAAATATGAAAATAACTACCAGAATACCAAATGAAGTAACAATTTTATCAAGCGGTTAATGGTTTTTGTCAGTGAGAACAATAAAAGTTCCAAAGGTTGACTAAAATAATTCAGTGCAGAGCCAAAAACAGCTTATCTGGACTGACTTTTTAAAATTTTAATATTAGCAAATTTCCCCTACTGTATATATATCTATTTTTACTTATTTAATACGCTAGGGGTTTTTTTGTGATCATTACTCCTCCTAAACTACTGGGCCGATTTTAATAATTAAGGTGTCATTGGAAAGAGCTTGGCGTGAAGTTTTGCAGTAAATAAAATTTAAAAAGGTTTTGACTAAAGGGAAGAGCCCTTGGCGCCCTTAAAGTTTCATATTAGTCCATAAGATTTAACATAGGAATAGAAAATTTCAAATAAAACAGCTGATTGGAGCAAACAAAGTTTTTCAGCAAAGCCATATGTTGTTAATAGAATGTATAGATAGAACTGGAGGCATTTCAGTGAAGATGTAAATAAATAACTATTATCCTAATACATTCTTAAGGTCAGAATTCAGTTTTGAAAACATTTATTTTGAATCACATGTGTGAAGATCTTAATATTCACCTATATGTTTATATTAAAAAGAAAAATACCAGAAGAAAAAATAAATTCTTATGTATAAATTATATAAATATAAATAGAAATAAAAGAAAAAAGAAACAGACTTAACATTCATTATGAGTAGATTTATTGAACCATTTTAGTTCGGTTTAAGATTAAGACGGGTCATTTGCTACTTAGGGCCGTTTTCCCCAATTAAGGTTTAAAATAAACGTGAATTTAATTTAAACCGTATGAATATTCTAATGTTTAAATAATATACTTACCATATATCCAATACTTGGTTGTGTATACGCTTCGATTGGAGTTTATGGTGAATGTTAATTGAAGCGTTTGTGAGCAATTACCTAAAAGAAAATTACATGAAAATGATATAATTTTAACTATTCTTTTTGTGTTTAGTGATGTTCTGTAATAAAAAGAACCCAGTTTCCAGTAATTCCAGCACTCGCTATGACTAGGTATAGCTCAGGGTCAGGCCAACTTCTTTGAGGGGCTCTTAATATTCGTAGAGAACACTAAAGAAACATGGTTAGATGATTGAATATTCACAAGAAATTTAGTTTAAAAAAGCCTTTGTAAAAAAATTCAGTACAACAGGAAGTTCAACCATATAATAAATACAATAGTTCCAGATTACTGGACCATAATTATTATTATTTTGAAATCAATAAATAACAATTGCTCGATTTCGATATATATATATGTGTGTATTTAAGCACGATAACTCAAGCAAAAATGGTCCGATCTTAATAAAATTTGGCATGGGCGTGTAAAGTAGTAAATGCTCCAGCCGATATACTTGGCGGGATCTTGCAAACTAAACTCGTAGATTTTCGTTTATTTGTGAGGGATATGCCTATCGCTGGCGAATGGTAGTGAAATTTCCCTCCCTCTCGCTCTTCATACTGATAGTTGTATTATACTCTAGGGCAGTCAAGGGAGCTCACGTTTCTGGGACCAAAACTATGCAACCTGCCTGCACCCACACAACGTTATCATTGGCTGTTGCCTGGTGCCTTCAAATCTCAGTCCCACACTCGTGAGCTCACTGCAGAAGCTGGCTAGACAAAGACGAGTGGAGTGTTGTGACAATGTATACTGGTATAAATTGTGGTACACAGTGTTGTAGTGAACAATGGTTGTGGTAGTTTAGACTAGGAAATATGGAGGTAGGGGAGTACATGACAGAATGACAGGTACACAGCGCACAGGGTGACCAACCTTCGCCCAGTCAAAGAATAAAAAAAGATGGCGCTTAAATCAACGAATATATAACACTTCGTCCAACTTCTTTGTTTAGCCAAATGATTTATCTCATATCTCATATCAAATGAATATAATAGTGATTAACCCATTCGCCTACTTTGACGAAATGGTCTCGTCGCTGGTCGCGCGGGTGCTGTTACCGACGGCTTGGCCTAGTAGTTCACTGGTTTGCCACCAGGTTCAAGTGGTTCAGTGAATCGCCGCCAGAGCCGTAGGCTTTAAGACTCAAACGAGCACTGGTCTGACGGTACTGCGCGGCCATGTGTGGTCTAAATCATTGACTGACGAGCCAATGTTTCTAGGACATACGCTGCGGCGCGGGTTCAATTCCCGCACCATGAGCAATCTCTATTAGGCTTGCAATTGTGTGGCTTAGTTGGTGGGAGGGCCCACCTAAAATAAACGGTGACCGGCTTGGGTGGAAGTTGACGGCAATTGTAGGTTTAATAGGGATTGCAGTGGACACCTGTTTTGCTTATTTTTACCCTTGTATAGAGGAGGAGGACACTTTTTTTTAATTTTTATTGATTTGTCAATACATATGGACAGGTTATAACTAAAATATTAGACAAAATACAGACAAAATAAACATATTACAAATAAAAATTGAGAAATATAAAAAAATGGTAGGTAGGTCAATGGGTTAAATATAATGGATTAAATGTAAAGTAAAGTGAATGTTAACAGTTATTATGGTAAAAATAAACAATTTACTTAAAAACAACTGATTTAAATGACATGTGAGTAGGAGAACAAGTTTAGAAAATAGTAGAAAATTATTTTTATTTGAATTTTTTTATTGTTGGTCGGCAGCAATAAAAATAGACTTTTTCATGTTGGGGGGGCACATGCCCCCCCCCCCCCCCGGCGCGACGCCTATGCTTATAAAAACTGCATTTAAGGCATAATATCCTCCGCTAACAACCAGTTATTTTCTTCTGATCCCTTACAATAAATTTAAAACAGTAATTTATTGTATTACAGGGAACAGACATCACTGAAGCTTTTGAATCACATCACTTGACTCCTCTTGCCTACAAAATATTGCCAAACTTTTTTGTGCGAAAAGCAAAAGCACAAAGAAATTCACCATTTACTTTCAAAGAAGATGGATTTTTTAAAACTTTAAAATCAAGAGTTTATGAAAAATTAAAAAATGTTCCTCCTGGTCCTAGTAGACAGTAAGTTTTCTTCATATTATTTAGTATATAGCATTAAAAGAATAACTGGGACTTTGCAGCATATTTTCCCCAAAAAATTTATTTTTCTAAGGCGATGTGAATTGATCATGATGTATCACATTACACATTTGGTATCAAAATCAAAGACACTATTCTCTAGATATAGTCCAGGAGCAGAGGGGAGTTGATTATACATGAAAGGGTTACACAATATTTTTGTTGATTAATGTAATATGGTTCGAGGTGATGAAAATTTCCTGTCGCCTACTTTCAAGGTGGTCAATGACCACCATCTTATGGGGGAAAGGGGCAAACATGGCACCCGCTATGCGTCAAAAGGCAAAAAGCTCGAAAATGGTAAAAGATAAAACCTCCCAAATGTGGGGTTTTTGGATTTTTTAAAAGAAAATTTGAGGTAATTTTTTTTACATTGTTAAATTTTGCTTGAAAAAACAAAAATAATTTGATATTTTGAATCATAAGGGTCACACTGTGTTAACCTTATGGAGAATAAATCAAATTTTCACCACACTACAACGAAATCACCTGTTTTACAAACGTCAAACGCGGACCGAAACACACTGTTTGCCGCCACAGGACCGAAAACGTTGGGGGCCCTAGGGCCGAAAATCAGCTGATCGTTAATTTGCTTGAAACAACGTCAGAACATCACATAATTATACGGCATTCAATAGGTTCCAAAGACAGGATGGTTGCGATCATATGATTTTCATAGCTGTGTTTGTTAATTTGAATCATGATAAAGAAGTTGTGTCGTCGCTTATAACCTTAAAGCTTTGTTTTTAAGTGAGTCAAATAATAATGATTTTTTAAATCATTTAGGGTACGTTTCATTGTGTAGTGTGGTGAAAAATAGCGTTCGCACCTCGGCCGAAAGGGTTTTGCAGCTCTCGATCGTTTCAAATTGTTGACTTCGTCTCGAATTTGAAACACGATCTCGAGCCTGCAAAACCTCATTTTCGGCCCTTGTTGCGAAATATACTATTAATACATCACTCATTTCTGAATATAATTAAATAAAACTTCATATATGGCCTTATCTAATTGAGATCTACTGGATTAAGGCCTAAAATCAATCATTTTAACATTTCAATGGCAGCATTCCTCATGCTCATTTCCTATGTTAACCTCATGGAAAAAAGTGATGTTGAAAAATCAGTTGGTATGGGACTAGTTTTGTTGTGTTGCTAGCATAGTGCGTGTTTAAAATTCCTCCACATATGTCTAATATTCCTTTAAAAAAAACGCTAGTTGAGAAACATAACAATAAAATGAAAACTATCTATTCTGTATATAGTATTTTGCGTTGTGATGTAAAGTATTGTTCATGACTTATACCGAAAGTGATTTTCCGGCACTTGCTCAAATTATTCACATACTAGGCTTTGCCTTGTACGTGAAACTCGGTGTTCCACTTCGGTGTTGTATGTTGAAACTTGTATGTGCACCAGAAAATGCCACTTTTGGTATTAGTAATGAAAAATACTATAACATATAATGAGAATAATAAATTCAGTTGGCTTTTACTTTTCCTTTGATGATTTCAGTTCAAAAATACTACTAGATTCATTGGCTGCTGGAGTAATCGTATTATCAGTGTTGGCAGCAGTTTATCGTAGTTTTTTACTGGGTTTTGCTGCTGGAATTTTGCTCACCCTGACCACGATCTGCTCACACAACTTTTTCCACCAAAGGGACAGCTGGAGAATGTATCTTTTCAACATGTCTTTGTTCACTGTGAGGTAAACTGAAGAAAATTTATGAGTAATGTAAAAAAACCTTGATTACATACAGCTAATGTTTTTTTTATTACATACATAGTGTTTATTTTTAACTTACAGCCTTAGGCTGAGTATGTTAGTAAAAAAGAACTAATTCAGCTAGCTCACCTGAAGAGGCAGTTTTCAAGTCAGAACAGAATCTCATTTCATAGCAAGATTGGTTTTTGCATATTCAAGCTCACATGTTTGAAGTACAAGATTTACTCTGCAAGTGGTCGAAAATATGCAAACCAATTTTAATTTGAACGAAACTTTTCATTACACAGCCGATGAAACAATAACAAATATTTGTTTGTTTATATCGAAAAAATGAAAACCATTGTAAACATTGATTTTCTGTTGTAAGCAATGTAATGATTAATTTTCACGTGTTACACATAAAGAAAACCCGTGATATCAATATAAATAGTTATTCTGATATGCAGTGTCCTTATCTTTCTCTTTGAAAAAATCCCCTGGAAAGGCAAAATATCAAAAAAACTATAATATATATTTCTTAAGTTTCAGAGCTGACTTGAAAACCATTTCTTCAGGTAAGCTAAGTGAATTCTGATCCTTTTCCAAACAAAATCCTAACATAATTACCCAGTACACCTCTATCCAGATGAGGCTGAGAAAAATAATTATGGTGAAAATGCGGGTTTGTCCTTGAATATAGCTTTGTCAAAATCTCAGTTTCAACCGAAATACAATAATGTAAATGCCAACTGTCATTATTTTTGCACTGAACGTGAACCTTGGGAAAATGTCAGGTTCTCCAAAATTTGAATCTTAAATCTGCCGAGGTAAGCATTGACGTGATTCTTGATGGCGAAATTTATTTTTCATGGATACAAGATTCATCTCCTGAGATAATGCCACAGGATTGTCATTCAGCAGACAAATTTGGTGTCATGTCATGCTCTACAGTATTGCTACAAGAAGAATACTATATGACAAAGTAACTAAGCTATTTATCTACCAAATTAAGGCATAAATTTCATTTTATGTTTTAACATGAGCTGTTAACTGTCATTGAATGTGACGAAAATGATGGCAATATTTGAAATGATGGTGCAGCGATCCTCATTCTTATCGTATGCACTTTTGTTATGGTAAGTGCAGATTTTCCTGTCCATATCTCCAACCAATCAATCTCGATAATCTGATGTGGACTATATTCAATTTGCAGGAGACGTCTATCACAAAGAATCCATAAAACTTAAATTTGTTGAAACAGAATTTTAATTTACCTCAACAATTTTAGAAAACGATACTTTTATAAATCAAGCAATATCACTAGAACGCATGATGTGATTTGAAATTTTCGTTCAGCTGCGTCTTCTTTAATTTGATATGTTGCATTGGTAACTTTCACGATTAAAAATTAAAAAAATGGGTTGAGGGCATAAAAGGGGTTAGTGAATATTTAAAATTTTATCAAGAGAAATATCTGCCTCAATGGTGACAGTTGTTTCCTTCAGTTACTCATCAAAATATCTTTTACTTTGTCAATAATTAAAGTATTTAAGGTTATAATGGTAAAAACACACTTTCAATGATGTTTTTAATAATGTGATATCTTGAGAATATGTAATGTGATTTTAATTTCTCTTTCACCAACATGTTTCTACTGTTATACCCTTTTCATCTGATACATCACAAAAGTTACCTTTCCTTTCAAAATTACTAAGTTAGATATAAGGATGATGTTTTAAAACTTGCCACTTTTTATTTTGATTAGGATTTTTGCGGACATTTGCCATCACTGATAGTAAAAAACAAGTTTCACGACGTTTCGGGATCTGGAATCTGATCCCGTCTTCAGGTGGAAGAAAACCTAGAACATAACAAGATTAGTAACACATAGCCAGGAAAACCTGGACAAAAACACAGCTAAAACAGAGAACTGTAAAAGCAGTCACGAAAACAATAAGCTGAAAAGAAAAACAAACACAAAATAACACAGGAATCACAAGTATCAAGAATCACCAGACAGGAGAGAGCACGTCCACACCCAATCAGAGCTGAGCTGAGACTGGTGGGAGGAAAGCAAATGGCGGCGGCAACGGAAATGGCGGCGCCCACAGCCAACCAAATCACGGCGCGCTACCGGTGGCGAAAACCTGAAACAGAGACATGTGATATGCAATTCCGTGTGTCTGTTTGTGTTTTTTAGTTAATTTTTAACCTGATTTTGCCCCTTGGCCTTGCTACGGGTTAACATGTTATGAGAGTTTTGAACAGAATTGTTAGTAATTACCCTATATGCTGACACTTTATTTTCCCTGTCTTTCAATTCTTTGTTTAATATTGGTAGCCATACTGGCCTTATTTCAAGTGAAGATTGACTGATTGGTTGGTCTGCTAGTTTTATGTATGAAGCTTCAATTAGTTTTCTTTTGAAAAAATGAGGTTCGCGGTGCACTATTTTTGCTTCGTCAAAATTCATCTGGTGATTTTCAGACCAGCAGTGTTGAGCAATTTTTTATCTATCCACTAAGCCCTTCCTCGTGTTATCTTTGTGTTCTTTGATTCTAACATTTAAAGGTCTTTTTGTCTCGCCATAATACGGCCTAGAGCAACTATTGCAGTTTATTCTGTAAACACAGTTTTTTGATCCCTGAGTGCCATTTTTTGGTTTGGTTTTTACGAGACATTGCCTAAGAGTGTTTTGTGTCCTAAACGCGGTTCTAACTTTGAACTTCCTAGCAACTCTTCTAATTTTTTCCGATAATCCCGGCACATAAGGGATTGACATAGGAACGAATTTTTCAGTGTTTTCTGACTCATTCTGTTTAGCCCTACGGGTTTTGCACTTTCTTATTACGGATTGAGGGTATCCATTCTTAGCCAAATCTTGCTCTACTTTTTTGATTTCCTGATTTAATCCATCTTGATTTGAGCAAATGCTCTTTGCTCTGTCAAATAGTGAGTAAGCTACCCCTTCTTTGACAGATTTTTGATGGTTTGATTGAAAATTTAAGTACTGCCCTGTGTGTGTCTTTTTTCTGAAAACAGTTGTCCTAAGCGTGTCCCTATCCTTTTCTACGCACACATCCAAAAATGCTAGTTTGTTTTGGACTTCCTCTTCCATTGTTAGGCGGATGGAAGGAGAAATACTGTTAAGATGCCCTAAAAAGTCTTTTAGTTCATCGTCTCCATGCGGAAATACCACGAAGGTGTCATCGACGTACCTCCACCAAATCTTCGGTTTGAGCTGAGCCAAAGACAAAGCCTTTTGCTCAAACTCCTCCATAAAGATATTAGCAAAGATAGGCGACAATGGCGACCCCATGGCCATCCCCTCATCTTGACGGTATAATTTACCCTCTAGTTCAAAATAGTTACATTGAGTGCATAATTCAAGCAGTTCCATAATGACGTTAACAGGAAGTTTAGTACGTTCAGTTAGACTTTCATCTTTTTTGAGCCGAGACTCGATTATTTTTAAGGTTTCAGGAACTGGGACATTCGTGAACAGACTTTCAACATCAAAACTAACCAGCTTATCCGTCTCAGCCAGCACTATGTCCTTTGACTTTTCAACGAAGTCTTTAGAATTTTTTATGTACGAGTCAGTTTTTCCTACCAATGGTTTTAGGATGTCCAGGAGGACTTTAGACAGTTCCCTACACGGTGAGTCGCGAGAGCTAATTATAGGCCTAAGAGGTACATCAGTTTTATGAATTTTAGGTAACCCATACATGTGTGGGATTTTCGAGTGATGCGGTGTTAAACGAGTTCTTTGTTTATCAGAAAAAAACTGTTTATGCTTCCTAAGAGTGCTTGCAACTTTACGCTCGAAACTTTCTGTAGGATCTTTATTTAGTTCAGTATATTTACCAGCTTGGAGTGATTTGGTTGGCTGTGGGCGCCGCCATTTCCGTTGCCGCCGCCATTTGCTTTCCTCCCACCAGTCTCAGCTCAGCTCTGATTGGGTGTGGACGTGCTCTCTCCTGTCTGGTGATTCTTGATACTTGTGATTCCTGTGTTATTTTGTGTTTGTTTTTCTTTTCAGCTTATTGTTTTCGTGACTGCTTTTACAGTTCTCTGTTTTAGCTGTGTTTTTGTCCAGGTTTTCCTGGCTATGTGTTACTAATCTTGTTATGTTCTAGGTTTTCTTCCACCTGAAGACGGGATCAGATTCCAGATCCCGAAACGTCGTGAAACTTGTTTTTTACTAATCAGTGATGGCAAATGTCCGCAAAAATCCTAATCAAAATATAAAATCACCATCACCAACAATGAATTTCAAACAAAGAATTGCCACTTTTTCTAATGTTTTAGTTACCCATCACTAACAACTAATTCAAAACTAAGAAACAATTGTTACCTTACATATACAAGTTATAAAAACAAACAACCAGTTTAAAAACAAACTAAAGTTCCCATGCATCACGCTGACATGATGGAGCAAATTTCAATATCAGGGCTTAAATTGTCTTTTTTAGATCCTAAAACTCCTTATTTCTGGCTTTATGGCCCCCTGAAATGGGGATATGGGCTTCTGGTTTATTTCCGGCCAATCAAATCATAGCAAATAATATATCCACAAAATTTAAAGTAAACCAGATGATAATTGTGGCCGATGAAGTGAAAAATCCCCTAGACAACATACTGTGTTTAGTAAATTCACATTTTTATTCTAAAGTCGGTTGTCTCTTGTGTTATGACTTTGGGAGAGGGCTTAAAATGTTTATATTTTTATTTGCTTTAATAAAATATACTTTGAATTTACATTTGGGGTTTGTATTACCCTTTTAGGGCCTGTAATACTCAAATTCAGGGCATTTATTCCCCAAAACCGGAATTAAAGTGGCTTTGATTTTTTTGCCCAACAAACTTGACCTTTTTATCATAGAAAGGAATGTTCTTACCAAATTTGAAGAAAATGAGACAAAATATGCGATCGCTAGTGCCAAACACACACACACACACACACACACACACACACACACACACACACACACACACACACACACACACACACAGACACATTAAGTTTTAACGGATGGTGTTTTTTGCCTCGAGGAGTCCCAAAACAAAAAGTTATCATGCTCCCACGCCTCAAAGCCACCATGCGGGTAATGCCAATAACTCACTATTCCATAGGAAATTCACTTAAAACCTGCTGTCTAAATTCTTTAATTGTTTCAAATGTTAAATTAAATTATTTATCTAAGTGAATTCATTTTAGTGAATTTTCATGTTTACAGACATTGGAGAATCTCCCATGCGCTCAGTCACCACTTGTATCCAAATACTCACTATGACTTGGAAATTTCCATGTTTGAGCCCTTCTTCCAGTACATTCCAAGCCTGGAGAAATCCAAACTATGGAGTACCTTGTCAGTAATATATTCACCCTTCATCTATCCTTTCATAACTCTGGCAGAAGCAATTAAAAGGTAAATTCAACTTATCTAGATAGTATATAAATATGAGCCATAATAATGATGTGTTTAACATGCACCAGGATGGTTCTTCACTATTGCAGTATCTTCTTGAGAAGTGTCAAGCAAATATTGATATTTTGCTACACCACAGAAACAGGAGTATTATGTAATCTCTACGGGCAAAGTCTCAAAGAAAGAAGATTAAAGGAAAATTTAAACTTGTATAAAGTACAACCAAAAATATTATATGAAACTTACACTTGAGATTGATGCCTTTCTTACTTATAGTTATAGATCAATACTATTGATATCAATACTATCAATACTATTGATCTATATAGATCTTACTATTGAGTTATAGATCAATAGTCTATGTGGGCAGGGAAAAGAAGCCACCACCCACTTTAAAGATAAAAGTAAAAATCTTTCATATTATCCATTCTACACTCATATTTAATTCATATTCTGGTTGAAATACAAATTAGTGCTGCAGTTCCGGTCTTTAATCGGATAAGTTAGATTATTATTGTTGTAATTCAGATTTTATTTTAATAACTATTTGTCACCACGACGGTTTATGTTTACTACATAGATCGCAGATTTTCTTCTTTAAATATGTGTCAATTTATTAAACCTGTCATCTTGATTATACAACTTACCAAGAAAATTGTCTGTTCCTAAGGACGTTAATGACACATCCCCAAGCCCAAGATCTCATTCCTCTGCTACTACCTATTCTGATGGTTCTCGTTGGTGGAGCAACAGTAAGACAAGCTCTGGAGATGTGGCTCTTCATTGTTATGGTCGGAAGTTTCTTCTTTGGTTGCATAGGAGTCAATGTGGCTCATCATCACCCCAAAATATTTCACTATGGAGATAAGCCGAGGTGAGTAAAAATTGACTAAATGTAAACATGTTGTATTAGTCTTTAAAAAAGTTGAAACCAAATTGGGCTCATTGGTCAGTTTTATTGATATTTCATTCCTCTAGGGGACATCTTTAGAGAGAAAGACAAGGGCTAAGGTAAACAACCCAAATTCCGGTTGCCTGCCTAATACCGATCGCTGGTCATCACTGCTCAATCATTTAAACATGATAAAATCTTCATCGGTCCTATTTGGTAATGTCTTGAGCTAACGTAAACAGCGAGTTTCGATCTACCATAGAGTATAAAAAATTTTAAAATCAGCTGACGCGACTATCACTCAGAAAGCTATGAAGAGATGAGTAAGTCAATTCCATTGGATGACTGACTGCTGCTTTCTTGTGCGAATCCATTAGAATCTAGGTAAGTTAAATAAGCTTCTAAATGCTAAATAATACGAGGTACGTTCGGAAAGTAAGTTCCGTTTGGGAGTAAAAACATTCTCAATGCATTTACAACATTTTTATTATATACATCTTAAAGAGCGTACCTTAAACTACATTTCTGTATAGCTCCCACAATATTTAGGAACTTGTCATATCTAGGGAGAAGCTTTTCAATTTGTGCTGAAAAGCATTCTGCCGCCAGTGCACGCAGCCACCCGCTGACGCCATCTTTAAGTTCATCGTCATTCACAAACTGACAAAGGTTACAATGGGGTACAGAAGAGCTTGTGAAATATGTGGGAAACACTCAGAGAGATCAGTAATTTTGAATTTCCTTTTTTCCCGAACTGTAAAGATGGTCGCAGTAATGTCCACGATGAAGAGAGGAGTGGCCAACCATCTGACGTTACTGATGATCTCGTTGCCAAAATCAACAATACAGTTCTGAAAAAAAGGAAATTGAAAATTACTGATCTCTCTGAGTGTTTCCCACAAATTTCACGAACTCTTCTGTACAACATTGTAACCTTTGTCAGTTTGGGAATGACGATGAACTTCAAGATGGCTTCAGCGGCTGGCTTCGTGCACTGGCGGCAGAATTATTTTCAGTACGAATTGAAAAGCTTCTCCCTAGATATGACAAGTGCCTAAATATTGTGGGAACTACGTAGAAATGTAGTTTAACGTACGCTCTTTAAGATATATTAGTAAAAATGTTGTAGATGCATTGAGAATTTTTTTACTCCCAAACGGAACTTATTCCGAACATACCTTGTACTAATTGTGCCTAATAAAAAGTTTTAGCTTCAAAACAATTAGTTTCTTTATTTATTACATAAATAAAATTAAGGTTTTAAATTATTTTAACCCTTAAATATTTGCGACCGTAATTGGGAAGGTAATTTATACATTTTTACTAATTACAGTCGATACTAATGGCCACAACCGCAATTAGGATTTCATTCTTTCTAATTACAGTTATTGATAATTTTTAAGTTTATTCTTTACAAATTCATTACAGTAATTGTTGTTTCATTTTTATTTGTCCTTTGAGGACAAAACTCATTTCCTTTTGGATACTTATGTGTTTTATCGACTACACCCGTATTTCGTCATAAAAAATAAACAAATAAAAACTAACACAGCTGAACTACACCCAATTCTTTAATGATGAAATTATAAACTTTCGACATCATATTTGTATTGTTGGCTCATCTGCGTTGGAAGGAGTAGGGTAGAGATGTTGCATTTATTAGAATTGGCAGTGGAGGGGAGTCACATTATTTTCAGGACACAAAAATGTGCCTTAAATATAGTATTATTACAATCAATAAAATGTTTAAATGTGATTTAAAACTTGTTTTTTTACCTTAGGTACTGATTGTCAACAAACCTCTGGTAGCTAGCATGTTTTACGTAACAAAATAATTGAGCTATCCAAGCTTTTATTTCGATCATTCATGATTTCGAGCATACTTTTACACAAACATAATACAATACTAGGGAACGAAATGATTAAAATCAAAGTTTCCGAATTATAGAAGCTAGAATCAAGCATGTTCTACTGTAATCATTCGTAGCTTTAGCGAAATGCATCGAAACACCATGGCAATAGAGATTTCACTATGTTATTTTTATCCATATTCGAACCACTGCAAATCTGTAAATGTGGTAAAGGTTTATCTTGGTTCATAATATATTATATTTCGCTACGTAATACACGTCAGTCCACATATACCTTCCAATTTAATCCGTTTTACTTTTAAAATTAACTTATAAAATGTCATTCTGGCCACGACCGTAATTAGGCCTGTGAAAACCGGTATTAGGAATGCAGCGACCGGTATTAGGGATTTAGGTTGGATAACTATGTCTTCATTAAACAATGTTTTACTAAATAATATAATTTATTTTTGTGACATAAATGTACTATTCGAAACTTCAATTAAATTCTAAAGTATAATCAGCCAAAATAAATATAGCCTGAGCAGCCGGTTCAAATTCATAGACAATGTTAACTCTGTCTTACCTTAACCGACCGGAATTTGGGTTGTTTACCTTATGTATGTTTTGTGGAATAGGAGGCCACAAATGAACCCTTAAAAAATAGTTTAAACAAATATAATTGTTTCCTGTAAGTAAGAATAGATCAGCGACCACGTAGTACAAATAGATGGAGCACATGAGGCGCGATGTGAAGTCAGAAATTTTCTTCTAGTCCCTATACATGGAAAAAACTAACTGTGCAAAAAAAATTACAAACATAGTATCAAATTAAAGGTCTGAATCTCAGAATTACTATAGTACCAAATGGTTTACAGGCAGTCTAAATATCGTCAACACTGATAACCTAGAAGCTTGTCCTGACATATTTTGAGAGAAGCTGCCACAACGGAATGCACCTGCAACGTTCATATGATATGTAAACTGCCCCTAAACCATTTATAATTAATACCATAGTAATTGTGAGATTCAGACCTTTAATTTGGTACCAAATTTGTATTTTTGTAGTCGACTATATTTTTGTAGAGAGCAGATTAGAACTGACTTTATTTTTATGCAGGCGCCGCATGGGTAAACTCTGCCACAAGAACTAAGTTATTGACCAAACTATGGCAGCTATTTTTTTCAAAATAGATGATTTAGAAAAATCAACTCTCTAGCAATAATTTCCATCGTTTTTTGTTTTATTTGAGCAAAAAATAAAAAAAAGTAGCAGCTGACTACTTTTTTAAAGTCAACATTTAAAGTTACATAAAAACTTATGACTTTTTAAATTTTTTACAATTGAAAAAAATTATTTTTCAAGTATGATTGATACTATTACCATTTAAAACTAAAGGACCCTTCACATGTAAAATTTCTACTTTAAGCCTCAATGCTAAATGGTATAAACTACAAGTTACTTGAAAAGTGAGCACTGTCAGATTACATGGTTTTAAACGTCGTTTTATGTTTCTATACCTAGACAAGATGGCGATCCAGACTTCATTTGCTGTAATGCAAATAAGATAGGTATGCTCCATCTATTTGTACTGTGTGGTCGCTGGAATAGATGCTGTTTCTTTTAAAATTTCATTCAATCTGTAGGAAAGGGTTAAAAAGTTAGAATACACAAATTTCTCTCCAATTTTTTCAGCCAAGACCGTGACTGGGGCATTCACAGCTTAGCAGCAACGAGAGATAGGATCGAAGTTTATGGTTCTCCGAACCTTGTCCTGCTGTCCTTCGGGGACCATTGCCTTCATCATCTGTTTCCCACAGTAGATCATGTCCACCTCTACAGCCTCTATCCCATCTTGGAACGGACATGTAAAGAGTTTGGGATTGAATTCAAAATGATGTCCACTTGGGACCTCTTGGTTGGACAGTTTCGTCAACTTGTGAGGAGGGAACCTAATCTCAAAGAGCCTCTGACTCATTAGCAAAGTAGTTGTGTAAATATTAATAAAAAATACATTAAATTTTTTGTATAAAATTCAAATTAGTTTGAAATAACTAGACCAAAATTATCTGTCGTTATAGAAGTCTGACTAAAGATCAGAGTTATTTAGTTAAAACATTTGACTACTAGATATTGATAATAACTGTCAAAAGTTGTGATCAAAACTGTCCCACAGACAGTCATGAGTAGATATGTCCTGCTTTTTTCTTCATTTTTTGCTCATAGTATTTTCCTGAACTATAAATTGAAATCTCTGTGATTTAAGTGAACAGAATTAATTAAATAACAGCGCCTAGTCATGCTCGATGATATTTCATCCTCCATGCAATCTTCAATCTGTATGTCCTCTTTACATATACAGTGGGATTGAAAACATCCATTATGACTTTTCTTTGACTAAATTTTTGTTGTTTACTTCATTATTTCGTAGCCAACACGGCAACCCATAAAAATATGGGCCCAATAAACAGCCAAATACTCCTCATGTATGCCGATGATACAACAGCCCTTATTCAAAACATAAATTCTGATTGTTTGGAAGAAAACTTGCTCGATGATTTGGAAATTTTAAAGAATTGGTTTACAGCCAACAATCTCCACCTCAACCAAAATAAAACTCAAATATTGAATTTTCACACAAATTCTAAAAATAGTCTCAAGTCAAATTTCCAGCCTCTGAATGGATTAATCCTCAATCAAAATCTTGCAATTTTTTGGGGATAAAGTTGGATTCTTCATTTACATGGAAGGTGCACATTGAACAGTAGATAGGGAAATTAAATAAGTCTTTTTATGTTACTCTTTCAAAAATAGTTAACTTTGAAATACTTAAAATGATTTATTTTGCCTACTTCTACTCTAATCTCATTTATGGCATAGAATTCTGGGGCAACTCGTCAGACATAAACAAAATATTTTATAAAAAAAATTATTAGAGTTATTGCAAATGTAAAACCGAAAACATCTTGTAGGAATTTTTTTATTGTACATAAAATTTTAACTGTTCCATGTGTATACATAGATAGATTATTAGTTTTTGTTAGGAAAAATTTGAAAACAGATTTAACTGCGCTTACAATTTCTGAAATACTGACACGCTGCATTACCCAATCCACAATACCAGTCTTTTGGCAAATGACTTAAACTATAGCTCTGGACAGCCTTACTGGCGGGTGGGGAAAATTGTAATCTCCCAAAATGTCTGCTAAATAAACACATGTTTTGGTAGAACTGTCAAAACTTTGTTTACGTTTCACCTCATTTACACTACAAAATAATGCCCTGTAATATTTCATCGAGATATTTGTTACGCAATTAAAATTTCTGGAAAATATTTGCGCAATGCATCAGCTGGTCTTTTAGTTTGGCAAACTTTCATCTTAAATGATTTGTTTACATTTAAGATTGTGTTTCCACACTTTTGTCGTCGTACTTCATGAATTGTGTTGAGCTTGCAAGCAATTAACATTAGTTGCGGTTGCAGCAAAATATTTTCTTGTGCAAAGTACCTCTACATAAACAAATGACCATGTGATTTATTACCAAAATATTGCAGATAATAAACACTAATTACGACAACAGCACACTCACTCACCCGCAGTAAAGCTGTCCAGAGGTATACATGGGGAGGAAGTTGTTCAATATAACTTACCTAATTATATCAAAGAAACCAAAACTGATAAATTGTTTGCAAAGAATGTTCAATCCTTTTTAATTCAAAGATGTTTCTACAGTGTAGAAGATGATTTAAATGATAAGAATCTTACTTGACTTAGATAATCTCATTATATTTGTTTTATATTTTTTTATAATTTTGTAATTAAAATTCATTTTAGAACTGACTAATCACCTGTCAAAGTGAGTGTATTACTCTTGTATACCTTGGTGTAATGTGATCACTGTATAAATAAATAAAATAAATAAATAAATATATGGGCATATAATGTGCCCTGTGTTTAAAAATTCAATAAAAATTCATGTGATTTTTTCATGCCAAGTAACCAGTGCAGAACACATTTTTGACAGAAATTAGTTGATTCCATTAGAAATCCTCAGAGCCATTTCTGAGATAATTGTGCAGTCAAGCAAAAACTGCTCAAGGATTTTCACATAATCACACTTTAGTTTTAACGAAAACTACAAATTTGTACTTGATTAGTTTTAAGTTGAAAAATAGAAACAAATGTTTGTGTAAAAGTAAATTTTTGGACTTATTAAATTAAAACTATGAAAACATGCTTATGAACCTTCTCTGCCCACGATATCCTTCATCATGGTCTTTGTCCTTTGAGCAATCTCAGGAGGCTTGGTGAATCGTTTTCATCAGATGGACATGAAAGGATGGTTTTTCACACTAAGTTCTGTCCAGCCAATGAAATTTGTCTTAACATAAATTTGATCAGAAAAAATATGTACAACAATTTTACTAAGCTAATATGTGAAGAAAAAAATCAATCCTAATTAACCCTAGAAAGGTATCGTTATTCAAAAATACGCTAAAGGTATCGATACGTAAATTTTACTCTGTGGTTAAAAATTAAAATATGTCTGATGAAATTTTTTTTTAAAGAAGGCACCCAAATACAAAAAAAAATTGATAATATTATTTACTATATAATAAACTTACATTATAACTTTAGCTCCATTTTAATTTTAGAGAATAAGCTCCATAAGAGTCCATTGAAAAGCACATTTTGCTGTTGTAGGTATCGTACGTAAATTTGACGTTTTTTTTTCAATTAAATTTGGAAATACATTAAGAACAACCATAATACGGTCATATTAAATCAAACCTGTAGCGGGAAAAGCACTGCTGACGGTACAGGGCTCAAGGTCATTTAATTGCAAATTCGGTCAAAAAAACACTTCCGCACACGTCAAAATTACGTACGATACCTTTCTAGAGTTAATTGTGCAGTTAAAAAAACTTGTCACATATTGCCATGAAACCTTCCTATTACTTCCTCCCCGTTCAGGATGTATGCTAACAATGAATACAGGAATGAAAAAATTGCCTCGCTAAAAACAGTTTATTTTTTATTATTTTAAATGTTTGTCACTTGTATTTACAAAATCTTAAAGCTAAGCAGGTACTGACAAGTTCGTCTTACAACTACTTTCATGAATTTCAGGACAAAAAACAAAATATCTAAGGAAAAATGTGTTACATTTTAGAATAATCTTTACTGAGCTGGAAACATATTGAACATAAGTGTATAATATTAAACAAAATTACAACTTAAGGATATAAGTTGTCTTCAGCAACTGTATTTAAAAAAAACCCAACCAATTTTGACAGTATGTAACAGATCTGTATTCTACCGCAGTAAATTGATTTGCAGTATATTGATTACTCTGCAGTTAAATGATTATTTAAAAACTCATACAAACAATATGGATAGTCTAAATAAATCATAAGTAATTCCGTACAAAAAAGTTAATTACCTAAAACTGCTGTCCTAAATCTTCATTACAAAGTACCAACTGTATTTGTTGATAAAAAATCTACTAATAGCTAGGCATAATAACCCTAAAATTAATTTTTTTTTACCTGTAAGATTATAGTCACAAATGTTCTACAAAACTTAATAAACCAAATTAAATTGTAAATGTCTTTAAAAGTGTGTTTATTGGTACAATCATAATGACCATATTATACAGCTGTCAGTGCTAAAAAAATACTACACAAGATTCAAATCAATGAATAGGCTAGTACAGTTCGCGCATTATATCTCCGGCTATGATTGAGTCAGCTGATTGTATGGTGCGGGGGGGAGAAGGGGTACTTTTCTGAAAACATTTTCTGAAACACCACTACTTATCAAATGTTGTGTTTACCAATATCATATGTTAAACATATCATATGACACGGTTAGTAGCGTAGTGGTCATAGCCGGAGATAAAATGCGCGAACTGTACATTGCTGCAGTTATAAATGATAAACTTATATTTAAAGGGAATAAATGGAAGTTTTTGAATGAAACGTCTTGAATAACCTCTTTCTACTCACACCTAAAAAACTGAACATAAAATTACTCATTAGAAACTAGGAAGTAAACCACTTCAAAGTTTTAACAAAGCACTAAACCAAATTTTTTGGTAAAACATTAAGCTAAAAAGGAACAAATGATTGACAAATACATTGACTTAAGTTTTTGAATCAAATAAGTAATTTAAAAAATGTAAACTAATTATAAGCATAATCTTTAATCAATCATAAACTTTATGCAATTTCATGGCACTGACCACATTCTGAACACAAAAATAGAAGGTGTGATGTGGTATCTTCAGGACAGACGAAGAATTGCGGCTGTTCACTGCAGAACTGACCATGCATCTCAACTGCTTGAATGATTTGTTGTTCAAGATCTGCTAATGGCATTGTATTTGGCAGCAAAAGTGAACACATTGTGCAAACTATAATCTGTTCAAAAATAACAAAGAAAATACTCAATTAACAATCACAAAAGACACACTTAGAAATTCAGAATTGATCTACTTACTTAAAAAATCCCTACAAAAGTAAATAGCGTACTTATGTGATATACAAGGTGTTTCAACTTATAATATCATAAACATATCATGCAGGGGTGTGCCAACAGAATGGTTTGATGAAATTCAATTTAGGGGGGAATTTAAAAAATACAACTTTTTGTCGAGAAATAAATAATTTTAATAATTTATTTCATTTGAGGGACAAGCACTGTCATAATCAAGCATAAATATAAAAAAAGAAAATGCAAATTGCAATTATATACAAAAACACCGAGCGATCGATTTTCCGGACGCTACACGACCGAGAGATTTATCGGCCCCAAAGAAAGCGACTGATTTTCATCCAGCCATGATATTACCAAAATATTTATTTGCTGCGATTTGATCGAGAGATTTGCTAGTCACGGAAAAAACTCTCGGCTACGAAACAGCTGAGATTAAAAAAAGACAATAAGGAAATGTAGGCAGCCACGAAATGGCGGAGTGATGATCATAACGAAACAATCAAGAGCATCGCAGACCACAGCAATGCGTCAAAGAGGTTTTCCGCCCATAAATTAAATAAATCATTCAGGTTTAGTTAATAAATTGTAATCCTAAATTTTTGGGGGGCAAGTGCCGTCTTGCCCCCTTCTCTGAATTACGCCTATGTACATCCCTCCTTTGAGAGTTTGATGAAGATTTTTTATGCCAATGCTTTGAGTACTTAGTATTCAATATTCATAACAGAGGGTTTGTGTTGAAAACTAAATTATAGACTTAATTTCTTCTTTAATCTATAAACAAAGACTAAATATTGACATAATCAAATTTTAGGAAGTTATATTCAACTCCATTCTTCAATTGAAACATTCAAATAATATGATACAGGGTGTTTTTTTTTAAACGCAACCCATTTTTAAGATTGAATAATTCATATATAAATATGAAATAAGTATTGTTTTATGGTTCTTTGCGTTTTATACAATCTATTATTTAAGTTTGATAACATTTAGTTCACCTTATATGCTCAAAAAATCCGCCAGAGGCATTTGTTTGAAGTTATGCTCTCTCCATCAAATTCCCGAACACGTGTTGCTAGGTACCTGTTTGAATTTCTTGCATTACATTTGTTTTGTTTGTTTTGAGGTACTGAATATGATGTGACTTTTTTTAGGCCTTACTTTGTATGTATCCCCAAAGAACATAATAATATAGTGGGGTTAAATCCAGGGATCTTGTGGGGAAATAATCCTTCACCGATAAAATCAAGTTTAGGGTTGCGTTTTTAATGTGTGTGTCTTTAAGCACGATAACTCGCGTAAAATGGTCCGATCTGAATGAAATTTGCCACAGACATGTAAAGAGGTAATTATTCTACGAAAACAATTCAAAAGCTATTCAGCACCTCAAAACAAACATAACAAATTTAATACAAGAAATTTAAAGAGGCACCTTGCATCACAGCAAATTCATATTCAGGGATTTGATTGAAAGAGCATAACTTTATACAAATGCCAATGGTGGACTGTTTGAGCACATAATGTGAACTAAATGTGATCAAACTTAAATAATAGGTTGTATAAAATGTAAAGATCAATAAAACAATACTCATTACGCATTCATATGTGCATTATGAAATTTTAAAATTGGGTTGCGTTTTAAAAAAAACACCCTGTATAACTGCATGACTAGTATGCTACAGTATTATGCTGTGCTGTTATTTGTTTGGTTTTGAAAATACATGTTTTGTATGTTGTTTTATTTTATTGAACTTTTTTATACCCACTCGTATATGTTTTGCTACAGAATTTTAGGTATTATGTATCACTTCTTTTTGTATGGGGGAATAAGGTTGAGACGAATGTTGGTGGGTGGGAGGGTGGCCTGGGTCCAGGGGCTAATTAACCCTCGAGCAGGCGCATGCAGAGTTTTCCTTCGCACGTGTTTTTAATTTAAAATAAACAGACATAATGGGTGTCAGCAGTCGTGTCCGGCTCCATACTTTACGCCCCTCATTCAAGGAATCGCCTAAAGCTATTTATACCTCCCACCCCCCCCCCCCTTTGTACCTCGATATTTGCAATTCAGAGATGCCTTGTCAGATTGCAGCATCTCTCCCGTAACACAGATAGTGATACCTATTTTTAATATTCACGATAGTGAAGTATTTGTAATAGTTATTTAATTTTTTGGACTTTTCCTATCGCTTTTGAAAAAAAGAAACGAAGGGAAAAGTCCAAAAATTAAATACTAATTAATACCTTTTTTATACTAAAAAAATTACTTACTATGTTCAATTGAAATATTATACCTAATAAGTTGAACAATTAATTGTATCGACGATGAATGTCATTCCTAATGCAGTTTGTCAACATTAAAATATAATATTTTAAATTTGTGCGAATTAGTGTTGCGGAGTAAAGCTCCGCATGCGCCTGCTGCCGTTTTACCGGTGAAGCGCCCGCTCAAGGGTTAATTGATTTCATGGGAGGGGACACACTATTTCCTTTGGGGGGGATGGGCACCCCTGAACAGATGTATCAAGCAAAAATAAATATTATAAAATAACTGAGGGCTACTCCCTTAACCTCTCCCCCCCCTTTCAAATGGCCTAATCGGGCTGGTTTTTCAAACTCTTCAACGAAGATCAGACGTTAATTTTTACAAAAGTCATTGCACTTATGGACACATATATATATGCAGTGCTTGATTTGCAGGGGAACGCGGCGGAATGGCATTCCAGGACCTCTTTCTGCCGCAAGAATCGCTCGTAATTGGCCGCAGTTTTTGAAAGAGACGATCGCTTGTAATCGGATGGATTGAAAACCATAATTTCCACACCAACTAGAATTACAGCTGATTCCAGTACTTGTATTGACAATTTTCTGATAATCGATTTTGAATGCATTAGTTCTGTTGTACAACCAGCCATATCTGATCATCATGCCATTATAATACAGACTAACTTTAGAATAAAGAAAATTAATTATAAGAAGAAGATGACTAGAATTATCAATGACAATAATTTGCATGAATTAAAAATAAGACTCTCTAAAGAAAACTGGACTGAATTTTACAGTGTCACAGATGTTAATGATAAATACACCACTTTTATGGAAACATTGCTCCATCATTTTAATATTGCATGCCCATTGAAAGAAGTTAAATGTTCAACCAACAATAGAAATAAATGGCTCAATAATGATATTATTGATTGTAAAAACACCATGCTAGAACTATACAATATTTGGAAAGCTAATAAAACAGACTACAATAAAAATAAATACGAAACAGCTTTACATGATTACAGATTAAGCATACAGACAGCAAAAGGTGATTGGTATAACTCTAGAATAACTGCCGCTGATAATAAGGCGAAGGAGGCTTGGAACATAATAAATGAATGGAGAGAGGTCAAAAACTGTAAACAGCCTAAGAATATTCAATTAAATGAAAATGGTTCTCTGACATCTAATCCAAATAGAACGTGTGAAATGCTCAACAATTACTTCTGTAACATAGGGAATGAAATTCATGACAACCTTCCGTCTTTTGCACCTCAGAGGCTCACAAATCTTAACCAAATGGTTAGGCCTGCAAATGTTTTTAATAAATTTCATGAGGTAAATGAAAAAACAGTTTCAGCAATGTTTTCTAAATTCAAGCCGAAAAACTCTACTGGAATAGACAATATAAGCATGCAAGTTTTGAAGGGATGTCAGGATGCTCTAATCAAACCACTGACACACCTGATTAATGTCTCGACCTGCAGCGGCGTTTTCCCGGACGGCTGCAATGTTGCCAAGGTCAAGGAATTGAATTGAATTGAATTGAAAGGCTTTGTTTAAAAAGGGGGATGAGGGGGAGATGTGCAACTACCGAGCGATATCACTCCTCCCTGTTGTTTCCAAATTTCTTGAAAAAGTGGCCTGTGATCAGCTAACTGCCTACCTTGAGGACAATGAACTCTTGTGTGGGCGGCAGAATGGTTTCAGGAAAAACAAATCCACTAAATTGGCATTAATAGATTTTGTAAATGACTGTATCGAGGCAATGGATGCTGGCGAGACGGTAATAGGATGCTTTACTGATCTCAGCAAGGCGTTTGATTGTGTCGATGCAGATCTTCTCATCCAGAAACTTCTCAAACTCGGTATCTGTGGTGGTGCCCTGGAGTGGGTTAAATCCTACCTCAGTGACAGACGCCAAGTTACCGAAGTTCAACACGAATCAAAATTCAAAATTAAGTCAGTCCTGTCCAGTCCGAAATCGATTTCTTGTGGTGTTCCGCAAGGATCGATTATGGGCCCTCTCTTATTTTTGGTTTACATAAACGATCTTTCCGATAGAATTCCAGAAGGCAACCTGTTTATTTTTGCTGACGATACCACAATCGTCACCAAAAATAAAAACATCAATAACTTAGAAATAGATTCGACGATCAAAATTAATGAAGCGGCCCAGTTTTCCAACAAAAACAAATTGAAATTAAATCTGGACAAAACCCAATATGTTTGCATCCAAACATACCAAAAACAAATGTCAAAATTGTCAAAAACTCCAACCATCACAATTGATGACACTGAAATTTTTTGTGCTGATGTGGTTGACTTTCTGGGGGTGACGTTGGACGGTGGTTTAAGCTGGGGCGAGCAGTTGGACAGGATTGAGGGAAAACTTGCCAGGGGAACCTTTGTTCTTAAAAACCTGGCTAAGTATCAAAACTTGGAGCTACTCAAGACTGTCTACTACTGCTTGCTCCAGTCTCACATCTCCTACTCAATTATTCTATGGGGGGCTGCAGAGTCAAATCTCAAAAGAATTTTTGTTTGGCAAAAAAAAGCTCTTAGGAGCATGTTAAGGCTTCCTTACAATGCTCATTGCAAAGATCATTTTATTAGGTTAGGTTTGCTTACCGTTCCATCTTTGTACATTTTTGAAGTTGCCATTTATATTAAATTACATACCGTAAAATACGTTAATACAGCCCATAGATATAATACTAGATTCAAACACAACTTTTCTATTCAACATAACTTGTATTTGTTTGAAAAAATGCCAAAATATTCCGGTTTAAAGATTTTTCAACTCTTGCCAGCTAACATTAGGCTACAGGAAACTTTTAATAAATTTAAAAGGGATTTAAAAAACTTTCTGGTACAAAATAGTTTTTATAGCTTGAGTGAGTTTTTTGAACTTTGTAGCCCTAACCTACGTTTTTCCCCCTCCAAAACCTAAAGCCTAAATTCACCAACTTCTAAATGTTGGCCTATGGCCACATTATGACGACGCCTCATGCAACTGCCAACGAGGCGAATCTCAAAGTATCCAAGTAAGTTTGCCGCAAAATACAATCGCGTATAATCGGCCAGAGAATTTGCCATAAGGAGAATCTAGTGTAATTAACTGGAGTAATTGTTGTAAGGGACGATCGGCCAGAGAATTTGCCATAAGGAGAATCGAGTGTAATCAACCGGAGTAATTTGTCATAAGGGACGATCGCGTGTAATTGGACGGTAATATACTTTGCCGCACAAGATGATTGCGGGTAATCGGCTGAAAATATGCCGCAAAAGACAATTGCGTCTGATTGATGAGAGAATTCGCCATAAGAGAGGATCATTTGTAACAAGCAAGGGTATTTGTCGGAAGGGACGATCGCATGTAATCGACCGATTAATTTTACAGAAAATTACGATCGTTTATAATGTACGGCAATTAGGCTTGGGCTTTCAACCTGAAATTAGCACTCTTTTGTCTACTCTTATGAGCTAAGCCACATGTTGAAAACATTAAAAAGGCCCGAATAGTCGCACAAGGCATCATAAAAAATTTTAAAATTTTTTTAAACAATTCTTTTGTAGGTAAAATGAATAATAATTTGTTAGTTTTTAATTTACTTATTATAAAATCTGAGTTAAATAAAATGTGACTTTTTAAATCGACATATTATTCACACAGACACATAATAACTTTGTTGAAGGGAAGAGTGGAATGGGGGGGGGGTATTTACAACCTGGTAAATTACAGTTCCGGTTCCACAATTTTTACAAATCAAGCACCATGTACCATGTATATGTACCATGTGCCATGCACCATTTTTACAATTCAGTAATATGTATGTATAGTGTAGATGAATGTATGTTATATACATTTAAATTCTAACTTAAGAGTTATCGTGGTCTTGGACTTAGATCTTACCATAAGACCTATGGTAAAAGGTAAGGTATGGTTAGGGTAGGCTAAGTTAGGTTAGGTTAGGGGAGATGAAAATTGAGCATTAAGACATGCCATGTGCTGGCGGATAGAGTTCTTGGAATGAGTATGCTTGTCTTCCAAAAGACCTAATGCCGGGTGGTGATTTATAAAAATGACCACAGATACGTTTACTGCCTCAAGTAGCCTAATGCAGATTAAACTCACATTCAGTAATATTGACTAAAAATCAACACTTGGTGGCTATAAAAAAGAAACCAAAATTGCGGGGATTTTAAGATATTTTCACCATGAATCATAGGCGTGCGCAGTGCCCCCCGCTCCGCTGGTTCCGAGTAGTGGGGCACTCACCCGGGTGTGGGTATGGCACCATTGCACAGCCAGGTGCCTAGTCAGAGGCGGTGCCAAAATCTCACCATTTCAGATGTCTAATACCTGTCTTTTATCTGTTTCATGTGCCGATACCGATGGAGTCTCGAACGGAAACCTGGTCCGACGGCACTGCTGTACCAAACATGTCCAGGGAAATGTACCGCACCAGAAACATGAAAGCGACAAGGCACAAAGAACACAAAAACTCTCCCTCACAAAACACCACCCACACATAAGTATTTAGAAATAGTAAATGTTGGCTCAGAGCTCAGAAACTCTTCCGTCAACTATCTGTGACCTTTGGGTGTCCTACTAACACATCATGTCTTTACAAACTTCCTTCACTCTCAAACTTCCTTCACTCTCATGTGGGGGAAACCGGAACAACACATGACTAAACCGTGATTTCAGGAACGAACACAGCAAACAACTGTTGGTCCATCCAAGTTTTCGAACTGCCAGACCAATCAACTTCTGACTACGTCAACTCAGACAACTCTCAACAATTAAAACATCCACCACCTCAACACGCAAACCACAAACAAATCACAATCACATCTGACACCCAGGGCCAACAATTGAAATGATCAACACCAAACTGACAAACAACAAAACACATACACTGACCCACTCACACGAACCCAAACACTGAACAGCACCAATGCATGCCCACACGCTCGCACAATTGCTTGGCTTCAAAAAAAAAAAAAAAAAAAAAAAAAATAGGCAAGTTGCTCAATGTGGGACTAACTAACAACGGGCCACTGTATGGTACATGACTAACAACACTTCAAAGGGTGGAAAAATAGAAAAAAAAGAAACTAACATCTGTTCTAGGACGTGGTGAAGGGTTTGATCAGACAGAAAACTCAAGGATCAACCTTTTCTGAACCAGCACAATATACCTCTCTAACCCCAACCTCTCCCTGATGTATGGACTTACTAGGTCCTACATCACTATTTTCCTAATCTCCCTCCCTCTCCCATTCAATGATACATTAGCTGGGTTATCCCAGAGATCTGTATCAAATACCAATACCAATGAATCATAGGCGTGCGCAGAGTCCGTCCACTGTGGTTGCCCATCCCGCGAAATGTACCCCCCTCCCCAAATTAGTCACAAATTCTGAAGACTGTTAATATTGTAAAAAAGGTCTTTCAGATTGTTCCCTGATCCTAACTGAAATATCACAGGCAAAGAGCTGATGGTTCATAGAGAAAGGATTTTATATTTTTAAAAGATGCAAATTTTAGCTCAGTCTGTTTTTGAATAGCTTGTAGGTTTACCCAGAACATGCACACAGAAGAAAATTTCCGTTAAACAGCAATATAAAAATATAACTTTTTCATCTAATCATCTTGGTGAGACAATGGATAAATTACTAAGAAAAATTTACTTTTATTACAAAAAAATTACTCATCTCGAAATATTTGATTCTCTAATCATTATATTTCTTTTGAAATTATTTAATACTTGAACACCACCTGCTGCCAAGGCTCTCTGATCAGGGCTGGATTTAAGCATCTAGGGGCCCGCGCCACACAAAAATATATATACATTATTTTTTTATTTCAGAGACTCGTTTGTTGCTTAATAAACCTCGACCAAGAATAAAGAGTAAATGATAATTATTATTCCAATTAAACGTGAAACCTAAACAAAGTAATTTCAGAATTTAAATGGCAGACAGTGTAAAAGATAAAACATCGAGTTGACTGCAGGTCAGCTGGTGTGCACGGCGCCGCTTGGTCGGCCGCAAAGTTCTGGAAGTGGCGGTGGGGGGCAAGAACAATAGAGGGAAATTTAAGAAAGGAGCATTGTAACAGACTAACCCCGTGCAGCGCAAGGCGCCGCAAAGTAATTATTGCTTATTTATTTGAAAATGTTAAAAAACAGGCCAAGCCCAATTACAATGCAGCATTAATATTTTGACAAGCATTATAAATATATGAGTAGTGGAGATTCAAATGTCCAACAGTCTTTTTCATTTGCAGAATAACAATGCTTCATTTCAGCCTAAACACTTTTTCACGTATGTCCAAACATAACGAGAAACACTTACTAATTACTCAACTGCATGCAAAACAGTACAATATATAATACTAAAATACTTAAATAATTTAACATAGTCGATAAAAAAATAGTTTTAACAATGATAGTTTAGCGTAACACTAGAATTATAACATGAACTAATTAATTACTGGATATTTACTGAATTTGTTGCAACTGAATGGACGAACGGAAAGAATTTATGGATGCACTAAAAATATCTACATCTGCATTTGATGAAATTTCATTATACAATTTTACCATTGTATTGAGAGGCGCATTGGCACCAATGTTAGTGCGAGAAAACCGGGGGGGGGGTGAACAGCAAGCGGGACCGGGAATTGTGGCGAGGAACCGTGAAATTGAGATTAGATTAGAGAGACATGTCGTACAGCGAACAAGATGCCAACCTGTGAAGATAAGATAGGGAAGCTACTCTTCGTCTTTTATCTAATGAATCTATTTTGAAGATTTGAAGCAACTCCGAGTAAGGTACAACTTCAGTATAATGACCTAACGCTTTGTAGTATAAATATCTCAGAAATCTTTTTTGGACACTTTCAACATTTTTAATTTGATACGTGTGATGAGGATACCGTATCACCGAACCAAACTCAAGGCGTGATCGTACCAAAGAAGAATAAAGAAGCTTAATCGCATTGACATTACTTAAAAAATTCCCTGATCGTCTAATAAAACCAAGAATTTTGTAAGCGCTCTTACAGATGGAATCTATATGTCCAAAAACTGAGTTTTTGGCACTCCTAGATATATATAACCTGACTGGCAATGAAAATGATAAGCGTGCTATGGTAAAAGTGAAAACCGAATATGATCTACGGCTCAAAATGCTCAGACGTAAAGCATCATCAGACCACATTGAAAGGGCTGAAAATAAATCAAAGGCTGTCTGGCAGGTCATAAACAATGAAAAAAGAAACAAGTCACCAGAAATTTCTCAACCAGCACTTGAATTAGATGGAATTAAAGTTAATGACCCAAATAAAATTGCTAAAATTTTTAATGAATATTTCAGCAACATAGCACAACAGACCCTTAGCACAAATCATTTAAGGAATGGCAAAATACAAGTTTTGCCCCCCACACCAAATGATCTCCTCTACCTACTCCCAACCGATGAAAATGAAATAAGGAACATTATATACATTATATATATACATTATATATATATACATTATACATTAGCTGAAATGGCGACCTACCCAGGTAGGTATTTTAAGCCAAATATGAATGACAAATGAGTGAAGGATGATTGTGGCGCGATCTTGGAGTCTTGTTACTGACTTAGGCCGACATATTCCTTAGACAGGACTGTTAATTAATAGCCTAACAGCCAATGGCAACTAAGGGACCTACATTTTAACGTGGGATCCAAACCACGATTTCGCCTCGGTTAACAATTTACGAACTAGTCTAATTATGAGGATGGTCTCATGAACGAGTACTCAATAGTGCGGACGTTATAAACACCCTCAAACCCAAAACATCTAAAGGTGTGGATGAAATATCAGCCAAAATGTTAAAACAAGGAGCAACGCTCTAATTAAACCACTTGTCAACATTACAAATCTCTCATTAACACAAGGACTTTTTCCAAGTGGCTTAAAAATGTCAAAGATTTATCCCAAGCACAAAAATGGCTCCAAAATTAGAAACTAAAAACTACAGGCCTATATCACAAGTACCAACATTTTCCAAAGTGATTGAAAAAGTAGTTTTGAGGAGATTGATAAACCACTGCAAACACCACCTTACTGAGAAACAACATGGCTTCACCAAAGGAAAATCAACAGCAACAGCAATCATTGAGTTAATTGAATTTGTAATAGACAATCTAGAAAAAAAGAACCTTGTTACAGCCATAATGCTAGATTTCAGCAAAGCCTTTGATTGCTTAGGCCATGACCTGATCCTTCACAAACTGGAAAAAGTAGGTGTCAAAGGCCTGGCAAATGCCTGGTTCACAAGCTACCTCGAGGGGCGAAAACAAGTAGGAGAAATTAAACACAGTCTTAATGGAACGACCCAAAATGTAACATCAAAACCTATGACGGTTAACAGAGGAGTGCCACAGGGATCTATTCTAGGCCCTGTACTTTTTATTCTTCTGTCAAATGACCTGCCTCAATACCTGGAAGCCCACTGCTCACCCTTGATGTATGCTGACGACACGACCTTGCTAATTGCAGCAAAGACTCCAGAAGACTTGTCAGTGAACTCATTCATTGCACTCAATATGGCATATCAATTCTGTCATAACAATGACCTAGCGGTAAACGCCAACAAAACAAAGCAATTAACATTTGGCAATAAACAGGATGACATAGAAACAATGCCCGATGTGGAAGTTGAAGACTATACCAAGTTCCTTGGTGTAGAAATTGACGGACAATTATCGTGGAAACATCACATTGACACTCTCTCCAAAAAGCTCAACACCAGTCTCTATTCTGAAGAGAATAAAATACTCAAGTGACGAAGCCACCACAAAGACCGCATACCATGCCCTATTTGAGTCTCACCTGACATACGGCCTTGGAGCCTGGGGAGGAACCACAGTTGGAAACCTTAAACGGATCCTTCTTCTTCAGAAAAGAGCCATCTGAATTATCAAAGGATTACATTCAAGAGAAAGCTGCAGGCAATATTTTACAGAACTTAACATACTGACTGTCGTAGCTCTATACATCGAGGAGGTGATTCTCTATGAAGATGGAAAACCTCTTCTAAAGGGTCAGACATCCACTGCCATAACCATGGGCGTAATTTCAGCATTTCGATTGGGGGGGCAAGATCTTCTAGGTCATTGTCTCATCTTGACAATGACCTAGAAGATCTTTGATTGCATACACCATATACCCCCCCCCCTTTGCACTAGCAGTTCGTACTGAAGAATATGGCTTGGTACTTTGGTACTATACAGAGGCCACCCTTATACAGCGCGCTGCGGCGATTATGTTAGGTCAGTTTATCATAAATATGTTAATAGTACTTTCCTCGTTTCGTTACGAATCGAACGATACCAGATGAGTCATACTTTTGCCCGCCAAAAATCCTTGAAATAGGCCAAGGTCACGTCGTTGATCGGAGCGCTCGCATCACCTGTCAAGGGATTTAGCAGGCGAAAGTATGACTCATCTGCTATCGTTCGTTTCATAACGAAACAAGGAAAGTCCTACTAACATATTTATGATAACCTAACTCAACATAACCGCCGCAGCGCGCTGAATATTATGGCGATCGGGTAAAGTGGCGGCGGCGACTGAATATAGTGGCGGCGGCGACTGAATATAGTGGCGGCGGCGACTCGATCAACTCAATCCTCACCAACATCGCTGTCTTCTGGGAAGCAGAAACAAAGACCGCTTATCATAATTATGTCCAATTTGGAAAGTAAGTCAATTAAAGCATGTTCTTTCCAATTACAAAGTTATTTTTGGTAATCAATAAAAAATTCTCTAAAAATAGTGGCCTTCGTATAATACCAAGGTATCTATGGGGTATATACACTGCCAATGCATATTATTTTCTTTATATCTAACTAGCTAAAGTTAATATCCAACCACGATATCACAACACAATGTGAACTTGTAATCACCATTCACTTCACTCAAAGCCGTAACCAGAAAAAAAAATTGTGGGGTTTGGGCTCCGCGGTTACAGGAAGTGAAAAAAATAACTTTCTAACCTTTCATTTAAGTGCAATTTCAACATTGGCTATGGCCTTTCAACATTGGCTATGGCCTTAACTTCAGTCAGTATTTGTACTATTTATTTGTAAAGAACTGACTCACTGCAGTCAAAGCAGGCACACCAACTGTGCTTCATACGACTGGCGATTGACTGTTGCTATACTCTTATCTCTAACTTCCAGTGTTGCATTAAACAGGATTTGGCATTTATTATTTACCCGCCAACTCCATTGATAATCCTCACTTTTACCCGGTTTTTCGGCACTAATCCCTGCAAAATCCCCCCAAGGACCAAAATCCGGGTAGTTAGCCGAAAAACCACCTAATGACTTTAAGAACACCAAATACCGGACTTTTTCTCACCTTACATGGACATTGAATATTTGCAAAGCAAATCTCAATTCGAAAATCCCCGGCTTTACCCGTTTTTTTATGTATTTAGGATGCCAAGTAAATCCCCGCAGCTCAAGTCTAAAATCCCCGATTTTACTCGATTTTCTAATTAAGTCCCCGAACGGCCAACAAAAAAAACCCATTAACCGGGCTATTACCCAGTTTCTGGTTACACTGCAACGAAATTACCAATACAACGAAACCAAATGCATAACATCAACTTTCGTTTGAAAAATAAAATATCTAGAGTTCCAAAAAATCCTTGTACCTCGATCGTAAAAAATCCCCAATTTCACTCATTGTTTCATAGCCAGGTTGATGAGTAAATTTCCTCAACCCAAGTCTTAAATCCCCGGTTATACCCGGTTTTTCTTATTCACTGCCAAAACTCCGCACGGCCTCCAAAATCCCCGAAAACTGGGTAAATACCCGGTTTTGGTAACATTGCTAACGGCTGTGTCAGACCGGGGCCACAGACCCTGTCTGACACTAATGTCTTCTGGGCCTGATATCGGACAGGGTTGCCAGGCCAGTCGACCCATTGTCAACCGCCCTTCAAAATAACTTAACACATGGATTGACTTGGAGATTCAATGGATGGTTTACACAGCAAACTTGAATATATGACGAGTTCAGTGATAGTAATCCTGATGAAATGGTTAGATAAATAAACAGTACTTTTAACTGTTGCGCATGGTTATGATAGTTTATTTTTTTGTAATTTTCCCTTATTCGCTGGTTCAAAATTCCTCACAAAACCTATATCCCGCCCAAAAAATCATGCCCCCCCAACAATTTTGATGGCGAAAATTGCGCCATTCCCCCCCTTCTGGGCACCCCTGGTGAACAGTGTCTTATGACGGGCAACTAACTTACACTGGTTCTGAGCAGCACTACAGAGTTTAGAGGTTGGCCATCGTGGAGCGTTAGTTCATTGGTGGACGTGTCATTTGGCGTGGGAGTGGGTTCTCGTCGACCGGCACGCCATAGTGGATAGCGTATATGTCTGTATTCGTTCGCTAAACGTATCCTTGCAAATTTGCAATCGGACTTCAAACAAAACTACGCCACCAGCGTACTTTTACGGCATATCGAAGAGACTCATATTAATGAAAAATTTATGTCAATAATAATATAATTTTACAACTTGAAAAAACATGATTAAAAACCATGTCGCTTTTCGTTATTTATACCTAAAAATTAATTTTAATTTTCAAATTTTTGGGGGGGCAACTGCCCCCCCTTGCCCCCCCCGAATTACGCCTATGGCCATAACACCAGGCATGCATCAAGTCACAAGTTACCACATCACCACAGCGCACTGTACGAGAAAACACCTTCTTACAGTGGAAGGAAGTTCTGGAACGCACTTCCAGAAGATGTCAGAAATCAAACAGGAAAAAAATTGAAGATCGCCCTCACCAACTGGCTGACAAGAAACCCATTTTACTCCCTGGATGAGTTCCTGAAATGGAAGCAAAACCTCCACAAATACTAATGTACTTTATTGAAACTCTAATGTAACCCTAATGACGCCATTACAAATCTTTATGTTTTGTTAATAAGGTGATTTTGATTTGATTTTTGATTTGATTTGATTTTTCCGTTAAAATTAAATTTTGAATCGAAGACAATGCCCAGATCACGTACAGATGACTTTATGTTGAGGAAAGTACCACCCAGGTTATAATTCAAGAGAAGAATATTTTTATCGGACTTCTTTGTAAATGGTATAACAGCACATTTATCTATATGAAATTTGAGATTATCTCTACTCCACATGTACGATCGGTCAATGTCATCCTGTAAAGATTGGCAGTCAGACAGACTACCTACAGCCCTAAACAACTTCAAGTCATCGGCATATAAAAGAAATTTACTATTCAAAACATATGATTTTAAGTCCTCAATGAACAATAGGAACAATAAAGGTCCAATATTTGACCCCTGTGGGACACCTGATTCAGCATAAAAATCACTTGATTAAAACCCCTCAAAAAACACATATTGATTTCTGTCGTGCAAATAACAACAGAATAATATTATGAGTGGGCTAGACAGACCAAAATAAATATTATTGTAATGTTATTTTCCGTTATGAAGTCACTGGTACAATATAATAACTAAAATATTAAATATGTTATTTGTTATGTACTTAGAAATACAATTCTACACGTTAAATCACCACTAACCTACTTAAATTAAGTATATTACAACATAAACCAAGGAGGTTAGATGTAAAACAATACTGGAGGTAACATGAAAAAGTATTTTCGCGACCCTCTGATTTTGTCAGATTGGAAACCTCAAAAAAAACGAGTGACTTTCGGTCGCAAAACAATCGAGAAATATGCCTGTCAGCTGCTATATAAACGACAGATTTTCTGGCCACAATATGGCCAATAGATGTGATGACCACGAAAAAAGCGAGAGGTTTGTGGCTGCAATGCGACCGACAAGATAAAAAAAAGGACGGAGGGCAATGGTTAAAAAGAAGGACATGTCCTCCTAGAAACGGGCGTCTGGTCACCCTGGCTGGGGGCCTACACCACTGAGTGAGCCTTGGGGCCCAAAGTCCTAAATCCAGGCCTGTCTCTGATGTTATTTCATGAAAACTATTTTGGCGAATTCCCCCTATAGGAAAGAAGCTATTACCGTAGGTCTCATGGTAAGACCTAAGCCCGAGACCATGATAACTTTTTGTTTTGGGGCCACCAGAAGCAAAAAACACCATTCGTTTGAATTTTAGCGAATTGCCCCCATAGGGAAGAAGCTATTACTGTAGGTCTCATGGTAAGACCTAAGCCCGAGACCATGATAACTTTTCATTATGGGGCCACCAGAAGCAAAAAACACCATTCGTTCGAATTTATATACATACATATATATATATATATATATATTTAAAATATTTAAAATTAACATGAGTACCCTTTTGTTTTAAAAATAATTTTATTTCACTGACGCGTTTCGACTATAATAGTCATTTTCAAAGTGCGACATGTTTTACATAACCTCTTATCAACTGTAAATAAATACAATATTTTATACTTAAACAGTAGTCAGCTGTCCGTTATTCTTTTGTGGTGCAATTGGATTCTGTTTTATATTCATGATTTTATCAAATATGGAGTTCTTGTTTTCTATTAGCATGGTATTTAAAATATTATTTTTATCTTTTTTATGGTTTTCATAAATATGATATTCTTCTTGGATGTTCATTTTATTACCTTTCTGTACTATGTCAAGAATAAACATGTTATTTTCGTAATTTTTGTATTTGTGGTCTGTTTTTAATATGTGGTCGGCAAAAGTAGACTTTTGTGTAGTTTTATTTATTAAAATAATAGGCTACCAACCTGTACGTCGTCAATCCAAATAGTTTCATAGACTACTAGTTTCAGGACATTTGTCCCATTATCAAGTCCTTCTTGTCAAACAAATTACAGTACACATATCTTCATTTCGTCAATAATTTAAAAGTTTAAAAAACATGTCTGGATGTCTGGAGTTGGCTGGCCAAGCGTGATCTATATATGTTGTATTTTGTTTACGTTCGTGTCGATTGTGTTGTGTGTAATGTTTTTTAAACTTTTAAATTATTGACGAAATGAAGATATGTGTACTGTAATTTGTTTGACAAGAAGGACTTGATAATGGGACAAATGTCCTGAAACTAGTAGTCTATGAAACTATTTGGATTGACGACGTACAGGTTGGTAGCCTATTATTTTAATAAGTCGATTTTCAATCCAGGAGGCAAACCATGAATAAAGTAGTTTTATTGTTTGATTTTATTGACTGTATGTGTTCATTATATCGTTGTTTGAAACTTCTGCCAGTCTGGCCTATATAATATTTTGGACAATCACTACACTTTATTTTATAAATGCCACATTTTTCGTATTTGATTGAACTGTTGTTTGTTTTTGAAAATTTATTGATTAACTCAAAGGCGTTGTTTCTTGTTCTAAACGTTATCTTAAAATTTGACTTCTCAAAAGTTTTCTGATGGCTTTATTAATTGTTGTGCTGTAAGGTAGACATAAGTAATCATTTTTTGATTTGTTTGAATTTACGTTGTTATGGTTGTTTTTCTTGATTTTCTTTCTTAGCATGTTGTCTATTAAGTTTGTTTTATAACCATTAACTCTTGCTAGCATTTTTTATTGTTTCCTTTTCATCATTATAGTCTTTTTCGTTCATAGGAATCCTAATCATTCTGTTAAGTAGACTGTGAAAAGTTGCCATTTTGTGTTGCCATGGATGGTTAGAACTCGCTGGAATTATTAGGTTCGTTTGTGTTGGTTTTCTAAAAATTTTAAAGATATGTTTATTATTTTCATTTTTGATAGTTATATCCAAAAAGTTGATTTCAGAATTTTGTTCCTCCATTGTAAATTTTATGGAGTTAGAAATGGTATTTAGGTATGTAAGTAGGTCATTCGGAGTTTGTTCATCATTTTTATGTAGACAAATAATGTCATCCACGTATGTATACCAGTATATTTTTTTGTTTTTTAGAGGATTTGTTGAGTTCATTATTTTAGTTGATTCTAAGTATGTTAAATAAATATTAGCTAAAAGACCTGACAAAGGTGAGCCCATAACTAATCCTGCTTTTTGTTAGTAGAATTCTGATTTCTATTTGAAATAGTTTTGTTTCACCGTTATTTTTGTAAGAGACATGATATCTTGAACATCTCTCTTGGACAGATTGATATTTTTTGATAAATTGTCTTCGAGAATTTTCATTGTTTCATTAACTGGTATGTTTGAGTACATGTTGGTAATGTCAAATGATATAAAAACAGAATTTTCTGGAATATCAATATCTTTTAAGGCCCACCCACACCGGAGCGGGACAGCGGCGGGACAATATCCCGCCCGGGATATTAAAACACACAGTGATAAATGTGGGCGCCCACACTAGAGCGGTACCGCTGCCGTCGTCCCGCGGCGTTACCAGATCGTCCCGCCGATTTCCAACATGTTGGATTTTCCCGCTCGCACCGCCGCGGGACGCAGTGTAATAATTAATGAATGCGCATTTATATTACTTTAAATCTACAAATTAACCCTACTTTCGTTAAAACTCTACCTATAAATACCTCAATTTTTATATTTTATGTTATAACTCAACTATTTTTCTAGATACGACCTCGGACCTAATAACCATTAGTGTTGGCAATATTTCTGTGATTAAAAAGACGTTTTGATCGATGTTCTATCCTTTACTGTTTTCGAGATAACTGCGGTTTAACGCATAGTGTTCCCCGCCATGTTTGCCCCCTTCCCCCACGTTATCGACGTTGGAAATAGTTGAAATTTTCATCATCTCGGTCCATATTACGATAATAAACAAAAACATCGTCACCCTTTCATGCATGCTCAACCCCCCTCAGCTCCTAGACTATGAACAACTGAACTGAGGAATCGTCACGCTTCCCGCTGCCTATCGCTTCAGTGTGGGCTACTCCTGTCCCACCACGTACCGCTGCCGCTGGTTCCCGCCGGTCACTCACCCCCGTACCGCTCCCGCGCCGCTGCTGCACCGTTACCGCTCTGGTGTGGGAGGGCCTTTATATTGTCTATTAATTCATAAGTATTGGTTATATAATTATATAGGCCAGACTGGCAGAAGTTTCAAACAAAGTTATAATGAACACATACAGTCAATAAAATCAAACAATAAAACTACACAAAAATCTACTTTTGCCGACCAAATATTAAAAACAGACCACAAATACAAAAATTATGAAAATAACATGTTAATTCTTGACATAGTACAGAAGGGCAATAAAATGAACATCCAAGAAGAATATCATATTTATGAAAACCGTAAAAGAGAAAAAAATAATATTTTAAATACCATGCTAATAGAAAACAAGAACTCCATATTTGATAAAATCATGAATATAAAACAGAATCCAATTGCACCACAAAAGAATAACGGACAGCTGACTACTGTTTAAGTATAAAATATTATATTTATTTATAGTTGATAAAAGGTTATGTAAAACATGTCGCACTTTGATAATGACTATTATAGTCGAAACGTGTCAGTGAAATAAAATTATTTTTAAAACAAAAGGGTACTCATGTTAATTTTAAATATTTATTTAATAGTAGCCCTTATAAGTGATCTTTATTTAACAATATATATATGTGTGTGTGTGTGTGTGTGTGTGTGTGTGTGTGTGTGTGTGTGTGTATGTGAGAGCACGATAGCGGTCGTAAATATAAGCCGAACTTAATGAAATTTGGTACAGACATTTAAAGTAGTAATCAATTGGACAAGTTTGTAAGCCAGCCCGATCGGACCATTGGAAGGGGGGGGTAAAGGGGGATAAACCCCCCAAAAATGGGTTTTTTGAGTTTTTTACATAGACAAATAAAATTAATGAAATTTTTGTTGGCACCATTGAATTCAGTTCAAAAAAACAAACAATTTAGTATTTTGAATCATTGCTCTATGTCCATTGGTTACCGAGATATTGAAAGTGGTAAACACAGTACGTTGTCCTAATGTTAACCTTATGGGGAATAAGTAAAATTCTATATCTTGCTTATTTCTCAACATATCTTAATAAAACTTGGTTTGTGGCTTCATCTAGATGAGATCTAATGTATATTAGTCTAAAATCCCCGAAATTTCCATTTTGTGGCAGCAAATCTGCATAGTCATTCACCATGTTATCCTTATGGGAAATCAAAAAATGCTATATCTTCCTTATTTTTTAACATTTATTTATGAAACTTGGTATTTGGCTTCTTCTAGTTAAGATCTACTAAATAATGAACTAAAACCAACCAGTTTTAACAGACCTGTTGCAGCAAACCTGCATACTCATTCCCCATTTTATTCTTATAGAGATTACAAAAACATGTCAAATTTCGCTATGTTGGATTGAATTGTGTTCTTTTGCATTAGAAATTCGCTGAGTATGCAGGTCTGCTGCAATGGGGTACATATATATATATATATATATATATATATATTTCTATATATGTGTCTGTGAGCACGATAGCGGCTGTAAAAATGGTCCAATCTTAATGAAAATTGATACAGACATGTAAAGTGGTAATCACTAGGACGAGTTCGTGAACCAGCCCGATCAAACCACCGGAAGGGGGGGTAAACGGGGATAAACCCCTCCAAAAATGGGTTTTATGAGTTTTTTACATAGAAAAATAAAATTTAACGAATTTTTGTTGGCACCAATGAATTCAGCTCAAAAAAACAAACAATTTAATATCTTGAATCACTGCTTTATGTCCATTGGTTACCGAGATATTGAAAGTGGTAAACACAGTACGTTGTCCCAATGAAACCTTATGGGAAATAAGTAAAATTCTATATCTCGCTTATTTCTCAACATATCTTGATAAAACTTAGTAAATAGCTTCTTCTAGTTCAGATCTACTAAATACTGAATTAAAACCACCCAGTTTTAATGTATCTGTAGCAGCAAACCTCCATACTCATTCCCCATGTTATCCTTATGGAGCTTATCAAAACATGTCAAATCTCGCTATGTTGGATTGAAATATGTAGTTTTGAATTTGTAATTCGCTGAGTATGCAGGTCTGCTGCAACGGGGGTATTATTTATTTTTTACCAGAAACCTAAGTAAAGCATAATTAAGTAACCAAAACCACCATTGGCAACCACCATTGTCAAGTCTTGTAATAACTTTGAAGTTTATAAATATATTTTTAAAAACAGCTAAGATTGGCCAAAAATTAACATTTTTTTCCCAATTTTAAAAAGAAAAAGAAGGATAATCTTACATGACATCATTTCCAAGAATTCTGGTTATTGCAATGGAAAAGTGTCATATTGACTGTCACCGACCGCGATTTGCCCATTGAAGTCACGTAAATATTATAAACATATCGGAAACTTTAGCACGTTTTATTCAACTAAAATATAAATGTTACAAATTATGAATATCTTTAGTGTTAGTTTAAAACAACATTGTTTAACTGGTTGCTGCTATTAATTTCAACTGATTTTTTTATTAGAATAAATACATTTATTTTGCTATTTTGGCACCAACTGAGAGTGCCAGGGCACCAAGCATGTGCACGCCTAAGTCATGAATTGATACACAGAAACTGATTCAAGTTTGATCATGATCCACTAAAAATTTACTGTTACTTGGAATGGAGTATGAAATTCCATGTCAAACAATGACTCTTCCTTACAATGAACTTAACCAGTAGTTAATCAATTGTGATTACAGTGTTTGTCAAACAACATTTGCACAACAAAGTTGAGTTTTTAAAATTCCTAAATATATAATTTATTTCTCTTGGTCAGTACAATACATGACAATATGTTTGTTAACGTAATACTAAAAATAATTAATAAAATTCCAGACTTGTCAAGACCATTATGAAATTGAAGACGAATGCCAGACTTTTGAAGACTACTAGACACCCTGGTACAGTGTTTCTCAACCGGTGGTACGCGAAGGAATTTTAGGTGGTACGCGAGACATTAAGAAGTCGCAAAAAATTACAATTCTAGGTATCCGAACAACAGCTGTTCTGTCGACAGCACAGATGAACGTATTATTGGTAGATATTTATAGGTTAGCAACCTTGTCTATTTCTATATTATGGTCTATAATACTGTATGCCAATTTCGTGCCAGCTTTTAGAACGAAATAATTCATTAGAAAATCCGTTTTCCAGTCAGTGTGACTGATATAATTATATCCAATCACAAGATTTGCCAGAATTTCACTTATATTTATAATGAACGTGGACAAAGCAGAAGCAATGCTACTTAATATTATAAATGTGAAAGTATGGATATTTGTGTGAATATCTGTCATTCAACCACGTGAAAAATTCTGGACCAACTGAGTTGAAATTTTGCAGGAATCGAGCCACTATATCAGAAAAGGACACAGGCCTATTCACTTCCTTATGAAATCCCCTCGGGCTACGCCCCTTGAACGTCCCTAGCTTCAATGTTTACATTTTCTAAGGATGAGACATTCAAATACTGAACTGTAAACAGCTGTAAATACCAAAATTTGACAGTTCAAACAGCAGAAGAAAGATCAGGCATAATTTTTGTCGTGAGCGAAGTCACGGGCAACTGCTAGTAAGAAAAAAGTTACGGGCCCATGAGGTTCGTCACGATTGTGTATAAGTGGGAAATGCAGGATTATTTATTTGGCCTTTCTATGGAGAATTAAGTAATTTCCACTTATCAACTCTGCTAAACAAAATATATTTTTGAAGGTGAATAGGCACCAACGTTACCAACGCACCAACATTTTTGAACTTTAGGCATGTAAAGTCTGTTAACTTATTTTCTTAGAAAATTCTAGTTCGTTGGCATTTCAATGTATTTTTAATGGCGACCGAGTGTAGTTACTCATTTCAATTAGACCAAATATAACAATATTATGGGCAATATTAAGAGTAACAACTCTTTCATAAAGTGTTTTGAATTGACATTTTTAAGTACTTTTGGCATAGTAATTTTATTTTATTGAAAACGTGAGAATCAATTATGGTTTGGGGAGACCTGTGCGAACGTCATTAGATCTGATGTGTATATTTTCTAAGTAGGCCTAAATTAAAGTATATTGGAAGAAACAGAATAGGCCCTAATTTTACTTTGAATCGCCAAAATATGTGGAAATACTAACAAACCTTGTACACCTTATACTAAAACACCGGTACTACGTATTTATTTATGTTTTAAAACTAATTATATGTGAATTGGAAATTACAAAGACAATTTTTCATAATGAACCTAGTCATGTTTCTACATTAACAAAGGGAGGGAATAGTAATGTATTGGTAATAATCCTACTAATAAGCATAGCAAGGCGGGATCCCTCAGTAGGTGGGGGTTAGGGGGTTCCTTGCGGTGGTACGCCAAAATATTTGAAAAGGGTTAGGTGGTATGGGAGCACAAAAAAGTTGGGAACCACTGCCCTAGTATATGTGATGCGGAAAGTGAAAAGGAACCTCAAGTCGGAATTTTCAGGTTTTGAGTTATTAACATCCTGAAATTCTGCATTAAATTACGAACAATTTGACATATAATTTATAGTGCTATGATTTTTTGTCTTTGAATTATTGGCATTTGAATTTTAAATAGTCAAAACCGGCATTTTACGAAATCAAGGCCCAAAACTTCAAATGTTCACAGAAAACGTTTTATTGATATTTAAGAAATGAATTTGGTATCAAAATAAAGCTGAAAACTAGATCTTTAAATCTAAAATGAAAAAGACGTGATACAATCACAATTTCATTGTTAAAAAAATGAGAAAGTGAGAAGTTTAAAAAGGGACCTCAAGTCGGAGGGCAGAATACTGAAGAATAAAAGAGAAACACACTGTCAAGACGGTGATTTTTGGACTCAGACAATGTTCTTCTACAACGAAAAACTTGAAGTAGTTCACTTATTCGCCGATAGATGTCAGGTGAGAGTAGTTTTGTAATGCCCTGACGACACTGTCAGTACGGGTCTGCACATTTCGGAAATGGGACCTGAAGTCGCCCGCCATGTTATTTCCCATATAAGTGACTTGAGGTCCCTTTTCGTTTGCTTGACATAGGCTACTAAATCGATTATTTTTTAATATTTATCGGATTCTAATCGCTAAAATAACCGAATGAATATGTATAGGAAGGATTAAGGTATCCACTTGAAACCTAAAAATCAATATTTTTGACCCGATTCGACTAAAATGCCCGTACTGAAAAATTTACTCCAGCGACTTGAGGTCCCTTTTCACTTTCCGCATCACATATAGTGATTTTGGCATCTAGTGGCACAAAAAAAATTATCATGGTCCCATGTCTTAGAGCCACCATGCAGGTGATGCTGATAGCTCACTATTCCATAGGGAATTTTGCTAATGACAACATTAATCGTTTGTGGCCATAGAAACAATATGCGTCAAATAATGCCAGATTGCTTTTTCACCAGTCAAGTAATCAGTTTCAATAAATCTGAATGGATCTGATTTAAAAGATCAACTTTTATTAGTTTAGGATTGTTCAGAGGGTAACTTGCCTGTTTGTCACCATCTACCTTGAGAGCGCCGCGAGTGCACATAGGACATATCACCATGTCCGCCAGTTCCGCCATCCAGGCGTTGGTGTCCTCTATCATCCTCTCATACTCTTCCAATATAAATTTCTCTGTAAAAAAAGTTGATAATAGATGAACGAATTATGTGAAGGGAATCTATTTATTGGCCAAATCAAAGATTTGTTGTTCAAGTGTGTGTGTGGGTCTGTAACAAAAACCTTAAAAACGGTTCCACTGATCACTTTTAAAATTTTGCACAAACATTTAATAGCTCACCGAAAATATGTAATTAAATCATGTAGCAAATCCTCTGAACAGTTTCTTGACAATTAGATTTTTAAAATTGAAAAAAAAAAACATAAAATTAGACAAACTTTTAGGGCGTATACAAGGGAATTGTTGGGGATAAAACTTCAGCCCTCCCTCCATCCCCACCACCACACACAGCCGACACAGCACTTGATGTTACAGGCAGATCCGCTCCTCTACATATCAGAGTTAGCCCAACAATTCACCTCGCAAAACTCTGTCTAATGTAATTACTCTCCTATTTTAACGCCCTCTCTATTTTTTTTACTCTCTCTATTTTTTAACACTATAAAATTCATTTGTTTAATCAAGTTTAAGTTGAAAAACGTTTCCAAAGTATTCACTGTGCCAGCTGATTTCAAGTAGTCAGGCGATAAGCAAATGAAAGCAAGTTCTTAATACTGGTGGTAACACTGCAGTAAAAGTGTTGGTTAAAAAAGCTTTCCCAACTTTATTAGGTTAAAAAATAAAAAATGATAAGAGTTGGGGCAAAGTATATCCCATTCTTTGAATCGTACTTCATATCTCAAAAAGATTAGTTGAGTAAAAAAATCAAAAATTAGCTATTTAATTTAAATGTAAATAAAAATTATTAAATACGTCATACAAGTTGAAACCTCTCAGGTGCAGATCCATTTACAAGCACCAGAGCCTGATTACTTTAGTTGGCTATGATATCTTCACTTTCAATAACACTTTAAACCAAGGCATTATTGGGGTCTATTGCACAATAAATTAAAATTTAATAATTTATCAAAAAATCATCCAATCAGTATTGGTAGACCACAGATATTAGCTTGTAATTTATAGTGCAATAGGCTCCTTAAATATACCTCACACAGTGGACCTCTGCAGTGGTAATGCCATTATTCCTGCTTTAACCATTGATCGAATTAACCGCCTGTGCTCGGCAAGTTACGAATACTTTTATGTGACCAGTGTTAGAATTAGTTTGAATTAACAGCCCTTTTCTAGGAAAGCGAAATACAGCATTTCAAAATTCCCATGCCCATCGAAAAAGCTCATCTAAACAAGTCTGGGTCTTTATATGTTATGTTTAGTTTTAATGTTTTAATTTCCTGCAAAATATTGTGCTGACTGAAGGAGGTGTCAATTATTATAAAAAACTTCTCTATTTTATTAGCTTTAAAACGATGTATATTAACCCAATCATAGTCTTATTTTGATTTATAAATTAAAGTTATGTATGGAAAAAAACACTGTAAAGCTGAAATCGCATGGTGTGTAAGATTAAATAGATTTAACATACAAGCTGGTGTGTTTTGACGTTTTAAGAGGTTATTGACAAATGAACAAACAAGTTTAACTGTTACGCTTACTTTCCTAAGAGATTTATCCATAATTAACTCATAAGATTAGTATAATAACATTACAGTTTCCCATTAAGTAAAGATAAACATAAATAATGAATCAAAACTATATTTCAAGAATCACATCCCAAATAATTTTTAAATGTTTTAGTTATAGTACTACTATCCGGATGGAGATGGACTATTCTGAATGAGAAGAGTTTTATCTGCACTGGAGAAATTTTACCTTATCGTTTATCTGATGCTCACTGATATGATAGTATTGAATGGAGTCAGGTATTTCGCTGTGCACATCAATAGACCACAAATGATTAGATAACAATAAAATATTTTCATTACATATTTAAAATAAAATGTAATGTTTTTATACATTTTTTAAATGTATTTAAAAGAGAGTTTGAGCAGTCATAAGTGGACAGTGATCAGACAACAATGTCTTTTTCTAATCGTGAATATGTAGAAATGCATTTTGTGTACGGTTTACGTAATGGGAATGCATTAGCGGCTCAAAAATTGCTAGAAACCAGCTCAGTGCAAAAAAACTAAAGAGGTGGTCCAGGTCATGATGTTGCTGTAGAAGAAGAGATTCTTCACATGGTGCAAGAAAACCCTGGGAAAAGTACAAGGCAGCTTACAATGGAAACTGGCATGTCACGTTGGAAGGTCCACTACGTTTTAACCCTCGAGCGGGCGCATGCGCAGTTTTCCACCGCACGTGTTTTATTCATTAAAATAAACAAGGATAATGGGTGTCGGCAGTCATGTCCGGTTTTGTACCTCACACGCCTCAATCCAGGAAGCCCCAAAAGCTATTTGTATCTTCCCACACCTCCTTAGTACCTTTTTATTTGCAATTCAGTGATGCAGTGTCAGTTTGCGGAGTATCCTCTCCCATAACACAGGCAGTGATTCCTATCTATTGTAGAAAATTAATTAGTATGTTCAATTGCATTATTTCATCTGTTAACTTGAACAATTAATTGTTTTAACGATGAAATGTGATTCCTAATGAAGTTTGTCAACATTTAAATACAAAATATAAAGTGATAACTAATCTATTCTAGAAAATTCTTTACTATGTTCAATTGAATTATTACACCTATTAAGGTGAACAATCAATTAATCGTATTAACGATGAAATTAAATGTGATTCGTACTGAAGTCTATCAACATTCAAATACAAAATTTCGGTATAAAACAAGTAACAAGGGTTAAATTTATGGCATTTCATGTTGCGGGGTAAAACTTCGCATGCGCCCGCTGCCATCTCACCGGTGAAGCGCCCGCTCAAGGGTTAAAAGGTAATCACTTCCATCCTTATCATTTTACAAAGGCCCAAGGTCTACAACCCAGTGATTATGAGGCCAGGAGAGACTTCTGTTGTTGGCTCCTTCAACGTGACATTGAAGACAATCATTTTTTTTTTAAAGATACTGTGGACTGACGAGAGCTGATTCACCAGAGAAGGTATTATCAATACTCATAACATGCACCTTTGGAATTAGGAAAATCCACGAGCAACTAGAGAAGCTTCTTTTCAGGAACGATTTGGCCTCAATGTTTGGGCAGGTTTAATAGGGGACCAATTCATAGGACCTCACATTTTTGAAGGAAATTTGAAGGGTATGACATACTTGGACTTTTTACAGCACATCCTATCTCAGTTGCTCGATTAAGTACAGCCAACACGAAGAGTAGAAATAATATATCTATAGGACGGTGCGCCTCCACATTTTACAAAAGATGTTCATACGTGGCTCACCCAGAACTATCCAGATTGGATTGAGCGTAGGGGAGTGATTCCTTGGCCTGCTCGATCTCCAGATTTAAGCCCTTTGGATTTTTTCATGTGGGGCTACAAGAAGAGTGAAGACAAAATAGAGGGCACTTTAAACAGACATTGAAATAAAAGTTTACGGTGCTAAACGGTTTTTAAGTGTTTTTTTTAAGGTTTTTTCTAACATTTAAAGATGTGTCGGATTTTACTTCAGCCAAGTTTTGAAGTTCAAGATCTTTTTTTTTAAATACTTGTCTCATTAAAGTTACGTGTGAACAGTGTGTGTGTTGTTTTATTTATGAAAATGAAAAATTAATTTTTTATTTATGACATTATCAGCTTAAAAGGATTTTTCCCAGAAAACTCTTGGCGAACTTCTTCATCTGCTAGCATAAAAGCTTCTAAGGGTAAATTAAATTCACCCCCTTTTCCATGCACGTTTTTTAACCTCGGTAATTATGTTTATCCAAACAAAACTTAAATTTATAAATAAAAAATAAGACCATCATAGGGTTGTTATACATCATTTTAAAGCGGATTAAAAGGAGAAGTTTTTTATAATATTTGACACCTCCTAGAGTCCATTAAAACGGGGGTGCCGATCCCCCCCCCAAGAGCTATGACGCCAATCCCCCCCAAAAATTTCCAGAATCTATTGAATACCCCCCCCCCCCCCTCCGCACAACATATATTTATGACATTCTATTTAAGCAGAGGACATTAAAATAATCTGGGTTAATTATTTTAAGTTACATCACTTTCAAATTTTAAACATTTTCCCGACTAAAAGTTAATACAGTAATATTAATTACTTAAAAATTATTATTTTTATTAAACTTCGATTATATTAGTCGTTAGTTATTTCCGGAACATTGTCTGGGGGAAGATGACAAGTGTAGCCTTTTACCATTCTTGAGCCTTGGCCCGAAAACTCGAGGCATTTCGTCTTATCACAAATACTTAAATACGTAAACGAGGACATTAGGTAGCTACCTCCAAAAAAGTCAATATTTCCTTCTATCATAAGCTTACTCCAACCGTTCACTAAACCACTGTCCCAATACACGACTGACGCTCTCATTTGTACTACAAGGCCAACTTAACAACATTATGTCAACATAACAACACCCACAACAACTGACCCTGCCACTATCCACTATCCCAAGTTTTTCCCACTTACAAAAAGCACTAAAATTCTGAATTTTTGTGAGTTCATTCCACATTACGTAGCTGGTCGATAATTTAGTGGACTAAATTAAGAATTATTTCATTCTTTTTTGGCGAAAATATGTCATTCTGTCATGAAGCTGTTATTACTGCATTTTTAAATTGAAGTTTTACAATTTTTACAATCCCCTGCTCCTAAATATTTAAAATCTTTTTAACGCCCCCCTCGCTCCTAGAAATAATCTTTAAAACGTCAACGCGATATTGGGGGGAACAATTAATTTTGCTAATGGATGACCGATTAAAATTTTGCTTTAACACCATTTTTACTTTTCCCCCCTAAAATGTGATGGTTCTTTTCAAGTCTTCCTCTAGAAATAACCTGTGAAACATCAAGGCTATATGGAAGGGGGGATAATTCGTTTTGCTATTAGTTGACTGATTGAAGTTTTAGTTGTATTACCATTTTTTCATTTTCTTCCTAAAAAGGACCTGTTCATTTAAAAAAACCCATCCCCCCCAAAAAATAATCTTTATAACGTCAAAGCTATACTGAGGGGGAATCATTAAGTTGCTATTAGGTGACCGATTGAACACTTTGTTGTGTTACCAGTTTTCAATTTCCCCCCTAAAAAGTAACTGTCCATTTCAACGCAACCTTCCTCCCTAAAAATAATCATCAAACGTCAATGCTGTATTGGGGGGGGGGGGGGAATCGTTCATTTGGCTATTATATATGACTTAATGAAGATTTTGTTGTGTTGCCACTTTTACACTTCCCCGGTAAAAAGTAATTACTGTATACATTTCAATGCACCCTCCCTCCTCAAAATAAGTTTTAAATTGTCAAGGCTATACTGGGGGGAATTATTAATTTTACTTTTTCAAGTGTACCAAAGCAAATTTGCATTTCCCCCCTAGAAGTATTTGAGTATTTTATCGATAGAAAACAGGGTTGAAAGAATTAATTAGTTTGTGTTTGTTTTGGACTGAGCCAGTTCGGCTGCTTGCGTGCCGCGGCCGCCACGGAAGAAACAAGTGTACAGGAATGCTGACGGTATACACTGGACAGTTGCACCGTGCGGGCATGTCCATGTTGTATATTCCTATTTCGTACATTGAAAATAATAATTTTAATTTATATACAAATTTAAATAGTGTAGCAATTAATTTATTTTTGAGGATTTATTGGTAAAAATTAGTAGCAGTACGTTTTACCCGTACAGTAAACAAAACAAAAAAAATCCCCCCAAAAAATTCTATGACGCCAATGGCGTCATAATCCCCCCCTGTAGGCACCCCTGCCCCTAATTAAAACATAGAACTAACACCATGAATGTTGGTTGATTTTTATCAACAAACAGAAATTTAAACTTTAAATCCACAGTTCAAGACCTTACGTATGTTGAACCCCAATATGTTTGTATTATTCCTAAGGGAAATTTAATGAGGATTCTGAAAAATACAATAAAGTCCATAAAAAAATAAATTTTAATGCAGTTGAAGCCATTAATTCAACAACAGTACGGCAATTTTGAAAAAATGTTATTTTATTTATTTATCCCTTACTGAAAGAGTATGGAATCTCAAATATGCAACATTTTGTCACTACTCCATTGTAGTTTAACACACAATTTTTTTAACACTTACGACCAGATATCCTGTACATAGAGTATAATGATGTGGGGCGGGAATATTCCCAGAGGAAGTGAACTCATAAAATGGGAATATTGCCGTGAATATTTCTTTGACCCAGAAGATTTCCAATAATTGAGAATTTATGAAAAACATTTAACACTTATTCATAGTTTAGGAACCTTAAGTTTAGTTTACCATGTAGATTCAAACATTTTAATCGAAAATATCATTGTCATGTATTAATTGCTCTTACAAACAACTGGGAATTCATGGAACTAACAGATTTTAATTCATAATCCATCATTAAAAGATCGGGCGGATAAAGACTGCTCCCCCTTGGGCGCTTGCGACAGGGACATATGTATTGCTCCCGTTTGCCGTTATGGAGTGTTCTAGACGTGACTGTTCCTATATTAGTACAAATTATTTTCATGGCGTATTTGCTATATGGGGTGCACTATCGCAACAACCAAAATAGAACGACAAAGAATAGAAATGTAAAGTACATATCCTATTATTATTATTATTATTATTCATAACTTTTATTTAAAAATAAGAATCGGTTACAAAATACATTTTTCAAGGAAAATCGTTATTCTTCATGTAACATCGTTTATATTAGTGTGATTTGTTTGTTGAGGGAGTTCATTACCGCCTAGCAAGGGTGAATCTAGGCCAAAACAAACATGGTGGTGTACTTGCAGCGTGTTATTTAGACCAGTGTTATTTACAAAGATTTAGATGCTAAACTGGCTTTTTGCCAATCCCAAAAATAAAATGCCATGGATCCTTTGCCTATGGCTATTATTTCCCCTGGAGATCCACTTTTGACTTAATTTATTTCATGACACAACAAGCATAGATGGTGTATTTGACCCCCATAGTGGAGTCTGACTTACTAAAATCAGACTGAAAATTATAAACGGACCAAAAAGGTTCAAGCTCCAACAGACATGGTTTCAATTTAATTAATATTTATAAAATATAATCAGATACTTTAAATATAATTATAACAAATATTTTACGTATAATTATATCAAATTTTCTATATATATACTTATAATACAAGCACCACAGTTACAAGCAACAAAAAAAAACATAAAATATTTATTTAGTAAAAAAATAAAATAATATATGATTTTTACATATAAAATATTTTATATATAATTATATAAAATAATCATTGGCCTAATTCGGAAACCAATGAATTGGTGTATAGACCAGCTACCAAGCTGCAGGTAGTTAGTTACTCCTCCGTGGAAGGCTGCTCCGATGTTGATGGGTCGATGCCTGGGCATGGAGACATTGACTTCATCTACCTGAGCTTGCTTGTACCCCCTCCCCTACTCTTGAACTTCAACCTAACGAACCTTGCGGAGTTGGGCTGGGGTCGGTATTGCAGATAAGCTAATACTGAATGTTTGGTAGACATCATATACTGATGTGAATGGCATGACTCGTTTCATGGTGCAAATGGTGAATCATTGAACAATTTGCCACTGTTCAACGATAGTGAACTCCCGCCTTACATCCAGCAGACGACTTGGTTAGTTTGACTACTTGTGATTTTGATTCAAAACACAAATCTAGGTTACTGTGGAGTATTCGTATCATAAAATAATACTTTGAATGTTAATTTAAACTAGGAGTACGCTCCTATGTCGCGTATAGGTCGAAGTGCGGTAAAATTAAAGGAAGGCTATTAACTAAAAAATAAATATTTAAACATATAATTAGCTACTCATTTATAGATTAAAACAATCTTCGGGGTATAAATATGATGTAGTTCAAATTTCATGAATTTTCATCAAATAATAAAAGAGGAGTTCGTTCACAAAGAGTGATTTTCAAGTCGAGTATAACTCAATTCGTTCGAATTATTAACTTGAATAAATGAATTCAACTAAAAATTACTGATATTTTATATTTAATAAAATATAAAAAACATGTTGATGACGTTATTATTATGTTCCAATCAAGACCTCAGATAACCCAAAGTCTCGGATAATCGGGAGTATACTGTATTATTACTTCAGGCACTTTTCAATTACACTACACCAGTGGTCCCCAATCGATTTTAATAGAGGTCTATTTTTTACCTCCACAAGCCTATCGCAGGCCACAGGAAGAATTAGTCAAAGAAGGAAACAGAAGAAATAGAGGGGGGGTTGTAAAAAATGGGGGGTCCTCCCCCAGGAAATTGGCAAAAATTGGAACTTTGAACTCACAATTTTAGGCAATTTAGAGGCATAACAACTTACAGTTAAACCCCAGATATTCAAATAATTAAATCTGTCCCCTAATGGGATTTATAAAAAATTGTACTATCCAGGAATTTATTAAAGTACTCTTCAAACAATTTAATTTGAAATTAAGTTTTTTTTGTAATAACTTCAACTGTTATTTTTTACAATATTTTATTCTTATAATAATATTGCAATATCCTTTAGTTTATTACTACTGTATTTTCAAAGATAAAATGCCTTTTCTTTTATGTACAATATTAGTATAACTATTTTTTTGTACCTACATTTAATACTACATTTAATGCTGCCGAATAAAATCATGAATAAAACAAAAAACAGCCAAATTTTTTTTTAATATGACCAGAAAAATTAGGTTAATATTTATAAGTTGTAAGCTGAATATTTAAATTTACATTTTTCATGAATAAATTGGTGATGAGAACATAAGTTAGATAGGCATTTAAGTAGGCATTTAGTTTCATTTGGGCTGCAAGTATCTGTCATCGATTGCAGAGACATTTTGGAGCGGTGTCAGGCCAAATTTGTCTAATTTTTGTTTGTAATGTTTCTAGGTTACGTACCTTTCAGTCAAACAGTTTGTTAAGTTTTAAAAAACTATGTACATTTCGGGATGTAAAATCTCATCTTCAGGTTATACAAAAACATTAACACACAGCTTGTCACATATTAACATTGTTTTACATTGAAAAAAAGTTCAGTTTAATACAGACACTTTTACAAACACACTTTAAAAAACTGTACATGTGCCGGCCGGCCATAGTCTCCGACTTTCAATGTTTTGTGGTCCACGAGAAATCAGGAGAGGCGGTCCAGATGAGGACCGGGGTCTGCCAATGGAGACCACTGCACTACAGTAACAACAACTCTGTGTTTAGTTATTATTACGGGATTAATATGGGTACTTTGGTATTATACGGAGGCCACCTTCATACAGCGTGTTGCGGCGGTTATGTTAAATTAGGTTATCATAAATATGTAAGTAGGACTTTCCTCTTTCGATACGAATCTAACAATACTAAATGAGTCATCTTTCGCCCGTCAAAACCCATTGACAGATGATGTGCGTGCTGCGGTCAACGACCAGACCTGGGCCTAATTGGAGGGGATTTGGAGGGCGAAAGTATGAATTACAGTAAACTCCCCATTATCCGCGAGCGGATTATCCGTGGTGCGGATTATCCGCGCGTGCTACAAAAAGTGAGAAAATACATATTTATAAAAATATTAGACTGAACTGACAAGTTTTTTGAGTACAAAACGTGCGCAGATTTTTTCCATCTACCGTAATGCGAAGACGATTTTCGTTTACCGCAACGCAAAGACGATGTTTGTCTACCGCGACGCGACAACGATTTTAGCGAAGGGTAGCGATACGGTATGGATGATAGCCGCTATCATCCATACCGTATCGCTACCCTTATACAGCGCGCTGCGGCGGTTATGTTAGGTTAGGTTATCATAAATATGTTAGTAAGCATTTTCTCGTTATATTACGAATCAAACGATACCAGATACAGTAAACTCCTGATTATCCGCGGACCGCAGATAACGAAAATCGTAGATAATCCGCAAGTGTTGAAAATGAGAGAAATGTGAGAAAATGAGGAGTTCATGTCCTCACCGCCGCGGTGAGGACATGAACACTCAATCCTCACTGACATCGCTGCCTTCTGGGAGGCAGAACACAAATACTGTTAATCTTAACTAAATCAAATTTGGACAGTAACTAGATTAAAGTACGTTCTTCCTATTGGTGTAGTTATTTTTGGTGTCCAGCAAAACAATCTCTCTAAAAATAGTGGTTCGTATAATACCAAAGTACCTTAATAAGTAAAAACACAGTTTTTTTTATATTTTAATATTTTTTCAATAATTTCTGATGGATCAATAGCTACATCTTAAAATGACCCTCAAAAATGGCCCTCTAAACAAAACAAGCTATTGTTTTAAACAGACTCATGTCCTACCTCGAACAACACAGCCTACTCACCAGCCAACAGCATGGATTCCTCAAAGGCCGTTCAACAACGTCGGCCCAGATACAGTTCACAGAATACATCGTGGATCAGCTTGAAGAAGGCTCAACAGCAACCACCCTTTTTCTAGACTTTAGCAAGGCCTTTGCCTACCTAAACCATGAACAGCTTCTGCTAAAACTGGCAGCCTTGGGGGTCAAAGGAAGAGAATCAGATTGGTTTCGAAGCTACTTAAAAGGCAGAAAGCAGCTGGTAGAAATAAACTACACTGAAAACAATACAATCCAAAAAGCCCATTCAGAAACCACTGACATACATAGAGGCGTCCCACAGGGGTCAGTACTGGGAACAGTACTTTTTGTACTTCTAACAAATGACTGCCAGAAAATCTGCAAGGCCCCTGTTACAACAGTAATGTATGCAGATGACACGGTCCTCACTCTTGCAAATAAATCAATAGAAACACTAAAAAGAGTCACATCATTACAATTCAACAAAGCCAAGAACTACTGCAAAGAAAATGATCTCGTCCTCAATGAAAATAAAACTGTACAAATTGTCTTCAACATCAGAAATGCCATTCCAGACATCACTATACCTGGCCTGGAAAAGAAGAGTGAGACAAAGTATCTTGGTATAACCATCGACTCACACTTAACATGGAAACCTCACATAGATAAACTGTGTGAGAAACTTGCCTCTGCCACCTATGTAATAAGGAGGATAAAACAAAAAAGTGGAACCGATACAGCTAAGGTCGCCTACTTTGCCCTTTTTTTGAATCCCATCTGAGATATAGTATTGAAATATGGTTCCACCAACCTAGAACGTGTCCTCATACAACAAAAAAGGGCAATTAGGAGCCTAGCTGGCATCAAACATCAAGAAAGCTGCTGTGGACCCTTCAGAGAACAAAGAATACTGACCGTGGTATCACTCTACATTCGCCAAACCATCCTCCATGCAGCAGCTTCACAACACACCAGACACAGGGACCTACACCAACACAACACCAGATATGCCTCAGACTTCACTCTTCCAATCCACCACCGAGCACTCTCAGAAAGAAAACCCTCCTATAAAGGTGCGGCATTCTTCAACCTTCTCCAAGAATGCCTGAAGCAAGAAACCAACCCTAGCCGCTTCAAGAATCAAATGACAGACTGGCTGCTGGAAAGACCCTTTTTTATGCTGTAAGAGTATTTACCCAAACATGACTACTGAAACATTTGAAGAAAACCAAATTCATTTTCTGTCATTGTTACTGTTTTTTGTTATCTTACCACCTGAAAATCATGTGTAGATACCATTTTGACGCTATACTATTCTCAAAGAATATGTAAATAAAGAACTGTCTATTGTCTATTGACCTCTTATATTATCCAACCAAGATTCAGTTCCGGTAGGGTTAGTTAAGAGAGGGTTTAGTGTATGCTTTTCTTATTCATAACTTACATTACTATAAGTCCAATTGAAATAAACAATCTTACCTTGTTCGGTAACTGCTAATCGAGAAAGAGGTTCCTCACTATACTCTTCTACCTGCTCATCTTCCATTCCAGCACTAAATGACAGACAAAGTGTATGTAAAAGGCCAAGTAATTGTTGGTTAAAGGTTGCCTGAATTCTTGAATGACATTGGAAAAATGAGGGAGCCTTTAAGTGGTTTGATATAATTTCAGGATGTTGCCAAATGATCTTTGACAGTAACACAGCTACCACATCACCCATTTCACACTCACCTTACATTCATATACACCAAAAAATAGTGTGTGTTAAACAAATTATTTTGTGATTCAGTTTATGACAAAACTCTCACCCTGTGATTTCATTAATTCCTAGTCTTCTCACGAATGTTTTTCAGAAGACCAAACAAAAAACTACAATCAAACCAATGTGATGCAAGCAAATGGAACATTAGTCCGAGAACAACTCTAGGTTATCCAAGACTTCAGGCTATCCAATGCTTAAATAATCACATGCATTCAAGTCAGAATACTTGAAAAATTGATCTTAATGTTGCTACTTTAAGACGATATAGCATACTAATGTATTTAGGCCTACCTTTAGTTCAAGCAAAATCAAATAAAAATTAACAATAACTTATTCTAAGCATTTAGGGACATGTTGGTTTCAAAACATTCATGGTAAAAAAATTTTTAAAACCATAGGAATAGTCCTAATAGAATGATAACTACAGTATATCATATTTACAATGAACTACCACATGTTAAGGCATCAACAAAACTGTAACAGATGACTGGTCATAGATTTTTGTTGCAGCAGTAATCTTCACTTTTCGTTTTGAGCTTTTCGTTCCATATCCATTCATACAGTGCTAGAAAGATGTGATAAATAACAAATCAAATCTAGCAATGTGATTGGATGTAATTTTTGTATGCTTTAAATTTGGTTCCAGATAGTGCTATGCTGGAAATTCGCTGACAACAAAACACACAAATTATTAAACTTAAAACATCACCCTAACCATGAAAACAACAAGTGTCAAGACAGCGTGCTTATAAAGCTCACAGGAGTACACGCGTGAGCAGCTCCCAGGGACGTTCAATAAGCACAATGCAATTGTGGTTCCTCCCTTGTCGCTGGCCACAAATGGACTGGACTCGTCAAATGCCGTAAGCGAGCGAAAGCTGCCTTGTGGCTCCGCTTCAAGTCAGTCGGGCCCGTCTAGCACTAGCAAATGCGTCGTTAGCGACTCCCTCTCTTCCTTGTTACTCATGTTACTGTCATTTTCAATGATTTGGGATAATCTATTTTGTTTTGCGTTAGTATAGAAGCATTAAATTGTATTATTTATGATTTTTCATAGAGGGTTCACGTGCTCTTGTGCTCCTAAGCACGAGCCGCCACTGGATGAAGATATTCATTACGGTTGTGCATTAAAGATTTTTATATCATACTGCTAGACGGAAACATCTGTTTTCTGTGCCTAATTGTTGGCAGAAAAGCTACTCTTTGCAGATATCTGCGCGGCAAATTTAGTCTACATATATTTTTTTTAATATAGTAGGATAACTTTTTCTAATAATAATTTATCTCTTTGTACTAAAAAAATTTACATACCTTCATCCATGAGTAAAATGTGAAAATAAATAAATTCCGCTACTACATTGCTAGATTTGATTTGTGCAGTACTCAGATCTTTTTAGCAATGTCTGAGTGAATACAGAGTCTCAGCGCAAAACGACAAGTAAAGATTATTGCTGCAAAATCAACGACCAGTCTTTAAATAAATACTGTACTGTATTTATCATTCTCTTATAAATGGTTTAAAATTTTTTTTTCTCATGAACGTTTCAAAACCAATATGTTCCCAAATGATTAAGATGATTACAATTTTTACTCAATTTTGCTTGAACTACAAGTAAATAAAATACTATATAAAATAGTCTTTATTGAATGGCGACTTAAAGTAATTTTTTAAGGGATGCAGACTTGAATGTGACTGGAGTAACAGAGTTCTGCATGCAGAGAATCCCAAAAATAACTGTCACGGTAGCTGGGGGAAGGGAAGGGGGAGAGGTTGTCGACCTGTTTGCGAACAGAAAGTTGGCAAGTTTGTACGTGGCCAGCCTGAGCCCTGACCTAGTTTTTATAAAGTCCCGAAATTGGCAACTTTTTAATTAGAAACGGGGGGCGAGAGGTTAGCGAAAGCGCCTCAGGGAGAAGGGGAAACCCTTCTCCAAGACCAATGAGAATCGACTGCCTGGCAGTCGTACTGTGGATGTGCCACAGCCCTCCCGAGGTTCCTCTGATTCGCGAAAGGCAGCGGCTCTAAACTTGAGGTTCTGGTATTTGGTATTTGATACAGATCTCTGGGATAACCCAGCTAATGTATCATTGAATGGGAGAGGGAGGGAGATTAGGAAAAGACTGATATAGGACCTAGTAAGTCCATACATCAGGGAGAGGTTGGGGTGAGAGAGGTAAATTGTGCTGGTTCAGAAAAGGTTGATCCTTGAGTTTTCTGTCTGATCAAACCCTTCACCACGCCCTAGTTCAGATGTTAGTTTCTTTTTTTTCTATTTTTCCACCCTTTGAAGTGTTGTTAGTCATGTACCATACAGTGGCCCGTTGTTAGTTAGTCCCACATTGAGCAACTTGCCTATTTTTTTTTTTTTTTTTTTTTTTTTTTGAAGCCAAGCAATTGTGCGAGCGTGTGGGCATGCATTGGTGCTGTTCAGTGTTTGGGTTCGTGTGAGTGGGTCAGTGTATCTGTTTTGTTGTTTGTTAGTTTGGAGTTGATCATTTCAATTGTTGGCCCTGGGTGTCAGATGTGATAGTGATTTGTTTGTGGTTTGCGTGTTGAGGTGGTGGATGTTTTAATTGTTGAGAGTCGTCTGAGCTGATGTAGTCAGAAGTTGGTTGGTCAGGCAGTTCGAAAACTTGGTTGGACCAACAGTTGTTTGCTGTTTTTGTTCCTGAAATCACGGTTTGGTCATGTGTTGTTCTGGTTTCCCCCCCATGTTTTGAGAGTGAAGGAAGTTTGTAAAGACATGATGTGTTAGTAGGACACCCAAAGGTCACAGATAGTTGACGGAAGAGTTTCTGAGCCCTGAGCCAACATTTACTATTTCTAAATACTTATGTGTGGGTGGTGTTTTGTGAGGGAGAGTTTTTGTGTTCTTTGTGCCTTGTCGCTTTCGTGTTTCTGGTGCGGTACATTCCCCTGGGCATGTTTGGTACAGCAGTGCCGTCGGACCAGGTTTCCGTTCGAGACTCCATCGGTATCGGCACATGAAATAGATAAAAGACAGGTATTAGACATCTGAAATGGTGAGATTTTGGCACCACCTCTGACTAGGCACCTGGCTGTGCAATGGTGCCATACCCACCCCCGGGTGAGTGCCCCACTATTCGGAACCAGCGGTGCAGGGGGCAAGGCTCTAGACTAGTGGTTCTGTTGAAAAAAAGAACCCGCTAGAGTGTGGCTTGGGGAAGCCTTGGCAGAACCGTCTCACGTCTCTGGAAAGTAGCTGTTAAAGGAAGCAATCTAGATGGATGAGACCTGGAGTGTGGTTTGGGAAGGCTCCGGCCGATCCGTCTCACATCTCCGGGAGGATTCCGTCAAAGGAACGCAACCTAAACAGTGAAGTTCCCTCCAGAGTGTGGTTTGGGGAAGCCTTGGCAGAACCGTCTCAAGTCTCTGGTAAGTAGCTGTTAACCCTCGAGCGGGCGCATGCACAGTTTTCCTCCGCAAGTGTTTTTTTTATCAAAATAAACAAGGATAATGGGTGTCGGCAGTCGTGTCCGGCTTTGTACCTCACAAGCCTATACCAGGAAGCCCCTAAAGCTATTTCTACCTTGTCACACCCCCCCTTGGTACCTTGTTATTTGCAATTCGGTGATGCCGTGTCAGTTTGCGGAGTGCCCTCTCCCGAAACACAGACAATGATTCCTATCTATACTAGAAAATTACTTAGTATGTTCAATTGCATTGTTACACCTATTAAGTGTCAGCATTAATATATTTTGTGTTATTGACAAATTTAAATTGTTAGTATTTCTATTCTTCTGTTTTTAAACTTGGTGACACATTTGATAATTAGCATATGTTGTTGTTTGTTTTTTGTGTGGGACAAAAACATTGTTTTTTGATTATTAGTACTTTCTGAGATGTGAGTTTTTGTTATAGGAGTGAATGATTTTTTGATATGTGTTTTTCACTTAATTGATACTGAGTAGAGTGGAGTTTGGGTTCGATTTGAGGAATTCAATTGTGGGTCTTTTGGTTTAATGTATTTATTTAGATGTGAATGAGACTTCTTTTAACAATTAATAAATTGTGTTGTTGTTATCATGACTAAATCATTTAACTTTTGATATTAAGTTGAACAATTAATTGTATCAACAATGAAATGTAATTCCTAATGAAGTTTGTTAACATTTAATTACAATATTTAAAGTTATACCTATTATATAGGCCTACTAGAAAATTACTATGTTCAACTGAATTATTGCACCTATTAAGTTGAACAATCAATCGTATCAACGATGAAATGTGATTCCTAATGAAGTTTATGAAGATTTAAAAACAACATTTTGGTATAAAACAAGTAAAATGGTAAAATTTATGCAATTCAATGTTGTGGAGCAAAACTCCGCAGGCGCCCGCTGCAGTTTACTGGTGATGTGCCCGCTCAAGAGTTAAAGGAAGTAACCTAGATGGTTGAAACCTGGAGTGTGGTTTGGGGAGGCTTCGGCCGATCCGTCTCACATCTTCCGGAGGATTCCATCAAAGGAAGCAACCTAAACAGTGAAGTCAATAACCAGGGTTTAAGCTGGGAAAAAAATTCTTTGAGCAAAAATGCTACAAGCTCTTTGAGACTTGTAGCAAAATTATTTTCCTTTTAGCATTTTTATCATTAAGTTATAGCACATGTCATCAAACCAAAACAACTTAATCGAACAACATAACCTCAAACTATATTTCGCATCACCGTTTTTGAGACGTCTGTTTTCGCCAGTGTTGCCAGACTGGCCATGAGATTTTACCCACCGTGAGTTTCGAAAATCCCTGCTTTTACGCGGCAGTTTCTTTAAAAATTCCCGCATAAGCCACAGCACCGTTTCTTGCCCCTTAAATAGGGTATTCATGACTTGGAAACTGAAATTATCGAATGACTATATTGATTATTCAACTCCATATCATTCCAAGCGGTGGCGAACTAGCCCCCCACATTCTCGCATTCGCCACCGCTCGGCTAGATTTGGTGACTCGGCCACTACAGAGTGCGCCCCAACTGCTCTTTAGCATAGAGAACGTATAGAACGTCTACACGTTCTCTGTGTCTATTTATAGTCTTCTTTTTGACTGATCTTAATGACGCGGCATCTGATCGAGGGTTACGTTGACGACTACATTCTATAATTAACTCTTATTTTATTTTAAAGTCATAAAAAGTATTTTGTGGAAGTAAATGGACTTTTATTGAGATTTGTATTGGTTATCTTTGTTATTGGTTAACTTTATTTTCTGCAATAAAGTTAAATAATTTCCAATCTTTACTTTGTAGCAAAAAGGCGACAGCCTGTCCGAATATTGTCGCATTTTCGTGGAGCATGTCGCATTTTGCGACAAATGCGACCGCAGCTTAAACCCTGTCAATAACCCAAGCCAAGGTGGAACAGCATATGCCGAGGGCTGCGTAGTCAAGGGGGAGCTTGATCTCGAATATGCAAACTCTGGATACCAGGTGACCTCCAGTTTAAAGTAGTCTTCCCTGGGTATGCGGGGCTCTGCCCAGGGTGACGACACTTTCCCTAGCTACTCGTGGGACCAACATGGATACAACACGCAACATACAAAAAACTCAACTTCAACAACAAACAAAAACACAACCAGAGGCTGAAAAACCTCAACCAGAGGCTGCAAAACCTCACCCAGAGGCTGAAAAACCTCAAACACAAGTGGTAGCAATACCAATCACATCAGAGGAAAATACTCCTCAATCACAATTGGCAGACTCAGTCCGAGAGCAAGAAATGGACACTGAGACCATCGTGACTCAGGGCGTGGATCAGTTAACAAACTCAGAGGAAGAAACCTTATTAGGAGCCCCAACAAGGTGAAGGACCTTTGCTCCTCCAAGGAGGTGAAGGACCTTAACAAAAAAGCTAGGAAGCTGAAACTAGCGGAGAAACACAAAGTCGCCAAAATGGTTGGAGCGCGCACCAAGAGGTTCAAGTGGTTTTTGAAACACAGCCACTCACCGGAAGAAGCAGAGGCACTCAGCCTCCAGCCGCTCAGAAGAGGTAGAGGAGTTAATCAAAGGCAAAACAAAATGCCTAGGTCATCCAATACAACCCCAGAAGAGGCCAGGACCAACAAGAAGGTCAAAGGAGGAAAAGCGAGAGGAGAGGCAAGACCCCCCCACGAAAGAGGCACAGCCGGCGGGATCTTCCAAAGTGGAGACCCAGGCAAAAGCCCCACAGACTGGGAGTCAACCTCACAAACTCTCATTCAAGCAGGCGGCTGAGGGAATAAGAATTGGAATCCTCCATTCCAACTTCCCTGAGGAATTGCTTACCATGACCAGATCGAGGCAGTACAGGACAAGATCCTGCAGTTGATCTGGGATGATGAGCATCAAAGGGTATACCCTGGCTTCAATAGCCAACACAGGAGACAATGCTAGCTGGTACTGGGTGTAAGGATGGCGAATTGGCTGAAATCCAAAGAACAGCAGCTAGAAGCCTGGGAAGGAGCATCGCTCCAAGTTGTTCCTGAGGGAGAAATCCCTAAGACGAAGGTGCTGACGGGATTCTTCCCCAACAGCAACCAGCTTACTACAGAGGAGATCCTCAAATGGCTGGAAAAACAAAACGTTCAAGGGGAGAAGAGGCCAAACAGACCTCCACAACCAAACCCACTGCCTTGCCTGAAGCTTTAAAGGTAGCTGAAAAGGATCCAGGGACAGAGGAAACAAAAACCTCACCAGCTAATCCTGACCAAGGAGAAGCGCGGAAAGACCAGGAGCAAAATGAAGAAAGGGGAGCAAGTGATAAAGAAAGAGCCGGAACCGACTCTTATCACTTCCCCATCTTCAGAAAGAAAAACAGACCTGAGAAGAAAGAGGAAAGGCTCAAGGGTCCCTCAGTCTCCTCAGGACCGGCAAGGGGACCAAGTAGACCCAGAACACTGGACAGACATAGGTCTCATTCTCACGGAGGGAAAGGGAGTAGACTCCTCCGAGAGGAGGAGAGGCAAACAACAGGAATAGGCATCAAGGTCCTACAGGCTAATCTCCACCACACTAAAGGAGCCACCGCGCTCCTAAGCAGAAGATTCGCCAAGCAAGGGCTGGACATCGCCCTAATACAAGAACACTGGGTATCAAGGGGAACCATCAAAGGACTCCCGACTCAGGTGGGTAAACTGATCTACAACAGGTCTGATACCAAACCCAGGGCATGTATACTGATATCACCACATGTGAAATGCTTTACTGTTCCAGAGTTCACCAACAGAGACTTAGTAACAGTCTCACAAGGCCTGCTTTCCACCGGCGGGAGCCAAAAGGCCTTAGTGGCCTCGGCTTACTTCCCGAACCCAGGGGACGAATATCTCCCTGAAGAAGTGAAATGTCTGGTGCAGTAGGCTTGCAGTGAAAGGATGCGACTCATCCTAGGCTGCGATGCAAATGCTCACCACATCATCTGGGGGAGCACCGACACGAATGAAAGAGGTAAGGCCCTACTAGAATACATTTATAAAGTTGACTTAGAAATAGAAAACATAGGCAATGAACCCACTTTTGCCAATAGGGTAAGGGAAGAGGTTCTGGACTTAACACTATCACTCAACCTTAAACATCACATGATAAGCAATTGGCACGTCTCCAATGAGACCTCACTGTCAGACCACAGGCACATTCGGTTCGACATAGAGGCCAACCTAGAGAAATGCCTATCCTACAGAGTCTCTAAACTGACCAACTGGATGGGACACCGAGCATCCCTGCAGGAGGAGTTAGAAGGGAACTTAACTCACACAATGTCCATCGAGGGCCTGGAGGAATGAGCGGAGTCAGTTGAAACCGCAATCCTCAAGGCCTACGAAGAGAATTGTCCCCTCAGGACCAAAAGGGTGTTGAGAGACATACCCTGGTGGAATGAGGGACTCAACAGGTTGAGGAAAAAAACCTCGAAATAAGAAGGTCTAAAAGGAGGACCTGAAGGCTTTTCTGCAAGAGGCTGAACAGCCTGCCGGAAACAGCCAGACTCCGAAAAGCCCTGCAGAGGGAGCAAGTGAACTCCCTGGGAATAGTAATAGCAAAAAACGGCCATCTCACAACCAATATGTGGGACACCCTATGGGTGTTAATGAATACCCATTTCCCCGGGAACAGTCCTCTGGGGGGGGGAGAACAGCGTGTGCCCCCTACGGAGGAAGTCCCCGAGGGAAATAGCAGAAGCCAGAAGGCTTTCGGGTATTCTCTTCAAACCGGAGATGGTAAAATCGGCGATCAACTCCTTTCGCCCTTTCAAGTCTCCCTTCAAGTGATGGGATTTTCCCTGCCCTCCTAAAAGAAGGACTGCAAGTCCTCACACCACTTTTGGTTGTGATTTTCAGGGGCTGTTATGCCCTAGGTCAGAGGCCAGAGTTGTTTTCCTACCAAAGAAAGGAAAAGATCCTACCCAGCCAAAATCATATAGGCCAATATGCCTATCCTCATTCATGTTAAAGGCTATGGGGAAGATCGACAACAGGCACATAACTGACGCAACTTTGGTCGAGTCCCCACTTAGGGCGAACCAACATGCCTTCATGATGGGGAAATCAACAACCACAGCGCTTCACAGACTGGTCACAGAAATAGAGGACAAGTTAGAGAAGAAGGAAATCCTTGCAGGGGTCTTCATGGACATCCAAGGAGCCTTTGACAACGTGAAATACCAGCCCATAGAAGCAGCAATGGAAATTCCTCACGAAACTGCCTATAATGGCTCTACTACATAGTAGAGTAATCACCGCCTCTGAGAATGGACACACGGTGACAATCATGGCAAAAAGGGGATGCCCACAAGGGGGAGTCCTCTCACCCCTTCTGTGGGCACTTGTGGTAGATGACTATTGGAAGAAGCCACACAAAGAGACATAAGTCTTCAGGCATTTGCGGATGACTTGGTGCTCACTGTCAGAGGGAAATACAAAGGAACCATTGAGGACCTTACCCAAGAGGCAGTGAGTTTCGTTGATACCTGGTGCACAAAGGAGGGTCTAACCATAAACCCGAGCAAAACAGAGATGGTCGCCTTCACTAGGAAAAGGAGAACAAGAATCTCCCCTCCATGGATAAGAGGAGTGCAGGTCAAACTGACAAAGGAGGCCAAGTATCTAGGTGTATACCTGGACCAGAGGTTAACCTGGAACAAACACCTTGATTACAAACTTACCAAAGAAGCGGGCGCATTTGGGGCCTGCAGAAGAACCTTTGGGAAAAGATGGGGTCTGAGCTTAATCTGGTGGTCCTACGAGGCCACAGTTAAGCCAATGGTGGAATATGCTTCCCTGATATGGTGGCCAAAAGTCCAGCAGTCAACAGCAGCTGCAAAACTGCAACAACTGCAAAGACTGGCTTGCGCAGGGGCGTGTGGCATCACAAAGTCATGTCCTACTGCAGTTTTAGAGGCAATCCTGAAATACACTCCCACTGAGTATGGACATCAAGAAGAAAGCAGCAGTCACTGCGCTGAAAATGAAAAGTAAAGGTGAAATTATACCTTCAAGTCAATTGGGACACATGTCGATTCTGAGGGAGTTCCCTAATCTGGACATGGAACAAACTGTTCCCGATTTAATGGTCTAGAGTTTTGACTTTGAAAAACCTTACCAAGTAGCCATTGGAGATGGAGGAGGCTGGCAACGGATAAGGTCCAATACGGGAAATTCAACCCTAGTGTTCTATACTGATGGATCACGAAAAGAAGGTAGGTCTGGCCTGGGAGTGTATGGGAACAGATCCCACGTCTCAAAGGCATTGGGGCAGACTCCTACAGTCTTTCAGGCAGAGGTCCTGGCAATAGAACATTGCGCAAGAGCACAGCTTGAAAAGAGGATAAGAAGAAGAAAAGTCCTCATCCTCTCCGATAGTCAAGCAGCTCTCAAAGCAATAGACTCATACGAGGTAGATTTAAGAGTAGTGCAGAGCTGCAAAGGGGCACTGAAAGAACTGGGCCTGCACAATCGTGTTCAACTATCTTGGATCCCGGGACACTCAGGGCATGAGGGCAACGAAAAGGCCGATGTCCTGGCGAGGAAAGGGTCTGAATCCCACCTCGTTGGGCCGGAGCCTTACTGCGGGGTCCCCATGAGTAAAGGAAAGGCCAAGATCCTTGCCTGGGCGGAAGACCAAAAAGCGAAAGCTTGGAGGAACAGCCCAGGGCTCAGACAGTCGAAGCTGTTAATAAATCCATTCAGGAAGGAATGGAGAGGCATATTGGACCTCCAAAAGAAGGAGATAAGTCTGCTGATGGGTTACTCTCGGGTCATGGCCCGTTGAGAAAACACCTAGGCACAATAGGGCTTAGCCAAACAGACCAATGCAGGTTCTGCGTCACACATGTGGAATCTGCAGAGCACGTATGGCTGGATTGCCCAGCTCTAGCCCAAAAGAAGTTGAAATTCCTAGGGAAGGCAATCCTGACAAAATAAAAGAAATGGGCGTCAACCAGCTAGTAGGCTATGCTAAAAGCCTAAAGCTGGGAGACTGAACAGTTGGTGCTACAAAAGATCTTTTTAGGTCGAAGTAGCGAAGGGTAGCTATACACTAGCCCTCCCAAAAAGAAAGTTAGAAACGACCTTAGAAATGTAGGGGCGAGTTTGTACGTACTCTTCATTTCAGCTTAAACAAAAAAATGTAAGCAATGAACTCACCAATTGACCTACCTGTACAACAAGTGGAATGAACAATTATCCAAAACTATCTAATCCAATATACTAAAACGAATAATCCACCGGAAGTTTGATTGTTCTTTTTTTGGAATTTGTGTGTATGTGGGTGTGTTTTTTGTCATGGATGATAAATGTTCATCTGTAAAGGAATACACTCTCTCGTTTATTTGAGGTCTTCAGGACTGGGGCTACCTCAGATACCGAGAACCTCGGATAATACGGAGGTCACTGGTATTTTGAGTTAAGGATGTAACAAGACCACTATATAATAGCATACAGTGCAATTAACAAGTCATAATTTTTACCCATAAACAAAGTGTGAAGGACTTGTAAGCCATTTTATATGTTAAATAATTGATTATTGGCTGCTGCCACAAAATATTAAACTTGAAGATGTTACTATCTTAACTAGTAATTTTGAAGTAAAAAAATATGTTTAAGCATAGAGCTACCTTGTAGATAACCTGAAGTTTTGGATAACCGGCGCTTGGATAATCGGAAACAACGAAGTACATACAGTCCGACACAACGAGTACTAGTGTACTCTCTCCAACACCGTATACATATGTTACGTACAGTAGGCTACATTAAATCAGTTAAGTTTGGTGGAATTGAAAAACAACATAAAATTATCCAAATTTATGAAAATGATTTCATGAAATAAGGATGCCAAGCAATTGAACAAAAAGAAGCTATTAAACTCGATCTAAATAAAAAGCTAAAACAAATTCTTATTGGCAGATTTTTTATATCTTGTAACTTGTAACAAGTGAATCCAATATTGTTTGAAAGTCTTAATAATGATATAACTTTACTAACCATGCCTCTGATACATTGGGGGACTTAATATCCTCCACATCCATTTTAATAAATTGTGATATTGCATCTCGAACACTTTCTTCATCTTGCAAAGACCTCAAATGGTCAAACAGATTATTTCTCCTGGCTTTAACTCGTTCTCTGCAACGCTGAAAAAAAATTATACATGAATATGTCACTCAGCCTATGGCCAACAAACTACTCTTTGTTCAACAGGAGTAGACATTTGGAAAAAGCGTTTGTTTACCATCCTCCTCCACTAATAAATAAATCTTTATTTGTCGTAGGCCTAAGGAAACAATACATATCATTAGCAATGTCAGCATTACAGTGTAGGAAACCAAATCAACGTAATTGTAGAATATATACAGATATATTACAATATAGTTAAGAAAATGTATACTATCAATCTATAGCTTTTTGTTAAAAAATAAATAAGATTGCCAAGCTCTTGCGTTGCCTCATCGAGAACGACGTCGCACCGATCGGCTCTCAGGTTAGCGCATCTCGCGGCTTTATCTCGCTGAGAACGGCCATTGCGTGGGAGAAGTAGAGATGAGCGAGAGAGACGTATGACGCACACGGCAGGGGGCCGAGGGGCAAGGTGGAGGGAGTGAGAGAGAGAGCTCAGAGCACGCGGGCAGCGCGTTCTGACGGCGGCAACACCAACTACATGGAGCTGGCAACAGGGAGCCGGCACAATGCGGCCTTATGGATGGACTGTCTCCTTCTACATTCATAGTCAATGGTATTACACTCATATTATGCATTAGAAGCTGCTTTTACAGAGTATTGGTAACTTCAAATAACAGATTAGGCCTATTTGAGAGTTATTGGTTTCACAATACAGATTTTTCGTATACTTTTCAACTGGATTGTGAATTTTTACATTTTTTTCAAAATATTTCAGGCTGTTATGAATGCATTCCAGACATAATATGCATTTTTGTATTATGAGAACTACAATCCATTCATACATGTTTCTTCGCTGTTATGATTGTAATTACAAAAGTGTTTGATACTTTGTAATGAGCCTAATTTGCACAGGGGTAAGAATTGGCTCATTAGGCCTAGTCATGGGACCAGTAGGCCTAGGCCTACCTAGCCTATGTCCAGCCTATGGAGGGAGTGTTGGCAATCAGTATAAACACTGCTATTTCCCTAACTTAAACCCTTTGAGTGATTAAGTAACTCACGGTGTTGGGGTGGATGGTTATAATCCTAAATATCACCATCAGAAGGCTAACCTAGTCGGTCCCATAACTGCCAACTCCGATCGCCGGTTTTGATGTGGAAAGCAAAGTGTTGAGGCGTATAACGGCGACTATAATCTAATATAAACACTTAGTTGGACACGTAATTAGATCTTTTCCTTGGGAAACGTAATATTTACGGACGGAACTACGGTTGTTGTTGTTGTAAACAACGTACATAACCTCGAAAGACATCGTCACAACTGGACTGCGTTATGCAGACGACGACAGAGCCTGCGCTGCTTCTTCTGCTCGCCGAGCGCGCCAATCTGTTTTCTGGCGGACGCTCGGGAAAAAAAGGGCAACCGGATGAACCTTTTTTCGATCCTGTAACCAGCTTCACGTCGACAGCTGGTGGGTTTTCCCAGCGGAAAGTGAGCTCCACGAGGTCCTGATAAGAGCTTCACTCTGGTCGGTGCTAAGTTAGTGTTCGGACTGATAGTCGTTTCGTGCGTCGCTTCCCCGTCCACTACTTCGACCACCTTCGAGAGCTGACTTCGTCGTCTTCCTATTCCTTGTGGTATTAAAAGTACGACAGCGTTCTGTTCTCAAAGTTTTTCGATTTTATTTTAAACGCCAGTTTTCAGACTTAGCGTTGAAACTGTCGCAGGATAGGGTTCCGAGACCTATCCTGCTTATCTCTTGGCTGTAACCAAGACTGGTTAAATTAATTATCTTGGTGCCGATTATCATTTAGTTTTCCTTTTGGGATATTTTCCAAATTCTTTAAACCAATTTAGAGTAATTGGTGATTTTTATCATTGGTTTAATTCCTAGATTTTCCTGCTGTTGTAACAGGCTTAGTCTTGTCCAAACCTGCTGTGTAACAGGAGTGTAAGGTCTGTCCTGCCCCTGTAATTACTGGTCACTAGTGAAATAGTTTAATGTTGTTTCTTGATTAGGGTAAACATTAACTATGGGTAACTAGCTAGTGTTAACTCTGAACATCTCACAGAGCTAGGGAAAACAGCAGAGGGCATTTTACTTAGAAGGTGTTTCCAGATTTAGTCTGTCCTAAGTTGAATGCCATCTAGGTTGAATATAACTGAGCTCTCATATCTGAATATCTGATAACTACTGTGATTTAGATCCTCGACCCCTGGAATTATCCCAGCGACCGAGCTGAGCGATTCCAAGGCCTCTGACAACCCGTGACGTGATTTCCTGCGGTTCGGTGTACCAGTGTAACCGATCATCTTTTCTCTTACTAGGAAATATCCGTCACAAACATGGCTGGGGGGTCGGTTTTTTTTAATCATGCACTGTATTATGAATTTTCATTTATTTTTATTTACATTTCTAAATACCATTAGTGACATATGCATTTTTTATTAATGGCTAATATCTTTATCCTGTATTACTATATCAGGTAAAAAAGTTTATGTTTTATTTACGTTTCTTTAAAACAAAACAAGTGCTTTATTTTTAAGTTTTTTTAATATTAAGGACAACTAAACCTTTGCATATTACTCTATAGTAGTTGTATACTCTTAAAAATAAAGGTGTTTATTAGGAAATCTATCGTTGTTCTCCTTTCTTAGCAAATGTCCTCCTATTTTAACCCAATTGTCCTACTCGTCACAATTTTCATCTGGTCACCCTGTTCCCCACCCACTACCCCGGAATCCCACTGGGATCCCTAAGATAGACAAGGTTTCGTTGAATATTTCATTGTTAAGTTTTTTTAGGATATTTCATTTCAAAATGGTTCAATCTGTTTAAACAAACTTCATATTCGTGTTCAGGACGAAAAGCCGCGCACAATTTGAGTACCCACAGTTTAATATTTGAAGTAAAAAAACTGTCTCTCAGTTTCCTGGTTTATCTCAATTTTCCCACTTTTTCCGGCGTTTCCGCGGCAAAATTCATGTCGATTCTATTATAAAATAGTGAAAGGAACACATTAAGATAGTTTTTATCAAAATCCATGAGGTTACCATATATGTAACAATTACCTCATTTAGGCTTAAGTAATTATTTGCTATTTTGGGTGCAGTGATTATTTCTTTAGTTGTCATACGACATTAGCGATCGTGGAATTACGGTGGAGAAAACTGTTGTAAGAGTACTCTGTGTATGATCACATGTTCAATTTTAATTACTTATTACCAGATGTTAAATGTTTGTAAACAATGTTAATGAGTAAATAAACAGTTCTTGGTTTGGTGTTATGTATAAAAGTTGTCTTTCTTTGTTTGAAATTCATTGTTGGTGATGGTGATTTTATATTTTGATTAGGATTTTTGCGGACATTTGCCATCACTGATTAGTAAAAAACAAGTTTCACGACGTTTCGGGATCTGGAATCTGATCCCGTCTTCAGGTGGAAGAAAACCTAGAACATAACAAGATTAGTAAAACTTAGCCAGGAAAACCTGGAGAAAAACACAGCTAAAACAGAGAACTGTAAAAGCAGTCACGAAAACAATAAGCTGAAAAGAAAAACAATACACAAAATAACACAGGAATCACAAGTATCAAGAATCACCAGGCAGGAGAGAGCACGTCCACACCCAATCAGAGCTGAGCTGAGACTGGTGGGAGGAGAGCAAATGGCGGCGGCAACGGAAATGGCGGCGCCCACAGCCAACCAAATCACGGCGCGCTACCGGTGGCGAAAACCTGAAACAGAGACATGTGATATGCAAATTCCGTGTGTCTGTTTGTGTTTTGTTAGTTAATTTTTAACCTGATTTTGCCCCTTGGCCTTGCTACGGGTTAACATGTTATGAGAATTTTGAACAGAATTGTTAGTAATTACCCTATTTTCTGACACTTTATTTTCCCTGTCTTTCAATTCTTTGTTTAATATTGGTAGCCATACTGGCCTTATTTCAAGTGAAGATTGACTGATTGGTTGGTCTGCTAGTTTTATGTATGAAGCTTCAATTAGTTTTCTTTTGAAAAAATGAGGTTCGCGGTGTACTATTTTTGCTTCGTCAAAATTCATCTGGTGATTTTCAGACCAGCAGTGTTGAGCAATTTTTGATTTATCAACTAAGCCCTTCCTCGTGTTATCTTTGTGTTCTTTGATTCTAACATTTAAAGGTCTTTTTGTCTCGCCATAATACGGCCTAGAGCAACTAAATCAGTGAGGGCGCTTGACTTTGTTACGGGGATTGAGTCCGCTGTGTCTCAGCTCCCTGAGACTCAGGGGGATCAGTTTCGGTGCGAGGCCAGCATCTTACTGAATAAAATTCCTGTCCCAAAGTCCAACCTAAAGAAAGAGGAAATCAAGGCAGTATCTATCCTTGGGAAAGATGATACTATCAAAATATTGCCCGCGGATAAAGGAAACGCTACTGTTGTCTTGGACACAGTAACATATAAAGAGAAAATATTGGAAACTCTCCAAGCTGGTAAATATACTGAACTAAACAAAGATCCTACAGAAAGTTTCGAGCGTAAAGTTGCAAGCACTCTTAGGAAGCATAAACAGTTTTTTTCTGATAAACAAAGAACTCGTTTAACACCGCATCACTCGAAAATCCCACACATGTATGGGTTACCTAAAATTCATAAAACTGATGTACCTCTTAGGCCTATAATTAGCTCTCGCGACTCACCGTGTAGGGAACTGTCTAAAGTCCTCCTGGACATCCTAAAACCATTGGTAGGAAAAACTGACTCGTACATAAAAAATTCTAAAGACTTCGTTGAAAAGTCAAAGGACATAGTGCTGGCTGAGACGGATAAGCTGGTTAGTTTTGATGTTGAAAGTCTGTTCACGAATGTCCCAGTTCCTGAAACCTTAAAAATAATCGAGTCTCGGCTCGAAAAAGATGAAAGTCTAACTGAACGTACTAAACTTCCTGTTAACGTCATTATGGAACTGCTTGAATTATGCACTCAATGTAACTATTTTGAACTAGAGGGTAAATTATACCGTCAAGATGAGGGGATGGCCATGGGGTCGCCATTGTCGCCTATCTTTGCTAATATCTTTATGGAGGAGTTTGAGCAAAAGGCTTTGTCTTTGGCTCAACTCAAACCGAAGATTTGGTGGAGGTACGTCGATGACACCTTCGTGGTATTTCCGCATGGAGACGATGAACTAAAAGACTTTTTAGGGCATCTTAACAGTATTTCTCCTTCCATCCACCTAACAATGGAAGAGGAAGTCCAAAACAAACTAGCATTTTTGGATGTGTGCGTAGAAAAGGATAGGGACACGCTTAGGACAACTGTTTTCAGAAAAAAGACACACACAGGGCAGTACTTAAATTTTCAATCGAACCATCAAAAATCTGTCAAAGAAGGGGTGGCTTACTCACTATTTGACAGGGCAAAGAGCATTTGCTCAAATCAAGATGGATTAAATCAGGAAATCAAAAAAGTAGAGCAAGATTTGGCTAAGAATGGATACCCTCAATCTGTAATAAGAAAGTGCAAAACCCGTAGGGCTAAACAGAAAGAGTCAGAAAACACTGAAAAATTCGTTCCTATGTCAATCCCTTATGTGCCGGGATTATCGGAAAAAATTAGAAGAGTTGCTAGGAAGTTCAAAGTTAGAACCGCGTTTAGGACACAAAACACTCTTAGGCAATGTCTCGTAAAAACCAAACCAAAAAATGGCACTCAGGGATCAAAAAACTGTGTTTACAGAATAAACTGCAATAGTTGCTCTAGGCCGTATTATGGCGAGACAAAAAGACCTTTAAATGTTAGAATCAAAGAACACAAAGATAACACGAGGAAGGGCTTAGTTGATAAATCAAAAATTGCTCAACACTGCTGGTCTGAAAATCACCAGATGAATTTTGACGAAGCAAAAATAGTACACCGCGAACCTCATTTTTTCAAAAGAAAACTAATTGAAGCTTCATACATAAAACTAGCAGACCAACCAATCAGTCAATCTTCACTTGAAATAAGGCCAGTATGGCTACCAATATTAAACAAAGAATTGAAAGACAGGGAAAATAAAGTGTCAGAAAATAGGGTAATTACTAACAATTCTGTTCAAAATTCTCATAACATGTTAACCCGTAGCAAGGCCAAGGGGCAAAATCAGGTTAAAAATTAACTAACAAAACACAAACAGACACACGGAATTTGCATATCACATGTCTCTGTTTCAGGTTTTCGCCACCGGTAGCGCGCCGTGATTTGGTTGGCTGTGGGCGCCGCCATTTCCGTTGCCGCCGCCATTTGCTCTCCTCCCACCAGTCTCAGCTCAGCTCTGATTGGGTGTGGACGTGCTCTCTCCTGCCTGGTGATTCTTGATACTTGTGATTCCTGTGTTATTTTGTGTATTGTTTTTCTTTTCAGCTTATTGTTTTCGTGACTGCTTTTACAGTTCTCTGTTTTAGCTGTGTTTTTCTCCAGGTTTTCCTGGCTAAGTTTTACTAATCTTGTTATGTTCTAGGTTTTCTTCCACCTGAAGACGGGATCAGATTCCAGATCCCGAAACGTCGTGAAACTTGTTTTTTACTAATCAGTGATGGCAAATGTCCGCAAAAATCCTAATCAAAATATAAGTTGTCTTTTTTATCATCTCTCGTATTAAATATAGTATAACAACACATGGTGGCAGCGTACTCGAACCAATATGCCTCTTACTAAAAAATCTAGAAGAAAAGAAGTAGACTATGATGAGGATCAAGATGAGGACTTAGGTAATAAGAACAAACAGAAGCAAAAATACGCTCTTGAAAATGCTACTATAATCTGTAAAAACCAAACTACAATGGAACCACCAAGAAATTTCTCTTTTATCCTGGCAGAGTGGCCAAGGTGGAAGATAAGATTTGAGAGATATCGTTTAGCAAGTGGTTTATGTGAGGAATCAGACAGTAAACAAATCAACATTTTGACATACACACTTGGAGAATAAGCTGATGATATTTATGCTTCTTTTGACACAAGGGCGCCCGCAGCATATTTTTCCAGGGGGGGCAAACAGTTTTTTTTTTCCTGGGGTTTTATTGGGGTGTAGAAAATATACAGGTATCCCTTATTGGGCCCGCAGCTCTCCTCTGGAGAAACAGTAAGATAAAAGTACTTGAAAACGTATTTTTGGCTGCCTAAAAACCAGAGTTTCCTTTCAAAAACATTTCAAACATATTCTCATTTCTTTCTTCAATTATGATACCGATTTTTAGTTTGTTTGTAAATTTAATTTAAAAGTCTCAAGTTCTTTACTTTTGTTAATTTTTAGCGAATTTCCCCCATAGGGAAGTATTAGCGAATTTCCCCTATAGGGAAGTAGCTATTACCGTAGGCGGCACGGTGAGACTTAAGCCCAGGACCATGTTATTTTTTCATTTTGAGGTCCCTAGACCCCAAAAACACTGTTCGTTCATTTTCATATATATGTATATATATATATATATATATATATATACCTGTCCGTAGGCGCGATAACTTTTGTAAAAAAGGTCCGATCTTGATGAAATTTGGAACAAACGTGTAAAGCGTCATTCATGACTTCGATACCTATAAATACTTTATTATTTGTATGTGTTAGGTCACTTACATCATTACTTTGATTAGCGTTTACCTCACTAGTTCCTCTGGATCGACAGACTTTCTTACAAATGTTGCACGTAACCTCGTTTGCTGGACACAAACTCCTAGGATGGGATGGTCTACTGCCACACCAGGAACATTGTGTAGTGTATTCATGTTTTCTTTGATAAAGTAGCCAACCATGTTGTTGAACAGACCCAATGTTACTTGTTTGTTGTAAGTTATTTTGAGAACCTCTTTGACTGACGGATGATACTGTAGTTTCAACTGCATAATCCTTTGATTCATTTAAGTCTTCCTTCTCTCCCTTCACACCCTCTGTATGACGGATTACTATTATAGCTTTATCCAAAATTCATATCCATGTCCATCAGTAAGCAATCACTGAGCTTGTTGTCATTTAAACTAAGTAACAAAACCATCAATACCATGTCATCATTAAGAGAAGCCCAATCACAAGTTTTTGCTAACGAATGAAGGTTGATTATAAAATCTTCGATTGGTTCATCGGCCTTTTGTTTTCGTCTTAAAAATTTCGATCTTTCAAAAATCAAGTTTCGTCGTGGAAAAAAATGTTTCTCAAACAAACAAACAATATCTTCATAAGTAGTCTTTGGCTCATCACTTATGTCAAATACATGGGCGCCCGCAGGGGGGGCCAGGGGGGGCAACTGCCCCCCCTGAGAAAAGGAAAATATATTTAAAAATACATGAAGCTTTTAAGTTTGTTCAAGTTGACCAAACAAAGATAATCTCCATAATTTTTAATCAGGAACGGTCGGGTCCCAAAATTTTGGGAAAATTGAATTCCCGATTTTTGGGCGGGATTTGTATTCACTTCGGGAAATTTTCGGGACGTCATCGTTTTAGCGATCGCAACTAAACTGCCAGTGTAGCTTCGCAAAACTCGCTACCGGCCGCGGAAAACGAACTCGCGTATTTGCCGTTTGCCGATCGCAAATAAACAGCAGATCCAGGTTAGCGCGATCATCCGCTAAAACTGTCGTGCGTATTAGCCGATCGCAAATAAATGGCAAGTGCAGCTTTGCAAACCTTGTGTTCGGCCGCTAAGCCCATCGCGTGTATCTGCCAGTCGCGGATAAACGGCAAAAATAGCTTTACGCTATTCGCGGACGTCCACGAAATACGCTAGCGCGTATCTCCTGATCGCGGGTAAACGGCCGATGTTGCTTTCCGAAACTCGCGATCGGCGGTATTTGCCGGATCGCTGATAAACGACAAAAATGCACCATTACGAACTCGCAATCGTGTGTGAAAACCAATCTTATGTATTCACTAATAGCGGTTAATCGACGGAAATACCTTGCTAGAAGGCGTGACAGTGATGAATGTTCATATTATTGGCCACATAATGGTCAGAAATTTTGCAATGGCACTGGTTTTTCCTATTGATTCAATTTCCTAAACTAGTTCAGGATGCAATTGAATCCCAGCAGCTGAAGAATGATTATTTTTCAAAAATAAGTAAAATACCCCCGTCGCAGCAGACCTGCATACTCAGCGAATTTCCATAGGATTTATTTTGTATATGTGAGCATTCAACTTGTTTGAAGGAAAGTATCATTTGAATACATTAAGTAAATAATATACTAAAAACACATATTTAATCATTCATGAGCTTTAAACATGAGGAAAATTAACAAAGAGACCATATTGGTTTTCATTAGTAATACATACACTTTTGTATGTTATATAATTCTTAGTCTTTCAATTTTTAATAACTGTAATCTTATTATAGAATATAAATGTCAACAAACATATAACCAATGAACTCAAAACACTCAAAACAAACAAATAATTTAATCTCATGAAAAAATTCAATCATATGGTCAGTTTTATAGTAATTAAAACATCCCTGTTGCAACAGGCCTACATCTCCAGCCAATTTCAATAAAACATATTATCAATCCTCATAATTTTAAACATATCATATATTATGCTACATTTTAAGGCAGTTTAGACCAAGACATCCCCCCCCTTTCCAAATGCTCTTACTTTCTTTATTAAATTTAAAAATAATTTGTATTTTTTGATATAGTATATATTTTCTGCAAAATCTTGATCAATGAACTCTTAACTATTCAAAATAAACACAAATAAAATATTCTACACCAGCAAATTTAATCATATGTTCAGAATTGTATTTTTTTAAAACATCTCAAATCAGGATGTCTATACTTTTTGGAGGGAAAAATTAAAAACAATATTGGACAACGTACTGTGTTTAGCCAAGGCCACACTACACTACAGGCCGGAGTCCTTTTGTGATGACGTCACATTATCAGACGAAATCGCAGACGCTTTTATAATGTACTCTTATGGCGATTCACTGCCGCACTCTTAAAACTGTCGTGCCCTAAGTTATTCGTTTAAGTTTTCGTTTAGAAACCATTATTTTTTCGAATCTGCATTAACTAATGAACAACCAAATGCGGTCGAAAATAATTTTAAAGAAAACAAGACTTTATTTCATAAACTTAAAAACCGGTAAACACTACAGGCAAGTAATTTGTTTACTTTTCATCAGATGATTTATTGGAAATTTGACAGTTTTGTTTCTTATTGTTTTCATTTTGATGTTCTAATGTCATAATTTTTTGGTAAATGTTTACGATTTTCATATGATTTTAGTTCTTATTTCCAACACAGCGCTAGGAGTTCGGCCGGTGTTGTGACGTGGCATCAGGGAGGAGGGGGGGAGACTCCGGCCTGTAGTGTAGTGTGGCCTTGGTTTAGCACATCCAATATCATCCAATATCTAAGCAACGGATTGACGTAGAATAATAATTCAAAATGCTAAATTGTTTGTTTTTTTAAGCTGAATCCAATTTTGACAATTAAGTTTAAAAATAATTAGTAAAAAGGTGTTAAATCTTGAAAATAAATTTTATTTTGTGAAAAAAACCTTCTTAGAGTAAATCAATCTTGCTGGTTTTCGAACTCGAAGTCATGAATGACGCTTTACACGTTTGTTCCAAATTTCATCAAGATCGGACCTTTTTTACAAAAGTTATCGCGCCTACGGACAGGTGTATATATATATATATATATATATATATATATATATATGAAAATGAACGAACAGTGTTTTTGGGGTCTAGGGACCTCAAAATTAAAAAATAACATGGTCCCGGGCTTAAGTCTCACCGTGCCGCCTACAGTAATAGCTACTTCCCTATAGGGGAAATTCGCTAAAAGTAAAAAAAAATTCTGTAACAAACATTCTGTAATCGGCTTTTAGATAATCATCTACATTTTATATTTCCTTTGAAACAACGATAAATCAATAATTACATGGCATATCTTCAGTGTTAATCAAAGAGTGTTTTAAAATTGTGCATCTATTTTGCATCAATTTTACTTTCTCTAAAAATATTTTAAATATATATTTTTTTAAATCCCTTAAAGTAAGATCACGTAAGTGAAATGTAGTTAATCGTGATAACCTTTTACGTTTCTTGAGCTTTATTAATTTTTAAGTATAAAATAATTCATCAAAAAGTTATGAAACGACATTAAATTTAATCAACTATAATATCCACGATGTAAATACATTTTATAACTTGCACCATTATGAAAAAACCTAGCATTTCCCTGTGATTATATCTATTTTGCAATCTATTTTTCTAATCATTTCCCAAAATAAAATGATGTATGTTTTATTTTATTTTCACTATAGGCCTATTTTGTTAAAATTAATGTTCTGTTGACTAGGCTTTAAACAAATAAATTCCTTAGAATTGTACTCTTTCTCTGATTTTCCAACAACTAGTATTAGTGAATTCACATAATAATTAAGGAAAACAAATATTTAATGAGCTATAAACCGTCACGCTATACAAGCCAGATTATTGAAAAAATACAACTGCATACTGGTAATAATATTACTGTAATATTTAATTCAGCTCCTTAAGAAACAGGCCACTGCTGCGCCGCCGATTGCACATGTCTGTTTGAATTTTATCCACTGTAAAAACTAAACCCATGAACATTTTATATTTTACAAATATTTTTCCCAAAATATAAGTAATTAAAGCTCTGGACAGCCTTACTGGCGGGTGGTGAAAATTGTCATCTCCCAAAAAGTCTGCTAAATAAACACATGTTTTGGTAGAACTGTCAAAACTTTGTTTACGTTTCACCTCATTTACACTACAAAAGAATACTCTGTAATATTTCACCAAGAGATTTCTTACGCAATTAAAATTTCTGGAAAATATTTGCGCAATGCATCAGCTGGTCTTTTAGTTTGACAACCTTTCATCTTAAATGATTTGTTTACATTTAAGAATGTGTTTCCACACTTTTGTCGTCGTTCTTCATGAATTGTGTTAAGCTTGCAAGCATTTAATATTAGTTGCACTTGCGTTGCAGCAAAATATTTTCTTGTGCAAAGTACCTCTATATAAACAAATGACCACGTGATTTATTACCAAAACATTGTTGCAGATAATAAACACTAATTACGACAACAGCGCACTCACTCACCCGCCAGTAAGGCTGTCCAGAGCTATAGGTCAAACTTTTACGCTGACACTTTGTCTCTGACCAAAAAAATAAAAATTATCGCAGCAGGACAACTTTTTCATGTCATTAAATAACGAACTAGTAATAATTTATTTCTACCAGAAAGTTTAATTTTAGCGAATTTCCCCTATAGGGAAGTAGCTGTTACCGTAGGCGGTACGGTGAGACTTAAGCCCGGGACCATGTTATTTTTTCATTTTGAGGTCCCTAGACCCCAAAAACACTGTTCGTTCATTTTCATATATATGTATATATATATATATATATATATATATATGTATATATATATATATATATATATACCTGTCCGTAGGCGCGATAACTTTTGTAAAAAAGGTCCGATCTTGATGAAATTTGGAACAAACGTGTAAAGCGTCATTCATGACTTCGAGTTCGAAAACCAGCAAGATTGATTTACTCTAAGAAGGTTTTTTTCACAAAATAAAATTTATTTTCAAGATTTACCACCTTTTTACTAATTATTTTTAAACTTAATTGTCAAAATTGGATTCAGCTTAAAAAAAAACAAAAAATTTAGCATTTTGAATTATTATTCTACGTCAATCCGTTGCTTAGATATTGGATGATATTGGATGTGCTAAACACAGTACGTTGTCCAATATTGTTTTTAATTTTTCCCTCCAAAAAGTATAGACACCCTGATTTGAGATGTTTTTAAAAAATATCCCCGTCGCAGCAGACCTGCGTACTCAGCGAATTTCCATAGGATTTATTTTGTATATGTGAACTTAAAAGTATCATTTGAATACGTTAAGTAAATAATATATTAAAAACGCATATTTAATCATTCATGAGCTTTAAACATGAGGAAAATTAACAAAGAGACCATATTGGTTTTCATTAGTAATACATACACTTTTGTATTTTATATAATTCTTAGTCTTTTAATTTTTAATAACTGAAATCTTGTTATCTATATCTATAAAAGATGAAGTATGTGTGTGTGTGTGTGGGTATGGTCCCTATAGACGCCCAAACCGCCCAACGGATATTTATGAAATTTGCAGGGATTGTTACCATGTTCCCAGGATGGTTTTTGTCAAGTTTGGTGTAAATCCATCCACAGGGATCTGCCCCACGGGCTCCTAAAGATACCATGTTATTCAAATGAGCTTTTGGTTTGTTTACAAAAAAACATATGATTATACTTAAAACTCCAATACACTGTTCTATATAAGACTGTGACTTGATGTAGTTCCTCATTTTTCCTGCAGACTGCATCACACACAGATACAAATTGTGTGTTTACAATGAACAGCTGACTTGATGATCCTTTTTCACACAGTCTGCAGCACACTTAATTTTCTATAATTCTTTGTCAAGCTAACAGCTGTAGTTAAATATTGAGTTTGTTATTATGGTTAAATGTCAAAGAAGTCTCTGCAGAAATATTTTCAAAACAACTGTTGGAACTTGGAAATGGAACAATTCAAGCTGATCAATCAACAAATGAAATTTTATTCCCACCAACATTTTGCCAAATGGAACCAAATATTCAATCTGTTGTGGAGAAAGTATTCCCAAATTTAACGACCAACTTCAACAATCCGGATTGGCTTTGCGAACGTGCGATTTTAGCACCAAAAAATGATGATGTAAACAAGTTAAATCAGCAAATTCAATTGAAATTACCTGGGAAAACAGTAAAATACAAATCAATTGATAGTGTAATGGACGAAGAACAAGCAGTAAACTACCCAGTAGAATTTCTGAACTCAACAGAGCCACCAGGAATGCCACCACACTTACTTGAACTAAAAGTAGGGTCACCTATAATACTCTTGAGGAACCTGAATCCACCAACACTATGCAATGGGACCAGATTAAGAGTGATGAAACTGTCTCCAAATTTAATTGAAGTAAAAATCATTAGTGGCAAGTTCAAGGGAGAAGAAGCCTTAATTCCAAGAATACCTTTGATATCCTCTGAGTTACCATTTGATTTTAAGCGATTGCAATTTCCATTACGCCTTGCTTTTGCAATTACTATTAATAAGGCACAAGGACAATCCCTAAAAATTGCCGGATTGAATTTGGAAAATTCATGTTTCTCCCACGGGCAATTATATGTTGCATGCTCACGTGTTGGCACGCCCACAAATTTGTATATCTATACACCAAATGGGAAAACAAAAAACGTTGTATATCCTTTGGCTTTAAAGTAAATTAAGTATTCTTCATTTTGATGTTTCATTTTTGTGTTAGCCTATTTTTAATACAGTAATTTAATAAAAAAAAAAAATTTTCATACCTAGCATTAATCAATATGATATTTTTTATTTAAATATTTAATTATCATGGGCGCAGCAACGCGCGCCGGGTAACGCTAGTAGAATATAAATGTCAACAAACATATAACCAATTAACTCAAAACACTCAAAACAAACAAATAATTTAATCTCATGAAAAATTAAATTCAATCATATGGTCAGTTTTATAGTAATTAAAACATCTCTGTTGCAACAGGCCTACATCTGCAGCCAATTTCAATAAAACATATTATCAATCCTCATAATTGTAAACATACCATATATTATGCTACATTTTCAGGCAGTTTAGACCAAGACATCCCCCCCTCCAAATGTTCTTACTTTCTTTATTAAATTTAAAAATAATTTGTATTTCTTGATATAGTATATATTTTCTGCAAATTCTTGATCAATGAACTCTAACTATTCAAAATAAACACAAATAAAATATTCAACACCTGCAAATTTAATCATATGTTCAGAATTGTATTTTTTTAGCAAATTTCCCCTATAGGGAAGAAGCTGTTACCGTAGGTCTCATGGTAAGACCTAAGCCTAAAACCATCATAACTTTTCTTTTTGAGGTCCTCAGATGCCAAAAACACCATTCGCTCACTTTCATAAATATATATATATATATATCTATATATCTATATATATATCTATATATATATATATATATATATATATATGTGTCTTTAAGCACGATAACTTGCGCAAAAATGGTCCAATCGGAATGAAATTTAGCATAGATGTGTAAAGTAGTAATTATTCGGACGAGTTCGTAAACCAGCCCGATCGGACCACCGGAAGGGGGGGTAAAGGGGGGTAAACCCCCCCAAAAATGGGTTTTTTGAGATTTTTACATAGAAAAATAAAATTTTTCAAATTTTTATTGGCACCATTGAATTCAGCCCAAAAAAACAAACAATTTAGTATCTTGAATCATGGCTCTATGTCCATTGGTTGCCGAGATATTGAAAGTGGTAAACGCAGTACATTGTCCCAATGTTAACCTTATGGGAAATAAGTAAAATTCTATATCTTGCTTATTTCTCAACATATCTTGATAAAACTTGGTAAATGGCTTCTTCTAGTTCAGATCTACTAAATATTGAATTAAAACCACCCAGTTTTAATATACCTGTAGCAGCAAACCTGCATACTCATTCCCCATGTTATTCTTATGGAGCTTACAAAAACATGTCAAATCTCGCTATGTTGGATCGAAATGTGTTGTTTTGCACTTGAAATTCGCTGAGTATGCAGGTCTGCTGCAACGGGGGTATTTTTTAATCTCAAATCAGGGTGACTATACTTTTTGGAGGGAAAAATTAAAAACAATATTGGACAACGTACTGTGTTTAGCACAGCCAATATTATCCAAAATCTAAGCAACGGATTGACATAGAATAATAATTCAAAATGCTAAATTGTTTGTTTTTTTAAGCTGAATTCAATTTTGACAATTAAGTTTAAAAATAATTAGTAAAAAGGTGTTAAATCTTGAAAATAAATTTTATTTTTTGAAAAAACCTTCTTAAATCAATATTGCTGGTTTTCGAACTCGAAGTCATGAATGACGCTTTATACGTTTGTTCCAAATTTCATCAAGATCGGACCTTTTTTACAAAAGTTATCGCGCCTACGGACAGGTATATATATATATATATCTACATGTATATGAAAATGAACGAACGGTGTTTTTGGGGTCTGGGGACCTCAAAATGAAAAAATAACATGGTCCCGGGCTTAAGTCTCACTGTGCCGCCTACGGTAATAGCTACTTCCCTATAGGGGAAATTCGCTAATACAATTCTGAACATATGATTAAATTTGCAGGTGTAATATATTTTATTTGTGTTTATTTTGAATAGTTAAGAGTTCATTGATCAAGATTTTGCAGAAAATATATACTATATCAAAAAATACAAATTATTTTTAAATTTAATAAAGAAAGAAAGAGCATTTGGAAAGGGGGGGGGGATGTCTTGGTCTAAACTGCCTGAAAATGTAGCATAATATATGATATGTTTAAAATTATGAGGATTGATAATATGTTTTGTTGAAATTGGCAGGAGATGTAGGCCTGTTGCAACAGGGATGTTTTAATTACTATAAAACTGACCATATGATTGAATTTTTTCATGAGATTAAATTATTTGTTTGTTTTGAGTGTTTTGAGTTCATTGGTTATATGTTTGTTGACATTTATATTCTATAATAAGATTACAGTTATTAAAAATTGAAAGACTAAGAATTATATAACATACAAAAGTGTATGTATTACTAATGAAAACCAATATGGTCTCTTTGTTAATTTTCCTCATGTTTAAAGCTCATGAATGATTAAATATGTGTTTTTAGTATATTATTTACTTAATGTATTCAAATGATACTTTCATTCAAACAAGTTGAATGCTCACATATACAAAATAAATCCTATGGAAATTCGCTGAGTATGCAGGTCTGCTGCGACGGGGGTATTTATTGTTATAATTCATACCATTGTTGGTCCACACTTACTACGGTATCTTTAAGTGTGTAAAATATAAAAGCAATGTGTGATTTGCAAGTGCTCCAAACATCAGTGTATTTTAATCACGCGCATCAACAAGTTAGCGTCGTTTTTGAGTGGTGGAGTTGAATGACATTCGAACGCAATGATATTAGTTATCTTTAACCTGCTGTAAAACTTAAACTACTTGAGCTAATTTGTTGAAAAAAATATTTTTAATAAAATTCAACTTATTGGCTCAAACTTTTGCGCTTACACTTTTTCTCTGACCAAGAAACAAAAAATTTTCCAGCCGACTAACTTTCTCATGTCGTGATTTAGATTTGTATGAAAAGTTCTAACTTCAATAACTTATTTTAATAATGAAACGATTTTAATAATTAATAAATTTCGTACCTTTATCTGCCTACACTAATGATCTTTCAGGAAGTAAAATATCAAAGTTATCTGAGTACATTAAGGGTTCCAAACGACGTTGTACATATTTGAAATGTACACATCACAGTTTTATCGTAATTTCTCCGCGGTTTCCGATCCATTGGTAGGCAAACACCTGGCGGACTTGCCTCACTTCTCATAATGTACCTGTATAGGCAGTGCCCAGTCTATTTCATTTTGTGGTCGCTGAAAAAACCATGAACCCTATAAGAGCTGTACTGAAAAACTTAACACGTTCGCTGCTGCGGACGTTCTGGAACGTCATCGAGAACATGGCGCCAGGAGCTAGGAAGTTCAGGAACGGCACCATTCATTGTTGTTTATCGTTGTCATGGATTAGCCAGCTCCTCATGAGCATTCTGTATTTCCTTGTAGCTCTTAGGGACATGCTTTTCCCACAATAAAAAACATTATTTCTAAAAATTACCACCATGGTCATTTAGATAAGGGCTTGTCTCACCTCTTTCCCGCTAAATAGAAACACTACTTTACCGACTGCAACCTAGGTAATTCTGCTATCTATCAGAATCATCAAGTACCTACTATGTCCAAAACCGGTTTGATAGTGAACATTGCTATCCGACTATAACTATAACTATCATCATCGTTTTACCATAGTTCAGTGTAACAGACGCAATGTTATGTAGCGACACACACACTAGCTCAGCTCCTGGCGCAGCTGCGCCATCTAGCGGCCAGCAGCGAACGTGTCAAACACGAATTATGAAAATAGGCCTAAGCAAAAATTTGTACGATATCCATGGAAACCGCCTAATTCACAAAATAAATTGTTATATTGAAGACTCCGAGTATTTTTTTAATCTGTAGAATATACCCAAACATGTCATTATAGTTAAAAAACAAAATTCTTTTTTAATTTATTTTTTATCTTTCTTTATGTTAATAGGCCTACCATATTTTGTCTTGTTTTTACCCCATTTGTGTAATGTTTTTTAATATGTTAAAAAAATACAAGAAGGTGGATTACTTAAATGAAAATTTGTACTTTATATCATTAAAGTATTTAGAATGACAAGACAACAATAATAGGCTCATATCCTCATAATTTTTTTCCAGACTGAAAAAGTTTGCTGTCGCAGGGTACGAGTTTCATATCTGATCTTCTACATTTACAGGTTATGTTTAAACTACTTTATTGTTTATACGTTTTGTCCAGGTTTAGTAACTGTACTTCTCAATATGATTTAACATGGGCGAAGATCAGTTTTGTTTTCGGTACTCAATTTAAGTTTCGATAATACGATATCAACTATCGACCTATCGAGTTAAACTCAATTGATGTGTACCGTTTCAACAACCATCAGTAATGGAGAAACATTGATCACAAACAATAACCTAAACCATTATCAATTATTTCATTTGATTATTTTACGAACAATTAAACACCCTAAAAGTAAGTTATGATTAGGCCTATATATGGTTATAGCCTATATCAACCACATATTTTCATCCCAAAATAACTTTGCTGACATTGTGGTTTGTAGTCTTAACTGATTTGTTTATTTAAAAACCCTTTAAAACAGTTAAGTAAGGTTTCAGGCAAATTTATTTTCTAATTTGGTAATGATTATCACTCAACAGTTCCCGGTAATTGTACACTTTACGGTACTCTTCCCGAAATTGAAAAATTTTATTTTCAAAATGTAGGAAATAACACGCTGATTCCGTAAATGATAGTCGTTTACCGCGGAAAATGTCGGAAAATGCCGGAAAATCGGAAAAACATTTTTTGACTTGGAAGTAGGTCATGTGGGTACTCAAATTAATCGGGAGAATGAGCTGAACACGAATATGCAAGAATTTTCACAATCAGATGGATATTAACAGAGTTATGGCGGGGAAAAGTGCCGGAAAAGTCATAGATTTGCACAAAATGGGTTTGTTTTAGGTAAATTACGCTAAACTGTGGGATCTAAGATTGGGTTTGGTTAGGTTAGGTTAGGTTAGTTTAGACTATGTTAGGTCTCGTTAGGTTATGTTGGACTATGTTAGGACTATGTTAGGTTTGGTTTGATTAGGTTTGGTTAGGTTATATTGGATATGGTTATGTTATAATAGGTTTGGTTGAGTTAAATTAGGGTTGGTATTGTTAGATTAGGATTATAATATCACATTCTTACTTTACAAACCTTATCCTTACCTAACTTAAACGCTTTAACCCTCGAGCGGGCGCACGCGGAGTTTTCCTCCGCACGTGTTTTTTTTGTTAAAATAAACAGACATAATGGGTGTCGGCGGTCGTGTCCGGCTCCGTACTTTATGCCCCTCATTCCAGGAATTTCCTAAAGCTATTTATACCCCCCACCCCCCCCCCTTGTACCTCGTTATATGCAATTCAGAGATGCCTTCTCAGTTTGCGGAGCGCCCTCTCCCGTTACACAGACACTGAAACCTATTTTTAAAATTCATAATAGCAATGGATTTGTAATAATTATTAATTTTTTGGACTTTTCCTTTTGCTTTCGAAAAAAAGAAACAAAAGGAAAAGTCCAAAAATGTAAATAATAATTAATACATATTTTATACTAGAAAATTACCTACTATGTTTAATTGAAATATTACACCTATTAAATTGAACAATTAATTGAATTGACGATGAAATGTGATTCCTAATGAAGTGTGTCAACATTTAAATACAATATTTCGTTATAAAACATGTAAAATGGGTTAAATTTGTGCAATCTAGTGTTGCGGAGTAAAACTCCGCATGCACCCGCTCGCATTTTGCTGGTGAAGCGCCCGCTCAAGGGTTAAACCAATCCCAATGTAACCTAAAATAATGCAACTTATCACAACCCAACACAACCTAACCTAACCTAACCAAACCAAATACAACCTAAACTAACATAACCAATCCTTATCTAATTCATTCCAGTCAAACTCATCTTCATAAGTTATAGGTAACTTAAAAAAAAGTCGGTTTTACCAATTTTTATGTTTTTTGGCTTTATCTCGACTATTGTACGTCAGATCATAAAAATTATTGCAGAATGTTATTCAGCGTGAAATTTCCTTTAATTTGAGTACCCACATCATATGTTTTAGACAAAGTTTGTTGTCGGCTTTCCCGACGCTTTTCCGGCATTATCTCTGTTAATATCCAACGTATCTTGAACATTCTTGCATATTCTTGTTCAGCTCATTCTGCCGATCAATTTGAGGACCCACATGACCTATTTCCATAATAAAAGGTTTTTTCCGGTTTTTCCGATTTTCCAACATTTTCCGACGTTTTCCACGGAAAAAGACTATCATTTCCGAAATCAGGGCGTTATTTCCTACATTTTGAAAAAAATTACAATTTCGGGAGGAGTACCATAAAGTGTACAATTACCCAGTTCCCTCCCAGACATTACACGTTCCCATACCTAGGCCTACTTCGTTAATTAGGTGTTACCCTTCTGCAAAAGTATAACCGATAATTGTTTGAACCAATATCTCAGTATGTACAATCTAAGAGAGCTATTGATATATCGTTTGTATGAGGTGTTTTACTACCGATACTTAGCCTAGGTAGTACGACCCAATAAACCCAATTCCTACCAAGTCCCCTAGATCGTCAGGCAATCGTGCACCTTCTGCATAACTCGTACCCAATATTCTCAACCCAACCCTAAAATGGCGTAGACCTAGTTATATAATCATGCTAGTTGTTCCGTAATTGGTAACTTAACCTCAAATAAATTTTGATGATAGCCCTAAATCTCTTAATGTAGGTAGGCCTATTCCTAACACTTTCTTTGCCTCATTAACACTTTCTAGCCTCATTGAGGCAACAGGTAACGTTATCTAAATGACTCGATGGATTTGATTTTATTAGGTATGGAGGTTCTCCAACCTGATAACTCCAGTTTCCACTGTGCCCTCAAGTTAGATGGAATGTAGGCTAACTCTTATGCGGACACATATCAAAAAAACTTCAACTTAAGCCTAAGTACCCACCTGACGCAAAATATCCCTGAAGTTTGGTGAGCCAGTCCTCCTTTTGATGTTTGCATATCTTGCACGAAAAGATTGGTCGGATTTAGGGCTTATCAAAGTATCGGAAAACATTTTCACAGTGGTTTTACTGAGGAAAATGCAGAATGTGAAGGCCTAAGTGATGCCTGTCTTGAGAATATCAATAGTCTACTTGGACTTAGCTTAAAGCATATAAAATTACACTTAATTGTCAAGCCTCTGCTTGAGGGAACAATACAACAACACAACCTCCTCAACGACCAGATCCCATCAAGATGAGAATTAAATTGAAACGAAATACTTACTTAATATAAAAATTGTAATATAATTTGATAAAATTAAAATTAACAATGAACAAACAAATAATTAATTCTGCATTTATTTATTTATTTCCGCCAATGCCCAATGCCGCCAACCCAACAGGCCAACAGGAACAGGACCCGGACCACAGGCATAGAGTAATAATAATAACTTCGTTAAGAGTTGCCAGTCCCTTGTTAACTCCGTGGCTCAATCAGCAGCGCTGTCTGGCAACTAGGCTACGAACTAATCTAGCGAAAAAAAAAACGGTGCCTCTTGTCATCTGTCGTCTGCCTTTGCCTAGCTTCATTTTAGCGAATTTCCCCTATAGGGAAGTAGCTATTACCGTAGGCGGCACTGTGAGACTTAAGCCCGGGACCATGTTATTTTTTCATTTTGAGGTCCCTAGACCCCAAAAACACTGTTCGTTCATTTTCATATATATATATATATATATATATATATATATATATATATATATATACCTGTCCGTAGGCGCGATAACTTTTGTAAAAAAGGTCCGATCTTGATGAAATTTGGAACAAACGTGTAAAGCGTCATTCATGACTTCGAGTTCGAAAACCAGCAAGATTGATTTACTCTAAGAAGGTTTTTTTCACAAAATAAAATTTATTTTCAAGATTTAACACCTTTTTACTAATTATTTTTAAACTTAATTGTCAAAATTGGATTCAGCTTAAAAAACAAACAATTTAGCATTTTGAATTATTATTCTACGTCAATCCGTTGCTTAGATATTGGATGATATTGGATGTGCTAAACACAGTACGTTCTCCAATATTGTTTTTAATTTTTCCCTCCAAAAAGTATAGACACCCTGATTTGAGATGTTTTTAAAAAATACAATTCTGAACATATGATTAAATTTGCAGGTGTAGAATATTTTATTTGTGTTTATTTTGAATAGTTAAGAGTTCATTGATCAAGATTTTGCAGAAAATATATACTATATCAAAAAATACAAATTATTTTTAAATTTAATAAAGAAAGAAAGAGCATTTGGAAAGGGGGGGGATGTCTTGGTCTAAACTGCCTGAAAATGTAGCATAATATATGATATGTTTAAAATTATGAGGATTGATAATATGTTTTATTGAAATTGGCTGGAGATGTAGGCCTGTTGCAACAGGGATGTTTTAATTACTATAAAACTGACCATATGATTGAATTTTTTCATGAGATTAAATTATTTGTTTGTTTTGAGTGTTTTGAGTTAATTGGTAATATGTTTGTTGACATTTATATTCTATAATAAGATTACAGTTATTAAAAATTGAAAGACTAAGAATTATATAACATACAAAAGTGTATGTATTACTAATGAAAACCAATATGGTCTCTTTGTTAATTTTCCTCATGTTTAAAGCTCATGAATGATTAAATATGTGTTTTTAGTATATTATTTACTTAATGTATTCAAATGATACTTTCCTTCAAACAAGTTGAATGCTCACATATACAAAATAAATCCTATGGAAATTCGCTGAGTATGCAGGTCTGCTGCGACGGGGGTATTATTTGTTTACTTTTGATTTCATAGTTTCATGGATCCGATGAATGGATGATAGTTAAATTAGTATGAAGCGTGATATTATTTTTAAGATGAATCAACAAAGGTTATTGAAAGTTTTGATCACGATAAAATCCCTAATATAATTGGATGAGATATGGCATTGTTAAAATCTGCATAATATGTACTTCTTTAAAAAACAAACTGTAAGTATAGTGTCATAAGTTAGGTTACTTTTGTAATAGGTTAAATTGAAATATGAAATTTAGTTCCCCAAAACAACAGGCTAAATGGGTAATAATAGTGATGATAGTAGAAGAAATAAAAGGCATACTACACCCTACATGATCATTGTGTTTTTTGCCTACATTCTTTACATACTTACCCTACAATCTTAATACTAGACTTTAAAGTCAACTCCTCCGAAGTAATCCCTGGATGGGCCAACCAGTCTTCATCTGGATCAAGATTAAAACTAGAGAAAATGCTAATATTTTAATTATATTTCTTGTTACTATGGATTCCTTAAAAATTATCTGATGAATAAGTTAACAGCGAACTCGCGAGGGCTCTTAGGACCCTTCTCATTGCAACATTGCAACAGAGTCCTTAAATCCTGACTATAGCCGTCATAATCGACCAAGTTTCTAAAGTTCACATGTCCGTGTCATCTTTCTGTGCTTAAAAAATTATAGTTCCCTAATTAATCAGTGAAGCATCGCATTAAAGTGAAAAAAAGTCTTGCCCTCGGCTAACAAAAACCTACTCTTGAACTTGACTTATTAGCCCAAATGCACAAAGGCTGCTTTTTCCTTTAAGTCAGGGAAATTTCTTGATGCGTCCGATAGATTTTGACCATCAGATTCAAACCTTAATTCAAAAAGGCCATCACCTAGGAGACACCCTAATGTGCAGAGAGTATCTAATTGCTTGAATCTAACAAATTAATCATTTCAGAGAGCCAAAATTTTGTTTTCAGACTGCCAAATCTAGCCTATGTATATACATGCCAGGACCAACTATGTTTTTATAAACAATAAAACTTATTTTAATTTATTATGAAATAAATATTAATGGCAGCACGTTTAAGTTAGGCTTGAATCTAATTTCTAATAGTTAACACATTCACTGCGGCAGCAAAATACCTATATGTGCCGGGATAATAGGTACATACTCCACATATATACATATTGGTATATACAGCGAAGTACACAACTGAAAAGCAGGTATTCCGAACCACATGCGGGCAACGAAACAACGTTCCCGAGCTAAGTGCTGGGGCACGGTAAACTGAACCCTTGTGAATGGTGTAACCACAATCCGGTATGTGGCCCGCACTCGGGTCGCGACGCGGACCACATACTGGTATGTGGTAAGCAGCGAATGTGTTAAGGACCATAAAAATTAAATAGGATTGTTATAGCAAATGACTTGTTCAGACTAGTCCCATACAAGACGTCAAAGAATCGTTAAGGTAACAAAAAAATTGGATTTATATTAGTTGAATTTCCATAGGCCCTAACTCATGTTGCTGGATGCATTTGGAGCTTTGGGCCACTAAGTTTGCTGTTTTTTTAATCATTTTACTGAATTGGCGTTATATTGTGTGTTGGGCGGATATCTTGAATACAAACTAAAAAAATTAAGCGGAGTCTCAATTAAGTTGGGGGATATTAATTCCCACAGAAAAAAACTCAAGTGGTGCAACTTGAAGAAGACACAGTTTCCTACAATTTAATTAATTTTGCAGCCACTCAGTTTTTATGGTTGTACCAAAAATTGCCTTGTTGGTTACTGAATAGCAACAAAATGTAGCCAAATCTATTAAAATTTTTTTTTGCAGGAAGGATTGAAAACAAACCCTGAATATTTTCTAATTGAATTTTGACTAGTAGGCCTAAACTATTTAATCTCTAATTATAAACATTCCGTTACTGATTAACAATAATTACAAACTATATGTTTCAAAGCATTTGCAACTATCATGATTTATGGAAATTTTAAGTAAAAAAAATTACAGGCAATGGCCTGTATTCTAGTTTTGTAATATTCTAAGTTTATCTATTAGTGCAAATTGAAAGATAGCTTACTTTTGATGTTCATTATACATTGAAAAACCATTCATGAATTCAAGAAGGTTTAGGTAAAAAACGTTAAACTTATGTTAACCTCCATAAAGTAGGGTGTTGAGTATAAAATCAACAGAATATAGTATATACACCCGTTGCAGAAGACCTGCATACTCAGCGAATTTCAAATGCAAAAGAACATAATTCAATGCAACATAGCGAAATTTGACATGTTTTTGTAATCTCCATAAGAATAACATGGGGAATGAGTATGCAGGTTTGCTGCAACAGGTATGTTAAAACTGGTTGGTTTAATTCATTATTTAATAGATCTTGACTAGAAGAAGCCATATACCAAGTTTTATCAAGAAATGTTAAAAAATAAGGAAGATATAGAATTTTTTTGTTTCCCATAAGGATAACATGGGGAATGATTATGCAGGTTTGCTGCCACAAAAATTGAAATTTCGGGGGTTTTAGACTAAAATACATTAGACCTCATCTAGATGAAGCCACAAACCAAGTTTTATTAAGATTTGTTGAGAAATAAGCAAGATATAGAATTTTACTCATTCCCCATAAGGTTAACATAGGGACAACGTACTGTGTTTACCACTTTCAATATCTCGGTAACCAATGGAGATAGAGCAATGATTCAAGATACTAAATTGTTTGTTTTTTGAGCTGAATTCAATGGTGCCAACCAAAATTTGATTAATTTTATTTTTCTATTTAAAAAACTCAAAAAACCCATTTTTGGGGGGGTTTATCCCCCTTTACCCCCCTTCCGTTGGTCCGATCGGGCTGGTTTACGAACTCGTCCAATTGATTACCACTTTACATGTCTGTACAAATTTCATTAAGATCGGACCATATTTACGGCCGCTATCGTGCTTACAGACACATATATATATATATATATATATATATATATATATATAGATAGATAGATAGATAGATAGATATATATATATAGATATATAAAAATTCGAACGAATGGTGTTTTTTGCTTCTGGTGGCCCCAAAACGAAAAGTTATCACGGTCTCGGGCTTAGGTCTTACCATGAGACCTACGGTAATAGCTTCTTCCCTATAGGGGAAATTCGCTAATAAAAAAAATCGGAACCAATTAATTATTAGATATTTATGCCAGTACAGGGAAAAGGTAGGCTAATCTTTTTATCATGTATTAATGCATTATTGAGATCTGTTTAGGGATTATTTTCAGATTTAAAAACCAGATTTGAGGCATGAAACTCTCCAAAAATGGGTTTTCTAAAATATCACCAGAAGGGGATGTCTCTATACAGATACAAAAGAAAATCAGAAGATAAATGCAGCTGATAAAGTAAAAAGTATATTTTCAAGCGCACAAGCATTGACTTTGTATAGGCCTATATTATATATCATCGTACATTAATGAGTATATTGTAACGTATGTTTTTACAAAAGTAAAAGTTTAATCATTAATTTTTCATTGAACGTAAACATTTTATATTATTCTTCATTTTGATGCATTCAAAGACTTTCTTTTTCTGTGATCAGTTTACATCTAACGTCTTCAAAGTTTCTTTGATTTTCTCCGAGAATTTTCTTCAAAGTCTGGAAATAAGTAATTTATGACTCAAAAACGTCTTTTATGCAGATTACTTGGCCGGAGAAAATCTATTAACGTAATAAACCGAATTTAAAAGTTGTAAAATTTTAACATTGGCCTTATGGGTTGCCGTGATGGCAACGAAAATAAACAAGGAAAGTGTAAACAGATGAATCACGCAGTACAGTATTTCGCGAAACAACTTACACTAGAACAACTTTCTGCAAACGTACTTTAGGTATTTTCTCACACTCAAATTAATTCCAACTCGTTATGGTTAGTTCCAACACGTCGCGTCGTGACAGAAAATCAGGGGAAACGGAATAGGAAACTTCCGTTAACTAGCAGATCGTTATCGTGGTTCTGATTGGCTGATTCAGTGAAGAAGAAGAAAACCATGTTTTTACAACGACATCTAACTAAAGTGCTTCGAACTAACCCGCTCCAATAAGCTTACCACTTGGCTCCATTTAAGTGTCAGACCGGTGACCCTACCATAGATTAATAATGAACCCTACCTCCTTGGAAAACCCACTGACTTACACTTTACTACTCGGGGACTGTAGAGAAGAAGAGAAGAGAAGGTAATCTCTGTCAAAATCGAAACAAATCGTAACGTCTTTGTAGTCGGAAACCTTTAACATGAGACAAAATTCATTAATCTTGACCCATCAAAGGAAGCATATTACTGATACCTCAGTTGAGACTATATTTTTACCCAATATTGTTCACGAGGAGCTTGCTAAGAACCGGAAATAGTAGGTCTACGATTGACGTCGCAAGCTTTAATTCCACATGCCATACGAGAGGTAGACACCCTAGGTTGTGTTTCAAAACCGTAAAGATACATTGGAGATGGATTGTAACTAGTAACTAGTGATTAGTAGGTAGTATTAGTGAAACGCATTTAGAATCACCCCCCTGACAGTAAATAATATTATTGTTCTCTTTCTGGGGGATGATTCAAAACGGGTTTTGTAATTACTAGATAGAAATTACTAAATAATGAGTACAATTAATTAATTTATTTCAGTTGTATCTTATCGGTTCTGAAACGTAATCTTAGTGAGTATTACAAAATACGAAGTCAATATTATAAATTTACCAACATCGTTTTGAAACAGCCTCCTAGAGGGGGTGGGTCCCATAGCGACTAATCCCATAGCGACTAATTTAAAATCCGTCTCACAACGACTAAAAGTACTTCGTCTCATAGCGACTAAAAATTAGGCGTTATGGGACTCGCTGCAACTTTATTAGTCGCTATGGGACGATCTACATCTAAACATAAATTTGTCTTTAGAAAAGAAAACATTATTGTTGCATAAGGACTAAAAACAGTGAGTCCCATAGCGACTAATAAACTTACATTGATTCCCACAACGTCTAAAAATATAGTTGTTGCATAGCGACTAAAGTACAAGTCGTCCCACAACGACTAAAGAGTCGATCAGTCAGAACGGAAACAAAGAAGAACAGTTCTCCTACTAGCTCCCGTTCGCAAGACTCGCATCGCAGCGCCGCTACACTCCGCGGGAGCACAGTGCCAAGGCCACACTTAGTGTGGCCTTGACAGTGCCGTCGTATTCGTAATGCAAACTCATTCCTAATGTGTGATTGGAATGCTAACAGTACCACTGAATAATTCTTAATTCTTAAGGCACACAAAGGACTAATAATCATTCTGAGTACATTTATATTTAAATTAATTATGTGCGTTTGCAAATACAAATGATTCAAATGGTTTTGTCAACTATTTATTAACTAATTACCTTCTGTGTATACGCGTATATACAGACGTTCTTCGCGCGGTTTGATAAAGTATTGTAAAATTGACATTCCTCTGGGAAATAAATAAAACGTGAATTTATTACTTTGTTTTATCTTACATTTATTTTTTACGTTTAAGTTATATAATCGTTTGTTATGTGTTCGTTATAGAACCAAACATTGTAGGCCTAATTAATTGGTCTAACATCCTGACGTTTCTTAAAATTTTTAAACCAAAAAGAAATATGTTTAGGTAAATGTGGTGTAAGCCTGTATACCACCAAAACTGAAGAAGGATGTATTTTTTATTAAGGTTTGACATCTTTCAAGAATATTTTAACAAATAAACTTCTTAACAGCCCTGCGCAATTTCTTGCTGAATTTAAGTTGTACGCCAAAAGCGATCGAATTAATTGTTATTGCAATTAGGCGGTAATACTTCTGGTTCACTAATCTGAGGTGTATCAAAAAGTATAAATATGAAGTAAAAATAAAATACACTATTCTTGAAGATGTCGCGTTTTGCTTTTCAAAAACCTCAAAGCCAGGTATAACAAGTTGATATTGAATTACGTATTAGGAACAAGGGGTATGTTTGAGTATTTTAAGTTTATTACAGTTAGGCCTTCCTCGAGTTGTAAAAGTAACAATGTACAATCATGTTGCATGTATTCTAGATATCAAATAGAAAATTGATAATCATTCCATGTTGTTATAAGGGGTTTTTTTACGCAACCCATGTTTAAGATTGAATAATGCACATATACAGATAAAACAAATATAGTTTTGTTAATTTTTAGATTTTATAAAACCTATTATTTCAGTTCGACCACATTTAGCTTTTACATTAAGTGTCTTAACAATCCGCCATGGATATTTATTAAAAGTTGTGCTCTATTCATCAAATATCGGACCACTTTTTGCAAAGTACCTCTTTTAATTTTTTGTATTCGATTTGTTATGTTTATTTTTAGCTGCTGAATATCCTGTGGGTTGTTTTCGTAGGCCTTACTTTTTATTTGTCCCCAAAGAAAATAATCTAACTGGGTTAAATTCGGGGATCTTGGGGGTTTAATCCTTTTACTGATAAAATAATATTTTGGGTTGCGTTTACTGTATATATACTAGATAACTGAATTACTATAATATCGATCAGCTCATTTTATTTCTGCTTAATATGAACTGCTCCTAGGGCCGGCCCTAAGAAGTTGTGGGGACAGTGCGTATAGGCATACAGCGCCTGGCACATCAGCCTACATTGCAATCGATTGTTTTATTGTTTTAGTGTGAGAATTTTAAATTTTTTGATCACAAATCTAATTACTTGGTAATAATATTAATTTAAAAGTAGAAGAATCATTGAGCACTATGGGTTGTCTTGTCCTTAACAAAAAAAAACAACAGACAAAAGTACTGTACTGCCTTACATTCAGTCAGATGTTTTACTACAGCTGGTGACTGACCTAGAGTACTTTCAGAGAAAAACTGGTGAAAATAATATTACCGAACGAGGTTCGGCCCATCAGGGGGTTTTATGAATAAACTAGTAAATAGGGACCCGCACTAGTTTTAAATAATTTTAACTAATTTCAACCCTGGCGGGCTGGTCTTTATTACTATCATGTAAAGAGAGCAAAATTTATTCAATTCAGATTGAAAAAATAATATTTAAGGTTTTAAAAGGGGACAAGACAAATGACCAACTCGGCATTTGACCAACTGGGTTCCCCATCACGTAGGGACGGCTAGCTCCATAGACGCCGTTTGATCACAGCTGTCAGACAGGCTCCGGTCGGCGGGGCACACAGTAGACTTGTGGATCGCTATGATGTCCGGCAGGGCACACGGGAGACTTATGGACTGAACAGCAGCAGGTGTGCCAACCTCATCAGAATATTCATGAATAATAATTATTGTATTTTTTGAATGATAATGTTATGATTTAAGCGGTTTGATGTTAACATTTAATTCGAAAAAGATACAATTACAGTAATAAAAAACGATGATCTTATCTGATTTTTTAATATCGTTATTTAGGGCCTAATGATTATTTTAAAATTTAAAGTTGTGTAGACAAAGGGGGAAACAAGGAATTAATGATCACAAAAAAGAAGATAGCGACGGAAAGAGCAAAATATTACAAACTTTGCATTCGATATTTATTGTATAGCAGAATTATTTAATTTCCATAATTATTTTTGTCGAAGGTGGTGAAGTGGCAGATTTGATGTTGTCAGCTGAGGGGCAATTTTAGATGTGTTCCTATGGTCAAGGAACAAATTTGATTGCAATGTTTCACTGGAAATAATTAGGCCTATTGTTTTTGGTTAAAGAGAAAATTTAATGAAGAAAAGGTTACTCTACCAAGAAATACTATAAACAACATCCTATGATATGCTGTTATATTTTCCCCCAGCTCATAACACACAATGCAATGGTCCCTTAAGGGCAGTTCAATAGGCCTAAAGATAATTGGAACTATTGGAAACCCTCATAGAAGTCTCTCGGATTTGAGTTATAAAAATAAATCCAGAAAGATTATTGTAAAGTGTTAGCTTTAAGTAGGCTATTTTTTATCGCAAATAATTGCCTCAGGGTAATTAGGGGGTTAAGTACTACCAAAAGTACTTCTGTTGCTTTTCAATAAAATTTAAGTATAACCAACAGTATATCAACTTATGATCACAGAAGGCCTAGTTATAAAAATACAGTGACCAGATCTCAGTAACTTTTCGATGATTTTAATACCAAATATTTTTTTACGGGTAAATTAACTGTACGGTAACAAATTGTAGCTATGAAGATTCAAAAATCTTGTTCCCGCACAAAGGTTGAAATCTGTGCTAGACACATGAAAACGCGGTGGCTCAGTGATAAATGTACTTGGCCACTAGATCCGAGGTCCCGAGATCGATTCTCGCCTATCTACGAAATTTTTACATAGTAATCGGCACAAAGAATTTTTTTGGGTATAAGTAAATGACTTCACAATAACTTAAATTGAACTTAAATTTCAACCTTATTTAGATTCGTTGAAGCCTCTATAATTAATTTTTACTTTCCTTCTTTTAATTAATTTATCAACTAATTATTACATTAAAATTCCATAAATGAATTTCAAACCTACATTATTGAAGTCGTACAATTTGAATAAGTGAACGCTGAAAAGCCGGTAGGCCTACTTAATAATTTAAAACATCCATTACTGCAGGCATCATCAAGAAAAACTGTAGGCCTTATATTTTCTTATTAATTCAGTAAACCCTTGTACATAAAACAACTAAATCTGAGTAATATTTTGGTAATTTTATTAACTAAGAAATATTTTTCAAGAGAATATATTGATTAGGTAACCGTTAACTTAACCGACCACAGATTCCTTATTGCCTTCGAAAATCTCAATTACCCTAATTCAAAACATTTATCTATTGATTATAACGTTAATAATTGTAGGCCTAAGTCAAAATGTTGTTATCATTCATCGCCAAAAACCCGGTAAGCCTAAATTAAATGGATTGATAGTATTAATAAGGCATTCATTAAGATCATTCCTAAAAACCAAAGTCTACATGGCTTATTATGGTTCAGAGTGCCTATAAATGCCTTTTAGACCGAGACGTAGCGACGTAGCTCGGGGATGCGTATTTAAACAGAACTACTACTGCAAGATACAAAATATTAGAATTATAAGTTGATAGTTACGCCGACTATTTCAAAAATTAGCTATCTTTTCTAACGATTCTCCGAATTTTAACACATTTTACTAAACAAAAACTTGGATTACGAAACATATCTATATATTAATACGCAAGCGGTTTTCTTTTCACAGTCCAACCGCAACAGCGGCTGGACCGATTTTAACGTTTGAGGTATGAAATTAAAGGGAATTTTATGTAGATTTGTCAACAAGTCTCAGAATTTTAAAAAAGGGCGTCACTAAAGTACAGTAAAGAGCTGAAGTTTCGGAACAGTGGCGCTATTCCTCGACATTTCAGCAAGCTCAGTTTACTTTGTTTACAAACTGAACATACGGCCAAGCTCTGAAATAGTTCTACAGGTAAACCACAGATAGCAGCAATGAATTACAATTAATTTTTCGAAAATAATTGTTTTTATTTGATGGTTTGGCTCTGTTTTCAACAGTTTTCTTTTTTTTAAATTTATTATGTAATTTAGGTTATGTTATGACGTTTTTAAAGCTCTTAAATATTGCAGTTACCAGTTTTGCAATGTAGTTTCGATATCTCATAGTGTTTTTTGAAGTTATATATTAACCTGAGAAAATCTATTTTTGGATTTGGTGCATTTTTAATGCCACCGATAAGAAGAAGACGAACATAGACCGGTCGGAGGAGTCGGAAAGAACACGATCGCAACTGCTGGCATCACCCTCCCGATGTAACATTTTATGCTCCTTCCAACCTCAGACCAAGGAACTAAAAATGTTTTTATTGTGGTGGGTTGCATTTCAAGAATGAAAAGACTGGTAGAGTAATGGGTTATTTACACGTTTTTACCACAAAGAAAATGTTGCCTTTAAAGACAGCCGTTCCCTACAATATCTGTTTTGGCGATAATTATCAATAAGCTGCAGCGGCAATCCCTAAACAAAGGAAGTCATTGCTCACGGCGCCAGTGTTTGCTCTCGGTCAGCTACATGTTGCTGTAAGCAGAGCGTGATCTTTTGCCAGTGTTAAAATATACATTTCAGAAAAAAGAGGACATGGGGAAATGAAGGTGTTCCCTAAAAAATCGTTTACGTTTACCTGCGGTAGATCAAACTCCTGCGGTAGATCAAATTAACTTTGATAGATTCAGTAGTTAAGCCATAATTTTGTTAATGAAGTTTGCCCTTTGATTAAACTTTAAAAGTATATAAATAGGCTGATTATTCTTCATTATTTTACCACATGATTTTTGCTCGATTTCGAGCTACGTGTTATCTAGTAACATTTTATTACAAATAAACTTAGATTTATATAAGCCGAATCGAAGGTTTCCATCGTGTCAATTCTATTCTGGCATCGAGTTGGCAACAGCAATCGCAGTCGTGAGTGAGTTCATTTATCGTCTGGATGGCGATGAATGAATGAAATAAACAACAACCAATAGCGTTCGACGTACGACGATAGTGTCGAGCGGTGGGCTCTGATTGGTCAAGCGCTGCGTCACAGTGATGGAGACAGCCTGTTGTTGACCAAACGCTCTGTACTAGCGTCTAAGTGCGAGAGATCACCCGTGATGGGGAATATCAGACGGCCCAGTTGGTCAAACGCCGAATCGGTCAAATGCATGGATCCCTTTTAAAACTTATTTTTATTTTTCTAATATTACCTTAATCTAGTTACATTTCATTTCCAACATAAGTATTATAACTGGATTACAAATGTTTGCACTGAGGCCCAAACTTTGAATTTCAACGAAAACCAAAGTTGAAAATGATGTACTATAACTTATGTGTCCTCAGTTTTATAATGGAATCAATGCTGGCTTTAATTGATTAATGGTATTCAATAATTGATTCAGTGGCAACTTTTTTATTGAATTTAGATTTTTTGTCTGTTTATCTAATGCCACCATTAATATTGAATTTCTTTGATAAATTAGTAAAAATTTGGTTATGATTGAATTTAGATTTTAAATAATTTATTTGACATATCTTAAAACCTATTATGTATGTAATGTTGTATGATTTCATATCAACTGTCTATCTTTAATCAGATGTTCTTTAAGATTATTTATGTTTATGTTTACAATGTCATGTTCATTTTATAATAAGAAATGTAGTAGTTTTTTATAGTTGAATAAAACCATATCAATTTGGTATTTAACTTATTTTCTCTTTTACATTCATAACAATTTATTCAACTATAATTTTTTTGTTTCTCATATTAAAAGTTCTTCCTTTATTCAAGTTTATTTAAATAATCTAAATGGATAAGTACTTTAAACCTGACCGCCTATCCTTGGACCCTAATGACCCACACTCTGATCGTCGGTGGAAACATTGGAAAACCACATTTGAGAATTTCATGGAAGAAATATGCGCTGCTGAAGAAGACCAACTAAAACTTCTTACTAATTTTGTGGACTACAACATACATGAAACAATCTCGGAAGCTGAATCATATATCGAAGCTATTACAATTCTTGATAAAATTTTCATAAAACCCACTAATGAGATATATTCACGGCATCAACTGGCCACAAGACGACAGGAATCAGGAGAAAGCATCGATTAGTATCTCAGAAAACTAAAGGAACTTAGTAAGGCATGCAACTTTAAATCTGTCACTGCTAATGAAAATCGAAACGAGTACATAAGGGACTCTTTTATTAGAGGATTAATATCACAGTCCATTCGGCAAAGACTACTTGAAAATCTAACTTTAACTCTTGAAGAAGCTTACAATCAAGCTATTACTTTGGAGTCGGCTGAAATTCAGGCAACTTCGTACTTTTCAACCCCATGTAATTCTATATCTCAATCCACTCCTAAAAATGCTGATATTGGTGACACCGATGTCTCCCAGTCAACGTCTGATTCGACATCACACCAGTTATTCTCGCTAAGAAGAAGAGACAAGTGTTTCTTTTGTGGGCGGTCTCGACACTCTCGGGACAACTGTCCAGCCAGAAACTCAGTTTGCAACATCTGTGAAAAGAAAGGACATTGGGCAACTGTTTGCAACTCTCGTAAACAAACTAGGCTGTCTAAAGATAAAACTCCTCATAGTACAAAGACGGAAATAAACTCTATGTCTTCCTCTCTTCTTGCTGCCTCACAAAAATGTCTTTCGAAAGCTACAGTCTCACTGATTGTAAATGGTAACCAAGTAGATGCGCTCATTGATACAGGAAGTTCAGACAGTTTTATATCCGATACTACTGTTAAAAGATTTAATATTTCTAAATACCCAACAAAGCATGAAATATCTATGGCTTCAACTAGCCATGTTTCATCAACTCTTGGCCACTGTATTGTTGACATGGTGTATGATGGGCACCAATACCCACAAACTAAGCTACTTGTCCTAACTGATTTATGTGCTGATGTTGTAATTGGACATGACATCCTTCGTCAACATTCAGCAGTGGAGCTGAATTTTGGCGGTAAGCTGTCACCACTGTTTGTTAACCTAACTAATGACGTCAAGCCTGTAGCCATCAAGTCCCGTCGCTACTCTGAAGATGATAACAAGTTCATAAAAAGTGAAGTAAAGAGGCTTATCTCTGAAGGAATAATTGAACCAAGTACGTCACCTTGGAGAGCCCAAGTGGTTGTTGTCAAATGGGCCAAATGGGCACAAGAGACGTCTATGTGTTGACTCCTCTCAAACAATTAATAAATTCACACAACTTGATGCCTATCCTTTACCTCACATCGAGTCATTTGTTTCTAAACTTGCTCAGTATAAAGTGTTCAGTACAATCGATCTGAAAGAGGCATATCACCAACTACCTATTCGGGAGTAAGATAAAGCATTCACTGCATTTGAAGCTAATGGAAGACTCTACCAATACACTCGCATACCGTTCGGCGTGACTAATGGTGTGGCCTGTTTTCAAAGAACCATCGACCAGATTATAGAAACTGAAAATCTGCTGGACACGTTCGCTTACCTGGACGATGTAACTATTTGTGGTCGAAATCAAGCAGAACATGATCAAAATCTACAAAAATTCATGGAAGCTACTAAAAAGTATAATCTTACCCTATACAAAGAAAAATGCAAGTTTTCGTTGACCAGCATTCCAGTTCTTGGCTATATCGTAGAAAACATGTCAATGCGTCCTGATCCTGACCGCTTAAAATCACTCTTGAACTTCCCCATTCCTACTGACAACGCAAGCCTCAAAAGAGCTCTTGGCATGTTATCTTATTACGCAAAGTGGATCCCTAAATTCTCTGAGAAGGTTCATTGCCTTACTTCTGTCAAATCTTTTCCATTAGGCAGTAACGAGATATTGGCTTTTAACACTTTGAAAGAAGAGATAGCAAACTCCAGTATGTCCGCAGTCGAAGAGAATATTCCGTTTACTGTGGAAACGGATGCGTCTGAATCAGCTATAGCAGCTACTTTATCGCAAGCTGGAAGGCCAATATGTTTCTTTTCAAGGACTCTTACTAAGAGTGAACAACACTTGCCTGCAGTCGAAAAAGAGGCCCTCGCAATATTCGACTCGATTCAGAAGTGGAGGCATTTTCTGATTGGAAGACGATTTAAATTGATAACGGACCAGAAGTTGGTCTCTTACATATTCAATCAAAAACACACGGGGAAGATTAAGAACAACAAGACTTTGAAGTGGCGATTTGAACTAGCGCCTTTCTCTTATGACATAGTGTACCGTTCCGGAAAAGAAAATGTAGTAGCAGATGCATTTTCACGTGTTTCATCTTCCCTTTCTTGTAGAGATTCAGAAAAACTCCATAAAATTCATTGTGACATAGGACACCCTGGAATCGTACGGATGGTTCACTTCTTGAAATGCAAAAATCTTCCTTACTCTATCGAAGATGTGCGGCGAATGACCGCTTCGTGCTCTGTCTGTGCAGAAGTCAAACCACGATTCTACCACAAACCTCCATCGACACTAATCCATGCAATGGCTCCTTTTGAGAGACTTAATATTGATTTTAAAGGGCCCATTCCTTCTATGACAAGGAACAAATATATTCTAACGGTTGTCGATGAGTTTTCAAGGTATCCGTTTGCTATTCCGTGCTCAGACACATCAGCATCTTCTGTCATTAAAGCCCTTACATCAATCTTCACCATCTTTGGAATGCCTGATTTTGTCCACTCCGACCAAGGTTCTGCTTTTATGTCAAAAGAACTGAACGATTTCTTGCACTCCAAAGGAATTGCCACAAGCCGGTCTTCACCTTACAACCCTCGAGGTAATTCTCAAGCTGAGAGATACAATGGAACGATTTGGAAGACGGTATCTCTCGTTCTAAGAAACAAAGGTCTGAAGACAGAACAGTGGGAGTGTGTTTTACCGGAAGCTTTGCACTGTATACGCTCTTTACTGTGTACAGCTACTAATGAGATCCCGCACGAACGCCTTTTCAAACATCAAAGACGATCGTTTTATGGCACTTATCAACCACAATGGCTCATGAATCCGGGGCCAGTATTGGTTAGAAGACACGTGAGAATTAACAAGTATGAACCTTTAGTAGAACAAGCCCAGTTGATAGAAGCCAATCCAGACTATGCTCGAATCAAGTATAGAGATGGAAGAGAGTCTCTGGTATCGGTGCGCCATCTCGCAATTCCTCCTGAAGCCATCCATCAAGAGTATAATCTTATGTCTCAATTATCGCCAGACTACGTTTCTTCGGAAAATCTCACTCAAGAACAAAATCCTGTTTCTCAATACCGAACACAAGAAAGTACTCCACCTCAACCTGCAAATGAAGTTCCCATTCAGTCTGAAATTGAAACGTCCACTTTACATGAGGCTGTAACCCCTACTTCAGTGAAGAATGATCAAGACTCAAACTTACGCCGTTCTACTAGAATCAGAAGACCTCCTGCCTATCTAAGTGATTATATGTAAAAAAAGAAGGTGGGGTGAATGTAATGTTGTATGATTTCATATCAACTGTCTATCTTTAATCAGATGTTCTTTAAGATTATTTATGTTTATGTTTACAATGTCATGTTCATTTTATAATAAGAAATGTAGTAGTTTTTTATAGTTGAATAAAACCATATCAATTTGGTATTTAACTTATTTTCTCTTTTACATTCATAACAATGTACAAACAGTACAGTAAACGGTTTGTATATTAGGTATAAATCTCGTGTCACGTGAATAGTCATCAAATTTATGCGACAGACCTCACTTACTAATCAGGCCAGATAAGTGCTTTGAAAGAGGACAGTCTCGTCTAGAAATATTTTAAAGCATTCCAACACGGCAAGGGGGAGCAATCCGTATTTCGACGCTATTTAAAATCTGACCGGTTTCGCAGGGGGAGCAATCAGTAACCTCTGATTCTACGAATGTGTATCAAGGGTCTAGTAGACTGTGGCGCCTAGAACTTAGAAAATTCTAGGTTACACCTTTGAACGGCCCAGAGTGTATGAAAGTCACTGGCGCGGTGTAAAAGCCCGTAAACCTGAATGATAGGGCAAAGTTGATAGTCTGACTCCTGGGTCATTCAATCAAACTGCCCGGTGGGGTAAATTAATTATTGTGTAAAAACATGGAGGAGGCAACTAGCTTATTTTTGGAAGGCCTTCACAGGTCATAGCGGTGGTGGGGCTATGACTATTTAATAAAAACTCTTTCCTTGGTTTGCTCAAAGGGAGAGGACATTAGTTCATACTGAGTGAAAACCAGCTTTTCTGGACTGGCTCATGTATGGAATAATGTTTAACCTGGGTGTGTAAACACGAGTGGTCTCAAACCCCACTCAAGCAAACACAATATTACTTCAACACTACATAATGGACCTGAGGAAAAAGGTGGTGGTTAGTCAACTGCAAACACAATTCTGCTCAGTATAGATTGAGTGCTGCTACAGTCCAGAGGGTTGGTAAGTATGGCATTTTGTATGATTGAAACTTTAGCAGACAAGCTCTTTGTTCTAGCTATACTTGTCGCAAGATGATGTTTATTTATTTGATGCGTGTTACAGATGTGAGTGTATTGAATAACTCTATAAAACTAATGTTAGAGAAATTAATTGCATCATTACTAAAATGGATGCAAAGAAAGCAATAGCTGAAGAGCCGCATAGACCAGCTAGGAGAAATTATCCTAGGCGTAAAGTTGCTTTAAAATCACTAAATGATCTTTATCAAGCTGATCTCGTTGAAATGCAGCCTTATGCCAAAATAAATAAGAGGTACAGGTATATCCTTACTATGATTAATTGTCTAACAAAATTTGCCCTATTCCCCTAAAGGACAAGTCGGGACCTGCAGTTGCCAAGGCGTTAGAGCCAATTTTAGCTAAATATAAAATGAAAAACTTTCACACAGATCAGGGTACAGAGTGGTTTAACAAACACGTCAAGGCCTTAATGAAAAAATATAAAATCAATCACTATCACACCTTTTCCGAACTCAAAGCTAGTATTGTTGAGAGATAAAACAGAACATTAAAGTAAAAAATGTACCACTTTTTACTGCTAGAGGTAGCTATGAGTGGATTAGTATACTTCCAGAAATTGTCAAGTCGTACGACAACACTAAACATAGAACTATAGGTATGAAACCAAAAGATGTCAGACAAAAACATGTTAAAGATATTTTAAAAAGAATCAATAAAGATAAGAAACAAAAATTCAAAAAACCAAAATTTCAGTTGGGGGATAGTGTAAGGATTAGTAAAAATAAAAATACTTTTAAAAAGGGTTATCTTCCCAACTGGACAAACGAAACATTTAAAATTTATGCTATTAAAACAACAAAACCAGTTACATATATTCTTCAAGACTCTAGAGGAGAGGATCTTAAAGGGGGATTTTATGCTGAAGAAATTAGCAAGTCTAAGACTGGTGATGTTTATTTGGTAGAAAAAGTGCTACGGAGAAAGGGTTCCAAGTTACTTGTGAGGTGGAAGGGATATGATAGCAGCCACGACAGTTGGATTGATAGCAAGAACGTGGTTTGACTCATGTGGATGTTAGCGATCGGGAAGAATATATATATCTTTGTAATCAACGTTGAGTAACCAGTTAGGATGCGGATTGAGAAGCAGGAAGTTGAATTTCCTGTTCAAAACTTTGACCAATACCAGTGGCGTACGCAGGATTTATTTTCGAGGGGGGATACACCGGGGGAGCGGGAGGGATATGGAATACCCCTAGTGGGAGGGGCGTCCGGGGGCCCTCCCCCGAGAAATTTTAATAAATTACAACAGTAATTTGGCGTTTTTAGGCAATCTAGAGGCATAACAAAAAACACAAATACCCGAATTTTGAACTAATTTGAGGCTGCTCACAGATTAGATTCTGAAAATTTTAGATCCCATTGGAATTTTAACAAAACGGTTTTTACACAATAAAACAAATACCATATTTATAATATTAGGCATAACATTAAAGGATAGATGAGAAAGTAATTCAAGAAGTATAGCTACGTTCTTAATCTTGGTACGGTATTTTTTTTAATTTCAAAGTAAAAACTATGTCTCACATTCTCATTTATTGCACACCTCGGACCAATCGGAAATGATGAATCCGTATCCTAGATTATCCGGACGAGGCTGATGAATAGAATTAGAATTAGAAAATGCGGGCTTTCTCACTTGAATTGTGCACTGTCTCCTAAGTCCCAGAACGCAACCGCAAAGCTATGATGTACACGCAAGCATCCCAGGCTGATATAACATGATGGTGGTACGTCGAATCCGACCACCGGAAAAAATTTATATCCGGAATTTGACAGACTAATCACAAATCTGCCCAGATTTGACGGCGAGACTTGGGTTTTCACGCAACGTTTGCAGACGAGATTCGTCTGCCACGATGCTGCTACGAGATCGTCCGAGAACACGGCCGTAAGAAGACGACAATATTCGTATGCCTCATTTTAACATCGTTATTTTTTAACCATGAATATTTTACGTAATATGATGATTCTTTTACCACAACTGACGAATATGACGATGGCGGCGATATTGCGGAGACCATTAATGGTCACTGTTGTTATCAGGGATCAGGAGTTTTTGCTACCTACGTAGCAAAAAACATGCCTCATCCCGACAATTACTCACGAATATCGCAATGGGTAAAAATACCCTAATCAAATATTCCCCGAATCAATTATCTTTAAAACAGTAGAATTTATAACTATTTAAAAACCGTATAAACGTTTAGTGAGTAATTTATCAATAATGTTCTCTGTTTTACGGCAAGTTTATAGTGATTTCACCCAGGGCTAAAGAAAAAAGAGAGGGCTGAACCATTTCGCCATCTGACTAGGCACCTGGGTCACGTGACGAGATGACGTAGTCAGTGTGACATCTGGTCCCTGTTTCAAAACAGATTCCTAAAGATTAATTTGAAACTGCAAATCACCCCACTGCAAATAATTTCCGCACGAAACCACAACCTAACAACTCATCTTAATTAATCACTAAAAACCTATCTTACATTTACAAGCACAATTTAATCTTGTTAAAACTATAACAGCAATGTACATAAATGTTTTAAAGAATCAATTTTTTACTTTTATTTATAAAAATCAATTCAGTAAATAAACAACACATAATAACCAACTTGTCTCTGATAAACATTTCTAAAGTCAGTTCTCCATAAATATTATACTGAGCATTACATTTATATTAGTTGCCTCAAGATCCATGAGTGGCAGCACTTGATGTCAAACTAACTACGTCACAGAGATCACATGTCGGCATTTCATGAAAGATCAAAGAAATGAATCTGCCCTCTCTTTTTTCTTTGGCCCTGGATTTCACCGCCTTCATTATAAACGAGATATTCATCTTCCAAAAAATTTCCCAAAATCCCCAAAAGTTTCGGGGGGGGGATATATCCCGATATTCCCCCCCTGGGTACGCCCCTGACCAATACAATCGGATCAGGCATGGTTAAAAAGAATAAACATAGGCCTTTATTGCCAGATTCTATACGTTGTATAATTAGTGGGCCGAGTTCATCTGGTAAAATAAATGTTTTATTTAATTTATTGTTTGACCCAAACGGGTTGAAGTTTGAGAATATTTATATATTTTCAAAATCGCTATATCAGCCAAAGTATCAGTTCTTGAAAAAGGTATTACCAAAAGAAGTAGGTTATTTTGCCTTTGACGACAACAACCTAGTTATCCATCCTAATGAAGCTAAACCTAATTCAATTATGATCTTCGACGATATCTCTTGCGAGAAACATAATTCCATTAAAAGTTACTTTACGATGGCAAGGCATAAAAATATTGATACATTTTACCTGGGACAAACATACAGTGCCATACCAAAACAATTGGTTCGAGATAATTGTAATTTTGTTATTTTATTCAAACAAGATGAAATGAACTTAAAACATATTTATAATGACCACATGACTACTGACATGTCTTTCGATAAGTTTAAACAACTGTGTGCCAAGGCCTGGCAGGATAACTTTGGGTTCTTGGTGATTGACAAGACCTCTGATCCGTATAAGGGAAGGTATCGAATTGGAATGGACACTTTTGTAACAGAGACATAATGGTTAGGATCTATGCATATAATGACCTGAAAGGGTTAAAAAAACGCTATGTGATCCCATGGTTTGATAGTAGAGAGGGAAGTTATTATAGAGGACTGAATGTTAGGGCCGGAGTTTCACTATTGAATATAATAAATTTCTTAATAAGACACAAGAAACAGGCTTTATTCTTCAGACAGGTAGAAATGCCTTAAAACTGTGCATACAGCTGAGGATATATCATTTTCAATTATGGAGCAGAGTGGTAAACACCTGAAGGCTCGGCTCATTGAGCTAAGAAATGCTATAAAATGCAAATATCAAATGTTCAAGGATGGAACGGACGAAAATGAAATAATGTTAGAAAGACAGTATAAGCCCCTATTAAAAGAACTTAGGAAAAGCAATCCACAAGATGCTATGAACATTAAGACTGAACAAAAGATATTAAACAGGAAAAGGAAGAGCCAATGGAGTGCGATGACTCTGAAGAAGAAGAATCATTTGAATCAACACCAAAAGCAAGAGAGGAATTTGCTCCATCAAGAGCTTCAACACCCAACCTCCAGGGGGATTTGTCAGACTTGGTATCTAATGAAGAGGCCTTGGCCACAACTACCCAGTTTATTGATGAATATTTCCAAAACCCTATAACAAAGGAATATATGACTTGGTTTATAAAAGATGCTGGTCCGAAGAAAATTATCGACTATACCTTTGGTCCACGTTATGAAAATGACAAACTAATGATTGGAAGTAAAGAGTTGGACTTTGATGACGATGGAAATATAATTATCGGTGGTACTAGGTATGGAAGTTCACCTGTATTATATGAACTTATTTTTAAAAGAGTCCCTGATAGTACAGTGTTCAATGGTGATGATTTAAATACTTATAAAAGTATCATGATTAATACAAATGCTCATAGGGAAGTATTGTAGTTGACTAAAACTCAATTAATTGTACAAGTAACTTTATTCACTTTAAATTGTATATTACAACAAAAACTAGAATCAAAAACAACAACAAAAACATTGAACTAAATGACATATGATGGAATAAATGAATCAGCTGATACTTTCACACACAGCCCAATATAGAATATACAACAAACTCCTCCACCAGGCTAGATCGATTCACCTTCACGTTGCTTCCTACAAGTAAAATTGTACTGCTCTGTTATAATACTTGGTTGTAGATCCATCTTCCCTCTGCACTACATACATTACCCTTCCAAGTCTATTTTTGACAACTCCTCTTTCCCATTTCTTTCCTCTATCGTTATACACTCGAAAAGTCACGGGATCTCCAGGATGGAACGATCGCACCTTTTTCATTTCGTCCTTCTTTACCACACTCTTGTCCATGTCTGATGGGAGAATCAGATCTAGCCTGGTTTTAATGTTTCTTCCCAACATCAACTCTGCTGGTGGTTTGCCGGTAGTGCTATTGGGAGCCCGCCGATTAGCAATCAAGAAGCGGCTCAGTTTCACGTTCAAGGTGCCCTTTTCATCCATCATTTTCAGTAAAGCTCTTTTAAGTGTCTGCACATACCGTTCCGCTTGCCCATTCGATGATGGGTGGTATGGGGCGATGGTCCTGTGATTTATTCCATTTTCTTTCAAGAAATTCTTAAACTCGTTGGAAGTAAAAGCCGTTCCATTGTCAGACACCAACGTTGCTGGTAATCCAAAACGAGAAAATGTTTCTCTTAGCTTTTCAATAGTTACTTGAGATGTAACATTTCTCACTGGGAACACTTATAACCACTTGGTATATGCATCAACTATCAGTAAAAAGTGTTGTCCCTTAAAAGGTCCTGCGTGGTCAATATGTACTCGCTGAAACAATTCGTGTGGCTCCTCCCATCGGTTATTGATTGTTTTTGGTGGTTCTATCTGAAACTGCAAACAAGACTGACAGCTCCTCACAATGTTTTCAATATCAGAATCAATCTGAGGCCACCACACATAACCTCTTGCTAATGCCTTCATTTTTGACATTCCAACGTGAGCTGAATGCAACTCTTCAAGGACCCTTTTCCTAAGAGATCTAGAAATAATCACTCTAGTTCCTCTGAACAGACATTTCTGTTCTGTAGATAGTTCTTGTAACTGGTGACCGTATTTTGGTTCACTGATTGATTTTCCTTTCAAAAGCTCGTCTAACACCATACTTAGTTCCTCATCTGCTTCAGTTTCTCTTTCTATTTCCATAAAACTCACTGGAAGTTGTGAGATTTGGTCTAAATGGTACAGGGTTGTTTCATCTTGAAAGTTGTCCTTCACTGTGTTTTTCTGGGGCAACCGTGACAAAGCGTCGGCGTTTCCATGTCGATTTGTGGGTTTGTACTCAATCTCATAATCAAAACCTTGCATGAACAATGCATATCGGAGCAACCGATGAGCACTTAAGGTAGGCAACTCTTTACTTGGACTAAAGATCATCACTAAGGGCTTATGATCCGTAATTAAAGTAAATCTTCTTCCATAACAGTATCTGAAGAACTTGTGAAGCGCCCAATATATCGCCGTCGCCTCCTTGTCGATTTGACTGTAATTTTTCTCTGCTGCGCTCAAACATCTAGAGGCAAAACATATAGGTCGTTCTGTACAACCTGGCAGCTTGTGACTTAGGACAGCTCCAAGACCCATGGGGCTCACGTCTGTTGCCAGAATCAAAGGTAAATCAGGGTCATATGCAATTAGTACCTGTTCACTGATAATCTCCTGTTTGATGTGATTAAAAGATGATTCTGCCTTTTCAGTCCATATGAATTTTGAACCCTTTTCCAACAGCTTGTACAATGGACTCAAAATCATTGCCAATTTCTTGATAAACTTCCCATAGTAATTTACGAGTCCCAACCGACTTCTGAGTTCTGCTACATTTTGAGGGCGAGGGACATCTCGTACAGCTGCTACCTTATCAGCGCACCTTGAAATACCTTCACTTGATATCACATGTCCCAGATACTCAACCTTATTTTCAAAGAACTTGCATTTCTTCCAGTTCACCCGTAAGTTGTTTTCCAACAATCTTTGTAGCACCTTTCTTAGTCTTAAGTTATGTTCCTCTACATTTTTACCCTCTACAATTATATCATCATAAAATGCATGAACTCCTTCCAAACCCACTAATATCTTCGTGATTTTCTCTTGCCATATTACTGGTGCGAATTTTACTCCGAACATTAATCTATTTACACGGTAAACTCCCTTCGTTGTTGAAATCGCCTGTATCATTGAACTTTCATCGTCCATTTCCACGTTCAAATATGCTTGTTTAATATCTAATGTGGTAAAAAACTTGCCCTTTCCTATTGAAACAAAGATGTCGTCAGTTCTTGGAATGGGAAAACCACAATTCTCTACTACACGATTTACAGTAACTTTGTAGTCTGCGCAAAGTCGAAGAGATCCATCTGGTTTCATAATAGGTACCACTGGTGTTCCCCATTCTGCGTACGATACCTTGGTTATAATTCCTTCACTTTCCAGTCTGTCAATTTCATCCTCTACCTTATCTTTCAAAGAGTATGGTAACGGTCGAGGTGGTTTAAATACTGGTTTCGCTTCCGGTTTCAACTGAATATGCCCTTTGTATCCAGGAATCTTTCCGATGTCATCCCTAAATAGCCCTTGAAAATCCTGATTTATTTGAGTGATTAATTTTTCTCTCATTTTCTCATCAATGGGCTCAATTTTATTGACACTAACATTTGTTTTCAACAAAACCATCCACTCTCGACCAAAGATGGGTTGCAACCGACCTGGTAGGACATATACGTTGCCTCGAGCCTCGGCATTGTCCACCTTGATGTTGACAGAGGCATATCCCAATGGTTTTATTGTTTCCCCAGTATATGTCTTGAGGTTTAGCTCAGTTTTTTCCATCTTCTTATTAGGAAAATTCTTTCGAAATTCGTCCACTGATATTGTCGATACAGTAGAACCGGTATCATACTCAAATGTTATACACTTATCTTCAATTTTACAGGTTATCATCATTCGTTTTGGTTTTGGACACACCTCTGGTAAATTTGCACTACTACATGTCAGTTTTCCTATAGAGACTTCAAGTTCATCTGATGTATAATCTTTAGCATCTCCTTGGTTTCTATCAGTCGTCAAATGTTTAGTTTGTCCTCTGTTCAGCTGACCTCGAAACACCCTAGCAATGTGACCTACTTTTTGACATTTAAAACATGTAGCGGTTTTACATGGACAATCATATTTTCTATGTTTTGTAGATCCACAACTGTAACATTTAAAGACTTGTTCTTCATTGTTATTTGGATTTTTATCACTCATTATACTGACACTTTCTTTCCCTTGAATTATGGCGGCTTCTACGGAGGCTCTTTCCATCGCTAACGCCAAGTCTACACATTCAGTTAATTTCATAGTTTTGTGGGTTTTCAAAAGTTCCTTCAAAATAGTCTTATCGCGTAACCCAGCTATAAACTGCTGTTGAATATGTGTGTCTTGAGTCGAGGCACTGGATCGATTACAGCTGAAGCAACAATATTTGGCCATTCTCTTAAGATCACACAAGTATTCTTTTATCGATTCACATTCACGTTGCTTCAAACAAGTAAAATTATACTGCTCTGTTATAATACTTGGTCTTGGATTCAGAATCATCTCAACACATTTTATCAATTTCTCATATCCTCTAGAACTTGGTTTCTCAGGACGCAGATGGTCGCATAACTGTTGATATGTGCTAACACCGATTGTTTGAATTAATATCTGAGACTTTTTAACAGTATTCGTCTCTATGTTCATGATTGCGAAGTAATTCTCCAGCCTTCCAACAAAAGAATCCCAAGTCTCACACCCCTCTTGAAATTCTTTGAATGCTACATTGCACCAACTACTGGTACCTCTTATCTGTTCCTGCATTCTAACGTTCCGACCTTCCACTGCTGCATTATCTATTTCATCTGTTTGTCTTCTACCTCTCCTTCTTTTTCCATCGTTCGCCAGTTATTATAGTTGACTAAAACTCAATTAATTGTACAAGTAACTTTATTCACTTTACATTGTATATTACAACAAAAACTAGAATCAAAAACAACAACAAAAACATTGAACTAAATGACATATGATGGAATAAATGAATCAGCTGATACTGTACTTTCACATACAGCCCAATATAGAATATACAACAGGAAGGATACAAGTTTGATGGTAGGATTAAAGCTAGCAAAAGTACAAAATACACAAAAATTATCAAGCCGTTGTTTCTCTCCGCTAGCAGTGGAAAAGAATTGCAATGGAAAACAATAAAGACCCATGATATTATACCCTGGGATGATCCAAACGAGTTGGTACAAAGATTAAAACACATTGCCATGTCTACTGAGAGTGGTAACAGAATACACGCTGATGAAATATTAAGTATTATAGAAGAATTGAGAGAAGCTGGGTACATAAAAGGAGCAGGTAATAGTAGGTTCAAAGCATTGCTAACATGACTATTGACAAGTTTGGACGTAGCCTAAAAGTCCAGTACAAGAGCGGTGCCCTAAAAGGGCCTAAGGGCGAAGGTTTCAATTTAATATTTGACGGTAACTATGATGTACAAACTAAAAGAATATGTAATGTGGGTCCACCTCTACAACCGTCGGATGCAGTTACAAGGGGGGGGGGTAGATGGAAAATATATTCGTTTTACAAACGAAAAATTTGATATGAGAAAGAAAAGAGTTTCTAATACTGGTGACCCAAAAGAACCTAGTGATGCTGTAAATTTACGTAGCTTAAATAAACTAAGTATGATATTGACAAAGGACAGTAGCGGCTATGATGCTAGAGAAAAGCAAATAAAAAATGTGGCTGTATCCACTGAATCGAATGAAGTAGCTACCAAAGGATATGTTGATCAAACCTATACCAAAAATATTACATCGTTAACTACTAACCTTGCTAAGCAAATGACCGATAGTACAGAAATCAATAACAGACTGGCTAAATGTGAAGGGTTAATTATATCTAACAAAGATTATCATGATAAGCAACTGAGAAAATTTGCAACATTTGTATTTAATTATATCAATCATAAACAGACCGGTAGAGCAGCTATTTTACCGCAAGCTGGCGTAAATGATTACTTAAATAGGAAAGAATTGTTTAAAATATCATCTGAAACACCACCACCACCACCACCGGTTGGTGGACTGCCACTTGATGTACATCTCCCATTAGAGGAAGGTGACGATACAGACTATTACAGAGATAGAAGGATTTAATCATGTACATAAATGGTATGTTTTTGGTTTATCACTGGCAGTGGTGTTTTGGAGTTCGATAAGTCCATATGTTGAAAAACTCTTCCATAAATGCCTAAGACCAAGAGAAAACAAGTCATATGCAAAGGAGGAATCAAACGAGGCGGAGGTATAATTTCATCTGTTTTAAACAAAGCTATTGACCTGCTACCTGTTGAGTTACACCTGCCAGGCTATCAGTACTGCGGGCCAGGCACTAGACTAAAGCAGAGATTAGCTAGAGGAGACCCTGGAATCAATAAATTGGACCAAGCCTGTAAAGTGCATGATATTGCGTACTCAAGATATAGAGATTCAGAGGACGAAGACAAGCAGACAAGGAGTTAGCGGGACGGGCTTGGCAAAGATTTAAAGCCTCAGACCCATCTGTAGGAGAGAAAGCAGCAGCTTGGGCCGTGACAACAGCTATGAAAGCAAAGACAACATTTGGCGGTGGCCGTAGGAAGAAACGCGGTGTAAAAAGATCAAGAGGCAAAGGACTTTATTTAAGACCATATAGAAAGGAAGGTGCAGGTAAAAGGAAGAAGAAGAGACCTCAGAAGAAAAAAAGCTTCTCAATACCGATAAAACCTCTTACCAACTATGACTTGATTAAGTATGCAAAACTTTTGAAAATTCCACATTTTAGAGGGGTTTACATGCGAGACGGTTTACCTAAATACCCGAGGAAATTTGAATCAGCAATTATTAATTTGGACAGTTCATTAGGCCAAGGAACCCATTGGGTACGTTATAAAAAATCAATAAAAAAGTTTACTCCTACGATAGTTTTGGGAACCTGAGACCACCACTTGAAATAACCAAGTATCTGACTGGGTGTGATATTCACTATAATTATGAGAGACAACAGAGTTTTTATTCAGTGAGTTGTGGCCAACTATGCTTGACGTTCCTTTGCAATGATGTTTTGTCACACAGGGACCACTAGTATTTTATATCATGAATTAACATTTCCAATTGATGTAAGCAGTGGGGACTGGGAAATGGGTTTACTAGAGTTGACAACTTATAACTCTATACCAAAAATTGGAAAAGGTATTAATGATGAGTTTTATTATGGCGATAATCAAAAAATAACTATACCTGGAGGATCCTGTGAAATCGATGATATTGAAACATTTTTAGTCTCCCATCTTCAAAAAAATGTTAAATTTACATTAAAGCCTAATAATAATACCTTACAGTCTGAACTGTTTTGCTCTGAGCTTGTAGACTTTGAAAAAGGGAAAAAGTTGGGGAAAATGTTGGGTTTTAAGAAAAAAGTGTATAAAGCCAATGAGCATTATGTTTCTGAATTACCCGTGGATATAATCAGAGTCAATTCGATACGAGTAGAGTGTAATGTCACACGTGGGTCTTACTTGAACGGTATTGAGGGACATGTAATACATTAATTCTATCCATCAGATCCACCTGGCTATAAAATTCTTGAGATACCTCGAAATGTAATCTATTTGTCTGTGATCAGTCAGAGGATAAACAACTTGACATTGTCTTTAAAAGATCAAGACGGAGATTTAGTTAATTTTCGCGGAGAGAGAATCTCAGTAAGACTACGTCTTAGACGCAATAATGGGTCTGGTATTTAGGGATACACCCCTAGAGGGTAGCTTCAGTGGTGCTCAGAAATCCGTTGGGGTTAAGTTGTAAAAATAATAAGTTTCTCCGCTCTCTTGGTTTCAAAGTATTTCAAAATGGTCATGTTATCAATAGACAACAAGGCCTTGTACGATGATTCTGTCACCGGGCTGGAATTTCATACACATCAGCCTTATGCTTCAACTACTTATAAATCAAATGATGAGATCCGCATTCTAGTGCTCCAACAAGACATAACAACTGCTCCATTTGAAAGCTATATTCTAATACACGGTAAAATTAGTGCCAAAAAGCTGATGCGACTCCACAGGATGTTTCATTAATTAACAATGCAGTGGCCTTTTTGTTTGAAGAAATACGCTTCGAACTTTGCGGTAAAGAAATAGACAGAACAAAAAATGTAGGTGTTACTACAACTTTAAAAAATCTTATTTCAATCCGAGAAGAGGAGAGAAACTCCTTAATTAACGCTTGCTGGCTAGGCTCTGGCAATAAGACCGATAAAACAACAGAATTTACATATTCCATACCACTAAGACTTTTACTTGGTTATGCTGAGGATTACAAGAAGGTAATGGTAAATGTTAAACAAGAGTTGTTTTTTTGCGCTCGGCTAGAGATGAAAATGCAGTTATAACAACAGCAGTTGGTACATTAACCATGGACATTGAAAAAATGTACTGGCGGCTACCTCATGTCACACTTAACGATGACCAAAAACTTAAAATGTTTAAGCTTATTGAAAACGACACAGCAATACACATCCCGTTTCGCCAGTGGGAGTTGATTGAGTACCCGACTCTTCCAACAACTGATACAATTTATTGGGCACTAAACACAAGTAACCAGACTGAAAAGCCTCGGTATATTGTGTCAGCCTTCCAAACCGATAGAAAAAACGAATTAACCAAAGATATGTCTCAATTTGATGCTTGCGATCTGCTTGATGTTAAACTATACTTAAACTCAAATATTTATCCATATGATAACATACGCGGGAACACCTGCTTGTTTTATGATATGTATGCAAATTTTCAGAGTTCATACTATGGTAGAGTTGGTTCACCTGTGTTAAACTTTGATGATTTCAAAACAAAGTGCGCTTTGTACCTCATTGACTGCTCAAAGCAAGATGATTAAATTAAAACAGGCCCAGTAGATGTCAAACTTGAGATTCAAGCTAAAAATGCCTTCCCAGCCAATACTACTGCTTATTGCCTAATAATTCACGACGCTCATTATTCGTACTCACCCATCACTGGGGATGAAAGGAAGGTTACTGGGTAGGAGCAAATTGGTTAGTTCGAGGCCAGCAGTCACATGGATTGGGTGCTTATAGAGTTTTATGTTAAGAAAACACTTTACTTGATACAGTAAGGTTATGTATTGATTGTTTTCTTAAAGACTTTGGCGATAAAACTTTCGAAGCTCCACACGGTACTTTTAAAACTATTGTAAAATTACATAAACATGATCACTACAAAGCTATGATAGAATTAATGGAGGGTGAATTATCACAAAGCGGGGATCAATCTGTAGCTAGCACTCAGTGAGTAAACATCATGGCTCTATCAGAAGACAGCATCGCTGCAGTTTTTATAGCTGTATTCAGAGATGGTCAGGTGATTAAAAAATTTGAATATCATGGATATCCGTTGCGTTTGAACATTAAAGTAAATTATAATTTTACACAGATCCGTCTTGAACCTATGTCTTGTAAAGCCATGAAACTCAGCGGGTTTCCCGTAGATATTAATCAAGTTAACCATTTTTCCAAATTTAATAAAATTGACTGTTGGGCTTGTAAGCATGAATTTGATTGGGATATTAACTCGCGTCAAAGTACACATATGACACGTGGGCTAAATGAATATGCAATCAACCTAAGAAATTATAACATAAACGATATTGAAAGTGTGGCCATACAGTTACGTAATTCAAGGTACAACGACTCTGACGATGGGGAAGAATTTATGCCTATTTTTGGTTACTATTCTGACAAAGAGTCATCAACCATTAGCATGAGGATAAGGGAGTAGATGTATGCGGGATTAGAGATTAGTCTGGGACACGGGTGGATTGAAATTGAATTTTACACTTCAAACGGGGGCTTGGTAAAGAAACATTACTTAGATAGTAATTACCTAGCTCCTGTAGAGGGAAAATTTTCTATTCCTCCCGGGGCTCAGAACATTTTAGTAAAATGGCGAACTACAGGCCGCATATCGTCTTATTCATCCTACTCCTCTGATGATGAATATTTGTCTTCAGAGGAAGAGGGGGAGGGAGTGGTTCTAGCTGAGGGTATTTTAGCTTAAGGGGTCAGTAGCAGCCATGTCATCACCAGAGGCAGAAGTAAGTACTGAGGTAAGTACCAAGCCCACAACTATTCCAAAGGGCAAAGAGCCTATAAATCTTTTAACCGGGGTTCTGTTAAAGTCAGTTTACTTTTTGGATGTTGAGCTAACAAAGTGCGCTGTGACTGGAGTCTTTAAAAACCGTGATAATAGTCTGGGATTTTTAATCAAAGGTAAAAAGGGCTGCGTGTTTTGGTCATGACAGTTTTTGTCAGGCATGCGATAATTTTATTTTATTACTCTAGCACTGTTGAGAAAATATTCATACTGTTATGAGACAAACACCGGTGAGTATATTAAAGTTCACAGCGTCTTTGGCAATTACTATGCAACTGTTTCTGATGGTGAGCACTCTGTGACCCTCAATGGGTATGAGTGGGACCAACTAGTAAAAAATGTTCCCTTAATTTGCCGCGGTCTCTTAGAGTTGTTCTATATCGAAGATATAATCAAAGTTTACATTGATCAAGTACTAGCTGACGCTGAACACCGCACAGACCAGCTACCTTCTAGCATTGCTGACCGTCTATACAGCGAGTTGTCACTATGGAGGCAGTAGTCGAATTTCATGGGTTTAAAGACAATAACAATAAATTTATAGTCGAAGAGTTTGCTATTGTGGGTAAATCTTAAAGAGCCCAACTCATGTTCAAGCCTCCTTATAGTTAAAATTGTCTAAATAGTAAAATGTAAAGGACAGCTCGCTGGCTCTCTCGCCATTATCACCACCTTAGGTGGGAGGAGGGTAATGTTCATTACAGTAAAGAGTTGATTGAGAACTTGTGTAAGCCATTTGAGGCTATTTACACCAAAGGCCTGGAAAAGGAAAACATTTTAAGACAATTTCACGATAATGTACTAGAGATTAATGAAAGTTTGTATACAGATAATTATATTACAGTAGATTGTATAGTTAAGCAACATAAATTAAATAGCGAGAATTGCGCCTTAAAATCTGCGAAATTTTATGCTGAGAAAGTATTATAAGTCTCTTACATATATTTTTGGTATATCCAAGATGGGAATGAATGTGTGGGGCTTAGTAGACTGTGGCGCTTAGAACCGAGGAGGTTTTAAGCTACACCTTTGAACAGCCCAGGCGGTGTGTGTGTGTGGGGGGGGGGAGATTGCGACTTGCTCAACAGGCTGGTGTAAAAACCTGTAAGACCAGGAGCAAGTAAAAGAGGTTTGGATAACACCTAGAAAACGTGAAATGTTTCCCTCTAGCAAATCTCCAAGTATGAATGTTTTAAGGTACAGTGTTCACCATCAGGCTGGCATAAAACCTGTAAGACCAGGGTGAACATAATAAGGGTTTGGATAACACCTAGAAAACGTGAAATGTTTCCCCTAGTACCTACTACCCATCTTTAGGATTACCTTAGTATTTGTAAGAGACCAAAAAATATAAAAATAAAAAAATCCTCTGTTTGTCTAAGTAAATGGAGGGGTTATAGGCCAAAATAAAAGGACACAGTCCAAGTAAATGGCTAAATGCCTCATATATAATGAACAGACCAACAGAGGGCCAAAAAAAATATAAAAACAAAACATTCTGTCAACCTTCTAGGCTATATGAACGGATAATATCCAAGTAAATAGCCTAACGGGGAAGACAGAACAAAAATATTTCGGAGCAGCAAATTGTTATGGAATGGTTGCCACGAGCCACTGCGCTGGTTGGAGCAGTGGTTAAAAAGTGAGAATAGGCCTATTGGGGATACTCACAATAATAAAAAACGCGCCGACGCTCATACGGCCTAGCCTAACGGCTTACCGTGGTGTGGAAACGGAGCGAACACTAACAATTAGCCAAATTCTCTAAATCATGGGCACCGCCATCTTGGACAACCATCCACAACAGTTACAGACATAGATAAACATGATTACCTCGGTCAACGTACACCAAATCAGAGACCAGGGTTCCCGACCACAACGGTAACATTTTTAAAACACCGATAGGAGAAATCAAACCGCCGCCGCCATCTTGATGACGTCAAAAGCTCGCTAAAACACATGTGGTCAAAATAAAAAAAAATCATGAGCCATCTTAATGATAGGAGGGTTGGGGAACCACCGGTCCGGATAATCCGGGATCCGGATAATCTGAGGTGTACTGTGATTGAGGTTAGAAATTCAAATACCCCCGTTGCAGCAGACCTGCATACTCAGCGAATTTCAAGTGCAAAACAACATATTTCGATCCAACATAGCGAGATTTGACATGTTTTTGTAAGCTCCATAAGAATAACATGGGGAATGAGTATGGAGGTTTGTTGCTACAGGTATATATTAAAACTGGGTTTAATTCAATATTTAGTAGATCTGAACTAGAAGAAGCCATTTACCAAGTTTTATCATGATATGTTGAGAAATAAGCGAGATATAGAATTTTACTTATTTCCCATAAGGTTAACATTGGGACAACGTACTGTGTTTACCACTTTCAATATCTCGGCAACCAATGGACATAGAGCCATGATTCAAGATACTAAATTGTTTGTTTTTTTGGGCTGAATTCAATGGTGCCAATTAAAATTTGAAAAATTTTATTTTTCTATGTAAAAATCTCAAAAAACCTATTTTTGGGGGGTTTACCCCCCTTTACCCCCCCTTCCGGCGGTCCGATCGGGCTGGTTTACGAACTCGTCCGAATAATTACTACTCTACACGTCTATGCCAAATTTCCATTCCAATTGGACCATTTTTGCGCAAGTTATCGTGCTTAAAGACATATATATATATATATATATTTATGAAAGTGAACGAATGGTGTTTTTGGCATCTGAGGACCTCAAAAAGAAAAGTTATGATGGTTTTAGGCTTAGGTCTTACCATGAGACCTACGGTAACAGCTTCTTCCCTATAGGGGAAATTCGCTAAAAATGACGTCATCTTTTGATTGACGGATCACGTGACAGATGCAGATCACGGGACTGATGACGTCACGGTCCCATGACCGCTGGCACAGCTGATGACGTCATTTCTGCTATATCTCCACGATCCATATATCATATAATGTATAGTTCCATAGAGTAACATAGTCTATATAAAAAAGAAACAACATAATTCACAAAATAAGAAAATTAATATAACTCCAAAGGGTAAAGAAATAATATATAGCTCCATAGAGTAAGACGTTCATATAATTCATTGGGTAATATAATCCATAAATAAAATAACTCCATAGAGTATCAAACATAGAGGTTAACAGTCCATAGGGTAAATATGGAGCGGGAGAAGAGGGCGGGAGAAGAGTGAGGTTATGAATTTCGGCGCGAAAGACAACGCCATCTTTGATGGACACCATCTTTGATAGACGCCATCTTTACCACCTCCATAGGGGGCAGGGCTAAGGAGGGGTGGGGGTAAGGGGGCGGGGCTTTGGAGGGGTGGGGGACCAATCAGAACAAAGGGGCGGGTCACGTGACCAAAGGAGGCGTGGCCTGCTAGCCTGCTATCCTCCCGGGTAGACTACTGGAGTTAGTTCACAAAGAGTGATTTTCAAGTCAAGTATAACTTACTTCGTTCGAATAACATTGTAGTCGAGGAAAGGTATGAAAAAACCACCTAACCCTGAAGAAATTCCTATGAGGGAGATTTTTGCGTTTTTCTATCATATTTTACGTGCTGATTAACATACTAAAAGTTTACCAAAGTTTGACCACCGGAAGTGCCTCATTTTCAAGATGGCGTCCAAGAGGGTGACAATAGCATTAAAGATATAGGAAACAAATGCCATAGGTGATGTATAAAATGAATCTGGTGTCATAATACCACTTCCTTCAATTAGTTCACTGCAAATTGCCATTATCGGCAATGGTATTATGACACCAGATTCATTTATATCGCATTTATTTCCTATATCCTTAATGCCATTGTCACCTTCTTGGACGCCATCTTGGAAATGAGGCACTTCCGGTGGTCAAACTTTGGTAAACTATTAGTATGTTTATCAGCACATAAAATATGACATAAAACGCAGAAATCTCCCTTATAGCAATTTTTCAGGGTAAAACCCTATTTTTCCTCGACTAATTGGGACAACGTACTGTGTTTCCCCGTGCATACTCATTCCCTATGTTATTCTTATGGAGCTTAAAAACGTGTCATGGATTGAAATATGTTATTTTGCATTTGAAATTTGCTGAATATGCAGTTCTTCTGCAACGGGGGTATTTATCTATGGTTTTATCAAGATATGTTGGGAAATGAGCGAGATATAGAATTTTAGTTATTTCCCATGCGGCAGTCTTATTTATATTTCATATTTAATATTATGTACATTAATCATTTTAAATATGTTTTAGATGGCAAAAATTGTAAATACAATGTAAATAAATTGTATATACCAAGAAAAGCAGAATGATTTTTTTCTTGGTGAAAAATGGTAAATGTAACGTATATAAACTCTAAACACCAAAATGAAGCTAAATTACTTTTTATTCTACAGTAAGTACCTTTTCATTTTGCCTTTTATAATAGTTATTTATTTAAGTAATTGCTCTTGGATCTCCTGTAGTGAGGGTTAGAGTGTGCCAATACAAAGATTTAGTCGACAACATTGCGCGCGCGAACTAGAGGGGAGGTGTGAGGGAGAGGAAGCATACCCCCACTCCGCAGCGCCAGGGGACAACATCGCGAAGATTACAGCAGCTTTAGACTCCACTCCGCAAGTGGACTTGGTCCCCTCGCCGTTATCACTGGAACGCCGCGGGGCCATAGAAGACAGGGGCTGGCTCACGGGAGCGAGAGAAGTGTCCACGCTACCTCCCCTACTTCCCCTCTCCATGACGTCACCTTGCGTACACGCGGCAGAATGGTCCACTGTTTCGTTACATCTCGCTCGTTTACACGCTCGTGGACTCTTATAAAATTTTTGTTTTCGTCGAGCATTATATATTTGTATTCTGCATATTTTGACGTACCTAATGGTGTAAAAATCCGTTAGGTAATACTTGCGAATGATTAAAAAAAACTAAGTGTTTTAATCTTTGTGACACGTAGTTAACAATTAGTCGGCAACTACTTTTTTATTTTTAGGTCAGGAAAATTTCGTCTGCAAGAAAGTTGTAGGTAATTAAATGAACTTCCAACTTTGTAATTAACGTTTTTTTCTAATTGGTCTAGTTTTCTCAGAAAAACAGGATTAACAGTGCGGCAAAGTTCAAACTCGAGTGCGCGGCTCGTCGTTTCGCAAGTTAACGCTATACTTCAGGATAACTTGTCCACATAATAACAAAAAAGTGTAATTGTTGTCAATTATAAATACATTTTTCCCCCACCTGCTATGTTTAGGCGCTTTTTACTCCTTGTTATGCGTGAGTAAAATAATAATTTGTCATTCAGCGGGAGTAAAGTGATTACTTTGTCTCCCGGCGGGAGACAGAGTAAACCCATAAGAATAACATTGAAATCAATAATTAAAAAATTAGAGCGCCTTCAAATTTCCACGCACAAATGCAAATATGTTGCTGCTCAACAAATGCAGGTGCTAACAGCTGATTAGAGGCATTGGCTTATAGCGGAAACGGAAGATAGCGCTCAGCTTCTAACATATTGAGGTTAGGTACAGTCGTCATTACTGAAACAGGACGGATTCTGATTTTGAATTTCGTTAAACCGAACAGATATTTCTGATGAAGCTAAGGATGTTACAGCTAATTTATTACCGGAATAGGCAAGGGAGAAGTATGAGGAACGCTATAATGAATTTATGGAATGGAGCGAGTTAAAAAAAGTAAAACTATCTCTGAAAATGTAATACTTGTGGACTTGGACTTATCGGACTTACTTAAAGGTATGTAACCCAGCTTTCTTTACGGACAGTCTTTTCTATGTTAAAAGCTACAATTCATGTCAAAATTAACATAGACATCAGTGATTTTACAAAAGTAATTGCTTTTAGCGAATTTCCCCTATAGGGAAGAAGCTATTACCGTAGGTCTCATGGTAAGACCTAAGCCTGAGACCATGATAACTTTTCGTTTTGGGGCCACCAGAAGCAAAAAACACCATTCGTTCGAATTTATGTATATATATATATATATATATATATATATATATATATATATATATATATATATGTGTGTCTGTTAGCACGATAGCGGCCGTAAAAATGGTCCAATCTTAATGAAATTTGGTACAGACGTGTAAAGTGGTAATCACTTGGACGAGTTCGTGAACCAGCCCGATCGGACCATCGGAAGGGGTGGTAAAGGGAGGGTAAACCCCCCAAAAATGGGTTTTTTTAATTTTTAACATAGAAAAATGAAATTTATCAAATTTTTGTTGGCACTATTGAATTCAGCTCAAAAAAACAAACAATTTAGTATTTTGAATCACTACTCTATGCCCATTGGTTACCGAGATATTGAAGGTGGTAAACACAGTACGTTGTCTCAATGTTAACCTTATGGGAAATAAGTAAAATTCTATATCTCCGTTATTTTTCAACATATCTTGATAAAACTTGGTAAATAGCTTATTCTAGTTCAGATCTACTAAATATTGAGTTAAAACCACCCAGTTTTTATATACCTGTAGCAGCAAACCTGCATACTCATTCCCCATGTTATTCTTATGGAGCTTACCAAAACATGTCAAATCTCGCTATGTTGGATTGAAATATGTTGTTTTGCATTTGAAATTCGCTGAGTATGCAGGTCTGCTGCAACGGGGGTATTTTGAAACGTATAAATATTGGCTATAAACCAATGAAAGCTAAAACCTTCACTTTAGACGAAGTAAAACAGTTCTTGCAAAATGCTCCAGATAAACAGTATTTATTTAAAAAAGTTATTAGGCCTACGATTATTGGTATTAGTATTTCATAATTTATTACAAAATAACCGTTTAATTATTATTTATTATTTATTTCAATGTGTGTTTCATGACAGTAAAATAGTTTATTGTTTTCATTTGGAGTATTTATTTATTCATCCGGGTAAGAGGTTGTACTAGTCACATTGACGACAACAATCAGCTGATAATTGAACCTGTAAGATTGTTGCAACATTCAGCTGAGCGCTGGTGCATGATTGGTTGTAGCTACTCACATTCAAACGCTAATTGCAGATCGAAACAAAATGGATATTGTTTGTAAATACTGAGTTAAGGTAATTGATAACGATTGTGTATTTATTATTGCTGGTGGGGGAAAAATGTTATGTGTATTTCGAGAGTAAAGCACATTGTCTCCATCGTAAAAATCGTCGCCCTCGCAAGCTCGGGCGCCAACATTTTCACTCGTGAGACAATGTTGTACTTTACTCACTCAACACACAAATAACTATTGTGTCTTATATATCAGAGAAATATTAATGATTATAATTTCAGTCGAGCCTAAAAGACCTAAGAATTAATAATTTACTTTTCGCAACACTACACTAGTAAGTAGCCGATTTCCGCTTCCGTTTCAGTGTGGGAAGTCGCCGTTTACAAAAGAGTACGGCAAATATCAGCTGTAGTGAGGTAACAAATCAGCTGGAGTGCGGTAAAGAGTTTGCATTGAGCATTTACCGCACGAGTGCGGTAAATGCTCAATGTTGCCAACTTAAGAAAAAAATAGTATATCACACAATTTACATACATTATACATAAACACAACAGACACATTTTAACTAATGTGCGACCATATCTCAATTGTAAATAAAATGGTTTCCCAGGTTGCGACTAGTTACAGTTAATAGTGATAAGTTAATAAAGAGCAGTATTATTTCATCAATTGTTGCCGTCTGTGTGACGATAAGACGTATTCTTAGAAAGGCTTACTCGGTCGCTGAACAGCAGAGATAACGCTTTTTGTTAACTCCCCCGCACAGATAAATATAGTTTTGTTCATATTTTCTCTCTACAGTTTAATTAATATTTTTTTTAATCTTTTAACTTTCATAGAAGTGTTGTTTTTTTACTTACCCTGTATATTTGTTGCTGGTAGTGTTGCGAAAACTATCGTACGCAACTCATCCGGGAAGGTGTTTACGTTGCTCGCAAGAAATTCCCGCGCTCCGCAAGCGTCGCGCGTGAACTGTCATGCTCGCACGTAAACACCTACTTCCCTTTAGTTGCGTAATATACTATTATCTACCTTGTATTTATGTAGATCTGCTTTATTTTTTCCAGTAACACTGATCTGTATAGAATTGCAAGAGAAGTGCGTTTAATCATAGGTGTCTCAAACAATGGAAATAGCTAGGATTTATTATAATTAAGGCGTCCCAAGAGGTATTATTCACTGTTGGGTGGCAACACTGAAGGGCGCGAAATCAGCGCGGGAAGTTTGTGCACATATCTATTTGTGCAATGTTTGTGCACAAGCAATAAGTCTATTTTAAAAATTAAGAATCATCATTCGAATTAGAGAATTTAACCGATCAATCAAAAAAGACAGCCGAAAAAGCGAGCAGAAGATGAACAAGTGGTTAAAATCGGCAATTTAAGGTAGGCATAATAAGTTATCACTTCTTATTACCACTTCTTATCACATTAAAACTATTGCTATTATTCCTATATAAATAAGATACCAGAGGTATACGTATTAGCCAAAACAGTGTATATTAAGTCGTCACATTGTGATTAACAGTGAAACGGCGCGCCGCGCATTCGACTTTGAACATTGCCGCTCTGTTAAAGCTGCCGATATGAAAAAAAACTAGACCAGATAGCGAAAAAAGTTAAATACAATGTTTGTAGTTCATTTAATCTCCAACAAATTTCGTGCAGACGAAACTTGGCTGACCAAAATATAAAAAAGTACTGGCCGACTAACTTTTTCATGTCACAAAAATAAAAATATTCTTATTAAAGTTTGTAGTTTCTTTGAATTATTCGCTAGTCATATCCGGACGTTTTTTGCACCATTAAATTTGTCAATTTATGTAGACTACAAATATATAAGGTTTTACCAAAAAATATTAATGTAGAAGAGAGAAGGGTGTGCAAACGAGCGAGATGAAACGTAGCAGCGGACCGTTCTGCCGCGTGTACGCAAGGTGACGTCTATGGCCCCGCGAACGCCGGCCGTGGTCCTGATCTTGTTCTTTTGTTTACTTGCCACCCGTATCGCCGCATCATAAATAATATTTGATTGGAATGATGTACGCTCGTTTAAAACATTGCTGTGGTCCGTTTTCATGGAGCTATATATTTCAAATTTCTCTAAGCAATTTAAGGATTGTTGAGGATTTAAGGCAATTTAAGGATTGTTATTGTATTTTGTATTTCAATAAGCAATCCAGGGCCAAAACTCACACAATGGGATTATTGGAGGATTTTTGCTTCGGCTAGGGATGAAATGGGGACTTTTCGCTAGACAGTTGGGGAAATTTTCTGGGTCAGGGGTGGTAACACTTAATAGAAACACAAACAAACAGTTTTTAGAGTAGGTTTAGGTTATGGTTATAAATAATTTTCTGATTTGTGTTTAGTGTTTGAATCCTATTACATTTAATGATAGTTGTAAAATAAAGAGGTGGAATTGAAGTGATACGACTTTTTTAAGGTGAAGATTGAACTGTAAAAGGTGAAGGCTGTATTGAATAAAGGATGGATCTGATCCAGTTTTTGAACGAAACTGATGGACTGGAAAATTCAATAAATTTTGCCATAAAATATGGTTTACTTCCTGATAAAACACCCAAAAATTGTCCTAAATGTGGAAATGAAAAGAGTCTGAGGTGCGCTAAGTATTCGAGAAGAGTTGATGTTCCTTATAATTTTGTATGTAGTCAGAGAGGGTGTCGCTGGACTGTTTCCATTTCAAGAAATACCTTGTTCGACAGAATTAACTTTCCTTTATCATATGGCCTTCGTCTCATATATTTCTGGCTGTTGAAGGTATCCACAAAAGACAGTGCTGACCAGTTTAAGGTAGGTTGGCTACTTGAGGGGTAGGTCTACAGTTAGGTATATCTTGAGAATTAGTTAAGAAAACTTTTCCATTAGCGGCTGTCCATAGATTACGTCATCGCTTTTTAGTCATTTTTGGACCTCACCTCCTGACAATTCAGACCATAACTTAGTCATGCTCTGACTCCGATGAAACTTTGATATCCGACTCAATCATATTTTTGGATGTTTACAATCGATTTATTTAAGTTATGTCTATTCTACAAGTACCGTAACCGAATACAATATTTATTCTTGAATTTTCTTAACGAGTCCATGCGCAGAAAATTTCCGCGCATGTAGGGGAGGTAAAACCCCTCCCGTCATTCCTCTTTCCCCTTCAAACTACGGAACAGACTAGAGGAATATTACTTTTTCGTATGCAACTGCTATTCAGAAACATGTTTTTAATGTTAACTGTTCATTTACCGGTTGCAGTTGCAACAGTTTCTTTTCACTACTATTCAAAAGATGTGAAGAATTGTTGGGTTTCTTATTTAGATCAGAGGATGAAAAGGAAAAATTACGAGTACAGAAAGGCTTTTTTGTCGTGCATAGGCCTACTATATGAAATAGCAGATTTTAAGGGCGTATTTTTTCATGTTAACCGATTTTTTAACGTTTAGCTTAACAATCATAGTGTGTGCATGGTACATTTTTCCATCTTTATAGTGGTGAAGGACAAAAATGTAAAGCTTACTCACAATTAAACTTGACACTGCGTGTTTACTAGGCCTAGAAAACATTCACAACGAACAAGGTAAAATTGAACATTCGGTATCTGCCTGGTTTAGGTTTGTTAGTGAACAAATTAGGTAATGCGAATATGAACCAATTATTAGATTATAATATGTAAAATATCAGAAGTTAGGATGTAACTGTATACATAGTTATGATACCAGATGTAGAGCCTATTTTGTTGTTAAACACCAATTAAAAGTTTTTGAAAAAAGCCTCTTTTCATTGATTAAACAAATTTTCAGCATGGATCGTTCCTAAGCGCTCTTTCAAGGCCTAAAGCAGCATAATCCGCCGAATGTTTGCAGGGCAAGACAGGTTTACCCTGGTTCGACAATATAGTGAACTCCCACCATTTTTGGTGTTCACTCCTGCTTGTTATAGATCGCATTCACACTCGTCAGAACTCGATCTAGTAGGCCTAAAGCCCTAAAGATGAACTAGAGCTTACATCACGTTTCAGAAAATCCCGTACCGTTTTGCAAATCAACGTTAATTTATCCCCTTAGCACTGATGCCTTCTTTTATATGTTTATTGGTTCGGGAGTTTGAATCGTTAAACTAGTGGCACTTTACATTGGTCTGATGTGACTGCACCCATTCTCATGCGTGAATGCTTTTGAACTACAGTGAGCGCCTGAGAACATAAGTGTAGGCTACTGTTACTCTTACCGAGTTCTAGGATCAAATACTATTAGTTTGAACTATATCCCATCATTATATACGATCTGCTAAACGCCTAGTTAACTTTATAATTAAAAATATAAACTAATAATAGATTAATTGGTGAAAAACCTAATATAACTGAATACTTGAATTATGCTCTGATTATTTTTGAGATAAGAATTGTAACAGCCATTGGGTACAAAACATTATCCCTTAAAAATAACCATTCACATATACAATGTGTAAATAATCCATTTTTATGACATTATTTGTATTCGGCTATAGATATTTCTTTTTTTTTGCCGATAGCCTTAATTTTAAAAGCTATCAACAGCTGTTATTTTGAAAACCATTTTATTCTTCTCCCGACGATATGAAAACAAGTATTTGTTACTAATACAAGTTACAAAGTATTAGGTTCAGGGATTATCGTATCAAAGTGACGTATGTAACAGATGACACGAAACTGTTAAATTAAAAAAAAAACAAAAAAAACATATTTGCTTCAGCCAGTTGTGATCGAGCATTTCACCACTAGGGACTGTGATTGGTTATCACTTCCCCTCACAAGATTCTCCATCTCTCTCGCACAGTATCTCAAAAAATGGTCCCGTTTAGAAAATCGGTCAATAATAGGTGATCTAACTAACAACAAACCATATCAACATCTAACATCTCTAGGCTATAAAGAAACCTGTACTGTTCTAACTATATGAATAAAACTCATTATATAGTAACATAAATAACATATCATAACTCAACTATCGGTAAATGTTCACTTTCCAATGGTTGTCTAGAAATTGAACAATTTTTTTTAAAAATGTAGGAAATTTTGCGCTGATTCCGGAAATGATAGTTTTTTCCCGCGGAAATCATCGGAAAATGCCGGAAAATCGGAAAAACGATAAAATAATTTTTGGCTCCGAAGTAGGTCATGTGGGTACTCAAATTAATCGGAAAATTGAGATAAAGAAGAATATGCAAGAATTTCCAAGATTAGACGCGGATTAACGGAGTTATAGCCGGAAACGTGCTGGAAAAGTCATGGATTTGCACAAAATGGGTTAGTTTTAGGTGAGTTACGCTAAACTGTGGGATCTAAGATTAGGTTAGGTTAGTTTAGGTTAGGTTAGACTATGTTAGGTCTAGTTAGGTTATGTTAGACTATGTTAGGTTTGGTTTGACAAGGTTAAATTAAGTTTGGTTAGGTTATATTGAATTTGGATAGGTTATATATTGAATTTGGTTAGGGCCTCCCTAGATTATACCTATTAGGTTTGGTTATGTTAAATTAGTTTTGGTATTGTTAGATTAGGATTATATCACATTCTTTTTACCAACCTTATCCTTGCCTAACTTAACGTTTTAAACCAATCCTAATATAACCTAAAATAATGCAACTTTTATCACAATCTAACATAACCTAACCTAACCTAACCAAACCAAATACAACCTAAACTAACATAACAAATCCCCATCTAATGTATTCCAGCCAAATCCATCTTCACATAACTTAAACAAAAGTTGATTTAAAATTTTTTATGTTTTTTGGCTTTATCTCGACTTTTGTACGTCAGATTGTGAAAATTACTGCAGATTGTTGTTCAGCGTGCAGTTTCCTTTAATTTGAGTACCCACATGATATGTTTTCGACAAAGTTTGTTTTTGGCTTTTCCGACGCTTTTCCGGCCGTATCTCCGTTAATATCCGTCGGATCTTGAAAATTCTTACATATTCTTGTTCAGCTCGTTCTCCCGATTAATTTGAGTACCCACATGACCTATTTCCATAAAAAATGTTTTTTCCGGTTTTTCTGATTTTCCGGCATTTTCCGACGTTTTCCGCGGAAAACGACTATCATTTCCGGAATCAGCGCAAAATTTCCTATATTATGGAAAAACAATTGTTCAATTTCTAGACAACCATTGGAAAGTGAACAATTACCCAACTATCTTTAACTAATTTATCATACTCAAAACTTATTCCACACTGTTCGCCGTCTTGCACTTTGTTGATTCATTGTCAGTCGTTGTCAGTGTCGTGTGTTGTGTCGTCTGCCCGGTCAACTGAAGTTTGTCATTTTAATATTGGTTATGGTTAAGTTTTAGTTTTATAGTAAAGTCTTGTTTGTTTGAATGTACAAATAAGTGTTTAGTTAGCCTGTTATTATTATCATGATTAGAAACACGTACTAAACCTACACTGATGTTCAAATAATTTACCATTAACTTACTAATATATCAAGTGAGATCGTTTACAATTAATTGTTCCGATGATTAGAATCGATTCTTCACTATCGGCATTTGATGGTGAAGAACGATTGTAAATATCGATAAATACGATGGAGTCGGATATCAAAGTTTCACCCTGACCCCCCCCCCCCAATCGAAAAATTACATCATAGGGTACAAATTCTCAAAATAATGTCAGTCAATTGGAAAGCCCTTTTAAAGAGCTCTTTCACAATAAATACAATCATCCTTCACTCATCTGTCATTCATACTTGGCTTAAAATACCTACCTGGGTAGGTCGCCATTTCAAGTAATGTAGGCCTATCTAATGTATCTTCTGTTGGGTTGTAGAAAACATCAAATTAAATTTTAAACTCATTTTGGGCTAATTTTATGTTAACCAACTAAGTTATTCAAACAAAAACTTTTTGAACTTTGAAGTAGAAAAACTTGAACTTTGCAAATCTAAAAACTGTAATATCTGTGAATTACAGCTGATTATTTTTTAAGTTTGTTTTGATAATGAAATAAACTCAATTTACCTTACCGTACCATTATTGTTTGATATTTAATCATTACAAATGGCGACGACTCAAATAGTCATAAACCAAGCATTACTACTGTTTTTACAACAAAACTGCAATACAACCACAACCATAGGCGTAATTCGGGGAGGGGGGGGGGCAAGGGGGGGCAGTTGCCCCCCCAAAAATTTGAAAATTAAAATTAATTTTTAGGTATAAATAACGAAAAGTGACATGGTTTTTAATCATGTTTTTTCAAGTTGTAAAATTATATTATTATTGACATAAATTTTTCATTAATATGAGTCTCTTCGATATACCGTAAAAGTACGCTGGTGGCATTGAATATGGACCTAGGTAGATCGGACGAGGCATTGTTGTCCTTGAAAATGGCGACTGCACCAGGTTCATGTTCTTGCCGCTAGGCGTCGCTGATCAGCCCCCCCCATTCCCCCTACCACTCCCCGCATCTCACTCCCTGTTCGGTTGGCGACTCTGAGAGATTCAATCATGGCGTCGTCGTTCATTTGCCTGCGCTAGCTACTTCAAACGCGCGGCGGCGGCGGCGTACGGCTAACCTACTGCTGCATACTTCGTGGGATATCGACTGATCTAATCCTGTGATGGTTACGAACGTATAAAAATAACGCTGGCCGTACTCGATGTGTTGTATTCTTAACCTTGCGAGGATTTTTCTTATTATACTACCGTTACCATATTACGCTACCATGATTTAATAAGTTGTAATTTTAATAAACCAATAATTATACAGATAGAGGGATAAAAAAATAACTTACCTCCTTTAACATTTCGCAATACTTCATAAATGTCATCTTATTTAATAATGTTTCTTAGCTAAAGTGTTATATTTACAGTATTTACAATGAGCGGTGTTTTTCCTCTGACAGCCTACTGCAAAAAACAAAATAAATGATTTAAGTATCTCAATAAAAATAGGTATCAATAATAATATCTCTGATGAAATGTTTGGATAAATAAACAATACTTTAACTGTTGCGTATGGTTATGCTCATTTATTTGTTTGTAATTTTCCCTTATTCGCTGGTTTAAAATTCCTCACAAAAAACCAAACTTCCGCCCGAAAAATCATGCCCCCCCCTTCTGGGCACCCCTGCTGTAGTCCACTATTTTCCCAATACTGGCAAGTAGTATGTTTTTGCTTTGTAAATTATTGTTCTTAATAACTTGCCTAAAAGTTTTTTTGATTATTTGAGTTGTATACAGTGCTGGATTTGTCACTAGGCCCGGAAAGCCCGGGATTAGGGTCGCGCGCAGACTGTTTATCATAGCATGGCTTTTGTTAAGTAAGAAAAATTCCCAAATGAAAACATCGGAGGCTTCCAAAACGGTAATGAGAGATTTAACTTCTTTACCTTAAAGTTAAATCAACACAACTGGTCCATAACAAACTTGACTTTTCTTACAGCTATCCTGTCATGGGTTAAGCTAATATAGATAATGTTAATTTTATATATTTAAAGTGAGTCAACAAATTTATTTTACAACCAATACTCTGGAATAATAAATAGGTACAATGTTTGTTCAATTTCTTACTTTCACCTATAAGCAGTTTTAAAATTTCAGAGTGTTTGTCCAAATTTTAAAATTTTGTTTCGTTTTAAATGTTACATATTTGAATATGCGGTTAACTTTTAGGCCTGTGGATACCTTATACAGTAGTATTACTCAACAAGTCAAAACTATTTTTTTTAAATTAATCTCTGTGGAATTGTGCACTAGGAATTTGCACTTTGTACCTGCATAATTTTACTAGTCAACCCGCACTACACAAAGTAATGCTATCGCTATCAGCACGTTTCTGTCGCCTCTTTTATAATAAAAAAAGTAGGCCTATATACAATTTTCCAATTCTCTCTTCGTCACCCTTAACTCCGTGGGCAGCCATAAACAACATTAACCTAAAAAGGCTACACTTTAATGAACTTAACAAATTGACCGTTTCTTTGTTCTTACCTTAAGATATCGTTGGAGGCTTTTTCATGAAAATCGCACTATATTCACATATAACTTTAGTAAAGTCAGGGAACAATAACAGCACATCTAATACATCACAAAACGTTGTTAGAATGACAAAGACATAGGACTGCAAATAAAGGAGACCATGTGTTGAGATGAGCGCGCAAGTTGTTCTGATATGGGATGCCACCTCAACGCTCCTTGCGGAGTTAATCACAACATTTACCTTAGCGATAATGGAGTACTTTTAAAGATTCGTCCTTTCAGAACAGGGGTGCTCGCAGGGAGGGCCATGGTGCAAATTGAGCCATGAAAGATGTTAAGGGGCGGGAAAATTTTGAGGTTGAAAAATAAATAAATACTTAACAATTAATGGAATAGTAGCCGGACAGATGCAGGGCTGGATTTACATATTTTTCACTCAATTTTTAGATATGGCTTGTTTTATATGGAAATAGATCCAAAGTTAATGATTTATTAATTCTTCAGACAAAAGCAGATAGAGTATTTATTATCTGCACGAAATTATTTTTGCACTGTCATTAGTGTTTGTAAAATATGTATTTTGTCACAAGTACTCCCGAAAACAGATTGCGGGATTTCGAGACGCGATCGAATTTGCCCCCAAGTTGTCAGTCGTCAGCTCTGGGGTTAGTGGCGTTCGTAGCGGATGACGGGATCGTTTGAAGTTGCCGCACCCGCTGGCGCCGTCAGGTGAGCTTGCTGGGTTGCTACCCTTTCCAGACCAACAGCGCGCTCTGCTCCGCGGCCGCCGCACAGTGGGGTATTTGCCTAATCCAGCCGGAGAAAAAATATTTTCCAGGGCGGCAAATTTCCAAATCCGCCTCTGGACAGATGTCTTTAGTTTACTGATGTTTATAATGTAAAATAAAGGGAATGAGATTAAGAAACCACATAAGGAGTCAAAACCCTTGTTTCAATAAGCAGATCAATGGATGGCTATCAAACGTAGTCTGAGCAATGAGAGTGTTTTTTGGCCACGTTGGGCTAAGATTACAAGCCTCGCAGGTGGCCTGATGTGGTAAAAAAAAACCGGCCATATCGTTGAAAAAATTTCCTCGACAAGCGTTCGAAGACAAATTAATTCGCCTTAAATTATTGTAACCTTAATTGTAAGCTTTTAATAGTAAGAATGATTAAAGATTATTTATTAACAATAAACGATTATGTATGAGTAAAATATAGTCAATTTAAAATATAACAGTATATGATTTTCCTTTAGGTAACTAAGCTTTGCATGAAATTATCGAAATATTACAATTATCTCAACAGCGTGTTTTCATATTCAATAGTAAAAACAACATTGTATGGAAATAGCTTAATAGCGTTATGACCTCTTCAAATCTATGTAAAAAATCTCGTTTAAATGTAACTGGAAAATAATGTACATTTGAAAATAGATTATATAGGTAAATATAATTTTATTGTACGTTAGTAATTATGAATTACAATATTACAAAATGTTTTGTCGCTCATAATTCGCCAAAACTCGGATTTGCGGCGTCGGCGACACGGCCAATATGAGCGGCGGGGCGGGACGTTGATGCTGGGCGGGTGCGGGGAGGGGAAGGAGTCGAGAGCCCAGTCGCCATAATGACGCAGCCGTCTAACGTACGAATCCGCCATTAGTTCTCATCCCTGCCGCAGCCGCGCCACCTGTCACATCGCCAAGAGCGGCTAGTTCCATGTTCTTCACGCTGGAGCGCGCCAGTTGTGGCTCGTTCAATGCCAACAATACCTCGTCCGATCTAGATGTGTAAAATCAATGCTGGTGGAGTAGTTTTGTTTGAAGTCCGATTGCAAATGTGCAAGGATACGTTTAGCGAACAAATACAGACATACACGCTATCCACTATGGCGTGCCGGTCGACGAGAACCCACTCCCACGCCAAATGACACGTCCACCAATGAACTAACGCTCCACGATGGCCAACCTCTAAAATCTGTAGTGCTGTTCAGAGCCAGTGTAAGTTAGTTGCCTGTCATAAGACACTGTTCACCAGGGGTGCCCAGAAGGGGGGGAATGGCGCAATTTTCGCCATCAAAATTTTTGGGGGGCATGATTTTTTGGGCGGAATATAGGTTTTGTGAGGAATTTTGAACCAGCGAATAAGGGAAAATTACAAAAAAATAAACTATCATAACCATACGCAACAGTTAAAAGTACTGTTTATTTATCTAACCATTTTATCAGGATTACCATCACTGAACTCGTCATATATTCCAGTTTGCTATGTAAACCATCCATTGAATCTCCAAGTCAATCCATGTGTTAAGTTATTTTGAAGGGCGGTTGACAATGGGTCGACTGGACTGGCAACCCTGTCTGACATCGGGCCCAGAAGACATAGTGTCAGACAGGGTCTGTGGCCCCGGTCTGACACAGCCGTTAGCAATGTTACCAAAACCGGGTATTTACCCGGTTTTCGGGTATTTTGGAGGCCGTGCGGAGTTTTGGCAGTGATTAAGAAAAACCGGGTATAACTGGGGATTTAAGGCTTGGGTTAAGGAAATTTACACATCAACCTGGATATTAAACAATGGGTAAAATCGGGGATTTTTGACGATCGAGGTACAAGGATTTTTTGGAACCCTAGAGAGTATTTTATTTTTTAAACGAAAGTTGGTGTTGTGCATTCGGTTTGGTTGTATTGGTTATTTCGTTGCAGTGTAACCAGAAACTGGGTAATAGCCCGGTTAGTGGGTTTTTTGTTGGCCGTTCGGGGACTTAATTAACATGATTAAGAAAATCGAGTAAAATCGGGGATTTTAGACTTGAGCTGCGGGGATTTACTCGGCATCCTAAATACATAAAAAACGGGTAAAGCTGGGGATTTTCGAATTGTCATTTGCTTTGCAAATATTCAATGACCATGTAAGGTGGAAAAAAGTCCGGTATTTGGTGTTTTTAAAGTCATTAGGTGGTTTTTCGGCTAACTACCCGGATTTTGGTCCTTGGGGGGGATTTTGCAGGGATTAGTGCCAAAAAACCGGGTAAAAGTGAGGATTATCAATGGAGTTGGCGGGTAAATAATAAATGCCAAATCCTGTGTAATGCAACACTGGACGTTAGAGATAAGAGTATAGCAATAACAGTCAATCGCCAGTCGTATGAAGCACAGTTGGTGTGCCTGCTTTGACTGCAGTGAGGCAGTCTTACAAATAAATAGTACAATTACTGACTGAAGTTAAGGCCATAGCCAATGTTGAAATTGCACTTAAATGAAAGGTTAGAAAGTTATTTTTTTCACTTCCTGTAACCGCGGAGCCCAAACCCCCCAATTTTTTTTCTGGTTACGGCTTTGAGTGAAGTGAATGGTGATTACAAGTTCACATTGTGTTGTGATATCGTGGTTGGATATTAACTTTAGCTAGTTAGATATAAAGAAAATAATATGCATTGGCAGTGTATATACCCCATAGATACTTTGGTATTATACGGAGGCCACTATTTTTAGAGATTTTTTATTGATTACCAAAAATAACTTTGTAATTGGAAAGAACATGCTTTAATTGACTTACTTTCCAAATTGAACATAATTATGATAAGCGGTCTTTGTTTTCTGCTTCCCAGAAGACAGCGATGTTGGTAAGGATTGAGTTGATCGAGTCGCCGCCGCCACTAGCGACTTTACCCGATCGCCACCCTTATTCAGCGCGCTGCGGCGGTTATGTTGAGTTAGGTTATCATAAATATGTTAGTAGGACTTTCCTTGTTTCGTTACAAAACGAACGATAGCAGATGAGTCATACTTTCGCCTTGACAGGTGATGCGAGCGCTCTGATCAACGACGTGACCTTGGCCTATTTCAAGGATATTTGGCGGGCAAAAGAATGACTCATCTGGTATCGTTCGATTCGTAACGAAACCAGGAAAGTACTATTAACATATTTATGATAAACTGACCTAACATAACCGCCGCAGCGCGCTGTATAAGGGTGGCCTTCGTGAAGTACCAAAGTACCAACCCATATTCTTCAGTACGAACTGCTAGTGTAAAGGGGGGGGTATATGGTGTATGCAATCAAATCAGGATGAGGCAATGAATGACCTAGAAGATCTTGTCCCCCCAATCGAAATCTGAAATTACGCCCATGACCACAACTAAAGAACCCAGGAAATGTCTTCCACTTCAGAAATTGGAACCTTTTTTTAATAAATACAGTGAAAGTTTTAGGCCTACCACCTATTTACTGTGGTTATCCAACTACCTGGAATTAAATCAGCTACAAGGGGAAGATGATGACAGCATCCGTGTGCAAATCCCCAGCCCCATCCCGAACGAAATTGCTGAGTAGCACAGATTCTACAGTCGTGTATAAAAACCAGATGAATTTGTAGCCACGTACACGAAAGAGCTTCGGATTTTGATGCTTCATTGCAATTTCTCCTTCTCAAATTGCAAATCCATAGCAATAGATTTACACTTACGTACACAATTTATTCGTGGTCTACGGAGCACAGAAATCTGAGAGAGGCTCCTCCGAGAAGGCACCAGACAGAAGGTGACAAAGGTGAGAAGGTGAAGGTGAAAGGCTTACGAAATAGCTTTAGCCTTGAAAGTTTCTCGGCTAGGAACAATGAAATAATATCACTCCATCTCCTATAAATAAGGTTTCCAAAATGTATAAGAACAGACAAAATTCTAGTAATCCTGAACCAGTAGAGGATTTAAAAGGTAGGCTAATTGTTTCAGATGTGATAAGACAGATCACAAGGCCAACACATGTTTATTAGTACGCAATGTCATTTGTTTTAAATGCAGTGTTAAAGGCCACGCTGCTGCTGTTTGCTTAAAAGCAAGTCAAATATGTAAAAGAAAGGGATTTCAGAAACAGATAACCATCTAATTGTTCTAGAGAAGATGAGGGAAGTCAGTACGGTAAATTTGATGGTATGAATTTGATTGAAGTGATTGAATTCCATTTAGTCTCATCTAGGTTTAATGATTAAATAGCCTACATCTTGAAACCCTTACTTGATGGGGTACCTTGCTCCGTGGAGTACGATACTGGAGCTGCTGTGTTTCCATGTGAATAAATGAATTCAAACGATTTTTTCTAATAAAGATATTATGAAAGCCCCAAACGTAAAGTTAAAAACTCAGCCATGGGCGTAATTTCAGCATTTCGATTGGGGGGGCAAGATCTTCTAGGTCATTGCCTCATCCTGATTTGATTGCATACACCATATACCCCCCCCCCCTTTGCACTAGCAGTTCGTACTGAAGAATATGGGTTAGTACTTTAGTATTACACGCAGGCCACCCTTATACAGCGCGCTGCGGCGGTTATGTTAGGTCATTTTATCACAAAAATATGTTAATAGTACTTTCCTCGTTTCGTTACGAATCGAACTATACCAGATGAGTCATACTTTTGCCCGCCAAATATCCTTGAAATAGGCCAAGGTCAGGTCGTTGATCGGAGCGCTCGCATCACCTGTCAAGGGATTTAGCAGGCGAAAGTATGACTCATCTGCTATCGTTCGTTTCATAACGAAACAAGGAAAGTCCTACTAACATATTTATGATAACCTAACTCAACATAACCGCCGCAGCGCGCTGAATAAGGGTGGCGATCGGGTAAAGTCGCTAGTGGCGACGGCGACTTGATCAACTTGTAACATTTTAGAAAATATAGGACATGCCGACCAAGGGTTGTTTATTGACTAAAACACATTCAAAGGTTTTTTTACACTTATTTATTGCATGCACCATTTTTACCAAGTAATCATTTTTCTCTTTTTTTTACCAAAAGATTTTAATCGTCAAATTAATTGTTAAATGACAAACTAAACGTCTAGCTTGGGGGAAAATTATCATCTGGGTTACACTTGAGCCCTGAAATCAACAAAATCCACTTCCTTGCTTAACAGTCTTACAAAACATTTAACAAAATAGGTGAAATTATTTACTTTTTAATTCCAGAGAAAAATTATAAAAACGAAAATAGCAACTTTTACAATACTTAATTTTTGTTTCATAATTTATTTTATTTTTAATTTACATTCATTTCTTATTTAACATTTAAATTGCAAGCTTCGAAAATTAAAACCAAATTCTACAAAATATTAAATTTACGACAGTTGGCAATATTTATATTCTTGCTGAATAAATAAAATCTTTGACATTACAATTTTTTAAAAACATAAAATCATTGAATTAATTCTTTTATGAAAAAGGCAAGAGAATAAAAATATAAAAAAAGTCAGGAATTAACTTACTACTACAAGAGTAGGCTGCTGCACCCCAGGAACAACTAACTGACTCACTGAACATACAAACTTAAAAAAAAAAGGAGAGGAGGCAGCAGCACGCTTATATAGTCTGGACCTAACTTCTAGAATATTCCTCCACCTATTGCAGCAAGCTGCGCGTCTAAGTGAGATAAGAAGCTCTAGATCTGAATAAACTTGTTCAACTACAGACCTGCACAACATGATTAAATCTGTCTTTTTATTTAAGACCTGTTAAGCGTTAAATCATAAAAATAATAAAATAAAAATATTTAAAACTCAAATTTTAGTTTTTATAAAAAAAAATTTACCACGTTACAAAATTTCCCCCTCTGAAAATAAATTAAAATTTGCAAAAGTTTTAAATATATTTTTTTTATAACCCTAATCTTAATCTAAAAAAATACAGTCTTCATTCTTCATTGTACATTGTCTTCTTTCTTCTCCGCGGATCCTCGAAGACCCAAGGCCGCAGGCAGGAGCTCAGCATCTGTAGATTGCCACCCTCAAGTAGGTGTCACCGTCGTTGTCGTCACGTACCAGGGTCCAGGCGGGCGGCGCGCGGCGATGGCACAGGTCGCTGTCCCATCTCTGGTGTGATCGCTGCTCTAGCCGGCATCAGCAGTCCTCACACGCTGCACCTGACGCCTCCGTAGACCTACTATTTATTTGGGGCCTACGCGAGTTCATTTAAACAGTCTGAAAAATAGTCTTTATATAAAATTCCATTTTCACTGAATATAAAAGTTTACTCTAAACTTGATTTAATTCAAATGTCTTTTCATAAATCTTACTGGACATAATTAAATTTAAAAGTCTCTCATGATATTAAACTGTCATTATTTTTATCCTTAAATTGTATTTAATAACACATAATAGTTTTATTTACAATATTTACAATGTTTATTTACAATGTTTTTGTTACTTGTGTCATTTTTATTTAAAGATCTCATTTAGTTTAAACTTTATGCAGGGTCCCTCTTCATTGTTTTGTATTCTGTTATAATAAATTATATCTTAAAACAAACTTTTGTTTTTAAAAACTCTGCTAGTCTACCAAGCACCATTGATCAGCTGGCTCATTCATTTCTCCAACAAGGAAAAGGAAGTTAATTGTTGTAAACCTGATAACAAACAAATGGCATGCCCCGTCCTGATAACAAAAGATAAGGAAGTTTTGTTAATCTAGTAAAATTCTTGAGTAGGTAGTTTTGTCCTCAGTGCGCGTCATTAAAACCAGTTGTTGTTCGTGTAGGGCCCATAAGTTTTATGAAAAAGAATTCGTCGATGTGGATTCTAAGTCGTTGTCGTATAGTTGAAGTGCGAAATTCCTCCGTGAAGTGTGATTAGTGGTCCATAGTGAAGTGTCTGTGATAGTCCTCTTGAAGTAAATAGTGAAGTGTTCTTGTGTTATTCCAACGAATCAGTGCCATGCGCTTGTATCCTTCTCCACAATTAATTTATTAAGTTTACATTATCTACGTAGCCGAGATAAAATTCCATGTTATTTTTCCTGTAATTTAATTAGGGCTTATTTATTTGTAGGTTTAGGAATATTTTACTGGGTTCTATTCACATTCTGAATATTTTCCTTACTTCCTCAGTTGGGAAATATGTGCCTTTTTTACACTTAAAATGTTTTCAAAGTCTTGCAATAAAACCGTTACCTCATTTAAGAAAAATATAATTCTATAAGGTCCGGAATATCTAAGTGCCATTTTACTTGTAAACTTTTTGGCTTTGTCTGATAAATAGTGAGTTTTCAAAAATACTTTATCTCCGACCTTGAATGGGTGCTCTGACTTCTCAGCAGAATATCTCCCCGACTTAGCATTTTTTAAATATGCTTTTCTTTGAGAGACCTTAACTTTTTCTAATTTTTCATTTATTTCATTTTGGCTTAAATCATTTTCTAAAATACTGTGTAAGTCCCAATAATTTGACAATTCACAATTTGGCTGATGGTTAAACATGACATTAAAAGGACTGTTCCCTAAGGCTTCATTGTACGAGTAATTCAATGAATTCTGGATAAAAGGTAAGGACTTGTCCCAGTTCGTTTGATTGTCATGATTTAACGCCCGCAATATCGACTTAGATGACCTGACATACCGCTCTGCAATGTTGCCGCTTGCTTTGTAAGGCGTTATCTTTAAGTGCGTTATGCCCTTCGAAAACAAATATTGGGTCATTAAATGCGATGTAAAACAACTCGCATTGTCGGTTACCAAATATTTGCATGTGGAAAAATTGTTAAAAACTATTTCATCCAACTTCTTGATTACCGTTGATGTTTTACTGTCTCTGGTCGGTATTAAAAATGTATACTTGCTGAAATGGTCTACATAAATCAAGACGTAAGTGTTCAAAGTCTTAGTAGCTCTAACAAAAGGACCAATAAAATCCACATAACCTCTTTCAAAACATTGCTTGGATGGAGTAGATATTAATTTTCCCTCAAATATTCTCAAGGCAGGTTTACTCATTTTACATAAATCACAGCTGGATACCCTATCTTTAACTTCTCTGAATAAATTCGGCCTGTAAAAACTTTCTCCTATTCTTTGATAAGTTCTATTTACGCCAGGATGACAACCTTGATTGGATGAATGGTAATATTTATAAACCATATCCATTAAATTTTCCGGTAAGTAGATTTTTCCTTTGTCACGGGGATTCTTTTTGTAGATTACAACACCCTTGCTTAACGAAAACTTATCTGAGTTAGTTTTGTTTAAAATACTGTCATAAATTTGTACTATTTCTTTATCTTGTTTTTGATAGTCTTTAATGCTTTTAAATGCCATAGGAAAATCCGTTATTGTATTGACTTGTTTAGATTTAGTTTCTTTATCCTTTAGCAGTTTTGCGTTAACAGTCCTAAACTTTTTTGATAATTTCTTTGGGTCCAAAATTTTATTTTGCTCGTAAACTATTTCCACACTGTGTTTGTCACTAAGTTCCCCAAAAACTCTTGAGAGTGCATCCGCGACGGGATTTCCGTTCGACTTAACGTGTTCCACTGTAAACGGCAAACTTAATATTTTCTGAGCCCATCTAGCTAATTTACTTCCCAATTTGTGACTGTTAGATAAAACAAAATACAAAGCTGAGTTGTCGGTTATTAAATGAAAAGGTTGGACTTCCAAATAATTGTAAAACTTTTGGATACTCAAAACAACAGAATAAGCCTCCTTTTCGTACGTTGACCAAGCCATTTCCGCATTAGATAGTTTTTTAGAGAAGTACGCAATAGGACATAAATCTCCTGCTTCATTCTTTTGTAGTAATGTCGAACCTATGGCGATTGAACTTGCGTCTGTCATTAAGTAAAATTTGTCATTAAAATTTGCTATCTGTAAGACGGGAGGGTTAGAAATTGCATCTTTGAGAGTCTGGTAACTATTTTCACAATCTTCCGTCCAAATAAATTTAGCATTTTTCTTTCTTAAGTTATTTAACGGGCTTGCAATATCAGCGTAGTTCTTGATATATTTAGAAAAGAATTGAGTCATTCCAATAAAGGTGTGCACTTGTTTCACATTGACAGGTCTAGGATAATTCCTAATTGCAGTAGTCCTGTCCGGATCGATTGTTACACTATTTTTGCTTATTAGATTCCCCAGAAAACTAATTTCCTTGTAAAAGAATTTCACCTTGGAGGGATTTACTGTTAGGTTATTTTCAGAAAGGCGTTTTATTACTTCTTCCAGATTAGCTTTATGTTGCTCTTTCGTTTTAGAAAATATTATTATATCGTCCACAAAATTAAGCATGTATTTAAACTTTATGTCGTGAAATATTTTCTCTAAATATCCGCTTAAAACTCCAGAACCCAGGTGCAAACCATACGGAACCCTTTTAAAGCAATATTGGCTGTAAGGTGTCGTAAAACTAGTTATATGTTTACATTCCTCCGAAATCGGTAGCTGATAAAAACTGTTACATAAATCCAGGACTGTAAAGTATTCACAATCTTGCATATAATGTACACTATCATGTAATTCCCCAATAGGTTGGTTGTTTCTGATTATCTTTTGGTTTAATTTTGTATAATTGACAACCAGCCTATATTTATCAGTTCCTGGTTTACTGACGAGGAAGCTCGAACTGCTATAGGGACTCATGCACTCCTCAATCACACCTTGTTTTAGTAAATCATCCGTTATTTCTCTCATTATTTTAAGTTTAGGAGGGGAGAGAGGGTAAACCTTTTGTCTGACAGGTTCCTTATCAATTAGTTCGATTTTAACTTCATGGTTTAGTGCTTTGCCTATTTTATTTGTAAACACATTAAAATGCCGGTTGACTAACTGCTTTATATAATTTTTCATATCCGGACATCCGACTTTAAGTTCATTTTCTTGCATGCTATTTATTTCCGAAGTGTTTATTTTCTCAATGGAACAGAATTTAACTTTAACATTCTTCTTAAATGGAAAATGACAAACATTATTAGCTAAGTCAAAAATCATTCTTGTTTCTTTAATAAAGTTACTCCCAAGAATTACGTTGTAGGCCAGGTTATCAATAATAGCAAACTTGACATACCAGGAGAGATTAGAGATTTTTATCTTAGCAACACATTCCCCGAGAGCTGTCATTATATTTTGGTTAGCTGTGAAACATTCTGCTTTTAAATTATTTTCGCTCCTTATAAGCTTACTCTCTTTTAGTATGTTATACATATTTAATGATATTGCGTTTATAGAACTGCCCGAATCTAGAAGTGCATTATAACTCAAAAAATTTGAAAATTTAATAGTAATCTTGGGTAAGCTGCAAACCACATTTGCATCTTCCTTGTGAAACTGTTTGGTCTTGATTTGGTTTATTTTCCTATTAAATTTCCACATTTCCTTTTTAAACTGTTGTTTTTCTTTTTTACTTGTCTTTATTTTAGCTCTAGGTATTATGGGTTTATCTTGCTTATGGGGACCACTTTTATTACCTTTTTTGTTTAGTTTATGTGGGGAGACAAACCTGCCCCATTTGGCCTCTCCCCTTACTCGTTTAAAGCTCCAGGTGGATTGACTTGATTTCTGGAATATTTTGAATTATTATATTGTTTTGGTTTAAAGCAATTCCTTGCTATGTGCCCTATTTTGTTGCAATTGTAGCATTTAACCGGGGAATCTGTTTTGGAGACATTATTTACAAAATTATTTCTTCTTGGATTTTGGATAGGTTTGTTTAAATGGTTTGCTACTTTACTCCTACTTAGGGCGTTGTTTCTTTCCCAGTTAGCATATCCTACATTTTGGCTTTGGATGCACAATTGGTTTAGATCAGCAAATGTTTGTGGAAGTTGCATGAATACTAGTCTACTACGCTCCTCTTGATTCATGTTCATGCATATTAACTGGACTAGTTCAAATTCAGAATAATTGCAACATAAAAGTTTAGAGTTCTCTTTGACCATACAAACATAGGCGTGTAAAGGCTCATTTGGATGTTGAGGCCTGGTAACCAGATCCCTTTTCAAAGCTTCTCTTAAACCCAGGGGAACAAAACAATTTAAGACTTCTTTATGAAAGAACTCTAAATTTTTGTGGGTTGATTTGCACTCTAAAACTTTATTGAGCAGGGGGCCGTAACTGTATTGTTGACACATTTCTAAAATGTGTATATTGGTCATGTTTGTTTCAGATTTTAATTTTAGGATGACCCGTAAAAACTTTAATAAAGGGTCAATTTTAAGTCCATCACAAACTTGTAAATTTTCAAAATATTTCAAAATTGGGTTTGGGAGTTTAGAGAAAAGATTACTCTCCGATGACTTAGATGAACTGCATGTCATTTCTGGAACCGGTCCTACAACCTCAGAAGTCATTGTGTTTAGCATTTCAAGGTCAGGATTACTGATATTCTTTTCTATTGTTTTAGCCGGGGAAACAGATTTATTTTTACTTGCATCACTTACTTCTAAATTTTCAAAGACATCATCTAAGTTTTCTTCCTCAATGTTACTTTCGCTTAGCTTGCGCAATACTACGTCCTTAACATTAGTGTCAAGGATAAATTTAATGCTTTAAGTTCATTTTCATACTTCTCGATCGATTTTTGCGCTTCCTCTGGCAATTTAAATTTATTGAAGTTAGATATCCTTAAATTTAGATGCTCACTTTTTGCTTCAAATCTCAACACATCAATAGGTCTACTACCTTCATTTAGATCTTCTAGTTTACCACTTAATACTTTTAAACTTGTGTCGATATAATCTAGCTCATCTTGCAACGCTATTTTGTTAGTTAAATGTCTTACATCTCTTTCTACCTGACTACGAATTAACTGTCTCAACTTTTTTCTTAAGACAGAACTAGTACTTTTGTTACCTGGCTCAAAATTTCTTAATTTTAACTCATATTCTAATTCACTTTTAGACAGCAAGTCGATTTTAGATCCCATCTTGTATTTTTTTATTTATTGAAAATGTACAACTCTTGGTTAATCTGGCATGTGAGATTTTGGTGCAAAATATTTCTAAAAGATACCAACTAAGCAAATGCAAAGTTTAAGCAGAGTTGCGCATTTATTTTTATGTAACATTTTAGAAAATATAGGACATGCCGACCAAGGGTTGTTTATTGACTAAAACACATTCAAAGGTTTTTTTACACTTATTTATTGCATGCACCATTTTTACCAAGTAATCATTTTTCTCTTTTTTTTACCAAAAGATTTTAATCGTCAAATTAATTGTTAAATGACAAACTAAACGTCTAGCTTGGGGGAAAATTATCATCTGGGTTACACTTGAGCCCTGAAATCAACAAAATCCACTTCCTTGCTTAACAGTCTTACAAAACATTTAACAAAATAGGTGAAATTATTTACTTTTTAATTCCAGAGAAAAATTATAAAAACGAAAATAGCAACTTTTACAATACTTAATTTTTGTTTCATAATTTATTTTATTTTTAATTTACATTCATTTCTTATTTAACATTTAAATTGCAAGCTTCGAAAATTAAAACCAAATTCTACAAAATATTAAATTTACGACAGTTGGCAATATTTATATTCTTGCTGAATAAATAAAATCTTTGACATTACAATTTTTTAAAAACATAAAATCATTGAATTAATTCTTTTATGAAAAAGGCAAGAGAATAAAAATATAAAAAAAGTCAGGAATTAACTTACTACTACAAGAGTAGGCTGCTGCACCCCAGGAACAACTAACTGACTCACTGAACATACAAACTTAAAAAAAAAGGAGAGGAGGCAGCAGCACGCTTATATAGTCTGGACCTAACTTCTAGAATATTCCTCCACCTATTGCAGCAAGCTGCGCGTCTAAGTGAGATAAGAAGCTCTAGATCTGAATAAACTTGTTCAACTACAGACCTGCACAACATGATTAAATCTGTCTTTTTATTTAAGACCTGTTAAGCGTTAAATCATAAAAATAATAAAATAAAAATATTTAAAACTCAAATTTTAGTTTTTATAAAAAAAAATTTACCACGTTACAAACTCAATCCTCACCAACATCGCTGTCTTCTGGGAAGCAGAAAACAAAGACCGCTTATCATAATTATGTCCAATTTGGAAAGTAAGTCAATTAAAGCAAGTTCTTTCCAATTACAAAGTCATTTTTGGTAATCAATAAAGAAATCTCTAAAAATAGTGGCCTCCGTATAATACCAAAGTATCTATGGGGTATATACACTGCCAATGCATATTATTTTCTTCATATCTAACTAGCTAAAGTTAATATCCAACCACGATATCACAACACAATGTGAACTTGTAATTACCATTCACTTCACTTAAAACCGTAGCCAGAAAAAAAAATTTGGGGGGTTTGGGCTCCACGGTTACAGGAAGTGAAAAAAATAACTTTCTAACCTTTCTTTTAAGTGCAATTTCAACATTGGCTTTGACCTTAACTTCAGTCAGTAATTGTACTATTTATTTGTAAAACTGCCTCACTGCAATCAAAGCAGGCACACCGTGCTTCATACGACTGGCGACTGACTGTTGCTATACTCTTATCTAACGTCCAGTGTTGCATTACACAGGATTTGGCATTTATTATTTACCCGCCAACTCCATTGATAATCCTCACTTTTACCCGGTTTTTCGGCACTAATCCCTGCAAAATCCCCCCCAAGGACCAAAATCCGGGTAGTTAGCCGAAAAACCACCTAAGACTTTAAATTAAAAACACCAAATACCGGACTTTTTCTCACCGTACATGGACATTGAATATTTGCAAAGCAAATCACAATTCGAAAATCCCCGGCTTTACCCGTTGTTTTATGTATTTAGGATGCCGAGTAAATCCCCGCAGCTCAAGTCTAAAATCCCCGATTTTACTAGATTTTTCTTAATCATGTTAATTAACATGGCCATAAAAAAACCCACTAACCGGGCTATTACCCAGTTTCTGGTTACACTGCAACGAAATAACCAATACAACCAAACCAAATGCATATCACCAACTTTCGTTTGAAAAATAAAATATCTAGAGTTCCAAAAAATCCTTGTACCTCGATCGTCAAAAATCCCCGATTTCACCCATTGTTTAATATCCAGGTTGATGAGTATATTTCCTCAACCCAAGTCTTAAATCCCCGGTTATACCCGTTTTTTCTTAACCACTGCCAAAACTCCGCACGGCCTCTAAAATACCCGAAAACCGGGTAAATACCCGGTTTTGGTAACATTGCTAACAGCTGTGTCAGACCGGGGCCACAGACCCTGTCTGACACTATGTCTTCTGGGCCCGATATCAGACAGGGTTGCCAGTCCAGTCGACCCATTGTCAACCGCCCTTCAAAATAACTTAACACATGGATTGACTTGAAGATTCAATGGATGGTTTACATAACAAACTTGAATATATGACGAGTTCAGTGATGGTAATCCTGATGAAATGGTTAGATAAATAAACAGTACTTTGAATTGTTGCGTATGGTTATGATAGTTTTTTTTGTAATTTTCCCTTATTCGCTGGTTCAAAATTCCTCACAAAACCTATATCCCGCCCAAAAAATCATGCCCCCCCAAAAATTTTGATGACGCAAATTGCGCCATGCCCCCCCTTCTGGGCACCCCTGGTGAACAGTGTCTTATGACAGGCAACTAACTTACACTGGCTCTGAGCAGCACTACAGAGTTTAGAGGTTGGCCATCGTGGAGCATTAGTTCATTGGTGGATGTGTCATTTGGCGTGGGAGTGGGTTCTCGTCGACCGGCACGCCATAGTGGATAGCAAGTATGTCTGTATTCGTTCGCTAAACGTATCCTACCAAATTTGAAATCGGACTTCAAACAAAACTACACGCCACCAGCGTACTTTTATGGCATATCGAAGAGACTCATATTAATGATTCTAAAAACTAAAAACATGATTCTAGTCACTTTTCATTATTTATACCTAAAAATTAATTTTAATTTTCAAATTTTTGGGGGGGCAACTGCCCCCCTTTGCCCCCCCCCCGAATTACGCCTATGAACTCAGCCTATACGGGTAAATCGATTAAGCTATGTGGGATGAGTGAAGTACACACATTCAATTAGGAGGGAAGGAAATCAAAGGTCGGCGTTTTGTTGTACACAACAATTTCACAGATATTTTTGGAAGCGAATGGATACGTACCTTCAATATTTGTACACACGATATAAATCAGATTGAAAATTGCTGTTACCAGCAGAACCTTGTATTGAAGGCAACTGCAGAACAAGCTTTACATTCGAAATATGAGTCACTGTTTACAAATGATGTAGGGTAGAAGTTGTACCTGACATGAAGATAAAACTTCCGGATTACAGTTTGACTCTGTCGCTCCAAGATCTAAAATTGAAGACGAACTGCAGTTAGATACTTGAAAAGAAAGGTAGGCTTTCTAAGGTTGTCAGTACAGTTTGGGGAACACCCATTGTACCAATAATTTTGAAAGGAGATGGTACTGTAAGAATTTGTGCTGATTAAAAGGTCAGTGAGTAGTTAATGCTGATTATTTGTCCAGATTTCCAATGAATAACACCTGTGAAGAATCACAACTCGGCTTGGCATCTGATAAGTGCCTTTTGCAAGTGCAACTTAGTTCACCACCAGTTTCAATCACCCAAGTGAGAAAAGAAACACTGAAAGATCCTGAATTGGCATCAGCTTGTGACACATGACAGACATCCTCTTACATTACAAAACTGGATCAGTGCAAGGGATTAGAACGATCCCTATACGTCTCTACAGATATAGAGGAATACGCAAACTCATGTAAACCATGTGTGCTAATTAATAATGATTCCCCAAAATATTACAAACTGAGTGAAACCTTAAAACTACCTTGACAGCAAGTCCATAAAGATCCATCGATGTAAATAAATACAACTGCATAGCGCGCTCCCCGTAAGGATAGTGGCTAGTGTTGTGATTTCCGAGTCAACACAGCTGAGCGTTGGGTTGCAGCCAGGCCGAATTGAAGGGGCATTGGGGGAAAAAGCTTGAATCTATGTTGTTAACCGTATTGAAACTGCACGGATTTGGGAGCGGTTTTACGGATAAAAGCTTGCTATAATAGATGTATTGCTATAACTATTAAGTAATTACAATTAATATTTAACTAGACGGTCAGTATAAGTTGGCCGGCAAAAGATCTGTTCCCCCATCGCCCCTACAAAATTTAAATGCAATCACTGTCGGCAGCTCGCGTTGCGGGGCCTGAGTTACCAATCCAGTGTATTTATTTACATTGATGTAAAGATCAAGCTGGCCCTTACAAGTGGACGTATTTCTTTATAGTAGTGGTCATATACACTAATTGGCTAAAAATGCAAGAAACCATAGAGGTATAACCTACTGCAATAAAAATGTTGAAGGAATTGTTTGTCTACTTTAGAATTTCAAGGGTACAATTATTTACAACGGACCTGCGTTCATTTCAAGTGATTTCAAAACATTTATGGACGCTCATGGCATGTCACAAACTCATGACACTTTATCACCCTGCGTCTAACGGATAAGCAAAACTCTATGTCCAAACACTGAAAAAGAAATTAAATGCGATGCCCAAAAAATCTGGCATCGCATGTATGTAGGTTTGGGACCTACATACAAACCTCTGTAGATTTCTTTTACAAAACAGAATGGTCATCTACATTAGTACCAGCTGAATGATGTTTAAGGGAAATATACGAACAAGGTTGGATCTTTTAAAAGAAAATAATTATTCTATCGAGAAATAATAATTTAAGACAATTTGATAATGGAGAAATCGTACAGATTCATGATTACAGAAGTGGACAAAAGAGGAAGAGGTCTAGAACAATGAGTGAGGTGAATAAAAAGTAGTAGCCTACTTGCTAGAACTAGGCTTTTTTCGAGTATTTACTAGGTTTTTGGTGAATAAAAATGCTAGTTCGTACTAGCCCCCTAGTACATATACATCGCCTTGGAGGTGAATAAAACGCTAGTTTGTACTACCTTAGTACGTACTACATCTTTTAAGGAAACCTAGTATGTACTAGGCTTGTCCGAATAAAAAGTGATTCATGTAGTAAGTACTTCACTTTTTCCTAGTCTGCTCGAAATCATGCGTAACTTTTGTCAGTTGCGAAGATGGCGATGTTCTTTCTAGTTCGTATCAGGAGAACATACCTCAAACGAAAAAAATATAGGCAACTGTAATTAACTGCTAAGGTTTGATGATGAGAACGTTGATTTTAGCGAATTTCCCCCATAGGGAAGAAGCTATTACCGTAGGTCTCATGGTAAGACCTAAGCTCGGGACCACTATAACTTTTCGTTTTGGGGCCCCCAGAAGCAAAAAACACTATTCGTTCGAATTTGTATATATATATCTATATATATATATATATATACATATATATGTGTCTGTAAGCATGATAGCGGCCACAAAAATGATCCGATCTTTATGAAATTTGGTACGGACATGTAAAGTGGTAATCAATTGGACGAGTTCGTGAACCAGCCCGATCGGACCACCAGAAGGGGGGGTAAAGGGGGATAAACCCCCCCAAAAATGGGTTTTTTGAGTTTTTTACATAGAAAAATAAAATTTATCAAATTTTTGTTGGCAAAATTGAATTCAGCTCAAAAAAACAAATAATTTAGTATTTTGAATCACTGTTCTATGTCCTTTGGTTACCGAGATATTGAAAGTGGTAAACACAGTACGTTGTCCCAATGTTAACCTTATGGGAAATAAGTAAAATTCTATATCTCGCTTATTTCTCAACATATCTCAATAAAACTTGGTAAATGGCCTCTTCTAGTTCAGATCTACTAAATATTGAATTAAAACCACCCAGTTTTAATATACCTGTAGCAGCACACCTGCATACTCATTCCCCATGTTATTCTTATGGAGCTTACAAAAACATGTCAAATCTCGCTATGTTGGATTGAAATATGTTGTTTTGCATGTGAAATTCGCTGAGTATGCAGGTCTGCTGCAACGGGGGTATTTTTTACTAACCAGAAAATCTTATGAAGTTGTAATGACAACCTAATGAACATCGACAATGAAAAAAGGTCAGGCATTTCATGTACCTATGTTTCATGTAGGTATGTATTTTTTATACATACCTACATTTTTTTTCTCCGGCACTAAAAGGGTTAAAATAAAATTGGAAAAAATACATCAACTCAGCGTCTAGAAATTTTCGGGAAAATGGAATCCCCGATTTTCGGGTGAGATATAAATTAGCTTCAAGAAACTTTAGGGACGGGATCGTTTTAGCGATCGCAACTAATGTGTAGCTTCACGAAACTTGCAAAAAATATCGCGCGTATTAGCCTATCGCGAATAAAAACGGCAAACGTAGTTTTGCAAAACTCGCGATCGGCCGCGATAACGATCGCAAGTATTTGTTAGTCGCGGGTGAACGGCTAAGAAAACTTTGTGGAATTTGTAAACGGCCGCGAAATACGATAGCGCGTATCAGCCGATCGCGGATAAATGACTGATGTAGCTTTGCGGAACTCGCGATCGGCCGTGAAAAACGATCGCGAGTATTTGCCGATCGCTGATGAAAGGCAAATGTAAAGGTAGTTAAATCGTGGCAACGAACAAGAATGGTTGAAGAGAGGTAGAAAGGATTATGTTTTTTATACATACATACATTGTGATATTGAGGTGAATGTCGATAATATAATTGAGCGTTATGCTAAGGGAGGAAAACTAGAAAAAGAAGACTCGACTTAGGACTTATTGTTTTTCTTTTAATTTAAGTTTTCTGAAGAAAGTATTGTAAATAATAAATTTAAGGCAATTTAAATTTAAACAAGTATTTTTTCTTTCCCTAATTACCTAAACAAGTATACTGTAATAAATTAATCCAATAAAAAACTGTTTTTTTAAATTGAAAATTGAGTACGTTTTTGTCTCTAGATTGCCTAAAAACATGAGTTTTCAGTTCAAATTTTCACCAATTTTCCAGGGAAGGGCCCCCGACCCCCCAAAATGTCACCCTCGAAATCATGCTTGCCCCCCCCCCCCCCGAACTCATGCTCTGGATCCGCCATTGACGAAAGGGAGTCACCTAGGTCACGTCTTGGATCCGGTGTCAGGCTACATGGTGAAATGGCCATTAGAATTTGCTCTATTCGCCATCCACTAATAATTACAGGAAATATTTGATAGTTTGACATTCAATACTCTGACAGTTGATACTTCATCACTTTATATTATTCTTCTACAAGGGCTTGCCCAAAACATTTTTGCAACTAATAATTAATTAAAGGTCACAAAATTTGAAAATTATTATATATAACGTTCAAGTTCACAAAGTAGCAGTGCATAAAGTAACTATTTAACCTTCGAGGAGGCGCTGATGTTTTTTATCGGGAGAGGTCGCTTGCAGGGGTTACTCCGTATTGTTTAAATAACATTTTAAATGTAGTTTATAATCAAAGTTCAATGTCAAAAGCTAATTTAACATTCTCTTAAAATACATTAAAAATATTAAGGTTAAATATTTAATTTTTTACGAAATATATTGTTTACAAGCTTATTTTGTAATTTATAGATAAACCTGTTAAGTTATTCTGAATTTATCATGGGAGAGGATGCATGCAGAGATGTGTTCCGCACACAAATTATGTGAGCGGGCGCTTGCATTATATTTCATGGCAGTAAAGAAACTCATTCTACTTACACACAAATACATTTATTACGAGACAAACTTAAAAAATTCAAAACTAGATTGGCTTGTTGGTTAAATGTATAAAATGTAATCTAATTATTGGTAATTCAAGTCGTAAAATTTTAACAAGGCATATATTAAAAAAATGTATTTGGCCAAATAAAATCTCTAGCCTACATGGTTGTAGGCCTACTTCTTCAGTTAAGTACTTCTTTTTCAGCACTATCCAGCAATTTACAAAGTCTTTCTTCTTCCAAACGATGAATTATAATTACCCTAAACTATAAATATAATTGTAACTTGAAAGGGCGCACGAGGACTGAACTAAGCACAAACAACTTGAGATATAGGGCGCACGAGGAGAATACATTCACACTCTGACCACACATGACTAAAACCAAGGTAAGACTGACGATAATAATAATAATATTAATAATAATTATTGCAATAATCTTTATTTTTCTTCAAAGATTAGTCAATGTAATAAATAAATGATGAAGAAATTTAGTTTCTAAATGTTACAAAATCAAGAAATTAGTTCAAAATAATTTTTTTAGGGCCTAAATATAAAAATGAAGAAAAATAACTGGCCTACACACCGAAGAGAAGGGCGAGTCTTTTGTTTAAGGGTGGGAGTCTAAGATTTGTCTATGTAATAGTGCAGTATCACCATAAAAAAACTCAAAGAAGCAGTCAATACTTAAGGGGAAAAATGCAGCCTGATATGAAATAAACTTGTGTATCAAGACATAGTGAGAAAAAATGGCTTTTAAAACAAACATAAAAGCCCCAAAGCAGAAGGTTTTCAACCTTTCTGCAACGGGGTTTGAAAAAGCCAACATTTTTCTGCAGCCTGATGCGGTTCAAGCTGTGTGTAATATGGGTCGCGAGTGTGACAATTTAAAATACCCCCGTTGCAGCAGACCTGCATACTCAGCGAATTTCAAATGCAAAACAACATATGTTAATCCAACATAGCGAGATTTGACATGTTTTTTGTAAGCTCCATAAGAATAACATGGGGAATGAGTATGCAGGTTTGTTGCTACAGGGATGTTTAAACTGGTTGGTTTTAATTCAATATTTAGTAGATCTGAACTAGAAGAAGCCATTTACCAAGTTTTATCAAGATATGTTGAGAAATAAGCGAGATATAGAATTTTACTTATTTCCCATAAGGTTAACATTGAGACAACGTACTGTGTTTACCACTTTCAATATCTCGGTAACCAATGGGCATAGAGTAGTGATTCAAAATACTAAATTGTTTGTTTTTTTGAGCTGAATTCAATAGTGCCAACAAAAATTTGATAAATTTCATTTTTCTATGTTAAAAATTTAAAAAACCCATTTTTGGGGGTTTACCCTCCCTTTACCACCCCTTCCAATGGTCCGATCGGGCTGGTTCACGAACTAGTCCAAGTGATTACCACTTTACACGTCTGTACCAAATTTCATTAAGATCGGACCATATATATGGCCGCTATCGTGTTAACATACATATATATATAGATATAGATATAGATATAGAGATATCTTTATATTAATAGACAAGCATTTTTTCCATAAGGTTTTTGTACTCCTTTTTTCTCAGCCTGTGTGCAACGTAGCAAAAATCTAAGCACACCGATAGAATTGTATTTTCCTGTATATGTGCAGAATCCCATTGAAATTTATATTAGTCTTTTAGAAATGTAGAAGATTCAATTTAAAATTTCAAAAAAATTAACATTAGCCTTATAAGTTGCTGTTTTGGTGATATTTTAACAACAAATGAAGGGGTCCCCCGTAAAACGTTCTAAGCACCAAAATTTCAAAATCGGAGATATTCAGTGAAAAAGGTTCTCCAGGACATGAGCTACACCGTGGTATATTTTGTTTTGAAGATATTTGAGATGGTAGCCCTGATTTTGTCTGTCAAAGTTTGCTTGCTTCGCGAGACTGCACGGACTTTCTGGGTAATAACGTTCTATTCGCCGAAAGATGGAATCCCCGCCAGTCGTTGCGCTGTCACCCAAGGACCAAAATCGCGTAAATAAAAATAAAAGACGTGAAGAAAATATTGGAAAGTGGAAGGATAAGGCCAGGATTGAATATAGAAAAGTTGGTTTAAAGGCAGGTAACTAGTCAAAATAGGCAAGAAATATACAAGTCAGACGTAATATAAAACAAATCCCTAAAGTACTAAGTATGAAAAAAATAACACTTATAATACAAAAAATAAAACTGGCTTTTTGTGTATGTTTTGTCCGTGTAGTGAGCATCAACTCAAAAATTCATCCACCGCATAAAAATTGTGTTCTTTTAGGTAATCACCCAGCATTGACTTGAACTTTTTGGTGGAAATTTCTTTTTTGAAGTGGTTGGGTAGCTTGTTAAATAGCTTCTTGCCCATGTAATAGGGTGATTTTTCAAAGGAAGCTGTTTTGTGAGCAGGTAAAAACATGTCATGTCTGTGTCGGGTCGGATAAACATTCTGGATTCTGTTGGGGAAAACTGAAGGGTTGTTTTTGACAAAGATCAGTAGTTGTTGAATGTAAATACCTGGTAGTGGAAGGATACCAAGTCTAAAGAACAGTGGTTTACAGGATGATCTATGACTTTTCCCAGCTATCAAGCGGACAAAACTCTGTTACTGTGAGAAGATAAACCCCAGAATATTATTCCGAATATGAGATGTGAATAAACATATGAGTAGTAGACTGTCAACAAGGTATCAAGGTTTACTACCTTAGAAAGTGTTAGGATGACATAATAGGCATTTGACAGTTTCTTTAGGAGAAGGCTGATGTGTGAACTCCACGTTACAGTGTTCTCGATTTGTAGACCCAAGAATCGACCTGTAGAGGAGACATTCAGGAACTCAGTGAGATGTCCCTCATCTACCCTCTGACCTCTTGGATAGTTAGAGTGGAAGTTTAAGGCAAAGGTTTTTTCTTCATTTAGTCGAAGACCATTTGTGGAAAACCATGATTTGAGCTTATCGATATCCGATTGAAGGTGAATGGAAAGAATTTGTTTGTCTGGATTTCGTATTAAAAGTGTCGTATCGTCCGCATATGAAATCAATGATGAATGAGATACGTTTCTAGAAAGATCATTGATATAAATCAGGAATAGAAGTGGACCCATGATGGATCCTTGCGGAACGCCATCCTTAATGTTCACAAAGCTACCAGAAGTGAAGTTACTCAACACTACTTTTTGCTTCCTTGAAGACAAATACGATGTTATCCAATTTTTCACCACTCCATTAATTCCATAATGGGATAACTTTGACAGAAGTAGATTGTGGTTCACACAATCGAATGCTTTGGACAGGTCACAGAATACTCCAGCCGCACTCTGCGACCCGTCCACAGCAGATGATACTTCATTCATAAACTGGAAGAGTGCAGATTGAAGGGTTTTCCCTTTCCGAAAGCCAAACTGAAGATCATAAAGCAGCTCATTAGTTTCCAAGTATGATGATAGCTGGTTGAGAGCAGCCTTTTCAAACACTTTCGAAAATGCAGGAAGTATAGATATGGGCCTATAATTTCCAACTTTTCTTGAATCTCCCTTCTTGAAAATAGGTGTGACATGTGAGTGTTTCAAAAGGTCTGGGAATGTACCAGTTTGAAAAGAAATATTGACTAAGTGAGTGAGAGGATTTGCTATTGATTTTGAACACTTCTTTAAGAGTGAAGGAGGAATACCATCCCATCCACAGGCATTTGATGGTTTAAGGTTTGATATTATACTTTTGACATCATCCACGAGAATAGGATCAAAGTGAGATAGAATGCTTGTGCAATTTATATCACCCATTTTAAGAAGAGTGTTTTGAATATCTGGAGAGGCTCCTAATTGTTGGCATACACTTCCAAAAGACAAATTAAACAGAGCTGAGATTTGCAAAGGCTCAATGGTCAAGGTTCAATGGTCTCACCGGAACTTTCTAGTACGATTGATGGTGCAGATTTGAATTTCCCCGTCTCACGCTTAACAATGTCCCAGGCAGTTTTTTGTTTGTTTTTGGATTTATGAAGAAGACTGCTGTTGAACATCGATTTTGCAGCTATGACACATTTTTTGAAAATGGCTTCATATCGACTAACATAAGCCAAGAAAGCTGGATCAGTAGAGGTTTTTGCCTGTTTGTGAAGTTCCCTTTTGTGTGCACTTGATACACGGATGCCTTGGGTAACCCAAGATTTATTAGGTCCGGTTGAGTTTTTCTTTGTGACTAGAGGGAAGGAAATGTCAAAATGATACTGGAATGTATTCAGGAAATTTTTATATAATGTATTTGCATCCTGACAGTTAATAAACACGTTAGACCAAGATTCTGTTTCCAGTGAACATATAAAGTTTTCTGTGTTTTTTTTGTTGAAAATGCGTGTTTTTACTTTTGTTTTATTTTTCAAGTCATGTGTCTTTTTGTCGCAATTTATTTGTAGTTCTACATACTGTGCAGTGTGGTCAGACAAACCTGTTTCAAATACAAAAGATTTTGTAAGATTGGCATCTTTGTTGGTAACTATATTGTCTATACAGGTTTGAGACGCTTTTCCTATTAATGTTGGGGTATCAATGTGACAGTGTAAGTTGTACGAGTTTAATATGTTCAGAAATTCCTCTGATTTGATATCTTGTTTTATCAGGTCAATATTAAAGTCGCCACATATAATTACCATTTGTTTAGGAAATCTTAATCTAACAAATTTTAACATTGTGTCCAATTGGTGAAAAAACAAATGCAATTTAGCTTTGTCATTACAAGAAGGGCGGTACACACATATCACAATGGCACTCTGAGCCAACTCAACCTGAACAGCACAGCACTCAAAGACTTCAGGGGTATTGAAACTAGATATTTCTTTGATTTCACTAAAAGGAATTGATTGACGTAGCAAAAGGCAAACACCCCCTCTTTGCCGATCTGGTCTTATATAATACGATGCTAAGTTGTATCCGCCAAAATTGTCAAGCAAAAAAGAGTTGCCTTCTTTTAGCCAGTGCTCACTAAAACTTAGTATGTGTGGCACTATCTGTAATTGGTCGAAAAGCATATTTAGTTCATCAATTTTCAAACTGTTTAATCCTTCAATGTTACAATGAAATATTCCAATGGTGTTTATGGATTGAGGTGATCGCCCTGCCACGTCACTCAATTTGCCCCTATCACTCAGGTCGTCACAATTGGGATTTCCTTGCCTCTGTCTAAAAAACTTCCAGCTGGTGATGTTATAAATAGGGTGTTAAAAGATTATACATAATTATAAGTTCTAACCTTGAAAAAACCGTAAATTTTATAATTCAACTTTCAACCCTTGATTACTCAAAACTAGGTTTTTGTCGTTTAGAACGTTTTATGGGGGACCCCTTCAAACGTACTAAGTTAGCATCATAGCTAAGTTAGCATCATAGCCGTTGTAGCTGTAAACGGCGCTGTAGCTTAGTTGGTAGCGTTCTTAGTTCTCACTCAGCCGGCCCGGGTTCAACTCCCGGCCGCGGCTCTAAGCAATTTTCATACGGAAGCGCTGTGACGAACAGTGGTACCTTCGTCAAGAAGACCTCAAGGTTCGTTAAGGACCTTGGGATTTGATGGAGAGTGAAGCCCTGTTGACTGAGGGTGCACAATAAGCTAGTTCTGCTGCGTTGCAACACCATGGCCAAGTGAAGCCATGGCCCTCTTTTACAAAAAAAAAAAAAAAAATGTAGCTGTTATCACATGCTATTTTTTGTAGAGTAAAGATTTGATGTAGAAACATTAAGCCACAGTTAATTGGGGCATGGAGTGAAAATATAGAATTTGATTGAAGAGAAGATCAGGGATATCATACTCAAATGTGTTCCATTTTACATATATACCCGTATGGAAAAATAAAGTTTACTTGCTTGAATAAGATTAAGAGATAAACATTTTCTGATAAAAAGGGAAGAAAAAAGTACATTAAGTTAAGTTTCTACCATCCAATGTACTAACTGAAATGCAACCGGCAGGGCCGGCGACGGGGGGGCAAATGCACAGGGGCCTGGACTCACAGGGGGCCCGGATCCACGCGAGATTAGTAAATACCCCCGTTGCAGCACACCTGCATACTCAGCAAATTTCAAATGCAAAACAACATATTTCAATCCAACATAGCGAGATTTGACATGTTTTGTAACCTCCATAAGAATAACATGGGGAATGAGTAAGCAGGTTTGCTGCTACGGGTATATTAAAACTGGGTAGTTTTAATTCAATATTTAGTAGGTCTGAACTAGAAGAAGCCATTTACCAAGTTTTATCAAGATATGTTGAGAAATAAGCGAGATATAGAATTTTACTTATTTCCCATAAGGTTAACATTGGGACAACTTACTGTGTTTACCACTTTCAATATCTCGGTAACTAATGGACATAGAGCAGTGATTCAACATACTAAATTGTTTGTTTTTTGAGCTGAATTCAATGGTGCCAACAAAAATTGGATTATTTTAATTTTTCTATGTAAAAAACTCAAGAAACCCATTTTTGGGGGGGTTTACCCCCTTTACCCCCCCTTCTGGTAGTCCCATTGGGCTGGATTACGAACTCGTCCGAATAATTACTACTTTACACATCCATGCCAAATTTCATTAAGATTGGACCATTTTTACGCGAGTTATCGTGCTTAAAGACACATATATATATATATATATATATACATATATATATATATATATTTATGAAAATTAACAAATCGTGGTTTTTGCTTCTGGGGGCCCCAAAACGAAAAGTTATCATGGTCTCGGGCTTAAGTCTTACCATGAGTACTTCGGTAACAGCTTCTTCCCTATAGGGGAAATTCGCTAAAATGGGGCCCAGAATCGAGATGAGTAAAAAAGGCGGGTTTCTCAATTGCACAGGGGCCCGAAAATCCTGTCACCGGGCTTGGCAACCGGAGTATCAATGGACACATTATATTCAAATTTTGTTTTATTGGTGGATAATGGGTAAAATATATTACATTTTAGTGATAATAATAGGAAGAGAGGAAAGGAGGGAAAAAGTTCCAAATGGTAGGAAAGAAGGGAGGAGAGATGGTAAGAAGAGAATGAAGGAGAAAAGTAGGGAAAAGTGGAAAAAGGTCGGAAGTAGAGAGTGAGGAATTAATGGAGGGAGGGAGAGAACTGTGGTAAGGGGTGAACAGGATGAACTGATTTGATGACTGAAGTTTTACTTTCCTCTGATTCAATAATTATTCTTAAAAAAATAAACATGGAATCTTAATAAAATAGTCTTTATCTTAATAAAATACCAATTACTAAAAACCATGCCATAAGCCAGAAATGAAGTAAAATAATTAGTCAAGGACTGAGTCTTTCTCTTTTGTTTTTAGGCCCCCCAGTTTGGTTATATTTTGTGTTTACATGGAAAATATGTACTATATGAAATTATTTAGAAACACATTGGTTTTTGCGGGGATTATTTATCAAATTAGCCATCCCTATTTGTCACTTTGAAAATTGGTCGAATTTTCGACCACTGGCGATCTCTAGTATATATATATAAATTCGAACGAATGGTGTTTTTGCTTCTGGGGACCCCACAATGAAAAGTTAACATGGTCTCGGACTTAGGTCTTACCATGAGTACTACCGTAATAGCTTATTCCTTTAAGGAAATTCGCTAAAATGAATATTCGGAAATAAATAAGAAATGATAATATATTTAAATTGAATTTAATTATACAACTAGCAGTTCCCGTGGCTTCGCTCACGATTAAAAATTATAGTCCAACCTTGATTTGACGAATGTGAAGGGGCCGGATGAAAAAAGGTTATATCAAGGAATATTTAAGACCTCTAAGGAATATTAGAGGTCTGTTTACGTGCTATGTATGGCGTTGAGTAGGTTAAAAAAGTTATACTCGTATTACAGGAGATAGTGTAGGTTTTATTTTCTCAGTCATGACTCAAAAACGGCAAGACCGATTTTAATGTGAAATGTGTCAATTTTAAGGTATTTCTATGCATATTTGCCAACACGGCTCAGAATTGTCATAATTAGTACAAACAACGAAGAGCTGAATGTTCGGAATAGTGGCGCTATCCGTATACAGTGTTACAAACTTGAGTCACTTGGTTTACAACTTAACATATATGGGCGATTTTCAATATATTTTGAAAGTTGAACTACTGACTGAAGCACTTATATTTTGCGTGCAAAGCCAGGTTACCCTTGGATTAGATAAAAAAGGAATTTGCCAAACTATTGTAGGGGATGAATACATTAAGAACGCCCTAAGGGAAAAACTATAACTTCCGTTGCCTAAATAAAGATTGATCCATATTTTATGATTAAACAGATGAGGTACAGAAATTGATGATGGATTAAACCTTAACTAAATTTAACTTTTATATAGTGCGTATGACCTAAATAAATTGACAAAACATAAAACCATGATGGAAAGAATCAAATTAACTTAAATAACGTAAACACGTATACGTACGTTATTTTTTACTTTTTTTTTTACTGAAGTAACGTTTGTGAAGCTAATTATCCTCTGCTTGACTGAATGAAATTGGAAATGTAAACAAAAGATCATTCATTACATAAACGGGCACATTTCAATCCTTTGACTCCCCCAAAAAACCTTAAAACCCTATGTCAGAGATTATAATTGAAGGATTTCTATATAAATAGATCAAAGAATTAGATTAGGCTATTACAGCCAAAGCCGTGGCCAAGAAAATTTTGGGGCGGGGGTTGGGCTCCGTGGTTACAGGAAGGAAAAAAATAACTTTCCAACCTTTCATTTAAACGAAATTTCAACATTTTCGGGGGGGGTTTGACCCCCTGACCCCCCCCATCGGCTACGGCCTTGATTACAGCACAGTCTGTCGGTGACTAAAAAATTACCTTAACCCCCTCCTTCAGTCTTGCGGGGAATTCTTTTTCAAGACTCAACTACAAAAGGCAGCATGCATGCTCTTCAGGCTTTAAACTGTAGAGGTAGAATTAAATTAAACGCCAAGTCATCGTAACAGGCATAAATTACAATCCCGCTGCCAAAATAAATATGGTTTCATAAACTGAACGTATGATTATGTAAATGTTACTTTTATATAGTTTATAATTATTTTTTGTCCATAAAATAAATCAACAAAAGAATAATAAAAGCATGATGAAATAAATCAATTTATAATCAGCTATAACAGCATATATACATTTGTGAAGCTAACTCAGCTGGCTGATTGAATGAACGTTGAAAATGTAAACAAAAGATCGTCCATAACACTTTTATATGGGAAAATTTGAAAAAATCGATCTCGCCAAAAACCCCTTGAAACTTCCAATTTTGTAAAATCCTTTCTTAGCGGATGCCTACGCCCCAAAAGGAACGTCCACGCAAAATTTCAAGGTTCTAGGTAATATAGTTTGGGCTGTACGATGATGGGTGAGTGGTATTTGACAAATATATAGTAGAAGATAGTACCTAACCTGACATTTCAAACATGTTAGAGTAAGAATAATTCGAGAAACAACAATATTATCTTTAAATTACATACAGTCCAAAATACTAACTAAATCTTCTAAGAAAATTGATAATATAATAGCAATTTAATATTTAAAGCATGTTAAATAATAATAATTTAAACCTAAAAAGCAAACTTTGTGTGAAGGCCTTAAAATCATAAATCTTATTTTTTATTTTCTAGACCAATAAATTGCAAAAATTTTAAAATAACTGTTACATAATTTGATTAAAAAACAAACAAACAATTCCATTTATTGTTATTTTAATTTTTTTACGTACACATAAAATACTGTAGCTAGTTTTGATGTAAGAAATTAGAATAGAGAGAAATCGAAGTGTGCTCAACAAAATTATTGACTAATTTCAATTAGTTCAGTTTTTTCTACTATTGGCAAATTAATCATAGGCTACTTTGTTTTTATATTAATTATCACAAGAAGGCTAATCCTATTAGTGTATTTGGTCTTGGTTACTAATGTCAAATTATTCATATGCTGACTTATGTTTGTTTCATATTAATATTTTGCAAAAGTCAAATATTCAATGTTTACATCAATCAAAATTAAATATTTACCAATATATTTAACTAGCTGTTGTTAACCCGCTTCGCTGGGTTGAAAAATATTATGAAGGCCTACATAGTAGCCCAAAAGATGTTATTTGGAAGCAAGAATCATAACGTCTAATGTAATCTAAAATTCAATATATTATGATGTTTCTCCAAACATATTATATTTGATAAAGCCGGGGGTGGCATATTTGGTGGTAGCAGTCTTATTTTCCCTTTCAAAGAGCACATAATAGGCCTATGCGTTTTCTCTTTGAATTAATCTTTGAGCTATGCAATAACTACAAATTTTGTCCATCTTGCAAATTACTATACATTCGGGTGTTCGATACAAACTAAATGTTATTGGAATAATGTGTACTTTACAGCCAAAATCATATTTCCTTGTCCTTTTGTAAACAGCTTTTAATCTGTTTAATTTAATTCAGCTTCTTCTGTTTAATTCCTTTTTCAAAGGTTCTCCGTTATATCTCTGTTCTGATTATTTCTTTCATCACCTTGTAAATAAATAAAGGGCGGGTTGTTTTTCGGATTTTGTCTGACTCCCTTTCTGTTCCACATCTGCTACGACAGTGTTTCTTGATGTCGCTGTGACTTTTCCCGTGATACCCTTAGATGTGTTTCTTTTTCTTCTTTGTTTCATTTTTTCTTGCAATCTTTCTTTTACGTGATAAGGTACGGAATTGCAAACATTTTCTCCTACGTTTTGACATTTTTTTGTCTTATTTACTACTATCTTTGAATTTCAAAACAAAAAATATGTAACTCTACATTTTAAATAGTGCACTTCATGTTTTTTAATAACATAACCTAACAGTACAAATTAACTAAATAATTGAAAACGTAAATAAAAACACATTTGCTACATAAGACTGTATTCACCTGTTGTATAAAAACAATTGTAGGTGCTGCATTCTGTTGGCAACCACTTTAACCACGGTTACCTTTTCAAATTGAACCATGTGTTTCGATATAAACAAATAAAACATCAAGTACTCACAAAATCCTTGACATAGGTCCCTTTCTGACGATCCTGTGCCTACACCCAATAAGATATCGAAACCCAACCACCATAGTGCAAATCATGAGATTCCAAGCTTTAATTTGATACCAAGATCACATTGGCGCCCGCAGGGGGGGCCAGGGGGGCAGTTGCCCCCCCCCCTGAGAAAAGGAAAATATATTTGAAAATACATGAAGCTTTTAAGTTTGTTCTAGTTGACCAAACAAAGTTAATCGCCGTAATGTTTAATCAAGGATGGTCGGGTCCCAAATTTCTGAAAATTTGAATTCCCGATTTTTGGGCGGGATTTTTATTCATTTTGGGACATTTTCGGGACGTGATCGTTTTAGCGATCGCAACTAAACTGCGAGTGAAGCTTCGCAAAACTCGCCACCGGCCGCGGTAAACGAGCTGGCGCATTTGCCGTTTGCCGATCGCAAATAAACAGCAGATCTAGGTTAGCGCGATCATCCGCTTGCTAAAACTGTCGTGCGTATTAGCCGATCGCTAATGAATGGCAAGTGCAGCTTTGCAAACCTTGTGATCGGCCGCTAAACCCACGCGTGTATTTGCCAGTCGCGGACAAACGGCAAAAATAGCTTTACGCTATACGCGAACGTCCACGAAATACGCTAGCGCGTATCACCCGATCGCGGATAAACGGCCGATGTAGCTTTAGAGTAGGATTCACCTAAGTTGGCCAAAACAAAAGTAAACAAATTATTAGCTTTTTACGAATTTAAGCATAAAATCCAGCAGTGCTGAAAACATTGTCAATGAACATCTGTTTTAGTATAGCACTTGTAGCAAAGGAAAAGTTTTGTTGCAATATTGCAACTGGAAGTTCACTTGCGCAGCTTAAAATATTACTCAGGGGCTTTCCCAAATTAATTATCTATTAACAGAGAGAGGATGTGTCATGGATGCGGCCTGGTAAATAGTCTTAGATTTTCTTATGAAATAATATTTACAAAGAAAAAATAGGTGATTTTTTGAACAGCCAGTGCAACTTGCTGCAAGTCAGCAGCTGAAAAGAGAGATTGTTTCATATTGCGGTCAAAACTTATAAAAGGTGTTTCCTTTTTGGCCCAGGAAAAAATGAACAAGCAGTTAAACAAACTAAAAAACATGTAAATCAAGAAATAAAATCAAATTAAACTGTGACAGCTATGTAGAAAGGTTGACTGAAAGTAAAAAATTTCTAAAAATAGGCGATATTGTAAACATTCTATAACCTATAACAACATTGTAAACAAACGCAACGTGGCGATTTGACAGTTCTGAGAAAATGTAAACAGACACTATGTGTAACCAACAATGTTTTCAATGTGACTTGTATACAAATTTTTGATGAGATGATTAGTACATGCTTTGGCCAACTTAGGTGAATCCTACTTTACAAAACTCGCGATCGACCGTTGAAAACGGTCGCGCGTATTTGCCGATCGCGAACAAACGGAGAATTTAGCTTTGCGAAATTCGCGAACAGCCGTGTATTTGTCGATTAAGGATAAACAAAGATTCAAAGATTTTATTGCACCATTCAGTTTTCACAATAGGCTTCGTCAATGTTACAAGATTGCTTAGTCTATTCAGCTTACAAAGTAACCTAAAAATACACCGCAAAAGAAAATCAAACAACACTGCAAATCCACACAGCAAACCATGCAAATGGTAAAAAAACATACATACCTTATAGAAGGACATAACCTGTAAATATTTAAACTCAAACACAGCAAGCCATGCAAAAAGCAAGTCAGCAAACTAACCTACCTTAACAAGCAGAAACAGTTTATTTACAAAAGCTTTGGCCTGACTTCATGATCTCAAAACATTCCTCAAGTGTATAAAAGGGATTCGATAAAAGCCAATTTTTCAGGACACCCACAAATTTTGAAGTACACAATGACCGTACATTGAGAGGGAGACAATTAAAAAATTTGATACCTGAAAAAGGGAAACATTTCTGAGTTTTACTTAGTCTATTGTAGGTTAAATGTACATTATGACAATTTCTTGTTACATGTGAGTGTACATCCTTATTTAGAATGAGATCATTTTCCATTGATTTGATGCCCACAAGACATTGGAAAATATACACATTGACCACTGTCATGATATATATATATAGCAAACGGCCGATGTTGCTTTTCGAAACTCGCTATCGGCGGTATTTGCCGATCGCTGATAAACGAAAAAATGTACCATTGCGAACTCGCAATCGTGTGTGAAAACCAATCTTATTTCTGCATGTATTCACCAATAGCAGTTAATCGACGGAAACACCTTGCTAGAAGGCGTGACAGTGATTATTGTTCATATTATTGGCCACATAATGATCGGCTAAAATTTTGCAATGACACTGGTTTTGCCTATTGATTCAATTTCCTAAACTAATTCAGGATGTAATTAAATCCCAGCTGAAAGAATGATTATTTTTCATAAATAAGTAAAAAAATTTACAAAAGTAAAGAACTTGAGACTTTTAAATTAAATTTACAAACATACTAAAAATTGGTATCATGATTGAAGAAACAAATGAGAATGTTTGAAATGCTTTTAAAAGGTAACTCTGGTTTTTTGACAGCCAAAAATACGTTTTCAAGTACTTTTATCTTACTGTTTCTCCAGAAGAGGGCGGGGGCCCAATGAGAGATACCGGTATATTTTCCACACCCCAATAAAACCCCAGGAAAAAATAACTGTTTGCCCCCCCCCCCTGGGAAAATATCCTGCGGGCGCCCTTGCAAGATCATGGGTCTACAACGTGTAGTTTTGGCCGTAGCACTAAATATACCAACACACAATTCTCCTTATATATATATAGATTTACTTATACCTCTTAAAGTGATGTAAACAACATCACTTTGGGGTACTAGTGATCGGATACTAGCATCGGCCACTTATGCTTTTGCTCGAGGCCGATTTGTATTTGACTGGCAATGACGGATGATTTCTCAAATAATGAGTTTTGAGATTTTTAGATTATTTTCTCCGAACAAACCGAGGAAATTAATCGCTCACCGCATGAAGCTATCACTTTACACTACAGGCGATCATAAAAATGTTTTCCAAGTCAAATATTTATCACCGTAAACTGATAAGCCCGAACGTGAGGATAGAACTATTACAGGCAAAACAACGTTGAGGTTAGATCGTTCTTTGGGTTAGATGGTTAGATAGATCGTGAGCTGACAGCTGACAGAAGCCGGCAGACGATGCGCAGTAGCACTTTGCGCATCGGCGCATTCCAGTTCGGATTTTGTCAATGGTTAATATGATCGCATATCGTTATTAGTTTTCAAACGATCGATCGAATGGGGTTCGGATTCGCCTATTACTATAACATTGTGTCGCGTTGGTAATTCGGTTATTCTATGGAATACTTAGTTTCTCACGATCGATGCACCGACTATCGACTTGGCTGTTTTCGTTTTAAAATGCATGACGTTTTATACCGTTAAAGTTTGCAGAAAGGAGAATTTTTCTGCAGAAAATAATGTTGTCGACTTAATACAGAAACTTGTTCTGCAAAAAATACATAATTTTACTGACTTATTACTTTAGGATTTTCTGCAGCCACTATTAAAAAAACGACCAGTCGGTCAGGCTGAACTTTCTGCAGGCCTTGTCTTCTTTCAGCGACAATGTCACACTCTGTCGCCCGTAGTTCTGCTATGGGGCATAAAAGCGATAACAAATAATTAGGCTATTTGAAAAAAGGTTTGAGGGTTATTTATTACTTTCAGATATCTGTACAGAAACTTTCTACTTCTTCATAAGTCTTTGTCATTAACCTGTTTTCCAATCTCTTTTTAAATATACTTAAAGACTGACTTATCTTTACAGAATTAAGAATAACATAGGCCTAAGTGAACAATTTTTAAAGACAAATAAAAAAGCTTTTCTTGGACAAGGTAAAATTTGGTTTGGGAAGCCAGAGAATTTTTTTACAAACCTGCCTGTTGGTGTAGTTGTGAATATTATCACTTAGTGGTATCATGATTTACCACTCGACTTATAAAAAACATTCAACTCCTTAAATATCTGAAAGGTACAATTTTATGACCAAAAAATATTGGAAAAGAATGTTCTTTAAAAATTAGCATTTGATATAAGACGAATGTACTTCTTCTGTAAAATAATGATTGGGCTTAAATTTTAATAAAAATTTTCTAGCTTTGATTTTATCAATAATATATTTGATTTGAAAGGTTTAAGGCAAATGTAGGCTAATTTAAATTGATAAAACACTTAAGGTACTTTGAAGTGGATTTTTTAATTGATAGCCTAAATATAAATCTTCCAAAGTAGTATAAGAAAGGTAGGTGGGCAAAAATATGCCAGCTGGCTTCTGGGAAAGACACTCGTGAAGTACAGTGGCCGAAGTACATTACTGCCGACATCCAAGTACTTTTGATTCATGAATAGACTTGGTAGGATAGAATCCTCCGCATGCGCTCCCTCGAGAGTTAATAACATTTGGCAGTTTATTTATTGTACAACCTGCGTTGTTAATGTTCTTATTGATGTAAATTTCCATATACCACTTGTAAGTAGGTCCCTGTAAAGCTTTCATTTGGATTCTATGGCACCCATGAAGTCTGTTAAATGTCTATTAAGGATCTAACTCAGTAACAAAAGTAAAACAAGCCAAAATGTTGTCTGTTTCAGTTGCCAGAATCAACAGTTAATGAATATTACAAATTCTTCAGGCAAGTTTGTGCATTTATTATTATCAACTATACCCAGCCCATTGGTGGGCCTGGTCACACCATTGAGTTATGTGAATTTTATCTTCAGACCAAAGAAGAATCATATGATGTATGGATGATAACAGGAATTGATAGAAGTACAGGTGAGAATTTTGTGTCTCATCTTGAAGAATTAAACACAGATGCCCTGTGGCCTGTTATCAAAAACTATATTTTACCAGGCAGTGTAATTGTTACTGAAAGGTACAGAGAGTTTACAAAAAAAGAGAAGGAAGAAGAAAATCCAAGCTTGATGTTTGTACATACCTCCAGTCGCCCAAGAACTGAAGATGATTATCATTTAGATGCCATGTGGAATGCTTTAATAGAGTATGTTGAAAAGGGAATTCCTCCTAGTGAATCAGTTCAATGCAAGGAGTTATATGCTTATCAGTTTTTATATTTCAACAGAGATGAGTTTTGTGAAAAACCAGCTTCAGAACTGATTCTACCTTTCATAAGTGATGCTAAACAGGTCTACCCTGGGTTTGAGAAGGATCTGTATCTAGAAATTAGGGAACCATCGAAGAAGCAGTGAATGACATGAGTATCTTGCCAGATCCTTTAAAGTTTAAATATTTTTTGCACGCAACCTTATATGTTTGATAATTAAAATAAGACAGATTTTTTATACTTTGTTTCTTATTTGCAAACCATTTTCCCTTTATTGCCCAAAGATATTTTAAAATTATTTCATATTTCATATTCATTGAATCCAGGGTCAGCATAAATTGGTACATATCTTACATTGATCACTTATATCACATTGATTTGGCTTTGGTCCTGTAGTATCCCTGCTTAGCTATTCAAGAACAGATGATTACAGAACTGGCATTACCAATGTTTATATTCACATTTTGTTTTTTCCATTGTTTTCAATTTTTCAATAAGTTGTGATGTTTACCTTATTCTAATTTACCTTCAATAAAAATATTATTACATTTCAAATGCGTGCTAATAATTTATTAACCACTCAGGCCATAAAAAAGTGGCGACTCGGTGAACCATATTTATTTTTTTCTAATTAGTACACAGTTAAATTTAAATAGATCAGGAACAATTTCAAAACCTGCTAAAAGCATTTACGGAAAGCCAACTCACTCTTGCTACGACACTTCGACACTTGCTGCAAAATTTGCTGAGCAGCTTCAACTTCAGCAACGTCCAGAACAGGGCAATATGTCTGAAGTAATATTCAGCCATTCGAAAATTTTGATCACAAAAAGGAAAAGTTAAAAAACTATTTGGATGTTTTGAAAATTATATTAGTATGAAAAACATTTCTGGTGATAACAAGAAAGCTCAACTGCTCTGCACTTCAATTGGCTCGGTGCATTTTAACAATCTTTCTGCCCTAATTGGACCTAATAACCCAATAAAAGGCCTAGATTTTCCTACTTTGGTTAAGTCTTTTAGTGACATGCTTTCTCCTCACCGAAATGCTGTTGTTTCTCAACACTATTTTTTAAGTACATATTAAAAACCAAACGAATCTATTACTGAGTACGTAGCTTAACTACAGAAAGACATTGCAGAATGTGAATTCACGGTTCATTGTAAATGTACTAAGCAGGTTTCTGTCTCTGACATTTTCCTAAGACCACAGTTCATCAGGGGTCTTAAGGTGTTGCAGTCGAAAATTTTTATGATACGTTTTCTTCTATTTTTATGTTACTCATGATAAGAAAGTTCCGAGGAAGTAAAACAAATTTTTTTGGATGTAAAATTTGTGAGCTACAGTTGTCAAAAATGTAATAATGGGGCGAAAATTCCCATCTTTCTTGCATCATTCACGAAGACACGGTTTAACCATAGAAGTATAAACATGGAACAGCGACTAAATGCCGCGAGAACGGTCCGGCAGACACTCACTTCCCCCACCACCACCAGGAACGGGTGCCGTTCTTATAACATTAGAGCGATTGGGAAAAACGCGACGCGCGCTGCTTCGAATTATAATTGCTGCCATACTTGGTCACCTATTTGGTTTTCCGATTGAGTATTTAAAGTACATTAGATACATTAGCTACATTAAATTTCCTAACGAATGGTGTGATTTGTTTCTACGAATAGTTATTTTTAATATTGATTATAGAAGATCAAAGTTAGAATGTCTATTATGGTCTATGAACATGTGATTACTATAATTACGTTTCATTCAAACATACTAGTCCTTCCTCATGATCACGTTCAAAATCAAACAATGATTACTCCCGGATCGGGATGGAAAACGTTTGTTTTCGTTGCGGTCGAAATAACCACCGCGCTTCAGAATATCGTACGAATAAATCGGCTCTTCACTGCACATTATGTTCAAGACAAGGTCATGTTGCCAAAGTTTGTATCTCGTCTAAGATGAAAAATAAATGTTCAAATAGATTTCCTGATTCAAGTTCAAACAATAAAATAGATTCAACTTCTGACAAATCTCCATTCGGGCTAAATCAAATTACTAATGTTAATGAAAAAGAGGTAATAGATGTGTTCGATCAGTTCCAACGTTCGAACATTTCGGACTGTCAGAAATATTTTGTTACAGTCAATATTCAGAATCAGCCCGTGAGTTTTGAAGTGGACTCGGGAGCTGGTTTTACACTCATTCCTGGAGAGGTTTTCAAAGGTTTGATTCTTAATGTAGATATTTTACCTACTAATGTACATTTTAGAGCTTACACTAATGATGTTTTCTGGCCGATGGATAAGATAACTGTTGAGGTTTCATATAATGGTCAGAAGTCAACCGAAGACATGTACATTGTTCCGGAGGGTCGACCAGTGATACTTGGAAGGGTCTGGATCCGACATCTTCACATCAGTCTTCAAGAAATAGATAATGATAACTTAACAAACAGTAGTTGTTTCAATCTTTCAGGATCCTCTTCGTACTTCACGGAGGACTTATTCGCAGAGTTTTCAACTGTTTTCGAGCAGAAAATCGCTCGCGTACCCAAACATATGGTCTCACTTCAGCTACGTGAAAACGCAAACCCTGTGTACACTAAAGAGTGAAATGTTCCTTTTGCCTTAAGATCTAAGGTTGAAGAAGAGCTTAATAGTCTTGAAGCAGCTGGTATAATATCCAAGGTTGATGCCAGCGACTGGGGTTCTCCTTTGGTCGTTATTCCAAAGGGTAATGGTACCGTTAGGTTATGCGTTGATTACAAACAAGGCGTGAATAATCGTCTTGTTTCTTCAAACTTACCGATTAATCATATTCCGGATGTCTTACATAGTTTGCGTGATTCTAAATTCTTTTGCAAGCTAGATATCTACAAGGCATATTTGCACATTCCCGTGTTTTCCCGTGTATAAACTCCGTATTTGGTTGTACGAAATCAGTAGTGAAACGGGTAAGGTACTAGCAAAAGTACTTCTGATGCTTTTCAATAAATTTTAAGTCTAACCAACAGTATATCAACTTACAGGGGCGAACCCAGGGGGGGGGATAAGGGGATATATCCCCCCCGAAATTTTAGAGAGCAGAAATTTTGGACGACAAGACAACAATTTTCGGGTACCGCGACGCGACTACGATTTTTGTCTACCGCGATGTGAAGACGATTTTCGTTTGCCGTGACAAGAAGACGATTTTCGTCTACCGCGACGCGAAGACGATTTTCGGGTATCGCGACGCGACTACAATAATTTTTGTCTACCGCGACGCGAAGACGATTCTCGGGTATAGCTGGCACCAATTCTTGGGGCCCAGTCCGCGCATGGGGCGGGGAGTGGGTAGGCTGGGAGGAGAGGGGAGAAGTAGCGACAGCGGCGGCCGACTTTGTACTAGCCTGGCTGCGTACATTCGGCAGGTCGCACATAGTTACTGTTTCTCTGTCAATCGTTGTTCAGAGTAACAAGACGCTTCAATAAATACTAATGAAATATTTTATATTATTGAATAGAATTAAAACTGACCATTAATCGCCAGTAAGAGTCAATGTTCCGTCGGTCAATGTTTTTAGGACGACATTTAGTGGCACGCTATTGTTGGCGGCTGAGAGCAGAATGACAGTGCTGCGCTCTAGCGAGGCGTTGTCGCGCATGCGCACTAGCCGTTTTTGCTACCGCGCATCCACCGCACTGGGCCCCAAGAATTGGCGTCAGTTATACCGCGACGCGAAAACGATTTTCGTCTACCGCGACGCGAAGACGATTTTCGGGTACCGCGACGCGACTACGATTTTTGACTCCCGAGATGCGAAGACGATTTTCGTTTACACCGACACGAAGACGATTTTTCTCTACCGCAACGAGAGACAATTTTCTTTTCGTCTACTGCGACGCGAATTAGATTTTCGTCTACCGCGACGCGAAGACGACTTTCGGGTACCGCGAAGCGAAGACGATATTCGTCTACCGCGACGTGAAGACGATATTCGTCACGGCGCGAAGACGATTTTCGTTTACCGCGACGACGAAATGTGTCTACCGCGACAATGATATTTGTCTTCCGCGACGACCATATTCGTCTACCGCGATGCAATACTCGCCTACCGTAGCGTCTACCGAAACAACTATATTCTACGACGACTATATTCGCTTACCGTGACAACGATATTTGTCTATCGCGAAGACGATATTTGTCCACCGCGACGTCCATATTCGTCTATTGTGACGCGATACTCGCCTACCGCGATAACCTTATTTGTCTACCCACATTAGTACGGGTTTTTGTGAGTACCTAATAAATACCCCCTTCCCCCCTCTTATGGGATATCCCCCCCGAAATTAAATCCTGGGTTCGCCCCTGTCAACTTATGATCACAGAAGGCCTATAGTTATAAAAATACAGTGACCTCAGTAACTTTTCGATGGTTTTAATAACAAAATAATTTTTTTTTCTACGGGTAGATTAACCATACGGTAACAAATTGAAGCTGTGAAGATTCAAAAATCTTGTTCCCGCACTAAGTTTGAAATCTTTGCTGAGTCATATGAAAACGCGGTGGCTCAGTGGTTAACGCAATAGATCACTCATTTCGAGGTCCCGGGATCGATTCCCGCCTTACTACGACATTTTGACGTAGTAATAGGCACAAAGAATTTTTTAGGGTGTAAGTAAATGACTCCACATTAAATTAAATTGAACTTAAATTTCAATCTTATTTAAGTTAGATTTGTTGAAGCCTCTATAATTTTTCCTTTCCTTTTTTTCAATTAATTTATCAACTAATTATCACATTAAAATTCCATAAATAAATTTCAAACCTACATTATTGAAGTCGTACGATTTGAGTCAGTGAACGCTGAAAAGCCGGTAGGCCTACTTAAGAATTTAAAACATCCATTAACTTCAGACATCAAGAAAAACTGTAGGCCTTATATTATCTTATTAATTCAGTAAACCCTTGTACATAAAACAACTAAATCTAAGTAATATTTTGGTAATTGTATTAACAAAGAAATATTTTTCAAGAGAATATATTGATTAGGCAACCATTAACTTAACCGAATACAGATTCCTTATTGCCTTCGAAAATCTCAATTACCCTAATTCAAAACATTTATCTATTGATTATAACGTTAATAATTATAGGCCTAAGTCAAAATGTTGTTATCATTCATCGCCGAAAACCCGGTGGGCCTAACTTAAATGGATTGAGTATTAAGGCATTCATTAAGATCATTCCTTAAAACCAAAGTTTACATGGCTTATTATGGCTCAGAGTGCCTACAAGTGCCTTTAAGACCGAAACGTAGCTCGGGGATGCGTATTTAAACAGAACTACTACAGCAAGATACAAAATACCAGAATTATAAGTTGATAGTTACGCCGACTATTTCAATAATTACCTATCTTTTCTAACGACTCTCCGAATTTCAACACATTTTATTAAACAAAAACTTGGATTACGAAACATAACATTTTATTACAAATAAACTTGGATTTATATAAGCCGAATCGAAGGTTTCCATCGTGTCAATTCTATTCTGGCATCGAGTTGGCAACAGCAACGTCGTGAGTGAGTTCGTTTATCGTCTGGATGGTGATGAATGAATGAATGAATTAAACAACAACCAATAGCGTTCGACGTTCGACGATAGTGTCGAGCGGTGTGCTCTGATTGGTCAAGCGCTGCGTTACAGTGATGGAGAGAGCCTGTTGGCCAAACGCTCTGTACTAGCGTCTAAGGGCGAAAGATCACGCCGTGATGGGGAACCCCAGTCGGCCCAGTTGGTCAAACGCCGAATCAGTCAAATGCATGGATCCCTTGATATTATAATTATATATAACAAATAAAACATGTTTACATCATTACATTCCCAATTATGTGTTTTTTCCATTTCCTGAAAAATTTACTCTATGTCGCTTACAACGTTACTGGCGGGACCCCTTCATGTATCACCCATTCTAATAGAGGCTTAAAATTTGTTAAGGCCTTAAATTACTTACATTGCTTTTGGCTTTAATTTAAACTATAAATAATAGTAATTAGTTGAATTAGAGATTAGAGATGAGTTATAAGCCATAATCTTCACAGGAATGCTTTAGGTAAATAAATTTTACATTTATGGAAGGATCATAACTCACCTTAAACTCGTCTGATTCCAATTTACAATAGCTCGTATGAAGGCCAATTATTTGCCGAGTACTTTTAAGTCCAGAACAAACAGTTTATCTAATGTACGCTATTTAATTTTTAACATAAGTAAATTCCAGAAAAATAAATTTTTATATTGAATTATGTATTGAAACTCAGTCTTTTTCCAGTCTGACTCAAATTAACAGTTTCTCTAATTAATGCTTTTATAATACTGAGTGTTTTAAGACCCAAAAGACCTACATATGTTGATTAGTACCGGAGATATAAGGAATATAATCCTTAAAAATATTTGAAGCTTGAAACACCCATAAGGATTGCAGAAGAAAAATCATTGTTTGAGTATATCTTGAAAACGAATACAGATTTTCAAAAATGGATTTCGGCATTGCAATCAGCATGAAAATCTAGTTTGAAATAATGGGTCACAACACAATGTTTATATTTGAAAAAATATATCACATCCAATATACGACTAAAAATTCAAGATCCAAGATGGCAGCTAAAAATGTTTTTCCATTCAAAGTGAAGGTCCTACCTCCCTTCAATTATTGGGACTGGTCTTATGACACTAAATTCACTTCTACACTGTGCAAGGGATTAATTTCCTGAATCGTTAAAGAAGATTACCTCGTTTTTTTTCTCTATTTTGGTAGCCAACTTGGATTGGGGTGTATATAAGATTGGAAAAAATGTCAAAAAGTAATTTTTTCATGCAAAGATACTCATTATCAATTTTCAAAAGTTATTTCAATTTTTACAAGCCAGTCGAACGAAATATACATAGCAACTTGCACTAGTAGGCCCATTGCACATCAGAGTTCAATAACAAATCTAAGTTGAAAAAGCTAATTTTTGGATACTGATTTTAACCCATCAACGTGGTTTGCCATAAGTGATACGCCGTTTTGGTCGTGCAGGTGCTGTTACTGACGGCTTGGCCTAGTAGTTTACTGATTTGCCACCAGGCCGGTTGCTCAAACGGTTCAATGAATCGCCGCTAGAGCCGAAGGCTTTAAGACTAAAACGAGCACTGGCCTGACGGTACTGCGTGGCCGTTTGGTCTGTCATTGACTGACGAGTCAATGTCGAGGACATACACCAAGGTGCGGGTTCAATTCCCGCTCCATGAGCATAGGCGGATTTCTGGAGGTGCCAGGGGGTGCCCGGCACCCGCTGATTTTAGATTGATTTTTGGCAGGATGTATAAAAATGTTTGCCGGCATAACTTCGATCCTATTTCATTTGTTATTTGGTTTTCACCACGGTCTTTTATCTCAAGCTTTTAACTTGACAAAGTTTTATTCAAATAATGTTAGATGTCATGTCTATTCAAGGTTTCTTACTTATCTTTTAAACAACAAACCAAAACGGCCTGTAAGTTTCAGTAGTCTCCCAAACAATTTCTTTTGAAAGCAAAAATTACATTTTATAGATTCTCTACATGGTTTTTTGCTATTACCAACACAGGGGGCCTATCCTGCCAACTTCCGTAATAACATTATACAAATTGATTACTAGTATACTTTCCATAATTCGAATGAGCTGTATAGCAAAAAATATGAAGTAGTTGTTGTTAAATGAAGCAATAAAGCTCTTAAAATAGGCCTTAAAATGAACAATTTTTAGATGGGAGTATACGTTAGGAGAACTGGCACCCCCAAAACTTGTGACCTAAATCCGCCCATGTCCATGAGCAACCTCTATTAGGCTTTCAAATGTGTGGTAAAGCTGGTGGGAGGGCCCACCTAAAATAAACAAACAGTGACCGGCTTGGGTGGAAGTTGACAGCATTTGTTTGTTTAATAGGACACCTGTTTTGCTTTTTTTACCCTTGTATAGAGGAGGAGAACATGACTATTTTACTTTTTTTTAAATTAATTAAGCATATTGTCAATACATATTGACAATCTCAAGGTCAAAACCAAAACATCAGACCAAATACAGATAAAATAAAAATATTACCAAATTAAAAATTTAGAAATGTAAAAAAATTGCTACGTCTAAGGGTTAATTTATATAGTTACTATTTATTTATATAATTTAATTTATAAATTTCAAGTATACTTAGCCTCATGATCGGTACAAGGGGTACAATACCTAAACATACTCAAGAATTCTGGACAAAATTTAAGTTAGAAAGTAATACACTAAATCTAATTTCGCACACAGTCAAGTATTCTATTAGTATTATTCGAAGTTATCTCTACAGAAATAACTGGTTTCAATTAAATGATCAAAATTTATGTTAACAAGCAAATCACGTTGATGATAAGATGATAAATAAAATATCTTTATATAATTGTTGAAATAAAAATATGAAAAAGATGATATTTTCTTGCTCTTCTTTTTCTTTTTACAATAAAAACAACTGCCCCTCACCATGGCCCAATAAGCCTGTGCGGCGATCTAAAGACAGCGAGGTACCGTAGCGGCAATAGTCACATAAGCAAGCCAGAGGTGACCGCTCATGATGGAACAGAATTTGCCCGCCACAGGTTCGAACCAGCACACATTTCAGCAGGACATTTCACACACAAGGCAAGTGCTTTAGCTCTGAGCTACCGCCTCCATCAGATTAAAATTTATGAATTAAGTTATTTAGAATGAGTCTGGAATGACATATTTAAAGTTGTGTGCAGTTTAATTATAATCATATTTAATAGAAGATTGTGCGGGGTGGGGGTGCAGTATTAGTGTAGGGATCAGTGATCCAAGTCGGCCCCAAAGCGATAACGGCCTATTCCTCGGATCTCAAAGAGATAACTATGACAGAAGATCTCGAACACGAGAAATTGCTGTGTGAGAGACAGTATGGCTTTCGCAAGCAAAAATCAACAAAGCTCTCCCTGATTGATTTTGTCAATAAATGTATCACATCAGTTGAGGCAGGTGACACGGTCATAGGCTGTTTTGCCGACCTGTCAAAAGCCTTTGACTGTGTTGATACACAAATTCTCTTGGAAAGACTTGCAGCAATTGGCATCACACAAAGAGCATTGAAATTGAAATAGTTCACCTCATACCTGACCGACAGGTACCAGGTGACAGAAATTCAATACAAAACAAAATTCAAAATTAAATCGTCAATTTCTTAAAAAAAAATGGTCCAGTACAGAGTTCCGCAAGGCTCAGTACTGGGACCTCTACAGTTTCTGGTTTATATCAATGATATAACAGATGCAGCACCAATTGAAAATGTCTTTCTTTTCGCTGATGACACCACTCTTATTGCAAGTGGGAGGGATGTCGAAAAACTTGAAATTGAATTTTGTCAAAAAGTGAACAAGCAATCGCCTTATGGTAAATGCAGAGAAAAGTGGCTATGTTTGTTTTCAAACAGCTCAAAAACAAAATTCCAAAAACAACCAAATTCCAAATCTTTTCCTCGGTGAAAGCAACCTTGAAATTCTGAAATCGGCAAGATTTTTAGGAGTACAGATCGACGATAGCTTCACATGGAATGAACAACTCTCCAAGCTCCAAAAAGTGCTTGCAAAAGGACTGTTTGTCCTCAGGAGAATTAGTAAATTGAACAACATTCATTCCCTTACCAAGAGTTGTACATCATGGCCTATTTGAGCAGCTAATTAGCTACTCAATAGTCTTGTGGAGGGGCAAGAAGGAAATCTTGAAAAAATTTGTGCATGGCAAAAAAGGCAATCAGGACGATTCTCCATCTGCCTCTGAGAACCAGATGTAGAAAGGGTTTTGTACAGCTAGGCCTTCTCACTGTCCCAAGCCTATACATGATGGAATCCATCATGTATGTCAAAAAACAAAACATCAAGCCCCCTACAAAAAGCCATGATTACAACACATGACACAAAAGTCAATTTTCAATCAATCACCGCCTCATACTTTTTGAGCAGAAGCCTGAATATGCTGGCCTGAAACTCATTCAAACACTTCCACAAGAAATCAGAACACTTGAAAATTTGAACAAGTTCAAAAAAGAACCGAAAGTGTATCTGGTTAAAAGTTGTTTTTATGAAATAGAAAGTTTTATAAGGCCAATTAAATAAATTCATTTTGTTTTCTAAATTTTCCTCAAACTTTGTTTTGAAAGGGATGCTCTCTAGAGTGTACTTTGCTTTTACTGATACCTATTACAGGCACATTGACCTGACCAACATTCCGCAAGGAGTCTATGGACGGAACATCCAAGTAACCAAGTAAGTAAGTACTCACTCACTACTCACCGACACGTTTTAGCGAATTTCCCCTATAAGGAAAGTAGGTACTACCACTGTAGGTGGCATAATGAGACTTCAGCACAGGACCATGTTATTATTATTATTTTTTTTTGAGGACCCTTGAGCCCAGAAACACCATTTGTTTATTCAAGTATATATATATATATACATATGTCTTGGTGAAAATATATATGTCTAAAAGCATATAAAAGTCTAACTATATAATATGTCTAACTCATATAAAAGTCTGATCTTGATAAAATTTGGAACAAACACGTAAAGTGATATTCATATGATGATTCAAGGGTTGAATAAAGTTCATAAATAAATAGGTATTCAGTGAAATCCTACTTCCAGTATTATTAATATTTAATTTATTTTAAATATAAAAATCAAACATTTCATGTAATTTTAACTGTGTTTATTAAGGTATAAACATCAATTTATAACCAACAATATACAACTGAATTCATTCAAAACAATGAATAGTACAATAGTAAAACAACCACTAATATTAATACCTACGATACCTCATATATTTGGCACATAAAGATAAAGTTTGGTGGTTTATAGTGAATTACATAATATAAATTTAAACATTACAGTATATATGCTGTGCAACCTTATTTAATTAATTAAAAATTGTAATTCTTTCATACATTTTTCAACTGAACTTTAACAAATCGTGCATCAAAAAAATCTAAGATTGCATTGGCCACAACTGGTATATAATTTTATATCACAGAAATATCGTTAGCTTGTCTGTCTCTGTCTCTCTTCACAATCATCTTTAAGTTATAAAGGCAGAGTTTTTAAAATATCACTGATCAATAACTACAATTTTTACCACCCAACAAACATAATCCTAAAAAAATACAAATCTGACTTAATTTATTTTATTTAATGTGATATCTGATTATCTGATGTAGAAATTTGTTTCTATCATAGTCAGTACTATCTCAATATGCAAGGTTTTTTTGTGATAAAAACTCTTCTAAAAATTGTGAATCAATTTAATAGTTTTGGTGTTGTTTGAAAGAGCTAACTATGAAGGTTTGTAGGAAACAAAATTTATGAAGGTCAGTCTTGAGGGAAGAGCCCCAGACACCCTTTTGATTTTGAATTCATCCTTTAGATTTGACACAAGTTTTTCAGCAAAGCCATAATATAACATAAATATTAGAACTCCACTGAATATGTGTATACTTTTACTGCAAGGCAGTGTACATTTACTAACGATTAACAAAAAAATAGATTTTAATTTTACAACAATCATTGTTAATTGCTAGTTTCAACAAGACAACATAGTAAAACTAACAACTAACTAATAAACAACATAATAGTCAACCAATAAAAAAAGAAATAAAACTTGACAAACTTAACATTTTCTATATCTAACCTAAACAATGTACTAAACATATACTTTATATAGAGTGTATATAAAAACATTTTTATTATTTAAAAATATACAGTTAAAAAGTTAGAAAAAAATAATCACCAAGAGTTTCACAGGAAGACGTTCATTAGAAATTTTTTTGGGTTTTATATTGAAGAGAATAAAAAAATTGTTCAGTTTGATAAAAGCTTTGTACTTTTTATATTTTAAAACAAGACAAACTGTGGTAGAAAAAAATATAGTGGACTACTGAAAAAATGCCTTGAGTTTCTTTTTTTATAATGTCCAGGGGTGCCCAATCTTCTGTAACTGTTATCTCAACAATCTAATGGGTAAATATACAGTTCCATCCAGTCTATGTTTTGGACATAAAAAAATAAATAGATTATCTCCTTAACCCATTGGCACTAGATGTTATGAGTATGTGCATTGTAATGACTTTATGGGTATGTGCTGACTTATATAACAATATTTTTATATGGCATGACATATATGATAAGATTAAGTGGTCAAATATTTTTATGGAAAAAATGTTTATTGATACAGTAAAGCCTCTTATATCTGGCCTTGGTTTTACCGGTCCTGTATTCTCAGGAGCCAATCAAGACGTGTTATCCTGGGCTAGCATTTGTGTTGTCTCTCTGATACACTCATGTTGTATTATCTCCTTTTCTTCTATTATACTGTGAACACTACTCATTAGATCCTCTGAACAACCTTAAATAGAAACAGTTGGTTAGTTTTTTTTCTAGTGCTGTTATTAATTAATTCTTTGTTTTGTGAAGGGATCAAGTGTAAGGTTGTGTCGTGCTGGTTTTACTAACACAACCTTTTTAAACACTTTAAAAAATAAGTTAAACACTAATTTGAACAGTATTCATTGGATACACAGCATTAATCAGAGTTAAATTAGTGTTTTCATAATAGGTTAGTCTCTTCCAGTGCCACACAGGTCATAGGAATTTAGAAATAGGAAATATAAAATCTAAGTAATTAAGTCACTGAATTAAAATAAAATATTGCAATTACTGTAAACTTCGTATTTTTTGAAAATATAATACTTTTTTGGACCTAGCGAAAATCCTACCAGATTTGGTGAGACCAACATGTCATACAGTTTGTAAATTAAGTATGGAAACAAATCTGTAATTCTGAAACCAAAATAAATAGAAATATTTTATAAGTGGTATTTATTGTAAACAAAGGTTCTGAAATTTTTTACACAGAAAATTTTTTTTCACCCCCCTTACAGGGTGGGGGGTAGGGGGTAACTTTATTTTTTTAAATAGCAACTCCTAGTGAGTGACCCGTCATTATGAAGGGTTTTTCAAAAGAAATACAATAGCGCAAACCCAAGGTCGATATCTCAACCCTAACCGGAATGGCGGCTATTTTAAATTTTGAGATGGGCCTGCGAGATAAGGTATGGATATCCCAAATTACCTTTTAAACGGGTTACATTGGGTAAGCCAAACTCTGGATACCACTATTAGGTAGAAAAGAGGAAGTTTTTGTCAAATCCCAATTTCGCTCCAGCCCCCAAAATAGGGTGTTTTGGTGGCAGCCCCAGAACTTCAAAAGCAAACCGCTATTAACTCCTCATTTTGAAGGGTTTCTCAAAACATAAGCAGTGCAAACCTGAAGTCGATTTGTCACCCCTAGCCTAGCCTAAATGGCAAGCATTCAAATATTTGATTGGGTAAAAAAGCACCCATTTCACCAAACCAAAACGTAAAATTCTCTGTACAAAATTTGCACACAGATAACATTGTCAGATGCCGGACTAATACTTTTTCTGAATAAAGTTAATTGAATTCAGCTGAAATTGAAACTGGCCAATTGTTATCCGGCCAAGACTCAGTTTCGTAGTGGCCAGATATAAGGGGTCCTACTGTATTTCTAAAAAACAGGCTGATGTGTATGGGTTAAGGCAAAACTTTCAAATCCAACTCCACTGTTAAAACCGAAGTTAAGAATCAATATTTTTCGGTTCGATTTAAATAATCGATTTATTTTAAAAACATATGTTTTTTTGTTATTAATGTGAAACTTATTTGAAATAAATAATTTAGGTTACTTTTTTAACCGTTTATTAAAATGTCGGTTTCAGTTAGTTTTATTACTGTTACAATTAGAGAAACTGACCAACTTAGAGTCAGTCACTCAGTCATAGTTTCCAAAAATTTGCTTTCTTTACTAATTCAGTTTCATGTGGTATTACGATGATACTAGGAATGAAATGTGACAGAAGTGGTGGATATATTTGGCAATGTAACCAACGTAATAGTCGGTAAATAGGTAAATGGTTCACAAATTCCTATATGTGGTCGAGTAACATTGAAGTTAACTTAAATGTGGAGCCGTAAGTTTTCTCACTTCCAGGTAAACCATGAACCTAGCATTTCATCAGCAACATGTGTTATCTGGTTCAACAATTCCAGTTTTTAATTTGTTTTGGATACAGTAGACGGAAGGACGTGTTCGACTCGTAACCCATCGATGTAATATTTACATCGATGCTCGTACCTGGGCAATTTTATGTGTCGGTAGTACCGAAGTGTCGTGCAAAGTGTATTTTCTCAATGTTTAGAAGGTGCAGCAAAATGTTATATACTTACACAGTAATTGTAAAAATGTTTTTGTGATCTTTAATGTTTTATTTGGATGAATCCTGTTAGAATTATTTATTTATTAAACTATGATGCAGATAAATATCTACGCAATTATCATTTCGATGATAATATTGAAATTTTATTTTAGTTAACGTAATCACGATCGTAAATATAGAAAAATATCTATTTTTAACTTTGATTTTAACGGTGGAGACGGATTCTAAAGTTTCGCCAGGGTTAATAATGCAGACATTAACATTATGTAATTTAGATTTATGTTTTTCTTTCTGGTCTTTTTTATATATTCATATAGACTTAGATTTCACCATACACTCCTACTGGCAGTCCTGCTGTTGATGGTGATCTAATATTCATTTTGAAAATTGTATTAGTTGTAAAGTTGTATAATTAGTTCTAAGTCCAACAGTTAGGGATTTCACAATATACATATTTTCTAAAAACTTGCTTGTCTGTGGGATTTCTACAAAATTAATAAAATTACTATAAATTTTATTAATTCTCACAACGGGCATCAACTTTTAATCTAAAAATGATGTTTTAAATTGTTAAAATTCAACAAGTTTCTTATATATTTAAAGACAAACTAGCTAATACAATTCAAAGTTCAGGGAGAGAGGAAAAGATAAAAATATTACCGGTAACAGAAAATCTTGAGATCATAACATTCCAAACCCACACATTCAATAAATTTGAAAACTGTTCTGAAACAAATATTGCACTCAGATCAAAACAAAGACTAATATGCATTAAAGGAAAGGAAATGTAATTATGAAAGACAATATAGTGAAACTGCTTGGAAATTTTAAGGCAAAAAGATAAAATCAAATTAAATATGATAAAACCTGATTTGTTATGACACTTTGGTGGTAGGTACCACTCCTGTCAGTAGATGACACTACTAACTGGAGGGATGGGGGCGGGAAGGACCCTTGCTCACTGCGGCCCGAGCCTCCGCCGGGAGCCTCGCAGGATCTGACAGTATGTCCGTGGTCGTACACAGCTGGCGTAAAGCATTCAGGACCACTACAAAAAACAACTTATGTTACTATGGACAGGAAAAAGACCTACGATACTCAATAATGTGACATGAAAATTTATTTTGTGTTATTTTTCTAATGAAACTTTTGATGATACCACTGGGTCCTGTTGAAATTATAATTCAATTTTTATAACGCTTAATCAAAACAATTAAAGGTTTGATTTATCAGTAAAATGTAGTGTAAATCTTGTGACAAGTGTAATAATAATTTGAATACTTCAGTTCTCAGTAAGCTACCTAAATTACATGGTACTGTATTACAACTTTCTATACCATATATTATACTAAAGTAATATATACAGTAGAACCTCGATTATCCGGGGTAATCATCGGGAAGAGGGGCACGGATAACTGAAAACCACGGTTAATCCGAAATTAGGAAAAAATTACGCAGTACTCACGTGAAAACCTCTAAAGTTGTTTATTAACTCTTTCCCAGTACAAATTACGTATAAAATACCCTCCGTTGCAGCAGACCTGCATACTCAGCAAATTTCGAATGCAAAACAACATATTTCAATCCAACATAGCAAGATTTGACATGTTTTGGTAAGCTCCATAAGAATAACATGGGGAATGAGTATGCAGGTTTGCTGCTACAGGAATATTAAAACTGGGTGGTTTTAATTCAAAATTTAGTAGATCTGAACTAGAAGAAGCTATTTACCTAGTTTTAACAAGATATGTTGAGAAATAATCGAGATTTCGAATTTTTCTTACTTCCCATAAGGTTAACATTGGGACAACGTACTGTGTTTACCACTTTCAATATCTCAGTAACCAATGGACATAGAGCAGTGATTCAAATTACTAAATTGTTTGTTTTTTTGAGCTGAATTCAATGGTGCCCACAAAAATTCGATAAATTTTATTTTTCTATGTGAAAAACTCAAAAAACCCATTTTTGGGGGGGTTTATCCCCCTTTACCCCCCCTTCCGGTGGTCCGATCGGGCTGGTTCACGAACTTGTCCAATTGATTACCACTTTTCATGTCTGTACCAAATTTCATAAGGATCGGACCATTTTTGCGGCCGCTATCGTGCTAACAGACACATAGATATAGATATATATATATAAAAATTTGAACGAATAGTGTTTTTTGCTTCTGGGGGCCCCAAAACAAAAAGTTATAGTGGTCCCGAGCTTAGGTCTTACCATGAGACCTACGGTAATAGCTTCTTCCCTATAAGGGAAATTCCTAAAACACAATATTAGATTGATACAAACAAATTTACATTATTTACAAGTCATGCAATAGTTCTAAATACGTTTCATGTAATGAAAAATACATTTTCATGATGTTAGAGAAAGTTTACTTCAGCTATTTAATTCATACACGGGAAAAGTAGTCCGTCATAGTCAAAGATATTTTCGGACTTGAGTGTTAACTCGGGGGGGGGGGGGGGGGGTGGGGGGGGGTGGGAGGGTGCGTTATCTAGCACCAGCACCGCCTTTTCGGGGAGACCATTTGATTTAAAAAAATCCCGCACTTGTACAAAATTTTTGTCGAACCATTCTTTAAAAATCGTTTGGTTCATCCAGCCTTTTGCCTGGTTAAAATAGTGTACTGGCAAGTTCTTTGCTTCGGTTCCTTTAAATGACCTTGGATTTTTAGCCTTTCCAATGACAACGGGTTTTAATTTGTGAGTCCCAATGCATTTGAACAAGTCATAATTGTTATTCTTTCTTTACTTGATTTGTGCCCAGGCGCGTTTTTCTCTTTTTCAAAGGCCAAAGTTTTTGTAGGCAAACACTTCCAGTAACGACCGGATTCATCAACATTATAAATTTGTTCTGGCAACAGGTTGTTCGCCGAAACAAACAAATCAAATTCTTACAAAATTCTTCTGCCCCATCTTTATCAATTCTCGGATGCCATGCTTCTGCTTAAAACGATAGAGCCAACCAGATGAGGCTTCAAACTTGCCTTCAAGTCCTAACGATTCGAAAAAGAATTTTGCCTTCTCGGTACAAATCACGCCGTTTATGGGATTTCCAAGGCAATCTAACATCGCCTTGTCCAAATCGTCGTACGTAGATTTTTTCATAGTTTTTTTTTCAGTGCAGAGGCCGAGTCTGCGGAACACACAAATTTTAACATTTCTTCCCTGCTTTTGATCATGTCCCGAACAGTTTGTTCCCCAATGTTGTATTCATCGGATAACAATTTAACACTCTTACCCTTTCCAAATTTGTTAATTATTTCCAGTTTTTGCTGAATTGACAGAACTACATGTTTTCTTTTCTTCTCCGACATTTTCACACAAACGTCGCACAACAGTCACAACGGAACAATATAACTTGACCAAAGACTAACTGAAACTCACGATCGGAAAAATACAGTACCAGTGAAACACAGGTAACATAAAAAAGACGCGACGACTAAAGCCAGGGTTTTGTGGTCAGCAGCCTACGTGACAAACGGGAGATGCAAAATGGGTGAAAGGATTAGAGATAGAAACATAAAAATAAAGGCAACAGTTCGCGCCAAGATTATCGGAGAGAGAAGGATAAAAAAAGCGCGGAAGTTAAATGCCCAAAAAACAGGTGAGAAGACTCATCGACTTTGCATAGGGCCAGACAGCTTGGCGCCAAGGGAGGGAAGAGGGAAGTGCCGTGAATCTCTCTCTTTCTCTCCCCCTCTACCCCTTTCTCTTCCTTCTTGCCGTTCTCCTTTCTCCCCACCCACGAAACGCGCAGTGCCCAGTGCGCACAGCCGGTTGTCATGGCAACTGTGTGTTGTCATAGCGAGGGGCAATTAGGTGCTGCGTTGTAGTACAACGAATGGCCCCGCTATGAAAGACAAGGAGATAATTTCGCGCATGCTTCCCAAGCCAATCTTTCCTTAATTTCTTTGTTGCGTCTCACAGAGTCGGCCTTGGTCGCATCTAGGTTTACCTTCACGATTAAAAATTAACTGTTTTACTGTCTTAAAAATCTGAATACTTATGACAGTTTGTTTGAAAAATAATTATTTTTAGCTACATTTTATAGTAAATCAGGAGTTTTTATACCATTTACCCTTGTAAAACCTTTTGTAAACAATTATCAATTGGCCAGTTTTTGACCCCGGTTAATCCGCTTCCCGATTAATCCGCCCCCGGGTAATCGAGGTTCTACTGTATTTTCACAAGTAAATAAATAATTGAGTAAAAAATGCATTTATAAAATGTGCCTTAACTCTGTTTATCTCAAAGACTACTTCAGAATTTCGCTTTGGGAGGCAGATTTTCGGAGGAAACATCTGTTAGCTGTAGTTTACCATTAAACCACAAACACAAGTAAGTGTCTTCATTTACGTATCTAACGTGACTTACTTGACATGTATTTATTTATTACTTAATAACTCCTTGAAAGTGTTGGTGTTTACTTACAAGGCCTCAGTACACTGAGGGTACAGTGTTGGTCCACCCAGTTGAGGGTTGTCCTGTATAACTCGTCCAGACTCTGAGTAGAGACTTGGGCATTGAACGAGTTAAGAAGCGGTTCACACAACAGGCTTAGCTGAATTCTGGTCAAGAGAAAATTGTTTCTGAATGGGAAATTATTCAGTTCTGCTAAGCGATTGTTGACTCACTAAAGCGGTAAATAATTCCACTGGATTAAAGAAGTAAAATCACAACCATCCATAACATTCATCAGAACACTTATGTTTAAATGTTATGTATTTCATTTGTGACCTTATGCACAAAAATTCCATTTATTTTGATTTTGCTACAGTAAAAATGATATTGTAAACGATTGATGATGATGATATTGTTAATGATGTTATGAAATCATACTTAATGATCGTGTAAATTTTGAGGATATCAAGTCTTCTTTGCAGACACAGAACACAAATCTTTTTTCTCCATACAGGAAATTAAAAAAAGTAGTTTAATTTGATAAACTAAGCCGAATAACTGTATTCACGTGGTTAGGTTTAAAGTAAAATCCAGACATTATCTAAAAACAATGATGAAATTAAATAAAGGATACAATCCAGAACTTCCAGTTCTCCTGAGTGCGAACTCGAACATATTCATCGTACATCTCCCTCATCTTTGTACTTCGGTGACGCGAGACTGGGGCTCCAGTGGCTGGCAACATAGCTTGGCAATTGCTAAGAACAAAAACTTGTTGTGAGGTGAAATGTAAAAAAAATTCTATTACACTGGATAAATATATTTGACAAAAACAATTCTCAAAATAAAATCTTAATCTCAAATTTGTTTATACTAAAACATATAAATGCATCAGTTACAAAAATTAAATATTAAAAACGGTACTTTGGTATTATACGGAGGCCATCCACATACAGTGCGCTGCGGCGGTTATGTTAGGTTAGGTTATCATAAATACGTTAGTAGAACTTTCCTCATTTCGTTACAAATCGAACGATACCAGATGAGTCATACCTTCGTCAGCCAAATCCCCTCCAAGTAGGCCTATGTTGGGCTGTTGACCAGCGTGTGTGCATCACTTGCGTACAGGATTTGGCGGGCGAAAGTATGACTCATCCAATATCGTTTATTTGTAACGAAACGAGGAAAGTCCTACTAACATATTTATGATAACCTAACGTAACATAACCGCCGCAGCTCGCTGTATAAGGGTGGCGATTGGGTGATGTCGATAGCGGCGATGACGCTTTAACTCGCCGCCATCGCTGCCTTCTGGGAGGCATAACACAAAGACCGCTCATCGTAATTATGTCAAATTTGGATAGTAAATCAATTAAAGTATGTTCTCTCCAATTATGTAGTTATTTTTGGTATCCAGTTTAAAAAACCTCTCTAAAAATAGTGGCCTCCGTATAATACCAAAGTACCTAAAAACATATATGACTTTTTTTGGTGGACCAGACCCTACTCAGTAAGTCACTATTTTCCCTCTATTATTCCATGTCTAATATTTAACGAGATCGTCTGACAGATGAATACTGTAAACAGGGCTTGTAGCAGTTCTTGAGGTTGAAAAAAAATAAAAAAATAACCAAAATGCCAAAAAAAATTGTAAAAATAACCAAGAGCAAAAAAATAACAAAAAAATAAAAAATAACCTGTTACAAGCCCTGCATTTAACATTTTAACTTTTTTTATACCATACTACGACGTTATCATCTGTTTTGGTGGCCAAAACCAGCTGTTTTCCGCCAAAGGGCTGAAAACTTTCGGCCCTAGGGCCAAAAGTCAGCTGATCGTTAATTTGTTTGAAACAACGTGAGAACATCATACTTAACTATACGGCATTCAATAGGCTCTAAAGACAAGATATTATTGCGATCGTATGATTTTGATAGCCGTGTGTGTTTAAACCATGACAAATAAGTTGTATCGTCACTCATAACCTCAAAGATGTGTTTTTAAGTGTGTCAAATAAATAATCAAATTTTTAATGATATATAGGGTATATTTTATTGTGTAATGTGGTGAAAAATAGCGTTCGCACCTCAACCGAAAGGGTTTTGCAGCTCTCGATCTTTCAAATTTTCGACTTCGTTTTGAATTTTAAACACGATCTCGGACCTGCAAAACCTCATTTTAGCGAATTTCCCCTATAGGGAAGAAGCTGTTACCGTAGGTCTCATGGTAAGACCTAAGCCTAAAACCATCATAACTTTTCTTTTTGAGGTCCTCAGATGCCAAAAACACCATTCGTTCACTTTCATAAATATATATATATATCTATATATCTATATATATATCTATATGTGTCTTTAAGCACGATAACTTGCGCAAAAATGGTCCAATCGGAATGAAATTTGGCATAGACGTGTAAAGTAGTAATTATTCGGACGAGTTCGTAAACCAGCCCGATCGGACCACCGGAAGGGGGGGGTAAAGGGGGGTAAACCCCCCCAAAAATGGGTTTTTTGAGATTTTTACATAGAAAAATAAAATTTTTCAAATTTTTATTGGCACCATTGAATTCAGCCCCAAAAAACAAACAATTTAGTATTTTGAATCATGGCTCTATGTCCATTGGTTGCCGAGATATTGAAAGTGGTAAACACAGTACGTTGTCCCAATGTTAACCTTATGGGAAATAAGTAAAATTCTATATCTCGCTTATTTCTCAACATATCTTTATAAAACTTGGTAAATGGCTTCTTCTAGTTCAGATCTACTAAATATTGAATTAAAACCACCCAGTTTTAATATACCTGTAGCAGCAAACCTCCATACTCATTCCCCATGTTATTCTTATGGAGCTTACAAAAACATGTCAAATCTCGCTATGTTGGATCGAAATATGTTGTTTTGCACTTGAAATTCGCTGAGTATGCAGGTCTGCTGCAACGGGGGTATTTGGTCTTTGGAACAAAATATACTCCAGGGTGTTTTTTTTTAACGCAACCCAAAACTTTATTTTATCAATGACAAATTATTCCCCCCAAGATCCCCGGGTTTTTCCCCATTATCACAGAGAAGAAATAAGACAGAGGTCGCATCTAATGTTGCGCTAAATACGTGTCGAGCAGTGCCGTAGAGTGGGCGGAGGGGGTAGGGGGGCGCCCGGAAGTCTATTATCTCCCTACTGTTTTACTTCCTGGTGTTAGGCAGTTACCCGAAACACTACTGCCATATGAATGCGACCTCTGCTTATTTCTTCTCTGTGCCATTATATAATTTTCTTTGGGGATACATAAAAATTAAGGGCTACAAAAAAATTCACAGGATATTCAGCACCTCAAAACAAACAAAACAAATTTAATGCAATAAATTCAAAGACATACCTTGCAACACGTGTTCAGGAATTTGATGGAGAGAGCACAACTTTGTATGCCTGGCGCCAAATCTTAAGGTCCATGCCGCGCCATCCATAAGCCCAATGCTAAAATTAACATTAGTCTTATGGACGGCGCCGCAGCGTGGGCCTTAAGATTCGGTGCCAGTTATACAAATTCCAATTTCGGATTGTTTGAACACATATTACAATGTAAGCTAAATGTGATCTAACTTAAATAATAAGTTGTATCAAATGTAAGTATTAAAAAAACAATACTGATTTCATATTTATATGTGCAATATTCAATCTTATAAATGGGTTGCGTTAAAAAAAAAAAAAAAAAAAAAACACTCTGTATTATTTGCTTTGCTTAACGATGTTAAAAGCCGCGATATTTTGTAACCCTAATAAGTATCATAATACCACTTTTTACAATCCAAAATATGCTTTGTTGAATAGTAGTTTATAATTGGAATGTTGTGAATTTTGTGTGTATTTGCTATTTTTGTCGTAGCTAAGTCATACACCATATTTAACTACAAAATTGTATTAATTTATTTATCAATGGAAAATAAATTACTATACCTGAATTTTTATGGCATATTTATTTAATATTACAGATGTTTAGTCAAAATCTTAACTAAAGCAAAGTAATCCTCGGTTAGATTTAGAATCTACGTGATCTCTAGTACAATGTGAACAACAGCAACCAAAAATTAAATTTTTTAAAATATTACTTAAGGGTAATGGAATTGTTTGGAATTTAATGACGGATCCAAATATAACAATCGTTTTGTTAAAGTGAAATTAATAAACAAGATAATTAGATAAAACCGACATGATGTTTACTTAGACCTGCCCCCTAGCAGGTCTAACTTTTGAGCCTAAAATCGCCAGTAATGATGACAAAAAAAATATTTATTAGGCCGGAACTTGGACTCCCAAACCCAACTAGATTACCTCTTAGGCGTGAGCCCAAGTCTACTTGACTCCCAAACCCAAAAAAGTTAGGCGCGAGATTATCCCTGCGCCAATAAGGCTTGAGACCAACTAATACCGAGCTCCCAAACCGATTTTTTGGACGCCAGCCTAAATACTGAATATAACTGGTTCTTAGGCTCGGACTAGCGCTAATACCGAGCTCATATCAGTATATAGGAGATAATGGCTCCATTTTAATTTTACATCTTTTTAAAAATATACTTTTAAAAATCTGGGAAGGATTGAAGCAAATTAAAAATCTGGGAAGGATTGGTGCAAGATCGGTCGGGATGGGGAAGTTTTGTTGGTTGCGGCCAAATATCTTATCTGAAATAAATGGTCCTAGGAGTAAGTAAAATGTACTTTTTTCCTTAATTTCATTTTTAATGGTGGAGGGAACACTATTGTGGGTGGGATTTTTACTTAAAAAAATGAAAATTTCATCACTTTTTAAAAACAACAACTTGACACGATACTCGAGTAGATGGCTTAATACTTGACTCAACTCGACCTGAATTCAAAATCCACTACTCGCCCACCCCTAAATAATATAATAACTTTCAAAATAATGATTAGCTTTTTTCTTTACATCTGTTTTGTTTACAATGAAATAGAGGTGTGCGGATAGTGTATTTTTGGATCGGATTGGATTCGGATCGGATAGCTTATGTTCGGATCGGTTTTGGATCGGATAACAACAGGTTCGGATCGGATAATACCGGAGTCGGATATTTACGGCGCGGCGTAATGAGCAGATTTAAGTTTTCTCATAAGCCTAAGGTAATTGCAAGGAACTACCATATTCTCCTAATGTGTAAGGTAAGATTTGCCTTGATAGGGTTGAATTGTTGATTGTGATATATTGTTTCCAATATAGACCAAATGTCAATTATTAAAGTATGCAAAGGTTCAACTAAATATCTGTTAAGAATTTAGAAATTCATTGATTCCCCTTAAGCACAGGTAGTATATAATTGAATAAGCTTATTAGGCCTAAATCAATTTCAGGATTTGCAACTTAAAAAATCCTTTTTCAATGCAACAGCAACCTACATTTGTTCACTATTAGACCTCTGTCTTTTTTGTTCTTTTCCTTATTTGATCAGAGACTAGGCCTTAGTGACTAGACAAAAGAATTAAATATTAACCTTGATTCACCAATCACCTCATATTTGAAGAAAGCTTTACATTTTTATTTATGCATTAATACCTGACAACCTAGATTTTGATTCACTACAATAATACTAAAAAAAACAAAACGTCTAAGCAGTAAACGTAACCTAAATTTCAAGATAAGTTTCAAATGTTGCAAGTTTCAGTATTAAAGCTTAGTCATTTAATTAGAACAAAGGTCTATTTGTTTTATATCACAAACAACAAGCAAACTCACTAATTATTTTCATAGATGTAGGTTGTCAAGTCGCATTTTACTGTTACCGGTATCTAAGAATTTCCATTTTAATCACGTATTGAAAATACGGCCGGCCGGCTTTGACCAGGCTTAAATCGTCAAAGATTAATATTTCAGCAAAATAAAAACATATTTGTGATTGTTCAAATTTCTATTTCTAGGTAGGTAATTGTTTAATTGATAAATAAAGTAATCTGGCGATTGAAAGAAAGACGTTCTTGAGTTAATTCTGCTTTTAAGCAGACGACGGCATTCAAAAATGAAGTGAGATGGGAAGACAAAACAATGAATGTACAGGTTCGCCAAATCTGACGGCCCAAAATTGTCGTAGGCTTTTTATTTTATCGTATCAACAGGCCACTTAACATATTTACAGCCTGGTCATTTTGGAATTTAATGACGGATCCAAATATAACAATCGTTTTGTTAAAGTGAAATTAATAAACAAGATAATTAGATAAAACCGACATGATGTTTACTTAGACCTGCCCCCTAGCAGGTCTATCTTTTGAGCCTAAAATCGCCAGTAATGATGACAAAAAAAATATTTATTAGGCCGGAACTTGGACTCCCAAACCCAACTAGATTACCTCTTAGGCGTGAGCCCAAGTCTACTTGACTCCCAAACCCAAAAAAGTTAGGCGCGAGATTATCCCTGGGCCAATAAGGCTTGAGACCAACTAATACCGAGCTCCCAAACCGATTTTTTGGACGCCAGCCTAAATACTGAATATAACTGGTTCTTAGGCTCGGACTAGCGCTAATACCGAGCTCATATCAGTATATAGGAGATAATGGCTCCATTTTAATTTTACATCTTTTTAAAAATATACTTTTAAAAATCTGGGAAGGATTGAAGCAAATTAAAAATCTGGGAAGGATTGGTGCAAGATCGGTCGGGATGGGGAAGTTTTGTTGGTTGCGGCCAAATATCTTATCTGAAATAAATGGTCCTAGGAGTAAGTAAAATGTACTTTTTTCCTTAATTTCATTTTTAATGGTGGAGGGAACACTATTGTGGGTGGGATTTTTACTTAAAAAAATGAAAATTTCATCACTTTTTAAAAACAACAACTTGACACGATACTCGAGTAGATGGCTTAATACTTGACTCAACTCGACCTGAATTCAAAATCCACTACTCGCCCACCCCTAAATAATATAATAACTTTCAAAATAATGATTAGCTTTTTACTTTACATCTGTTTTGTTTACAATGAAATAGAGGTGTGCGGATAGTGTATTTTTGGATCGGATTGGATTCGGATCGGATAGCTTATGTTCGGATCGGTTTTGGATCGGATAACAACAGGTTCGGATCGGATAATACCGGAGTCGGATATTTACGGCGCGGCGTAATGAGCAGATTTAAGTTTTCTCATAAGCCTAAGGTAATTGCAAGGAACTACCATATTCTCCTAATGTGTAAGGTAAGATTTGCCTTGATAGGGTTGAATTGTTGATTGTGATATATTGTTTCCAATATAGACCAAATGTCAATTATTAAAGTATGCAAAGGTTCAACTAAATATCTGTTAAGAATTTAGAAATTCATTGATTCCCCTTAAGCACAGGTAGTATATAATTGAATAAGCTTATTAGGCCTAAATCAATTTCAGGATTTGCAACTTAAAAAATCCTTTTTCAATGCAACAGCAACCTACATTTGTTCACTATTAGACCTCTGTCTTTTTTGTTCTTTTCCTTATTTGATCAGAGACTAGGCCTTAGTGACTAGACAAAAGAATTAAATATTAACCTTGATTCACCAATCACCTCATATTTGAAGAAAGCTTTACATTTTTATTTATGCATTAATACCTGACAACCTAGATTTTGATTCACTACAATAATACTAAAAAAAACAAAACGTCTAAGCAGTAAACGTAACCTAAATTTCAAGATAAGTTTCAAATGTTGCAAGTTTCAGTATTAAAGCTTAGTCATTTAATTAGAACAAAGGTCTATTTGTTTTATATCACAAACAACAAGCAAACTCACTAATTATTTTCATAGACGTAGGTTGTCAAGTCGCATTATACTGTTACCGGTATCTAAGAATTTCCATTTTAATCACGTATTGAAAATACGGCCGGCCGGCTTTGACCAGGCTTAAATCGTCAAAGATTAATATTTCAGCAAAATAAAAACATATTTGTGATTGTTCAAATTTCTATTTCTAGGTAGGTAATTGTTTAATTGATAAATAAAGTAATCTGGCGATTGAAAGAAAGACGTTCTTGAGTTAATTCTGCTTTTAAGCAGACGACGGCATTCAAAAATGAAGTGAGATGGGAAGACAAAACAATGAATGTACAGGTTCGCCAAATCTGACGGCCCAAAATTTTCGTAGGCTTTTTATTTTATCGTATCAACAGGCCACTTAACATATTTACAGCCTGAAATAGTCGTACGAAACATCAACACGACTATGTATTTATGGGGTATTCACGGGATATTTCGTTTTGGAAATTCAAGACGACTATTGGACACTGTTGGACAATGGCGAACACTGATTTGTCTTGATTGCGATTCTCCCTCATACCAATCGATGTTTCATCGGTAACGGATACTAATCGAGACAGAACTATTACAGGATGTCAGGATGTACTACTATTTGTTAACTGATTTAATGCTACGATACAAGAATTTATCTTAAGAAAATGTTTGTTATCGTGTCGGGTATTGCGCAGTAATCTGATCGTATACAATGATCTCGAACTAACCACGAGTCGCAATATCGGCAACCGAAATACATCGCTTGAAGCATACCATTACATAATCGCATCGTGTTGAGGCGTTGTTCTAGCCGCTATCGCACCTTCGCATTTCAAATCGTCGTTTTTGCTCCGCGATGTTTTCTGTCACTTATGTACTTTCGTCGGCAGTGACTTCTTTTGTTTGGAAGACTTCCCTTGCTTGAAAATTTGATCTTTCTTACAATTTACCCCAAAAAATGCAGTCTATCCGATAGAGTCGGATATCTAGTCAGTCTTACCGGATAGTTATAAAACCCTCGGATCGGATTCGGATATCCGATCCGATCCGAATCTGATCCGAGTTTTCGGATATCCGCACACCTCTACAATGAAAGAAATTTGATAAGCTTACTCTGAACTTAAATTGATAATTTTTTAACTATTCATAATTAATCCAATAGAACTATGATAATCCAACACCCAGTAATCAAATTTCCAGTTAATCTGAACCAAAGGTTTGAAAAGAAAAGAATAAAATAAATCCAACAAAAATTGGTACAAGACCAGAGAAAGGGATGTTGACAAAAACAAGTACAAATATAGAACATACCAATGTAAAAGACAATTGAACATGATTTTTAGAGGTGTGCGGATAGTGAATTTTTGGATCGGATCGGATTCGGATCGGATAGCTTATGTTCGGATCGGTTTCGGATCGGATAACAACAGGTTCGGATCGGATAATACCGGATTCGGATATTTACGGCGCGGCGTAATGAGCAGATTTAAGTTTTCTCATAAGCCTAAGGTAATTGCAAGGAACTACCATATTATCCTTAAGTGTAAGGTAAGATTTGCCTTGATAGGGTTGTGTTATTGATTGTTGTGATATATTGTTTCCAATATAGGCCAAATGTCAATTATTAAAGTATGCAAAGGTTCATCTAAATATCTGTTAAGAATTTAGAAATTCATTGATTCCCCTTAAGCATAGGTAGTATATAATTGAATAAGCTTATTAGGCCTAAATCAATTTCAGGATTTGCAACTTAAAAAATCCTTTTTCAATGCAACCTAAATTTGTCCACTATTAGGCCTCTGTCTTTTTTGTTCTTTTCCTTATTTGATCAGGGACTAGGCCTAAGTGACTAGACAAAAGAATTAAATATAAAACTTGATACACCAATCACCTCATATTTGAAGAAAGCTTTACATTTTTATTTATGCATTGATGCCTGACAACCTAGATTTTGATTCACAACCCAATAATACTAAAAAAACAAAATAAGTCTGAGCAGTAAACTTAACCAAAATTTCAAGATAAGTTTCAAATGTTGTAAGTTTCAGTATTAAAGCTTGGTTATTTAATTAGAACAAAGGTCTATTTGTTTTATATCACAAACAACAAGCAAACTCACTAATTATTTTCATAGACGTAGGTTGTCAAGTCGCATTGTACTGTTATCTAAGAATGTCCATTTTAGTCACGTATTGAAAATACGGCCGGCCGGCTTTGACGAGGCTTAAATCGTCAAAGATTAATATTACAGCAAAATAAAAACTTATTTGTGATCGTTCAACTCTCTATTTCTAGGTAGGTAATTGTTTAATTGATAAATAAAGTAATTTGGCGATTGAATAAAAGACGTTCTTGAGTTAATTCAGCTTTTAAGCAGACTACATTCAAAAATGAGGTGAGATGGAACGACAAAACAATGAATTAACAGGTTCGCCAAATCTTTGACGACAGCCCAAAATTATTGTAGGCTTTTTATTTTATCGTATCAACAGGCCACTTAAGATATTTACGGCCTGAAATAGTCGTACGAAACATCAACACGACTATTTATTTATGGGGTATTTACGGGATATTTCGTTTTCGAAATTCAAGACGACTGTTGGAAGAATCGTGACACTGTCGACACTGCCGGTCAATGGCGAACACTGATTTGTCTTGATTGCGATTCTCCCTCATACCAATCGATGTTTCTTTCGGTAACGGATACTAATCGAGACAGAACTATTACAGGATGTACTACTACTTGTTAACTGATTTAATGCTAAGATACAAGAATTTATCTTAAGAAAATGTTTGTTATCGTGTCGGGTATTGCGCAGTAATCTGATCGTATAGTATACAACGATCTCGATCTGATCACGAGTATTCACGAGTCGCAATATCGGCAACCGAAATACATCGCTTGATGCATACCACTACATAATCGCATCGTGTTGAGGCGTTGTTCTAGCCGCTATCGCAACCGTCACATTTCAAAAGCGTCGTCTTTGCTCCGCGATGTTTTCTGTCACTAATGTACTTTCGTCGGCAGTGACTTCTTTTGTTTGGAAGACTTTCCTTACTTGAAAATTTGATCTTCCTTTATAATTTACCCCAAAAAATGCAGTCTATCCGATAGAGTCGGATATCTAGTCAGTCTTACCGGATAGTTATTAAACCCTCGGATCGGATTCGGATATCCGATCCGATCCGAATCCGATCCGAGTTTTCGGATATCCGCACACCTCTAATGATTTTAAAATTAACCATCTGAAAAAGACAATTGTGTGTAATTGACAGACCTAATTTTACCAAAAAAGACAATTATGCATGAAGAACGATTGCAAAAAAAGGCAATCATAGGCTATATCTGATTGGTGGGCATAATTTTTATGGATCCATTAAAAAAAAATATTTTGGTAATCTAAACTAGGTTCAGCCATAATTAGTTTGGATCGACAAGCAACAGTTATAGCAAAGAATAAAATCTGTTATTTGTAAAATTGTCAAAGTGGCAACAGTAAAATACTTTGAGAAAAATCAGAACCATCCAGTTTTTTTAATGGAGCTTAAAAATAAATAGTTCCTAATATTGTGGATCCAGCTAATAACAAAGCCTTTTATTTACAAGATGCACAGCTCACCTAATGGCAGAATTCAGCGATTCCACCTGTTGTCGAAGGCTGTCGATCTCATCCTTAAGTGTCTGTCTGTCGGCTCTCAGTTGTCTGATGTATTCAGCTCCTTTTTGTAGCATTGCTGCTTTGCTCAGCTAAGAAAACATTAAATTATATTTATATTTATGTTTGTACGTTAGTTATTTACAGAATATAAAATTTACCTTCTTACCACCTCTAACTAAGTTAAACAAGCAAAAAAACAAGCAAAATATGTTGAGCATTTTTTACTTTTTTGCCTTTACATATACTAAGGAGAAGTACTGTAATATTTTTGAGTTTGAATTGACCAAGGAAAAATTTGTTTGATTGCTCCCTGAATCCAAAAAAGTGGTTTTCGGGGTGATGTCTGTCTGTCCATGCACTCGTTACTTGCTACCGTGTGTGCGTGTGCGTGCGTGCGTGCGTGCGTGCGTGCGTGTGTGTGTGTGTGTGTGTGTGTGTGTGTGTGTGTGTGGGCGCGCGCGCATGTAAAAAGAGCTAGCGACAAATATAATCCAATTTTGATGAAATTTAGCATGTAGGTAGGTACCAACCTCTATTACCCCAGGATTTTTTCATTTGTTTGAATTTTGTTTTGAAGGGTATATAATCTATGAAAATCACTAAAATAATCAGAAAATTCAAACTTCTCAAAAACAGTTTTATAACTTAGTTTAAAATTGTAATGGTCAATAGCTTATTAAGATCCCAAACAAAATGACACCACCCACATTTCTTTCAAAATAAAGATTTAGTAGTTATAGTGTACACACTTAGTAACATGTGAAAAATTGTTTTTTCAGATTTATTAAAAATTATTATATTTGATGAAAATTTACTTGCAGCCATGGAATTTGGCTTTAATAAATCCTGCATTTAAAATTACTTGTCTACGTCAGATGGTTTCGTTGGTGATAAATCCTGAGAGACTTACCCCCTAATTCCCTCAAAATTAAAATACCCCCGTTGCAGCAGACCTGCATACTCAGCGAATTTCAAATACAAAACAACATATTTCAATCCGACTTAGCGAGATTTGACATGTTTTGTAATCTCCATAAGAATAACATGGGGACTGAGTGTGCAGGTTTGCTGCAACAGGTATGTTTAAACTGGTTGGTTTTAATTCATTATTTAGTAGATCTTAACTAGAAGAAGCCATATACCAAGTTTTGTCAAGAAATGTTACAAAATAAATAAGATATAGTATTTTTTTTATTTCCCATAAGGATAACATGGGGAATGATTATGCAGGTTTGCTGCCACAAAAGTTGAAATTTCGGGGATTTTAGACTAAAATACATTAGACCTCATCTAGATGAAGCCACAAACCAAGTTTTATCCAGATATGTTGAGAAATAAGCGAGATTTTACTTATTTTTTTACTTATTTTATTTTTTACAATTTTATTTATTTTACTGAATACAATTTTACTTATTCCCCATAAGGTTAACATTGGGACAATGTACTGTGTTTACTACTTTCAATATCTCGGTAACCAATGGACATAGAGCAATGACTCAAAACACTAAATTGTTTGTTTTTTTGAGCTGAATTCAATGGTGCCAACAAAGATTCAATAAATTTAATTTTTCTATGTAAAAAACTCAAAAAACCCATTTTTGGGGGGTTTATCCCCTTTTACCACCCCTTCCGGTGGTCCGATCGGGCTGGTTCACGAACTCGTCCAATCGATTACCACTTTACATGTCTGTTCCAAATTTCATTAAGATTGGACCATATTTACGGCCGCTATCGTGCTGACAGACACACACACACACACACACACATATATATATATATATTTGTAAAAATAATGATGAACTTGAGCACCCTTTTATCATTATTTTATTTAAAAATCACGACACGTGTTTCGGTAATTATACCATCATCACGGTGAATGAAAACTTAACCTTAAATATAAATAAACATCAGTCATATGTATCTTCCTGATAGATAACATTTGTTAATTAATTAATGTCCTGGGCTAAGGTGCTTGGTTTGCTTTTCTTTATATTTAATATTTTTTCAAAAATTTGGTTTTCTATTTCATTATTTGCTACATTTAATATGTCCGTTTGATTCTCTTTTCTGTGCAAATAAATTTGTAATTCTTTTGTGTCCATTTTCGGACCTTTGACTTCGTAATCTAAAATTTTTAAATTTTTATCAATGCATTGGTAATTGTGATCTGTTTGTAAAATATGCTCTGCAAAAGGCAATTTTTGACTGGTCAAGTTGTTTGAGCGTATGGCTTGAATAGGTTCATTAAATCTGGATTTAAAGCTTCGCCCTGTTTGACCAATATAAAACTTGTTACAGTCACTGCATGTTATTTTATAAATACCAGATTTTTCGAATTTATTTGATAGTGAGTTTTTTGGATTGGTGAGCTTGTTTAACATTCCAAAAGCATTGTTTCTTGTTCTGTAGCTTAATTTATAATTTGAATTTGTGAATGTTTTTCTGATTGCTTTGTTCAGGGTTGAGCTATATGGTAAACATATGAATTCAGCTTTTTTGTTCTCATTTGTGATGTTTTCTTCTTTTTTCTTTTTATTTTCAATTATTTTGTCAATTAAGTTTGGTTTGTAGCCATTTTTCATTGGTTGGTTCAAATGAATCATCCATTCCAATGATAAATGGCTACAAACCAAACTTAATCGACAAAATGATTGAAAATAAAAAGAAAAAAGAAGAAAACATCACAAATGAGAACAAAAAAGCTGAATTCATATGTTTACCATATAGCTCAATCCTGAAAAAAGCAATCAGAAAAACATTCACAAATTCAAATTATAAATTAAGCTACAGAACAAGAAACAATGCTTTTGGAATGTTAAACAAGCTCACCAATCCAAAAAACTCACTATCAAATAAATTCGAAAAATCTGGTATTAATAACATGCAGTGACTGTAACAAGTTTTATATTGGTCAAACAGGGCAAAGCTTTAAATCCAGATTTAATGAACATATTCAAGCCATACGCTCAAACAACTTGACCAGTCAAAAATCGTCTTTTGCAGAGCATATTTTACAAACAGATCACAATTACCAGTGCATTGATAAAAATTTAAAAATTTTAGATTACGAAGTCAAAGGTCCGAAAATGGACACAAAAGAAGAATTACAAATTTATTTGCACAGAAAAGAGAATCAAACGGACATATTAAATGTAGCAAATAATGAAATAGAAAACCAAATTTTTGAAAAAATATTAAATATAAAGAAAAGCAAACCAACCACCTTAGCCCAGGACATTAATTAATTAACAAATGTTATCTATCAGGAAGATACATATGACTGATGTTTATTTATATTTAAGGTTAAGTTTTCATTCACCGTGATGATGGTATAATTACCGAAACACGTGTCGTGATTTTTAAATAAAATAATGATAAAAGGGTGCTCAAGTTCAATATTATTTTTACAAATACTTTTAGCAGCCCTAAGTTATGAATTAAACAATAAAAATATATATATATATATATATATATATATATATATATATATATATATATATATATATATATATATAGATAGATAGATAGATGGATGGATAGATAGATATATATAAAAATTCAAACGAATGGTGTTTTTTGCTTCTGGTGGCCCTAAAACAAAAAGTTATCATGGTCTCGGGCATAGGTCTTACCATGAGACCTACAGTAATAGCTTCTTCCCTATGGGGGAAATTCGCTAAAATACAATTTTTTCTAAGATGGCTCATATCATTTCGTTTGAATTTGGTGGTTAACCAACCTTTGAGCACCTTCAGGTTCAAAATTGTCATAGGATTATAAAACTAAACTACAGAAGTATGTCAGATTTGAAAAGTATGTCAGAAGTATGTCATACTAAAGAAATTATGTCAGATTGCTCATACCAATCCTAAACTACAGAAAAAGAAAGAAAGTATGTCAGATTTGGATTTTTGCGGACATTTGCCATCACTGATTAGTAAAAAACAAGTTTCACGACGTTTCGGGATCTGGAATCTGATCCCGTCTTCAGGTGGAAGAAAACCTAGGGATCAGATTCCAGATCCCGAAACGTCGTGAAACTTGTTTTTTAATAATCAGTGATGGCAAATGTCCGCAAAAATCCAAATCAAAATATAAAATCACCATCACCAACAATGAATTTCAAACAAAGAAGTATGTCAGATTGCTCATAACAATCATTTAAATTATGAAAGTGCATACATTGTAACCAATTCATTATATCAGAGATTATTATACTTGAGAATGTTGAGTTAGCAGCAGAAAAAAAAAGTTGAAGCGTTTCTAACCCCTCTTCGGAAAACCGCCCAATCCCCAGAAAATAATTTGAACTCGCTAACAGTGCTAGTATCAATACAATGTTCTGTAAAAAGTGAATGTAACTTTTAATCATAATTTTATAAAGGTTAATGTGTTTAGTTGAGACCATATCATATGATTCATGTTGACCTATTGGATATTGGTCAGGTAACGGTAAGATTAAGAGGGCTTTTATAGTATTTACGATAGATAACTAAAAAATGTAACTCTCACATGAAAAGCAAATTTACTCAATTAGTTGACAGCCTTCCATTCAGAGATCATCAGTTTATTTGCATGACAGAAATCTTGAATTAAAAAAATACAACTTAAAGGGTGACATCATTACCATCCAGGGCGTACATTATTAATACCAGGGCGAAGGGCGCCAGAAAGAGGTACCACTTACCTTGGCGTTAGGGTTTTGGCTGAGCTGAGGTATCAAACTGTGGAGAGTGTCAAACCCGTTTTTGATGTTACATCTTCGTTTCTGCTCAGCGTTGATGTGGCTCACTCGCCGATGTTCCTGCAACCCATCTATGGTTTAAGCTCTTGAGCAGTTCCATCGATGAAATGTATCGACTGTTACAATTGTTACTCTCACAATGAAGGTAGTTCATGCATAAAATGAGGATCCAGCAAAACAAAGTTAAGTTAAATATTACTACACAACAATTAATTATGTTGTTAATGCAATTCAATGAATACTTTTTATATGATGATAAAGACATTGGAAGAACCTAAAGATAATAAATATTAATATGATAAAATGTTAACAATGGGTTACCTTTTTGGCTTATATGTAATCAACATATTCAAGAATAGAATTCAATTTTTTACATTACAAGATTAATAAAAGAACAAATAAGCCCTCCAAGGTTCTCTGACTTGCTTACTACAGCAGTGAAAAAGAAGCTTAAATACAGTATTGGTGAGTCCTTGGGCTAGAGTCACCTCAGTTCCTGAAGGTCTCTTTGAGGCAAGTAACCCTCGGGGATCAGTGGATCCTCAACGCTCATCTGGCAGCCTTCCTCCCTGGGCATTCTATCAGATTAAAGCCAGACAAGGGAGGACCATTTCTAACTTACCAAACCCTTCTGTTATATTTCAAAATAACTGAAGAGGTGAGCCAGGTTTTCCTACAACCACCTGATACTCCTAATTTGACATGATAACACAATACAAAGATATAATCTGACATGATAACACAATACAAAGATATGAATAAAATATCAAATGTTTCTAGAACATAGAACACAATTAATAAACAAGTATATTTTTTTATTTTCTCATAAGAGCATCCCTTACTTTCCATAATTTGTAGTGATTTCTTTCAAAATAGTCAATGAGGCTATAACAAAATCATTAACAGGTTATAATGAAAATTACCTTGTAGACGCCGGGGGTGGGGGAGTGGGGCGTGGCGGAGCCGGGACTGCCGACGTTGAGGGGCGAGAGGCTGAGGCAGTCACTGGCCCCGGGGCTGTCCGGCTGCTTGGGGCTGTTGCTGGCACTGCTGATCACCTGTACGGACTGACCGCGGTTACAATCGCAAGGAGGTAATCAAGCGAACCGTATTGGCATTTTTGTAAAGATCATACAAATATAGTCCTTATAGTAGATAAGGATTTACTAATTTACTTAAAGATGAGCTTCTGTGAAAATGCCAGATAATATAGTACCTTCTAGAGATTAGGAACAAAGCAAAATCTACCATTCGCATAAACTGAATATCACAAGCACTTTTCCAATCGCAGAGTTTCACATAAACTATGTGGTTTTATGTTTTGACCTACATAAATCATGTTTTAAGAACTCTTAAATATTACCATTGTTAGGATGAAAAGATTTAATGAACAAAAGGTATTTAGAGATGAAAGAATGACAACTTTATCTATCTATTTATATAAATATCTAATGCTTATCAATTGATATGTGGCTTTCGAAGCCTATTTTGTCTATAGATGGTGTGGTTTTCGGTGCATTACGTCACAAGTTTATAAATTCCCAGATATATTTCTAACTTTTGAAGTTTTGGTGTCAAAAAAAATCACATGTTGATGTCGATCTTAAATTTGGAGAGAAGATTCCTGAGTTGAAGACGAGTAACAATTTTCAGCAATGTTAAATTTAAGGATAAGCTGTTGACATGATCGTTCGTGTACCTGGCTGGAGGAGTGCGAGGGTGAGAGCTGAGGCAGCAGGAGGGGCGGCGGCGGGGGTGGGGGGTGGTGCAGCAGGGGCGCCGAGGTCTTGCGATGTCTCGCGCTGCCCGCCCCGGGGCCGCCGCTGAATGCGAACGTCTCGTAGGCAACACTGCTGCCACCACGAGCTGACAGGTTCAGCGACCCGTTGTCACTGAGGAACATGTATTATTAACTTACGATGTCTTAGTTTATCAAACTTGAATTTTTAGAAGACTTCTGATGGGAATACCCTTACGTATTCTAAACATTCTTCTGATGGGCTTATGTGTGACTTGAAGTCCCAGACCAATCCCTTTCCTTAAGTGGATAAAATTAACCGACTTAAACTACAATATGGATGACTTTAAAAATACAGAGCACCTCGGATTATCCGGACCAATGTGGCGAAACATAGATCCAGACAACCAGAAATCAGGATTATAATACCGCCTAAATAGGGATTGCAAACCTAGCTCCTGCTGTATCGATGCTGTAAATAGTGTATCAACTCCATTCAACAAATTAATTTTAAACCCACTTATTTTAAAACTAAATGTCAGTTCACACAACTACAAACACAACAAGTAACCGAAACAAACTAACCCCTGAAATTTCCATAGGTTACACAAGTGTTGATTACTTCTATCGGTAAAAGTAGCAAACCAAAACACTCTTTGTACAAAAATGCTGTAATGTACTGTAGTAGTGCTGTAATATTAAACATGATTTTTATACTTAAATTTCACGAATAGGCTGACTCGGATAGTCCGAGATCCGGTTAATACGAGGTCCGGATGATCCGAAATTCACTGTAAATCAGATGTGTTCAGTTTTGGCTGAATATACTACTTATTGCTGAATATACATAAGACCACAGTGAAGTTCCAAAAAAACTTTATAAATAGACACTATTATAAAAATTAGAAAATTAAGTAAAGAACTTTAATTGGTTGGAATCTTACGTTTGCGTAGAATATATGACTGAGCGGTGCTGGGAAGGCTTTTCCAGTGGCTCAGGTTTTTTGTAGTAAGAATTGTCTAATGATGGAAGCGACTCGGACATTTTGAGCGTCTCATTGCTAAACCCTGAGGTTGTAGGACCCGTGTAGGCATGAGAAGTTGTACTACCTACAACGGGCATAACAAAGTGGTTAGGTAATGTAGTGTACAAACAGGATAGTGTAACCAAGAGGTAAAGTAACACTACAAAAATTAATTAATTATCAACACAACCTCAATATCAAACATCCCAACTCTACTCTTCCAATAAATTAGCTTTAATAACAAATAAGTGTACTAGTTAATGCCAGTACTGGCAAAAAAATGTGCAAACAATACATTAGATACATTAGTTGAAATGGCGACCTACCCAGGTAGGTATTTTAAGCCAAGTATGAATGACAGATGAGTGAAGGATGATTGTGGCGCGATCTTGTAGTCTTGTTACTTAAGCTGTTGTATAAATAAATAATAAATAATGCGGTAATACCACTGTTCATTAGACAATCACAGATTTTCAGTAAGCAGAATTGCTAATAATGACAAAGAACAATTTGATTGTTTAGGTATAGCCAAAAATTTTGCCTCTGAAAAAATCAACCGGTTTACTACTAGTAACATTAAATTTACTAGTAAAAAAAAATTACTAGTCCAGTAAAATTGTCTTCAAAAAATCTCTGCAGGGAAAGTTTAGAGTTAAGTTTGATTTTTGTTGTTTCTTATTTTCTTTGGGGCCCTGAATCCAAATCCGATGTTTGTTAACAACATTTTTTGACAGAAGATTGTCAGAAATGAAAAATAAGGCAATATTTCTGAATTTTTTTTACATATTTTGGCTCTTAACTCAAAAATCATAAATTTGATGAGATAAACATTGATTTGCAAAATGAAGGTAAGTAAAATTTCCTAGAAGATGCACTGCTGGTTTTTATTTCTATGACAAATTGTATGGGCAGCGCAGCGAAAAGAAAATTGACAATTTTTTCCAAATGAGCTAAATTCCCGATATGGAATAACCTATTCCATCATGAGTTTTAGTGAAACCTAGGCCCCAAGGCTACTATAACTTTTCATTTTGATGTCCTCAAACCCCAAAACATTATCTGTTTAAATACATTTACACATGTATATACATGTACTTGTTTGTACATAATTTAAACTTTTTCTTTCATAGAATATAACTCTCTTAAAAATGAGTGTAACTACATTCAAACTTGGTGAATACATTAAACATATAATGTAATTAGATCAGTTAAAAAATGAGCCTTGCCGGCTGATTATAACAGCAATAACCCCTTAAGCGCCGAGGAAATAGCCCCCGCGGTTTTTAGTAGCGCGCAGTTTAAATACAAGATCAACACGAAATATTGTTAATATCAACTTTAATATTGTTATTAAGTGTTTTAATTTAATTCTTCAAGGCTACACCGTGAATTGCAAAGACTGATCTAGCCCGAATAAGACTTACAATTGACTAAGAACTGTGTTCTGTTTTTTCTGACATTGTCAATACATGTATTTGTTCATGACAATAAAGTGAATTGGATTGAATTGAATTGAATCGAAAACGCCGCGTTTCGTCTCAACGCGACGAGCGTGATACTGCAGAACTCGTGGTGTGGACATAGTTCGAGAAAAATCCACCAGAGTGCAGCACCAAATGGTCTGCAACTCGTCAAGGTCAACTGTACGGTCTTAGCAGGAAAAAAACCAAGCATGAACAGCGTGGCAGTCAACGAAGCGAAGGTGACGCACGAGATATCTCATCATGGCGGAGCAAGTACAGAATACTACCACGAGTTAACTCGTGCGCTGCGGTCAAGGGGCAATTTTTGATTTGTCAATGATTAACCCACAAAAAACTACTTAAATTAATATATTGCTATAACTCTGTGACAGTGTGACATACAGTAAAAAACTAAATTGTTCATGTTTGTGTGTTAAACTCAAACGTGAAACTTAAAATTCAAATACTCTATTTTTTGCAATGAAAATCCCAAAACACCAATTTTACGACCTGAGACATGTAAAAGAAAAAAGTTAAAAAAAACCTTTAATCCCCTTAGAATTGTCCAGTCTAGCTAATTTTTTAGCTCTTATAATAATATTACATGTTAAATATATATTCACCAAGTTTGAATGAAATCAAACTACTTTTAGGAGAGTTATCTTCTATAAAATAAAAAATTTAAATTTAAATGTAGTCAAATGTATATGTATATACATATAGAAAAAAGATATGCATGTGCGAGATAATTTGAACAGATCATGTTTTTGTGGTCTGGGGACATCAAAATGAAAAGTTATTATAGCCTTGAGGCCTAGGTTTTATTAAAACACATACTGGAATAGCTTATTCCTTATAGGGAATTTTGCTCAAATGGAAAAAAATTGTCAATTTTCAATTCACAGTGCTGCCCATACAATCTGTCATAGAAATAAGAACAAGTGGTGTACCTTGTAGGAAATGTTATGTACTTTCTTTCTGAAAATCAATGTTTATGAGATAAAATTTACAGTTTTAAGTTATAAGCAAAAATACATAAAAAACTACAAATGTTTGCCTTATTTTGCATTTTTGACAATTTTCTGTCACAAAATTTTGATAAAAAACATCAGATTACAGGGTTGCCAGCAAATGGTTTCCAAAAAATTCACGCATCTTTCCCAGTATTCCCGATCAAAATAGTCAAAATTCAAGGCCTATACTTGTCATTTCTAAGGGCCAATTCACACAGAACGGATGAGTGGCGGAGTCGTGGCACGGACATATGTCCTTTCGCTGTCGCTCCCATGAAACTTATCGCACAATTCACAGATCGTGGGCGGCCGCCCTCCCGCGCCACGTCGATCGTGTGTACATTGGATGATGGGAGCGACAGGGAAAGGAATATGACCGTGCCGCGACTCTGCCACACGTCCGTTCTGTGTGAACTTGGTAAGTTAAGTTTGAGTTTGGACGAATCATTTTTCTTCACAACTTTTAAATAATTTTTGTTGTACCACTAGGCCTAATTTAATACATCCATTAAAATAGTGTGAGTATGAATTATTATGATTTAGAAAATGCACCCCAATGTATTGACGAATGAATTAATTAAGCTGTGCTCTGATAAAACAGCTTTTATTTTATTTTTGGTTATTTATTTTATTTTGCAGTTTTGGTTAAATGTGTCCATAACGATGACATGGACACTTCAAACGGATTATGATGACAGGGAAAACGGTTTGGACAGAAACCAGATTTTTCCCAGTCTTGAAACCAGTACAAATCGATTCCTCGTGGCCAAAAACTCCATCTAAAAATGAAATTCCAAAACCCTTGCACTAAAAAAATTGTTGCTCCTACAAACAGATTCATTTAGAGTATATAAGACTGGATTCCAAAACAAAATCCATAGAGAGAATTTGATGTCATGGGTAACTTTAAAATAGAAGCAACAAAGAAATATCATAGCTTAAACATTTATTTGTTATTTCGACACCGCCACTACGGATATCAAGTCAGCCGTGTGCAGGCCTTCACACACAGCGCAAGAGCTCAGGACAAAGTAGTGATGGACTGACGGCAGCCCTATTCGGATTCGGTGTCTGCAGTCCCTATCAATGAAACACTGCCATTGGTCACTGCGCATGCTAAGAACTTCGTGAACGTCGTATGCACAGTATGAAGGCGGGGAAATAGAATACGAGTGATTTTGGAAGCAAATAAATTACGATTGTAATTTTAAATATACTGCTGATACACGTCTGAGGACATTACACTCCACCATGCTCCTACCCCTTGTACTAAATAAACGATGGACTCGCCCATTTTTTGAATATCGACGTTTTCCTTCAATCGGTAATCGATGTTTTCTCCGTTTGTTGTAGGACGTAGGACATTTCGCCGTCATTAGCGCGCGAAATACCCGATCACTTGTCTGTAAGCGGTAGGTAGCACATGCGCACACTGCGAAGGGTTGGAGGAAGGATAGCGTTGAGTTCACAACGATAAGGAAGGCATTCGGTTAAATATCGATCGTCGTAGTACGAACTACTATCGGATATCGTAAATCGATTGGCTCTTTAAACATTGTCGTCTCAACATGAAAACGCCCGGCCCAACTTTCCAAATTATAGAAGGATAAAATTTAGGTCAGGCATGGCCTGCAGGCCTAGTGATGGCTGTTCAGTATAATAATTGAGGATAAACTTTTTCTAATAGCCAGAAAGTGTTGAAATCATGAAATAGGCTCTCTGCTCGGATGCTTACAAATAAATGTAAATATTTCTTTGCCAGTTTGTTTGCTTGCAATATCTATAGGCCCTGAGAAACGTTTTTAGAGTAAAGTGTTATCCCAATATCCCAAAGACAGCTCAATTTATAGGAATGTAGGATTAGGGCCTAAGTTATTTTTGAATTAGGAAAGTTTGGTTAATCTATCCGACGATTGCGTACGGTACTGGAAGATTTTTAATTCCTCTGTAATTTATTATAGTCATCATAACTGTTATCAGCGTACGGTTCTGTTAAAGGAATCAACATTAACAATTTTTAACATGGGCAAATTTTTCAGTAGTCAAAGTAAAATATTACTCATCGTCTAAGTCTTCATTGACATTACAGTACAATGTATAGAAAATAGTACCCTGGCCACTGCATTTTAATAATCTAATACATTTAATTGCGTAATTGTTGGACAGTCATGTCATACAGTCATTTATTTATTTGTAAACTTGGAAGAGTCCCAAAAGAAGAATCTGTGGTACAGATATGACGTATTTATTAGCACCGATTCACAATAATGACTAGTTAAAAACGACAGGCATTGGAGTTTGGAATTAAAACGAAAACAGAGGGATGACGACGACAGGAAGCAGACAGCCGAGCCGAAACTAAAAAGTTGATGTCTGTCATTCGGTAGATAAGGTCGATATTTAACCGAATACCTACCTTATCGTTGTAAACCCAACGCTATCCTTGGAGGGTTCATGGACACGTCAGTGTTCCCCGATTTTAAAAGCCACATTATCGTACAAGACCAGGAAAATTATTTTGAATGTACCTAAATTATCGTACTCTTCCAATGAAACTCGTAAATTTGGTGAAATGTTAACAAGAAAACCCTGTAATACTGCCAAAAATCCATTTTATAATACTAAAACAGTATTAATTTATCTTTAACAATAGTAAAAATAAAATACAACACGGGGTTTAAAACATAATCAAACTATCGTACCAGACACAAATTGGATCGTACCACATACAAAATTATCGTACGTCTGGGAACACTGGCACGCCCCCGAATCAGCTGAGTTTTCTCTTCGACTAGTACGTCACTGGTGTCTGCTTTGCAGTTCCAGAACGAGAACTGTTTCGACCGTCCCGTATCGGCCACGGAACTTGTTCTCTTAATAGTTCCGTTCCGACTGTTGTGACGTAATTTTCGGGGGTCAAAGGAAATAGTGCGTGATCTCCCGCCCCGAGAAATTAGTCACCGTAGGGATGACTCGGAATCGCTCAGAAGGAGCTAATTCCAGGGTTCGTTATAATTAATTTCGGAAAAAAATAATTGTGGGGCAACTCTCACTACTACTTTACGCAGGGCTCAGAGCAACCGGATGCAACGATACAATTCAAAGAACGAGTTGCCTCATCCTCGCCCTCGTAAAAGTGAATAATTTTGCCTATAACGACGAAAAGCCTAAGTCGCGCGAAGTAATCGCTCTTAATCGCTCTAACGTTAGCCCCTGCTCACACCCTCGCTTGATAAAGGGTTACTATGAGCAAGAGGCTCACCCAACACGTTTTGGGTTACCACGGGCTAGGCTTAAAGCCGTAGCGTGACCCGTGACTTTCCACGGAAATCGGGGAAAATCCAAATAAATCTTTCCGGGGTTTATTCGTAGGCGTAAGGCCTAACCGAACGTTGTTCGTAACCGTTCAGTGCGTCACCCAATTAATAGTTTATTAATTGGGTTGCCGTGGCGTAGCACGTGCTCCGTGACTTGTTGCGACGTGAGTGCAAGTACGGAGTAGACGAAAAATTAAGTAACTGCACTGAGTAAATGCGACTAAATCGTCTAGTATTTAATGCTACGATAATTCGTAAAGGAGAGAAAGGCTAGGCCTAACAAGAACGTGAATTAAACTATGCGTCTATTCGAGAATAATCACCTACGACAAACTCGGACAGGTTCGTGAGGGCGTAAAGTCGTCTAAAAGTCCGTAATTTCGTCTCTATCGAAATATTCCCGTGAGTCGGGTTCGATAAACGTGTTAGTAGCGTTAAACGTTAAGCAACGAAACGAAATAATGAGGAAACCGTACCTCCGTATCGTGTTTGACCGTGGTCGAGTCGAGCGTCCGAGTCTCGAGTCGTGAACGTCTCAGTGGCTGGTCAACGAATAATCGCCACGAGGAGCCCAGTCCGGGTCCTCTCCCCTCCTGGATTTCCCAAAGTAGGGGTAGTCAGCTGTTCACCCCGTGACGTAAGAGACAGCTGATCGCTGGGTAGCCAGTCGGAGAAAAGAAGCCCCAAGATGGCTACCCTCAATGATTGTCAACAAACGCTATGGGGTTATGTTTGGGTGATGCGAGACGAAGCAAAGTGTTTAATGGTCTATTGCAATTTACAACTGTCATTGTCATCGAAATTAAAGCGGTTTTATGCCGTACAGTGATTTGGTAAATGTTTTATTACCCAGGATACTTCGTAGAGTGGTAATTCAGTGTTGTGCAACTTAGGGCAGTCCTAGGTCTAGGCTCCTACTAGCCTAGGTTAACCTATAGGCCTAGACATACGGGTGAGTCGAATAGCGTTTGTTTACCAGCTTAGTCGTTTACTTTTTACCCCCCTCCGAAAAAGGCACCTTACACCGTAGTTACGATATTTCTTGGTGAAACAAACGCACTGACATCGGCTACGCCAATAAAAGTGGTGACTCTTTATAGGACAAAAGCCCTATAATTCCGTTCCATGGATGTGTAGTACATGTTCTTTCGTGCCATAATTCGTTGCGAGAATTACGAAAACTACATTGGAAAAAGATCTCGTTATGGAACATATTAACAGACAGTCGAAACAGTTCCCGGAACCAGAATGGAATAATATAACAGTTCCAGTTCTTTTGGCAACGCTCTCTCAACGTTGGAATCAATTTGTCTTCGTGTTTTGTTCGAACGGCAACTTATGCTTTGTCAAAAAAATCCACGAAACTGGCCGATCTGATCGATAAATAACCATATTATAGACCGACAGGCCAAACTATCGCTATCTTAGAGTTTACATGATTTTTATAAAATTCAAGGATCTTTCGAAAAATTCACGCATAATTCCCGGTTTTCCCGGAATTCCCGGCTGCTGGCAACCCTGGATTAGGATTCTGCGCCCCTAAAAAACATAAGAAGCAACAAATATCAAACTTAACCCAAAACTTCCTCGCGAAAACTACATTTTGACTGAACTTTAATTACATTGTTTTAACACATGTATTTATATTTACTGAACAGTTCACACAGTACAGATGTTATTGGAAAAGAATAATTTGACTGGTTTCAGAGCTATCTGTTGTGGTATAAAGAAAAAATTGGGAGACAATGTTATTTGGTTATAACTCTACTAAAGTTCAAAAGAAAATAAAAAAATTAATATGCTGAAATAAGTAGGCTATCGTAGTTGAGTTTATTCTCCTACGCTGGCTGAGATGGCACTCTAAAAACTGAGAGCGCTGAAGTACAGTGACAGCTGGAATCTGCTGTCTGTACCTGATGAGACGAAACAACGTCGAAACAGCTTCCAGTTGGCGGTGCATCTGCACCTTTGCCACCCAAGCTTTCGCAAGAGGGCAGGCTGCATAGCAGTGTGGTGGTGCCAACACTACCTTAGCGTGCCGGAACATGCCGGATTCCGTTGAAAGATACGGTTCGTTGCTCTGCGATACCAAAAGCGTAAGGGCCCCACGGCACGCTAAGGTAGTGTTGGCACCACCACACTGCTATGCAGCCTGCCCTCTTGCGAAAGCTTGGGTGGCAAAGGTGCAGATGCACCGCCAAGTGGAAGCTGTTTCGACGTTGATTCGTCTCATCAGGTACAGATTGACAGCAGATTCCAGCTGTCACTGTACTACAGCGCACTCAGTTTCCAGAGTGCCATCTCAGCCAGCGTAGGAGAATAAACTCAACTACGATAAACTTCCTGGCTAAGAAAGACCATGGACTATTCAACTGATGTCCTAGGGGAAAGTAGGCTATATTTATTATCTGTAATTTCTTTTGATTTGAAAATATCATCATCGCAAGTAATGTAGACAGATATTATTTTTTTTAATTTGACCCACAAACAAATTTGTATTGTATATTTGACTTGACAGTTAGCACTGTGTGTTTCTGTCTCAGAATTTTAAAGAAGCTGAAACTGGCAAAAAAAGTACAAAATATACTAATTCAAAATGAAAGAAAATTGAAAGCGCAACTAACTGGAAGTGAGCAGATGAGCTAGCAAGGCACTTGTGGAGCTGGGCGGGGGCACTGCCAGCTGGGGCTCGCTGACCGCAGAGACCAGCGGTGGTGGGGGCTTGATACTGCCCGCCAGGCACGACCCACTGCGAGACCGACTGAACATCTTCAGCTGCAACACACACGTCACTAGAGTGGCCACTGCCGGCTGGGGCCCACTGACGGCAGAGACCAGCGGCGGCGGGGGCTTGATACTGCCCGCCAGGCACGACCCACTGCGAGGCCGACTGAACATCTTCAGCTGCAACACACACGTCACTGGAGTGGCCACTACCGGCTGGGGCCCACTGACGGCAGAGACCAGCGGCGGCGGGGGCTTGATACTGCCCGCCAGGCACGACCCACTGCGAGACCGACTGAACATCTTCACCTGCAACACACACGTCACTGGAGTGGCCACTACCGGCTGGGGCCCACTGACGGCAGAGACCAGCGGCGGCGGGGCTTGATACTGCCCGCCAGGCACGACCCACTGCGAGACTGACTGAATATCTTCAGCTGCAACACACACGTCACTGGAGTGGCCACTACCAGCTGAGGCCCACTGACTCCTTGGAATTCCCGCTCTGTGGGCACCCAGTTATCTTATTTTGCTAGAAATTATAATACTTATTTTAGTAATCTTGGTAATTTTGTTAAAATATTATCCAATTAATGTGAAATCATGCCGTAGCATGCAAGAAAAGTATAAAGACTGTTGCTATCATACTGGACTAAATTATCGTCCAAAAGTGACAATTATTGTTCATCTGGGAATGTGAATTGGATGTGCATCAAGCCGGTGCCATGGCGCATATGCGACCGCGAACCTGAGGCCGGCAGTTAGTGGCTGCCGCAACTGCAATCATTGAAGGCAAGGAACAAGTATTTTTTTTAGCCAAGCAGTTGTCAAGAAACGATAATGTCAAGCGAAAATGGGGTAATAGTAGCCCGTCTGCCGAAACCTGTGTTGCCCAAGGCATAAACTGTCTCTCTTCGGACACTTTGTGATAAAAACCTAGTGCTTGGGCCAGCTGATATAAACAAACAAGACAGGCGATTGATGTGACGCCCTCGCGTGTGGGGAGTTGTTACGATGTGAAATTTGAAATATATATATTTTTTTATGTCTAAATGTCAAATGAGAAAAATGTTGATTCTGTAATTTTTTTAGCAAACGTTCCTGATAGACTGTATATTTTTTACACACTTCGTCTGGCCAAGTTTTCGCCTCCCCCTTTCATCTGCCCCTGGATTTTATTGTTATGAGACTTAGTCAAAATCACCTATTTAAGAATTTGAAATTTGATGTGAATGCTGGTCTGCTGCAGCATATGTATAACTTATTTAAACATAAGTTATATAACAGGTAGCTTATACTCAAAGTTAGAATCACGGTTAATCTTATCTTTAAAAGTATTCAATCATAATAAGAAAAGCACACTTGAACCTTGATAAAATTGGAAGAATCAGTCTCAAGAGAGAAAAACCTTGATCTGTGGGATGAGTGATATAGAACGATTGATAATAACAAAACTGAATGAAATTTTTGTGAATCAATACATGTGGTTGGGTGACTGATATGTATAAATTGTGTTATAATTTTAAGATTGCCAGGTATACTTTGAACAAAATCTTTTAAATTGAGTTCATGAGTTGCCTTTGATCCATTTGGCTACTGATAAGTCATGACTAACTAAAGAACCATCTTCTCTTGACCAATAATGAGGCAAAGCAAGTAAGCTCACCGATGCCACGCTTAGCAATGATATTTGTATTTGCCTTAACATACCCCCTTGGCGCAGATGACATTCACTAATTAACATTTAGAAGCCTACTAAAGAGTAGTTCATGTAACACGATAAATTATAAATGCAGCCTAATTTATAAAAGATGCCTGGTGGAGCTCTGTTTCTGACTGGATTATCTAACTATAAAGCCAATACGTTTAAAGACTTGTGGCATTTGGACTGTATAGGGTCAAAAATGTCAAAGATAATTTAAGCGATTGAATTTGTTTTAATGAAACTTACAAGAAATAGCTAGTGAGGGGAATGCCACGAATAACTGAATCTTATAAAGAAGACTCTACTTGATAAATATTTGGAATCCGTACCTTAGGCACTGCAAACATTTCCTCATCCCTGCGACTGGGCAGAGACCCGGCCATGGGAAGACTGTTGGATCTGATGGGAACCCGGGGATAGCTCCCACCCTGGGAGGGGTTGGGGGGAGAGGGGGAGGCCCTCTGAGGGGGCGGGGGCGACAGCTGCTGATACGGTGGCATGCTGTAGACGGTGCCATGGTAGGTGGGGGGTCTCGGCTTGGGAGAGGAGGGGGGTTGTGTCTGCTGGGGGGAGTACTGGTAGTACTGGCCGGGGGGTGGGGGCGGGGGCACGGCGGGGGGGGAGTGAGCCTGGTAGCCGGACGACATGTCCGGGGGCTTGGTGTCGGCCGTCACCGCTGGGTAGTCCAGCGGGCGGTAGAGACTGTCTGTGGCCACCGACGCTTGGCTCTCCTCAGGCACTGGAGGTAACTTGGAGTAGAACAACTCTGTAAAATATTGATCAGTTTTGGAATTTTCAAAATCAATCAGAAATACTTCAGTATATCTAGTAAGTTTTGTTATTTGTATTATACTAAACAATAGGGGTCTGCGGGTCCCCGAGTTTTTCGGGTCGGGTCAGGTCAAAGGCCGGCCCGAGACATCGGGTCGGGCCAAAAAAAAGTTCGGGCCAAAATCGGGTCGGGCCGCGCATGATACATTACTCCCGCCGTTTACCCGGCAATCGAATTTACGTGTGACTTACGTGTGTGCGATCGAATTTTACAGCCGATCGCGAGTTACACTAAGCTGCATTTACGATTGGCAAATACACACGATCGTTTTTCGCGGCCGACCGCGACTTTTGTAAGGCTACATTTGCCGATTATCGGCGATCGGCAATTACGCGCGATCGTATTTCGCGGCAGATCGTGAGTTTCGAAAAACATCTGCCGTTCATCCGCGACCAACAGATACACGCTTTCGTTTTTCGCAGCCGTCCACGAGTATTTCATAAAGATAACCTCAAAAATATTTCATTTACTCATAGAAGAATGGATTTTGACAGTTACCTAGAAATACCACCTCTCAGAATTCGGAAATTGAAAACTTACACCTATATTTAGCTCTGACATTGCACTTTTCAACTTCAAATTTTTATTCATAGATTATATTGTTTAATGGCGTTAAGGTCGTTGTTAGGGGTGGGCGAGTAGTGGATTTTGAATTTGTGTCGAGTTGAGTCGAGTATTAAGCCTAGATTTACTCGAGTATCGAGTCGAGTCGAGTAGTTGTTTGTAAAAAGTGATGAAATGTTATTTTTTTAAGTAATTAGGTATTTAAATTACAATTAATGAAAATATATCACCCGTTTGATTTATCAAATTAGTCCACTTCATTTAAGCTAATCTTTTTGATTTTCCCTCTAATACCCCTATATTGTATGAACCCTACTTTAAAAAGAATAACTATACGAAATCACTTAAAATAACAAATAAGTAAATGTAAGAAGATCACAAAATAAATTTATGTAAAATATGCATAGTTGTAAAATTTAAACAGTTATAAGATTAATTATTAACCTATTATTTTCAAACTATCAACAACAGGTTTAATTTGTTTCTAAAAGTATTTGTACCTAGTTAAAACCTTAGCCAAGAAATTGTGGAAGAAAGAATTAAAATCAAGATCAGGGAGGAAAGCTACAAATGCCCAGTTATTTGTTTACTTCTAAACCCAACCCCAACATCTTGCCTTGCTGCTGATCTATTGTCTTTTGACATCCAGTCACTCGAGCACAGTGACACAGCTGCGATCAGATAAGAATAAGATATCCCACAAAACAAAAATTACAAAACCTAAAAACTAAACTAATTTTTATTTAAACCAATTAACTCCACAATTTTCTACTCATTTTTACGAATCAAATGAAGCAGAAATGAAGGCTGTGAATCATTCAAAAAAAGTAAGTGTATCATTCAAAAGATAAACTATGAATACAAATTTGAAGTTGTAAAGTGCAAGGTCAGAGCTAAATAAAGCTGGAAGTTTTCAATATCTGGATTCTGAGAGATGTTATTTCTAAATAACTGTTGAAATCCATTCTTCTATGAGTTAATGAAATATTGTTGAGGTTATTGTTATGAAAAACTTGTGGACGGCTGCGAAAAACGATAGCATGTATCTGTCGGTCGCGGATAAACGGAAGGTGTACCTTTTCGAAACTCGCGATCTGCCGCGAAATACGATCGCGCGTATTCGCCGATCGCCGATGATTGGCAAATGTAGCCTTGCTTAAGTCGCGGTCAGCCACGAAAGCGATCGCTTGTATTTGCCGATCGTAAATAAACGAAATGCAACTTAGCGATCGGCCGTAAAAACGGTCGCGCGTATTTGCCGACCACAAATGAACTGAAAATTCTGCTTATTTGTGAAACTAGCGAGCGGCCGCGATAAAGAATATGTCGATTGAGGATAAACGGCAGATGTAGCTTTGCGTAACTCGCGATCGCACGTAAACGGCGGGAGTAACTAACTACCCGTTTTTTCGGGTAGTAGGAGCTACCCGACTCGTGCTCGAGTAGTTGCAAAATTTCGGGTAATTACCCGACCTTCGGGTACTCGCCCACCCCTAGTCGTTGTGATGAAGTGTGGCTTTGTAATGATAATAATCATTGATTGTTATGGCTCTCATAGTTTTTTTGCTGTATTTGTTCACATATTAGTTTTTTATCTTAATTTCTTGTCGTAGGTTAAAATTGAATTATGATATAATTTTAACCTACAAAAAATTATTAGGCCTCGATAGATGGTGGTAATTTTCGTCTATTAATTTTGTATTTAATTTCTTGATTTAGTTTCTTTTTAGGTTCTAGTTAATTCATACGAAAGTAATTATTTAAATATTTTTGGCCCGACCCGATTTTGGCCCGAGACCCGAAAGCCAAAACTAAAGGCCCGACCCGACCCGACCCGAACTTAAAAAGTCTGGCCCGCAGACCCCTACTAAACACTAATAAATAATAATTTAAACATTTTATCAACTAAGTATTGGAATAGTATTTAAAACAGCATTAATTCTTAGGTTTGGTTATTATCCTTTCTGCAACTCGAATTGGGAAGGTCTAACTTAGGTAAGCAAACCAAGAAATAAGTAAGATAAAATATTTAAATTAGTGAGTTATACAGGGTGTTCAAAAAATGTGGGGCAATAATTTACGTAGTGATTCCTTGGGTCAAAATAAGCAAAAAAGTTTATATAAACATAGGTCCTAAAGTGCTTCGTTTTCCGTCTGTGTGTCTGTTTATGATTTTTACATATTTAGTCATATCTTACGATCAACTTAATGTATAAACTCCAAACTTCGTATATGGATAACCACTATTAAGAACTATTTTTGTAAGAAGTATCAAATTTCTACTTTGCACCATTTCAAAATGGCGACTGATTTTTGTTTTCAAAGCTAAATAACTTAAAAACCGTAAATTTTAGAAAAACTATACAAGTGACGAAAAAGTTGTGAAATTTAATTTATTTTACAATGATATGAAGATTATAACAATCGGACCACTAATAATGGAGAAATTTTAAATTTACCGAATAAAAGCATGCAAATATCAGACATAATGTTCCAAGGAACCATGTTTTTATGCAGAAAAGTTAAAATTTCTCCGTTATTAGTGGTCCGATTATCATAATCTTAATATCAGCATTAATTGGATTAAATTCTGCAACTTTTTTGTCTCATGAATAATTTTTCTAAAATTTATGGTTTTTAAGATATTTAGCTTTGAAAACAAAAAACAGTCGCCATTTTGAAATGTTACTAAGTAGAAATTTGATACTTCTTACAAAAATAGTTCTTAATAGTGGTTACCCAGATACCAAGTTTGAAGTTTATAAGTTAAGTGGTTCGTGAGATATGATTAAATATGTAAAAATCATAAACAGACACACAGACGGAAAACGAAGCACTTTAGGACCTACGTTTATATAAACTTTTTTGCTTATTTTGACCCAAGGAATCACTACGTAAAATATTGCCCCACATTTTTTTGAACACCCTGTATTTAAGATTAATATAGTTGCAATTTAGAAATAAACTAGAGGCTTGAAGGGGCTAATAGCCCCTAAACATAATCCTTCTTTACTATAGTACAAAATACCTTCTTAGAAAATAGGCTTTTGGATCCAGAAAATTATGATTATATCTAGCATTTGGTTTTAAGTAAACAAAGCAGACCTTTTAACATCCCAATGGTTTTTAAATGACAGCTATTTTACGTTATTTCTCATTTCATATTAAGCTTAAAGCAATTTCAGTATTTTCCCCGAGTCCCTGGGATGGAGACCTTCAATTTCAGCCCCCTCCCATCATCCTGCGACCTTCCAAACGCCCACAATTTTGGCGCAAAAGTTTCCCTTACATAATTATATACAGTATATATATAGATCATTTGGTATTAAATCTGCATCGTTATAGCATAAACTAAACAAACGTACTTAACTTTTTATAATTGTAAATTATGAAAAATCTCAAACCCTTAACTATTATAAAATTAGAAAATCTTAAATTTAAAATATTTTTTCTTATAGTACATTGAACGTGCATAGTTAGCTGCATTTTGAAAAAAATCCCACATGTCAACATTTCCCATATGGCTTTGAATCAAGCATTAGCACCACATGTTTAATGTAAACAAAGCAGACGTTCTTCAATCCCAATGCATTTTAAATGGAAGATATTTTTTGTTATTTCTCATTTTCTAGTATATTTGGACATAATCTGATATTTTTCCCGACCCCCTGGGACCGAGACCTTTCATTTGAACCATCTCCCATCATCCTGCGAGCTGTCAAACTCTCACAATTTTGATTTAAAAAAATCGCTTACAGAATTAGTAATATAGATTAAGTGAAAAGAAAAAACTGACAAAAAATGCAGAAGTAATAAAATTATATACCTTTTTAAGAAATAAATAGATCCTAACGTTTAGCAAAATACTTACTTTAGCATTTTAACTTAAAAATGCTCACCTTGAAGAGGTTCGAATGTGTCCATGAAATCGTCAAGATTTGGTTGAAGTTGAACCAAGCTTGGCTGTATAAAATCTGCCAAGCTTGCTCCACGAGCTAAAAAAAGAAAAACCTATTACATTATAAAATATATCACTAAGTGTTAAAACGTTTAATTACATTTTATATTTCTTGTATGAGGTATTCTTTGACAATAGAATCCAAAATAAATAACCATTATGTTAACCATTACATACGGCTATCAGCTGTATGAGAAGTCCAACGCAAATGAGTTGTTACAAATGGCAGTTAATTTTTAAGCTTTTAACTGTTTGTAAAGAGAACACAGTTTTCACCGCAACTGTTCTCTTAAAACACACTAAGTGCTGTGCAGAAGTTCAGATTACAAAAGGGAAGCCATCCTGGGTCATCCAGTCCCCAGGTCCCAGGTAGGGATTCACTATTTCAGTCAACTCAAATACTGATAAATTGTGCAATAAGAGTTGCAAAATATTAATTTTGCTATTTTGGAATTTCCTTGTAAATAATAAAAAAAACCAAATAGGCTACATAATAATGGTTGATTCAGTAGAAAATTCTCTTAGATAATAGTGCTTAAATCCTTTTATTACTAGACCAGTGCTCCCAAGGGGCGTACCGAAGTCTGGATCTGGACTGATGCACAATTCATGAAACATAAACTATTTAAAAACAAAATTTGACAATTTTGTTGCAGCACTAAAGCAGCAAAACATCCATGCAAGTGGTTACCAATGGATGTGTGCAGTAAAAATTAAGTCTTTATTCTGACCAGTAGAAAGAACTTATATCATATCATATATAATTAATCAATGTAGATTTTAATGGTCAATTTACAGTAGAGCGCCAATTATCCGAACGTCGGTCATCCGAACCGTCGGTTAACCGAACGCCGTAATAATTCATATTTTGAACATGATTCTCAAGCAATTCAAATTCGCACGCCAAAAAAGTGTCAGGGCTAAAGCAAAAACAAATTTTGGACTTTTTCTCTAAAAAAAAATTTTCAGTGTACTGTATCTATGTATGATAAATTGTTCTTTAAAAATTTATACCCATGTATTCTGATCGATTTCATAATAAAATTACGTGAATAATTTTTGTTTGATCATATTTTAGCCTTTTTACTAGTAAGAATTACGTTACATATATAATTTTTAAATTTTGTCTTTCATGTTTGATTATTCGAATATTCAGTTATCCGAACACCCCTCTTCCCCAATTAGTTCGGATAATCGGCGCTCTACTCTATTATATTCAAAACAAATTTACACTTTAGCATCCTTAAGGTAACAAATTAGCTTAACTTAAAAACACAATCTTTTTTCTAAACTGTGTAAAGAGGACTTTACTAACATTCCTGGATGTTCCGAAAAAATCCGAAATCCGAAAAATCCCAACTGTGGTCAGCCTTAATTGGTTCGGATATCTGGAATTCCGCTGTACATTGTTATGGCACTAAATCTCTTAAAATTATGGGCTTTAGTTCTAATTTTTCTAAAATTTCCTGAAAAAATACCTATCTGGCGACAGATTCTTCATACCCCTCCTCAACATTTTCTAAGTTATGACTTGCGATGGACTGGAGATTAAAAATTTGCCTCCAGTAAAAGTAACTGTGATCACTCTATTCGACATTCACAAGAACAGGTCCAACAGGTTGGATTTAAGTTGTGAGGTGAGGATGAAATAAAAACAAACCACAAGAGTGCTTACTGCCAGACCAGACCAGGCAGTTGAAGTAGTTGAGTATTCAAAATTATTTGACATAGCAAACCCTCCTCCCCTCAAAATACTTATAACACCCAACCAAACAAAAACCACAACCCTGGGAGGGGTAGCCGGGAGCTGGAGGGGCCCGCGAATTGGAACCGGTAAGCAAGAAATGGCGAGTGGGGAACAACGAACAGGAAATGGCGAGAGGAGAACGACAAGTGGAAAAAGGCGAGTGGAGAGCGACAAGTGGGAAACGGCGAGTGGGGAAGGACGAGAGGGAAACTGCGAGTGGGGAACGGCGAGAGAGAAACGAATCAAATCAAATCAAAATCAGCTTTATTTCAGTAATTATTTACAATAAAAGAAACAATCTTAGCACATATTCTTTACAAATTAAATATTTACAAATTATTAATTTAGGCTATTCTAAGTATGAAATTTCTCTCACATAGGCTTTATTGCCCGTGCGTGAGAGTGTCGCTATCATGCTGTTTTTATTTATAACTAACTGCTTGAGCTGAGAAATTAAGAAGAAAAAAAAACTAAAAAGAAATGGAAATCAAATCTCAAATAAAGATGATAAAAATGTTTTTTTATGAAGCTACTATGCTTTGACAACCGTGTAATAACAGTTTTCTCTGTTGTATTTATTTACATGCAACTTGATAAGGACAGACAGACGGACAAAGGCATGCATGGACCCCCCCACCCCCCTACCGCTAGTGGACAAACGGACCCTACTCACATCTGCATACTCGAGTGGAGAACGATGAGAGGGAAATGGCGAGTGGGGTACGAGTGGGAAAAGGCGAGGGGGAACCAGCGAGCTGGGGGGTCTCGCTTGACGAGTTGGGGGTGAAAAATTTGAGGTATCTAATACTGAATTTTATTGATCATTCAATAACTGCATTTAATTAGTAATAAGTGGTCTTCGTTGTTCCTTCGTTTTGTTGTATATATTACGTTGTTGTTCTTGATCTTTTTCGTTGGTGATAGTGTCATTGAACACTATCTGTGATGCGGAAAGTGAAAAGGGACCTCAAGTCGGAATTTTCCGGTTTTGAGTTATTAATATCCTGAAATTCAGCATTAAATTACGAACAATTTGACATATAATTTGTAGTGCTATGATTTTTTGTCTTTAAGTTATTGGCATTTTAATTTTAACTAGTTAAAACAAACACTTTAGGAAATTAAGGCCTGAAACTTCAAACGTTCACAGAATATTTATTATTAGTATTTAAGAAATGAATTAGGTATCAAAATAAAGCTGAAAACTAGATCTTTAAATCTACATAAAAACAGACGTGATACACTAACAATTTTATTGTTTAAAAAACAAAAAAGTGAGAAGTTAGAAGAGGGACCTCAAGTCGGAAGTCAAAATACCAAGGAATAAAAGAGAAATACACCGTCAAGACGGTGACTTTCGGACAATATTCTTTTACAACGAAAAACTTGAAGTAGTTCACTTATTCGCCGATAGATGTCAGGAGAGACTAGTTTTGTAATGTCCCAGACAACTCTGTCAGTGCGGGCTTGAACATTTGAGAAATGGGACCTCAAGTCGCGCGCCATGTTATTTCCCTTTTAAGCGAGTTGAGGTCCCTTTTCATATGCATGACAAAGGCTGCTAAATCGATTATTTTTTAATATTTCTCGGATTCTTATTGCTAAAATAACCGAATGAATGTGTACAGGAAAGATTAAGGAATCGTATCCAATCAAAACCTAAAAATCGATATTTTTGACCCGGTTCGACTAAAATGCCCGTACTGTAAAATTTACTCCAGCGACTTGAGGAACCTTTTCACTTTCCGCATCACAATTGGTAGGGGTTTATTTTTTGTAGGGGGGATTTGGTAATCGGGTTTCCCCACCCCACAGGAAAATCCTGTGAGGGTACTTCAGCCATTATTTTGGCTTTTTGTACAGCTACTGGTAAGGAAAGGAGACTTCCCTTCTATTATCCCTTAGGCTCACAGCCTTCAGTAGATTAACACAAGGGAGGCAAAAGGAAAAAGGAATAGGTAGATGGAATAGGTTCGGCCAAGCTTAGACAGACAGCTAGGGAATCCAATCCCGGGATTTTAGGGCTTATTCAATCCCGGGATTTTTCAGCTCAACCCCAGGATTTTCGGGATTATAAAATTACGTGTAAAATCGATGTTTACTAGGATCTTATCAGTTAAAACTATGTTATAACTAAGAAAAACCAGTTACATGTTGTTTTTGATCAAATAATCATGGTTTGATGAGTTATTTGTTGTCTTATAGTAAGTATAAAAGTAGTTTCCAATTAATATTTTCAAGTTTCTGAAACTACATAAAGATTTTAACTTGTTTCTGATACAATGTAATGCAATTGCAATTAAGTTTCATTAAGGTGCTCTAATGATAATTTTTATCGCACTTCTAGTTTTTCTAAGTACATTTTTCCAAGTCCTGATATTGTTTGGTCAAGTAGCTATATTCATGTTTTGTATAAGTCTTTCTTTAAATTATGATTGAATAAATATTTTATGGTTAGTTCACGGTTGTACAGGACCATCCTGATAACGTGTTCCGTTTTCACTCTGATGTCTAATACTGTATTCAGTGTTTCATGATAAGGCTGACTATGTCGTCAATTTTTTACGTTCTAAGTTTTTATAAATAAAATCACGTTAACAAGCCAAAACTAAACGGAAAACTGCTTTCTATATCGCAATCTATTACGATACCATGTATACATGCGAATCAATACTAAATATAATTTATTTTTGTATTGCCAAATACTATGTTGGGTCAATCCCGGGATCAGTCCCGGGATCCCGGAATTAAAGTCTTTCAATCCCGAAATCCCGGGATTGAAAATATCGTCCAGGAATGGATTCCCTACTGACGGCGCAGTAGCTCAGTTAGTAGCGTTCTGAGTTCTCACTCAGCCGTCCCGGGTTCAACTACCTGCCGCGGCTCTAAGCAATTAAATCTTATGGAAGCGCTGTTACATGAGGTACCTTCGTCAAGAAGATCTCAAGGTTCCTTAAGAACCTTGGGATTTGATGGAGAGTGAAGGTCTGGCAACCTGAAAGGGTGGAGGGTGCACAATAAGCTAATTCTGCTGTGTTGCAACACCATGGTCAACTGAAGCCATGGCCCTCTTTTTTTTAAAAAAAAGGGTACTTTGGTATTATGCGGAGGCCACCCTCAGACAGCGCGCTGCGGCAGTTATGTTAAGTTAGGTTATCATAAATATGTTGGTAGGAGTTTCCTCATTTCGTTACGAATTTAACAATACCAAATGAGTCATACTTTTACACGCCAAAACCCGTTGACAGATGATGCGCGCGCTCCGGTCAAAGACCAGACCTGTGCCCACTTGGAGGGGATTTTGTGGGCGGAAGTATGTCTCATCTTGTATCGTTTGATTCGTAACATAACGAGGAAAGTCCTACCAACATATTTATGATAACATAACCTAACATAACCGCCGCAGCGCACTGTATAAGGGTGGCGATCGGGTGTGGACGATAGCGGCAGTGACGACGTGAACACTCAATCCTCACTGACATCGCTGCCTTCTGGGAGGCAGAACACAAAGACCGTTCATCATAATTAAGTCAAATTTTGACAGTAAGTCGATTAAAGTACGTTCTTCCCAGTGATGAAGTTATATTTGGTGTCCAGCAAAACAATCTCTCTAAGAATAGTGGCCTCCGTATATACAAAAGTACCAAAAAAAGCTTAGACTGGGTGGGCAAAGGTATACCTTTTGTCCAATGGATGCTGGAATAGGGCCTCAAGGGATCAGGTGGCCCTCATCTTGGTTACCAGTACACCCTCGCCCATCCTGCCATTGAGCTCAGCCTCCCCTGGTGGGGAACTGAAGTTGTTCACTGAAAGACAGCTACAACACTGCCTCCGATTGTGACAACTTCCGTTACTGTACCGAGTATTGGTGCCTAAACTAGCAAAAGCCAGTTAGGATCCCACTGGGGGTCAGTGGTAGGGGTGATTTTTGAAGTCGAGTCGAGTTTAAGATTACGTATAAAAGTGAGTCATCGTATTTAGACATAATAATTATGTCCAAAATTATTATCATTATTAAAATAATAATTCAAGCCTAACTTGTTTAGGTCTGATAAATTGTGTTTTCAAATGAAATTACCAAAATTCAGGCCCATATTTTATTAAAATATTTTCTTTGAGTCACTAGCATTTATGTACTAGTTTAAAGTAGATTTAGTTTATCTACAGAAATAATTACTTATGGGAAATCTTTGCTCCGAAATTGTGGGCGTTCGGCAAGTCGCAAGATGATGGGAGAGGGCTAAAATTTAAGGCCTTGATCCAAGGGACTCGGGGGAAAAAAATGAAATTGCTTGAAATTCACTAAAAAAACTAGTAATAACGTAAAATAGCTGCCATTTAAAAAGCATTGGGATCTAAAAAATCGTCTGCTTTGTTTACATTAAAAAATGTGGTGCTGATGCTTGAACCAAAGCCATATACTAGATGTTGACATACAGTTTTTTCAAAAGGCAGCTAACTATGCACATTCCATGTACTATAACAAATAAATGTTTTAACTTTAAGATTTTCTGATTTTATAGTTAGGGGTTTAATTATATTCTTAGTTGAAAATTAAAAAGAGTTAAGTACGTTTGTTTCTTTTATTTTATAACAATGCCGATTCAATGCCAAATGATCTACAGCATTAAATCCCCCCTATGAACTATCCGTGAATCAACCATTCTCTCGATCAGTTACCTCCGTCCATAATTAATCTTTTTAATAAGTGATTTATTCAAGGGTTAGCTTTCATTAGTACAACAAAAGATTGATTATGGATGGAGGTAACTGGTCAAGCGTTGGCTGACTTGATTCTCGGATGGTTTATACCCCCAAAATTATCATTATGGGTAATGATCTATAGCGTTAGTTGTTGTATATAATTATATAACTGAAATTTTTGTGCCAGAATTGTGAGCGTTTGGTAAGTTGCAGGATGATGGGAGTGGGCTCAAATTGAAGGCCTTGATGCCAGGGACTTGGCAAAAATACTGAAATTCCTTGGTTTATCAGAAAATAAGATATATCGTAAAATATCTGTCATTTAAAAAGCACTGCAATCTAAAAACGCCTGTCTTGTTGACATTGAAACATGTGTTGCTTATACTTGATTTAAAACCACATTCTAGATGTTAGTATATATGGTTTATTTAAAATCCAGCAAAACAGGTTAAACGTACTAAAACAAATGATGGGTTTTTAAATTTTAAATTTTCCATTTTTATAATTTAGGGGCTTTAATCTTCTCACCATTTGAAAAGCAAGAGGAATTAAATACTGTGCGTCTGTTTTGTTTACATTATATCATGTAGAAGTAGCACATGCTGATTTAAAGCCAACTGATTTGTAATATTAACAGAAACGAATGAGCGGAGACTTAAATTACAGAGAAGACTCCATTCATCATTTTTAAGGCCCAGCTCTGCCAGTTTAATGTCCAGTCGGACATGGTCATAGTTTTGACCGAGCAACAACAGAATGTGCTGCACTAACAGCGATTGAGTGCAACATCAACTTGGAATTTTATGCTAACAAAAACGTTAACCATTAAATTTGGCCAATAAAAGTATATTTAATCTTAAATCTACCAAGACAAAGCAATATTTACTCACGGGCAACCATAAAACCGTGTTGAACGTAGGGTAAAATCCTCAATACTAACTTTTTACTAAGCTCGTGGTCTCCAAACCTAACTCCCCTATGAAGTGGAGCCAGAGGCTCCATCGTAGAGCATGGAGTTGTCAATGGGAGACCATTTTCTGATTTTCACCCTCACCTATTTGCCTATTGGGTAACCGAAAAACCATTTAAACGTAGTGTAGTTTAAACACTAGAAGCAAAAGGAAAAGTCCATAAAAAATAAATAATAATTACAAATTCTTCGCTATTACGAATTTTAAAAATACTCTGATGAATACTATGAGCATATAAAATGAGGAGTGATACAATTATCAATCGACAGGTATTCCATTTGTTGTAATCAATTATACTTTATAATGTATGATGTAATGCATAAAACACAATTTTTAAACGTCTGACTACTAGCTAAATAGTTATTTGTGTGTTCAGTGAGTAAAGTACAACATAGTTTCAGGAGTGAAAATGATGGCGCCCGGAGGGTGACGATTTTTACGAAGGAGACAATGTGCTTTACTCTCGAAATACACACAACATTTTTCCCCCACCAGCAATAGTAAATACACATTTGATATCAATCACATAACCTCAGTATTTAACAAACAATATCCATTTTGTTTCGATCTGCAATTAGCGTCTGCATGTGAGTAGCTACAACCAATCATGCACCAGCGATCAGCTGATTATTGCTACAATCTTACAAGTTTAATTATCAGCTTTTTGTTATCGTCAATGTTGTTATGTGACTATTACAACCTCTTAACCGAATGAATAAATAAATACACAATATAAAAACAATAAACTATTTTACTGCCATGAAACACACATTGAAATAACTAATAATTAAATGGTTATTTTGTAATAGATTATGAAATACTAATACCGATAATCATAATAACTTTTTTTTAAATACTGTTTATCTGGAGCATTTCACAAGAACTGTTTTACTTCGTCTAAAGTGAAGGTTTTAGCTTTCTTTGGTTTATAGCCAACATTTATACGCTTCAAAAAATCAATTACTTTTGTAGAACCACTGATGTCTAAGTTAATTTTGACATGAATTGTAGCTTTTAACATAGATAAGACTGTCCATAAGTAAGCTGGGTTTCATACCTTTAAGTAAGTCGATAAGTCCAAGTCCACAGGTATTACATTTTCAGAGATATTTTTACTTTTTTTTACCTTATACTCCTCCCCTGTCTATTCTGGTAATAAACTAGCTGTAACATTCTTAGCTTCATCACAAATATCTGTTTGGGTTAACGAAAATTCACAATCAGAATCCTATGTGTTTCAGTAATGACGACTGTACCTAACCTCAATTTGTTACAAGCTGAGCGCTATCTTCCGTTTCCGCTGTAAGCCAATGCCTCTAATCCGCTGTTACAATAGACAATAGACAATAGACAGTACTTTAGTATTATACGGAGGCCACTGTTTTTAGAGAAATTGTTCTGCTGGACACCAAATATAACTACGTCATTGGGAAGAACGTACTTTAATCGACTTACCGTCCAAATGTGACTTAATTATGATTAACGGTATTTGTGTTCTGCCTCCCAGAAGGGAGCGATGTCAGTGAGGATTGAGTGTTCACGTCGACACCGCCGCTATCATCAACATCCGATCGCCACTCTTACACAGCGCGCTGCGGCGGTTATGTCAGGTTAGGTTATCATAAATATGTTAGTAGGACTTCTCTCGTTATGTTACGAATCAAACGATACCAGATGAGTCATACTTTCGCCCGCCAAATCCCCTCCAAGTAGGCACAGGTCTGGTCGTTGACTGGAGCGCGTGCATCACCTGTCAACGGGTTTTGGCGGGCAAAAGTATGACTCATTTGGTATCATTCGATTCGTAATGAAATGAGGAAACTCCTACTAATATATTTATGATAACCTAACTTAACATAACCGCCGCAGCGTGCTGTACGAGGGTGGCCTCCGTATAATACCAAAGTACCCAATAGACAATATCTTAAATTACATATTCGTTGAGAACAGTAAGATCGTCATACATAAAAATGTTTAAATAGGAGAGTCCATAAGGAATTCCTTTTCCTTATAGTAAGGTCTTTCCAGCAGCCATTTGGTGAGTGCCGTCTTGAATGTCCTTGTTGGCTCCTTCTTTAGGTAGTCTGGCAGGTGATTGTAGTAGAGGCAGGGTCGCTGAGAGCCAAGCCGGGCCCCAAGTCTGCACACCACTAGGGCCCTCTGGGGCGTCTGGGAGGTTTGGAGTACCCCCCCAGTGAAAGGAGGGTCCGGGGGCCCGCCCCCGGAAAATTGTCCAAAATTAGATCTCTAAACTCGCGTTTTTAGGCATATAAAGGTGGGACAACATACATATACGAACCCCAAAAATCCGAACCAATTGAGGTTGAATGTTCGGTCGGATTTAGAAAATAGTCTACACTGATTAAAAATTACCACTATCAGTGATGCTGCACTATTGGATTTTCGAGACATGCATCCCTTTCCCATAGCTGCCGCGTTCGTTCCACTCACGAAATTACTTTTCCGTTTTTTCACGATCAATGCGCACGATTAATAATTTTACCGGCCATCTGCATTAATTGTAAAATATGTTGTACTCTATGTTGTTTACCATCGTGGATAATTTCATCATAACGTATTTAAGTTGTTGTCAATATACATGAGGGAGGTATGAGTCAGTCATGCTCACTATTAGCTGACCGCCACCGCCGTAGTGTACAATCAGTCGCAAATACAATAGTACAGACAGACAAAACAATCGTTTCTGCCTTATAAGTTATAACTGAATATTGTATTATCAAAGTAATTTTCGTGATAAAGCTGGACAATTTATTTTTTAACATGTAGGCCTAATTTTATTTCCAAGAAGTCGATACCAATATTTCCTCAATCTGAAAAATTGCGCTCATCCCGGGCCACTTCAGAGCCCGGGCCTCGTTTCAGACTTGGCTGACATGGCCTCTCGGCGGCCCTGAGTAGAGGGCTCCTTTGTAAGAAGGTTTTTTTGCAAAAAGGCTGAGGTGATGTGGTGGAAGAGCAAAGTTTGTAGCATGTCTTGTGTTGTGCTGGTCCTGGTGTCTGGTTTGATGTGTAGAAACTGCATGTAAAATTACTTCTCGGATGTAAAGTGACATTACTGTGAGGATTTTTAGTTCCTTGTATGCTTCCCTACAGCTGTCTCGGAAGTTGAGGCCTGCGAGTCATCTAATTGCTCTTTTTTGATGTATGAGGACTCTTTCAAGGTTGGAGTTTGAAGTTCCTCCCCATACCACAATGCAGTACCTGAGGTGTGATTCAAACAGCACATAGTAGGTGATTTTTGCTGTCTCTAGGTTGCTTGATTGTAGTATTTTTGTCTTATAACATAGATACCCGAGCTGAGCTTCTTGCAGAGTTGGTCAGTGTGCTGTTTCCAGGAAAGTTTTGAGTCTACAGTAATGCCAAGATATTTAGTTTCATTTTGTGGATTTACTCCTTGAAGTGGTATGTATTGTTTGAAGTGGTATGCCTGCATTTGTTGAGCAGCAACCTATTTGCACGTGTGCGTGGAAATCTGAAGGCGCTCTAATTTTTGAATTATTGATTTCAATGTTATTCTTATGGGTTTACTTTGTCTCTTGCCGGGAGACAAAGTAATCACTTTACTCCCGCTTAATGACAAATTATTATTACTCACGCATAACAAGGAGTAAAAAGCGCCTAAACATAGCAGGTGGGGGAAAAAGTAATTTTATTACTTTCTTGAAGTTAAACAATTATAACACATGTAGCACATGTGACACAATTATAACTCTATGTCTTACCTGCTAATGCAGAGCAGATGATCAGATAAAAAGGAAATGTTTTTTGGTTGCACTCTCACTGAATGACAAAGGGCAAATAAAGGAACACTTACAAAACTTAATTTTGAATCAGATTATATTAGTCTTTTGAATGTACTTTATTCGTTTTATGAAAAAGGAATAAGGCATTTATGAAACTGGATAACAAATAGTCTTGAGTTAGTTTTCAAAGAGACTGCCTATTTGCGAGTGACAAGAGCGGCAGCGCTGCTGTCTGCTCATCAACTGTACCGTTAACTTTTGTCTTAAATGTTTTTAATTTAAATAAACTTTAATTTGTTTTAAATATTGAAATAAACTTTTTTACTTATTCTGCACTCACAGAACATGAGAGAAAATGACTTGTTATTTGGGCCCCGACTCGATCTTGGCCCGAAATATTTTTGCCCTGACCTGATGTCTTGGACCAGCTCTTGACCCGACCTGACCCGAAAAATTCGGGGACCCGCAGACCCCTAGTTTACATTTTTGTGTTAAATGTCACGACTTTCCTTGGGAAATAAAGTAAATGCTGCAATCTGTGGTTAACCTTGAACATGACTCTAAACGTTTAAATCCATCAAACTCTTACCAAGATATGAGTGTGAAGGAACCATTGTGTTCAGCGTTTGTATTTTATTTTTAGGGACTTTGCCCCTATAGGCCGCTAGTAATTTTTGATAGTTTATAAAATCAAAACACTCATAAAAACAAATATTGAGAAATAAACTCACATTGTAGAAAATAATAAAGAGATGGGAATTTATTATTATAAACTCAAAAGGAATCTCTAATTAAAGTACAGCAAACGCCCTCTAGTTCGGCCTCCTCGGGACCGGACCACCAGCTGGACTACAAAATTTTACAGAACAGTCCTTATATTGAAAGGATAACAACATCGTTGTTGGTTGAGGTCAAGTGTGTCCATCAATTACAAGCTTGCCCGTAAACTAAACTGACATAAATAGTTTAGTTCTTCAGCTGGAAACTAAACACTCAGGATAAATCCTGTCGAAGGACATTCCCCCGCGGTGCGTAGCAATATGACAGATATGAGTCACCCTCCTAGGACTGGCCGGACCATCCGGCGACCGATCCAATCAAAGCAGAACTAAAGGGAGTCTAAAGTAAGACAAAGTTCCACTGATGGCGATTGAAGTTCCGTCTGTGATTAACTCTGAGAAAAATGGCTGTGAAATTTGTTTGCGGATACCGATTTTGGGTAACTGGCTGGGACAGTGGTGTGTCCTGTAATTCACGAATCATTAAAAACATCACAATATTAAATTTCCACATTCATCAGCTCACACATGAACTGAGGAAAACTTAATTGGAAAGTTCATTGAATAATTTACAATTTTGAGGCCTGCTTATATTGGAAGATTAGCGATATTGTTTAACAACTTGTTATCTAAGTGATAATATTACATGTCAAGTATATTGGCTCTGATATTGGTTTGACACCTCTTGACGGAGTTCAACAGCTTTGATACTAAACTCTCTATGCTTTACATGTCACATGTCGTATTTGTTGTATATAATTTTATGATCCAATATTTCAAAATTAAAGGATCTGAAACTTTATTGCACTTGATTTGAGAATTTTTAAGTCACTACAATAAAAAATTTCATAGTACTTAATACAACTTAACTCATGACTAAATAATAACAATAAATTAATTGAATAGTTTCTTATTTTCAAATAAATAAAACAATGTAACCCTGTAGGATAAAGATAAGGAGTAGGATAACGATTTTTTATTGATCAACAACATTTGAATGGACAGTACAGAAAAGTTATCGGGCTTACTAAATATGCCGAAAGCAAACGGTCGGTGGCTCAATGTGTCCATAGAAGTTGTTGTGACGAAACTGCCCGATGGCGTTTTGGTTCATCCACTGAAAAAAACAAACAAAATCTGAAGTAAAGTATAGATGTTTCGTAAATAAGAAAGTGGATCATTTAAGTGTTAATGTAAATTTAAAACAAACCACAGATTTAGGCATTTTATTTAGAAACATACTGCTCAAGCAGAATAAAAATATGTTTGCTATTTTAGCTATTCACATGAATTATTCCTACGGTTGTAGTTCTACACTAAGGGGGATGCCTTTTAACTCTTTTCCCTACATGCTAAGGTCTTTATTTAGAATAATCTCAGTTTTAGCAAACCTATACATACTTTATAGGTAAGAATTTAGATTTTATTGTAAATTGGCCAGATTCTTGGATGAGGTTATTATTAGAAAATTACTCACTATATGGCCTTATCCTTTTCTTTTAAATGTTGATCAATAAATAATTAAAATTTAACCCAATAATTTCTTTTTGGTAAAAAAAACAACCGACTTCAAACGCTCTAAAAAGTATGAAATAATTTTATTTTATAATTCAAATTTTGTAATATCGAAGCTCACGTATTTCAAGTCGGCGCGGCTCTACCAATATATGAAACACTACTGTGAGTAGCGATTAAATATCTCAGTTTGATCTCAATTATATTTGCGGGATTAACTTTCAATCGTCAACTCGAACATTTTGCTTCAAAATTCAAATTTTAAACTATTGTAGACCACAAATAAATTCTCTAGTACGAATTTAAAACTCTCCTCTCTCTATTTATATGAAATTAGCCCACAATTTTTATTTTAATGTTACATTCATGTAAGCCATTCAACAAATACATTCTTCAAATGTTATTAAAACTTGAGCTATTCTGCCAAGAACATACATAGCTAAGATGCAATATGAAGCCGCGCCGACTTGAAATACGTGAGCTTGGATATTACCAAATTTGAATTATAAAATAAAATTATTTCATACCTTTTAGAGCGTTTGAAGTAGGTTGTTTTTTTTAACAAAAAGAAATTATTTCATAGTTTTTAGTGATAAGTTTTGTCTTTTATGTTTGTACTACATTGCTGGAATAAATCATTATTCATTATTCATTCATTTCGATTGAATCAATAACAGTTGTAGAATATCATTAATACTCTACTCCAGTTTACTTTGCTGATGACTGAATCACTTAATAGATTACTAAACTGTACTTCTGTTATTGGTTAACTAATGTTTCGGACAGGTCAGGCTATTGTACCACGAAGTCCCTGGAAATTTACAGTGTATATAGTACACATTATAATTGGTTATAGTCTACAGGTATTACTCATGCGCTATATGAATATGGCCACCTCTTTGAAAAAATCTCATTTTATTAGAAATTTTTGAAAGCAAATCAGGCCTATATACGGGCCAAATACATTACTGGCAAAGTCTAAGCTCAATCGGTTCGTAATTTTTACATTTTACATACATTCATATCCATTTTACCTTATAAAACAATAATATACATGGTAATTCACTATTGGGATTGTAGAAATCACTTAAATAGTTGCTCTATAACATAGAAAAGTTACTAGATTTTTGAGAGTGTAATTGTTTGACACAGAATATGTACTGGTTTTTCCACGTTAACTGTTTTAGAGATATTAATCTATAATAGTCAATGACATTTTTTGGTTAGCTTTAAACAGCTAGCTGCTCTTGATCCAGCTCAATGAAAAACATCAGTTTGTTACACACATCTTTTTTTAACTTATTTTTCGATCAGCTTTCATGTTAAAAGCACACGAGGTGTATTTTAAGAACTGGGATAGATTGCCTCTATGCCTAGCTCAATTTATTTATTATTCTTATCTCTATTCTCCTAGCTTATCTATTTATTATTTTTCTCGGTCAGTTTATTGCAAAGATTTTTATCATAAGATAACCATGAGCTCGGCACCTGACAAATGGCAAATCGGTTTGTTTAAGTACATTTGCAAAACTGTTCAGGGATTTACTCATAAGATAGATTTGATTTCGAATTGCGATGCTTGCACGTTAGTACTATAAGTTGTCTAATAAGACGTATGAAAATCATTTTTAGCATGTTTCAACCTGTGAAATACAAACTGGAAATCATAAACGTCCATGTTGAAATTTAAACTCTACTTACAAATAAGCCTTTTGGGGATTTTTTTCAGTGGAAACTGCAGGAATGCTCACACATCACAAGTCATAAAAACACTTGATGCATGTGGCTTCAAATGCATCACCTAGGCACACTAAAACGTTAAAGGCGGGTTGACACGGTTCAAGTAGTGTCCGATTATTCTCGGACCGAGTGAACTCGGACGATGCGCGCGTATCACTCGGACGCAACTCGGATCGCGAAAAAAATGCATCCGAGTAGCTCGTACGTAAACAACTCGGTCCGAGTTAGTCGGATGGAGATATTCTCTCGGACACAAATTTTGATTTGAAAGGATTTTACATTGGATACGTTTAACAGTTCAATCCGAGTGCACTAGCTGGCTCACAAACTCGACCCGAGTAGACTCGGACCGGAGCCCTATAACTCGGACCGAGTAAAAATCAAGCTCGGTCCGAGATTAATCGGACGCTACTCGGACCGTGTCAACCCGCCTTTAGGTTTAGACTTACTCTTCTTCATTACCTGATCTTAATAAGTAAATTTTTCACTGACTATTGATAATCAAAATTTATCATAACCTGTTTTTTATAACACGGTAGAGAACCCTACATATTAATTTTTCATAAATAATTCATGCTTTTTGGTTTACACTTTTTAAAATTATATAATAATCACAAGTTTTTTTAAGGAATTGAGTGTGTTTGAATCAACAAATAAATTGTAAACATGATGACAAACTGTTTTGACATTATATCATTGTGAAGCAGCTGATCATATGCCATATATGTGACAGCTGTAATTGTTTTGTTCACCTTTGTTTTGCCAACAAAAAGTTGTTCAAAATATTGAATTTTTTAGTCAATAGTCAAAATATCTTTATTCATCAAAAATTGTACAATCAAAGTACATGAATGGCGTCATCCTTGTCGCATACATACTACACAAAATTAAAAACTAAAAACAATGCATATAAGTAATTTTAATATGAAAAAATATTTATTCAAAATAAATACCATTTACTGAACATTTATCATTTTTGTAAAAAATTCCCTCACAGAATAACACGGATTCTTTATCAACAATTCTTTAAACTTTAACTTAAATTTTGCTATGCTTTTTTCATTTTTTAAACACTTTGGCAAAGAGTTAAAACATTCAGCCCCCATATAAGTAGTTTTTTCTTAAAATATTCTAATTTATGTTTAGCCAATATAATGTCATTTCTGAATCTAGTGTCATACTCATGACTGTGGCCCAACAGCATCTCATTGGACATGTTCTCCTTTATGAAAATGACACAATCATAAATATATAAACTAAAAACAGTTAAAATTTCTAATTTGCAAAATTTATCTTTTATATGTTCATTAAAATTTAAATTTAGCATTACCCTGATACATTTTTTTTGAAGTTTTAATATCCTTTCTAAATTTTTGTGTGAGGTGGCTCCATACACACATATGTTATACGATATTTGAGACTGAATTAAACCAAAATAAATTGTTTTTAAAGTAGCAAAATCAGATAATTTAGATAACCTCCTAAGTACAAAAATTCCTGAATTAACTTTACTTACAACTTTGTTTATATGCTGATCCCAATTGAAATTACTATCTACTATTAACCCTAAAGATTTTGTCTCCTCTACCTCATCTATAATTTGATTACCAACAACTATATTTTGCGGACTTAGGTTTTTATCTCTGTGTGCACTGAAAGTAATGTAATTGGTTTTATTAAAATTAAGATTTAGGTTGAGCAAATTAAAAAAACTGAATATATTATTTAGCTCTAGCTCAGCTGTTTGCTCAATGCCTTGATAATTAGTTCCTGATATTTTTAAATTGGAATCGTCAGCATACAATACCAATTTAGAACAAATCTTATTTGCCAATACATTTTGTAATCCGTTTATATAAAAGATAAATAAGATTGGCCCCAGTATTGACCCTTGAGGAACGCCAAATTTTATGATTTCTGTTTTTGAATTTATTTTGGTTAGATGTTTATTATTGATATCAGTAATTTGGACAAATTGCACTCTGTTACTTAAGTATGACTTTAGCCAATCAAAAGCTTTTCCTCTGATGCAATTTTTAAGGTTTTTTTAAAGGTTTTTTTTAAGGTTTTTAGCATTTTTCTCCTGAATAAATATTTTAGTGAAACAAAATGTTATATATGGGACCTACGGGAAATCATCCCGGTTATTTTGGTGGTAGAATCACGTTGATTAGTAAAAGTATCGCAGAGAAATCGGTGAACATCCCTAGAAAAAAAAACATCTCCCAAGACGAATTGAGAACCTCCTCCTTTTGTTGGGGGAAGTCGGTTAAAAAGAAGCAAACCTTGAAAAACTTATCCTGATGGGTTAAGCCTTAACCCAACCAAACTCCAATTCTTCCGTGCAACTACAACCATAGAGCAGGCGCTTCATGGAGATTAGGGGCTGGGGTAAAAGTTTTCCTTGGGGTCAGTGGCGTAACAGAAGGGCCGGTCGGGCCCGCAATGCAGGGGGGAACCAGCGAGCTGGGGGGGGGGGGAGGGCACTAGACGAGTTGGGGACTAAACATTTGATGTATTTGTATTTAATATTATTTATCATTCAATAACTGCATTTAATTAGTAATAACATCATGTTAATAATATAGTTGTTATTGTTTAATTTTGCTAGGCCTATTCAATGATAACTAATTAAGGTAGCAAATTAAACAACTTAACTTGGGTTATTAACTATTGTGCCATCTTATACTGCTTATGTCTGAAACCAAACAACATTTTGAAACTTTAAATTACCTGGAGTCATGAGCTTTGACTAAGGCTTTTAATATTGCCATATTGCCATATTAGCAGCGTTGTTGGCAACGATATTGATATTATTATGATAAAGACAATAAAATAACTAGAAACAATGTGATTGGATTAAGAGAAGCGTAAGTTGTTGACAGAACCATAAAATCCCATTCCTAAAATAATACTAATATACGAAAGGGCATATTAGTTACTAGTAGAAAGCCGATCACCTGAGAACTGCTGTCTAGGACCACAGAGAGCAAAGCCGGGGCCCCAAGTCTATCAAAATTGTGAACCCCAAATCTATAAACATCGTGGCCCCCTGGGCCTCGGCCACAACACCGGGGAGGGGGGGCCTTGGGGGAGCTACCCCCTAGCATAATGGGGGGTCTAGGGGTCTCCTCCAGAGAATTTGTAAAATTAGACATTAACTCGCTTTTAGGCTGAGTTACCGTGGTCAACAGGCATAAAAAAAACAAAGGAACTCCACCAATTTGTATTAATTAAGAGACAAATTTTCAATATTTTCAGATTCAGAAATATTTGGACTAAACCTATAAGCAAGTATTTTAGAGTATCATTTGCACAGTAAAATAAGTTGAATATTTATCTTTTGCAAAACTACTTCTGTCTTTTAATCGGTGAACTCGCACAACTTTTTCACCCGGTATTCATGTCTTTGGCAAATCCTGTCATTTACCCACTATTGGTAAATATGTGTGATTGTCTTTTTCAGTTGATCACAAAATTTATCAAATTACAATATTTCTGCAATTTTTTGTGATCACTAAGGCCTAAATATGTGCAACTGTTTTCTCTAGCCTTTCGTGTAATTTGATACATTATAGCCGTGTCATTTACCCCAGCGATCGGAAAACAGTTGTTTGAGGGCCACTAACAAATTGTACGAAACAATTAAACTCATGTCCATTTAACTTTGCATGGTAGCATAACACCCAAAATAAATAACAAAAAACTTTGGTTCTATTCATCTTGCATCACGCAGAGTTGGGATTTTTTCTATATTTTTTAATGCAAAAAAACTTTTAAGGTATAAGAAGTTAGGCTTTAGGAAAAGTGATTTTATATTTTACAGCGTGAAAACATTAAGCCATATAATACAGTTGGTCACAATAACTACAGTTATACAGCCAAAAAGCATACTTGTTTTACGGTGCAGTGATTTCCCCTATCAGCCAGTTACATGGTAAGTTTGAAATACTAATTATTCACTACATAATTTTTTTTTCTTGAAAGTATTATGAATATGTTGTTCAAGGCCTAAGGGTCCCAAATTTAAAAAATCCTTATCGTCCCAGGCCCCCAGTTCCAACCTTGGTTGACATTGCCTCTCGGCAGCCCTACTGCTATCAACCTTAGACGACTGGATTTAACTCTCTATAACTCTTTGTCCATTTGAAAGTAGTGTAAGTTTGTCATTTAGTGATGCAACTTTATCAAAACATGATTGCAATAGTAAAAACGCTATTTTATGCATTATTACCCATCGTTTAGTTATGAAACTGCTTACGTTGTATCGGTGGTCCAAAAACCTCATGGGACCCGAAAAATAAGTTTGTGGGGGGGGCCCGAATAAGTTTGTCTGTTACGCCACTGCTTGGGGCCCTCATAAGCAATCATAGAATGATCTAAATGAAGAGGGGTGACACCCACTTTTTGACTTTGGAATCCCTCCCCCCCAACAGTGAAAGAGGGGTCATTCACCAGAGATAATTCTGAACTATAACAGCAAATTCACATTTTTAGGCAATATAAGAGAGAAAATAACGAAGTAAAACTTTAAAAACCCTCATTGAGGATTCCCCCTTGATCAGATTCCTGATGATTTGGGTTATCCAGGCAATTTAGTCTACTTCTCTTATTTCAACAAGAGAAATGGGATATGAATCCTTTGCAAAGTTATTCCCTGCTATTATTCTCTATCTAGGCTAATTTACTTTTTATATAAAATTCATGAATTTATTGAAGTTAAATTTTGTTTACAATTGGAGCTCGGTTCTCTTCCGTCGGATGTTTCCATCCAATTATCGGCCACTGCCCCAGTGGATAATAAACTTTCTCGCTGGAGCCGTGGGTCCCATGTGATTAGTGTCCCCTTTGACCCCCCCCCCTCATGGCGGTCCTACCATAAAGCCTTGCTGACTAAGCCTCTGCAGTCAAGTAGACCTGTCAAGTGGATAAATAAAGAGCTTTTTATGGCTCTTGCCTATTACCACTTAAAAAAATAATGCCATTAATATTGAAAATATTTAAAATACCATTCATTTGACATGTAAAACTCAATCCTCTACTACTTTTTCTGTTTGTATTACTGTTTTACAGCGAGCAAATCACGGGAAAATAAATCCTCTTTGTAATTATAAGTAGACAATAACATCCTATACTCTTTCATGAGCGATGTTTGCTTGATTGCACAATTATCTCAGAAACGGCTCAGAGGATTTCCATTCAAAGTTTGGAACTCCTTAACTTATTTATGGCTCAAAAACATGCTTTATGCAGTCTACTTAGTCTGAAAAAATCTAATGAATTAAAAATGAATTTACAAGTAAAAAAATTTAACATTGGGCCTTATGGGTCGCTACACTAGCAACGAAATAAATATCAAAAATTTAAACAAATTATGTAATCATAACATCTGCTTGCAAACTGCAGCCTTCTAGGAAAAATGCAGCGTGTTTGATGAAGATTACATGGAGTAATAAAAAAGTGTATTTATAAATTTTTTATTTTTTATGGTAATTGAGTGAACTGGTAAATATAAAATAATAATGAGCAAGGCTCGGCCAACCAGGTACAATCATACAGCTATAAATTAACAAATTTTTTCACTGTTAAAAGGGATTTAAATCTAAAATACCCCGTTGCAGCAGACCTGCATACTCAGCGAATTTCAAATGCGGAATACAGTTCAAGCCAACATAGCGAGATTTGACGTTTTTGTAAGCTCCATAAGAATAACATGGGGAATGAGTATGCAGGTTTGCTGCAACAAACATTGAGCCAAAAACCAAGTTTTATCAAGATATGTTGAGAAATAAGCAAGATATAGAATTTTAGTTATTTCCCATAAGGATAACATTGGGACAACGTACTGTATTTAACACTTTCAATATCTCGGTAATCAATGGACATAGAGCAGTGATTCAAAATACTAATTTGTTAGTTTTTTGAGCTGAATTCAATGGTGCCATCAAAAATTAGATACATTTTATTTTTCTAAGTAAAAAACTCAAAAAACCGATTTTTGGGGGGTTTATCCCCCTTTACCCCCCCTTCCGATGGTCTGATCGGGCTGATTCATGAACTCGTCCGAGTGATTACTATTTTACATGTCTGTAACAGTGGTGTCATGGTAAATTCTCCAGTGCCGGAACGGTATGTCCGAGGATTTTGAGCAAATGCCCCCCCCCCAACCCCCTCGATTGAGAATAACATTTTTTATAGAGATTCCCACTTTATTTTTTAAGGGGATTGAAGCTACAACACATTTCAAAATATCGTAAATTAATATTTTGCAAAAATTATGCAAAACATTCTGTCAGTGGATTTTTTTATGTGTTTATGAATTAAAAAAGGTTTAAATATAGCCTAACGTTAACAACAATAAAGGTTCAATCAATTTTATTTGAAACGTTGATAGGGTAAAAACTCCCTCTACAGTGTCTTTCAATATCAGTCAATATACAGCGTAGTAAGCATTTTTTAATGAGTGCCTTGACTGTGTTATTGGAAACAGATTGAGATAGAACACAAAATTCATACTACTATTTATAAATTAAATTATTGAGATAGGATATAATTATTGCACTGTAAAAGATATGTTATTTCCTTTTTTCTTTATTGATATGTTTTGGGTGGGATTTAGTTTTGTATTTATTTGTAAAGATTTTATTTTGCATTTAATGCAAAATAAAATCTCATCACTTAAGGGCATTGAGTATTGATTGATCAAGTACACTTTTGCCGGTTTCATGCAAGTTCGACTTGACCTAACTCTCGACGAAAAATTTGCTACTCGGGAACTTATAAAAGCAACATTAAATGAGTCCTGCCAAACGCACCGTGTTCTCTCTCGCAACCGTCTGAATTTGCACTGAACCACCGAGAGTGTACTTGAGAAATACCTCAGACGAATTCATGGCATGTCTCAAAGTCACCATAATTGAGTCAGGTTGAATCCGACTTGCCCAAATGTTCAGCGAGCACTTTGCCGCATTAGGCAGAGCGACGTAGAATGAGTTGTGGTGAATGCCTCAATACACGCCTGCAATTACCTGGATTCACCCTCATTCAGCAATAGTGAAGAGCCAAAATAAATAATGTAAACAAACTAGACATTGGAAAACTCTCAATAGAACAGACAGAAACCGATAAAATTATAAAATAACCAGTGTACCGAAAAAAATAACCTGTGCGGCCGATTACTACTAACAGCAAACGAAACGGCAACTGCACGCACACGTCAAGTTCAATGTACAGGGTGCGGCAAAAGTCAGCGTACCGAAAATGCAGTTAAACTATAGCTAGTATTAACAGTATTATTTTAATGTACCTGTCAGAGAAGCTGCTCAAAGTGACCACCAACATTGTCTATACATTTGTAGCACCTTTTTGACACTGATTTACAGATTTTGTTGCATAGTTGTGGTGTCAATAAAACATCAAAATGTGACATTATCAATTCTTTTAAATGTTCTTAACTTTGAGGTTTCTCCGAAAACACGTGTTCTTTTAACAAACCCCACTTACTAAAATCGCACGGAGTTAGGACTGGGGACCTAGCAGGCCAATCAATAGTTCCGCATCTTCCTATTCATTCATCGAAGTTATCATTTAAAAATGCTCGTTCATTAAGGCCGTAGTGGGTCAATCCATTTCAAATCACCCAATAAAAATAAAATTTGTTGCTCAACATTTTTTATTTGCCTAATTTTTTTAATATGAGTTCGCTATGGTAAGACAATCACAAAACGCAATTTGAAAAACTTTTACAAACCATAGTTTTTTTCTGGAGGCCATTTTTAAAATGGCGGTTATGCAGATTTTAGTGAAAAATAAGGTCCGCGGAAAGTTCAATTTCCAAGCTATTTTTAAAGATATCAGAATAATTTAAAAACCAGTGTGTTCAGCATGAAATGAACTTTAAGAAAACATTATATTAATGTTTCTTTTGTGCAAGAAAGAAGGTCAAACTAATACTGCAAAAACTCGGATGAAATCATCAATCGTTACTTTTTAAGACCTTTAAGATTTATGAAAGAAATGAGACTCACAACTAATACTTTTTTCCTCTGTTGAATACTTATAACTACCTGCTGAAGAAGTTTCAGGCCTGAGAATGCTCTCCTTCTTTTTCTAGAGCTTTCCAAAAATGGCCGAAAGCCTTTTATTGTCAATTTTCAGGGGTTAATAACTAAAAAGGGACTGAATGAAAACAAGTGAAAATTTTACAGAATTTCAGTTAAAACGCTACCCTTTTTTATAGTCGTGAGGTGCCAAGTTAGCAAATAAGGGGTTGTAAAATCCTAATCTATGTTAACAATTAACTTATACTTAACATTTTAAACATACTATTCATTATTTAGGCCTAAAAAGTTTTTGTATTTACAAAAAATATTAATTCAAACCATAAAAAATAACGGTAATCTCCAAATAAACAAAACTCATAACTTAACCATTAAATTGCATTAAGTTAAAACGCTTATGTAAAGAGTAAGTATTTATTAGGCCTACATACTTTAACTGTAAAATACAGGTCTATATGCATTTGGTTTAAGATATGTATATATATATATATATATATATATATAGTAAATAAATTTTATGCAATACATAGTATAAAAAATATATGAAGAATATGTTAGTAACTCAATAATCTTTCATAATTGACATATCAGTTATCATGTTGCAACAAGTCAATGAGAGTTTTGTAGGATTTGCAGGTATAGTCAACGGCAGCATCTTGCAGCCTGTACGGCCCGCCTGTTCTTAGATGCGCCTGCAAGTGGTGACATGAACTCCTCCCCCTCACATTCATTGCTGTGAAGCTCAGTTGGTGCTAGTTCTTTGACTAGTGATCATGTCCTGTCAGTGTAGTTTTAAATTAGTATTGCCATTGCTCCGTATTGAACGACCTTACAAATAAAAATTAAAAATGAGTTGTTTTATGGGTGAAATAATAAGTGAACAGTCCCATAACAACATTACAAGAAAGAAGCGCCTTAACCCTTAAGCGGGCGCTTCACCGGCAAAACACGAGCGGGCGCATGCGGAGTTTTACTCCGCAACACTATATTACACAAATTTAACCCATTTTACTTGTTTTATAACAAAATATTGTATTTAAATGTTGACAAACTTCATTAGGAATCACATTTCATCGTCGATGCAATTAATTGTTTAATTTAATAGGTGTAATATTTTAATTGAACTTAGTAAATAATTTTATAGTATAAGATATGTATTAAATATTATTTACATTTTTGGACTTTTCCTTTCGCTTCTCTTTTTCGAAATCAAAAGGAAAAGTCCAACAAATTTGATAATAATTACAAATCCTTCGCTATTATGAATTTTAAAAATAGCTATCACTGTCTGTATAACGGGAAAGGGCACTCCGCAAACTGAGTTGGCATCTCTGAATTGCAAATAACGAGGTACCAAGGGGGGGGTGGGGGTATAAATAGCTTTAGGAGATTCCTGGAATGAGGGGCGTAAAGTACGGAGCCGGACACGACCGCCGACACCCATTATGTCTGTTTATTTTAACATAAAAAACACGTGCGGAGGAAGACTCCGCGTGCGCCCGCTCGAGGGTTAAGAATTGATTAGGGGAGTGACTTGCCCGCTGAAGAACAATGTTTGCTAAAATTAAGAATTCCAAAAGAAATTACTTATATTTGCCATTACCATAAAGATAAATATTTAGGCAGATACACCCACATTTTTAGGAAAAATGTTGTGACCCATTTGGTTGCCACAAAAAACCAGTTATTAATGGTTTGTGTTGAATACTTATGGAACACCTTTCCAAGAGTAAAAATGTGGATATCAATCTTATTCCTGGACAAGCTCTATGTCCAGCCTATGCACTTGCAGACAAATGTAAGAACAGGCAGGCTGTACAGACAGTTGCAGTTGTCTATCCTGCAAATCCTGCAGAACTCTCATTGACTTTTGCAACATGATAACTGATAGCCTATGTCAATTATGAAAGATTATTGAGTTACTAACATATTCCTCTTATATTTTTTACATTAGCCTATGTAGCCTATTTTATAAAATTTATCTATTTCATATAAATATAATTTTAAATCTAAATGCATATGTTTTACAGTTAATATATATAGGCCTAATAAACACATATTCTTAACATAAGCGTTTTAACTTAATGCAATTTTATGGTTAAGTTATGAGTATTGTTTATTTGGAGACGTACCGTTTTTTCTGGTTTGAATTATTTTTATTGTAAATTCAAAAGGTTGTTTAGACCTGGGTAATGAATAGGATGTTTTAAATAATAAATATAAGTTAATTGTTAATACAGGTAAGGATTTTACAAGCCATTATTTGCTAACTTGGCACCTCACGACTGTAAAAAAGGATAGCGTTTTAACTGAAATTCAATTTGTTATAACTCAAAATGTAGTTGAGTCTCAGTCATAATTTTTTTGTGAGATATTACTATTTGTATGAAGAACATTCTGTAAAATTTTCACTTGTTTTCATTCAGTCCCTTTTTAGTTATTAACCCCTGAAAATTGGCAATAAAAGCTCTAGAAAAAGAAGGAGAGCATTCTCAGGGCTGATACTTCTTCAGCAGGTAGTTATACAGTGTGTAAAAAAAGTCTGTCCCCCCCTCCTTAATTTTTTTGTTTGTTAAGACAAACAATTAACCTTTGGGGAATGATACTAACTCAACCCAAATTATTTTTTGACTTTACCAGAAATGTTGAGTGTCCCCCAAAAATGGGGGATTTTGGGGGCAACTCAAAATTTTCAAATGCAAACCCCTTTTGAGTGACCCCTTATTTTAAAGAGCTTTCAAAAAGTAGATGAAAGGTGAAAATTGGAGGTCTCTAACGTGTTTCTTCCCAAATTGACAGTTTGTCAAAGTTTTGAATACAACACATCCTTGAAACTTGGTGTCAAGGAAGTTTGGAGATTTAATTCTCCTTTGGTGACGTAAAAATTAATCGAATCTGGGAAAAATGTTATTCAATGAAAAAGTAGTCTCTTATGGTGATATTTAAAATTTTGAATGTCCCCCAAAAATGGGGGATTTTGGGGGCAACTCAAAATTTTCAAAGAAAACCCCTTTCGAGTGACCCCTCATTTTAAAGAGCTTTAAAAAAAAAAGCGATTGGTGGAGGTTGGAGGTCGCTAACGTGTTTCTATCGAAATTGGCAGCTTTTCAAAGTTTTGAATACGACTCCTAGAAACTTTGACAAGCTCCCAATTTTGATAGAAACACGTTAGCGACCTCCAATTTTCACCATTCATTTATTTTTTGAAAGCTCTTTAAAATGAAGGGTCACTCAAAATGGGTTTGTACTTGAAAATTTTGTGTTGCCCCCAAAATCCCCCATTTTTGGGGGACACTCAAAATTTTAAATATCACCAAAAGAGACTACTTTCTAATTGAATAACATTTTTTTCAGGCTCGATTCATTTTTACGTCAACAAAGATGAATTATAACTCCAAACGTCCGAGACGCCAGGTTTCAAGGATGTTGTATTCAAAACTTTGACAAGCTGTCAATTTGGGTAGAAAAACGTTAGAGACCCCCAATTTTCACCATTCATCTACATTTTGAAAGCTCTTTAAAATGAGGGGTCACTCAAAAGGGGTTTGCATTTGAAAATTTTGAGTTGCCCCCAAAATCCCCCATTTTTGGGGGACACTCAAAATTTTTAGTAACGTCAAAAAATAATTTGGGTTGAGTTAGTATCATTCCCCAAAGGTTAATTGTTTGTCTTAACAAACAAAATAATTAAGGGGGGGGGACGGACTTTTTTTACACACTGTATAAGTATTCAACAGAGAAAATAAGTATTAGTTGTGAGTCTCATTTCTTTCATAAATCTTTAAGGTCTTAAAAAGTAACGATTGATGATTTTCATCCGAGTTTTTGTAGTATTAGTTTGACTGACTTTCTTGCACAAAAGAAACACTAATATAATGTTTTCTTAAAGTTCATTTCATGCTGAACACACTGGTTTTTAAATTATTCTGATACCTTTAAAAATAGCTTGGCAATTAAACTTTCCGCAAACCTTGTTTTTCACTTAAATCTACTTAGCCGCCATTTTAAAAATGGCTGCCAGAAAAAACCATGGCTTGTAACATTTTTTCAAATAGCGTTTTGAGATTGTCTTACCATAAGGAACTTATAATAAAAAAATTAGGCAAATAAAAATTTTTCAGCAACACAGCCTGGGTGATTTGAAATGGATTGACCCTAGTGCGAACATTAAAACCATTAATAATAGAAGTTAATAAAACAAGCACTACACTCATTACCTTAACTTCACTGTCAAAAGTTGTATACTAACAAAACAAACATTCATCGATAAAGAATAAATGAAGTCAAAATAAACCATAACTAGATGAAGATAAGACAAGGAGTGACACTGAGAGATAATATTAGCGCGAGAGATAAACAATTTTACTCACCGGCCTGCAGCGGTACGCTGACTTTTGCCGCACCCTGTATTTTGAAGACGTTTCCCTGGGAAAGTATCCCGACTTAATAAATGGTTATACATTGAAAAGAAAGCAGGGATTTTATATTTTTAATGATATAGTTAAATTGAAATTTGAAAATGTTTCCTGTCAATTTGTTAATGTCGGTAACCTCTGAAATAGGCGTTCGCCAGGCATTTTCACAGATTAATCTTAAAAACCAGTGCTGGTACGGCGTTCCGGCACCATGACACCACTATTCTGTACCAAATTTCATTAAGATCGGACCATATTTACAGCCGCTATTGTGTTAACAGACATATATATAAATTTATATGTTTATGTGTACTTAGATATAGTATATATATAAAAATTCGAACAAACGGTGTTTTTTGCTTCTGGGGGCCCCAAAATGAAAATTTATCATGGTCTGGGTCTTAGGTCTTACCATGAGTACTACGGTAACAGCTTCTTCCCTGTAGGGGAAATTCGCTAAAAATAATCAATACAAATGTTAGGAAATTATGTTCTTATTACTCAGATGTCGTTAGTTTGCTGATAACATTTGGCTGCAAATTGATGACTCGAAGCAGCTGGAAGTCGGTGGTTTCAGATCAGATTTATCTCAAACCAGAGGGGTCAGCATTATGACCAGTGATAACCCAAAATGTAACTGAGGCTTATCAGTAATTAACCAGATCTAATATTTGTCTAGTGAAACTTCCAAGATTGACAAAAAGCTGTTACATTCTAAAGCAGTGACCAATCTAGTCGTCTATTTGATTCAAAACATGAATCCTGAAATATTTTACAGATTATCAACCGACTTCTGATCTATGAGAAAAATCAAAACATATCAGTAACCTAAACATTTTTTTTTAGTTTCTAAATTGTTATGTGAGGTGGAAAGTGCAATTAACTTAGAAGGCCTGGGATAATTTTAAGAAAAGGGAGTGGTAGCAGTGCCTTAATTTAATATTATTAATTTTATAAATGGGGGGGGTTGGGAAAAGCTTGTCCCACCCCTAAACTGAAATACTAATATACCTGTTGCAGCAAACCTGTGAACTCAACGAATTTTTCTGAAGAATTTTTTTATGTAAGCATCGACAAATGAGGGAAATCATTGTTTTCAATATTTTACATAAATAATACTCTATAGGCAAATAAACCTCCAAGCACAAAATTCGTACAGTTTTTATGTCTACAGACACAACCCTTAGCCAGGTTACAAAAGCTAAACAAATTACAAACTACTAAAAATGTTGTGCACGAGATGCCTTCTTACTCTTGTGAAAAAAGCTACATTGGGCAGATAACCAGACGTGTTGATGTTAGGACCAGGGAATACAAAAAGAAGGTAAAAATAGTGAAATACATGGGTAAAAAAAGGTGAACATGTTCTTGAGACTAACCATGGAATAAAATGGGAGGAGAGTAAAAAATAATGTACAGAGAATTTGACTGGTGGAGGAAAAATCTGGTGGAATCTATATTTATTGCCGGCAATAAATATACACTGTCACATCCATCAACTGACATAAGTTTTGTTTATTGAGACAATGATACAAATGAATTTAAAAAAATTCAAGACCGAGCTATAAAAGTTGACATTCCTCTAGAGATAAGCAGGACCCTTGCCCCTTCCACCCCACCAGGTAATGAAGAATAAGCCACCTGCCCATGGTTTGCTCATATAGACATTGATTGGCCGTATATATATATATATATATGAACAAATTGATTGACCTATGTCAATTGGTTACTGAGATACTGAGCGTGGTAAACACAGTATGTTTCATAATGTTAACCTTATAGGAAATAAATAAAATTAATTGTCTCACTCATTCCTGAATCTATCTTAATGAAACTTGGTACATGGCCTCATCTGATGGGATCTACTGGATTAAGGCCTTAAATCAACCATTTGCATTTCCACAGCAGCAAACCTACATACTCAATCCCCACGCTACCTTAAATATAGTTGTGTAGTTTGCTTATTTTTTAATGTATGATAATACATCTTGCTATGTTGATCTAGTTTGATTGCCTAAAATCCGCCATTTTCACGTTTCTGTGGCAGCATACCTGCATACTCACTTCCCATGTTATGCTTATGGAGAATATTTGTCCATATTTACAGACGTACGTTGATTTTACTTGTTGTGAGACTTCTTGAAAATGATTTATTTAAGCCTTTTAATTCGCTGAGTATGCAGGTTTGCTGCAATGGGCGCATTTTGGATCAGTCTAATTTTACTGGGTTGATTTAAAGAATGCCAAAATAATAGACCATATTTTCTGTATGAGCACATTTTTTCTGTAGTATGGAACAATAAAGCACCCTGATAATATGTTACAAAATTTCCAATTACTATACATTATTTTTTATTCTGAAGTATTGATTTTAAGTCAAAATTTATAGATTTTAATTGTTACATTGAAGGCATTATTGACATGATAATGTGTTTGACTGATCGACATTTGGAACTAGTTTATTGTTTATGTTAAATTTCATAAGCAAATACCCCTGACACAGCAAATCTGCGTGCTCAGCAAATTTCTTAAGGATTCATTTAATTTATCTATGGACTTATTCAAAACATCTGGAAAATCATGTTTTGGATATTTCATGTAAATAACATTAACAAGTGTGTTTCTTAATGCATAAGCTTTAGATATATGGGACATTAAAAAAAGAATAACAGTTTTCATTACAGTAACCCAATTTTTGTTTCCATTGATTTCTTAGAATGATAATTTTTCGTAAATGTAAGCTTGTTATAGCATATAATATCAAGCAGGCATTAAATCAATGACCTCAAATTAATTAAAATAAAATAATAAAATGAACAAATTGCATTCAATCGTATAGTTTACATTATCTATATATCTATATATAAATAGACAAGCATGATTTTTGTAATACCTTTTTCTCAGCTTGTTAGTGTGGAAGCAAAATTCTAAGCACAAATTGTATTTCTCGGTATAGTATACAAATAATATAATACACATATTATATGTGTCAGAATCCCATTATAATTTGCCATCGTTTCCGAGAATTGTAGAAAAAAAAACATGAACTTCATGAGTTGTCATGTTGGTTATGGAATAACAACAAAATGTAAATAAATGCAGTCACATGTCTTATTGCATCAATGAGCCTAGTGAATAAAAACGAGCTATCGCTTGTAAGCGATTACTCGTAAGTAAGGGCTTGCTATAAAGCCTTAGTTTTCGTGTAAATAGAAACAAATGATTACTTAAAACAGATTTTTCTTGCTTAGTTAAGGGTTTACCCAGATCACTTTACTTGCTTGCAAGTCACTTGAAATAAATCCCAACTTGTGAATCAGCTTTAAAAAAACAGCCATAGCCATCTTGACACTTTCAAAAGTCTAAAAAGGAGGACTTACAAAAAATTAGTAATTGCTTATCATCCAAACATTCATTTATATATTCACACGTGTTTCTCCCATTTACTAAGGGTTTTCTTGAAAAAAAAAACAAGTGACTTCTTCACTCACAAGCGATTACTTATGTTTATCCACACTAGCTTGATTCCAAGTGATTACTAGAGATTGCTAGTTATTATTCACCAAGCTCAATGAGTAAAACGAGACCCAAAAAATTTATGGTTGAATCTCAAACAGTAGGCGATCACTAGTAATTTTTAAACTCTCATTGTTAGGGAACGTTTTAATAAATCATTTGGGGATCTATCCCAGATTTGTACCTCTTCTTCTCCTTGAGGGAGATTTAATCGACAATGTATTGCATTTAGCACACACAATATCTCAGTAAGCAATGAATTTTAAAAAAATTATTCAAAATGCAAATTCGTTGATTTTTTTAAGCTGTAACTGGGACTCTCACATTTACTATGGCACCAATTATAAATGGCTTAGAGGCAGTTTACACATCGTAGGAACATTACAGGCGTATGTTGTTGTGGCAGCATCTCTAAAAAAAGAGGACAAGCTACAACGTTATCAGTATTTAAGATGTGTAAAGTGCCTCTAACCATTTATAATCTGTACCATAGTAATTGTGAGATTCAGCCTTTAATTTGACACTATGTTTGTAATTTTTTTACATAACTGTTTTTTCATGCCAACGATACATTTTCTTCCTGTCACAAATTGTGTGCTCCATCTATTGGTATTTTGTCATCCTTGCAGTTGTAGCTTCTATTTTTAAAAATTGGGATTCACCAAATGTCTGACAGAGACGAAAAACTTCTTATATTGTAGTGGCCTATACTTAAATAAGAACCTTAGGCAGGTGCTGAGAAAGAATATGTGTATTTTCGTTAGCACTCAAAGCGGTGAGGAAATAATTAATAGTTACACACTATTTTCCAGTTTACAGGAAATTACTATGTGCTAATGAAATATAATTTTTAAATCATGAAAATATTTTTATATTTGGCTTAAAGCCAAAGTCCGGCTGAGAATTAAAATTGAAATAGGACTGGTTGGAATCTACCTTCATTCACTTCTTTAAGGATTGAGCATATTTGACTGAACAGGCAATCACGGTCTTCAGTATTATTGAGTCAGTTAAATCTATTCACCTCTGCAACTTTATGCTTTGACGTTTGTAGCCTAAAAAAGTTCAACTAATTCAACCCAAGTTTCACTTACATATATATCAATCTAAACTATTCAAAAGTAATAATCTAGTTTTTTAGGAGGATGGAAAACTTACATCTGAAGATGCGTGGAGGAGTTTGTGATCTTCAGACACGCCGTTCGGAGCCGATGTAAGGAGCCGGGAAGAAACTCCCAACTGTCACAAACTTTGCAGTTGACAATCAGACACAAATTGAGGAAGAAACGCCTCAACGGCATTACTCGAGGTAAATCTATATCCTGGAGAAACACAAGTGACAGCGAGCTTGCAGGGAACACATCAGAGGACTAGTGAGTGGACTTTGGCCATGATAACAGCTCTCTCGGTGATAAGGGGTTTCCCTCTCCCTCTCTCTTACTTTATCTCTCTTGCTCTCAAGCACACCCTCCCCCCCTCACTCTCTCTTGTGTGGGGGAGGAGAGCAGGTGAACAAACAGTATCACTGAACTGGTTGATGTATTAAAACTAAATACAGATAGTAGCCTGTTTGCAGTGAACAACAACAATGGATGGTAAAGACATTGAACATACTGTCTGGGCCTAAGTGGAGTAGAGTAGATCAAATTCAACTATTCTTGAATAAAAATAGATTAAAGCTTAAAGATAGAAACATGTATTGCTAATGTAAAAATTCTGTATACAAATATACATTTTTGTATACTCTGTATAAAAATATAAAAGCTATACTATTTTATTTATTAGAAAAATTACCTTTTCATATAAATTATCTAATTTTTTGTACATTTTGATACAATGTGGGAAATTAGAATTATATTGTGCGAATAACTAGCTGACATGATAGACACTGCCCTATCTTGCTTATCTTGCAATCAAAAATCAGATTCAAAAATACTAACAAAATTATTTGTAAAATGTTAAGTGTTTATTGTAATACTTTTTGACACACAAAGTTGTTAGTTTTCTGTTTGGCACAGCCTACACCAATATGCAAACTCAATATATAGAAATTTCTTCAGCTGAGCTGTATTTAATGAACAATAGCTATTTTTGTCTGTGTTCTTTTTTATGTTATCTATGTATTCAACAAAATGTCCAAATATCTCCGTCTCTATTCTGGTTTTATCACCTCTCCACAGTGAACACAGAAATATGTCAAAACCCTCAAATTAAACCTTAACATGGGAGTATAGTTGCAAAATAACAGAGATCTAGAGGAAAAACTATTTCTTGATATTGGTATTGGCAAACTTATTGTTGGCACATTATGATACAGTTATTCCTGCCAATGCCTGTAACTTTGCAGAATCAAAGACCAAAGATATTGAGATAATATTTCCAAATATTGCTAAAAATTGCAATAATCATGGATGGCATTAATCGATTATTAGTGAGGTGGGATAGTATAAAAATATTAGGTTTCTGGCTACCACCATCAAACTTTGCATAATCTATGATCATGCATTTTGGAACTGAATTCAGCCCAGACCCCAAAAATTAGACATATGATTTTCAAAATGGCGGTTGAAAATTGTTGTAAGAGAAAAAATTAAAATATTTATACCATGGGCCACCAATATGAAACCCTCCCCCCATGGGAATTTTTGACTTATATTTTGTTTGTTGCTACTGACATGTACTTTAAGGTTTTGGTTGTTTGCGACGTTTAAATTACAGCATAACCCAGAAAAACAAAAAATATCATCGATAAATGGTTAAAAAATAAATAACATGGGATCATTTTTGAAAACAGTCACCTCACTGCATTTTTGAGATATTGACTTGAGACCAACACCTATCATTGTTGGGTGGCTAATCCTTTATTTTGACAGGATAATGATTTTCTACCACCATCTTGGATCCACCATATTGGATATAAACTTTATTTTTAAATGCAAAGATGATGTTTTGACACATCATTATGAACTAGATTTTTATGCTGATTACAATGCTGAAATCTGTTTTTCAAAATATGCATTCGTTAAAAAGATATGCATAAATAAAAATTTGTACCTATAAATTTCTTATGGAGTTTCATATTTTCAGTATTTTTTTTAGATTATTTTACATATATCTCTCATTGTAATTAAGATATGTAGTTTTTTTAGCTTTAATAGACTCAGTGAAATACCGGCTTTCATTTAAGATATTAATCATCAACATCGGACAAGTGACAGATGAGATATAAGGCTTAATGTAATGAAAAAATCAATTTTTCTGAAATTTGTTTTTAAACAAGTATGTATATCCGGTTCTAACAGTGGTGTCATGGTAAATTCTCCAGTGCCGGAACGGTGTTGTATCCAGGGCGTTTAGGTGGATACCCCCCCCCCCCCCCCCAAATGCAGGATAACATTTTCTATTGGGACGCCCACTTCGATGTTTTGAAGGGTTTTGAGGCTAACTTTAGACACAACATTTCTAAATATTCTAAACTAAAATTTTTCAAAAACATTAAACTAAACAGTCTGTGTCAGAAGATTTTTTATCTTAATCAATTAAAAACATTCTTAAAAATAACTTTAACATATCTAATACAGGTTCAACTATATTAGAAATGCTAGTGTATAAACCCCCTTTCAGAGAGTCTTTCAATGTCAATCAATGGCATTTTTTGAAGTACCTATGATAGTCTGTATTGGAAAGACTGAGATAAAAAAAACGCGAAATTAATACCACCATTACAAAATTAAATATTGTGACAGGATCATAATAATAGATTTGTTGTCTCTGTTTTTTTCATGTACTAAGATGTTTTTGCTAGGATTTAGACTTGCATTTAAATATAATAAACATTTTATTTACCACTTAATTTAGGATCTCGTCAATTAAGGGCAGTGAGGATTGATGGATCATTGGATCAAGTACACTTTTGTCAAGTTAATGCGAGTTTGTCTTGCCCTTATCGTTCGGTGAAAAATATCCCATATATGACACCTTATGAGAGCAAAGTTGAAGGAGTCATATGCTGAACGCAAAATGTTAATTCTCGCAATCGCCTGAATTCGCCCCAGCGAGTAAAGTATGCTCGTTGATTCGCCCTGACCCGCCGAGAGTGTACATGAGCCAAGAAGACTTCAGACGAATTCAGCACCTAACTAAAAATTGATCAAGATCACCATCACAGAATCAGGGTGAATCTGACTTGGTCTATCGATCAGCAAGGACTATACTACATGAGGCAGAGCGAGGAAGAATGAGTTATGTCTAATAAATCAATACACACTTACATTTCCATATATTCGCCCTCAATCAGCAATATATTTTTATATACTTTCTTTTCTAAATTAACATGATACATTATTGTGATATGAGACAAAACTAAATATCCAAACAAACTCTAACTAGATAGCGCAAAACTGTTTACGGAACAGACAGAACGACACGATAATAATAGAATAGAATATCCAATGGTACCATCCTTATCTGATAGTGCCAAAAAAAACCTCAATGATAGCCGACTGTGTGCTAACAGCAGACGAAACGGCAACTGCAGTCACACGTAAAAATATCAATTTTTTGAGCGATATTTCCCTGGGACATACTTTAAGGACATCAGGACATATATTACAAGTAATGTTTTATTGAAAAGAAAACATGGAATTTTATATTTTCAATTATTTAGTTGTATTCAACTTTGAAAATACTTCCTGTCAATTTCTCAATATCGGGAACATCTAAAATAGGCGTTTGCATAATTTCATCTTGAAAACCAGTGCCGGAACGGTGTTCTGGCGCGTTCCGGCACCATGACACCACTGGGTTCTAAATAAGGTATTTAGTTCATTTTGGTCTTAAAATATGCAGTGATATGTAGGCTTTTATTTAAAATATTGATACGTAAAATCGGTTAAGCTGTAAACGAATTTTAAGGCTCATTACGACATAAAGATTAGTTATTTTTGAATTTTACGCTTAATAGTGGAATGTAACTCACCCCAAACTTATTCAAATTAAATGATCATGGTCTCAAATGAAAGCTGATATTTTACTGAGTCTTTTAAAAATATTCAGAATTCTAGACCTTTCCTGGAACTGGAGATATGAGTCTTCATATAAACGAAAATGTCTGAAAATTAGATTACTTAATTCCCGATTTTGTCTTGATATCTGAACTTGGCTTAAAAAATTGTAATGTTAATAGTTTTTGTCTAAAAGGTTATGAGTGTTTATCATATTATTGTAGAGAATCCTCAACTAAGGGAGCGGTTGGTATTTTTAGAAAAAAAAAATAGTTATGTTGAAGTAAGTAAAATCTCTGGTATAGGCAATCAAATCTCAACAGATTTTGATTTTCAGTCAAGCACAGTAGTCAAGCATTAGTCATAGTCAAGCATTAGTCTTGATAATAGGAAAACTGTTCTCTCTGTCTTATATAGAAGCCCAAATGGTAATTTTGATAATTTTATCGAATCTTTTGATTAATATTTAGGAAAACGGAACGCTTTAAGCTTAAGTGATAGAATTTTGATTGGTGGAGACTTTAATGTACCTTTTCATGATACTGACCCTGAAACTGAGCAACTTGAAAACCTTTGTATTAGTTATGACTTAAATATAGCGATAGACCAGCCAACCAAAATCACTGAGAATAGCTCTAAATGTATGGATAACTTCTTAACCAATTGCCCCTTTGTTATAACATCTGTGATTGAACCTCATATCTCGGATCACACGGCACTGCTGATTGCAACACTTCTTATGACAAAATCAACAAATCTTTGCCTAGTACCTATAGAAGGGCAGTTAAAAACTCCAACCTTAACGAACTTAAAACTAGGTTAAGGCTTGAGCAATGGGATGATGTCGTAGCTGAGCAGTGTGATGAACTAAAGTGGCAAAAATTTATGCAGACGTTAACCTTTAATTTTGAGATCGCTTGCCCTCTCTTGAAGGTCAAGCTAAAACCTAAATCTCCGAAGAACTGGATCACTTACGATATGATTAAGCATAAATCAGAACTGAACAATCTTTATGTAAACTGGCGTGCTTCCAAATCTTGATTAGACCTTGAAATATACTTGGCGTCAAAGAAAGTGTATAGGGCGAAAGTTTAATCAGCCAAATCCGGTTTTTCTTTCTTATCTTTTCTTTTTCGTTTATGAATCATATTCTTGCAGAACAGATTAAATGTCAAAGGTTAATGTTACATAATGGTGTAGGAGTGCGTGTTTGTTGTTATAGGTTTCTAGTCCTCCACTGAAGAAACTCTTGGATGGAGTAAAACGGACGTTGTAGAAGCCAGGTTTTGAGCTGTGAGATGACTTTTCTAGTCTTCTTATGTGGTCTGGCAGTGTGTTGTAGAAAAGGGCTCCTCTGTATGAAGGTTTTTTCTCTGTCAGGCTCAGGTAGTGTTGGTCAAGTACCTTCCATATCTGGTGTTATAAGGATGCCTGTCTCCTGTTCTTGTTTGGCCAGTTGTTACTGCATGAGTTATTGTTTCTTGGATGTAGAGTCCAATGATTGTCAGGATTCCAAGTTCCTTGAAAGCTTCACAACATGTATCTAAGGGCCCAAGTCCTTTTAAAGTTCTGATTGTTCTTTTTTGAATAATAAGGACTTTTTGGAGGTTTGTGGATGTTGTCCCTCCCCAAGCTATCAGGCCAACCTCAGGAGAGATTCAAATAGCGAGAAGTAAGCTGTTCGTGCTTATTATTAGTTAGTTTTTTAATTATTAGTTTATGGTCTAGGCAATCGAAGGCTTTGCTGAAATCCAAAAAAATGCTAGTTGTAATGTTTCCTTCTTCAAGATTGTTGCTAATAGTTTCTATTAATTGTACTATTGCCGTTGTTGTGGACCTGTTTTTGATAAATCCATGTTGTCTAGGAGTTAGTAGTTGGTGCTGACTGAGATGGTTCAGGAGCCTCATCAATACAACCCGCTCTAGGATTTTTGAAAAGGTTGAAGTAAGAGATATGGGCCGATAGCTGGTGGCTTCCTTTTTTGATCCACTTTTGTATTTGGGGTAAACTTTTGCAAGTTTTAATTTGCTGGGAAAAATTCCTTGGGTGAGTGATTTGTTTATTTTAGCTGTCAGAGGAGCTGTGATTTCATTTTTGCATTTTTAAATTATTTTTGACGATATCTCATCTTCTCCAGCTGAAGTTTTTGATTTTAATGAGTCAATAATTTTCCCAATTTCTTGCTTGTCTGTTCTTGAAAAAGTTAATTTTGGAATTTGAGGTTGTTGTGTTGGTCTATAATTCACGGGTATTCGAGGTTTAGCATTTGAGTTTTGGGAAAGAGTTTCATCGGCTACTGTTACAAAAAAATTGTTTCAGTGATCAGCAATATCTAACGGTGAGTTGATGATTTCTTCTCCTACTTTCAGTTCCGCTAGTTGTGTTTTAGTGGATTTTTCCTTCCTCTCACTACTTACAACCCTCCACAAGGCTTTTGATTTGTTCTCAGATCTTTCAATAAAATCTGCATTGAACTGTTTTCTAAGGGTTTTTAATTTTGAATCATAGGCCTTCTTCCTTCGAGCTGTTTCTCTTCTGTCATCCAGGAGGCCAGTGGTGAGCTCTCTGTTTAGTGCCTCCAGGTAGAGTCTTTTTTAGAGCCTGGCTTTCTACATCCCATCTATTTTTTACAGGGTTCCTTTTGTGTTTGACTGTCTTCAGAGGGCACGTAATGTCAATTGCAGATTGGATTATTGCACTAAAAGTGTTGTAGGCAGTTTCAGCACTCTCCTGTTGTATGACTTGTGACCAGTCTTGTTCCTGTAGATTAAGCCTAAGTTCCTTTAATGCTTTTTCACTGAAATTTCTTCTTTAGGATTGAGATGATGTGCTGCTTCCCATATCAATTGAGATTGTGCATGTTTGAGCAGTGTGGTCTGAGAGACCTGTTCATAGAACTTAGGTAGAGTTGATAGATTCTCTGGTATTGGTACAAATGAAGTCTATTGAGGTTTGGCTCTGGCTGGTTATTCTTGTCGGTGGCAAGGGGAGTCTGCTTATTCCATGGCTGTGAAGCATTGCTTCCAGGGTCAATTTCTTATGGTCTTCAACTAGGCTGTCTATATTTATATCTCCCATTATCAGTATTGAATCATTTGTAGATTGGATTTTATCGAGTTCGGAAGACAGGAGGTTCATGGCTGTTTCCAGGTTGCTGTCCGGAGGTCTGTAGACACTCAGTAAGTGGATATTTTCTTTTTTAATTTTTATCTTCAGTAGAAGAGTTTTACATATAAGTTCTGTTGCAGCATGAGATATGGATGTAATAGAAATTTTGTCATTCAGGTTTAGAGTTGTGTAAACTGCATCTCCACCTTTATGGTGTTCTCGTCTACTAAAACCACCTATTAGGCTGTAGCCTGAAATTCTGGTGTTTTCTAGCTTTTCTGAGTTTAGGCCATGTTCTGTGAGTACTACCAGATCTGGCTTAAGGTTGCCTAAGCAGTGGGCAAGTCTATCAGTTTTCTTTGATGGGCCATCAATATTTTGGTGAAATAATTTTAGTGTATTCGTCTTAATCTTGAGTTTATTATCAGCCTTGTGTTGTATGGTTTCAGTTTCACCTCTTGCGCCTGGCGCTTTCCTAAAAAATAGATCTGTGAGGTTTGGTAATTTTTGTTTGGCTTATTTAGGATGGTTGACTGCTTGTTAGCAGTGTGAGTTTTTAGTTCTCTGTTCAAAAACTCCTCATCTGTTTCTCCTTTATGCAGGACTTTAGCAGTCATTGGTGGTTTTTTCTCTCTTTGCATTCTTCCAGTTGTCAGGCAGTCAGGTTCTATTGTTGAGGCTGTAGTAAGTAAATTGGTATGGCTGAAGAAGTTATCAGTCTGGTGTATTTCTGCTTGCTCCCGAAACTACTGTCCAAGTTCCTGTGGAAATGGTGGGGGCAAGAGAGTGAGATTTTGATACAGAGGTCTCTGGTTGTGTCTTCCTTGCAGGAGCTGGTGCAAGGTTTGTTAGGGTATCAGACGTGGTTATAGAGAATTTTGAGAGATCTTCGGGTCCAAAAGAGTTTGCATGTTGGATCCACCTGCTAATAGTGTCGTCCACTGTTGTGGTAATGTACAAAAATGACTTTGTATGCCTTGAGATCCCTACGAGGCAGTGGGGAGTGGAGTTGTAGATTTGGTCAGGTTTAGTGGTAGTTCGTACCACAACGATGTCTTCAGCTTGCCTGCCTTGGAATTCATTTATAGTCAAAGTTTTGTATCCTAACTTATTCAGTTCTTGTTTTTCTGATTGTTTGAATACAAGGCAAATATGTCTGTTTTTATCAATGTATTTATGTAGATTGTCTACTGAGTCAAGTGTGGCAATTTTGAGGTCATTTTCGGTGTTGTTTATTGTCAGCATTCCTTGCGAGTAGTATGCAGATAAGAGGGCTGTAGTACTTTTTGTGAATCTATAGGTGTTTAGTTCTTGTGTGATTTTCGCTATTTCTGTTATATTGTGGAAATTCACCTCCAGCTTCTCCATTCTGTTTATGTAGGGAATTTGGTTTCTGTCACCAATGAGTATGATTTCTTTAGCCTTGAAGAGGTTTGCCGCAAATAGAATTTCTCCTGAGTACAACATTAGTGCCTCATCAACTATCAATCTTTTAGAGCTGTGGCCTTGTTTGATGTGGTTTCATGAATTTATGATGAATGAGTGGACTGTTCTAAAAGTGTCCTTGGCTGTGTTTTTGTCATGCTTTGGATTGATTTTTTGAAAGCGTAGTCTGAAGTCCTGTGCAGAGTCTCTTGTAGGGAATAGGATGAGTTCTCCTGGTTGGAACTTACTCAATATGAAAGTAGTTTTATCACATCCAGGCACCCCTTGTATGAGCTGTATGGTGGGCTCAGAGACTTTGGTGGTGTCAATGTTTTTAATACTGTTGTACAGTTTCAGGTCATTGAGGATTTGTGTGTCATCTGATGCTAAAACTAGTTCATTTAGGTAAACGTTGTTTGGAGCAGCTTTGTATTTGTCATCTTCATCTTTAATTAACTGTACAAGCCGAGCTCCCTCAAAACCGAAGTCATAATTCTTTTTGGTTTCACTATTGGTCAAAATGTTCCCTGTTTTGAGGATTATAATTTCATATTTCTCTTTAGTTGCTCTGTTTTGTCCAGAGTAGCATCCGCAATTCAAATAACGCTTCAGCGGAATCCTGGAAAATCATTAACGCGAATAGGGGGAAGCTAGTTAAACCCGATGATGATCTTCAAATCCTTGTAAATGGGAAAGTTTCTCAGAATCCTGTAGATATTAACAACTCAATGAATGAATTTTTCTCTAATATTCCTAAGCAACTTCAATTGAACATTGACTCTACTTGTGTGTCAAGGCTTTCAGCTCAGAACCCACTCAATCTTTTCTGAATTTAGGGAAATCAGTCCTGAACAGGTTATCTCTACCATATCTAGTTTTAAAGCTAAAACGTTTTGTGGTTTAGATGGTATTTCCATGAAATTCATTAAATTCTGTAAGGAGGAGTTGGCCTTACACTCATCTCATCAACTCGTCTCTCAGATCTGGGATTTTCCCAAAAATATTCAAGACAGCCAAAATAAAACCTATTTTCAAAAAAGGAGATAAATTGGACAACTCTAACTATCGATCGATTGCTCTCCTCCCATCTATTTCTAAGATTCTTGAGAAGGTTATTGTGAATCAAATCTATGATTACATGGAATCAAATAATCTGTTTTTTGGAAAACAATTTGGCTTTAGACCTCACAAGTCCACCAAGTTAGCTGTTGTTAGTTTCATCAGCGATGCTCTCGGGGTCTTGGACGGGGGCTGCAGCATCCTCGGATGTTTTGCGGACCTGTCCAAGGCCTTCGACTGCGTCGATTTGCAAATTCTAGTCGAAAAACTGGCAGCTCTTGGTATCAAAGGGACCCCTTGTCCTGGCTCAGTTCTTACTTTTCTGCCTGGAAACAGGTGACTGAAATTTCAGTTACTCGTAGTAATGGAATCAAAACATCTGACACTTCTAATGTACAAAATGTCACCTGCGATCATTGATCCGCTCCTGTTCATTATATCCGTCTACGATATTTCTGATTATGTCCCTGGTAACAGTCTTGTCACATACGCAGACGACACAACACTCTTTGTTTCACACAAAGACATTCAGCAACTTGAAATTTCTGCCTTCCTTCACATTAATCAACTGGCTCAGTTTTTCTCAGACTCAAAGTTAGCACTCAACTTAGGGAAGACTAACTTGATTTTCATCCAAACCAAACAAAGACTCAACTCTAGATTGAACTCCACTCCTAGTGTCTTCATTGGGGACCAACAGTTGGAAATTGTTCAGTCAACTAGGTTCCTGGGTATGGAGCTTGACGCAAACTTAACTTGGAATGCTCATGTCTCCTTCCTTTATAGTAGGATATCCACTGGCTTATTTGTCTTGAGATATATGTCGCGGCTGAACTGCATAAATCTTTGTTTGCTTGTGTATTACAGCCTCATAGAATCCCATGTAACGTATTCTATAATCCTCTGGGGAATGTCTTCTAAAACTAACTTGGAAAAAGTTTTCAAGCTTCAAAAATGAGCTGTAAGATGTTGGGTAATGGGTAAGATAATGGGTAAATTAAAACCTAGAGATCACTGTTCCGACTCTTTTAAGAACTTGGGCACTTTAACTATTTCCAGCCTATACATCTATGAGACTGTAATGTACGCTAGATGGCATGGCCATTTGTATGTACAACCAACACATAATTATAATACTAGAAATAGAAATATTAGTACTTCTGTAATGAACAACTAAAAGCTTTTTGAGTCAAAACCTGAATATGCAGGGGCAAAATTTTTCCAAAAGCTTCCGAATGAAATTAAGCAAATTGAGAATAAAAATAGATTTAAGCTCAAACTTAAGGACTATCTTGTTGAAAGGTGTTTATACACTCTTGAAGAATTGTAAGGCCTCGGAGTATTTATAGGGAAATCCCTAACCTATTATTTTCCTTTCCTATTGACTAGTCTCATGCCACTACGTGGTCAATCGGGACGACTCTTCAGAAGTAAGAAATGAGAAGTAGAAGTATCTGATATAATGCTTAAAAATCAGCTGCCTTGTCAGTTCTATTGGACCCGACTCTTAACATGGTAAATCATGTGTCAAGTAGGCTTACTCGTAATCAAGGAAGTGAATGGACCGTAGACCTCGGTCTTAACTTAATTTCTTTCAAACTGGACACTGGTGCTCAGATAATTTTTTTAAATGCTAGTGTTTAAAGACAAATCGGCTATGACTTGTATAATTCCTTCGGTAAACAAGCTAACAACCTATACAATAAATAAAATTGATAAAATTTTACTCGAATTGAAAAAAGCGATTTAATCAAAAAAAGCTCCTAAGTTTTTTTTAATACAATCACATTTGGGAACAGAATCAAAACTCTATGTTAAAGTCTGTATCTTTAAATTCTGAAATTGTATAAAAAGGGTTTTCCAAAAGCCATATTAACAGTTTAGATTTAAAAATACCTATTGAACAACTATGTAAAGAGCAGGGGAGCTTATTGAAAACTTCATACAATTAATCATGTGTGAATTACCCATCCTAGACAACCTGTGTTGAGGAAGATTTAATTTATAATTGCCCCTGATATTATGTGTAAGTTTTTTTTTAATACAATCACATTTGGGAACAGAATCAAAACTCTATGTTAACGTCTGTATCTTTAAATTCTGAAATTGTATAAAAAGGGTTTTCCAAAAGCCATATTAACAGTTTAGATTTAAAAATACCTATTGAACAACTATGTGCAGAGCAGGAGAGCTTATTGAAAACTTCATACAATTAATCATGTGTGAATTACCCATCCTAGACAACCTGTGTTGAGGAAGATTTAATTTATAATTGCCCCTGATATTATGTGTAAGTTTTTTTTTAATACAATCACATTTGGGAACAGAATCAAAACTCTATGTTAACGTCTGTATCTTTAAATTCTGAAATTGTATAAAAAGGGTTTTCCAAAAGCCATATTAACAGTTTAGATTTAAAAATACCTATTGAACAACTATGTGCAGAGCAGGAGAGCTTATTGAAAACTTCATACAATTAATCATGTGTGAATTACCCATCCTAGACAACCTGTGTTGAGGAAGATTTAATTTATAATTGCCCCTGATATTATGTGTATGGATGTTATTGAGTGTTGAAAATTCACTTAAATTTATCTTAGTAAAAGTCAAAACCTGAAAAATATATAAATTAATTACTGTTAAAATCTGCATTTGAATATAAAGAGGATGGCAATGATCTACAGGTCCAGCACGGCACATTGTACAAACTACATTTTTTTGGATCAGCAAAATGTCATTAGCATGAGGATAATGTCCCCATAAGATTAAACCATGAGCTAGAGCTATATGCGACTGAAAAAGTCCGAAATAAGCAGTTCTTTTAGATAAGTTTAAGAGACAATATCTTTTAATTTCCATACTAAACAACTGAAATTTTTTTACAAATATTTTCAATATTTGACTCTAACTTTTACAGTCAGTTCAATGAAAGTTTCTTTAGAGGACTGGTGTTTCCAACCGTGAGTCATGTAAGGCTTCATGTTACATATAAATATTTTGTATGCACATATTTCTTAGGTATATGAAATGTTCAAAACACTAATGTACAATACTTTTATGGAGTTTTTGTCTGTATAAACCCATCATTGTATAACATAAGGACGTTTTTCACATAGTAACAATCAGGGTTCCCACTCAAACTGAATTTTAAAATTCACGGCTCTTTCACGGTTTTTAAGGTCCGAAAATTACGAAATTTACGGTCTAAACATAGGAAAACATTTTGCTGCCCGCACAGTTTCACAGAGAATAACAGGGTGGGGGGGGGGGGGGGGTACGAGGGAAAACTCGTCAGACGCATAGCGCCGGCGGCGGCGGCGCCAGCACAACGGAGAAGTAATAATTTCTGTACCAATAGAATAAAACTGTGTAATATTTTAAGTAAAACAAACTATACTTGGCGGAAAAATAATTTTAAATACAATGCAATTAAATAAATTACAACTATTTCACAAAATGCGATGTGATTTTAACATTATTGATTACTTAAGAAAACAGAAAACATTGTACTGGCGATTGCGGAACACGCACGCAATACAACTCAGCCTTTTTGGTTTGTAAATATAAATAAATAAATAAATATCTTTAATTATAAGTACAGGTAGGTGACTCTTATATTTTCTTCTTAATTCTAATTAATTATTATTGTTCAAGATGGCGTCATTATAATTAGTGTGATACTAGCCTATTTAATATTTAAATTTGAAATAAAAGAATGGTAATCTGTTACAAAACTATTATTTATTCAACAATAACAATAAAGATGAATATCAAAATTGAACTCTAGGGGGACGTACAAGGATTATTACAGTGGATGGGGTTAGATAAAATTACTTATGCTAATTGGATTAATATGGTACAATTTAAGGGCATTAGCTCAGTTCTTGAGAAGCATGATCTCTTCACATAGGGTTCTGGGAATCGTGCGGGCATGACATTGAAAAATTAATTTGTTTGAATATCACAATCATAAATACTTTTAAATAGAATAAATAATTTTGATAATAATATAAATTGCCAATTCTGATCTCTTTTTATATTTAATTAAATCAAGTCTTTGTTTGAAAGTCTGTTCCTCTTCAACAATGGTTGGTGAAGTAAATTTTGGATTGGTCTTACCAAGAGTTTATCTCTTCACCCTGATCTTTTCTTCAGATAGATAAATTTGGCCACTTAAAGGGGAATCAACTAAGATCAGGTTTACCGCTGGCTAACCAAAAAAAAAAAAATCTACTAATTAAGGGGGATGAAATTTAAAATTGGAACGAGGTCCAGGTACAATGAAGTTAACACTTGGCCATCTCTCTCTGGAATAGAAGCTGGAGTCCTTTACAATGGTTCCACTTTTCACTTTAACAATGTAACACATGGTTCACTAACTTGGTCTTTGGTAAACACTTCACTGAATTATTAGAGATCAAATTTTGAAAAACATGCTATATAAAATAGATAATTTGAGATAGCGTTCCCTGACCCATAAATATAAATTATATTAAATTATGAATACAGCTGATCTAACTTAACTTATCTAAAATTTTTATGGTAGATGGTAATAAATTAATGAATGATTTTAGGAAAATAACATTATCAAATAATTTATATTAACTGAGTGATATACTAGGTTGACATATTATATACAAATAATTATTAAGCTGTGTGTTTGTTTATTTATATGGGTGTTCATTTATGAAATTTAAATGTAAATGTTTGTGAACTATTACAATATCCCCTCAGAGTTGAATTAATTTAAAGAATTGAAATTAATGAAAACTCGATAATAATAGGAACAAATATTTACAAAACTATACTAAATGATAAAATATTTATTTATAATTTAAAATGATGATTTCTTAAAACTAAATGGATTATATGACCTAATATTTACAATCATAACTTCAGGTCCTAATACTGTCCACGCGCACTTCACTTATTTCAAATTTTGTTTCACTGTTCAACATTTATTACACTATTGTTTATATTTACTGGAGTCTTTTATCCCCTCAATCCATAAATAAACAAATTAATCTACAACTTTTAATTAGTTGTCCGTGTATTGTCCAAATGTTTATATAACTGTTAATAACACTATTTACACTGTATTTATTGTTGATCTCGGTTTGGCGTTATATATTTTCTAAGAGCAGTTACATGGTAGGGTCCAAACTCTTGTTCTTCATTTAACTTTTGTACAAAATAAGTCGAATGTCCCAGGATACTTGAGATGCGGTACGGTCCTTCGTATATGGCGAATAGTTTGGCTGTTTCTCCAAATGCTGCATTTGATAGTTGATGATTTTTGACCAATACCAAATCGTTTAAATTGAATAATGTTGGTAATACACCGCGGTTAGCTCTTCTTGCTCGTGTTCCCTTCTTTTCTCGGATCCGTTGGGAGGCGAGGAATATCTTCTGTTCTAGTGGGACATCTTCTGAAAATGGGTTTTCCACATATCGTTCCCAGAACCTGAAATCTTTTCTTCCTAACTGTAGTTCATTCGGACTGAATCCTGTAGTTTCGTGAGGAATTTCGTTCAAGTATTCATTAATTTCTGTTATACACTGAGCCCATTTTCTGTGTTGTCTTGAGCAGTATGTTCTTAAACAGCGCTTCACTTCTTTAATAGGTCTTTCGGCCATATTAAATTGGGGATGGTACACAGGGTTAAATATTGGAATAATATTGTTTTCTTCTAACTTTCTTATCCATTTGTGGCTCTTAAATTGCGTACCGTTATCACTTTGGATCCTCTGGGGTATTCCATGTTCTATAAAGTGTTGGTTAAACAATTTATTTAGTATGGTTTGTGTGGTGGCACGCTGCATTGGGTATAATTTGATAAATTTAGTGAAAATGTCCAGGACAATTAACATGAATTTCACATTTCCTCGGCCAGGCGGCAAAGGACCTATAATGTCGATAGCTAACTGTTCGTTCTTCTGATTACAACTGATACCTTGAGCGAAACCTCTTGGTGGATGAGTATCATTTTTGCACCGTTGGCACGAGTCACAGGATGCCAGGTATTGCCGGATTCTTCGATTCATGTTCTTGAAAATGAAACATTCTCTGAGTAAATCAAAACATTTCTTAGACCCGCAATGGAGGTAGTAACAATGACACTCCCAAATAAGGCGATTTATGATGGTTTCTGGTACTACTATGAGCCATTTATTAAGGTGTTTTTGGTATAGTATTTCCTGGTGTAATTTATATGATTGTTTGATTTTTGTGTGTTCAGGTGTATCTTGGGGTATTAATAATATTTGACGAATCTCTTGAAGGCGGGGATCTTGTGACTGTAATTTCCCAATGTTTCGGAGATCTTCTTGTAGTCTAGGGTCTGGAATTCTTCTAATATAATTGATAATTAATTCTCTCTGAGATGTTTCCTGGTTCTCTTCAACTGGGTAACTTATTCTGCTCAGGGCGTCGGCTGTCGAATTATCGGCTCCTTTACAGTGATGGATCGTGAAATTGTACTCTTGAATCGCCAATGCCCACCTTGTTAATCTATTATTCAAGAGTTTACAGGTTTTTAGAAATGTTAATGCATGATGGTCAGTTATGATGTTTAATTTTGAGCCCAATATTATATACCGTGTTTTCTGTAAACAATAGATGATGGCGAGTAATTCTTTTTCAGTGGTCGTATATCTTTGCTCTGCTGGCTGCAGTGTCCGTGATAAAAACATAATTGCTGCTTTGTCTCCATTATCTCGGTATTGAAATAAATGTCCGCCTATCGAAAAATCTGATGCATCCGTTTGTAGGTAGAAGGGCTTCGTATGGTCTGGATGGTGAAGAACATTCATTTTTAGAAATAGGTTCTTAACTCTTTGAAAAGTTTTATCATCTTCTTCGGTCCAGATAAATTTTTGTTTCTTTGAGGTGAGGCGTAGTAAGGGTTGGATTGTTTCTGAATACTTGTCAATAAATTTATTATAATAGTTAATGCATCCCAAAAATGATTTTAACTGTGTCCTATTTTTAGGTGTGGGGAAATCGAGGATTGGTTTGACCCGCTCCTGGTCCATTTCCAAACCGGTTTCTGTTAATGTGTACCCCAAGAACGGAACTGAACTTTGACAAAATTTTGATTTTAAAAACTTTATCGTCATATTTGCTTCAGCTAATTTATTGAAAATATACCTCAAATGTTTTAAGTGTGTTTGGAAGTCGGGTGAAACTATACAAATGTCGTCTACATAAATTAAGGTGAATTTTTCTACTTCCTCATCGAAAACTTTGTCCAATGCCCTTACTAATGCTGCCTGAGATGTGTTGATTCCAAATGGTGTAACTTTGTAGTGGTAGGTCTTTCCTCGGAACTGGAATGCTGTGTATTTTCTCGATTCTTCAGATAGTGGAACTTGCCAATATGATGAAGTTAGATCGATACTACTGATAAATTTTGCACCTTGACATTTTGCTAATAATTCATTGACACTTCTATTACATTCGTAATCTGGAATAATAATTTCGTTCGCTTTTCTAGCATCCAAACAAAGTCTTATTTCACCAGTTTTCTTGACGACCGGGATAATTGGGTTTATAAAAGTGCTGTTGCTTCGCTCTATGATCCCTAGGCGTTCCATTTCCCTTATTTCTCGCATGACTGCGTCTTGGTGTGCTAATGGTACTGGGTAAGTATGACATTTAAAATTTTGAGGATTTTCGACTCTTAATACATGCTGGTATTTGTTACATAACCCAGGTTGGTCGGAGAATACATCTTGAAAGTCCAATAACAAATCAGTTAATTGTTGTTTTTGAATACTATTTAGATTTAAATTATTTTTGAGGGATTCTGTAATTATTTCAGGGGATAATTCACATGATGTTCTGGGGTTTGTTTCTTCAATATAATAACACTCTTCGTATGGATCTTCATTGCAGCAGTAATCTTCTAAATTATCCACCTTTTTATCATTAGTGATTATATAGCATAAAATTCCAGCTCGATTTGTGTTATTGAATTGAATTACTAAATCTGTATCATTAATATTCATATGCATTTCACCCTTTTCAAAATTTATCTTCATCTTCCAGGCACTAAGTGTATCTATCCCGATAATTACTGATTGTATTAGTTTTGGTACTACGAGCATTTGTGTTAATATAGTTTGTTGACCAATGGTAATAGGAATCATTACGATTTTTGAAATTTTCCGGGATTTTTCATTGGTTGCTGTTCTAATGTGCATATTATTTACTGGTAATTCTTCTATTTTTCCTAATTCACTCCGATTTGATATGTACCAATCTTCTGCTAGACATGTAATGTTAGAACCTGTATCAATGAGAGCTGTAACTTCTTTGCTTTTGATCTTTATTCTTATTTCGGGGCATTTTTGCGATATAGTCGTATGAGTATTTTGTTCTGTTTCTTCTTCAAATAAAAACTCCCGATCACAATAAATATTGCTCAAAGTTAAACTATTGGTATCTGATTCATTATGCATGTTATTTACATTATTTACAATTTCAATTGACCTCTTATGTCCGACTTCTTTCTTATTTTGCACTGAAGATGTGTTCTTCTGATTTGAGCTATTTACATGGAGAATGAGGTCACCACCATCATCAGTGCCTCTCAGTTTAAATCTTGATTATTTTCCTCTGGCACTAGGTTTGCGTTCTCCTCAATAATGGCAGCGCACACCTGGTTTTGTTCTTGTGTCGGGTGGTATCTAGGCAGTGGTCTTCTCTCTTCAGACGGCGGTTGGTTTGATGGTAGATTGGGAAACTGTCTTAGGTCACGGTAATCGTTTCCAAATCGATGGCGTCGGTCGTCTCTTTGGTACCGATTATCGTGGTGGAGGTGATTCTCATGTCTCCGATTGTACGGGTGGTACTTAGGTGTGTACGCTCGATTGTCCGTGTTTCTTTCATTGTAGTGTTGGTTATGACCTTTTCTACCGTGTTGGTGGTGGTTTCTATTTACATGATTTTCCTCAGGTGTATTTTCCTTTTTATGTTTATGGTTTTCGTTCCTTTGATGGTTAGGTGACCTTGCTTGTTCTCGCAGATCTTCTCTCTGGAGTAGAGCTTCAAAATCGCAGACCGTCTGAATATTTTGAACTCTATAGGCATCTTGGATTATGTCTCCAAAGTGGTTTGATAGGCAATCGAGGATTTCTTTTTCGTCCAGGGGAGGGTTTAGCGATTTAAGGGTCAACACCCGCTCTATAAAATACTCTGATCGGTTCAGATAACCATTTGGCCGATATCGTTCATTTTCGATCCGTTGTTTGACGCCTCTTTGGATATCTCGGTTCCAATATTTCGATTCAAACATATGTTGAAAATCATCCCATGTGTGAATATCAGTTTTGATTAAATTGAACCACTTTGAGGCATGTCCTTCTAGGCACATTTCAATGAGATCAACTAGGCTTTCCGCACTATTATTTTCTGGATTTAACTGTAGGTTTTTCTCATAATATTTCTTAAGTTTGTTTAGAAATTCCTGGGAATTATGTGTCTTTCCATTAAATTTTGGGTGGGTCATTTCCGGTGTTAATGTCGATCTGCCGTTACACACAATATTAATAGGGACGGGCGCTTGTGTTGTTTGAATGTTGGGTGTAGTAGGTATTTCTAATATTTTCTTATGACACGCCTCCACGGACTCAGCCAATTTCGCAATTTGGTATTCATTGGATTTAATGTTTGGGTTCAGTTCTAATTTGACTTGGTTGATTTCAGCTGTTACTTGTTCTTTGATTTGTGTATAATTTTCCTTACAAATGTTTTCTACCTCCCTGTGTGTCTCTAATTGAATCTGTTTAATTTGTTCAGTGATTTTTAATTGGGTTTTACAATTTTCTGATACGATGATTTGACTAACCTCCTGTTTATGTTGAATGAGGTCTTGTATTAAATTTTCTCTGATTTTGTATTCCCCTTGTTCTAATTTAGTATCAATTTGATCGACTTCCTTAGCCAAATTTTCCTGAAGAATTTTAAGTTGATTTATGTCAGTTTTAAGATTTGACTGTTCATTGTGAATTTGCTGAATTTGATTTTCGACCCGGGCAGAGTGATTTTGAAATTCAGATCTTAAGTTTGCATGTTGTATTTTAATATCAGATTTGATTGCGTTCATATCGGCTTTAATTTCATTTCTTAACTCGGTTTTAAGCGCATTCATGTCAGTTTTAATCGCAGCATTGCTCGATTTAATTTCATTCATGTCGGTTCTAAGTGCATTGATCGCCGCTGCTATTTGTACGAGTGGGTCGACACTGTCGACAGCTGATTCAGTACGAGTATGGTCTGGAATCAGCACAGGAGGGACGGTACTTGTGTCGCTCGTCAAAGAAACTAGCGTTCTGATTGGTTGTTCCGTTCGGTATATTTCGCTCAATGACGATGTAGCGGGGGAAATCGCTGCGGAAGTAGTGGTAGCACTGATTGAGGTTGGCGTTGGTGTTGAAGTGGGAGACGCCGGCTGGGACAAAATGGCGGAACGTTCTGACATTTCACTCACGGCCGAAATTGTTGTCTCATTATTAGAATCACTCGCGTTGTCGGAATTATTTGAGTCGCCTACCGAAACAATGTTTTCTTTGTTCACTGACGGGTCACTGTCCGATTCGCGGTGTACATTTATTGGTTCCGTGTTATTGCCGAATAAAACAAAACTTGTCTGCTCGGACTGCGTCGTTGAAACTTTAGGTTTGTCGGTTGATCTTAAATGGTATTTATGTTCGTCGCCCATATTGAGGTAGTAAGCACGCAATTAGGATTATTATACAATAAATTGGATATTATACTTATATCTAAATGAGGTGAGATGAGTCTTAATCTAGGCTATCTCCTACAAAATTATCTTCTTGCTATCTCAAATACTGTCTGCGATCATTAACTTTTCATTGTCAATGCCCTTACGTTGCGGCGCCAATTACAACTCAGCCTTTTTGGTTTGTAAATATAAATAAATAAATAAATATCTTTAATTATAAGTACAGGTAGGTGACTCTTATATTTTCTTCTTAATTCTAATTAATTATTATTGTTCAAGATGGCGTCATTATAATTAGTGTGATACTAGCCTATTTAATATTTAAATTTGAAATAAAAGAATGGTAATCTGTTACAAAACTATTATTTATTCAACAATAACAATAAAGATGAATATCAAAATTGAACTCTAGGGGGACGTACAAGGATTATTACAGTGGATGGGGTTAGATAAAATTACTTATGCTAATTGGATTAATATGGTACAATTTAAGGGCATTAGCTCAGTTCTTGAGAAGCATGATCTCTTCACATAGGGTTCTGGGAATCGTGCGGGCATGACATTGAAAAATTAATTTGTTTGAATATCACAATCATAAATACTTTTAAATAGAATAAATAATTTTGATAATAATATAAATTGCCAATTCTGATCTCTTTTTATATTTAATTAAATCAAGTCTTTGTTTGAAAGTCTGTTCCTCTTCAACAATGGTTGGTGAAGTAAATTTTGGATTGGTCTTACCAAGAGTTTATCTCTTCACCCTGATCTTTTCTTCAGATAGATAAATTTGGCCACTTAAAGGGGAATCAACTAAGATCAGGTTTACCGCTGGCTAACCAAAAAAAAAAAAAATCTACTAATTAAGGGGGATGAAATTTAAAATTGGAACGAGGTCCAGGTACAATGAAGTTAACACTTGGCCATCTCTCTCTGGAATAGAAGCTGGAGTCCTTTACAATGGTTCCACTTTTCACTTTAACAATGTAACACATGGTTCACTAACTTGGTCTTTGGTAAACACTTCACTGAATTATTAGAGATCAAATTTTGAAAAACATGCTATATAAAATAGATAATTTGAGATAGCGTTCCCTGACCCATAAATATAAATTATATTAAATTATGAATACAGCTGATCTAACTTAACTTATCTAAAATTTTTATGGTAGATGGTAATAAATTAATGAATGATTTTAGGAAAATAACATTATCAAATAATTTATATTAACTGAGTGATATACTAGGTTGACATATTATATACAAATAATTATTAAGCTGTGTGTTTGTTTATTTATATGGGTGTTCATTTATGAAATTTAAATGTAAATGTTTGTGAACTATTACAGCAACTTAAATATTTTTTCATTTTTAACATCCTCTCTTCCTTCCTTCCTTTCTTTCTGCTTTCTATCCGCCCACACAATGCGCAGAGTCCAGTCCGCACTGTCGCACTATATGTTGCCATGACAACCATGTGTCGTCATAGCAACGAGCCAATCACGCACTGTGTTTTAAGACAACAAACAGCCGTGTAATGAAAGACAATATGATAGTGTGCTTGCGTATGTTGCCAACCTTTCGATGAATATTCGATCGCTCATTTATTGCTTCTTGACCGAGTTGAAGTTCGTGATTATCAACTCTCTAATCATCAAAAACTCGAGATATGATCTATATAACACATATTAAAATAATGTTGTGTTTGTTTAAAAATTAATTGCAAGTTAGTAAATATACTTCAATTACATTTTTTTTGTAAAATATGTTTTTCGAAAGTTGAAAGTAAAAACGTGATTAAAAATGATTCTTGTTGCCAGTTTTGGACCGGTTAGGCGCGCCGCCTGGTTAATACGCCTCCGGATAAATCGTTGTTCTACTGTCCGTAAATGTTAGTTAATGGCACAACGTTGGTCGCCTGCAGGCATGTTTTCCAGCGGCCTAAGTTAGGGCCTTGTTGTCATTCAAACAGTGCAATGGGTAGAGTGAGAGGTAAGTAGAGGTCTGCGGGTACCCGAAAATTCGGGTAGCTTCGGGTAATTACGTGAACCCGAGTGGTCGGGCGGGTTCGACACGTCTCGGGCTTAATTCGGCGGGTTTTTATTACACGTCGGGTCGGGCGAGTACCTACTACCCGAAAGAAATCGGGTTGACGATACCCGACACACTACCCGAAAGAAACCCGAAACTTTAAAAATGTTCAACAATAAATTATTCGCGCCACGCTTCTGACTTACAGCGTCCACGCAATATTATAACGAGACGAACAAGGATGGTCGCGATCGCGATGTCAAACTTCGAAGCGATCTTCACTATACGTCTCAGTCAGACAACCAGCCGTCCCCTTGCCGACTCAAAATTATCGTACGCTTACTGCTTGATATCGTATCCTCGTATAACAACTTAAAAGGACCGTTGCTCCTTTTGACACAATGAAATAGTCGTACAAACACTAAACAGCTTTGAATAAGGTTGAATATCTAGCCGAGCTTATGATACGAGAAGTCTTATCGAGAAGATAATTTTTGTGATCTATTTTTGGTCACGTTAAACCGGAAGAGCGTGTTCTTCCCACGAAAAACGTACACAAACAATAATCCTGAGTGATAAGGAAAGGAGGTTGACAGGTGAAAAAATATTATCTCCAATTAGATGGAATTCGGAGTTTCTGCTATATTTAGTTGACCTTGGAGAACGACAAAATATACACCAGTCTATAGTTTGATCATAGAATTTCTCTTGAACGGCAAGAGATAAAAATTTCATTTTTGACTCAATCGATTTATACTAAAAATTAGACAAAAATATTAGCCGTCAAATGTTGTTGTAGGACAAGTCGTTTGGATTTTCGCGTATAGAAAACAAAATACGCAACAAAGACGTTCGTTCTTATTTTTCTTTTATTTTTTCTTACTATTTTTTCTTAGTTTCTTATTTTTAAAGAGTTTATTTATTGTCACAAACACCTTCAACGATGGTACAAAAAACAGAAAATGCTTAGAAATAAGCAGCGGAGACATCGATGCATTAATCGGTAGTTGAAAACCGATGAATCGTACAATAGAAGGAATGTAAAGAATAAGAGAACAAATTAAGGAAGGAAGAAATTCCCGTATTTATTTGCCGCGCAAACGTAAACCAATGAGCGTGCGTCTTCAGCTATCTAGTCTTCTCTCTCTTCACCTTTCCATCCTTCCCTCCCCCCTCCAAGGCAACCGATCGCGTTCCGCCATTTGTACCTCCCCAGTCTCCACCCCTCCTTCCACAGCCACAGTGGAATCTCAATCTCAGTTTAGCAGGCCCTACCGTCTAGCCCTGTACATACAATCTACGTCTTAATGTACACAATTGCTGTCTTCGTCTTGGGACTGTGAATCATTTTTAATGTCTCTAATAAATTGATACAAATATTTCTCTATAATTTAATAAAAATATTGGCTATTTTAAAATTGGCTGATTTTCAAGGTCTGATGACGAAATTCACGGCTCTTTCCAGGTTTTTTCATGGTTTGCCAAATTCACGGCTTATTCACGGTTTTTAAGGTTTCACGGTTGAGTGGGAACCCTAAACAATAATCATTGAAGTGCATGCTGCAATTCAAAATAAATATATATTTTTTTATATTATATAAATATTTTGTATGCACATATTTCTTACATAAAGTAGTCACAAAACTAATGTAAAAGACTTTAGTAGAGTTTTTATGCAAATAAACTCATAATTTTTCAATATACTAACTTTTATATAAAACCTGGTCCAAAAGACCGTGAGTCAGCCATCGCGTTTTCAAATCGAAGTCAGTTCTGCTGGGTTAAGGATTCTGCTACAGTTATCCCTAACAAATTAAGGCACACAATGCTAATACATAAGCACTATTCTCTCTCTGGCATTATTAAAACACAGCTGAAAGCCAAGAATAATTTAATTTGGCCAAATATCAATGTTCAAATACAAGGTATGGTATCCAAATGTGAAAATTGAATTATGTGTGCTAGTAGTTAGTTATAGGAATGAACCTTTGATGCCACATGAAGTCCCAATATTGCCATAGGAGAAAACAGGTACTGATATTTTCCAATTAGGAGATCAATGCTTTTTGTTAGTTACAGATTATTTTTCTAAATATCCAGAATTTGTAAAGCCTAGTAACACTAGTAGTTTGACTGTCATAAATCACTTGAAGGAGATTTTTACTAGACATGGTATACCTAAGGTAGTATTTTCATATAATGCAACAAGTATACTAGTGTGTGTTTTGTTCATTTTGCTAAAACTTGGGGATTTGAGCATCACACATCCCCTCCTCATTTACCTCAATCAAATTAAATGTTAGAGCATTGTGTTCAATCAGTGAAAGCTTTGTTAAAGAAATGTAAACATTATAAAACTTAGCCTTTTCTTACCTTACTAGAGTATCACAATACAAATACATTATTGTTGAGCGATGTTTTGTCACCAGCAGAAACTCTGTTTAGCAGAAATTTAAGAGGTATTATTCTGGGGCAAAATTGTAGTTTTAAGCTTAAACTAACCAACTTGTATGTAGTAAGTTGCTTCAGAGACAAGCAAGTCAGAAGATGTATTTTGTTAGGAAAACTAGGGATCTCCCTAATTTGTAAGTAAATCTACCTGTTCTTGTCAAACACGATGGTAAGTGGATTAAATCCAAAACTACTATTAAACACAGTATAAGGCCCAAATTATATGTTGTACAGTCAGGTATTGGTAATGGTACATTAGTTAGAAATAGATCTTATATTAGGCCTATACATAGTGATAGAGAGAAAAAGGTTTTGTTGAAACCGATCACATTGATGATGACGACTTGTACATACCCACTGATTTTACCATGATAAATCCAAACCTAACTTGCAATGTCCTTCTCCGACCAAACCCCCTCCCAGGAAAGGAAAGAGACCTTCCCTTCTTGCTTGTGGTCTACATAAAACAAAGTCTGGTAGAATTGTAAAGCAGCCTACTAGGATGGATTTGTAATGTAGCCCTGTAGCATAATAAGTTTACATGAAATTTTTTTTTCTCATTGTGTATAGTGAGATTTAGTTTATTGGAAAATGTTTAAAATCTTCCAAAAATGAAATCAGTTTATTTTTTTAAATGAGTTATATATCCTTTGTGATATATTTTTAAATACTAGCCCGTTCTTTTCTTGAGAAGGGAGATGACATATATTAAGAACTATATATATTTTATTAGAAGTTAATTTCATGATGCTCAAACTGAACATTACGTTTTGTAATGTTGGTTTCTCGTAATGTTCAAGCCCCGCTCACTTTATCCATCTTCTCAAATCAAAGGGCTTACTGTGAAGTCGTGATTTATTGTGGAAGCCCTCTGCCCAGGTCAAAGTATTAAAACAAGGGATTTTTTAATTCGTAAGATTTGTTTAATTACAACAGATGGTCATAATTTGAAATAAATTCCTCCTCAGAATCCATAGTTGTTCAAATACCTTTGAAGGCCAGCGGACGGACCTGAGGTAGGATTAAAAATGTTATTTTCTACAAAGCTTGTCCAAACAACGATGAACAGAATAACGAAAATACTCTCCTATCAGGAGTGCACATTCTCTAGCTATTGTATGACCAAGAAACGAAGGGGTTGATTTATATTTTTATGAATTAAGATTGAAAAAAATTGTTTAAGTTTATCTGCTGACTCATCAAGTTTCTTGTACGGTCAAACTATGTGCTGCAAGACTCCCAAATGGTTTAGTTCAGTTTATAATTTACTGTACTTTTTAAAAATCCATGACAAAATTATAAGTTATATAACAAAGTTATTATTTTTAGCCATTCAAAGGTACGATCATTGAATATACACCTTCAACAGACAGGGGCGTACCCAAGGGGGGGGGGGGTGATGTCGGGGTTTATACCCCCTCCCCCAAAAGTTTTGAGTATTTTGGGAAAATTTTGGGTAAAACTCACTAAAAGATAATTGAATCGGGGATTATATTATTGGATTAGAATATTTTTACCTATTGCGGTTATCGTAATTGGTGGAAATAGGCCTATAAGAACATAAGGCAAGCAAAAACTACTGATGACAACAGTGGCCATTAGTGGTGTCTGCGATATTGCCGCCATCGTCATCGTCGTCAGTTGTAGCAAAAATACGTCCATCATATTACGTGGAATATTCATTGTAAAAATATCACAATATTAAAATGCGGCATACGAATATTGTCGTCTTCTCACGGCCGTGTCCTTTACACTATTCGTCTGTCGGATGATCTCGTAACAGCATCGCGGCAGATGAAAATCGTCTGCCTACATTGCGTGAAAACCAAGTCTTGCCGTCAAATCTAGGAGATTTATGATAAGTCTGTCAAATTTCGGAGATCAAATTTTTTCCGGTAGTCTCCACTATTTGACATACCACTATTATGTGATTGTTATTAGCCTTTGATGCTTACGAGTACATCATAGCTTTGTGGTTGCGTTCTGGGACTTGAGAAACACTACAGAAGTGTGACAACCTGATTTTTCTAATTCTATTCATCAACCTCGCTTGGATAATCTAGGATCGAGGCGCCAATAAATGAGAATGTGAGATACAGTTTTACTTTGAAATGATATAGAAGAACATTCTTTTTCCCTAAGATTATAACGTGTAATTTTTGAATTACTTTCTCATCTGTCGTCTGTCTTTTTATGTTAGGTCTACTAAATAAATATGCTATTTCTTTGATTGTGTAAAAAAACATTTTGCTAAAATTTCAATGTGATCAACAATTTTCAGAATTTAATTTAAGCAGCCTCGAATTAGTTCAAATTTCGGGAGTTATTCTGTTTGTTGTTATGCCTCTAGATTGCCTAAAAACACGAATTTACAGTTGTAATTTATGAAAATTTCCCAAGGGAGGGCTCCCGGACCCGCTGGGGGGTGTTCCAAACCCCCCCGGCTACCGGTGTATCCCCCCCCCCCCCCCCCCCCCGAAAATAAAGCCTGCATACGCCACTGCCAACAGACTGCTAGCCCAATGGCCTTAAGTGCAGGCAAAAAGGTTCATTTAGTTCTGAAAACATTGGTAGGGCCCTGGACCTTTAAACGCAAAGTACAATGACATGTGATTGGTGGTGTCAAGGTTGATGCAAAAGCCTATTGCTTATGATCGGTAGTAGCAACTTTGCCACAAATGACGATCGCTTGTAATCGGTCAGAGTAGATTTGCCTTCAAGACGATCACTCATGATTAGGAGAAGTAAATTTGTTTTAAAAGAAAACAACTCTCTATCGGCCGAGGCAAATTTACCATAATAGACATGGTGTGTAATCATCACTGGTAATTCACAAACAACGAGCTGTAGTTTCAAGCTACCCAAAATACTAAACACTCAACAAAAAGACTCCTTTAAAAAACAAACCATTAATCAAAAGGGAGGGAGTGTGGGATAAAGGGAGGGCAAATTTGCCTGGTAGATTGTCCTTATGGCATTTTAACATCTATAAATCAAGCACTGAAAAAATGTAAAGTAAATATTGACTAGATAATTAACTTCAAAGAATAAATAGACAAGTAATTAGTCGAAGAATAACTACTGAATCAACCATTGTTAAAAATTCAATTAAATAGACTAAAATTAAAACTATCTTAATAAGCGCTTGATGACATGTATAATTTTAGTTACGACAGTATAGGAAAAGAACAAAATATGTATGTCTCAAACATTGATCAGAAACATCAGCTTTGACTTCACTTAGAAAGCAGGAACAACTGATGACTCACCGATCTCTCGGGTGTCCGGGAAGGCAAAGGGCTGGTTGGCGCTGATGGTCGAGAACAAAGTGTCTGTCATGAACTCCATGTAGTCCTCATCCACCATCATGTGACTGTCATCTCCATGTGGCTGCCACTCCAGCAGCTCCAACTCCGACAACTACAACAACATGCAACAACCCACATGGTCGAGTACAAAGTGTCTGTCATGAACTCCATGTAGTCCTCATCCACCATCATGTGACTGTCATCTCCATGTGGCTGCCACTCCAGCAGCTCCAACTCCGACAACTACAACAACATGCAACAACCCACATGGTCGAGTACAAAGTGTCTGTCATGAACTCCATGTAGTCCTCATCCACCATCATGTGACTGTCATCTCCATGTGGCTGCCACTCCAGCAGCTCCAACTCCGACAACTACAACAACATGCAACAACCCACATGGTCGAGTACAAAGTGTCTGTCATGAACTCCATGTAGTCCTCATCCACCATCATGTGACTGTCATCTCCATGTGGCTGCCACTCCAGCAGCTCCAACTCTGACAACTACAACAACATGCAACAACCCACTTGGCCGAGTACAGAGTGACTGTCATGAACTCCATGTAGTCCTCATCCACCATCATGTGACTGTCATCTCCATGTGGCTGCCACTCCAGCAGCTCCAACTCCGACAACTACAACAACATGCAACAACCCACATGGTCGAGAACAAAGTGTCTGACATGAACTCCATGTAGTCCTCATCCACCATCATGTGATTGTCATCTCCATGTGGCTGCCACTCCAGCAGCTCCAACTCCGACAACTACAACAACATGCAACAACCCACATGGTCGAGTACAAAGTGTCTGTCATGAACTCCATGTAGTCCTCATCCACCATCATGTGACTGGCATCTCCATGTGGCTGCCACTCCAGCAGCTCCAACTCCGACAACTACAACCACATGCAACAACCCACATGGTCGAGTACAAAGTGTCTGTCATGAACTCCATGTAGTCCTCATCCACCATCATGTGACTGGCATCTCCATGTGGCTGCCACTCCAGCAGCTCCAACTCCGACAACTACAACAACATGCAACAACCCACATGGTCGAGTACAAAGTGTCTGTCATGAACTCCATGTAGTCCTCATCCACCATCATGTGACTGTCATCTCCATGTGGCTGCCACTCCAGCAGCTCCAACTCTGACAACTACAACAACATGCAACAACCCACTTGGCCGAGTACAGAGTGACTATCATGAACTCCATGAAGTCCTCATCCACCATCATGTGACTGGCATCTCCATGTGGCTGCCACTCCAGCAGCTCCAACTCCAACAACTACAACAACATGCAACAACCCACATGGTCGAGTACAGAGTGTCTGTCATGAACTCCATGTAGTCCTCATCCACCATCATGTGACTGTCATCTCCATGTGGCTGCCACTCCAGCAGCTCCAACTCCGACAACTACAACAACATGCAACAACCCACATGGTCGAGTACAGAGTGTCTGTCATAAACTCCATGTAGTCCTCATCCACCATCATGTGACTGTCATCTCCATGTGGCTGCCACTCCAGCAGCTCCAACTCCGACAACTACAACAACATGCAACAACCCACTTGGCCGAGTACAGAGTGTCTGTCATGAACTCCATGTAGTCCTCATCCACCATCATGTGACTGTCATCTCCATGTGGCTGCCACTCCAGCAGCTCCAACTCCGACAACTACAACAACATGCAACAACCCACATGGTCGAGTACAGAGTGTCTGTCATGAACTCCATGTAGTCCTCATCCACCATCATGTGACTGTCATCTCCATGTGGCTGCCACTCCAGCAGCTCCAACTCCGACAACTACAACAACATGCAACAACCCACATGGTCGAGTACAGAGTGTCTGTCATGAACTCCATGTAGTCCTCATCCACCATCATGTGACTGTCATCTCCATGTGGCTGCCACTCCAGCAGCTCCAACTCCGACAACTACAACAACATGCAACAACCCACATGGTCGAGTACAGAGTGTCTGTCATGAACTCCATGTAGTCCTTATCCACCATCATGTGACTGTCATCTCCATGTGGCTGCCACTCCAGCAGTTCCATGATATTGATTTCACTGAAAATTTATAAATTTCTAGCCTTTTTAAGGAATGTCATGGTATCTCGACTTTCTCTCCGTTATCTTTTTATTAATTGCCCTTAATATTTTTCCAATATGTACATTCTTGCAAACCGCAAGAAATGATGTAGGCCTAAATACCTTTGATTTTGAAAGGCCATCATCACACAAGGTATCTGTCTTTTAATTTTAATGTTTTAGAGAGTGCATTGCATTTGTTATTGCTAAGCAAAACAAAAAATTTTGGCCAAAGGGTGGAAGATTTATCATAGCATCATATCTTTGTCACTGATGTTCAGCTTTCATAGTAAATGTTAATTCAAACTTAATTTGTCTTCCTGTAATAAACTAACATATGATCTTACAGAGCACAGTACTAAAAACATGTTACTACTGAACACAGTAAAAACTAATGTATCAGACAAGATGCAAAGCCTCCTCTACAACAAATCAAATTTATAATACAGACATAGACCAAAGTACACATGGTGTGGCATTGGATTGCCACCTGTGTTGGATTATAAAGTGACATGTTATTGAATGTATACTGAACTGTAATTAATTTCTGGAAAAATTTCATACAAGATGTTTTTAGTACTTAAGAATGCATAGGATGAAATGCACTTCACACCAGGTTCTGTTATAATCATGTAGTGTTTTAAAGTTGAGCCACTTCACCAAAATGGAAAAAAATCTTATTTCATTCATAAAATCAATTAATTCTTCGACAAAAAGGTGTATATTTTAACTAGACGTTACTCGTGGTTCAGCCCAAGTTGAAAATTATAGTAGGGTAATAACAATTATCTTGAAGCTTAAAATCCTACTCCACGTTACTGGCTATTCCACTACCAAAAATCAGGTAAAATGGTTCAGTAGTTTAAGCATGATGGAACTTCAAGCAAACTCACAAAACTTTCAGATTTATAATATTAGAATATAAAAGAATGAAAATGGTTTAACCTAATACTTGAAATGTCTCAAAAGCTAAAATGATCTATTTTGTGTTTAATACCTCCTGCTAACTGCACCATACATTACGATACCATGTTTTGGCACTATAATGAAAACCATTTCATTAGGATTTCTCAAAGGAAAACCAACTAAAGAAGAACCTCACTAATTCAAACCTCGAAGATTTGAAAACCTCTACAATTTGTATCTTTTGTCGTTTCTCTGCAAAAAACCTCTAATATTTGTAAAAAAATACTGCGATAACTTGAAATATTTTAGAAGTATTACGTAGCCTCTAAAATTCAAATTTAGTCTACTCGAGCCTCTTGAATTTGAATTTTGTTGCTCCATTTCAAAAATTTGCCTCGAAAATTTGAAGTCAACCTCCACAATTGACACTGTGACCACCGTAAGCCTCTGAACTTTGAACTGAGTGAAAAAATAAGCCTGTTGAAACATGAACTAATGGGAATCCTGTCTCTCTAACTTTAGTTCTTTAGCGATGTTAAAGGTCTTTGTAATCAGTCCGACTTTCGATGTTCTCCTGTGGCAATTAGCTATTGTTTGAGTTTGTTACTGTTTGTCATAAGAATGAGTGCCAAGAAGTGTAAGTGCTTAACAATATGTGAAAAAATTAAAATAATTGACACAGAGAAAAGTGGTGAAAAATGTAAAGGGGTCAGAGCTGATGAGTTTGGTGTCTTGGAGTCGAAGGCTCTTTGATACTGGACTCGGTTAGCCAGTCTCAGTATATTTGCTTCTCTCATGTGTAAGCCCAAACGTCCACTCCATTTAGCAAGACTGACTGGACAGACATGAGCATATGGCACTAGCGAGAACGAGAACTGCCAACGATGGGCATAATCCTACCGTGGGGACCCTTGGTGGCTTTGTTGGTGGCGCGCTTTATAAGTATGAATGACTTATAAAATTGGAGTCATGAAAGTGCAAGCACATGCAATAAACTCTCCAAAGTAACATTTAATACTGTTGACTGTTTATCCAAAAAAATGTTAGTTTTTGTGAGTTTGACTTTAACACTATAAAAACCCACAGTGTCAAGTTAATTAAAAAAACGACATCACAATTTTGTGCTACATGTATAAGTTACCAGTGACTTTTAATGTGGCTTCTTTAGATGTTTGTTGTTGAGACTGTTGTAGGAAAACTGAATGAATCAATCCTTAAATTTCAACACTATTTTCCACTATTGTGAGTGCTAATTGAGAGTACTTGCTGTTTAAAATCTGATGACATCAACAATTTAGTATGATTTATTTCAGTCAGTGGCACAAGTAATAGCACCCTCATGTAATAGCACAAGTAAAGTAATAGCTTGGGCTTCAAACCATGGCAGCAATATCGTGTGTTTTCTCATTATCTTATACTTTTAGTAGTAATGTTCACCCTTGTAATGTATCGACTCACTCCTTGCTTTGCTTGATAACTTTCACGCACAACCCTGAGGGGGGGTGGGCAATGCCTTAATGTTATCATGTTATGTCGGAGGATTTTACCCTTAAAAGTTACTAAAATATTTTAAAGATAAGCTTAAATAAATACTTTACAAATATCTAAACAAATTACCATATCTTGGGGATCCTGACCATCTTTTGCGCAGCAGCCGAGAAGCCGGTTCCTGTAAAAAAGGCGCCACTTCTTGTACTCTGCTGTCACTGCATTGAGCTTTCGTTTCCAGTACTTCCCTTCCAAAACAATCGCCTGAGAGAAATGCATTAAATTAGGGACAATAAAGTGAATAACTAACCAAATCATTGGTATACTACACCTCACAAAGTTGTGACTTCCAAAACTTCTGAACAGCTAGCTTTTTCCAAAATAAACACTTGAATAAATGACCAGCTGTTTAAGTTTTAGATGGTCTCAATTTTGTGACGCTTAGAATGGTATAGCAGCTTTCTATCCACAGCTAATTTGAAGGTAATTAGAAAGTTATTAATCTTTATAATGTCGGTGATGTTATAGTTTCAGCTATTAATAAAAAAATTTGTTTGCAAAATAAGATATTGCTACTTTTCAATCAGCACTGACCAAGCGATGGGGGTGTAAACCAAACTGGTACTGGTGTGGAGAATTTGGTGTCTTTCTTTTTTGCAAAGGAATGGGATTATAATTTTTAGATACAAAATAAATAAATAAAAATTAATAACTCTGAGCATTAAAAAAATTAAGTAAAATAATCTCATTTCTTTTTTATTCTGTGTGCTTTTGTTACTGCTGGATAAAGAGTGGTTGAAAATTTCAAAAATATTTATCCAATTTTTATGTTTTTTTAACAGATTAAAAATGTTTTCTGATTTATGTGCTTGCGGCATACACCCTATCATCATTTTATTAATTTTACTTCTTGACATGACCTTGTTGTGAATTGTTTCTCTTCTATAAGGTACAAAAAATCCAAACTCAATATAAAACATTATCATAAGGTTTGTTTTGATTTATTTATTTACTTCTAAGCTTTGAAAAATATTTTTTTCCATTCATATTTTATTAGTATATTTTGACTGTTTTAAAAATTTGGATTTCAAAAATATTTTGTTCATTTATAGTTATTAACTTTTACTACATCAAAACACATATAAAACTCAGGGCACAACAGATACCATATTATTGAATACCACTAGGATCGGGGGCGTACCTCTGGCTTGTTGTGAGTGTCTGTATCCAATGGAGAGGCAAACTGGCACACAAGTGAATTCTTCTTGGTGATGACTGAAAATGAATGTGCGAATGCTATTAAGATTATTAAGAAACAAGTCGTGGGAAATACAACTAATAATTTTCTTCCTGCACATTACTGAACTGCATGGTACAGCAGCAAGGACCTGTCATGCAGTCTCATTAGACGTCTGTTGTTGAGTCTAAATAATAACTTACTAGCTCCATTATAATTTTATTTAAAATTCTATCTCATGAAATTAATTAAGTAGACAACTATATAGATTTTAGAGGAGAGAAGAACTACAATTAATTACTTTTCTATTCAAGCAAACTCCAATGGAATCAACTTTTTATGAAAATTCAAGAATACCATTAGCAGTAATAAAATATTTAAAAACATTAAAGTCTACTCTTAATTTACAGAAAATTGACTGCCCTAAAAAGTAATCATACATCTACATTCAACAACTTTCACTCAATATCATTAATATTAGTTTCATTAATTAACATAGCTAAATCATAACTATATACAGTACTGCTTAATCTGTATGCAATGAATCATCTAACTGGTTTTGTCATAGTCTTATCCTATAATCTTATAAGAAGCAATCTTTATTAACTGACTGCAAATTATTTAAAAACAGAGAATTTCCTTCAAACGCTACCGTTTATTCAGTTCTGGCCCAAAAACATGTTTCACATTGTCACTTTGCTAATAATAACCTAATCACCTATAGAGATGAATTAGAAGGCTTAAAGGAAAAACTTGGATATAAAGCCTAATGGGTAGCCTTGTAGGGAAAGATATAAAATATAAAAGATATACATATAAAATAGAACTGTGCGTCTACAGCAGTGGAGACAGTACAAGGAAAAAAAAAGTTAAAAACAATATATTACCAAACTAGGCTCGGTTTACCAGGTGGTATTTCCATAAGAGCAATAAGAATTGTAAAATGAAAATAAACAAATAAGAAAAAGGAATCTCAAAGATAAATTTTTTTACATGGAACTCGGGCTACAGCAGGGAGAAGAGCTGTAAAAGATCTTTATTAGAAAATTTTTACTGTTGACGTTACTGTTTTACTATGGTATCTGATAATGGACAACAACATAAGGAATTATTAGGCAAATTTGAATAGCAAGCAATGAGCTTAATGTTTGCCCTAACATTTATATATTACACCTTTAATATCCTTTTGCACTAGTATTTTTCCTAATCAGGGGGTCCCAGCCTCTAATTTTTTTCTTTAACAGAAATAAATAAATGAAACTTACATTGCATGTGCCAACACCTCCATATTACGTTGTTTAATCTTATTTTGTCTTTCCACCTCAACCGAATGCCTTTGAAACGGTTCCATTTAGGAGATGTCAGTTTTTGCCTGTAAGAAGAATAGAAAATACATACCATTCAACAGACATGAAATAATGACTTTAAAAATGTAGCTTCCTGTTTCGATGCTCTATAATCTTTGCAAACTATATAACCTTTTGTTCTTAAAAAAGGTTTAAAAACATAAACCTTATAAACTTTACTGATATAGTGAAATTATCTTTGAATTTCAAGTTTTAATATTGATAAAATTAGGGTGTTTATACATAAATATTTGGACTAAAACAGTGAAACAATTATTATATATAGTAATATAGTAAAGAATCAAATAAGTTATATTGAACCCAAGTTGTTTTCACGTTAAGATTGCTTGAGTTGAAACCGTGCCAGTCTATAATAAGCTACCTACTTTCTAGTAAACATTCTGAATTTTGCAAGCGTATATGAGTTTTGGGTGAAATCTTTTTGTTAAAGCAAAAAAATCATCTTCTGATCGCTTAAATGTGGAAAAGATGTAAATAATTGACTCCCCAAAGAAAAAAAATTACTTTTTCTGCTACCCTATATAAATGACAAACAAAAAACACTTGTAAATGTTGTCAGGCCAAACTTCTATGTTATTCAACAACAAAAACAATAACAACAACAACAACAACAACAACAACAATAATAATAATAATAATATAAAATAATAATATAAATCATTGTTGGAGAATCGGAGAAAAGGGAGGTGACCACTCTGATAAAAACACCTTTAATCTCCTCGTAACTGAACATAATCTCTTTTTATCTTGTTAAAAAAATCTATTGATTGTATTAATTCATTTTAAGGAATTCATTTGATGGAGGCCCTTAGTCAAGAGGGACTGTACATCAACTGACTCTACACTCTTTCCACTGCCAGTCAGTACAAAAGGAAGGTCTAAGAAAACTACGATTTAAACCACGGATTCAAATGTTATTAACTACTACAGTTATGAGTGTGCACAGAGCACTCTGACAGAGGAAATTTCAATTTTGGGTCTTAAATTACCAATTTTACAATTGATACCCAATATTTTGGGCTTATATCTCCCAAAAAATGGAGATTGGGGTGTTCCAATTTATTCTCGGGACCAACTTACTGATATAACAGAAAATAATATTTCTAGAAAAACTACACGAAATCAAATGATAATTGTGGTTGTTTACGAGTTTAAAATCCCCTTCAGACAACACACCGAATCAAAGCCCAAATTTGGGCTTTATGTTCCACTACACTGGAAGCTGGGGTGTTCTGATATGTTTCACAATAAGAACTAAAACTCTAGCTTTCAAAACTATTATGTCACTTTAATGTCCAAAATTATTATCAGACATTGTCTACCTTTTAAAATTTAATATATGAGACAGGTCAACTTCATCTTAAAATTGAATATACAGTGTATAAAAAAGTCCGTCCCCCTCTTTAATCTTTATGTTTGTTAAAACAAACAAATAACCTTTTGTGACAATACTAACTAATCCAAAGTATTTTTTTATGTTATCTGAAATTTTTAGTGTCCCCCAGAATGGGGGCTTTTGGGGGCAACTCAAAACTTTCAAATGTAAATCCCTTTTGAGTGACCCTTAATTTTTAAGAGCTTTAAAAAAAAAAGGTGAATAGTGGAGTTTGGAGGTCTTTAATGTGTTTATATCCTTAATGGCAGCTTGTCAAGGTTTTGGATAAAAAAACTCATTCTTGAAACCTGGTGTCTAAGACTTTTGGAGTTTTAATCACCTTTTAAACGACTCTTGAAGAGACACTATTAAATGAAGAAGTGGTCTCTTTTGGTAATATTTCAAATTTTAAGTCTCTCCCAAAAAGAGGGGATTTGGGGACAACTAAAAATTTTCAAATGCAACCTCCTTTTGATTGGCACCTCATTAAAATGACCTTTTAAGCGAAAGCCTTTTAAAAAACTATTCATAAGCTGCCTTTTAAAAAACTCTTTAAAATGAGGGGTTACTCGAAAGAGCTTTATATTAGAAAAGTTTGAGGTGTCCCCAAAATCCCTAATTTTTATGGGTCACTCAAAATTTTAAATATTACCAAAAGAGACCACTTTTTCATTTAATTATTTCTTCAAGAGTCGTTTCAGTTTTTAAGTCACCAAAGATGAAATTAAAACTCCAAAAAAAAGGTGAAATTGAAACTCGCCAGGTTTCAAGAATGAGTTTTACCGCATTCAAAACTTTGACAAGTTGCCATTTGGGATATAAACATGTTAGAGACCTAAAACCTCCATCATTTGCCTAATTTTTTAAAGCTTTTTAAAATAAAGGGTCACTCAAAAGGGGTTAAAAGAGCTTTGTTGAAAAAGCTTTGCCAAATGATGGCCACGAAATATCCGAGAGATTTACTGACAGTGATAGTACCGATGTTGGCAGGCTACGTTATAGCCTAGCCTCGCCTAAAGCTGTTTGTTATTGCCATAACATGACTGAGAAATTTGCCAGCTTCTGTAAACCTAAAGGGTGTCCACCAGATATTACATATTAAATTTACAACTTTTTTATTACCCTTCCAGACTATTAAAAAAATCCGGACCAGTCAAATCAGCAATATAACTTTTAAATCGAATAGTTACTTGAGCACTATCTTTCTTGTAAATTATAGACGGCCGCAACGCAACTGACAGATTTACCGGCCGTGATCTTTCAAAATGTTTATAGGCCTAAACCGCAATGCGGCCAAGATTTTCTGGCCATGGAAACACTGGACGATTTTCCGGCCGTAATATGACCGAGAGATTTGCCAGCTGCAGTATTGTGACCGAGAGTTTTGCCAACCATGGTACAAATGACCGCAAAATGACAGCCACGATGCAACTGACAGATTTGCCAGCTGCAGTATAAATATCAGATTTCCCCACCGTAAAGTGGTCAGCAAATATGACTTCAGAGCGAGATACTTGTCGGTCCCAAATGACCGAGAAATAAATATGCCTGTAGGCTGCTGTATAAACGACAGATTTTCTGGTCACTACATGGCCAAAAGATGTGATGGCCATGAAAAGAACGAGAGGCTTGTTTTTGTCAGCTGCCATGCGACTGACAAGTCGGGAAAGACAGAGAACAATGGTTAAAAAGGAGGAAATGTCCTCTAAAAAAACAGACATTTGGTCACTCTGACCCTGGGGACTCGCACCACTGAGTGAGCCTAGGGGCCCAAAAATCCTAAATCCGGCCCTGACCACTATGCTTAAATAGCCTCAGCATTTAATAAAAAGTAGTTATTAAAGTCAAAAGTGTCGCCTGTATTTTTTTGTTTATACTATCTATGCATTCAACAAAATGTATCATTATCTTCGATTCCATATAAGTTATTTTTGTGCTACGCATTCGTCAGTTTGGCTCACTCGTACATATCTTTGATTTGCAACACTGAGGTTTCTGTGACAAATTATGGTACTACTCATTGGTTGAATCTTAAGGAATGTAAATTAATTAAGATGATGTCGAATGGAACTTAATTAAGTTGCAATCACAGTTTAAAACTCAAAAAAACCGACATTGAGTATATTTCAAGAGCAAACTGTCAAAGACGATCAAGATCATATTCTAATATTTTTTTAAATTAAAAAGTTATTTAGCCTATGAGGGTTTTAGCATACAGTTTATAGTACCCAGATCCCGCTTCTTATGGACAATTTTTGGAAGGAGTTTCATCTTGATGCGAAAATACTGAATTCAATTACTAGTGGGAATAACGTCCATATTAATGAGTACTATGTTCATAAGACCGTCCTCTTAATAAGACCAGTTCATAAATTGTCAATGAGATAAAATTATGGTGCAGATCTGACGTTAGGTCCCTTAGTTGCCGTTGGCTGTTTGGCTATTAATTAACAATCCTGACTAGGGAACATGTCGGCCTAAATCAGGAGCAAGACTTCACAGTAAAGTACCACAATCATCCTACACTCATCCTCACTCATATTCACCTTAAAATACCCCTTAATGGTGGTCGGCGTCTTAATGGTAATGTAATGTAGTGTAAAAAAAAACTGTAAAATGAACGGCTGTTAAAGGAATGGCTCTAAAACCTTAGTGAACATGTTAAAAGATCTTTTATATAAAAAAATTGCACTATTTGACACAGAAAATTTTCACTGTTATATAATTTTAGCTTTAAAATAAAAAAAATGTGTCAATTTCAAGGAGCAGAGGAACTAGGCTAAATTATATGAAAAAAAATCTTATGCGGATTTGAAAATTAACCTATGCATTTAAAATTTCAGATTTTTTGCTGAATTCTGTTGTCAAACCATTTGTTTACATTTAAAAATATGGTTATGATTTGAAATAGTTCTTAAGTTTCTCCACAGAATGCATTCCTGTTTAAATAACCTTGAAAGCCAGTGAGACAGAGCCCTGAGGTCAGATTAAAAATTTTATTTCACACAAACCTTGTCCTAACAATGACGATTCATAGACAGCCCATTACAGAATAGTACTTTAAGTAATGCCATTGACTTTATACCTAAAAGGAGAATGCTCATGCTAACATGTTTTGAAGCCAGAAATTTCCATGCAAAATTAGTACACATTCGCCTCTAGAGATTGCGCCAGATGTAGTGTTTCACCTTTCACATGAACGATTTGTATCCCTGAAATGGGATAACCAAAAATCTCCACCAAAAATGAGCTAATTTTAGTAACATATGATTAAAATTTGTTGGCTTCAAAATTTAACATTGCTCCGACAATCTATTTTTTCTTAATAATCAATGGTAATGCCATTCTAAAACAGGATTTACAGCATTATATATTCTGCTGTTAATTTCTCTCGGGTGAAAAGCATATAACAATTCAAAACCAGATTTTGTAACCTGTTCCCACAGCATCTGGTTCCTAAGTTTATGGCAAATATTTTAATGTTTAACTGCTTGGCTGAAACCCTATTAAATATACAGGCACATTTTCTCTTTTATCAATAAAACTGATAAAATATTTTATGATAACATTTTCTAAAAGGATAATTGCAAAATATTATTCAAAGTTTTCCTTGTCAAGGCTCTATCATTTTTTTATGCAATTAAATCCTAGTTTAGGGAAACAGCTATTTCCAGAAAAAAAGTTTTATTTAATGTTTAAGGGGGCACTCCACCTAAAAACATTTATATTTTATTTTTAAAGCAAAGTTAATTATTTTATTTTTTATATGTGAGTGTCTGTTATGGTTAACTTTATCCATAATTTTTGACCGCCCCTCCCCCCACTTGGGGTTAATTTTTACGGAAAAAACTAAGATTCACTATGGCAGACACAACTCAAGTTGTATTGAGATAGCCTCATAATTTATTTTTTATTTTGAAGAGGACATTTCTTTGTGCAACCTCTAGTATGGATATTAAATTATGTAAGATAATTCTGTAAAAAAATTATTTACATTTCGTATGACATATTTTCACAAAATTCTTTTTTGTCACTTAAAAAAATGTTTTTTGAATGAACTAATGTAAATCCATACTACAGGTTGCACAATGAAATGTCCTCTTCAAAATAAAAAAAAATTATACAGCTTAGCTATCTTGAATACAACTTGAGTTATGTCCGCCATAAAAAATGAAAATACATAAAAACCAAACTTTCGGAAAACATCCGAGAAAGAGACACAGTTAGTTAGCGAATGTATGTTAGCTGCTAGCCTCAACTAAGTGTTAGCGTTTCGTTTATAGATGAAATAAACAAGTTATAAACATTTTACCTATTCTTATCATATATCAAATTGTTCAGAAAAGTACAAGGTACAAAAGTAGGCAAAAAAATTTTTTTGTTAATTTTTGCCATTTTCATAGATTTTAGGGTGGGTGCCCCCTTAACATTTATACTTTAGGAACTACAATAAACTTACTTTTTGAAATTCTTATCTCCCAAAAAGTAATTTTCCAACAAACTGAAAAAGATCTCCCAAAAAGTAATTTTCCAACAAACTCAAAAAGTTTTAAGTACCTTAATTACGAATGACCAAAACCTAATCTCACTTTTTTTTTAACAAATTTATTTATTCAGTGCCCCAAGACTGTTCAATGACACTTTGGAATCGATCACACTAATTAGCAACAACCCAAACTACCTAACCAAACTGAGAATGTTGAGGATTTGCCCAAACCTCAGATGTATGTTAGTATGTCTCTATTTTTATGCATTGTTCGCTGTCATTGTACATCTTTGAATCTTCAAAATTGCTTCTCTGTATTGTATGATTTTATCTGTTTGATGTAATATGTTTAATAAAGATATTTATTTATTGTTCATAATTAAAAAGTATATCTTGTTTATAGTCTCTAGGCCTTGTGGCGATAGGCAGTAGCGTACTCTGGCTCACTACCCCAGAGGGTTCATAACCTAAAAGAGGGGCCCTTGGCCACTGGAACAGGTATTTCGATTGGGGGGGGGGGAATTTTTCTAAGGCCTTACATCCTATAGCCTAATTATTTCAATCCCCAGAACCTCAAAAAAATAACCTGGTTTATTAATCAAACACCAATTTGAATTGTAAAATAAAACTAACTAGACCTCTAAGGAAGGGTCTTCTACTGTAAGGAAATTCATTGATGGTAAATATATTTTGTAGGTTACATTGTTGTGAGAAATTAAGTGGATCACATTAAGTCTGTAATCTTACAAATAAATAATATATCGAGTATTTTTGTGGTGTTTATTTAAAGCATATAAGGTTAAATATCAAGTATTTTTATGGATGTTTATTTAATGCAGCTTATTAATATTACAATACAACTACAACTCCAATCACAGAATATTGACAGATCAACCGGCCACAAAATGTTATGATATAGATCAGATGCAGACACCTCCATTTCCAGTTCCGATCATCCAGTCAGATGACCTTGATATTATTCTGCCCAATTTAAGGAAACTAATACTGAAATAAAAACTATGTCAACCGAGATATATTTGTAATGTCCTAATTTGACCATGTAATTTCTGGCCTTGATTGATCATATGGTTGTCTTGCAACACAACAAAAGTTTACCTAGTCATGATATAGATTTGAGATATTGTTATGCGATCTGACCAGGAGATTTATTACCGCTAAAAGATTGAAACTTGAGAGTTTTGGTGGCCTAAGTACAACCGAGAAATTTGGTCGTGAAATGACAGGGTGACTTTACAGTTGATTTGATAGCCACGATGAAATTGAAACCATTAGCCACGAAATAATCAAGCAGATGATGCCGAGATATCCTGACGGGAATAAGACCTCGGGTACGATGCGGGCGGCGGTTGGCGTTGGCAAGTGGCAGGCAGCAGGTGGTACCTGACTTCTTGTCGTATAAATTTAAACAGCCATTCAAAAAATGGCATTTCATTACTAAATTACTAATTAATCCCCCTCATATTGCCAACCTAACAAAGTGCAATCCACATTTTTATAAACAAAACATTGATGTGGTATCTCCTATATAGATTCTAAGCTCAAAGAATGCAACAATTCTTTTACAAGCGGCCCCGAAAACAATTTCCAACCTGTCCAGGCAACGAATGGAACACTGGATGACGTTGACATCACTGAATTCCGCTCGCTGCTTGGGACAGTCAAAGCCACTGCCTCCAAAATTGCTGACAAAAACATGCTACCCGAAAACTGAACGGTGCCGCCTGCCACCCGCTGATTGTATCGTACTCAAGGCCTTAGAGATATTTGATGGGCGTGCAATGATCAAGCAATTTCCCAACAATGCTATAACATGTGGGAGAAATTTTCCAGCCCTATTAAAAAAAACTTCTATACGATTTTTTGTAATTTTTCACATGTTTGGGGGGGCTTGAGCCCCCTGAGCCCCCCCCCCCCCCCTGTGTACACGCCTGGCAATAGGATTAATCTAATTAATTTGTTAGTTGTTGTAGGTACAGCTACGCACATTTTCTTTTTTTACATGTTTATGAATCCCATGTTACATGTTTTACTGGGCCCCCTTTTCAGACTAAGTCTTGGGGTACCCCGGTTCACCAATATGTATACAGATGAATTGCTGAAGTGGTTTGTTTTAAGTATACTAATAGTTTGTAAAATCTAAATGTAATTTTTGGAGTGTTAGTTTTGTATGAATGTATATTCAACAATCTACCTATATACTGTGTATAAGATATTAGGTGAAAAAAGAATTTCATTATTTATTCATCATTTAAACATAAAAATGTATTGCATTATGAGTACATGTATATTGAGTACTAAATGACTTCAATAAATTAAGCTAGACTCTAGTAAGCTGTGTACAACAAGGTTTTTCTTATCAACAGTGACCCAAGACCAGGTCAAAACAAGATAACATTTTATTTTAGTCCACTGATCGCAAATTGCTCCATCAAAACAACTAACGGTATTTTTCACTACTTTACTAGTATATAGAACATTTGTGTGGGAGTGGTTGGTTTAGGTCAAGTTAATGACTGACAATGCAATTAATATTTGGTAGATCCTAAGCAACTAAGTATGGACTCTGCTAATGATAATGGACTCGGTCCCCAACCACAGGCAATTGCCCATTTGGGGATCATTTTAATTTGTTTTTGTAAAATTCTATGTACATTTTTGAACGAAATACAACTCATTCATGCTTTCTTCATTCATTCACAAAGTGTTAAATAAGGGTAAGTTTCCTCGAGAGGTAAGGTGTTAAAAACCAATCATCTCTTTGGCCAGTTCATTGATGCCAAAAACACCTTTTTACAAATTAATCTGTATAAATTAATACTCAGTTGTAACTCACAAAGTGTTAAATAAGGGTAAGTTTCCTCGAGAGGTAAGGTGTTAAAAATCAAGCATCTCTTTGGCCAGTTCATTAATGCCAAAAACACCTGTTTACAAATTAATCTGTATAAATTAATACTCAGTTGTAACCTAAGTTGTCAGTGACTAAAAGCGATTTTAAAAGTTAACATATAGATTTACTAAATTTTCTTAGAATTTCACCTGTTCTTTGGTTTCCACGCTACCGACCTAGAGGGTTAATCAATAGTGACAATCAATAAAAATTACAATAGACAAATATAACTCAATTATATTTACAGTTATTTATCTAGTATGAAATTGCTAGATAGCACTTTCACTAGCACAACTTATGTTGTCAAAAGAAATTAAAAAAGATTTTTAAATGAGGATGTATTTGCAAGCGAAGCTTCAAGAGTAATACTAATCTATATTACTAATTCTGTTAAGTGATTTTTTTAAATCAAAATTTTGAGTGTTTGACAGCTTGCAGGATGATGGGGGAGGGCTCAGATGAAAGGTCTCGGCTCCAGGGAGTCGGGAAAAATATCAGATTATGTCCAAATCTACCAGAAAATGAGAAATAACGAAAAATATCTTCCATTTAAAATGCATTGGGATTGTAAACGTCTGCTTTGTTTACATTAAACATGTGGTGCTAATGCTTGATTCAAAGCCATATGGTAGATGTTGACATGTGGGATTTTTTTCAAAATGCAGCTTACTATGCACGTTCAATGTACTATAACAAAAAATATTTTAAATTTAAGATTTCCGATTCTATATTAACTAAGGGTTTGAGTTTTTTCATAACTTAAAATTATAAAAAGTTAAATATGTTTGTTTAGTTTATGTTATAACGAAGCAGATTTAATACCAAATGATCTATATATATACATAATTACGTAAGGGAAATTTTTGCGCCGAAATTGTGGGCGTTTGGAAGGTCGCAGGATAATGGGAGGGGGCTGAAATTGAAGGTCTCCCATCCCAGGGACTCAGGGAAAATACTGAAATTGTTTTAAGCTTACTATAAAATGAGAAATAACGTAAAATAGCTGTCATTTAAAAAACTATTGGGATGTAAGAAGGTCTGCTTTGTTTACTTACATATAGGCCCTATATAGGCCCTAATCATAATTTTGTGGATCCAAAAGCCTATTTTCTAAGAAGGTATTTTGTACTAAAGAAGGATTATGCTTAGGGGCTTTTAGCCCCTTCAAGCCTCTAGTGTTATTAATATAATGACATTACCATACTCTAATATATTTATAGATTTATGGGGAGTGAAGGCATCCACGTTCGTCTTCATAAGATGGTAACTTGAAGTCTTCTGGGATGGACCGTGTGGAGTAGTTGAATTTCACTGCCAACGTTTCGGAGACGTTACAGTCCTCCATCATCAGGGCAAACATTCGTCACGCACACCATCCAATAATCGTACTGTTGGAGCAGTCCGCGGCCTCAGCTTATATATCCCTGCCTCGGTGGTTCCTCTATTACTAGAAAATTCGAGGCGCTCCAGGCATGCTGCCGTTTCTATGGGAGTCAATGGTCGCGAGGGGTAGGGGGCGGTCGGTTTTTCCTGGAATCGTCCATTGTCGGTCCCGGACGTATTTTGACCTGGAGGTAATCCCTCGCCCCCTCGCGATTCTTCTCGATGTTTTAATCTATTTAAAATCGGTGTCCATGTATTACTCAAATCCCAGCCCTGGTCTCTGTTGAAATTATTAAAATTTTTTCTAATTTCAATTGCCTCTAAGCATTTCCTTTCATAAAAGTTTGATGAGCTGGCTAACACTTTTACATCATCAAATTGTATTGAATGTTTTGTCATGAACGAGTGGTCGGCAACAGCTGATATCTCAATTTCATTGTTTTTAGTATTTCTTATGTGCTCTTTAATTCTTGTTGATATTAATCTCCCCGTTTCCCCGATGTAGCATTTACCACAAGGGCAATTAATTTGGTTTACTCCTGATGTGTGCAGAGGTAATTTATCCTTAACCGGATTTAAACATTGGTGAATCTTCCGGTAAGGTTTGTATATAGTTTTTATGTTATATTTCTGAAATATTCTGCCAATTTTGTCAGTAGTTCCGTGTACATATGGTAAAAATGCTCTGTTTTCCTTCTCCTGTGCTTTATCTGTAGATTCTTGTGTTCTCCAGGATTCTTGTTTCTTTAATGCTTTAATAATATCTAACTTTTTGTACCCGTTTTGTTGAAAAGTTATTAAGATATGTTTCTTTTCAGAATCTAGGTGATTGCTGTCGGCTATTGCATATGCTCGGTTTGCTAATGTATTAAGAACTGCGGTTTTTTGTACTGGGTGGTGATGGGACATAGCATGTAGGTATCTATCGGTGTGCGTTGGTTCGCTTCAATGAAGAGTGAAGGCTTCCACAGTCGTCTTCATAAGATGGTAACTTGAAGTCTTCTGGGATGGACCGTGTGGAGTAGTTGAATTTCACTGCCGATGTTTCGGAGACGTTACAGTCCTCCATCATCAGGGCAAACACTCAACTACTCAATTCAACTGAAATTCAACTACTCCACATGGTCCATCCCAGAAGACTTCAAGTTACCATCTTATGAAGACGACCGTGGAAGCCTTCACTCTTCATTGAAGCGACTCTATGGGGAGGAAACAGCTAAACGAGCACGGCTCTTCGACCATCTAAGAGCGAAAAGGAGCAGGTATTTAGCTAGATTAGCTTTCTTAAAACGCTGTAGGGACTATGGAGTCATACTACCTTGTGTCCAGCTCAAATTTCCAAAGAAAACAAAACATGTAAGGAAGATTTTACATCAGACCAGCATGAAACTACTAAGAGACCAGATTGATGAAACTAGAATTCATTTGCACTTTCTAAACGTAACTATCTACAACATCCATTTCAAACTTTTGTCAGAGTTAAAAAGTGAACATTTTGAATTAGTGGACAGGATTTCCTTTCATAACTCGGAAAAGATTTTAGACTTAATAACTAAAACACAAATTAACAAATTTGAAAAACTCTATAATAGAACTGTAGAAATCCCAGAAATTCCAGATGAAAAAGTCGTTAAAAACCTATCTAACCACGAATTAGACTCATCGAAAATGTCTGTTTTGAAGAAAGGATTGAATTTCGCCATTGCACCGAAACGTATCCCTTTTGAACGAATTATCAGTGGAGTGGAATCGGCAATAAGGAACCTTCAGGAAGAGCAAAGGGAAGAAATTAGACAGGACGTCTCTTCCATCTTACGGAAAGCGAAACCACCGTCTCTAAACATCACGAGAAGCGAGATGAGTGCACTGAGAGCCTTGAGGAACGATTCATCAATCGTTATACTACCAGCGGATAAGGGGAATATAACAGTCGTAATGAACACATCGGAACATAAAGAAAAAATGTACTCACTTATACAGAACGAAACCTACAAGAAAATAAGGAATCCCACAAAGCGAATTGCTCACACATTAAAACAGCTAATTAACTCGTCCACGTCGATTCCTCAAGAAATGCGCTCTGCCCTCATCACTTCGGACCCGACGCCTCCTGTACTATACGGTCTCCCGAAGGTTCATAAGGAAAACATCCCCATGAGACCCATAGTAAGCGCCATTGGATCACCGACACACAAAATTGCCCGCTACATTGCATCTACATTGAGCCCGTTCGCAGGTAATACAGACACGTTCATTAAAGATTCATGCCATTTTGTCAATATTATTAAAAACATTAAACTGGACAAAAAAGACATTTTGGTTAGTTTTGATATAACATCACTCTTCACGAATATTCCGATAACCGAAGCCCTTGAAATAGTAAAAAATCTGATTCCTTCAGATTAATTTCAAATAATGGAATTATGTTTACGTTCAACGTATTTTTACTTTGATGGCTTTTACTATGAACAGACTGAAGGCACCGCTATGGGATCGCCACTCTCCCCGATAGTAGCAAATCTGTACATGGAACAGTTTGAGAAAGAAGCGATTTTATCAGCTCCGTTAAAACCAAAATTATTTCTTCGATATGTTGATGATACATTTGTAATCTGGCAACATGGAATAGAAACACTTCAGCGATTTCTAAATCACTTAAATTCCATAAATCCTAAAATACAATTTACTATGAAAACTGAACGAGACGGCTGCCTACCATTTTTAGACGTCTTAGTTATCCGTAAATCTGATGGAGCTTTAGGCCACACAGTGTACCGCAAACCAACGCACACCGATAGATACCTACATGCTATGTCCCATCACCACCCGGTACAAAAAACCGCAGTTCTTAATACATTAGCAAACCGAGCATATGCAATAGCCGACAGCAATCACCTAGATTCTGAAAAGAAACATATCTTAATAACTCTTCAACAAAACAGGTACAAAAAGTTAGATATTATTAAAGCATTAAAGAAACAAGAATCCCGGAGAACACAAGAATCTACAGATAAAGCACAGGAGAAGGAAAACAGAGCATTTTTACCATATGTACACGGAACTACTGACAAAATTGGCAGAATATTTCAGAAATATAACATAAAAACTATATACAAACCTTACCGGAAGATTCACCAATGTTTAAATCCGGTTAAGGATAAATTACCTCTGCACACATCAGGAGTATACCAAATTAATTGCCCTTGTGGTAAATGCTACATCGGGGAAACGGGGAGATTAATATCAACAAGAATTAAAGAGCACATAAGAAATACTAAAAACAATGAAATTGAGATATCAGCTGTTGCCGACCACTCGTTCATGACAAAACATTCAATACAATTTGATGATGTAAAAGTGTTAGCCAGCTCATCAAACTTTTATGAAAGGAAATGCTTAGAGGTAATTGAAATTAGAAAAAATTTTAATAATTTCAACAAAGACCAGGGCTGGGATTTGAGTAATACATGGACACCGATTTTAAATAGATTAAAACATCGAGAAGAATCGCGAGGGGGCGAGGGATTACCTCCAGGTCAAAATACGTCCGGGACCGACAATGGACGATTCCAGGAAAAACCGACCGCCCCCTACCCCTCGCGACCATTGACTCCCATAGAAATGGCAGCGTGCCCGGAGTGCCCCGAATTTTCTAGTAATAGAGGAACCACCGAGGCAGGGATATATAAGCTGAGGCCGCGGACTGCTCCAACAGTACGATTATTGGATGGTGTGCGCGACGAGTGTTTGCCCTGATGATGGAGGACTGTAACGTCTCCGAAGCGTCGGCAGTGAAATTCAACTACTCCACACGGTCCATCCCAGAAGACTTCAAGTTACCATCTTAGATTTATGGGGAGAAGCATCAGATATAAAATTGGTTTTCAGGCTTAAAAAGAGAATGATTTGTATTACACTCCCCGCCCAAGGAAATCTTGCAAAAATAACTTTAAAAATTGGAAAACATTAATTCTTACAGATTTATTTATTTATGAAATATTAAATTGTGTTCAAATAAAAAAATCTCTTTCTGAATCATTTAAATTTAATCACAGTTATAGTACAAGATGAGATTTTTAGACTCCCCAAGAACTGCTTAGTGCTTCATGAAGAAAGTCCTTTATAGCCTTCTCAGTCTAAAGATATAATGGACTGTCTGAACTTCTGAAATCCATCAGCAATCACCAATTTAATGATATTTAAAAAATATTCCCTTTGACAATGCTTTTAATGATTTGCAGGAATTTTACAATCATCCCTTTAGTTTAACAATTTGTTTTAGTATGTAAGACAATTTCTTTATTATTTTCAGTAGAATTTAATTTTTAGTTTTAATAGATCTGACACACCTATACTTTAAGTTCTCACATGTAAAGAAGTTTATATGAAAATATATTATGTTTAATTTTTTCAACACTATAAGAACAATTAACATAATATTGTACTTTTTTATGTGTTAAGAATCTTGGAAAACTGTCATATTGACCTAACATGCCAGGATCCTCAATGAATGTTGGATTTTACTTTTACACAATCTACAACTTTAAAATGTTATTTTTTGCAATTTATTATGCCGTTAACCCTAAACTCAGCTGTAACTTAAATGTTACAAAACGCCAATAATGTAACTTTTATATTTGGCTTCTGGTGTGATTTTAGCGACTTTCCCCATATAGGGAAGGAGCTATTACCATAGGTCTAATGGTAGGACCTAAGCCCAGGTCCATTATAACTTTTTGTTTTGGGGCCCCCAGAAGCCAAAATTACCATTCGTTCAAATATATGTACAGGCTATATATATATTTTTTTTAATTGTATATGTATGTGTGTCTGTCAGCACACACATACACAAATAAAAAAATGTCTAAGTTATGGCTTGCAAAAATGGTCCGATCTTGTAACATGTAACGTACCATAGTGATTGTTCAGGCAAGTTCGAAAACCAGCCCAATCGGACTATCAGAAGGGGGTAAGAGAGGATGAACCCCCACCAAAAAATGAGTTTTTTTGGAATTTGGACACTTAAATATTTTAATAATCTTATTTTGGGTTGCAGCGTTAAATTCAGTTCAAAAATCCAAATAATTTAGTGTCTAGAATCATTGCTCTATGTCCATTGGTTAAAGAGGTACTGAGAGAGGTAAACACAGTATATCGTCTCAACATTAACCTTATGGGAAATAGGCTAAATAAAATGCTATACCTCGCTTATTTCTCAAAATATCTGAATAAAACTTGGTATGTGGCTTGATCCTAGGCTAGTTGATCTATAAGAAAAATTATTTGCAAAATTATTATCAATCATAATGAGAACTTTAACCTTTGCAAAAAAACAGAGATTTAATCAAGAGGTCTCGTGTTGCGGTCATCTAATCATCTGCGGTCACCCTACTTGGCAACTGCAAATTTTCCACTCTCAGACAAAAGCAGGATTTTTGTAAGTTCTTTTCATATTGCGTTCACAGGAAAGATTTTTTAGATGAAAATTTCGTATACCAATCAACTCTCTTCTCATTTCCACCCCTAACTTAAAAAGTGTAAACAGCAAAGTATCCTTTGTGGCACATCAAATTAAAGAGCATCAAGAAATAAATAATTAGGTGTGAGGAAATTAAAATCACATCACAAATTCTTAGAAAAGAAGCATTTTGGTAAAATGCTAGAACCATTTTGGAATATTGCATAGACCTATCACATTAAAGAGTTATTACCTAATCATAAAAAAATCTTATAAATCTATAAGACTGATCTAGCAATATCTTAAGACTGGGAATGTAATATTGAATTTTGTTTTACAAAAACCTTTTTTGAAGGGGACATAACGTGTTATGGTGATAGCTATTTACCCCAATCAGCGTACCAAAATCTTTTTTACTTTTCTGATAAATTTAGACTTGGGCCGAACAATGGTTACAATTTTTTACAATGATAAAAAGATAGAAAACCCCTTTCTTAACAATGCAATGGCAGTATCTCGAGAAAACATGAATGATTTCAATTCTTCTTTCATCTAAGTGTGAGGGTCATCCAGAAAGTAAAGAACGTTTTGTCACTACATCTAGCCGTGTTGACTCTCCTCTGCGGCTGAGTGTGCAGTCTACAGGTCCACTCCCGCTCCCAATTTGAGCCAAGTCTCATTGCCGACTGTTCATGCATTCCATTGTTACAGCATTTCAAAATGGGTCAAATCCACTTGGAAACTTTTAAAGGACACCACCATTTTGAAATGCTATAAAAATGAATGGCATGATTGGTTAGCAAAGAGAATTGGCTCAAAGACCGGGAGTGGACCTTCAGTTTGCACACTCAGTCGTGGAGGTGGGGCAACAGGGCTAGACATAGTGACAAAACGTTATTTCCTTTCTGGATGACCCTTGCATTTCTCTCTCGATGGTACTTAATTTAATATGTCACAAAGATAAATTACTTTGCTAGTAAAAGATTTTAATGTAGGGGACGGGGTGAGAAAAGAGTGTTGGGGTGTAACATTTCAATATGAAAAATATATCCCCCATCGGTAATTAACAGTTCCTGCAAACTGAATGCTATGCAACTGAACGGAAACACTCTGTAAAATTACATTTAAGAGAGAGCAGATAAAAAAACATAAGCAAATGCATAGTTTAAATATATATATTAAAATTTATTTTAGAGATGCTTTATTGGAAGCAGCTTTATATTCAGACTACCGTACTTATTGTTATTACTTTGGAGGTTAGAGTATTATACAAATTTTATTATTCACATTGGCCACAAGAAGTTTGCATTGTGACCATACCAGAATGAAGTCGGGCAAGGTGAGTGTGGTGTTGTTTACACCTTATTGTTAACAGGGCAACATTGCTCGCTTGCCCGCTTGCTCACTCACTCACCAGTGAGTGGATGACCTTGAGCGAGTAAATCAAGCTCAACCTGTTTCAGTTTGTTGTACACATGTAAATCTCACTCATAAAACTTTGATGGAATTCCAAAGTAGAGGGAACTGAGAACTAATGAGATTAAGTAAACCCTGTTCATCTTGCAACTAACTTAATGGATATTTGAAATCGTAGGAAGGCATTAAATACCTGGTTAAAACCAGGCACAGCACTGGCCGAGAATTTCAACCAGGGTGTGAGTAATGAATGAGAGTAAGATGGATGAGAAGAAAGCCTTTTAACAGTGCATACAAGATACTCATTGTATCTGATAAATCTGTTTAGCAGTCCATTTTATCTTAGGGTTTGAACCTCACAGTATTATATAGGATTTTACCTGTGCAATCCTACCATTCACTACCATTTCTCTTAAACCACCCTTAAATAACAAGAAACAAATGAATTACAACAAGAATATTTTAATATGACAGTTATTAAATTATAATATGTAAAAAGTTTAAGAATAATTTTCAAAGCAGTATGTAGGGTGACAATAATTGATATTTCTTTTCCAATATCAATTGAAAATTGTACCTTGCCTACAATTAGCCACAAACAACAACGTTAAAAAGAGAGAAACTGGGAGCAATAGTGGAGGCTAATGTTTACTAGTAACGGAGAATCTAATCAAGCAATTTAAACTGTGACGTCCAAGAGTGTGGGTCAGCTCGGGTTTAATTCATCAACCGACACAAACATTCAAGTCTCAACCACTCTGACCATGAACCTTTGATTCTAACTGATATTTATTTTGTCTATTCTATAGAACTGATTCAAAATTTTCCAATTTTTCAAACATTTTAAAATGAGTTTGAATATAAAAGCACTTTAGTAGGATTGGCAAAATTATGTTACATATTTTAAACTTTAAACAATGTGTCTTTAAAGCCAATATTTCGAATAATTTTTAATAAGGATCTCTTTTAATCCATCACTACCTGAATTAAAATCTGGTTTATCCTCTCGATTGAAGATCCAAACACTTCAAATCTATGTGGCAGTATCAGCACAACAAATCAATGGAGAAAACATTTTCCCTAAAGAAAGATAAAAAGTTTAAAGCTCATGGATCAGATGAATATCCATGTAAAACATCATGTTAGTGACAACAGAGCAACCTTGGGAGCAAACCTTGGGAACAAAGAACAAAGAGTTGTCACGGCTTTTGTTTTGGACAATACTTAAACCCATAAAAATTGTTTTGAAAGACTTGTCAGTTAAAAAATACCCCTTATATCCTTTGTATAGATGGTTTGTTCTGGCTGTAATATTTTTGATTCATCTAAATAATCAACTTGGCCCCTACTGTATAAACAGTACATTTAAATTTCATTGTAATTGTTTAAAGTTTTTGTACTGGGATGAAAGAAGAATTTGGAGGCTCGAATCTTGGTCGTTTAAAGGTCTTGACTAAGTAGCCCATAAAATATGCTCACAATTGGTTGAATTATGTTGCCTTAAGGAGAATTTATAAGGACTCGGTGTAGGTCTTAACCTCGAACGAGGTCTTAACTTACCACCTCAATAAGAAAGCTTCTACAATAAAAAATATCCATAAAAATTAACCTTCAACTATACAGAGTAACACTTAATTACTTCAAACAGTAAATTATCTATACTAGTGGCTTGAAGGGGCAAAAGCCCTTAAAAAGTCAAATACAATAAAATTATGAATGTTTGATACAAAACATTGGAAATACGATTATATATTGATACGTTAGATATTTTTTTCCCTGTCATGACTCGCTAACAGCTGGATTGATTTTAACATTTGAGATGTCAATTTCAAAGTATTTTGACATCATAGATTTGCTATTATGTCTCAGAGTTTTAAGAAAGAGAATTAGGCTACTTAAGTATAATAGAGGGCTGAATCTTCGGAACAGTTGCGCTATCATCAAACCCAACTCATTTTCTTTACAACTAAACAAAGGTATAAACATGACTTGAAAAAGTTCTAAAGGTTAACCATAGATTGCAGCAGTTATTATTTATATCACCGTCCAACGTCTGGACTACCCAAGGTCCGTAGGTTATTTAACATTCAACCTAAAAATGTAAACAACTCATGATGTCATGAAGAGACCGAAAGAGTGGAGCTCGTCTGTACAGCTGGCACAAAAATGTACCTTGATCATATAGAGGGTACTTATTATGGAAATCTCCTTGAGGCTACATTTTACCAAATAAGCTAATAGGTAGGGATAAAATATTAAAAGTGACCCCTGTTGACGTCCCAAACTCTAGCTTCACAAGCGAAATGGGATCCTGTTATATACACACTATTCACAAGAACTGTCAGACCTGCTACAGATAAACAGGTCTATACAGATTGGCAAGCTAATGCAATTTTTTCTCATGGAGTCAAGTTTATTGGTCTGTTTAGATGCCCAAATTAACTGGTATGAAAGTAATTATCTGCTATATTTGTTCTTTGAGGCCTTAAGATTTGACATTGAGGAAATTATCTTTGATATCAGTAAAATATGGGTATCAAAACAGTCCAAAAAACTGAAAGCCGCCCAAAAAAATGGACACAAAAAATGCATCGGGTTGCTGGTCTGCGGTCTGTATTAGGTAGGTACGTTTTCATCTATGGTGCACCACACTCTTTTGTAGACTTAGACAAACGCACATAAAACTGGCAGAACTGGGCTTTTAAAGAGAGCGGTCTTATCTGTACATGTACCTATAGTTTGTCCTATAGATTATGTTAATATTACCTACCGTTTGGCATTAAATCAGCATCACAAAACATGTTATAACATAAACGAAAAATAAACATACTTAACTCTTCATTATTTTAAATTATGAATAGGCTATATCCCTTATAATATGGGAAAATGTTAAAGTTAAAATCTTTATTTGTTATAGTACATTCAACATTCAAAATGCAAAGAAAGTTGGCTTTTGGTAAAACCATATATGTCAACCAGCATATGGCTTTGGATCAAGCATCAGCTTTGTTTTGGTTGGTAACCATCTGCATTATACCTTAGACCGCTTTTCACGCAAAAAATAGTGAACTGTATACTGTAATTCAAGTAGATGATGTTCAGTTTAAATTTTCAATGTTCCAAGCAGGTGATAGTAACCATCACTGATGAATTCATCGTTAAAAATGTTTCATGATTTTATTCAGTTTTATGTTTTGGTTTCTAATATTTCTTTTTAATTGATGTGTAGACAAAATAAAAGTAATGCCAGAATATAAATTGATGAAATGTTAATATTTAAACAGATTTAACAGCAAGAAATGCTGTAGAATTTCAAACCAGCTGTCATGAATAGAAAATAAAATAAATCACTGACTAGAGATACTTAAAAGACCTTTCTTCTTTATAACAGATGTTACTGAACGAGGTTACTGAATGAGGGAGAGTGTGCTCTAGTAAACCATTTATTTTATCTACAGAATTTTCAGGAATTGCCAGGACGGCTTCGCTATTTTTTTGGTTCAAGACACTCTAAAGGCGGTGACACAATATCAGACTTTTCATCACACAAGACATCATACAAGACATCACACCGCGCAGGAAGCAAAAGTTTGCTCCAAATATTTCCACGAACAAGACATCGGATCACACAAACCTCCGAGTGCGGTAAAAGGGAGTTTAGAGAAAGACGGAGATCGAGTCCGAGAGAAGGAGGGAATGTGTTTGTTGATTGGTTTGCTGCTTACCAGTAGTAACTGAGTGATCGACTGTAGCTTTGCTGTTGAGCTGTTGTGCTTCAGTTGTTGTGTGACAGTAGTTGAGTTACTATTTTACTTATTTACTGTTGAGTTTATAGTCATGGATGTGCAAGTGGCGGCAGCTGGGTACATTTACACCTGGCCACCAAAAAACTAAGACGACTCCGCAGAAATCGACGAAGGTGGGAGACGAGGTTATTTTTCCCTTAAACGGCCGCGGGCCCCTCCGGCCACGGTGCACCCCAAGCCGCAGCGCCCGGGGCGACCGCAGCCCTGATTAGTTTTTAAAATTGAACAAGTTTGAGGTGAATTATGAACCTTCAATGAAGAAAATTTCTAGTTTCTCTAAAATTTCTTTTTAGTTTGAAATCTACGCCTTGAGTTATATTCAAGCGATGTTATTTGTTTTGGTTTGACAACACTCAGTGAACTAATGCCTTTCATTTAAGATATAGATAATTAAAATTGGACGAGGCTAAGGCAAGTTATATGACTCAAAAAAACTGAAATTTTAGTTTATCCAAGATTTTTCCTGAATCAAGGATTATATATACAGTTCTAATAAAGTTAACCCTTAGTGGTCGTAAGGCCAGCAGGACTGGCCACAACACACTCAGCATCTAGTCGGAATTAATTTCCGTATAGCCTGGTTCCGCCGGTCGGATGGCCAGCTGTACTGGCCACGCCCTACTCCGCGTCAGCTCGGCATTCATCATGGCGGCTCACTCCCGTCAGCTCGGAATTTTTTTCACGCCTGGCAGCTCGGGATTGTTTTTATTGTAAGCCAGCAATGTTATCGTAGGGTGTTTTCACTATTCAATGTTGCAAGCCTGCCAATCATTTAGTTAAATAACTCCTCACTAGGTTGCAGCACTCTACAGGCATCAGGCAAAATTTAGAAAAACAAACAAAAACATATGTTATTGTCACTTATCTGCCAGTCCTGCTGGACACACGAGCGTTCGTTGGATTTTATGTTGGCCAGCCCTTCTGGACATCCGATCGCAAATGACAACTGCTGGGGAAAAAATCCGACTTCTGTATGCTAATGATGGCGGCCAGTAGAGCTGGCCTCACGATCGCTACGGAATAGCGGCAAATATTCAATCCGATTGCAAAGGGTTAAGTTTAATGTTATGGACTATAATTATTCAAGGGATCACTGGCTTTCATTTGTAAACATATCGAGCGGAAATAGGTTGAAAGAAACTCAAACACTTCTTTAGAAGCAGAGAAATAAATGTATTACATTGGTGGTAACGACTGACTAATATTTATATCAATATTTTAAACTCAAAACTCATAAAATAAGCTTTTAACTTTAATCCAACTAATCCAAAAATTGCGAAATACAAACTTCCTTTATTTCACTAACATTAATTGCTAGTTCAATTAATTAGACAAATTGCAATATTAAATGTCAACGCACGGAGCAGCGCTCGCGATGGCGTAGGAGCGATGTTCGGGACAAACTAGACCCTGACACACTATCACACACCATACAAGACACCGTACCAGATTTTTCTTTGATCTTTCGCCATAAAACCGCCTCCAGTGCGCTCGCGACGATGTGTGGTGTGATGTCTTGTGTGATGCGCGGAACCCTGGCACACTATCACACATGCTCCCTTCGTCCTGTGTGATGTATGGTGTGATGTCTCTTCTGATGAAATGTGTGATAGTGTGTCACATTCTTAAATGTTCAATGAACATACTTTCACAAATCAAAAACTGTTTTTAAGATTCGCTATATGCAGGGCTGCTGCGACGCGGGTATTCCTGCCTAAGGGCCACTCTACACTAAACATGCAAGCAGATTCAATGCGATAGGGAAAAAGCCTCCCAAGGTGTCGCTACTCCGGTCATGCCCCCAGATCATCATCATGGCAAGCTCAGATACCCTGTGGTAAGCAGAAACTACCATCAATGCCTCTCGGCGCTTGACTCGGGGAAGCCAATCTCGGTAAACTCGCTTCATGAGAGCGTGAGTGCAGTCTTCACCACCGCATACCATGTCGGCTGACATAAGCAAACAGCGCTTGGAAGAGCAAGGATCATTGATATTGGGCATGAGCCTACCAAGGGCAGCGACACCCTAGGGGGCTTTGTCAGCAGGCCCGTGCTGAGTATGTCGAAAGGGCGGGGGACAAGTATGACGAGGGCGCCAGGCAGAGGCCTGCCTAGATCTTTTCCTTGAAGGGCACCAATCACTGGGGGGTCTCGGTGCTCTCCCCCGGGGAAATTTTAGAAAATAAGACCTACAAACTCACGTTTTTAGGCAATTCAGAGTCATAAAGACGAACTGTGCAACGCCAGAAATCGGAACAAAGCAGGGCTGAAATATTCGTATTTCCCAGGGTTTTTAGTTTAAAAATTCCCTTAATAACAAAATAAGTAAGGTATTAGTTTTCGCTAAGTTATTCGTTTTCTACCCGCTTTGAGTAAATCCAATGTAACAAAAACAAAATTAATGTAGCAAATTAAATTAATCAACTTAGATCCACAATATCGTTTTAAAATTATATTTTGATGTTAAACTACAAATATCCAATTTCAATCAGGGTAAAATTTTCACTAACCATTATAAAACTGTCTAAACAAAAAAGAAATCCATATAAAAACCACAAGTAACTGTCATAAGAGGACTTGATCAAATCATGGATATAAGTATTGATAGCAAACGACATGCATTGGTGATTGCTAATAGACCCACCACTAATTTTCATATGTTGACAAAACTTACAAAAATACAATACAATTCTTATCGAAAAATCCTCTGCAAAATCCCCGAACAGCCAAAAAATACCCGAAAACCGGAAAAATACCCGGTTTTTTTGACACTGGTGGTGCGTGATGCAGGCAAGTGCCCCAACCTTAACACAGCAAATAGTTTGTTTAGTAGCAAGGGTATGGAAAACATGGTTTCTTTTGACAAAATGATTTGAATATGCCGGCAATTAAAATAAAAAATCTGGATTTTCTGAATTCTTATTACAAAAAATTCAAAAATTAAATTTTTATTGGTGTCAAGAGGGCACCGGCTGTACCTGGGGAGGGCGCAGGGGGTTCATGTCGCCCTGTCCCCCCGGGCCAGCAAGGGCCCAATTGTCAGTAGGGTGCTAAATCTGCACGCACGTATACAGAAATTTAAAAAATTAGTTTTTACAAGAAAAAGAATAATTAAGAAAGCAAAACTATTTTTTGAAGGATGTGTTAGATTTTATCGTGAGCAAAGCCTTGGGTACTGCTAGTTTTTTTATATAATTCACAATTACAATTAACAATAGACTTAAAAATGAACTAAAATAACATTGCAGTTTTTTTAAGCTGTTATTCATAAACCACCAACTCAATGGGATTTCTTTTATCCCACCACTTTCTGATTTAAGAATGGAGAGTAACAAATTAATAAAAAACTAAACAAACCAATCCCAAACCACCTAAGTTACATCTAACCCTTCCTGGGCTATGGATGAATGTATATGTATAATTTATTTCCCTTCCAGGTTAAAAACTGATATACAATATATCTACCCTGAAAAATTAGTTTTGCGGGATAGAGACGGATATTTCAGTCCTAGTAGCAAATGACAAAAAAAATCATGATGAAGGAGGGTAGTTAACTTTTGCAGTTGGCAATTTATTTCTATTCTATGCCTTTTTCAGCTAGGCCTACTGTTTAGCTTCTAAAAAGTGCTTGTCACATGAAAACTGTCACGGTTTTGCACAGTGTCATTTTAAGGAGGTTTTTATGATAAACTCTTAGGGCTCTTTCACACGAGGCCACTAGTGGCCGCCACCGGTGGCCGCCACCGGTTACCAGCCCGGGTAACTGCAGTTGACGGTACAGGCAACTAGCAGGCCACTCCACCAATAGCCATCTCCGATTTAGTCGAGAAAATGCTGATGAGTAATAAACAACTCATTCTTCTCGCATCACCAATCAAGAAAAGAAGGCGGAGATGCAGATGGATATGTTCCATGTTCATCCAGTACTAACGAATAGGAAGGACAATGGCCTTTATTACACGTTGTATGACAAACTATGTGCCGCCAGAAATAGTTTATATTGAACTATTTCCGAATGTTCCTGTTCCTTTTTTCCACTTTTACTTTCTCTCCCCTATACAAAGTATTTGGGGAAAGTATTGTTTTCGTCAAAATTTTCGAATTTGAGTTGTTAGTGGATATATTCGTTTTAGTTCTCCCTGAATCAAAAACGTGGTTTTCGGAGTAGTGCCTGTCTGTCCATGTGTGTGGAATCCACACTGTGGATGTGCGGATGTATGTAAACAAAGCTTGAGACGACACCAGTGGCCCAATTTTCATGAAATTAGGCTTGTAGGTATAAAGCCATGATATCTCCAGGCGAATCCAAATTTCTCAAAAACGGCTCTAACGAATTTGATAAAAATCTTATGGTTTTTAGAGCTTAAGATGACAAATAAAATGACACCACTCGCATGGCTGTATCAATTCAGGTTTAGAAGATAATATGGGAAGTGTTAAAAAATTCATATTTTTCAAATTTCACAAAATATGGAATTACTAAAGAAAATATACTTGAAACCATTAGATTTGACTTCAAAAAGTAAATAATTCAGTATTTTGAATTATTAGTCTATGTCAACTGGTTGCGGGGATAATTGATATTTTTGTTTGGCGGTAAACGCAGTACGTTGTCTAATGTATTTGCGGAGTGATTGTACATTAATTTTATTTTATTGCAGATTTTCTTACTTTAAGGGAGAAAGTATTGTTTCAGTTTTCTGATACCATTTATTTTATTTTTTTTCTTCAGTTCACTCATTAAAATAATAAAATAAACAATTAAAACTCGTTTAGAAAAATCATTTCTCAACTGTACCTGCCTCCGCACGTGAACTGCTTGAGTTTGCCCCAAAAAACAGGTAATGCGCGCGCTTTCGTAGTCGGGAGTGGCGGCCACCGGTGGCTACGTCTGAAAGCTCCCATTTCATTCAATGCCCCGCGACGAGTTTCCGCCACCGCGGTGGCCGACTCGCAGTTGCGCGAGTCGGCCACTGCTCGGCCACTGTGTCCCGTCGGGCAACCGCAGTGGCCGCGTCTGAAGGCCTCCATTTATAACAATGTTTAAGCTGTGGCGGGCAACCGGTGGCGGCCACTAGTGGCCTCGTGTGAAAGGGGCCTTATGTGATTTATGTAAAAATAATTATGATACTGCTCTCAAGCTACCTGAAGACACAATTCGGTAGAAAAAAAGTAATAAATCAGATTTTTCTCAATAACTAGGCAATAAAACCAAACATAACTCGGAGAGTGTTTAATTTTTATTATGAAATTCAAACATAAGCCTGTTCTCTTTTATTACATGGTTTACAGTAGAAAATCGCCTAAGTTTTAGAAGGAAAAAAAATAAAACAAGAAAAGATAGGTTGTCAGAAATATCCGTCCTCTGTCGACAAAAATACTCAAGATTATCGGTAGTATTCATGTTTCTTGATTATCTTTGAGGGTAGAGGACTGATATATCAATCCACCATGTTTTTTTATCAGCCGAAGATGGATATACCTATCATCCTCGATTTTATTTGCTTTTGAAGGATAGTGAAATAATTTTTCTCATATCCTGGAGGCTTTATTGCGGAAGGATTAATGTCATTGTAAATTATATGACAATGATGAACTGGTAGTAATAATATGTTGTTTGTTGTGAATAACTCAAAATAATGCATTGATCATTAAATTTAAGATGAGCGCAAATTATAGGAATGAGTATTACTTGGTTAGATTGGGGAAGCGTAAAAAGTTTTCAGTTAAATATTTTATGTTGTTAGCTTATGTAATTAATATATACAAAGATTAATTTGATACACCCTTTTAGCAATTGATTGGCAATGTATATATTTATTTGGCGGTTATTTTTTATGTCGAGTAAGAAAAATATAAATGAATAAAGGAAAGTCATATCAATACAATACAAACTCAGTGATTAGTGAATTTGACACTCTCATTTTTGAATTAACTGAGAATGTGTATTTATTTTTCAATTAAATTTTTATGTTGAATGATAAAAATATAAATTAATAAAGGCGATTCATATCAATCCAATACAAAATCAGTGATTAGTGGTGTTAAAAAAACTAAAGTGAACTTAAGCCAAGTTAACCCTTTAAAAAATCATATGATGAATTTTAAACTTTTTCATTAATCTTATTAACTAAGAAATCAACATTTCCAGATTAGACAGTAGAGAATGATGTAAGTTTGGTTGTTTGTTTGAGGTGGAAGCACAACCATTGTCCCCAAGGCCGCCCCTCCTACTACAAAGGTCGTTAAACAGCCAATGACAGCACAAACACACCCACTTGATGAAGAACTAATCTGCTTGCTAGGCTTCATTTGATAAAGTTACCAACGAGTAAATGAACATTGACCTTTTATGAATACTAATTGTATGAGGATATAAACAAAGTAGTATAACTTAATTTTTCAACTGGAAATACATTAGTAATGATAAAGATTCAGGTAAACAAATACTGTTGAAAATAAGAATACGATGATGAGATAGACCTATATACTTCTGCAAGTCTACTAAAAAATTATAAATTTACTTTTAATGATTGTAATTTATTGTAGTCTTGATTTTTAAAAACAGCTAAACTTAGTTTATTTTTGATACATACTAAGAAGGTTCTATGTTTGTAGAAATTCTTGGAATAGCTACAGAATGAAGCAATTGATTTGTGGAAATTACAATTCCCAAGAATGTCGAATTATCCTGATGAAAGTCGGTAGCTTTTTGAAGGGTTGATTCTAGAATCAACTCAATGGGTTTTAATTAATGATCCTGACTAAAAATCAGGTGATATAAGTAAAAAACAAAGTTTTTATTATCAATTGTGCACTCATCTTTCACTCATATTAGGTGGTCTGAGTCTTAAGAGTCTCATAACCCTCCACCATATTGGATGGTAGTCCCATAAGGACAATGCTAATTTCCTTGAACAATACGTGGCTTTGAACACAAATTACTCAATTAGGCTACCTACCTTATGTGTGAGTAATATTCTAGAATATATTTTTCTCATTAATATTTAACAAAGATCTGTGAAGAAAATATTTATAAATGTGATCAATCAATAGCAAAAAAATGTACTGAACATGTAAAACATTAATTTAAAAAAAGTATTACTTAGGCCTAATTTTATTTTTTCAATTTAACTATAAAAAACTGTATACATTTTTTTATATTTTAACTTTAAAAAACTGTGACATATCTCAAAATGTTAATTCCACAAATCACTAACTTGATATTTGTATTGCCTTTAAACTACAACATTTTTTTTTGAGAGGAAAATAAAGGTGTACTGGTAGCGACTGTCTAAAATTAACATTGTTCTTATGAGGCAAACCCCTGAAAGGTAACGGGTACTGAAGACAGGTTTCCAAAGGCAGTAGACATTTCAATAAGCAATTTCCACAACATATGGAAGAAGCTGTTTTTACAGAAAATGAATACAATTCTACACATTTTTCATTTGTTTTTCAATATAATATCTTGATGGAATATTTGGCTTCTAATAGTCGAGGTTAGATATTGTATTAAAACCAATCAAATTTTAACAAAGACCTAAAAATATGATTCCCTACATTAACATTAACCTATAAGAATTTTACAAATGTTCAAATTTTGCTTATTGAGCTTTAAGTTTTTAAGCAGTTGAAATAGGCTGGGTAATTTTTTTTCTCGTAGTTCCTAAGTATATAGCAACAGGGCAAAATGTATTATTAAGTAGCAAAAAGCCATTACGGAATTTTTCAAAAACTAATTCTGTGGCAATAAGGAAAGGTTTAAATTAAACCCTTTTCACTTATTCCTTATTCAAACATGTTTAATACATCACCTCCTTTAAACATAATGCTTGTTTGGCTGGTTTTCAAGTTTGATAATGATCAAGTCAAGGCTACATGTGGTAGCAACTTGGTGTAAACACTTGTTATCAATGCTGATATGACTCTTGACAGCATTATCAAGCCAAGTGGGATCTCAGGGGATATTGTTTAGGAAAAATACACCTCATAATCAGCTTTACAACATGTTAGCTTACCTCTACAATTATAAATTTAGCTAGCCTATATAATTTTCTTTTATATGTATAATAAAGAAAATTCTTTATTGTGATTACACAAGTGGTGCAATGAGTACTGTACACAGTTTAAATTTTAAATTGCAGTTCAAGTTTTAGGTGTTTTAAACAATAAATAGCATTAATGCAAAGCAAAATTCGAAGTATTTTCAATGGTATAAGGGAATGTGCATCTTAGCTCAATGTGCACTTGGGCTTTTAGGGTTGGTTTCATAAGCGGTTAAATTAAAATTAGTCTCTGCCACTACTGCCACTGATTGTTCAAAATTGATGTCAATGATTATAGTCGCTAGAAAAAACTTTTTGCACACAATTTCAGGGGTTAAAAGAGTTATTTTTCCTTCAACTATTTGAATGGCAAAGCAAGGTATTTAAAATTCTCTGGAAGTAATAAAGATTTATTTAGCCCCTGCTATGTTTATTGTTCAATCTTGAAATGTAAACCTCACTTTTAAGTGAAAGCTCATTTTAAAGAGCTTTTTAAGAAGGTCTTCTAAATGAGGGGTCACTTAAATGAGGTTTACGTTAAAAAAGTTTGAGTTGCCCCAAAATTCTTAAATTTTTGTGGGGACTCAAAAATTTAATCATTCATTCTTAATCATTCTTAATAAGACAGGTACCTCATGGAGGACGTTACCCTGAATATGAGTGAAGGATGAGTGTGATGATCGTGATGATAGTGGCGCGATCTTGTAGCCTTGTTACTGACTAAGGTTGGCACGTTCCTTAGACAGGATTGTTAATTAATAGCCCAACAACCAATATATCAATACTAATTTAAATATTAATATAAATTTGGTAATTACCAAAAAGACCATTTCTTCATTTAATAGTATTTCTTCAAGAGTCATCACAACTTTTAAGTCACCAAAGGTGAAATGAAAAGTCCAAATAATGTCTTAGACGCTAGGATCAAGGCCACACTACACTACAGGCCGGAGTCTCCCCCCCTCCTCCCTGATGCCACGTCACAACACCGGCCGAACTACTAGCGCTGTGTTGGAAACAACAACTAAAATCATACGAAAAACGTAAACATTTACCAAAAAATTATGACATTAGAACATTGAAATGTAAACAATAAGAAACAAAACTGTCAAATTTCCAATCAAACATCTGATTAAAAGTAAACAAATTACTTGCCTGTAATGTTTACCGGTTTTTAAGATTATGAAATAAAGTCATGTTTTCTTTAAAAATATTTTCGACCGCATTTGGTTATTCATTAATTATTGCAGATTTGAAAAAATAATGGTTTCTACACGAAAACTGAAACGAATTACTTAGGGCACGATAGTTTTAAGAGTGCGACAGTGAATCGCCATAAGAGTACATTATAAAAGCGTCTGCGATTCCGTCTGATAATGTGACGTCACCAAAAAAGGACTCCGGCCTGTAGTGTAGTGTGGCCTTGCTAGGATCCAAGAATGAGTTGTATCATTGACTTTATACCTAAAAGGAGACTGTTCATGCTTCTGGATGTATTGAAGCCAGAAATTGAGCACGCGAAATTAGTTGGATATTCGCCACTAGAGATACCCGAAGAAGTATGATCACGCTTAAGATTTGTTTCCCTGAATTGGGTCATTTTTGCTTATATCGGGCTAAAATATGGTACCTATTTGGTTACAAAAGGATTTTATTTTTAAGCCCTCAAAAATATGAGTGCGAAAGAGAGGATAAAAAAGGTGTTTTTAATTTCCTTAATGTCACAATTCTCCACCAGTGTGTGCTAATTTTTGTAACATATGATTGAATTTGTTAGCTTCAAAATGTAACATTGCCTGGACAATATATTTTTTTTCTTTATAATCAATGGTTGTATTCAAAACTTTGACCAAGCTGCCATTTTGGATATAAACACATAAGAGACCTCCAACCTCCACTATCAGCCTATATATAAATTTGTTTTGCGAATTTCCCCTATAGGGAAGAAGCTGTTACTGTAGTACTCATGGTAAGACCTAAGCCCGAGACCATAATAACTTTTCATTTTGGGGCCCCCAGAAGCAAAAAACACTATTCATTCATTTTCATATATACATATATATATGTGTGTCTTTAAGCATGATTACTCACGTAAAAATGGCCCGATCTTAATGAAATTTGGCATGGATGTGTATAGTAATTGTTCGGACGAGTTCGTAAACCAGCCCAATCGGACTACCGGAAGGGGGGGTAAAGGGGGGCAGACCCCACCAAAAATGGGTTTTTTGAGTTTTTTACATAGAAAAAATGTGAGCAGTTGATGCCCGGAGTTTCCGCCGCCACAGGAAGAAGCCAGCTTACTGGTGGACGCCTGAAATCACGGAATTCCAGAAGGAGGTGCCTTGGTCTCCAACGAGCTGCGCAGCGAGCCAGGAACCGCCTTGATGCAATTCTCTCAAAGAGGTTATCCAAAAAAAGTAATAAAAAGACAATTCAAAAAACAAAAGAACCCCACTAAACCTAATGATTTCAAAGATGACCCAAAATTCATAACCTCTTACTTCCCCGGCCTTCATAAAATGAATTCTATAATGAAAACAGGATTTGAACTACTTAAGAACTCTCCCCTTACAGAAAATATTTTTTCTAGACCACCTAGAATGGTTTTCAAAAAACCGCAAAATTTGAAAAACATGCTTGTAAGGCCCAAGCTCGAAAATAACACGGATACAAGTCTCAGTTCCAACCATGGATGTGAACCATGTAAAAAACCGCGTTGTGGAATCTGTAAGATCATGTGCGAGACAGACCAATTTCGCAGTAACGTCACTGACAAAGTTTACCCGATCGTTGGTCACATGGATTGTTCATCAAACCATGCGATTTACCAGCTATCATGTAAACATTGCCCAAAACAATACATTGGTCAAACCTCAAACTCTTTAAGAGTGCGCATGACAGGACATCGTTTCTCAGTTAACCATAAAGAGACGAAAAAGCCTGTGGCCTTACACGCTGTCCAGCATGATGCTGAGTTTGAAGATTGTTTTGATCTTAAAGCTGTCCACAAAATTAATAATACTGAGAGCAAAGATCTCAATGAATTAAATTTAAGAACATATGAATTGGCTCATCAGCTAGTTTTAAGGTCAAAACAACCTCATGGACTCAACATCCGCTGAATTGTAAAACATTATCACTTCTTTATATGTAATACTTAAATAAATAGTTTGATTCCTCATCAACTGTCCTAAACCAACTTGACCAGCAAAACAAATTGTCTTCAGCTGTTAATTTATGATTATGTTTGTTATTTGGCTTGAAAAAGGTAAAACCGAAATATTGCTAAGTAAAAATGTTTTAATTATTTCGAAGTATATAAGCCTTTTGGCGTCTTTCAAGACATTCCTTTAAGAAACAAGAAACCCATTGGTAATTAAAACCAATCAACATCAACCATAATCATTCGTCGACAGTAAACTAATCATGGACAAACCAGAAGCTAACCTACTAGATCGTTTCAAATACCATTCTAATAAAGTAGCCAAACTCAACTGCCACATTTGGTTTATTGGATTATGCTTGTCTTTTGGTCTCACACCTCAAGGTCTTCGGCCAAAGTTTCCTGTCTATGCTCTTCCACCAATGCTACATGATGACATCAAAGAAATGGCTAAGCAGACTAGTTTACAACTAACATCATTTGTTCTCCAATCCTATAAGAACCTGTCATACTCCCATGGCGTTGAAATGAGAAATATACAAATGGAAATGTTACTTGTAGATGGTCCTCATTCAAAACAGTCATATGAAGTCACACAAATATTACATGAAAACCAAAAATATGTAGATAAGAAGACTCAAGTATTGTTAAAGAAACTTTCAACATTATGTAATGAAGCTGTGAGAAATGGCAATGATGTCCCTCAAGAAGCCTTCTCTTTTCTGAACAGGAACACTAACCATAGCCCTTCAGTCAATAGCCATTCTTTATCAGGTATTACAAAATCAATTAAAATATCAAGACGTATAAATAAAACTTTACCACATTATGAAAAATCAAAAAGTCCAGAACTACTTCTTAGTTCAAACAAACAACCTCGTGAACATACACTGAAATGTAGGACTATAAAGTCGAACAGACCTGAAACTACCGATTCCTCACCCATTGAAAACAATTTTGATAACTTATCCAATTATAATCCTACTAAACATGAGATTTCAGTATTAAATAAAGGTCTAACGTTTTCTCCGACTCCACCAACCTTCAACCAAATCAACTTTGTTGCCGACGCTATAAATTTTGCAAGAAACTTAAGGATCAAACACCATTTTAGCTTACATGAAAATGCCTCAGAAAGTAAACTAAACCTCCCTATCTCCCTCAAAAAGTTTAATCCTAAATCAGGGTGGCAACCTGATCCACTCCCCTCTGATCACCCCCTAGAACAATTCATCAACCTCATTTTGGCTAATGTGTCTAGTACTTCGTTTCCAGAAACCCTCCCTAAAGAAAAAAACATCTCTAAAGAAGAAAGAATGGCAATTAAGTCTTTAAAATCCAATGAAGAAATAATTATCCTGCCTTCTGATAAAAGCAACACAATAGTTATTTTAAATAAAAATGACTATATTCGAGAATGTGAAAAGCAACTTAGCGATAAATTAACGTATAAATTAGTTAATGAAGAACTAACTATTGACTTTCAGAAGAGAGTAAAAGACTTCCTAAATAAAGAAGGGCCTAAAGAAGGTTTAAATAAAGAAGCCCTAGCTCTTCTCGCACCTCCATCTCCTCGCACACCGGTGTTCTATATACTACCGAAGACACACAAACCTCAAAGACCTCCTCCTGGACGACCAATTGTATCAAGCTACGGATCTCCTACAGAGCGAATTTCTGCCCTGGTGGATGAAAACCTACAACCGATGGTGAAACAATTACCATCCTACTTGAAAGACAGCCAACATCTACTGTCAAGACTGCAGGAAATCCCACAACCTTTACATTCAGAAATGCTCCTGGTGACTATTGATGTAGAATCACTCTATACCAATATACCGCATCAAGGTGGTCTAGATGCTGCCAAACACTTCCTTGACACCAGACCACCCCAAACAAAACCTTCTTCAAAATTTTTGTCCACCCTTATCCAAATGGTACTCACCATGAACAATTTTAAGTTTTTGGGGAACAATTATTTACAATGTAAAGGAACAGCGATAGGTACCCGTATGGCACCATCATACGCCAATCTTTTTATGGGTCTCGTAAAGCAAAATTTTCTCTCAAACCAAAATTTACAACCAACAGCCTGGTTCCGTTTCATTGACGATATATTTGTAGTTTGGCAGCATGGCATGGATTCACTTCAAAAGTTTTTGGCTGATCTTAACAATTGTTCATGTCTAAATTTCACATGGACGGTTTCTTCAAAAACAGTGACGTATTTGGATTTAGATATTTTCTTAGAAGGTGGCAAAATAAAAACAAAAATCCATGTCAAAAAACAAACAAAATGCAATATTTGCATTACAGCAGTTGTCACCCTGCTCACGTTAAAAAGTCCATTCCTAAAAGCCTTTCAGTCAAAGCTAAAGCTTTATGTACTGATCCTAAAGACTATAATGCTTATCTGAACAAATTAAACAATGCTTTCTCTCAAAGAGGTTATCCAAAAAAAGTAATAAAAAGACAATTCAAAAAACAAAAGAACCCCACTAAACCTAATGATTTCAAAGATGACCCAAAATTCATAACCTCTTACTTCCCCGGCCTTCATAAAATGAATTCTATAATGAAAACAGGATTTGAACTACTTAAGAACTCTCCCCTTACAGAAAATATTTTTTCTAGACCACCTAGAATGGTTTTCAAAAAACCGCAAAATTTGAAAAACATGCTTGTAAGGCCCAAGCTCGAAAATAACACGGATACAAGTCTCAGTTCCAACCATGGATGTGAACCATGTAAAAAACCGCGTTGCGGAATCTGTAAGATCATGTGCGAGACAGACCAATTTCGCAGTAACGTCACTGACAAAGTTTACCCGATCGTTGGTCACATGGATTGTTCATCAAACCATGCGATTTACCAGCTATCATGTAAACATTGCCCAAAACAATACATTGGTCAAACCTCAAACTCTTTAAGAGTGCGCATGACAGGACATCGTTTCTCAGTTAACCATAAAGAGACGAAAAAGCCTGTGGCCTTACACGCTGTCCAGCATGATGCTGAGTTTGAAGATTGTTTTGATCTTAAAGCTGTCCACAAAATTAATAATACTGAGAGCAAAGATCTCAATGAATTAAATTTAAGAACATATGAATTGGCTCATCAGCTAGTTTTAAGGTCAAAACAACCTCATGGACTCAACATCCGCTGAATTGTAAAACATTATCACTTCTTTATATGTAATACTTAAATAAATAGTTTGATTCCTCATCAACTGTCCTAAACCAACTTGACCAGCAAAACAAATTGTCTTCAGCTGTTAATTTATGATTATGTTTGTTATTTAGCTTGAAAAAGGTAAAACCGAAATATTGCTAAGTAAAAATGTTTTAATTATTTCGAAGTATATATATATATATATATATATATATGTCTGTTAACACGATAGCGGCCATAAATATGGTTCGATCTTAATGAAATTTGGTACACACGTGTAAAGTGGTAATCACTCGGACGAGTTCATGAACCAGCCCGATCGGACCACCGGAAAGGAGGGTAAAGGGGGATAAACCCCCCCCAAAAATGAGTTTTTTGAGCTTTTCACATAGAAAAATAAAATTTATCAAATTTTTGTTGGCACCATTGAATTCAGCTCAAAAAAACAAACAATTTTGTATTCTGAATCACTGCTCTATGTCCATTGGTTACCGAGATATTGAAAGTGGTAAACACAGTACGTTGTCTCGATGTTAAACTTATGGGAAATAAGTAAAATTCTATATCTCGCTTATTTCTCAACATATCTTGATAAAACTTGGTAAATGGCTTCTTCTAGTTCAGATCTACTAAATATTAAATTAAAACCAACCAGTTTAAACATACCTGTAGCGGCAAACCTGCATACTCATTCCCCATGTTATTCTTATGGAGCTTACAAAAACATGTCAAATCTCGCTATGTTGGATTAAAATAGGTTGTTTTGCATTTGAAATTCGCTGAGTATGCAGGTCTGCTGCAACGAGGGTATTTAATATTCAGGTTGTTGGGTAAATCCCTGAAGCCCAAGTCTAAAACCCCCGGTTTTTTCTTAATCCACGCCCCGACGGCCTACAAAATACCCGAAAACCAGGTAGGCCTAAATACCCGGTTTTTGGCAACATTGAACTCGACAAGTTTGTCAGCGACAAGTACCGACACTATTATTATTTCATAGTTCATACTATATTTTCATTAATGATACTTATAATGTTAAGAATAATTTCTAGCTACAGCCTCATTTTCAGACTCGTCTTCCTCTTTATTAACGCCATACCTTCACAATTCATGCAAATCTACAAGACTGCAAAAAAATTGCAGCGGCATGCAGCGCCCCCTCAGCCGCGGCGCCCGGGGCAGCTTGCCCCGGTTGCCCCCCCCTTCGGACGGCCCTGGCCTTATTACTAGAGATGGCTATGCCTGTACTGAAAGTTGAATGTGGAATCGAGCATAGTTTTTAGCGAATTTAGGGAAGAAGCTATTACGGTAGGTCTCATGGTAAGACCTAAGCCAGAGACTATGATAACTTTTCATTTTGGGGCCCCCAGAAGCCAAAAAAAATTTGTTCAAATTTTAGCGAATTTCCCCTATAGGGAAGAAGCTGTTACCATAGTACTCATGGTAAGACCTAAGCCCAAGACCATGATAACTTTTTGTTTTGGGCCCCCAGAAGCAAAAAACACTATTTGTTCATTTTCATAATATATATATATATATATATATATATATTATCAATAAAGTTAAATGTATGGGGGCTACTAATATTATTTTCAACATTTCAGAACACAGTACCCTGTTTTAAAATTTATGAATTTAATTTATGAACAAAAAGAAAAAAATGCTAAGTCATACAATATTGATGAAAATCAATTTAGTCCAGCCGTAAATAACTTAACAAACATAGAATTTACTGTTAATGAGATTGAACTCTTAGGTAAGTCTACAAAATACAATATCAACCTAGATAATAGAAAACAAAATATAGAAGATGATCTCATTAATATTGAAATAGCAATCAGAGATAAAAGTGGTGACAACCAAGAACTTATCAGTACAGTTTCATACATGAATTAGAAAAATGTAACCTCAACAAATCAACTAAACAATCAAAACAAGCAAAAGAAGAACATTGAGAAAAGGCTTGATTCAGATTCTCTGACCTTCAAAACGCAAAAATAACCGAAAATTTCATAATTCTAAGCAATGTACAGACAAAACTCTAATTTTATTTATATAGATTAAAATCTAGATTGTTTGGGTGTATTTTTTATCCAGGAATAGTGTGTAAAATAATATTGCCATTGTGCTTATACTTACATTCCGCGCTGGTTAAAAGAATCAGCAAAAATGGTCGTGCCCCTGGTGATTATGCGACTTTTCTTATATTACAATGTTATATCATAGATAAAATATAACCAGCAGGGTATATTTTATCTATGGTTATATCCTACAAATTATTCGGGGGGCAGCCGCCCCCCTCCTTGCTGCATTACGCCTATGGTAAACCTCTAATACAGTAATGACTTTGAATAGCTCTGTAACAACTTATAAGTTACAATAACGCAGAAACTATCCATAGCACCTCAATAGTGACTGCAAACTATAAAATCCTGCGATATTGAAGTTATACTTTTTGTAGTAAAATTAACTGGCTTAAACAAATTATTGTTAAGGAAGGACTAATTTGATTCAAATTTTGGTATACAGTATTCCAATCAATGAGGTTTAATTATTTTTTATGATATCATATTCACTGAATGTTTAAAGACCGGCTATTATGTAATTTGAAATTTGATTTAGCTATAAATCAAGAATGGCGAAATGGTGCGATGGGCAAATAAATATTGTATCTTTAGAGTCATTGGATTCAAGGACACAGACACAGAGAACCCTCCCCGCTTCCTTCCCTTTCCTGGGATTCACGCCCGTCCGATGTCCCAATGGGCAGAGAAACAGGTTGGCGACACTGACGAATGTCTCCTCGGCGGTCGTAGTTCCATCAACGCTCGCCAGGGCGTCCTCTGTACGGGGGTGTTTTGAGAAGCACTTTTCAGAAACAACCCTCACAAATTACTCGATTTACGAGGTAACGATTTGTTTTTTTGAAGTTCTACCCAGCGGGAAATCATCTCGAATATCTAATAAAGGGTTTAAAACAAAAAAAAACTTTATAATTTTATTTTAAATGTTATGGTTTATGTAGAATAAAATGACCAATTTTCACTAAGTTTAACCCTGAATAAAATATGTCTAATAATAATTAAATACCCTAAAATAAGTTTTATCTCCTAGTTCATTTAATGAAAAACATTTTCTCGTTCACCGGAGGTCGCTAGGTGCTTTAATAATCTCAGAATTTTAGTAATACAGAGGTGTGTTTTTCAGCCGCTTGGCAAAGGTTTAGAGCCCTCTTAAACTTTTGTTAGCACCATTGAATTCAGCTCAAAAAAACAAACAATTTAGTACTTTGAATTATTGCTCTATGTCCATTGGTTACTGAGATACTGAAAGTGGTAAAAACAGTACGTTGTCCCTATGTTAACCTTATAGGAAATAATTAAAATTCTATATCTTGCTTATTTCTCAACATATCTTGATAAAACTTGGTAAATGGCTTCTTCTACTTCAGATCTAGGCTACTAAATATTGAATTAAAACCACCCAGTTTTAATATACCCGTAGCAGCAAACCTGCATACTCATTCCCATGTTATTCATGGAGCTTATAAAAACATGTCAAATCTCGCTATGTTGCATTGAAATATGTTGTACTGTATTTGAAATTTGCTGAGTGTGCAGGTCTGCTGTAACGGGGGTATTTATATATATATATATATATATATATATATATATATATGTGTGTCTGTCAGCACGATAGCGCTTGCAATTATGGTCCGATCTTAACGAAATTTGGCGCAGATATGCGAAGTAGTAATTATTCAGATGAGTTCGAAAACCAGCATGATCAGTTTACTCTAAGGCGTTTTTTAACAAAATAATATGTAATCTTAGGATTTATAGTAGAGCGCCGATTATCCGAATGTCGGTCATCCGAACCGTCGGTTAACCGAACGCTGTAATCTAGATTCAAGATTCAAGATTCAAGATCTTTATTAGTCATTAAATAATACAATAATAAATAATAAATAAAAGCCATATCTATATATATAAAAGCCAAAACGGTTGACTGACTGAATGACTCACTGATCACAGTTTCTCAAAAACTATAAGGCTTTGGGCAATGAAACTTGACACAATGAATCATTATAGGCTCTAGATGCATACTAAGAACGGATTTTGAAATATATTCTCTCAAAAGGCTAAAATAGGGTATACTATAAAATTCAATATGACGGCCATTTTTAGTTTTCAAAGCTTATTTTCCGGGCTTTGGGCGATGAATCTTGGCTCAAATATTCTTTATAGGCTCCAGATGCATATTAATGAAGGATTTTAAAATGTTTTCCCTAGAAAGGCTAAAATAAGGTAAATTCAAAAATTCAAAATGGCGGCCTTTTCAGTTTTTAAGATCTGAATTCAAAATATCAATAGAAGGTCTCCAGAATATTTTAAAGAGGCAAAAAATATAAATTCCATTACCTAACCTAACCTAAACTAAAAGAATAAACTGTACAAAATTATTATGGTTTTATTATATTATGTATTTATCAGTTTCCACATGCTCGCGATTTACGGATCACTCGAAGTAGAATCTTAAAACTCTGCTGGGACATATCATACAGTTATTTTTATATAATCGGGGATTTTCTGAATTTCAATTTTTAGGAGGGTTTGCATGCTGGTCGAAAGCGATTTATAGGCAAAGTTCAAACAAATATACTATTTCTACCTAATGAAGCGCTTAAAAACGTATAGTTAGGATAAATCATTGAAATTATTAGTCTATTATGAAATTTGTAAAAAATGCACGTGACAAAAAACAGATAATTGATCCAAACATTTGTTATCCTTTCAGCGGGCGAAGCCGCGGGTATATCTACTAGTAATTCATATTTTGAACATTATTCTCAAGCAATTCAAATTCGCGCGCCAACCGAAATTCCCGTTGTGCCGGGATATCAATGTATTTTGATAGATTTCATAATAAAATTACGTGAATAATTTTTGTTTGATCATTTTTTAGCCTTTTTTACTACTAAGAATTACGTTACATATATAATTTTAAAATGTTCTCTTTCCATGTTCGATTATCCGAATATTCAGTTATCCGAACAGCCCTTGTCCCCAATTAGTTCAGATAATCGGCGCTCTACTGTAATACCTTTATATTAGTTTTAGGTAAATTTAAATGTCAAAATTGAATTCAGCATAAAAAAATAAACAATTTAGCATTTTGAATTATTATTCTACGTCAATCCGTTGCTGAGATATTGAAAGTGTTAAACACAATACGTTGTCCTATATTATTTATGATTTTACCTTTTAAAAAATATAATTACCCTGCTTTCAGGGGAAAATCCCCCAAAGTTGCACAATTATTACCCTAAATCAATACATTTACCCTAATGTAGGATATTTTTAAATAAAACAAACACATATGATTGTACATAAACTGAACATATGATTGTATTTTAATTTTCGGGTGAATATTTTCTTTCTCTTTATCGAATACTTAAGAGTTCATCCTATACTCTTATATGAGTAATGTTATCGTGCTTGTATGCTTGCACAATTATCTCTAAAACGGCTCCAAGGATTTCCTTAAAAGTCTGGAAATAAGTAATTTATGACTCAAAAACGTCCTTTATGCAGATAACTTGGCCAGAGAAAATCTAATAACGTAATAAATTGAATTAGGTAGGCCTACCTGGTGGACCGAGCCTTGCTCGGTGTTATTTCATGTTTACCAGTCATCCAGTCTAATTCATAAAATATTTCAATGTCATAAAATTGATAAATAGAAATTTTTTCATTGCTCCATCTATCAGAATACATTGATATCCTGGCACAACGGGAGTTTCGGTTGGCGCGCGAATTTGAATTGCTTGAGAATAAATGCAAAGGAATATTTTTTTGTTAAACATTATTTCTTTGTTGTATGTTTATTTTGCATCTTTTCTGTATGTTCTGCAATTTAAGGTAATTTAATTTGTAAATTGTTATTAAGTTGTAATATTATTTGTTTATTTTTGTATTTTTATGGTAATTACTGTAGTTGTAAAAAATTGTTTAAAATTGTAAAAAGACTGTATATGTTTTGTGATGAATAAAGCTTTATTTCATTCATTCATTCAAAAATTTTAAAGTTGTAAAATTTTAACATTGGCCTTATGGGTTGCCGTGATAGCAACAAAAATAAACAAGGAAAGTGTAAACAAATGAAGTAATCATAACAGCTGTTTGGGATCTACAGCTAGCAAGGGAAAATGCAGCAGGTGGGATGAAGAGTCCATGGAGCAATAAAAAATTTCTATTTATTAATTTTATGACATTGAAATATTTTATGAATTAAACTGGATGAACTGGTAAACATGAAATAACACCGAGCAAGGCTCCGTCCACCAGGTACTTGATCATGATTTTGTCAAAAATATATACTAGGCCTATATAAAAAAATACAAATTATTAGCGAATTTCCCCTATAGGGAAGAAGCTGTTACCGTAGTACTCATGGTAAGACCTAAGCCCGCGACCATGATAACTTTTCGTTTTGGGTCCCCCAGAAGCAAAAAACACTATTCGTTCATTTTCATACATATATATATATCTATATATATACATATATATATATATATATCTATGTGTCTTTAAGCACGATAGCGGCCGTAAAAATGGCCCGATCGGAATGAAATTTGGCTCAGACCTGTAAAGTAGTAATTATTCGGACGAGTTCGTAAACCAGCCCGATCGGACTACCGGAAGGGGGGGTAAAGGGGGGGAAACCCCCCTAAAAATGTTTTTTTTGAGGTTTTACATAGAAAAACAAAATTTATCAAATTTTTGATGGCACCATTGAATTCAGCTCAAAAAAACAAACAATTTAGTATTTTGAATCACTGCTCTATGTCCATTGGTTACCGAGATATTAAAAGTGGTAAACACAGTACGTTGTCCCACCTTATGGGGAAAAAGTAAAATTCTATATCTCGCTTATTTCTCAACATATCTTGATAAAACTTGGTAAATGGCTTCTTCTAGTTCAGATCTACTAAAGAATGAATTAAAACCACCCAGTTTTAATATACCCGTAGCAGCAAACCTGCATACTCTTTCCCATGTTATTCTTATGGAGCTTTCAAAAACATGTCAAATCTCGCTATGTTGGATTGAAATATGGTTTTTGTATTTGAAATTCGCTGAGTATGCAGGTCTGCTGCAACGGGGGTATTTTTAAATTTAATAAAGGAAGTATGTGCATTTCCGGGGCGGGGGGGGGGGGGGGGGTGTATTGGTCTAAACTGCCTGAAGATGTAGCATAAAATACAGTACGTTTGCAATGATGAGGAATTAATATTATTTATTGAAATAGGCTGGAGATGCAGGACTGCTGCATCAGTCGTGTTTTAATTATAAAACTGACCATATGATTGAATTTAATTTGTACATGAGATTATGTGATTTGTTTGTTTTAAGAGTTTTGAATTCATTGATTATATATTTGTTGACATTTATATAGGCCTACTATACTCAGTTCCACGTTCACATTTCAGTATGGAATTTCCATAAGCTATGTATTTCATATGGCATTCAAAGTTGTATTAGCCACATTATATTATAATCAACTGATAATTTTACAACATGTTGTTACGGGTAATTGTAAACAAATGTACCCAGCAAAAGTAATAGAATAGCTATCTGTCTCCCATATGGCCTGTACTCTGGGTTTAACCCTTGATCCTTGTCTCAATTGGCTAGAACACATAAGCCAAGTCAGTACTAAACTAAGTAGAGTTTTGTACCTTCTGAGGCGTTTAAGGGACCAACTTCCACAGCAAACACTTAGAATGGCTTTTTTTGCCTTCTTCCAATCCCACGTGTCCTATGGGTTGATTTTGTGGGGCCACTCACCCAATATTCACAAAATTCTACGATTGCAAAAGAAGGCAGTAAGGATTATCTGACATGCCCACTTTAGACAGCACTGCAAGCCTTTGTTTAAGGAGCAGAGAATTTTGACTGTTGTAAATATGTACATATTCCAATGTCTTGTTAGTATTAAGAATAATATTGATGATTTTCCTGTAACTAGTTCTGTGCATGACCATGATACTAGGTTTAGTGCTAAGCTTGTGATACCTAGGTCCAGGACCGATAAAAAAGCAAGGTCTTTTCCTGTTGCAGGAATAAAACTATTCAACCACCTCCCAGGTAGGGTGACCAGATTGTTTCCAAATAAAAACGGGACACTTAAAAAATCATCCTACCAAAAAATCAAAATAAATAATCACCCCCCAAAAATAACATCAAGGTGTTTAATTATATGGGGGTCTCTGTAATTAACAAATTCTGTAATGGAAGAAATTAAGTATCAAACTGTTTCCGAAGCTTTTAAACCATGAATATTACTTTCCATTTATTGAACTTATTACAGCGCATGATTGTTATGGGTTTTCCTTAAGAATACAATAAATACCATTCAGGCATGAAAGTTAATTTTTTGAATCGCCACATACTGAGGATTAAAAATAATCAAGACATTTTTAATATCTTAACATTTTATCATGAAAGAAAAAAAGGTTTTCTAACAATAAATTATGTAGGTAGTAATATATCTAAAATAGTAAGATCAAAAAAGTATCATGATTATCTTAAACTTTAAGTTTTTATCGTTAATTGTTATGCTGGGAAAACGCAGCTATACAAAAATTAAACAAAAAGTTCATTAAACGATTGTATCAGGTGATCAGGTGGCGTAAAACTAAAATCTTGTTTAGCATTCGGTAAAAGTTCGTAATATTCTTTTATAACCGTACGTAATGTCAGATGCCTCTGAATTTTAAGATACCGTTAGGTATGTTTTATATACAGCCTACTTTTTAAAAAAACGGGACATTTTGACGTCCCGACAAAGTTTTTCGGGACAACGAAACGCAACGTGAAAAAACGGGACTTTTCCGTTTTTACGGGACGTCTGGTCACCCTACTCCCAGGTCACATGAGAAATTTGGAAAGAAAATGCTTTCAAACAACAATCCTAAATTGGCTTTTTGAAAACCCTATGTATCAATTTGAAGAGTTTTTTGAGTTAGTAGTTAGTTAAAGTAAGTTCTGCATTTTCATATTATGAGTTTTTGGTTTGCATACAGCATGCAGATTTATGCATGAACTGCATGGTTTGCTTATTGCAGGATCGCTTGTGTTTATTTTTAGCTAGTTGATATTATTTATTCATGGTTTGTTTTGATTGATAAGACATGCCTGCTTTTTCTTTATGCATGGTTTGTTGTTTTGTTTGCTTTGATAGCCTTAGTGCTTGGATTGTGTGTAAGCTAAGTGACATAGCCTGTTACAATGTATTGTTGATTGGCCAAATAAATTCATTGTATTCATAGTATTCATTGTACTGAAAGGTGAATGTGGAATCGAGTAGCCTAGGGCCTATATAAAAAGATTAAATTTATAAAAAATTAAAAGACTAAGAATTATATGAAATACAGAAAGTGTTTAGGTCTACATTACTAATTAAAACAATGTGATCCCCTTATGAATTTTTCTCATATTTAAAGCTCTTGAATGATTAAATATAAGTTTTTAGTATTATTATTTACTAAGCATATTCAAACAATACTTTACTTGAAATAAGTTGAATGCTCACATATATAAAAATAAATCCTATGGAAATTCCCTGAGTACACAGGTCTGTTGCGACAGGGGTATTTTTGTTTACATTTTTTGTTGTTATTTGATTGCCAATTTAATAACACACAAGAGGCTTTGAATAAAAATGCCGAATATTTAATGTTTCCTTCACACTTTCAAATCGGTAACAGTTTGGCTGATTTAAACGCTTAAATTGAAATATTACTAGATATTTTAACATTTGCTAGTATGTTTAACATTTTAGAACCTTTAACTATTTGTTTTAGTTATTTTAACATTTGCAGACCGTTTGGTGCTGCACTCGAGTGGATTTTTCTGGAACTACGTCCACACCACGAGTTCTCCAGTATCGCGCTCGTCGCATTGACACGAAAACCCGGTGTTTTCATGTTGATCGTGTAATTAAAACTGTGCGCTACTAAAAACCGCGGGGCCTAATTACTCGGCGCTTAAGGGGTTAATGTAAACAAAACAGATGTTTTTAGATTACAATGCTTTATAAATAGCAAATGTTTTACGTAATATCTTATTTTTTGATAAAATTTAATAAAATTCAGTATTTTATTCTAATTTTCATGAGTCCCTGGCATCAAAACCTTCAATTTCAGCCCTCTCCCACCATTCTGCAACTTGCCAAACTCCCACAATTGGGTCATTCCACATCAAATCAACCAAATAAAAACATTTTCAACTTTGGTATCTCGGATTTTAGTAAAACTTTACTTGTTTGCATTTTTTTGGGTGCTAAACTCAAAAATAATTTTAAAAAAATTCTACCTCTTATACTTTTTTTGCTATGATTTTTTTTTAATCGGAAATTTCCACTGTTTTTTACATGCGCTCAAACCTATAATGTGCTATAACTCAAGTTCTATTAGACCTATCAAGCTGATCAAAGGCTCATTTTAAAGGGGATTTCAAGGGCTTTCATATAATACCACACTTGACCAATTTTGATTTTTAAAATCTTTTTTCAAAAATTTCAAAAAATGATTTCAAAAATTTTTTTGAGATAGTGATTTTTTAAAAATTTGAAAATTACATATATTTTTCATTGCAATGTGGACAACATATGTTGAAAATTTCAGAGTGGGATGACAAGGGATCAGCAGTTATGGTAAAAAATACTTAACAGCGGTTTGCTATTTAACTGAGATTGCATGTCACTTACTACCATCTAGACTTAACATGAAGTATGATAAATATGCGTAATAAAGCAAAATTATAAACTATTTCCTAATAAATAAATCATAATTAAATATACACTACCCTATGTATAGGATGTACACATGCAATCAAAAACATGCAATCCCTGTATACATGTAGAAAAATGTATATATACCGGGTGTCTCACCTAAACTGAACCAATAGCTAACTTTTTTATTACAACTCTGACAAAGAACTTCTTATGGGGGACTTCCCTTTATTTTTAAAGTTACTTTTTGAAGTGACATCAAAATTTTAAAATATGGCCGCCATTTTCCAATATGGCGGATAACTTTGATTTTTCTTATGGAACACCCTGTATTTTATGGCGTTTTTTAATTTAACGCTTAATTTTAGGAACCATTTATTCTTTCTCATTTTTTCTAAACCCATTGGTTCAAAAGATATGAGTAGTTAAAGTTTGATTTTTTCCCATTTAAAAAGCATTGTGTCCATTTAGCTGTGCCATCCCATGTACTGTTAAAACCATTAGTCTGTGTGCGCGGCTGGCTATCGCGGGGGAGGAGAGGGGGGGTGGATTTTACTGGTTATCGCTCATTTCCGAAAACATGCGTTCCCGCGCGGCGCGCCGGACGTAGATATTCACCTGATTTCCATGAAGCCCAACTGGCCGGAAGTGAGTCATATGTGACTTATCTTCCGCTACAGATTGCTTCCTTCAGACAATAACACTAATACCAATAAATACCAGTGCGAAACCAGTCTCGTGGGAGTGAACATCGCTGTTTGTGTTTAACTGGAAGATTTATTTTGTTTAGTATTTGGTGTACTGTGTTTTTTTTGTTTATTAATAAATACTGTGGTTATTCGTTTAATAATAAGTTTTGATAAATTATATTATGGGTGACAGAATAAAAACAAAGTTGAAGGGTAGGACACTGCATAGTCAGAGCCGCGAAATAGTGAGCAAAGTTTATCAATTTATGAAAAAAGAGGCTGACGAAAAAGCCGTAAGCATTCTCTTGGCAAAGGCTCGCACCCGAACAGCAGTGGCTACTGGGGTTTCTGAGCGAATAATAACATAGATCAATAATGAACTTAAAGCACTTCAAGTTCATGGTGATAGTGGTGATGAGAGCAGTTTCTGTACTCCTAAAAAACTGAAGGCACCGAGAAATAGGCCCGTCACTGGAGCGGATGATTTTGATAAGGCACTGATAAGACGTCTGGTGTACGAGTTCCACTTTCAGAAAAAAAGACTACCAACAGTACATTTACTACACGAAGAATTAAAACAGCGGATAGATTTTAAAGGATCAAATACAAGCCTTAACAGAATTCTCAGAGAGCTTGGTTTCAAGTGGAGGAAAACGCAGAACAACCGCAAAGTTTTGATCGAGACCCTTGAAATCAGAGAAAAAAGAATTTCTTATTTGAGAGCACTCAAACGTTATAGAAGTGAGGGTCGTCCAGTTATTTTCATGGACGAGTCGTACATCTTAACTAGCCATGTGTCAAGCCTATCGTGGTCAGACGACTCAACCAAGGGAATGCGTGCACCCATTTCTAAAGGGCAACGTTTAATTATGATACACGCAGGAAGTGAAGCTGGGTTTGTGCCTAACGCCTTGACAATGTGGAAGGCATCGAAAACTACTGGCGACTATCACGATAATGTGATGAAGGAAACAATGATAAAGTGGATGCAAGAAAAACTTCTACCAAACATACCTCTACATACCTCTACAAGGTCTGTTATTGTGATAGATAACGCCCCTTATCATAATGCAAGAAAAGACAAAGCACCTATTTCAAAAAGTAGAAAACAAGAGATGAAGGACTGGCTAACAAAACATGAAATAAGCTTACCATTTTCTGACGAAATGCTGGTTCCGGAGTTGTACAAACTTGTTCTGCAGTACAAACCAAGTTTTGTTCGTTTCGAACTTGATGAACTACTCGCGGATACTGACCATGTTATTCTTCATCTCCCCCCCTACCACCCAGACTTAAACCCAATAGAACTTATTTGGGCTGAAGTGAAAAATTACGTAGCTAGCAGAAATGTCACATGTAGCTTCGAGAGCATACAGTCATTGGCAGAGGAAAAGTTCAACCTCATTGGTGCACAAGAATGGAAGAACAAGTGCGAGCATATGAAAAACATTGAAAAAAATTACGCTTCAGCTGAGCCGCGGATCGACGACCTCATGGAATCGATGATAATATCTGTAGGAAACAGCGACAGCAGTGACGAGGACGATGAGGACAATGATTTGAGCGGTATTGAAGAGCTGGAATAAATGTATGTAATCAATCAATTTAATATTGTAAATAAACTTTGAGTTTCACATTTTTTATATGTTACCTTTGCTAGAACTAATAAAATTTGTTTTTATCCTCTCCATATAAGAAAGTTATTTTTCGTTTTAGTTTAATTGTTTAATTTTTTTATTCCATTTAAAAAGTTTTTTTACCATTCTGCACGAAAACCACCTGTTTTTGTTTTCTAAATAGAACGCAAAACGTCACTTTTTTGTCCTAGGACCTAAAAAGTCAGCTGTTTGCTACATATTATTATGGTATCATTAATTTTGATATGCAGAATTCCTTGTAAGAAGTATTGTTTGTAAATAACAGAAATGTAAACACTGTATATTACTGTCTTTGCAAATATAATCTGAATAATACAAATTTCATATTTTCAACTTTGATGAGCGAGCCGTGGAATCAAATAGACGGGTTGAGCGAGCCGTGGCGAACAATAGACGGAGCACACGAACCGCGACTTGAAGCCTAAATTTCCTTCTAGTCCCTATGCATGGAAAAAACAAAGTTTGTAAAAAATACAGATATGGTAAAAGGTCTGAGTCTCAGAATCACAATGGTACCAAATATAAATAGTTAACAGGTAGTTTACACATCGATAACACTGATAACCTAGAAGTTTGTCCTGACATTTTTTGAGAGCTGCCGCCACGGAATGCACCTGTAACGTTCCTATGACTGTAAACTGCTTCTAAACCATTTATAATTGGTACCATAGTGATTGTGAGATTCAGACCTTTAATTTGATACCACATTTGAATTTTTGTAGTCGACTATATTTTTGTGAACAGCAGTTTAGGACTGGCTTGGTTTTTATGCAGGCGCCGCACGGATAAACTCTCCCACAAAAACTAAGTTATCGACCAAATCTCAACTGAAAATTATTTTATGGTTAAATCTCAACTAAACTCACATTTTAAGACACTTTTACTCTTTGGCATGTATTATTAAACCCAACCTTTTTCGATATATAGACTACCAACAATTTCCCAATGCATTTTAAATGGAAAAAAATCAAACTTTAACTGCTCATATCACCTGAACCAATGGATTTAGAAAAAAATGAGAAAGAATAAAAAGTTCCTAAAACTAAGCGTTAAATTCAAAACCGCCATAAAATACAGGGTGTTCCATAAGAAAAATCAAAGTTGTCCACCATATTGGAAAATAGCGGCCATATTTTAAAATTTCGAAGTCACTCCAAAAAGTAACTTTAAAATAAAGGGAAGTCCCCCATAAGAAGTTCATTGTCAGATTTATAATAAAAAAAGTTAGCTATTGGTTCAGTTTAGGTGAGACACCCGGTATATACACTTTTCTGCATGTATACAGGGATTGCATGTTTTTGATTGCATGTGTACATCCTATACATAGGGTAGTGTATATTTAATTATGATTTATTATGTTTATGAGGAAGTAGTTTATAATTTTGTTTTACTACGCATACTTATCACACTTCATGTTAAATCTAGATGGTAGTAAGTGACATGCAATCTCACTTAAATAGCAAACCGCTGTTAAGTATTTTTACCATAAACTGCTGATCCCACTCTGAAATTTTCAACATATGTTGTCCACATTGCAATGAAAAATATATGTAATTTTCAAATTTTTCAAAAATCACTATCTCAAAAAAATTTTGAAATCATTTTTTGAAATTTTTGAAAAAAGATTTTTAAAATCAAAATTGGTCAAGTGTGGTAATATGAAAGCCCTTGAAATCCTCTTTAAAATGAGCCTTTGATCAGGTTGATAGGCCTAATAGAACTTGAGTTATAGCACATTATAGGTTTGAGTGCAAGTCAAAAACAGTGGAAATTTCCGATTTTTAAAAAAACATAGCAAAAAAAGTATAAGAGGTAGAATTTTTTAAAATTATCTTAGAGCCTGTAAGGAATATTTGTGCCGAGTTTCATGGCTTTAAGCCTTATAGTTTTTGAGAAACTGTGATCAGTCAGTCAGTCAATGGGTTTTGGCTTTTATATATATAGATATGTTGAAAAAATAAGAGAAAAGAATTTTACATATTTCCTATAAGGTTAACATTGGGACAACGTACTTACTGTGTTTACCACTTTCTGTACCTCGATAACTATAATGGACATAGAGCAATGATTCAAAATAGGACTAGATTGTTTGTTTTTTGAACTATAAATTCAATGGTGCTGACCAAAATTGGATTATTTTTAATTTTCTATGAGAAAACCCATTTTTGCGAGGTTTTATCCGCCTTTGTCCCCCCTTTCGGTGGCATGATCGGGCTGGTTTACAAACTTGTCCACTTGATTACCACTTTAAATGTCTGTCTGTACCAAAATTCATAAATATCGGACCATTTTTACGGCCGCTATCGTGCTAACAGACACATAGGCCTATAGCAAGGCCACACTACACTACAGGCCGGAGTCCTTTTTTGGTGACGTCACATTATCAGACGGAATCGCAGACGCTTTTATAATGCACTCTAATGGCGATTCACTGTCGCACTCTTAAAAGTATCGTGCCCTAAGTAATTCGTTACAGTTTTCGTTTAGAAACCATTATTTTTTCGAATCTGCATTAATTAATGAATAACCAATTGCGGTCGAAAATATTTTTAAAGAAAACATGACTTTATTTCATAATCTCAAAAACCGGTAAACATTACAGGCAAGTAATTTGTTTACTTTTCATCAGATGATTTATTGGAAATTTGACAGTTTTGTTTCTTATTGTTTACATTTCAATGTTCTAATGTCATAATTTTTTGGTAAATGTTTACGTTTTTCGTATGATGTTAGTTGTTATTTCCAACACAGCGCTAGTAGTTCGGCCGGTGTTGTGACGTGGCATCAGGGAGGAGGGGGGGAGACTCCGGCCTGTAGTGTAGTGTGGCCTTGCCTATAGGCCTATAAGTTAGATATATATATAGATATATTTATATAGATATATATATATATATTTAAAAGTTTGAACGAATGGTATTTTTTGCTTCTGGGGCCACAAAACAAAAAGTTATCACACATTAGGGATCTTTTCCGTTATACGTATACCACTGTTTTGGGTTTGTTTTCCAAGCTTGATTTTGGTAATTTCGGTTAGGATAGGTTAGGTTAGGTAACCTAACCTAAACTAACCTAACCTAATCTAACGTAACCAACTGCAAGTGGGACCGCTGGACGGCCAGACGCTGGCTTATCGCGTCTAGGCAGACATAACGTAGTTTAGAAAACGAAACCGCAGGTAAAATATTCTTACAAGGAATTTCAATTTTAAAACGATTAATAAAAATTATTTGATTAAATTCATGGTGCTCAGTCAAAAATCAAGGTTAAAGGGGAAATTTGGAATAGTGGTATATGTATAACGGAAAAGAACCCACATTAGCTACAGTTATAGCTTCTTCCCTATAGGGGGAATTCACTAAAAACACAAAAATTTATAAGCTTAACTTATTAATTATTTTAAAAATACTTAGTTAAAAAAAACAACTCTGAGAATAAATAAAATTGTAGGCTACTGTAAGCCTAGGCCTAGCACCAATAAAATTACAGTTTTTTAAAGACACAGACCTGCAATCGAACGAGATTTTCAATTTTGACATATGTACTGTAAAATGCATATTTACCACAAGGCCTAGTCCTAGCACCTATAAAACTTGTTTTTTTTTAAGTAATAGACCTGCAATTGAACAAGGATTTTATTGGCTAGTAGGTATGGGACATTTCTTAACTAGGGCCATGAAAGTATACTACGGCCTATCCTGAAACTTAAGTTTATATCCGACTGCCAATGCCTTTAGATTTTCCAATCTCATAGAGGAGGGAGAAGAATTTAAGATATCTCTTATTTTACCAAAATTAATTTCGCTTGGCATGTTGAATAAACAAAATTGAATTGGCCTAGGCCTACTTAAGAAATTCTACTAAAAAGTAAGGCTGTTTTGGTTGCCTATCCCATCTGTTCTAAATCAAGTTGACAACCTAGGTTCCAATTCATCCATCTCTTTTGAGGATTTAAAGGCTCTTTGTTTAGTCCTAACCTGACCTTGATGGCCAGATAGATATAAAAGAAATTTCTTAGGTTAGCAAATGAGTAGAACCATGCAATAATCTAATTGCTTACCTGTAAGCCAAAGACATGCACTGAAAGAGCTTGGTGAGTGATGTTTCAATTGAGATGTGTTGAGCAGGCTTAACTTTTTGTACTGCAGAACATTGGTTGTTGATACCACTTGAAGAACTAAGTGAAACTGCACTTGAACTAGTGTCATCACGTTTCCCTTCATCTGAATTACTAGCAAAAACATCTTCATCGTCCTGAGCATCAGCTTCAAAATTTGACACCATAAAGTGCCCAGAGTGTATAATTTCTTTCTCTGGGGGCTTCTTGGATAATAACCTCGCACTTGGACTAGTTTCAATCAAGCCCATATTTTGAGCCATGATTGTCATATTAGGCTTTTGCCTGATCACTAATTCACTACACTGCATTAAATCACTGCACAAGCTAGGACTGAAACAAAAATTTTGATTAAATGGAACTAATAACATAACAACTAACTCATTTCAAAACAAATGATTATCTTGGCTGTTATTGTTATGCTACAACAAAATTATTACCAACGAGACAGACGAGAACTTACATTCCAGTCACATTAAAGGATCAGCTGTTGGGTAGACATTTTCAGTTGATATACTTGTCTTAAAATAAATACTACTGTGTGCTTGATAAAGAAAATAACTGCTTACCCAGACTATATTAAATGTAAAGTTAAAGTAGTTATGGTTAATAATTTGTATAATGTATTATGTAATGAAATAAGCATTCAGATTATTTTAAATTTTAGATTGATGAACAGTCAAATACAGAAGCAAACATTTAAGCACTGCTCATAAATTTATTTTCTCAAAGTTATCAAATTTAATTACTGGAACCCAAAACGAAACTTGTTACAGTTAGATTTTTTTAACTAGAAGCTGTTAAGACGAGGTGGAATATCTTTGGCAATGCACTTCTTTTGTTTAAAGTAAAATCATGTGTTTCTGTTTATCTTGTAACGCCTTTGTTTACAATTAAAAAAAAAAAAACAATTGTATGAAATGGCTTAGAATATTGTTTGTTTTGATTAAATCTAACCTCAATATTTGACAGGTAGAAACATGTGATTATATTACAAACAAAAAAGTTCATCACCAAAGATATTCCTCCTCGTCTTGACCGCTTCTAGTTAAAAAAATCTAACTGTACCTCTTAAATTTTTAGGACAATTTTGATCTCAACAAGGAAGATAAACATCCAGAAGGCGATCTCTTCTGTTCTTTTGAGACCAAACTCCCTCCCCAGATATGTAGGCCTTCCCGACATGACAGAAGGGCCTTGTGCACCTACGGGGAGGTTTGGGCACATTTTGTCAATGGTCAATGTCCTATGCTTTTGCTGTCTCCGTCTCCCTGAATTCAATGATGAGGGTTTCACACACTCCTTGCATTATTTTGTTTTAGGATGTTTGGTCTCTAATTTTTTTCTTGGACAAAAACTTCAATTTTTGCGAATTTTTCTGCGGGGAGAAAGCTATTGCCGTGGGAGGCTGCCCACAAATTACGTCATCGCTTTTTGCCCCTTTTTGGACCCCCATCCATAAAATCATTCTACCGTCATAATCTACCTGACCCCTTCACCATTAAAAATTACCTCGTACTTCTTATAATTCAATAAAATTATGCTCGTTTTGGGCAAACCCTACTTAAGGTTCCTTTTTAATTGCTTGTTAAAACAATCAAATTAAGTTTTAATTAAACCTCTTTTTGTGCTAATTAATTGTTAATCAACGATCTTAATCAGAACTTTTAAAAACGATTACATGCTTTCTGATGGATTTTCTAAGTTGATTTTCTTTTTTTGAATTAATTTACAACAAAATGTATTCAATTTTCCTATCTAAATTTGTCATAAAACATAATTTGAAAAATAGCTTAATCCTAACGTCTCCCCCCCCTTGCACATCCTACCATCATTTTTAATCTGGACCCCTTCCTCTATTTTCAGATTATATAATTCATGGACCTAGGTCTCATTGTAAAAACTAACCACGAGACCATGATAATTTATTTCTTTTTGGGGCCCCCGCAGAAGCCAAAATACCATTCCTTCTAATAAGTATACACAAGATAGCGTATAAAAATGGTATGCTAGGCGTCACACCTAAGTTGGCCAAAACAAAACGTAATCAAACTATTAACTTTTTATGAACTTAAGCATAAAATCCAAGTGTGCTGAAAACATTGTCAACTAACATCTTTGTCACTAATGCACACTATATAGTATTTCGTGTGGCCTTGATTCTAGTAAGCACTTGCAGTAAAGGAAAGTTATTCTGATGCAATGTTGCAACCAAAAGTTCTCTTGCGCAGCTTAAAATATAGTCAGGGCGCCAACCCATTGTAAGTTACGATGAACCGGAAATTTGGGTGGACAACGATTTTTTTGCTGATTCTGACTCAGTTTTTTGCGCTGATTACGAATCTGTCGGATGCAACTTTGGCACCCTTGGGCAACGCCGCCATATTGGAAAAATGGCGGCAAAGAGGTTTATTTTCAATGTTAACACGATAGAATCCGTAAAAAGGGTCCGATCTCAACGAAAATTGGTACAGACGTGTAAAATGGTAATTCCCTAATCAATTTCATAAACCAGCTCGATAAGACCACCGGAAATGGGGGTTAAGGGGAATAAACCCCTCATAAAGGGTTTTTTTGTTTTTCACATGGTAGAATTAAAATAATCAAAATATCGTTTCTACAATTGAATTTAGATTTAAAAAAACTAACAATTTGGTATTTTTAATCATTGCTTTATGTCCATTGGTTGCCGAGATATTGAAAGCGGAAAAACCGTACCCCGTCCCTATGTTATCCTTATAGTGAGGTTGCTTAGGGTTTCATTTTAAGAACACCGTTACCAGGTGGATAAAAGCACCAAATTTAGCATGAAGGTACCTTAAGGTATACTAATCAATTTTAGCTTAGGAGCCCTCACGAATTTTCAAAAATTTCCATACACGGCACCATAATCCAAAATGGCCGACAAATACAGAAATATATATTGAACAAATTTTATTTATGGGTATCCAAGCTAATATTTCCCGAGATATCGATTTGAAACCACCGCCTTACTTGCTGAGTACTAAATACTTCATTCTGATTGGGTATTAATTTTTAGCCACCATCTTGGATCTGCCATATTGGATACAAGATAGTTTTTTTTAAATATGAATGTAGTATTGCGACACATCATTACAGACTATATTTTCACGCTGATTACAATGATAAAAACCGTTTTTGAAAATATTCATTCGTTAAAAAGATATGCTCATGTAAAAATTCATCCCTATACATTTCTTATGGACGTTTCATATTTTTTAGCATTTTTAAAATTATTTTTCTTATATCTCTCATTATAATTAAGATATGTAGTTAGTTTTAGCCTTGAAAATGCTCTGTGAAATACCAGCTTTCATTTGAGATATTAATAATCAACATCGGACAAGTGACAGATGAGCTATAAACCTCAATGTAACTTAAAAATCAATTTTTCGGAAGTTTCTCTTTAATCAAGTATTCATACCTCCGGTTCTAAATAAGGTATTTAGTTAATTTTGGTAATAAAATACACAGTGATACTTTGGCTTTAGTTTTAACTATTGATGCGTTAAATATGTTAGGTTGTGAACAGATTTTATGGCTCATTACGACATAAAGATTAGTTATTTTTTAATTTTACGCTTAATAGTTGATTATATCTCACCCCAAACTTGTCCGAATTAAATGATAGCAGTCTCAAAATAAAGCTAATATTTTACTGAGTCTTTTAAAAGCTTTCAGAACTCCATACCTGCCTTCGAACTGGAGATATCAGTCTTCATATAAACAAAAATTTCTGAAATATTTAATTTTATGTGGGTTTTCGAACCACAACTCACCTGAAACTCAATATCTTAAAATAATTTATGACTCAAATGAAAGCCAATACGCTACAGAATCAATAGGAACCTTTACGATTTTCGAGTCTTCTTTGGAACTAGAGAAATCCTTCAAGAACTGTAAAATTATGCAAATAAAACGAATTTATGTAGAGTGAAAGCTCATAGGTCACCTAAACTTTAAGCGGTGCTCAGCCCCATTAACCTGCCTCCTGCGGTCCATGGCTCTTGGATAAGAGCCACACACCTATGCAGCTGGACAGAATCTTCTGACAAAGCGTAGCCGTAGCCGCCTTGCTGTGCTGGAGGTTGATCTGTAGCACCGCAACCATAGTTTATTTCGAGGATTCCTTCCCCCCTGCAATCTAAAGACAATCCTCCTGCAGCCCCCACGTATGGACGCATCTCGAGGGACTTTAGCTTCTGCAAGGAGAGATCATCAATGATCATGACCAGGAATTGACCATTGGGGTATGAGTTCTCCCAAATAATCGTCCATTGGTCGGTATCAAGGCCGTTTTGAAGCTTGAGGCCTTGCATCACTTCTTTCTTTGACTTTAACCCTACCAAGTTGGGGACAAACGTTGTAACCTTCACAACTTTCACCAGATTTCTGGCTGGGGCAAGCTGAAGTTTCACACCCCCAAGGGGGCCCATCTTCTGTGCTTGCTTTACCAGCCACTCCTTGGTGGTTGTGTTGGCACAACCGACTACCAGGGCTCCGTATTCGAAATGGCAGCTGCTTATCCTAATGTCTTTGCCACAAATGGCACGCTGGGCCAGCTCCTCTCTGATCTTGTTTGCCTCTGCCTCAGTCAGTTTCACGTCCGGGTGTTCGGATCTGGCAATGGCCATCTTCTCTACGGACAGCTCCTCTGACTATGTGGCTTCCGGTGACCCCTGTGTGACGTTCGACGCCTCCCCCTCCTTCAGTTTCGTCCTCTTGGCTTTCTTGGCTTCTTCAGGTGACAGGTGCTCACGCCCCGCTTTCCAACCTTTTTTCTGGAATCACTTGGAGCATTGGCTTTAAGGGTGCTACCCTCTCCCTGTTTTTTCCCAGCTTCCTGGTTCCCTGAGGAACCAGCTGCACTGGGGGCAAGGTTAGGGTGTTTTGCAGCCTACGCCAGCCTTCTCTCCTTTTTGGACAGGACCTTTTCGCCCTTGGCTAAGGCTTCCTCTATCCTTTTCCTCCGCATCTCACCCCTGGAAAGCCGTTTCTTCGTTCTTTTCCTGGTTTCGGCAAGTTTGCGTTCTTCATCTGACTTTAGCAGGGCATCCTCATCAATCTGTGACACATCATCCATGCTTAGATTAGCAAGAGAAATGCTCTCGACCTCCTGGTCACATTCATTTTGCTCTTCAGTGGTTTTTTTGGGGTTTTTGGTTCATCAGTCTCCATTTTGTTCCCACGAGTACCGGGTATCTAAAAGGTCCGCCGCCCAGTGACCCGATTAGGGAGGTAAGGGGTACATACGACTGGGTCTTCGAGGTTACCAGAAGGCTCCGTTAAAGACACTGCATATTAGGCCCCCAGTGCCATGAGACTCTCAGCATGGATTGCATGACACCTTTATCTAGGGTCCGCAGTAACTAGGTAACTCACCCATGTGACAGATACCCAGGTATCCGGATTGGGTCTCCGTGGCCAGGTGCCACCCCCACCGAAGCGAGGGATCATCCTGGACCGGTTTAGACACATTCCGGCACTGCTGCTGCCCACTACCAGGGAATCTTTCAGGAGCCGCCGGAATCAGCGAATCAGGGTCACGATGTGAACGGTGCAACCATTGGTTACACAGGGCAGCACAACAACTCTTGTACTGCCCTTCCCGGCGGATATGTTTCAAATAAACACATCATTTTTCAATATACAGTACTAACTTTTATAAAAAATCTGGTCGAAAACAGATTTGAGTGACCTGTCATTTTAAAGAGCTTTAAAAAATTAGGTGATTGGTGGAGGTTGGAGGTCGCTAACGTGTTTCTATCAAAATTGCAGCTTGTCAAAGTTTCTAGGAGTTGTATTCAAAACTTTGACAAGCTGCCAATTTTGATAGAAACACGTTAACAACCTCCAACCTCCACCAATCGCCTATTTTTTAAAGCTCTTTAAAATGATGGGTCACTCGAAAGGGGTTTGCATTTGAAAATTTTGAGTTGCCCCCAAAATCCCCCATTTTTGGGGGTCACTCAAAATTTTAAATATCACCAAAAGAGACTTCTTTTTCATTTAATAGCATTTTTTCCCAGGCTCGTTTCATTTTTACGTCACCAAAGGTGAATTAAAACTCCAAATGTCCTAGACACCAGGTTTCAAGGATGTGTTGTATTCAAAACTTTGACAAGCTGTCAATTTGGATAGAAACACATTAGAGACCTCGAATTTTCATTTTAAAGGAAAAATCAAATCAGCTGGTCAAACTTCCGATTTTTGTCCACTTTGAAACTTTATGGGAAACATATCAAAGAACGATTGTATGTGATACAAAATCTCAAACAACCTCTTTTAGGCCGTAAGTTTACTGCTATTAACGCACTTTCACTAATTACATGTGCAGAATCTGTAAACCAAAATTTTCTAAGAGTTTCTTCCATAGACTTCTCTGAAATGTTTTCTCCATATCCTGGTTTTTAAAAGGTGAACCGTATATCATGAAAATATAAAAGGTGATGCGCAACCATACGTGGTAGCAGCTCCGAGGCGTATTCCTCTAGCACTATTTGAAAACAGGCCTGGCGACAGGATTTTCGGGCCCCTATGCAATCTACAACATCGGGCCCTAAAACCTGGCGACCTTTTTTTTTTACTTGTTACATGTGTTTTTGGGCCCCTTTACTGGCGTTTCGGGCCCTTTCTCAGTGTTTCCGGGCCCCCATGCATTTGCCCCCCCTGCCCCCCCCCCCTGTTGCCGGCCCTGTTTGAAAAGATAAAAATAGAATTAAGTAAGATGGAAGAATTTGATTATAGGAAAAGTCACTGAAGGTACAGAGTGGTGTTCAGCAATAGTGATAGCTCCTTAAAAGGATGGATCTGGTCGCATTTGTGTCGATTTTACCAAACTAAATGCTTATGTTATAAGGGAGCGGTTACTTCTACCGTCAACTGACGAATGCTTAGCCAAGATAAATGGCGATGTTATATTTTCCAAATTAGATGCTCGGATGGGATTTTGGCAAGTTTCTCTAGCAATTGAATCCCGAAACCTGAATACTTTTCTAACTCCTTTTGGACGGTTTAGTTTTACTCGTTTACCATTTGGCATATGTTCTGCCCCAGAGCATTTCTAAAGACGTCTTAGCGAAATTTTGAATGGATTGGATGGATGTGTGAATTTAATGGATGACATTCTTGTTTTCGGAAATTCAATTGAGGAACATGATATTTATCTCAACAGGATTTTGAGCAGACTAAGAGAAAACATCACATTGAATTGTGAAAAGTGTGAGTTTAGAAACGTTCGGTGATTTTCTTGGGACATGAAATTAATCCTGATGGTATAAAATCGGACAAGAAGAAAATTGATGCAGTTTTGAACATGCCCCTTTTAAAAAATGTTAATGAATTAAGACAATTTTTCGGAGTGAACAATTACTTGACCAAGTTGTCAAAAATGTTGCAGATAAATCCCAGCCATTTTATTATTTTATTTTCAGATAAAGTTACATAACACCATACATAGGTATAAACCTACACGTAGGCAGGTAACTAGTCAAAATAAGCAAGAAATATACAAGTCAGACGTAATATAAAACAAATCCCTAAAGTACTAAGTATGAAAAAAGTAACTCTTATGATACAAAAAATAAAACTGGCTTTTTGTGTATGTTTTGTCCGTGTAGTGAGCATCAACTTAAAAATTCATCCACCGCATAAAAATTGTGTTCTTTCAGGTAATCACCCAGCATTGACTTGAACTTTTTGGTGGAAATTTGTTTTTTGATGTGATTGAGTAGCTTGTTAAATAGTTTCTTGCTCATGTAATAGGGTGATTTTTCAAAGGAAGCTGTTTCGTGAGCAGGTAAAAACATGTCATGTCTGTGTCGGGTCGGATAAACATTCTGGATTCTGTTAGGGAAAACTGAAGGGTTGTTTTTGACAAAGATCAGTAGTTGTTGAATGTAAATACATGGTAGTGGAAGGATACGAAGTCTAAAGAACAGTGGTTTACAGGATGATCTATGACTTTTCCCAGCTACCAAGCGGGCAATTTTCTTTTGCATCTTAAAAACTCCATTACCATTACCATTACCATTACGAGAACTCTTAAAAGGAAGTGTAGACTTTCATTGGGGCATGGAACAACAAAGAGCTTTTGACATTGTGAAAATCACCCTTGTAACCGCACCAGTTTTACTGATGTACAATCCTAATGCTGAAACTAGGATTTTGGCCAATTCTAGCTCATTTGCTTTAGGTGCGGTGATAGAACAGAAACAAGACGATTCCTTCCGTCCTGTCATGTACATTTCGAGAGCGCTTACCTCAGCTGAGCATTCCTATTCTCAAATTGAAAAAGAGGCATTTGCTGTCACTTGGGCTTGTGAACGGCTTTCTATGTTTGTTACTGGTATAGGGTTTACTGTTCTTACAGACCACAAACCATATTGGTCTCTCTGTTAGGGAGTAAATTGCTAGAAGCTCTTTCACCTTGTATTCTAAGGTTTCGTCTTTGATTGCTTGGATATGATTTTTTAGCGAATTTCCCCTATAGGGAAGAAGCTATTACCATAGGTCTCATGGTAAGACCTAAGCCCGAGACCATGATAAATTTTCGTTTTGGGGCCACCAGAAGCAAAAAACACCATTCGTTCGAATTTTTATATACATATCTATCTATATATATATATATATATATATATATTATTTTAATGTTCACTTCTAGGGCTACTATTGTAATTAAAGAGAGAAAGAAATTCCTTAAGTACCCTTTTTTAACATTTTATTATACTCTATAATAATTTTTTATATTATATATAAAAGTGTATAATAAAATGTTAATGAAAGGGTACTTAAGGAATTTCTTTCTCTCTTTAATATATATATATGTGTCTGTCAGCACGATAGCGGCCGTAAATTTGGTCCGATCTTAATGAAATTTGGCACAGACATGTAAAGTGGTAATCAATTGGACGAGTTCGTGAACCAGCCCGATCGGACTACCGGGAGGGGGGGTAAAGGGGGATAAACCCCCAGAAATTGGGTTTTTTGGGTTTTTTACATAGAAAAATAAAAATAATCAAATTTTGGCTAGCACCATTAAATTCAGCTCGAAAAAACAAACAATTTGGAATTTTGAATCATTGCTCTATGTCCATTGGTTAGCGAGATATTGAAAGTGGTAAACACAGTATGTTGTCCCAATGTTAACCTTATGGGAAATAAGTAAAATTCTATATCTCGGTTATTTCTCAACATATCTTAATAATACCCCCGTTGCAGCAGACCTGCATACTCAGCGAATTTCAGATGCAACACAACAAATCGTATTTCAATCCAACTTAGCGAGATTTTACATGTTTTGTAATCTCCATTAGAATAACATGGGGAATGATTATGCAGGTTTGCTGCAACAGGTATGTTAAAACTGGTTGGTTTTAATTCATTATTTAGTAGATCTTAACTAGAAGAAGCCATATACCAAGTTTTGTCAAGAAATGTTAAAAAATAAGTAAGATATAGAATTTTTTTATTTCCCATAAGGATAACATGGGGAATGATTATGCAGGTTTGCTGCCACTAAAAATTAAAATTTCGGGGATTTTAGACTAAAATACATTAGATCTCATCTAGATGAAGCCACAAACCAAGTTTTATCCAGATATGTTGAGAAATAAGCGAGATATAGAATTTTACTTATTCCCCATAAGGTTAACATTGGGATAACGTACTGTGTTTACCACTTTCAATATCTCGGTAACCAATGGACATAGAGCAATGTTTCAAAACACTAAATTGTTTGTTTTTTTGAGCTGAATTCAATGGTGCCAACAAAGATTCGATAAATTTTATTTTTATATGTAAAAAACCCAAAAAACCCATTTTTGGGGGTGTTTATCCCCCCTTACCCCCCCCTTCCGGTGGTCCGATCGGGCTGGTTCACGAACTCGTCCATTCGATTACCACTTTACATGTCCGTTCCAAATTTCATTAAGATCCGATCATATTTACGGCCGCTATCGTTCTGACAGACACATATATATATATATCTATAGATAGATAGATAGATAGATAGATAGATAGATAGATAGATAGATAGATAGATATATAAAAATTCGAACGAATGGTGTTTTTTGCTTCTGGTGGTCCTAAAACGAAAAGTTATCATGGTCTCGGGCTTAGGTCTTACCATGAGACCTACGGTAATAATAGCTTCTTCCCTATAGGGGAAATTCGCTAATTCCCTATAGGGGAAATTCGCTAAAACTTGGTTTGTGGCTTCATTTAGATGAGATCTAATGCATTTTGGTCTAAAATCCCCGATATTTCCATTTTTATGGCAGCAAACCTGCATATTCATTTCCCATGTTATCCTTATGGGAAATAAAAAAATTCTATATCTTCCTTATTTCTTAACGTATCTTGATAAAACTTTATATGTGGCTTCATCTAGTTGAAATATACTGGATTATGGCCTAAAATACCCTATTTTTACATTTTCATGCCAGCAAACCTGCATACTCATTCTCCATGTTAACCTTATGGGTAATCAAAAAAGTTGTGTAGTTTGCTCATTTCTCAAAATATCCTGATAATAACTGGCATGGGGCTTCATACAGTTAATATCTACTTGATTATGGCTTAAAATACCCAAATCATCAAATTCCTGAGGCAGCAAACCTGTGTACCCTCTTTCCCAATGTTAACCTTATGAGAGGTAAATAACATTGGATAACTTTCTTATTCCTCAACATATCTTGATAAAACATGTTATGTGGCTTCATATAGTTAAGATATATTAGATTGTAGCCTATGATAGGTACCTCATTTTCAAACTTCTGTGGCAGCAAACCTGCATTTTCCATACTAGTCTTATGGAGAATAATTTATTTTTGAATAGCAATTGTGGGCATTTGGCAAGTCACAGGATGAGGGAAAAGGGCTCAAATTAAATGTTTTAATGTCAGGGACTCAGGAAAAGTACTGTAATTTCTTAAAGTTTGCTAGAAAACAAAAAATAACATAAAATAACTGCCATTTAAGTAGCATTGAGATCTAAAACGTCAGCTTTGTTTACATTAAAACATGTGAGCTGATGTTTGATTGAAAGCCATATGGTGGATACAGACATATGGCTTATTTAAAGGCCAGATAACTAAATATGTCAAATAAATGTACTATAGCGAATACAGATTTTACTGATGATGTTTGTGAAATTTTTTAGTCAAACTTAAACAGCTGGTCATTTCCCCATATGAGTAAATTGGAAAACCCAGATGTTTTGAAATTTTGAACATTGCATTTTCGTGCCAAGTATAGGCTATTATTTTTTTATAGCCGTTTGGTCCTAAAAAGCCACTAGGAGAGTATTTTTGCATGCTTTCTTTTGAATGTATATTGATTTTACTTGATGCGAGACTTCATTTAAATTATTTATTTATGCACTAGAAATTCGCTGAGTATGCAGGACTGCTGCAACGGGGTATTTGAGTTACATCATGTGTCTGGGAAGAAGTTCTCCTTACCTGTCACTCTTTCCAGGATTGAGGGTCTTAATGTGGATATGTCAGATGCAGAAGTTTGTGAAATATTAGAAAATGAAATATCCTGTTTTAAGGATAATTTACCTGTTACAGATGTACTTCACAAGCAAATCGAAAATGCGACAAAGAATGATTCAACAATTAATATGGTGAAACATGCAATCGAAAATGAGTGTAATTACAATGGCAAAATGGATCCGAAGTTGTCTTCATATTATAAGTTTTGTGATTCTTTGTCCTGGAATAAAGGTGTACTCATGTTTGAAAATAGAATTGTGGTACCTCATAGTCTCAAAGCTATGATATTGGACAAACTGCATTCTGGACATTTAGGTATAACAAAATGCAGACAGACGATTAGCCCAGGACACTGTGTGGTGGCCAGGAATATCTGGTGATATAGCTCACAAAATAGCAGATTGCTACACTTGCATGATTCATCAAATCAGTGGCGTATATAAGGGGGGGCCCAGGGGGCCCGGGCCTCCCCCGAAATTAGAAGGGTAAATGAAAATAATGACGGAATTAAATATCGTGAATTGTTTAGATAAATTATATGCAAAATCTTATTAGCAGAAAGCAGAATTTCGAGAATAAATTAATTTCGAGCAATACAGATTTGCAATGACCTTATCCGGTATCATCTACCTGTGCGGAAGGGTGGCAGTCGTTGTACTCAAGGCGAGTGTGGTGCAAAAGCTTTTTTTTTGGCCTGGGCGCTGCTGCTGAGTCGTTCATTATTCGGGGAGATGGTGGTATCGGATCATAAGAGGGAGGAGGCGCGGGAAGGGCGTTATGAGTTTTGTTAAAAATACGGCCGCGAAATGTCCGACAGTTTTACAGCTGAGAGGTTTTGCAGCTGCGATACTGCCAAGATATTTAACGAGTACGTCCTCTATGATACAACCAAGATTACCGGCTAAGATTTACAACCGTTAGATTTTATTGCCGAGAAGTGACCGTGGGAATTTGCCGATCGCTACAAATCCTAAAGATTTGTTCTTAACACAACCTAGATTCGTCGTCTGCAAATAATCGAAGTATTTTTCGGCCTCGAAACGTCCGAGATATTTGCGTGCCAACCGCTGTAAAAACGACCGATTTTTCGACCATGACATGGCCAGTAAATACATCGGCCGCGAAAAGAGCGAGAGACTTGTCGGACGCAATGCAACCAAGAGATCTGCCGGTGGCGATACAAGCAGGCAATTTACCGACCGTAAAACGTGCGAGTAATTTTTTGACTGCGGGACAAACGTGCGATTTTCTGGCCAAATTTGACTGAGAGATATGAGGGGCACGGGGAAACATGCTTGATGGCCACAATGCGACAGGGATTTCCGAGATTTTTTGGCTGCGATGCTACCGAGAGATTTGCTGGCCGCGAAACGAGCGAGCGATCTTCCGGTCACAATGCGGTCGAGAGATTCTCCAGCCGCGATGTAAACGACTAATTTCCGGCAACGATATTACCGAAAAATTGGTTTCTTACGATTCGATCGAGAGATTTGCCGGCCACGATGACGATACCAACGATAAAAAACGGCTACATTCCGATTCGTTAGAACTCGTATCAGAATTTCTGACCAAATGTTTAAATTCATTATTTTTTCCCGACTTGGTCTACTCAAATGGGGGTATTCCCGAATTGCCGACTGGTAGACACCCTGCAAATGATTTACAGAGATTCGACGGCCACGATACAACCGGCCGACTCTCGACTACGAAACGGCCGAGATAAAAAGAAGGCGATAATAAAGCTTTTGTTGCCACGAACTGGCCGTGGCATGATCGTGGCGAAACAATCAAGAGAATTTCAAACCGCGGAAATGCGGCCATCTGATGTTTTGGCCACAAATTAAATAAATTATTCACTCTTGTAAATGAATTGTTAATATTGGATATTATAAAATTTTGACATTGAAAAACACCACAGTATTTGTATGATATTATTTTGACAGGCTTTTCGCAAGCTGACATCAGCAGACACAATAGTTATTTGTGCAACTAGTGAGCAAAGTGAGCAATTGCCACACTCGAGAGAAATCCTTACTCACGAGCCGTGGGCGAGTGAGGAATGGTTTCTCGAGTGAGGCGATTGCACTTTGCACTCGAGTTGCACATTATATTTTTCATACAGTTACCATAAAACAAATAAATTGGTAAAGAAACGTAACTTATTTTTACACAGAAGTTAACTTTTAATATGACATTTAATGTGAAAGTAGTATTAATAAATCAGAAACAAAATTATAAAACAAAAAATAATCTCCTTAAAAATGAACACAAACACCCTAAAAGAATTGTTAACCAAAGAATTACTTATAGAAAGACAAATAACACAAGCAGACAGCAAAACCACCTTCAATGTTTACAAATGGCAAATCAATGAAATGGTGGTTTCTGCCGTGACCTGAAGTGTTGTGACAAATACAACAGTACAACAGCTGACCAGCTGATTTACAGCCAGTGCTGCCAACGTATTTCGCGCGCATACGACCTTGTCTGCATGTTATGCGCTCACTATTTCGTGCCTTCACGTTGCAAATCTGGAGTGAGACAAAGTAATTATAGTGAGACAATGTTAACATTGTCTCACTGATGAGCGAATTGGCCACTTTGCTTTCTCAAATCAGTTAGAGAACATGTACATTGTTAGATAACTGTAGGAAAACACAAATATTGGTGTTTTTAATGTTAAAAAATCAGGTTTAGCTAATAAATTATAATCCCAAATTATTGGGTGGAGCAAGTACCTCCCTCCCCCTTAATTACGCCTATGATTAGGTCCGGCAAATTGTCACGTTTGGGAGGAGGGTCGGCGAAATGCTTTGGGCCCATGGGTGGCAAAATCTTAAATCCGGCCCGGCCCCCCCCGAAAATAATTTCTATATACGCCACTGCATCAAATACCTAAAAAAGAACCTTTAATGTGTACCACATTCCCTGATCTTCCCTGGTCTGTGTTAGGTTGTGACTTTCTTAAAATTAAAGCCCAAACATACATTGTTATTCAGGACTATTACTCAAGATAATTGGATGTAGTTCCTCTCAAGTCAACTGCCACAAATGTTGTCATTCACACGTTGAAGAATACATTTTCACAGTTTGGTGCACCTCACAAGCTTAGATGTGACAACGGTCCTCCTTCAAGAATTCAAGAATTCCTGAGTCAAGAATTCAGTGGTTTTGCCAGTGACTGGGGGTTCATAATCATAACCAGCAGCCCTATTTATCCACAATCAAACGGTCTGGCAGAGCAACAAACTGCGAAGAAAATAATTTTAAAATGCAAGGATTTGTTTGAAGGGCCAATGAGTTATCGGTCTGCACCCCTAGAGAACGGCTATTCTCCGTCTGAGCTTCTCATGGGTAAAAAACTAAGGGGTATTGTACCGATTGCGTCAGCCAATTTAGTACCTAAAACACCAGATTTCGACCTCTTGAAGTCAAGGGAAGAAAAACAAAGAGGTAGAAGGAAGCTGCAGTACGATAAAAGACATGGAACTAAAGAGAAGGAAGAATTGAAGGAAGAGCAAATGGTGTTTGTGAAAGATAAGAAGACAACTGGAAGAATAGTACAAGAAGACAACTGGAAGAATAGTACAACCTCATAATAGTCCAAGGTTGTACCTAGTTGAGACTGAAGGTGGAGGTAGATTATGAAGAAACATATTTCACCTGTATCCGCTCTGGTCTAAACTACCAGATGAAACTTCTCCTAGACCACAAGATGAAAGTCCTAGTAAAAAGGGGGAGCGCCCCGTCAGATACACCAAACCTCCACAGAAACTTGGTTTGTGAGAGGAGGATGGTGATGTGATCTGTGTTATACCATATGCCTGTAAAATCATATTTGTTTATAAGTCAGGTGTTCTGATTTGTTTTTAATCAGAGGATTGTGTTTAGGTTAAAATATAAAAATGAAGTTTTCCTTTGTACTTTGTACTTTGTATTTTTTACTTTTAGTTTCTTAATAATAGTACAGGAAGCTGATGCTGATTTAAAGCCAAGTGATTTGTAATATTAATTCAATCGATAAGCCCAGACTATAATATTATAATACCCCCAATATTATAATATTATATTATAATATTCAACATCAACTTTAAATGTTAACCTAACAAAAAGGTTCACCTTAAAATTTGGCCTACAAAGTACATTTAATCTTCAATCTCCAACACAAAGCAATAATTACTCACGGGCAACCAAAAAACATGTGGTACATAGAGTAAAATCAATATCATTACATAAAAAAAGAGACGAGTGTTGGTATATTTCGGACTAAAGCCAAAACTAAATGTCACAGACACTTGATCTCGATGTCAAATTAAAGCTTGAAATCTCATGATGTGCGCTATGGTGGTTTGGTTTTGATATCTCAAAGGACTTGGGCACAGGATCGTCCGAAAGGGAACCATGTCAAGGGTTTTGGCAGTTTTTATAATAGTCACAATGGTTACCATTTGAAACATCTACAAAGGCTACTAAGAGAATTCAGCACTAAGAAACAACAACAGGAAAATAATCTCCCGGGCAAAGCCGGGGTTATCAGCTAGTCATCAATAAAATTATTTATTAAGCTGGTGGTCCCACTTGGAGTGGATGAGCCAGCGGCTCCAACATGGAGCCAGAGTCTCCGATGTGGAGCGTGGAAGCGTCAATGAGAGAACATTTTCTGATTTCATCCTTCACTATTTGCCTGCTGGGTAAAAAATGTAGCTTTAATAGGAGGTTTACATAATAAGTACCTTTTAAATGTTCAATTTAAACTTTTGAACCAGCTGGAGGCTCCATACGAGCTTGATGATGATCTCTTGATGACATTACAATTTGTTTACATTTTTGTGCTAAATGTCACAACTTTCTTGGAGGTAATAAATTAAGTGCTGCAATCTACGTACGTGCAACCGTATCATTGAGCTTGTGGCGATGAAAACTGTCAAATTCACAAGGTTAATTCATTTAACATTGAGTGATGTGGCACTTTCAAGGGGATTTGAAAAGTAGATGAATTATTGAGGTTATTGTGTTATTGAGTGTCGTGTAACTGAGGCTCTAATTTACTCATTAATGGCAGAGTACTACAGAAAAAAACACATAAGAGATGGTGTAGCAATTTACATCAAAGATATAATGATAGAGAATGTAAACAAAAGATCGTCCACCACATTTTTATATAGTAACATTTGTAAACTTTGATCTCACCGTAAACCTCTTATAATTTCCAATTTTGAAAAATCCATTCTTAGCGGATCTCTATGCCCTAAAAGGAACGCCCATGCCGAATTTCAAGGTTCTAAGTCGGGTGGTTTGGGCTGTGTGATGATAGGTCAGTGGTATCTGACAAAAATATATAGTAGATGCAAAGTTTAATAAAAAAAGTTGAAACAAAAGACTAGGATATAAACCATATAAATTAAAACTATAAAAAAATAAAATTGTGCCTAAATTGTCTACACAAAATTCCTAAAAAATATGTTAGAAAACAATTTTCTCTTCCCTTCCAACAAATGCACAAAAAACCAGAGGGTGCTGGCCGGGCTTCCCCTAGCACCCCTGGAAATCCGCCTGCGTTCCTTAGGCAGGACGTTATTGGTATTGTACTATTTTACCATTCCTTGTATACAGGTAACCATGGACATAAAGCAATGATTCAAAATAGAAAATTATTGGTTTTTTCAAGCTAAATTCAAATTAGATGAATTTATTATTTCTACGTGAAAAATGGCGACCGATTTCGCTTGCTTACACCAATCATTATCAGACCCAATGAGAGACTAACTAATAAGTGTAAATTTTTTTTGTGTAAAATCAAAAAACCTATTTTTGGGGGTAGCTTATCTTTGAAAATAAATAAAGATTTTCAAAAACAAAATTTGGCATTTGCAATCAGTGTAATAATCTAGTCTATAATGATGTATCACAAATACAATACTAAGTTTATTTTTGAAAAAATACTACATCCAATATAGAGGATCCAAGATGGCAACGATAGCTTTTGACTTAGTTAAAGTAAAATTCTTGCTAGACGTTAATTATAGACTAGACATGGTATGGTAGCATTAGATCCACTTTTATTTCACTCATGACATTAATTTCCTAAATCTTTGATGCTTTTGAAACCACAATTCAGATAAAAATAAATAGTGTGTATAGAAGTTATATCAAACCGATAATTAATTGAAAGTTATTTGATATTCAATTACATTAAATTCAACATCTGATCATATTTCATTTTTGGGGATTTTGCCCCTACGAGCCACTAATTTTGTAACCAAATTTCGAATGAAAATAAAGTTTTCAAAACAGCTAAAGTTCATCAACTAACTACTCAACCAGACAAGTCCGTCTCTTGTTCTCAAAACGTGATAGTTAGTGCTGACATTTAGTGTTTGTTTAAATTATGCTGAGGCCACGTGTTACTGGTCTAATAAATAAAGTGGATGAAGGTTTCTTTTAGTAAACAAAGACTCACCTTGAATTCTACACCTCATCCATTCAGTCATACTGAGAGTATTTGCTGTCTTAGACGAGAAGTGGTTCTACTTACATCATTGAGTAATTAGACAAGTTGTGTAATTATTATGTGGCTACTGATAGTGTGTGTCTTTCATGTACATGTGTGTTACACTTTTGGAAGTAGTGACATAAAGTCCAAAACTGATTGCCAGATCCCTAAAAATGCTTCCATCATCAGTGACTCTTCCACCAGAACTGTTCCTGAAGGAGTTTGTTTCGTTTCACCTACGTCTTCTGAAGTCTCCTCGTCACTTCCTCAGGACCAGAATCAAAGGTACTCCAGAGCAGTTCTAACTGCTAACACAAGAGTTCCTCAAAACCCAAATAGGGTAAAATTAGAAAATTCAGATGAACCAAAACCAGAGGAATATAACCAAAGTCCAGCTTATTCAAGATCTGTTCAAACTTCTACTCAGAACACTTATTCACCTCAAGGAGACTTTGGGTACCTCAGGTCTGCAGGACAAGAGTTGAGAGAAGGCAATGGAAGCCCCACAGAACAGGTTCATTCACGATCATTTTACCCATCATCCAACAGAGTAGAACTCAATCCTCCAATTTCATACCAAGGTCAACCACCCTCTATGTATTTCAACCATGGCAATACCCCACTGCAATCCTTTGGGGTAAGAAGTTGCCCTTATTGTAACCACCTCCTGCCACCAGAACCTGTGTATCCTCGACAAATGTTTAACCCTGTGTCAAACCCTTTACAACAGAGTCCCCAGTATAGTATGAACCCATTCAACCAACAAAATCCAAGGTTTCAAGGGCAAGTGGGATATCAAAATATCAACCCTTCAAATCCCGTAGTAAAAATTACCCCTACTATTCCTAATGAGGAGATGTGCCCTTATGATAACGGAAGTCCTCCAGAGGCCCCTCCCATTCCGCCAAGTTTAGGGTACAACCATACGGTGCAACAAATCAGGAGTCCACCAGTAGCCAAGCAGTATCCACCGAGGGTCAACAGCCCTCCCTACATTGCAGTGAAGAACCCACAGACACTTACCCAAGGATCTAAAAACATCAAAGCAGGAATTTCCTCTCAGCAGAATTTGAAGTATATGAAAATGCAAAGAACAGAGGACACAGTGGGGAATGGGGATTTTAATGGTAACATGTGATTTACTGGCAGAAGAAACGTGGTTTCCTTTTTCTTATAGGTAATATATTTTTTATTGTAGAAAATATCTGTTTTGTATACTTATAATTAAAACAATTTAAAATAAATGTATGGCGTTGAGCTGTCCTCTTTTAGTACAGGCAACAAAAAAGGTAGAGAGAGAAATTTTTTGAACACAATTTTTGACTTTGCAGCTTTGTTTGAACTAGTTAGGAGGTAAACATATCAAAAGTACCCATCCGTAGCCCTTGAGCAGGGGGAGGGAGGGGGGGGGGGGGGTCTGAAGGTACAATTTTTTGGTTGTTCCTAAATATCTTGAAAACTATCATTTTTTAGTATGCCCTATCAGATTGAAAATTTCAAGAAATTAAATTTCCTGTAAGAAAAGTACATAATATGTCTATTTTTGTCCAACCATTTACGAGGTAAGCACTAATTTTTTAAATATTTCATGCTTGAGCGGGCGCTTCACCGGCAAAACGCGAGTGGGCGCATGCGGATTTTTACTCCGCTACACTAGATTGCACAAATTTAACCCATTTTACTTGTTTTATAACGAAATATTGTACTTAAATGTTGACAAACTTCATTAGGAATCATATTTCATCGTCAATTCAATTAATTGTTCAACTTAATAGGTGTAATATTTCAATTAAACATAGTAAGTAATTTGCTAGTATAAAATACTATGTATTAATTATTATTTACATTTTTGGACTTTTCCTTTCGCTTCTTTTTTTCGGAAGCAAAAGGAAAAGTCCAAAAAATTAATAACAATTACAAATCCATTGCTATTATGAATTTGTAAAATAGTTATCAGTATCTGTGTAACGGGAGAGGGCGCTCTGCAAACTGAGACGGCATCTCTGGATTGCATATAACGAGGTACCAAGGGGGGGGGGGTGGGGGGTATAAATAGCTTTAGGAAATTCCTGAAATGAGGGGCATAAAGTACGGAGCCGGACACGACCGCCGACACCCATTATGTCTGTTAATTTTAACATAAAAAACACGTACGGAGGAAAACTCCGCGTGCGCCCGCTCGAGGGTTAAACAAATATTCCTTTCATATGAAATACATGTAAATTTGTGTGTAACATACATGTCCAATTGGGCAACACTTTTTCACCTAAAAGGGAAATGAACAGCATTCAGGAAGTATTGAGAATATTTCCAGTAATTTGACACCTCAGTCATAAAAATTTGTCTAAAATAAAGCTGTGGGCAAGCTCACAAAACAAAATTGTAGTAACCGCATCTATGTAATAATTCCTTGAAAAATAACTTTTTTATGAGCTCATAAAGACCTAGCTTCACGTTAGACCAATTTTTATGATTGAGTTGTCAAATTAGTGGCAATTTCGTCACTGTTTGATGAATTTTGTTCATTCTATTCATTTTCCTTTAGGTGAAAAAGCGTTGCCCCATTGGGCATGTAACTTCATTCCCATTGCGGATTTATTTTCATTTCTGCACATCCGTAAAGGTTGGTTGGACGAAAAGATAGATTTACGGTTCATGTAATCAGAATTTTTCAAATACAAAAAATAACTTTTGATTTGACTTTTTAGTTTTAAAACAATTCTTGAACTACAAAAGTAAATAAGCCAAATGAAAACTAATAATCACATGTTTTTAATTCCACTTTATTGTATATTAAAGTCACAATTTGAATTCTGTTGTCAACCTTGTGAACTATTTATAATTCACATTTGTTTACAGTTTATTTAACATACTAAGGTTATCTATATTTTAATACGCAAGCGGTTTTCTTTTCACAGTCCAACCGCAACAACGGCTGGACCGATTTTAACGTTTGAGGTAACAAATTAAAGGGAATTTTATGTAGATTTGTCAACAAGTCTCAGAATTTTAAAAAAGTGCGTCACTAAAGTACAGTAAAGGGCTAAAGTTTCGGAACAGTGGCGCTATTCATCGACATTTGAGAAAGCTCAGTTTACTTTGTTTACAAACTGAACATATGGCCAAGCTCTGAAATAGTTCTACAGGTAAACCACAGATAGCAGCAATGAATTACAATAATTTTTTCGAAAAGAGCAGTTTTTATTCTTACTGCTGGTATGGCTGTTTTCAACAGTTTTCTTTTTTAAGATTTATTATTTAATTTAGGTTATGTTATGAAGTTTTTAAAGCTCTGAAACATTGCAGTTACCAGTTTTACAAAGTAGTTTACGATATCTCATAGTGTTTTTTGAAGTTATTTTAACCTGAGCAAATCTATTTTTGGATTTAGTGCATTTATAATGCCACCGATAAGAAGAAGACAAACATAGACCGGTCGGAGGAGTTGGAAAGAACACGATCGCAACCGCTGGCATCACCCTCCCGATGTTACATTTTATGCTCCTTCCAACCACAGACCAATGAACTAAAAATGTTTTATTGCGGTGGATTGAATTTCAAGAATGAAAAGACTGGTAGAGTAATGGGTCATTCACGCGTTTTTGCCACAAAGGAGGTGTTGCCTATAAAGACATGGTGTTCCCTACAATATCTGTTTTGGCGATAATTATCAAAAAGCTGCAGCGGCAATCCCTAAACAAAGGAAGTCATTGCTCACGGCGCCAGTGTTTGCTCTCGGTCAGCTGCATGTTGTTGTAAGCAGAGCGTGATCTTTTGCTTGTGTTAAAATATACATTTCAGAAAAAAGAGGACATGGAGAAATAAAGGTGTTCCCTAAAAAATCGTTTATGTTTACCAGAAACTTCTGCGGTAGACTAAATTAAATTTAATAGTTTCAGTAGTTAAGCTATAATTTTGTTAATGAAGTTAGCCCTTTGATTAAACTTTAAAAGTATATAAGTAGGCTGATTATTCTTCATTATATTACCACATGAGTTTTGCTCGATTTCGAGCTACGTGTTATCTAGTCTATATATTAATACGCAAGCGGTTTTCTTTTCACAGTCCAACCGCAATAACGGCAGGGCGGATTTTAACGTTTGAGATGTCAATTTAAAGGGAATTTTATGTAGATTTGTCAACAAGTCTCTGAATTTTAAAAAGGGCGACACTAAAGTACAGTAAAGGGCTGAAGTTTCGGAACAGTAGCGCTACTCATGGACATTTGAGCAAGCTCTGTTTACTTTGTTTACAAATTGAACAGATGACTAAGCTGTGAAATAAACCACAAATTGCAGCAACTATAATTAATTTTTTGAAAAGAGCAGTTTTTATATTTGCAGCTGGTTTGGCTTTGTTTTCAACATTTTTAGCGAATTTCCCCAATAGGGAAGAAGCTGTTACCGTAGTACTCATGGTAAGACTTAAGCCCGAGACCATGATAACTTTTCGTTTTGGGGCCCCCAGAAGCAAAAAACACTATTCGTTCACTTTCATAAATATATATATATCCTATATATATATCTATATACATATCTATATATATATCTATATATCTATGTGTCTTTAAGCACGATAACTCTCGTAAAAATGGTCCAATCTTAATAAAATTTGGCATGGACATGTAAAGTAGTAATTATTCGGACGAGTTCGTTAACCAGCCCGATCGGACTACCGGAAGGGGGGGTAAAGGGGGGTAAACCCCCCCAAAAATGGGTTTTTCGAGTTTTTTATATATAAAAACTAAAAATAATCCAATTTTTATCAGCACCATTGAATTCAGCTCAAAAAAACAAACAATTTAGTATTTTGAATCACTGCTCTATGTCTATTAGTTACCGAGATATTGAAAGTGGTAAACACAGTACGTTGTCCCAATGTTAACCTTATGGGAAATAAGTAAAATTCTATATCTCGCTTATTTCTCAACATATCTTGATAAAACTTGATAAATGGCTTCTTCTAGTTCAGACATACAAAGTATTGAATTAAAACTACCCAGTTTTAATATACCCGTAGCAGCAAACCTGCATATTCCCCATGTTATTCTTATGGAGCTTACCGAAACATGTCAAATCTCGCTATGTCGGATTGAAATTAATATGTTGTTTTGCACTTGAAATTCGCTGAGTATGCAGGTCTGCTGCAACGGGGGTATTTCTTTTTTAAAAGATTTATTATGTAATTTAGGTTATGTTATGAAGTTTTTAAAGCTCTTAAACATTGCAGTTACCATTTTTACAATGTAGTTTACGATATCTCATTGTGTTTTTTGAAGTTATACTAACCTGAGCAAATCTTTTTTTGGATTTGGTGCATTTATAATGCCACCGGTAAGAAGAAGACGAACATTGACTGGTCGGGGGAGTCGGAAAACACACGATCGCAACCGCTGGCATCACCCTCCCGAAGTAACATATGATGCTCCTTCCAACCTCAGACCAATGAACTAAAAATGTTTTCATTGCGTTGGGTTACATTTCAAGAATGAAAAGACTGGTAGAGATAATGCATCAATTACCCGTTTTTGCCTCAAAGGAAAGGTTGCCTGTAAAGACAGCCGTTCCCTACAGTATCTGTTATTTTGGCGATAATTATCAATTAGGTGCAGCGGCAATCCCTAAACAAAGGAAGTCATTGCTCACAGCGCCAGTGTTTGCTCTCGGTCAGCTACATGTTGCTGTAAGCAGAGCTTGATCTTTTGCCGGTGTTAAGAATATACATTTCAGAAAAAAGAGGACATGGGAAAATGAAGGTGTTCCCTAAAATTTCGTTTACGTTTACCGGAAACTCCTGCGGTGGATCAAATTAACTTTAAAAGTTTCAGTAGTTACGCCATAATTTTGTTAATGAATTTAGCCCTTTGAGTAAACTTTAAAAGTATATAAGTAGGCTGATTATTCTTCATTCTTTTACTATATGACTTTTGCTCGATTTCGAGCTACGTGTTATCTAGTAGTTTGAAATAGTTCTCAAGTTACTCTACAGAAGGCATCCATGATCAAATAAATTCAAACGACAGTAGAAGAGAGCCCTGGGATTGAATTTTAAGTTTTATTTCACACAATCCTTGTCCTAACAAATTCGAAGAAAACAAACCCAGATAGCAAGGATTATTTTAAAAACGTTTTCTAAACATTCCATTGTTTCGGAAATATTTTGTCTATTTAAAAACATTAAAAAAATATTTTCTTGTCATGCTTAAGAATATGTTTTATTGTAAATATTTTCTCCTGATTTTCAAAATAATTACCTAAAAATGTTTTTATGAAAAGGTATTAAAAATATTTTTGCTTCATTTTACAGAAAACATATTTTATTTGGAAGAAACAAATAACTTAAAAACGTTTTAAAAACACTGTCAAAAAAACGTTTTAATATTTGAAAACTCATACGTTTTTAACATATTTTTTTATAACATTATAAAAATATTCTGATGATATTTTTTAAGTTATTTTTAAAATATTTTTTTACATTATTTATAAATTAATTTTCTTATTTTATTAAAAAATACTTTTCATTAGAAAAACAAACAATTTTAAAACGTTTTAAAAATGCTATTTACAAAACATTTTAATTACAGCAAGCACAAACATTTTGAAAATATTTTCAAAAATCATCAATAAAATATTTTTATGTTTGGTTAGTAAGGCCTTTTAAAAATGTTTTTGTTGCATTTTATAAGCTAGTTTTTGCATTTGTCGATAGTCGAAACACTAAATGTAGTAAAAAGAGTTTTAGAAATTTTCTTGAACATTTTTTGTTACATTCTTTATAAATTAGTTTTTGTATTTTATTAAAAATAATTTTTATTAGAAAAAAACAAACAACCTAAAAAGGTTTTAAAATTGATATTTAGAAAACATTTTAATCACAGCAAGCACGAACATTTTGAAAATATTTTCAAAAAGCATCAATAAAATATTTTTATGTTTGATAAGAAAACCTTTTAAAAATCTTTTGTTGCATTCTATAAGCTAGTTTTTGCATTTTTCGATAGTCGAAACTCTGAATGTAGTAAAAAGAGTTTTATAAATTTTTTTGAACATGATTTTGTTACATTCTTTACAAATTATTTTTAGTATTGGTAGAACACTATTTACTAGTGGATCCGAGCACACGGAATCGTGCGCTACTCTAGCAGAGCGATAATTCAAATGGCGACAAATTTAAAACACAATCATGCTAACACGATCCGTCTTGAGGGTTATGTTTACACAAATTAAAAAATAACAGCAATTAAATTATCCAGCTGATCAAAATGTAAACAATTATGTTCTTCATAAGGATAACATGGGAACTTTAAAAGCCAATGGGGCAGAGCCCAAGGGACTTTTTCAAAAATGTAAGGCCAGTTTGCAAGTCTACGCGACACGCTCTTTCCAATGAGCCGTCAATTATCAAAATCGGTTAAGAAATGATGGAGGAGTTCATAAGACACATTTCGTGTTGGCGTATTAATTATATAGATTACTGTTGCTTGTAATGATACTCGCAGCTCTCAAACATTTAACATCTGATTATTACCGAATTTTATTCTTCCTTGAATTAATTATATTGTCTTAACATTTAAAAATTGATATAGGGCGTTTAGTCCTTAGAAGCACGCAAATCTGACGGTACGTCCTGAGTGCACGCTGGTTCCGATTCCGACTCAGATTCAGATTTTCGGCGACAGGAATGACACTTGTATTTTAACGGAAGTGGCCATTGTGGCAGCCGGAAGCAGAGCTTGCGCGCAGGTGCCTGCTCACCGGAATGTATTATTCATTCCGGTTGCGGATTCCAGTTTCCGATTGCTCCAGCCGCCATTTTTAATGTGTAGCAACATTTAATTTTGAAATCTAACTAATTCAGCAGTTTAATGGATTTACCAGCTATAATCTCTCATATTTTAAGAAACCTACCAATCTAGGATTAAATACTCATAGAATATTCAAACATTCAAACAGAGATACAGTAGATAAATGTTGGAAAGAAATTTCATTGGAGCTCGGCGTTGAAGGTTAGTGAAACAACCTATTTGTGCAAGATCATTCATACAATACTTCTTTTATGTTCAATGACTGTAGGCCTAGTGGATAAGACGAAATAAGAATTTTCTTACAAATAAAACAGCTTATTGAACTTATTAGAAAGTATAATGGTCTGATTTAAGTCACAGGAACTAAAGGTCAAATTTGAAATGATAGGTTATTATATCAGTCAGCTAACATGAGAGTTAAAATATTCCTAATACGCGCCTCCAATTTGTTGTAAATCCATTGTTGTTTCCTTATCTGCTCGTCGCAATATCTCAATATATTTTTTGTCGATTTCCACGGACTAGAAATTCTTAAGATAAAGTACACAAATTAAATCCTGACTAAGTCGAAGTTGCGAGCATAAATTATATTTGTTGTGAAGCTTGCTTTGCTGCCGTTTACCATTATAAAACAATTAATTGCTTAGTGTTTTTTTTTTACCACTCCCCGATCTTTTCCTCTGAGGCTTCCTAAATTACTAATATGCCGTGTAAAGTTATTAATGACATTTATTAAACTAATTATTTATTACATTAGCTTTACAATCAATGGTGAAATAATGTACACAACATTGGCAACTCTAATGCCTGCTCGCCGAGTCGGCGAAGCCTTTCAAGCCTCCACTATGGCCATCTACAAAAAATCTGATTCAGCCTAAACAGGCGCCGATAATCTGAAACTGAATCGGAATCGGAACCGGTGTGCACTCAGGACGTACCGTGAGGAAACTCGGCAAGCCTACGCATTATTCCCTTTATTTGACATATAAATCTTGAAGATCAGTTCAGTTGTCACTGAAAACAATGTTTCAACTGTGTTAGGATAACTTTTAGCTGTAAAACAATAATTTAAAAACGTCTTAGAAATAATATTTACAAAATACATTAATAATAGAAAATGGAAACATTTTAAACGTATTTTGAAAATCAATTTAGAATTACTTTATTTTTGTGCTTATTGAGTAACCCTTTAGGGGTTTCTTGCTTTTTGTATTTAAGCCAGTTTTTCTTATTTAGCTATGGTTAAACCTATGAATGTTGTAAAAAGACTCTTAGAAACAATTTAACAAAAATTTTTCATCATCTGGAAAATATCTTTGTCTAAGTGAAAAAATGTGATTCGAAATATATATATATACAGAGTACCCTTTTTTTAGTTTAAAAAACATTTATTTGACTATGTATTTTATATTTTATATCAAAAATACATGTTAACAAATTATGTATCATTATAACATATTAGTAGCCCTAATCACAATAATAATTTTTTCAATATATATATATATATATATATATATTTAATTAATCATAGGACCCTTAAAACAGGTACTCAATAAAATTATGAATGTAATAATATACCTCATTTATTGAAATATCCTTAATGAACTAGTTTTCAGTTTGTCTATCGTGGGTATATTTTTTAAGTGAGTAGAGTTCATCTTTAAGGCCCAAAAAGTTGCGTAGAAAAATGTACGGTATGTTATTGTGGCGAAAGACCAAAGTGACTAAATACAGTATCAACTGTTTCCAAAGGATGCATTCTTAGAAATCATGTGAAAATTATTCTCTTTCAAGAGAAGCTATAATAAATAACTTTATAAAATCCTCGGCTCCAAAAATGTTACAGCTATGAACATCTATATCAAACCTGTTCATTTAATCAAAACAGAAAGTTTTATAAAATTACCTAGATCAAACTTTTTACTTTCATAAAATTAGGTTAATTATTGTAGTTTCTATATACTTTTTAAAGCTTTTTAATCTTAGTATGAGTAAAAATGTTTCAAAGTATGTATGCCATTATTTTGAAGATAATTCACAGTTTTAATAGAAAGTGTTTCCGAACATTCAAACATAAACAAGTTTTATTTTATTTTTTGTAAAATGTTTGCTCAAATGCTTAATAAATATTTCTATTTAGTAACGTAGATGGATTAAAAATACTAATGATCGCCTTATAGGTGAAATTAAAGCAGAAAATGTTTTGGCTTAGTTTTCACTAAATGCTACAATAAAACAAGTGACTTGTTTCATTTGTTTACATATTGTTGTTATTCTATAACCAACATGGCAACTCATAAAGCCCTTTATGATTTCAAATTCATTTTTTACATAATTCTCAAAAAGTATGGTAAATAATTTTAGTGGGATTGAGCACATTTCCGGGAAAGTACTTTTCTATAACGACGTGCTTAGATTTTTCCTTAGTTGCACACAGGCTGAGAAAAAAGGGATTACATATTAATTACGTAATGTAATGGATTACATATTAATTATGTATCATGCTTACCTATTAATTACGTAATTTATTTTTTAAGTGACAAAATGTTGTTATGTCTCTTTGTTAAAGACATAGATAAAAATATTTTTAAAATATGATCGCTTTTTTGAGAATATAATAACATATTTTCTTAAAGAAGTTATTTTAGTATATACTGAGTACCACTTATATAAGATTATTAGCCCTTTCTTTATTTTTGAGGGTCTCTCCCAAATCTATTTACAATTGAGCTATGGCCGTTTATCACCTAACTCTTAAAATCATACAGTAGAATAGCAAAATACTTTCCCAAACATTCAGCTCGAGGTATAGGGTCTAGGTAATGTCTGCAGTTTTACAACCCATCAGTCTGGGCCAAACAAAGGACAATGAGTAAAGGACTTTGCTGTTTGCCGCCCGGCCCCATAGGCTTCTTTCCGCACCTTCCGTCACGTTTTTGGTGGAGCACCTGCGGGATGTTACTTATTTCCTCGAATACGCAATGGTTCCGATCACACATCTCTTTGTCACTCTTCAGACGTTAAACAAATTGATGGATTTTTAAATATCAAGCTTTGAAAAGTTTGCTTCCATTTTAAATTGGCATAAATTAGAAATGTGATGCTGGGTATTCAAATTGATCATATTAGACACTATGTAAAACATTTAAATTGTTACCTCAAGTCTACAAAGTTTTACAAAACATTATGTAAAAAAATTAAAACAGACCCTGAAATTTTTCCTGACTCAGGTCAGTTCGCGCAGTTAATGCCCGCCCGAAATGGTCTATGGAACTTAGTCGTATTCATGGATTTGCGTTGACCTTGCTTGCATCAAGACCGCACTATAGTATTTTAGTGTAATCTTGCTTGCATTGAAAATTAATTGCATTTGCGGTTGCAGAAAAATATTTCCCGGTGTAATGTGACTTCACGTTAACATATGACCATGGGATATATTACCTAAACATTACAGACGTTAAACGCTAATTTCGAAATCAGCACACTCACTCACCCGCTAGTATACTGACCACCACAATTTTGCCATAAGACTAATTAATAGCCATTATAATTTTACGTTATATTCCCAATAACAGAATCATTATTAACAACGTTTTGAAAGAGGAGAAGGGCTAATACTGTATATTTACAGCATAACTTTAAGTTCTAATTTTTCATGGAAGAAGAATAAATAGGCCTTTGATTGCGAGCGAACGCAATCGCGGCAACAGGTTTTTTTACACTTTAAAGTGAAAAGGCAGTTGTATTAAAATGTCAATACCTTGACGCCTAGATATCATAATGAAACACAATACATTATATGTACATTCAATCATATAGCTTTGAAAGATACATTTTTTACTGTTATTTATAATGTAATGGGTTCCAGAAAGGGGGATGGTACATTTAAGTTAAAAAAGAAAAACAGAAACGGAAAATATTTTGTTTAATGTATTTATTTTCTACTGCAGAAATTGATTAATAATGAAATGCACTATTAAATCGAATATATTAGTGCGAAATTCCCCAAGCTAAAAAATTACATTTTATATGATCAGGTTTAGTGATTATAAACATTTTTTAAATTGCAGATTCGTCATAAAAGGTATCCTTAAAAAAGTTAGCTGATAGTCAGATAGTCTCAGGGTTTTATTATGCTGCAATATTCGGCGCGTAATGACAGTAACCAAGGTTTGGGAAACAATATTTTCATGGAAATTTAAAAATAAATCACTGGTTGAGAGTATTCCCATCTTAAGCCCCTTTAATACACTTACTCGTACAGTGAGACCGCCACGCCTGAACTGCTCCATTTAATTATGCACCCACCACCTACGCACCTGCAGGTGAACGCTGAAACCCGACCTTTACAAATCGCAGCGGATGTGGGAGTCTAGGAGTCTTCCCTTTAGTATTTTCTTAATAATTTTATTTTCTATACAACTTTAACGACGCCTAAGCGTTTAAAACTTGTTCAGAACTGTAGGAGTGTTGATCACACAAGATTCCAACGAATTAAATAACTATCATGTACAGGCTATACATCTTGGTAATGGTAAACATTATTATATTTTTTCTCTTCCTAGTTTATTATTCACTCACGCAATTGATACAGCATTACGCATTGATGTACAAATCTGAAATTGGACAGTTGGATCCAACGTTGAGGCTAATTATCTCGCGATTTACACTACAATGAAGAGCTATATTATTGGAAACGTTATCTAAGCTGTTTCATTGTTCAGAAGTGATTTCGACAATTCACTTAAAATATTGATTAAAACAAATTTATAAACAGTTATTATCTTTATTAATTTCAAACTTACTAAACTGTGCAAGTGAGGTTGTTCATGGCTAACAATAAACGATATTTTAGCAGTGTTCCGACAAAGGCATCGGCGATTTCACACGTGAACCCTAATTCTGGGAGTTGTAAAACCTTTGTTTGGACACCAGGAGTTTCCCTGGTTCCTAGCTCCAACGTCCAGTAGTCCTGAAAACCGAATAAGCCCCTTCCAGCCATACTACCTCCAATGTAAATTATATTAGAGCTTATTTTTTGTTAATCCCATATTCTTACAAATACGAACAATATTTGTATGTTTGGTTGCATATTTATCCTAAAAACGGCTCCAATCCTCAAAATTTTGGAAATACGTTAGATTTGCTCAAAACGTTTTCTGTGCAGTGTATTTGGTCAAACAAAATCTAATTACGTAAAAAGTATATTCAAAACTTATCAAATGTTAACACAGAGGCGTGGAAATAGCTAATTTCTGACTAAAAACAAGCTTTTTATAGGTTACTAGGCCAGTGAAAATCTAATAACGTAATAAAATGAATTTTAAAGTCGTATAAATTAACATTGGGCTCTGTGAGTTGCTATGCTAGCAGCGAAACACACAACATAAGATACATACATTAGATAGGTACATTACTTGAAATAGCAACCAGCCATCTGGGACAAATACGTGACGTCTTTTATAGAGCGGAAACCTATAAACACTTGGTTCTACAGGCCTTATGGGATTTAGGCTACCTGACAGTAAAATAGTATTAATATTCTCTTCTTATCTACAGACCTTGCACAGAGAAGGACATGGAAATCTAATTTACTTTTCCTTTTCCGTTGTACAAGATAGCAATGAATATATATAGAGTATGAAATGAAGAGTTATTCATAAACTGTAGGTGAAGAAATTGCGGTCCGGTCCTCAAAAACTTATACAGCTGGTTCTTTACCTTATGATTAAATTGGAAAAACCAACTCCTTTGAAGATTGAGGGTCGCAATTTTGTGTCGCCTCGTACAGCAGTTTTTCATTAAAATTAGCAAAAGTGATTTTTTAAGCGCATCGTCTTTTAAAAGTGAAGCAAAGCCTAACTTGGAGAAACTATTCAGCACAAAACGATACATTTGCTTCGTTTGATGGATAAAGTTTTATCACACAGTGCGAAAATGTATTCAATCTTTGAAAATTTTTAAGTATTTGGTTGGTGACTTGAATGTATACAGTTGGTGCGTTACGTATATTGATCTATGGGAACAGTTTACACTTGTATAGCAGTTGGAGTGGAGTGAAGGCATCAGAGCTCCGATCTTAAGTCGCACTAGCCTGATTTTTTTATATTTTCTAACAGCTTGCGGTCTATTTATATCTTTATTGTAATTTGTAATCAAACATACTTGATATTATGTTGTTTATTGTGCCAGATCATTGATAAAAAATGTCTGATAGATCCACTGTAATATAGCGAGCCATAGCTCAAGATAAAACGCACCAAGTGTACAATGTGTAGTTGTTGTTTACAATATTTTTTATTTATGTTATTCACAAATAAAGTTGAACAACGCATTAATGTACAAATGAATAAAAAAAATTGGGTTCGCGATATAAATTAATCACAACGGGGTTTTTTCAGGACTATATTTTTATTTTAAAACAAGAACTAGGAGTGTGGGAGTATTCGACCCTTTGAGGTTTATTCCGTAGAATTTTCAAAATATTCGGCCTACCTCAACAATGGAAAAACTCGACGTTCAAAAGGAAGTAGTTCTTTATAAAAACTTTCTGTGCTAATGACCAAGTTCTCTTCCTACACATTCTTATGGGAAATGTTTGCACGCTTGCTTGCTAGTTTGCTTATTAGATTATTTGTATATAATTACTCAAAAACAGCTCCGATTATTTCCTACAAAGTATGGAAATAACTAAATCATTCCTAAAAACGTATTCTATTCAAGTCGTATCACAAGTAAAAATCTAAATACGTAAAAAAGTGGATTACAAGTTTATGCGATTTTATCAGGGTTAGATTGGCAACTAAATAAGAAGGAAAATATTGTTAGAGCCGTCCAGTTGAAACATCACATCAGATATAAGAAGTTGACATATCTACAACACGAAGAATTACACGAAAATTAGACGTAGAGACAAATGTTTGAAAATAATTAACTAACGAGCAAGCCTCGTTCACCAGGTGGTTTGAATTATTATTATTATTTTTTTTGATTAGGATTTTTGCAAATGTCCGCAAAAATCCTAATCAAAATATAAAATCACCATCACCAACAATGAATTTCAAACAAAGTATTATTTGTTGTTATATTACTGGAATGAGTAACAACATATTTATGATTTGTGTCTATATTTTATAAATATACGAAATGTATTGAACCCGAGACCAATAGTCGTCACCCCCAAATTGAAAAACTTAATTACGATTAGGATGTACCCTTTTTATCTCTTTTCAACATGCAGCCTTTAACGTTCAATCTTTTGTTATATTCTTAATCATTCTTTCACTCCCAATCATTCTTTTTTGAGACAGGTTTTCTACTAGGGGTTTCTCTTCCTATGGCATTATAGGTATCTGTGTCACTGCATATTTTGGAACTGCTGCTCCATTAAAGCCCAAAAGCCCATATGTTGAATGCGAGTACTTTTCGCCACATAAAGATAAATGCGGTGATATTTAGCGCTTCCAATTTTCAAAACTGATTTTACTTTGATCTATCGTTTATTTAAATATAAAGAGTACCTGGTAGTTTGTTAATTGCGATTCCAAAATCGTTTGTGTTTACTCACTGATAGAATGTACTGTTAAGCACTATATCTTCAGAATGCGTTGACATAAACGATTATGGAATCTCAATTAACACTCTGCAACTAAGCGCTCTATCTTTACAGTGGTATATTAAATTCAATTTTATTTTGAAAACTGGCGGCAGCTTGGAGCGGGTTTTAGTCGTGTTTTGCATAGCTCTCTCTTTTTGTGATCGTATTTCCATCAGAGTATAAAAAATTCAACGTTACTCTGAACGTTTTAAATTAATGTGATAATTTATTTTGATATTCTAAAATTTATTTTAAAGCGGGATGTTTAAGGTAATAATCAATATTTTTGTTATTTATCAGGGGTATTTGTTATAGTCATTTTGAAGTCTCGGACTCAATTAATTATTCCAGGTTGATAATTTGCATTCTGAAAGGGCTAAAGTAGAATTTGAGGTTCCCCAAAGCTCCGTTTTGGGGACCATAACTTACATTTTATATGTAAATAGTATAATATTAAATATTCATTCAATCATGCTGTAGGCACATGACATAGCAAAATAATCCATTAGCAAAACTAGAAATTGGCAGTTTTTCAACAAACAAAATCTTTCCAATATTTAAATACGGGAGCAATAATTTCAATTCTAATCCGGACTGTACATTTATTAAAAGAAGAGATTATATCGAAATATATCTTTTAATATTAACACACGACTTCTAACTTCTATTTTCCCCTTAGTACATCCCGTTGTAATTTACAATAAATTTTGAAAATTTTAGAAATATGAACATAAAATTATGAAATTTAGCAGTTGTCCGTGGCTTCTCTCGCGTTAATTAAAAATTACAGCCTATCTCACTCCTATCTGCTCTTTGAACAGTTTGAACTATCAAATTGTAGTATCCACAAATGCTTACATTTCGGTGTATATTCCTCTAAAATGTAATCATTGAAACTAAGGACGTTCACGGGACATAGCCGAGGGAATTTCAAGGAAGTGAATAGGACTATATGTTGCATATGTGTTCTAGATCTGACTTTGAGTGGACCCAGTCAGATCAGTAGTTTTTGTGTGATCGAGTCACGAATATTCATCCATAAAACTAAACTTTTTCATTCCTAATGTTAATTAGATTAGATGGACATGGGTTTTATGAGTTGCCATGTTTTCTATTCCGAATAACAACAAAGTATAAACAAATACAGTGACATGTTTATTAAAGCAATGACTAAATCTTAACACAAATATTTTCTATTTGAATTCGACCAGTGGGCGATCACTAGTATCTATATAGTATATTTCATTACTAGTCACGAAAGTAGCCCATTTCGGGGCAAGATAGTGTTTTACATGCTCGGCTTATGCATCGCAAGTAAATCACTATCGAGCCTCGAAATGGGAATTTTGTGATGAGTTGTAAACAGTACTTTTCATCACGATGCAAATAACTAACCTAACTTATAAAAAATCATCCAACATTTCATAATTTAGTCATTTTTCTACAATCAAACACAATACGTCTGAACTGTCTATTTTAGTTTAGAGTCAGCTGGTTGAACTGTCAAAATTGAAACTTCGTTTGTTTGAGTACGGCAACATTTTGTTTGGGTACGGAAATAGTTTGTTTGGGTATGGAAATGCAATGTTTGGGTACCGAAAAATCCGCTGATCATTATTTGTTTTAATGTACAGTAAGGGAATCGAGGGTTTTCGTAGATCTCAGCTGCATGGTAACAGGCAATTTTCATGTAAAGAGTGATGAAAAATTTGTTTAATTTATCCATTGATCTATTTAATTTATTACGCAAGTAAGATTTATTAAACAATTTTCGCGAATAATACGTAGATTCCCACGTCGAATGACTGTTCCGTGTCCTTGGTTTGAAAATGATTTACGAGGGGTGTTTACCGACTGAGGAGGGTTGGAGGGACGGACGGAGGGGGAAGGAGACCAGACGTCTTTGTCCATACATTCTGTCACTTCTCAACTCCGCGCCAAGAAGTTCTTCATTGTGCGTTTGGTGCGACTTAAGATGGTTTATCAGAAGCGTTATTTGTTTATTGTTTTTAGACTTACTAATGTGTATAAAGTCTTCAAGTTGTACAGGTAAGTTCAACTATTGTTTGATTTCAGTAATACTAATTTAAAAAATTTAGACCATATTTAAAAAAGTCACTACTCAACACAAATTAACAACTGATTATTTATTTCAGAGAAGCCTAGTTAAAAAACTTTGTTGGAATTATTGTTATTAAATTTGTTTTTACCCCGGTAACTACCGGTACTACTGTTGTTAAAAAAGACAATTTAGTGATGTTTAAAAATCTCAACCAAAAAGAAAAATCCTCGGTCATTGTTTATTTGCCTGCTCCATTACGTTTTACCTATATTAAATTTGTAAATACCTAAGATGTTTTAAAAAACGCTCCTCTTAATTTGATACTAAAAAATCAAATTGCTGACTATTTTAATATCAAGAACAAAAGAGAGGCAATTTTAGGAAAAATATTTTATGTTAACAGGTTTCAAAATCCTGTAGTTATTTCCCACCATAGGAAAGTATATTTTACCGTAGGCAGTATGGTAAAAATTAGGAAAGTATATTTCACTGTAGGCAGCATGATAACAATTAGGAAAGTATATTTTACCGAAGGCAGCAAGGTAAAAATTAAGCCCGGGACAACCATAACTTTTCATTCTTTGGTCCTCAAACCCCAAAACACCATTCGTTCTTTTTCATACAAATTATGTAGTATAGATGAAGTGGTTCATTCAGATAACGAGTGGTTGAACTAAAAATATAGTTTATTAATATTCATTCATCCATACAAATATATATTTGGATTTAACATATTATAGCATCTTAGTTGGGAGACGATGATTGGTTGGATAAAATAAAAACAACCTGAGGCCTGATTGTCATAATTACTTTGGATTTGGTCATACTTCATATAACCTTAAAACCCGTGACCTTCGTTGCTGAAACACCCAGTATAATAAGTGCGATGAAAATCTTTTAGCCTAAATGAATTCTTTAGATGCAAATTTGCGGGAACTGCTTCTTTTTTGCAAATTTTCCAAATGAAATACTTTCCCGAAAATTTTCATCTGAATAATTCATTAAACAAATTTTCATCGCACTTATTTAGAGGGCGTTTCAGCAACGAAGGTCACGGGTTTTACTCTCGTATTTTTTGTGATAACAGTCACTATTTTTTAATGGAGTCTGCTAAAAAAAACTCATACTTTTCATGGTCATTGTCATGAAATCTCTTTAAAACAAAAGAGATCTTGGTTCTTTCTTTAACAACCAAGATTGGTTGTTCTTATTGTAAAATTAGAAGTAAAGTAAAATATTTGACAATTAATTTTCATTGTGATCTACATACATCTATTCTGTTTATATTAAAACGTGTGGTGCTGTTGCTTGGTTAAAGACCACTAGTGGCTTGTAGGGGCATAAGCCCCTAACAAGGGAAAATTTAAAATAAAACAATTCTTATTTCATATAGTAAGATATACCTTTATAAACTGGCTTTTAGATCTACCATATGATAATATCTAGAACATTCTTTGTTTGAAATTCATTGTTGGTGATGGTGATTTTATATTTTGATTAGGATTTTTGCGGACATTTGCCATCACTGATTAGTAAAAAACAGTGATTTGAACAGTAAAACTGTGATTGAAAACTGATTTTACAGTTCTCTGTTTTAGCTGTGTTTTTCTCCAGGTTTTCCTGGCTATGTGTTACTAATCTTGTTATGTTCTAGGTTTTCTTCCACCTGAAGACGGGATCAGATTCCAGATCCCGAAACGTCGTGAAACTTGTTTTTTACTAATCAGTGATGGCAAATGTCCGCAAAAATCCTAATCAAAATCTAGAACATGGTTTAAAATAAAATAACAATATCACATGTTTTATGTGAACAAAGCAGCTCCCAATGCTTTTTAAATGACAGATATTTTACGTTATTTCTCATTTTCTAGTAAGCTTCAAGCAAATTCAGTATTTTCCCCGCCATCACGGAATAGAGACCTTTAATTTGAGCCCTCTCCCACCTTTCTACGACTTGCCAAGTGCCCACAATTTTGACGCAAAGAATCGCCTTACGAAATTAAATATATGATGCTGAATACTGTATTATTAGATAGGTGGATCTAAAAACCAGTTTTCCTTAAAGTTATTAAGTAATATAATAAAAATATGGATTGTTTTAGTTAAAATTTTCTCTCGGGGGCTTTTCCTCTTCTAGCCACTAACTTAGTACATTAAAAAAGAATATACAAATATGGTTTGTTAAATTTGTGGAAGAATCCATAAATTTTCGATCAAGCATTTCATGACAAAACTACTTTGTCAGAACTATATTTTACAAGGAAAACCAAATTTATGTCTTTTATTGCAAAACAACAACTCATTCAGTAATTTAAAATAAAATAACTGAAATTCTAATGCAAAAATAAAGGGCTAAATTTTGCCGTATCATTAGGCTAGCTGTTATATACTTAAATTCTATAATTCTTATGCCAGTAATAAAAAAGTTGACTTGTTATAGTTGGGTAGCTGTAGTAATAAAACTATCTCTTGATTCTTATAATGTTCCAGAAAAGTTATAACACTGCAGAAGGCTGGCTGCCTGTCCTGAATGAACAGTTTACAGCATCCATCAGTGGCAACCTGGCCTCTCAGTACAGCTTCAAAGGGCAGAAGAGGAAACAATCGTTGAAGAATGTTCAATTGTCGAAATGTATGTATATTAAACTGTCTAGATGTCTCAATGATTATTTGTTTGGCTTTTAATAGGTAAAGTCAAATTGATTGTTCCATTGGCATGAGGTAAGGTTATAAGGAGCGGGAATTATTTTTGTATTTTTATTAATTCAAAACTGATTTTTTGCCTTATGGAGAAAAACTATGGGCTTATGGCCTTCAGTGCCTGAAAATAGCGCACTAATACTGAAACGGCAGTAATATACTTTATGGGGCTCTTTGACAAAGGCAAATTGATTATTTAATGTTGTCAAAGAGCAGCTCAGGGGCTAAAAAACATGGCTTTCAATATATACATGATAGTATTGTAAGACCAAGATTGGTTGGATAATATAAAGACAACAACAATAGCTGATTTGGTTACAAATGGCATGAAAGACTGGATTTTTGCCTTTTTTATTAGTTTTGATGAGGTAAATCCCTTTAAAAACAAATACCCCCGTTGTAGAAGGCTTGCATACTCAGTAAATTTCAAATGCAAAACAACATATTTCAATCCAACATAACACGATATGACATGTTTTGGTAAGCTCCATAAGAATAACATGGGGAATGAGTATGCAGTTTTGCTGCTACAGGTATATTAAAAATGGGTGGTTTTAATTCAATATTTAGTAGATCTAGTTCAGAAGAAACTATTTACCAAGTTTTATCAAGATATGTTGAGAAATAACCAAAATATAGAATTTTACTTATTTCCCATAAGGTTAATATTGGGACAATGTACTGTGTTACCACTTTCAATATCTCGGTAACCAATGGACATTGAGTAGTGATTCAAGATACTAAATCGTTTGTTTTTTTGAGCTGAATGCAATGGTGCCAACAAAAATTCGATAAATTTTATTTTCCTAGGAAAAAAGCCCAAAAAACCTATTTTTTGGGGGGTTTATCCCCCTTTACCCCCCCTTCCGGTCGTCCGATCGGGCTGGTTTACGAACTCGTCCGAGGGATTACCACTTTACATGTCTGTACCAAATTTCATTAAGATCGGACCATTTTTACGACCGCTATCGTGCTGACAGACACACACACACACACACACACACACACACACACACACACACACACACACACACACACACACACACACACACATATATATATATATATGTATGTAGATATATATCTATATATATATGTAGATATATATCAATATATATATATATATGTAGATATATATAAAGATATATACATATATAAAAATTCAAACAAATAGTGTTTTCTGCTTCTGGGGGCCCCAAAACGAAAAGTTATCATGGTCTCGGGCTTAGGTCTTACCATGAGACCTACGGTGATAGCTTGTTCCCTATAGGGGAAATTCGCTCAAATTAAAGAAATAGGAAAAAATCACCCGGAAATATCACAAATTGATACCTACATGCAGAATATCATCAAAATTGAATAGTTAAATGATATAACTGTTAAAAAATATTCATTTTTGATAAAACCTTAAAATGTTGCCGAAAGATTATTCTAAATAATTGAGTAAAAGGCTGAAAATATTGTTTAGCAGGATAATATTATCTTACAAGAGGCCAATTATTTTGCTATCACAATTTCTTTTGTCCTGGAATTTTTTTTAGATGAAGTTTTTAGACACAAGGAATCAATTGGAGCAGGCCTGTTGCAAGCATGAACTTTATTAATACTTAATCTTCTTCCTTAGATCGTGTAGGCCTACATTGTTAGAAAAATGAGCAAATTTTCAGAGGTGTATTTTCCCTGAAAATGTGCAATGTATATATATATATATATATATTTTTTTTTCCTCATTTTTTGTTCTTAGTCTTATAACTTTAATTCTAACTTAAAGTATTATTTTCGCTCAAGATCAATACTAGATACAAGAATACTAGATACTAGATAGAACGTTCTATTGATACTTCTTTAGACCAAGGTGCTTCTATTAGTTTGTGATCAATAAGTTAAAAACCATAATCATCTACAATACATTATTAAACTTAAACTTCTTCGATTGTTTTTTTAGATGCGGTGAAGGCTATACACCGAAATGAACCCTTGACAGAATAACACCATTTGGGGCATGGCTGGCACGAGCAACGTCAAGAATTCACAAGAGGTATTCATGCAGTTTATACTACATTTTATGTTATATTTTCGATATAGTTACATATTTTGCAGTGGTGGCCATGTCACCCGTGTTACAACATGAACAAGCCAGATTTGCGGATACCACCCTAGTGAATCCTCCCACTACAAAAAAAATCAAACCCATCTACCATAAGATGAATCAAAATAAATTTCTTCAAATTAGTTATATTTTATGGTAACAAGAGAGCTATGCTCTATGTATTTTGGTTTTGGGTTTCATTTCAGGCTTCTTAAGATTCCCAAAAAAATATTACTATTTGTTGTTAATATACATAACACGATTAAGTCTTCTCTTAAACACGTAGGTATGATATTAAACATAAAATGTCATTTAAGTGTCCCATGGCATGGATATTTCATTTAAGGGGTTTTTAATTACTTAACCTGTTAAAGAGACCAAAAAATATAATAGATTTTTGGTATGTGTGTCATTGGTTGAACAATAACTAAAAACCCTGAGTTTTTATTGAATTACTTAAGTATTCATTAGAAAAAGAATAATTAATTAACTTGAAAAATTACAGAAATTGTTGCAGGAAAACAAGAAATTTAACCTTCGGTTTATTATTTACAATTAATATTGTTGTATGTATTATGTAGACCTAGTAATTTTGATTTTGGAAAAATTGCCTCCTAGTCTAGGCTTATTAAAAATTAAAAATCATGCAAGAAGCAAATCATGTAACAGTTGGGGAAACAATGTCATTAGGGCATTTTGACCCCCCCCTCCCCCCCGAAAACGAATCTGCCTTGCGAATATGCAAGACGTAATTTTGACTGGAAGTATGGTATTTGACTGGGCGTTTCAAATTTAAAAATATTTTTTGTAGATATGTGTATCTTAGATTTCCCGCTCTAACCATAGAATGGCGTTCGTTGTTGTCTTAAAAAATGCAGTGATTTAATGGCCACTGATCGTGTAAATGTGATGATTCAAACATGTATTATAAAGCTTCATTCGCCAGAAAGTATAATTTTCACAATATTATTGTTTCAGAAATAGGCCTACTTATTTCTCAAGTCCTAAATAAGTCCCAAAGTTCATTCTAGTCTTAAATCATCTTAGTATTGTTGGATTGTTGGCTTTAATTTTGAGAAATTGATCATGTAAAATTTATTTCAATTTATTTATATCCAGCATGTAAATCAGTCTAAATGGAAAAGAATTATGAAACTTCAAAATCACTTAATGAATTTAATTCGGAAATTTTAATAGATTAAACTCTTTCTCATCTCAAGTTTTAAACAAGATTAAATGTGGCGTAAGTTTTAAAATACACAAAAATCCATAGACTTTCTTTCGATCGACTGATAATTTAAATCAAATCAGGGTCAGGCAAGTTATAAGACTTTGATAATTAGATTTTAATTTAAGAAACACATAAATTTAATGATCTTTGGAGAACTATAACTCTTTTTCAAACAGCCCGATTTACATGATCAATTTGTGAAATGAAAGCGAACAAACTGAGTTGATTTCAGACCAGAATGGACATTGAGACTTATTTAAAACCATGGATATGTTGTTTTTTTTTGTAAAAATAATTTATTTAAAATAAATTTTTTATCGAATAATCTTTATAATATCTTTATAATACAGCCCTGATCCATCAGATTCAGACGATCAGTGCAGTGGTTTAAATTAAAGTCGTTAAATCACTGAATCTTTTTAGACAACGACAAATATCATTCTGTGTTTACAACTGGAGATTTAAGATAAACACAAACAAAAATTATTTTAAAAATTTAAAACTCCCTTAAGGGTACAGATTCATAGAGATAAGAATTTTATTTTGAGCATATATTTTGAGAACGAAATAATATTTTCAAAAAAGAATTCCTGCATTGTGATAAGTGTGAAATTCAAGTTTTCAATGATGTGTCAAGACACCATTTTTTAAATGGAAAAATAATAATCTATAGTAATTCAAAATGGCGGATCCAAGATGGGGGCCAAAAATTAGTACCCCATAAAATTAAACAGTTGCCATCCATCAATTATTGGAGGAGGTCTCAATTCAATACCTCGAGATTTGTTTGTTAGAGCAACATAAATACAATGTCATCTCAATATTACTTAACCTCCCACCCCCATTAATATGACCCTGCCACCCTCCCAATCTCTAGGTAGGTACATTTTTTATTGTCAAAATACATGCCACAAAGAACGTTCATGCACAGTATTAATTTATTATTTCCCTATTTAATCCTAGTCTTACCTGAATTTAAATTTTGGTGGCCAACTTAAGACACTTATAATAGAAAGAAATTCTAAACGTTGCATAATGTGTTTGGCATCCAAAAACCTTAAGCCATTGAACAAGGGAGATACATGAAAGCAGAGTTTTGGCTGCCATCTTGGATACCATACTTACGGTCCAAAATTTGGCTTGGCAACAGGCAATTTCTTATTTGGGGGGGAGGGGTCAAATACCCTAAAAACGTTGTTTCTCCAACTGTTACATGATTTTCTCCTTGCATCGTTTTAGAGATTGATTTTTGTTTAAATGGTCCTGGACTATCCAATAACTCGAATGAATCCGACAATAAACTGTTATACAAAACCCATCGTTTTGCTGATGCTGGTGCATAGATGAAAACCAAGAGTGAACACAGAAGCTTTCATGCCCTAGGGGAATCGTTCAAGCTAACAGAGCTTGGTGAATCCATAGATTACTGGGTAAATAACTGCTTGCTGAACGTAGTTGGTTGTCCCATTACTATATGTTTGAATCACTTAATCTGTGAATATTGATTTTACCATTCACAATAAATGGTTTAAACATTGACTTTGTATCTAAAAGGAGACTACTCATGCTTATACATGTTTTGAAGCGAGAAATTGTCACGCGTAATTAGTACACATTCGTCACTAGAGATTGCGCCAGCTGTGAAGTTTCAAGTAAAAGATTCGTATCCCTGCCAATTTTAGTAAAATTGGATCAAATTTGTCGGCCTCAAAATTTAACATTGCTTGGACTTTCTATTTTTTTCCTTTATAATTAATGGTTTTAATCACAAAACATTTGAAAAATGTGAGAGTGTATTTAAAAAGTATGAACAACGATCAACTATTATATGGTTTTTAAAAAACTTTTGGTTTACAGGTCTGCTCAAATAACACCCCTACTGGCAGAAGATGCAGAGGACTCACTTACCCAGCCTTAAATATTAGTTTATTCTGTGTGCAGGCCTATGCACCGGTTACAAAGATTTAATAAAAGCTTTTGCCCATATTATTACTATTTTTATTTAAATTAATCCTTTATGTGATTTTAATGAATTAATTTTGTGAATGAATTCATTTAAAAGTGGTTTTTCGCAGTTATATACAGTATGTGATCGGGTATAACGGAAAATTTTAAATATATTTACTCAGAAGAACAAAATGTTTTGTTTAGTTTAAATAATGTGTTTTTTACTATTAATATTTTAACACTATTTTGAGAGTGTTTTCAAAATTATTTTTCATTATTTTAAAGTTATATTGCTAAAAATACTTCTCAGGATATTTTAACAATGTTTAGAGAGTTGAGGAAGGCATGTTTTTTATATTTTTGAAAATATGTTAATAATGTTTACAGAGTTAATTATATTGCGTTTTTGAAATGTTATTGTGAGACATTCTAAAATAATTTGTTAAAAATATTTTGCATTCACAGAGTTAAGTTGGATTTGTTTTTAAAATAATTTTGAAAAAGATTCTAAAAATATTTTGTTAAAAATATTTTAATAATATTTACAGAGTCAAATAGAATGTGTTTTTAAAATGTTTTTGAGAAACATTCTAAAAATGTTAAAAAAAATATTTTTTGAAAATGTTCTAACAACATTCCTAGAGTTAAGTTGGATATGTTTGTAAAATGTTTTTGAGAAACATTCTAAAAATGTTTTGTTAAAAATATTTTTTGAACATATTTTAACAACATTTACAGAGTTAAATGGATGGGTTTTTAAAATGTTTTTGAGAAACATTCTAAAAATGTTTTGTTAAAAACATTGTATGAAAAAGTTTTAACAACATTTACAGAGTAAAGTAGAATGTGTTTTTTAAATGTTTTTTAGAAACCTTCTAAAAATGTTTTGTTGAAAATATTTTAACAACATTTATAGAGTTAAGTAGGATGTGTTTTAGAAATGTTTTTGAGAAACATCCTAAAAATGTTTTGTTAAAAATATTTGTGGAAAATATTTTAACAACATTTAGAGAGTTAAGTAGGATGCATTTTCAAAATGTTTTCATAAAAACATTCTAAAAAGGTTTCGTTAAAATATTTTTTGGAAAATATTTCAACAACATTTACAGAGTTAAGTAGGATGCATTTTCAAAATGTTTTCATAAAAACATTCTAAAAAGGTTTCGTTAAAATATTTTTTGGAAAATATTTCAACAACATTTACAGAGTTAAGTAGGATGCATTTTCAAAATGTTTTCATAAAAACATTCTAAAATTATTTCATTAAAAATATTTTATGAAAATGTTTTAACAGCATTTAGAGAGTTAAGTAGGATGCGTTTTTAAAATAACGCAAAGGTAGGTTTTAAAAATGTTTTCAAAATATCCCCTGCTATCTGGGAATAAATTATTCAATTTGGTGCACACATGAAAAAGTTATTGAATTATATAGAAATGTAGTTGTTTTTATTTATATAGTTAAGGTTAACATTGGGACAACTACTGTGCTTACCACTCATAGAATTGATTGTTATTATATAGATATACATTTAATTGAATTTGTAGCCAACTAGGTGACCTTACTCACATCCTGAAAAAACAGATTTAATTTGAAAATAACAAAACCACCCTGAACCTTTAAAGTAGACATAAATCTTCTGCAAACATAACTGAAGTTTTGCCAAAAGTTGAAAGAAATTATTGTATTACTGGGTATGAGGCCAAAAATATTATTTAGAATCTGTTTTTGGAGTCCATTATGAGTGTAGGGGTTCTGGTGACAAACCAGAACACCTAGGAATAGCCTACATTTTGAAATGGTCACCAGTGCAATACAGTCTAATGGCTTCGTTTTTAATTTGAAGCCTGGCAAATAAGTACATTTTTGTACACACATCACAAATTGGTCCAATAGCAACGATTGTATAAACCTTCAATTATTGCCGCTTTATAATCTTTTTCTCCCTGATGGGGACTAAACACAAAATTTATTGGTTGATTTCTATTCCATCGGTTATGTTCAACTTCATTTTGCGATTCGCATTGGTGTCAGTTTGACTTGTGGGTTGCTGTGACCTAAGTTGGTATATCTAACTGATGTTAGTATTTTAGAAGACCAAAATTCAATACACGATATAAAATTACTCTTTTAATATAAGGCCTCATTCTGGCGAACTTAGTATGAAAAACACTTGTAAAACCTTACTGAACAAACTAGAAACTGCATAAAAAATATTGATTGAATCAACTGTCTGATGTAGTCTGCGTCAATTGACATGGTTGCTAAGTCCATTGGTAAAACTGAGTCGTGGGCAGATTGGGCCACATCATTTGACTCGACTACACACCTCTAAGAAGTAATCTATCCCCCAATCCCACTTCAACAAATTTCCCCTATATCAGCAAGTTTCCTCCTGTAGGGAAAACTATTGGATGAATATTAGTGCAGGAAAATATTGAAAAATTTAGTGTGATTGTGGAATTTTAATTTAGCAGGCTGAAAATTGGTGGAAAGGTCGCGAATAAAGCTGGGATTATAATACTAAAATTCCCAAAACATCCCACTTAGGCAACATGTTGCCATCTTGGACAAACCATTTCCAGTCCGTGTAACTCTAAACATTTTTTAATTAACACAAAAACCATAAGAGATACGAAAAAATTGTAAATTACGTTGTTTGTAGAAGATAAAATTTCCAATAAAATGAGTATAGATATGTACAAGAAAATTTTGATAACAACTGTTGATATTATTAATTTACTAAAATGTTGTAAGTCTAATACCCCTGCCATAACAAATACATGTAAAATTTGGATGTAAAATACATTCCCTAGGGGGCGAATCCCTTTGACCTTTATGAATAATAAATTATAACCATAGAATCCTGATAAAAAATTAAGTTATTTGACACCTCAATCGTCAAAATTGGTTCACTATAAAGGCGTGGGTAGGCTCACAAAAAGGATGTTCCTTAAGGAATTTTTACAAATATTACCATAAGGAATCATTTTTTGTGAGCTTACCCACACCTTTGTAATGAACCAATATTGACGATTGAGGTTTCAAATAACTTAATTTTTTATCAGGATTCTTTGGTTATAATTTATTATTCATAAAGGTCAAATTAGGGATTCACCCCTTGGGAATATATTTTACGTCAAATTTTACATGTATACTCCTTATGGTAGGGGTATTGGAATCACAACATTTTAGAAAATTAATAATATCAACAGTTGTTATCAATATTTCTTGTACATATTTATACTCATTTTATTGGAAATTTTATTTTCTACAAAAAACATAAATTAAATTTTTTTGTATCTCTTATAGCTTTTGTGATAGTTAAAAAAATGTTTAGAGAAACACGGACCAGAAATGGTTTGTTCAAGATGGCGGCATGTTGCCCAAGTGGGACTTCTTGGGAATTTTAGTATGATGATCCTAGCTTTATTCGCGACCTTTCCACCAACTTTCAGCTTGCTAAATTAAAATTCCAGAATTCGTCACTATTTTCTTGCACTATATTAGCTTATTTTCACAATATGCTATTACCATAGGTCTCATGGAAAGACCTAAGCCCGAGTCCATTATAAGTCTTTGTTTCTGGGCCCCAAGAAGTTAAAAACACAATTCATTAGAATTAATTTATATATATATATATATATATATATATACTAGCAGTTCCCGTGGCTTCGCTCACGATAAACACTATAGTATGACCTTGATTTGACGAATCTGGAGGGACCATAGGCGTAATTCGGGGGGGGCAAGGGGGGGCAATTGCCCCCCCAAAAATTTGAAAATTAAAATTAATTTTTAGGTATAAATAACGAAAAGTGACTAGAATCATGTTTTTTTCAAGTTGTAAAATTATATTATTATTGACACAAATTTTTCATTAATATGAGTCTCTTCGATATGCCGTAAAAGTACGCTGGTGGCGTAGTTTTGTTTGAAGTCCGATTGCAAATTTGCAAGGATACGTTTAGCGAACGAATACACGCTATCCACTATGGCGTGCCGGTCGACGAGAACCGCCAATGACACGTCCACCAATGAACTAACGCTCCTCGATGGCCAACCTCTAAACTCTGTATTGCTGCTCAGAGCCAGTGTAAGTTAGTTGCCTGTCATAAGACACTGTTCACAAGGGGTGCCCAGAAGGGGGAGCATGGCACAATTTGCGCCATCAACATTTTTGGGGGGGCATGATTTTTTGGGCGGGATATAGGTTTTGTGAGGAATTTTGAACCAGCGAATAAGGGAAAAATACAAAAAAATAAACTATCATAACCATACGCAACAGTTAATAGTACTGTTTATTTATCTAACCATTTCATCAGGATTACCATCACTGAACTCGTCACATACTCAAGTTTGCTATGTAAACCATCCATTGAATCTTCAAGACAATCCATGTGTTAAATTATTTTGAAGGGCGGTTGACAATGGGTCGACTGGACTGGCAACCCTGTCTGACATCGGGCCCAGAAGACATAGTGTCAAGCAGGGTCTGTGGCCCCGGTCTGACACAGCCGTTAGCAATGTTACCAAAACCGGGTATTTACCCGGTTTTCGGGTATTTTGGAGGCCGTGCGGAGTTTTGGCAGTGATTAAGAAAAACCGGGTATAACCGGGGATTTAAGACTTGGGTTGAGGAAATTTACTCATCAACCTGGATATTAAACAATGGGTGAAATCGGGGATTTTTGACGATCGAGGTACAAGGATTTTTTGGAACTCTAGATATTTTATTTTTCAAACGAAAGTTTGTGTTATGCATTTGGTTTGGTTGTATTGGTTATTTCGTTGCAGTGTAACCAGAAACTGGGTAATAGCCCGGTTAGTGGGTTTTTTGTTGGCCGTTCGGGGACTTAATTAACATGATTAAGAAAAATCAAGTAAAATCGGGGATTTTAGACTTGAGCTGCGGGGATCTACTCGGCATCCTAAATACATAAAAATACCCCCGTTGCAGCAGACCTGCATACTCAGCGAATTTCAAGTGCAAAACAACATATTTCGATCAAACATAGCGGAATTTGACATGTTTTTGTAAGCTCCATAAGAATAACATGGGGAATGAGTATGCAGGTTTGCTGCTACAGGTATATTAAAACTAGGTGGTTTTAATTCATTTTTTAGTAGATCTGAACTAGAAGAAGCCATTTACCAAGTTTTATCAAGATATGTCGAGAAATAAGCGAGATATAGAATTTTACTTATTTCCCATAAGGTTAACATTGGGACAACGTACTGTGTTTACCACTTTCAATATCTCGGCAACCAATGGACATAGAGCCATGATTCAAAGTACTAAATTGTTTGTTTTTTTGGGCTGAATTCAATGGTGCCAATAAAAATTCGAAAAATTTTATTTTTCTATGTAAAAATCTCAAAAAACCCATTTTTGGGGGGGTTTACCCCCCTTAACCCCCCCTTCCGGTGGTCCGATCGGGCTGGTTTACGAACTCGTCCGAATAATTACTACTTTACACGTCTATGCCAAATTTCATTCCGATTGGACCATTTTTGCGCAAGTTATCGTGCTTAAAGACACATATATATATATATAGATATATAGATATATAGATATATAGATATATATATATATATTTATGAAAGTGAACGAATGGTGTTTTTGGCATCTGAGGACCTCAAAAAGAAAAGTTATGATGGTTTTAGGCTTAGGTCTTACCATGAGACCTACGGTAAAAGCTTCTTCCCTATAGGGGAAATTCGCTAAAACGGGTAAAGCCGGGGATTTTCGAATTGTGATTAGCTTTGCAAATGTTCAATGTCCATGTAAGGTGAGAAAAAGTCCGGTATTTGGTGTTTTAATGTCTTAGGTGGTTTTTCGGCTAACAACCCGGATTTTGGTCCTTGGGGGGGATTTTGCAGGGATTAGTGCCGAAAAACCGGGTAAAAGTGAGGATTATCAATGGAGTTGGCGGGTAAATAATAAATGCCAAATCCTGTGTAATGCAACACTGGACGCTAGAGATAAGAGTATAGCAACAGTCAATCGCCAGTCGTATGAAGCACAGTTGGTGTGCCTGCTTTGACTGCAGTGAGGCATTTTTACAAATAAATAGTACAATTACAGTTCGCGCATTATATCTCCGGCTATGACCGAGTCAGCTGATTGTAAGGTGCGGGGGGGAGAGGGGGTAATTTTCTGAAAACATTTTCTAAAACAGCGCTACATGTCAAATGCTGTGTTTACCAATATCATATGTTAAAAATATCATATGACACGGTTAGTAGCGCAGTGGTCATAGCCGGAGATATAATGCGCGAACTGTACTGACTGAAGTTAAGGCCATAGCCAATGATGAAAGGCCATACTCAATGTTGAAATTGCACCTAAATGAAAGGTTAGAAAGTTATTTTTTTCACTTCCTGATGTAACCGCGGAGCCCAAACCCCCCAAATTTTTTTTCCTGGCTACGGCTTTGAGTGAAGTGAATGGTGATTACAAGTTCACATTGTGTTGTGATATCGTGGTTGGATATCAACTTTAGCTAGTTAGATATAGGGAAAATAATATGCATTGGCAGTGTATATACCTCATAGATACTTTGGTATTATATGGAGGCCACTATTTTTAGAGATTTTTTTATTGATTACCAGAAATGACTTTGTAATTGAAAAGAACATGCTTTAATTAACTTACTTTCCAAATTGGACATAATTATGATAGGCGGTCTTTGTTTTCTGCTTCCCAGAAGACAGCGATGTTGGTGAGGATTGAGTTGATCGAGTCGCCGCCGCCACTAGCGACTTTACCCGATCGCCACCCTTATTCAGCGCGCTGCGGTGGTTATGTTGAGTTAGGTTATCATAAATATGTTAGTAGGACTTTCCTTGTTTCGTTATGAAACGAACGATAGCAGATGAGTCATACTTTCGCCTGCTAAATCCCTTGACAGGTGATGCGAGCGCTCCGATCAACGACCTGACCTTGGCCTATTTCAAGGATATTTGGTGGGCAAAAGTATGACTCATCTAGTATCGTTCGATTCGTAACGAAACGAGGAAAGTACTATTAACATATTTATGATAAACTGACCCAACATAACCGCCGCAGCGCGCTATATAAGGGTGGCCTCCATGTAATACCAAAGTACCAACCCGTATTCTTCAGTACGAACTGCTAGTGCAAAGGGGGGGTATATGGTGTATGCAATCAAATCAGGATGAGGCAATGACCTAGAAGATCTTGCCCCCCCAATCGAAATGCTGAAATTACGCCCATGGGAGGGACTAAATGAAAAAAAGGTTATTTTAAGGAATATGTAATGTAGAGGTCTGTTTACGTGATGTGGCGTTATATAGGTTTAAAAAAAATATGCCCTAAAAAATAGACAAAACAACCATAAAACCACTATGCAAAGAATCAAATTATAAACCATCTGAAACAACGTATCCGTTTGTGAAATATTTAGCGTAAAGAAAAGATTATCCATTACACTTGTATGGGGGTATTTTAAAACTTGACTCAGCTAACAGACCCTTAAAACTTGAAGTTTTTTATAATTTTTCTATATAAATAGATCAAATAATTAGATTATTATAGCACAGTCTGTCAGTGACTAAATAAACTACCGTATCCCTCTCTTTCAGTCTTGCCGGGATTTAGTTTCAAGACTCATCCACAAAAGGCAGCACACTCTTCAGGCTTTAAATTATAAAGGTCGAATTAGTATAAACGCCAAATCTTCGTATCAGGCATAATTACAACTCCCGCTGCCGAAATAAAGATGGTTCCATATACTGAATTTATGATTAAACAGATTAGGTTTTAAAATTAAACTAAATGTAACTTTTATATAGTACATAATTATGTCCCGTAAAATAAATCAACAAAAAAATCATAAAAACGTGATGAAAGAAAGAAAATTATAATCAGCTGTAACAGCGTATTTTGTACATTTGTGAAGCTAACTCCCAGCTGCTTGATTGAATGAACATTGAAAATGTAAAAAAAGATCGTCCATAACACTTTTATATGGGAAAATTTGAAAATTTCGACCTCGCCAAAAACCCCTTTATACTACGAATCATGTAAAATCCTTTCTTAGCGGATGCCTATGCCCTAAAACGAACGTCCACGTAAAATTTCAAGGTCCTAGGTCGTATAGTTTGGGCTGTGCGATGATAGGTGAGTCGTATTTGACCAATCTATATTATATACAACCGCATGTGTAACTCACTGACTCACCCGTCGGGATACAAAGTCTACTCGACTTCCTGATGAGCTAGAAACTTGAAATTTGGCACGAATATTCCTTTGGTGGTCAACCCCCAGGAAAAATTGTCAAAACGAAACATTTTCACCCCCCAACCCCTCCAAAGGGGGGAAAAGGGGGGAAAATTTGATGTTCGAAAAAAGTAATTTTAGTTTTTGGGCTATAGCGGCTAAACTAGAGGTCCTATTGAAAAACGGACTGCACCGCGTGCCACGGATTTTTCACGATCTACAACTTTGGTTCCGTGACTTTCTGCTCTATCTCATCTCCTTCACCCTTAGATTGCTCTAGATTTTTCAATTTTCGTAGCTCTTCTCTAGGTTTTCCAGCAGCAGTTTACTTGATATACTACTTAGGCCCCTGTAAATTTGCAGAAATATTTATTGGGTGGTAACTCTAAATATAAAACTCTCAAATCAAACAGTTTCAACCCCCTCAACCCCCAAAAGGGGGTGAAACGGGGGAAAATTTGAATTTCGATAAAAGTACTTTTAGTTTTTTTCCTTTAGCGGCTAAAATAAAGAATCTATTTAAAAACAAAGGTTATTTCCTGAGTTGAAATCAAACTTCCAACAATTTTGGTCATTATGTATTTTTCCTTATCTCACCTACTTCACTCCCAATATGACCTCTAAACTTAAAATTCTTATAAATCTTCAGGTTATTTTGGGTTTTAATGATTTTTTTATATTTATTTTTAGCTATTTTCACACTGAGATAGTAAGTATGATCCTCTAAGGTTATCGGTGGTCATTTGCAAAATTTACCCCCTTTCAACCCCTACAATAGTCCTCAAAAGTTTAACTGTCGTGAATTTTAAGTTTTCCCCGTGGTTTTTATTTTTGTCAAATTTTTTTGGCCAGGGATGCCGAATTATTGACACGGAGATAGTCAGTTTGACTTTCCCGGTTTATTATAGGTAATTTGCAATTTTCATCCCATTTCCACCCCTAAAAAAGTCGTCTCAAATTGAACTTTAATTAAAATTACGATTCGACTCGTGTTTTTTCCAATTTATTCATTACTGAAAGACTCAATTTTCGACAAAGGATTCGTCAGTGTCAACCTCCATGTTCATCTGAGGTCATTTGTAATTTTATAAATATATCAACCCCTAAATGTGACCAAACGAAGAAACAAACTAAGCATTCTTCAAATTAATACAATGTTGTTTTCAAACAAATTCTTTTGCCTCACCCCTCACCTCCTGACTCCACCAACCCTCTTTCCAAAACCAAACGCCCCCCCCTAAAGTAACCCCCACCTCCTAAATAAATAATACAATGGCATGTTTTGCTGAGGATTTGTAATGAGTTTATCCGAAATTTTGTGACTTTTAATTAAATACACACCGTCTGCTTTGGGGCAAAGACCAACAAGGGGGCCTGGGGGCGTTAAATTATTTTTATCTTGTAACTTTCAATATCCAAACTCCCTGCTGACCACGACTGGAGATACCTGGTATGGTGACTTTGTATGTTAACAAATATTCTAATTTTGTGATATGAATTTTCAATACAAAAATCCCTTACCAAAGGACCCACAGTAAGGGGCCTGGGGGCGGAGCCCCCAGCGAGCCGAAGGCGAGTATATATATATACAACCGCTGGTGTAACTCAGGTATACGAACTGTTTTCCACTTCCCGATGACCTACAGACTTCAAAGTTTGCACGCACTTCCCTTATTGCCTGAACATATGGGGAAAATTATCAGAACTCGCAATTTTTAATTTTAACCCCCTCAAAAAAATTATTAAAAAATCGCTAAAAAAGCTTTTTGAAATAAAGTTATTTGGAGCTCTAGTGGCCGAACGGATGGTCCTATCAAAAAACAGACTGCACCATGTGCCACGGATTTTTCACGATCTACAACTTTGGTCCTATGACTTTTTGCCCTATCTCGTCCCCTTCACCCTTAGATAGCTCTAGAATTTGAAATATTTGAATATTTCCCTTCGTTTTTCCAGCTCTAGTTGGCTTCATGTTAAATGTAGAGGCCTGAAATGTCCTACACATAATCTCTACAGCATATATGTTACAAATCACCAATAAAATAACTAGTTCTTAGCATGAAAATGCATATAAAGTTGAAAATCTTCGAAATTTTCCTATGTCTCCAATTTTGATTCTTTAATCCAAGTTCTCGCTAATCTTCCTTACCATCATACTGTATCTTATAGTAGAATCTATAAGTTCTGAATCTTCGAACTAAGTCGGTAATGCAGTATTAACAGTTCAGCAATATAGGCATTGTTAAATTAAATACTTTATTATTATACTTTTTGAATTATCCTGCTATATTTTTATTAAATATATAACCGAAATAATCTAGAACCACAATTCTTTTCATTCTTGCCTTAAAGTGCAGTTTATTCTTATGGAGCTTACTAAAACATGTCAAATCTCGCTATGTTGGATTGAATATGTTGTTTTCCATTTGAAATTCGCCGAGTATGCAGGTCTGCTGCAACGGGGGCGTTTCGAAATCGAATTGCTCAATGTCTTAACTACCTGATTTAAAAATGTAGGCTTGTATAAACCCTGATAAAACAGGCAAGACGTTCAGCGGTACTCGCAGCGTAATCCTAACGCCTCCCTTGAGAGGGTTAAGATTTTTCGTTTGAAAAACCCGAAACTCTCTGAAGTTAAGCATTTGCCAAATTCGCTTCGCTACCTTCGTGTACTACTTCTGTTTGTTCCTTGTCGTGGTTATCTAGATCTTCTGTCACTTGGTGGACCCAACTGTCCGCACATTCCAGGAACTCACACGGAAACTCGGTTTGGTCGAAGACGAAGATGATTACGACTACGCGTTGCAAGATGCTGCGCAATTCATGACAGGCCCGAGACCCCGCTCTTTCTTTGTTCTCCTTTGTAACATGGGGCTCCTGGAGCATCTTGTGGGACAAGTTCAGAGACCTCGTTTGCAAGGATCACATTGAAAGGAATCCCCATGATCCAGAGCTGGCCTACCATCTTGCCCTCGTCGAAATTGATCGTAGTTTACGCCGTCAGGGTTCCTGTTTATCCAATCAGGTCTCCCTGATATGGAAGAAGACTACTGAGTTGGATAGGGAACTGCTCATCTATGGTGAAAATCAACAAAGAGCGTTGGTTGAGGAGTGGGTAGTCAAACTGTCTGATGATCAGAGGCAGGTTTTTGATTACATTCTTTCACTTCTTAATAGCCGCGAGGTTTGTAGGTCATACAAAATGATCTTTCTGGATGGGCCAGTTCCCACTGATGTTGGCCTATTATATGACTGGTAACAAGAGCCAAGGTCAGACGATAGAATCAGTCGGTGTTGATCTACGCACGGATTGCTTCACGCATGGTCAGCTCTACGTTTTGCTGAGGAGAGTTAGGCATCGAAATTGCGCCGCAAACCAATCTGACAAGAAAGGTTCACTAATCCCTAACCGATATTGCGTCGTGAGGGTGGCAGGTACCTGTAGACTGCAACACCACGCAATGATTTAGGAATGTTACCCTCATTCCCCCCCGCCTGACCAGTTGACGAACCACAAAATATTTGTACTCCGCAAATGATTTGTCAGTTTTACATAAGACACCTAAGCGACAGGTAGCTCCATTCACGAGCAAGTGATCCATTATAGTTATTTAGAATTAGTTGTTTATTGTTTGCGATCTTCATTACAAAAATTATAAATCAATGATATCGATACAAAAATAGCCCTTCAGAAAAAATGTTATGACTTGCTATATTCCAGCACCATATAAAATAAATCGAACGATATAGTTGATAAATTAATTAGTTACTGGAAATATAAATCAAACAGTACGGCGGTTAATCAAGTGAAATCAAGTGTTAGTACGTTGGGTTAACGTAAAAACCTTGCACTTTTTGATACAGTTTATATCCACTTGGCAGGTGTAAAGAAGATACCAGTAGAAGTATTTTTGTCCGAAGAACCAATCTTGAATTCTTGTATAACACCTCCATATCAGCCATTAAAGTAAACCATATGTATGAATTTTCAAATTTAGTCTGACTCCGTTGCTCACTCGCCACTTCCCTCCAAGGGGCGATAACGAAGGGTTTTTAAGGAATTTCTGCTTGCCTCCCTCATGTGATTCTAGGAAGGGCTGCGGCTCAATATCGGTCTACCCCTGGGACAAGATTTAGAGTCACGGCGCAATTTCGGTCTACCCCTGGGACAAGATTTAGTGTCACGGCACAATTTCGGTGTCTATCTGGATTTTGCGGCGCAATTTCGGTGCGCCCATGTGAAGAACATAGTCTTTAACGACCTCCTTCTTTAATACTGATAAATACGTCCGCAGTAGGCTAGGGGATCTGCGAGATGATGAAAACTCCTCGTTGTAATTAGACTATTCACGCAGTACGATAGGGGGTCTGCTTAAAAAAAGTCCCCGGTGTTGTACATAGTTGTTTAAAATTATGTTAATGTTTGTTTTAATTGTTTACGGCAGAGGCAAGGGAGCCTGCTTCGTCAAACCCCCCATTAATGTGTTTTTTCGTTGGTGTAAACAGATCTGATTTTTAACCTTTTCACAGGCAGAGGCAAGGGGGCCTGCCTTAAAACAAACTCCCCATTTATTTGATATCTATTTTGTTTTTATAGTGTTGTAAATACATGGTTTCTACGTTTCATGACCTCCCCGTTTGGCGGAACTGGATACGCCTACTATAAACTATTGCTAAGTAAACTGACAAGGAAATAAAATTGAATGAATTCTTCCTTAATACAAAAGTTATTCGTAATTGAAATCCAACTTTCTTTAATCATTTCATCTAAACAATATATTTCAAAAATAATTTCAAAAACCCATCTGCATTCCTCAAAATTCATCTCAATAAAAACATAATCAAAATCTTTAATCACCGACAGCACTAAGTAAAACACATGCATAGGCTCTCTTCTCACATCCAACTTAACTAATTCTCAATAATAACATTCGAATATAAATATACCTTCATACACATAATTTTCACCAACCCTTACAATATCCGTTGAAAATTCATAGGTTCTTCATCAGTTTTCTTTTAAGTACGTACACAAAATCTCCAGCTTAAAATTATCTCAACACTGGCAATTAACGCCCTATTGGGGTCCTTCAATATTGGGTATTGTTCAACTGCAGGGAACACAAACGGGGGCCTGGGGGCGGAGCCCCCAGCGAGCGAAGCGAGTAGTAGATATATAGAGCAATAAGCTTCTCTTCGATTTAAAGTTTCAAAAGTTTTATTAATTTTCGTTTAAAAACTTCATCAGATAATATAAGTAAGGAGTATAAATATGTACAGTATAAAATATATATAAAAAACGGATACAAACATATGTCAGATTCGGATTCAGTTATTTATTTGCAATAAAAATCTATATATTAATACGCAAGCGGGTTTCTTTTCACAGTCTAACCGCAATAACGGCTGGATGGATTTTAACGTTTGAGGTATCAAATTAAAGGGAATTTTATGTAGATTTGTCAACAAGTCTCAGAATTTTAAAAAAAGGGCGTCACTAAAGTACAGTAAAGGGCTGAAGTTTCGGAACAGTGGCGCTATTCATCGAAATTTGAGCAAGCTCAGTTCACTTTGTTTACAAACTGAACATATGGTCAAGCCTGTCAAGCTCTGAAATAGTTCTACAGGTAAACCACAGATTGCAGCACTTTATTTTTTTCAAGAAAAGTTTTTGTTTTTCAAGCTGTTTTGGCTTTCAACAAAAAGATTTATTATGTAATTTAGGTTATGTTATGTAGTGTTTTTAAATGGCTTAAACATTGCAGTTCCCAGTTTACAATGTAGTTTACAATATCCCAGTACATTTCAGCATAGTGTATTTTGAAGTTTTATTAACTTGAGCCAATTTATTTTTTGATATGGTGCGGTAATAATGCCAATAAGAAGAAGGCGAATATTGACCGATCGGAAGTAACACGATCGCAACCGCCTACAATCACCCTCCCGATGTAACATTTGATGATCCTTCCAACCTCAGATCAATGAACTTACAATGTTTTCATCGCGGTGGGTTGCATTTCAAGAATTAAAAGACTGGTAGAGATAGTGCGTCATTTACGCGTTGTTGCCACAAAGGAAAGGATCCCTACAAAGACAGCCGTTCCCCATGATTCCGGTTTGGCGATAACTATCAACAAGGTGCAGGGGCAGTCCCTAAACAAATGAGGTCTAAGCTCACGACGCCAGTGTTTGCTCTCGGTCAGCTACATGTTGCTGTAAAGCAGAGCTCGATCTTTTGCTGGTATTAAAATATACATTTCAGAATAAAGAGAACATGGAAAATGAAGGTGTTTCCCAAAAAGTCGTTGTCCGGAAAATCTTGCAGTAAATAAAATGAACTTTTAGAGTTTCAGTGGTTTAGCCATAATTTTGCTATTGAATTTAGCCCTTTGATTAAATTTCAAAAGTATACAAGTAGGCGTTTATTCTTCTTTCTTTTCCTATATGATTTTTTGCTCGATTTCGAGCTACGTGTTATCTAGTACAATATAATCACATGGACATTTTACTTATAAAGGTTATGGAAATGTCCCCACAAAGACTGTCTATCTGTGCGTGGAGTGAGTCTTTACTGTCACTTTTATGCCACATGCACACTTGCACACACACTATGTTGAGTGGGAGAAACAAAACAATATACACAATTCTTATTCTAACATAAAATATAGAAACCCAAGTTGATAAGGAACACATACAATTTGGACAAGGAGATTTTAAGAAAAATAAAAGCAATTAATGAGAGAAAAAAATAAAAAAAACTCAAAAAAGAAAAGAAAACAACAGTAAATTTAAGTTTTGTATGGTGGTTGAACCAGGTATCCGCCGCATCCTCCTCCAAGCCCTGCAGCCACCGATGAACGCCCTTCCTGATAACAGCGACACTTCCCCTCTCATGATCCAGCTCTGATTTCATTTGGAAGTTTGGTATATTATATAACATGCAAAACATTATAAGGAATTTGTTGTATGTGGTAGTGTATACTGGGAATGGTAATTCAAATATTTATATTGGTCCTAGTATGATAGGAGTGACGGATTTCAGAAGAAGTATGGTTTTTATTAGTCATGATGAATAGAATTAGTTTTTTAGATAAAGCTTTCTTATTGTTAATACGGGGTAATCTTGAAAAAGTTGATGGGTCGGGGATTTATGATCTTTTCCCAGGATTTTTTTAAAGTATGGATCTTTGAGTAACTGCTAGGAGCTCGAGTCAATGCTGATACACCTCCCTGCGCCAGAACCCTACTCCAGTAACGATTTTACATAGGCGTAAACACTCCTGCAGTGATCAAAGACAGCACACAACTGAGTTTCAAGAAAGCATAAATCATTCTATATAATTTTTGTTTGACGCTTTGAATATGTGACCCCTAGAACTTAGGACCCTATTTTTGAAATGGGTGAGTTGGCGAGTCAGTGAGTCACTCATCCATCAAGTTTTTTTTTGTTTCTAATTAATTAACACAGATAAAAACAAACTTATTCCTAACTAACTTAATGAATTCAACACCCCACAATATCTGAGTATTTAATTTGAATACCCATTTATTCTTAAAAAAACATAATTTTTATATAGATATCATATACATTGAGTATATCACCAATTCAACCATTTTTACTCACCAAGCAAGAGGCTGTTGAGTAAAAACGTGTGAGTTGACAGGAAACAAGCTTCTTCTTCTTCTCTTTTGGAGGAAGTAATAATAGTAATCATAGAAAGCCTTTCCTATTAGGTTATATTTATTTTTTGATACTAAAATATTTAAATGCGTTTGGAAAGCCTTTGAACTATTTATTAATAAAATGCCTTACAACTAAACTGACCTATAAGTATACCAAGATAGTTTAGTTAAAGCCATGAAAAATGTGGTAATTCCTTAAATTGGTCATTGTTTACCCGAAAAATACAAAAATATCGCTGACGAGTTATAACACACAAATAATCCATGGGAAAGAAGCGTAAAAATTTAATCAAATAGCTATTAAAAATAGGTTGTTTCTATTCGCAAAAAGCTATAACTGAAACTCCGTGAAATATGTCGTAGATAAAGTACCTATATCGACTTATTCATAGTAACTTTTAAAAATTGTCATATCCTAGTACATAAGCACGCAAATCATAATAGTATTGAGTTTTGCTAAATATGTAGGCTAACGTCCTCTTGATTTAAATTGGGATTTTTAAAATATAGTAGGCCTATTCATTTAGTGCTTTTGGCCTAGAGGTTGTGATGATTATGATATTAAATGTAAGCCAGGACGTTAGATCTGGCCCCAGTTTCAAAACGAGCTTCACAAGAAAACCTAGTAACAAAGTCATTGAACTAGCAATTAAAGTAAACACTATATATTTAAAATTAGTGACTGCCATTTTTAAAAAGATCAAAGTCAAAATTTTTAATCTACCAGTAATCTTTGAAACGGGAGAAACGATTTTGTAATTTAGCAGTGAGAGATGAAGCTCTAGTTCTTCCTTAGTCATTTTATGCTCAGTTAGAGCTATGATATCTGATTTGAGTTCACTTAAAAAAATACTTAATACATCTATGCGTTTGGGAAGATATTGGACATTGTAGTGGAAGATTCATTTGGTTTTAATCTCCTAGACCCGCTGAGGTATTTAATTTTAGACTTCCTTAGAATCCAGTCCCGAGGTGGAATAGTCTGACACTGATTATCTATTTCTATGTTAAGGTTATTTCTAATGGTTTCTGTAAGTTTAAATTTATGTTTGAATATGTAATGGGGGATTGCTTGACTAACAATTGTAGGGATTAATGGTTGAAGAATTTGATCTTCCACAGCACTGCCACTGATCACTGAACCTAGGGCACACACACTAACATTTGATTGCCCAATATCACTATTATGAGGGACGGCTTCGCCATCTTGAGTGGCACTGGAGGGATTTTTCAGCTTTGGATGCCACAGGTTTTGGCAGCTATGTTCCGAAGAAGGAGTTTTCTTGTTCCCAAGATTAGCTGAAGTAGAGAGCGGTGGAAAGTCAATCATACTCCATGATAAGATGTGAGGATTCCAGCTGCAGACGTCCCAATCTCCTGTTCACTCGGCTGTTCTATAGTCGAGTTGTTATTTTCGATCATTTTCCAAGTATGCTTATTGATATTAGAGGTTTTCTTTTAGTTATGATGAGTCCATTTAGTGTCTCCCGAAAAATTTCACGAGTCATTCCATTTTTTAATATCCTTTTTGGATTAGTGTCATGAACAACTATGCTGATACATGCACCTGTTGTTCTTTTAAACAAGAGCAATTTGTTGATAAAGTGTTCTGGAGGGATGATCTATCTCGAACACACCCCATTGGGGAGCAAATCAGGTGTTTGAGGTTTTTTTTACTAAAGTCTTCTGTTAGTCGGTCAAATGATGCATCATAATCTTTCATGCAGGGTTTTTGGTAAAATTTAGGTTTAGTCAGCAATGTATATACAGTCGCCCCATTCTCAATTTCCTGACATGCTAAGTTTCTATTAATACAGTCTTCAAGCGAAGGTTTACCTATACTTCTTTTAAATTCCCCTACTCATTTGCCTCTCATCCTCTAGATCAGCAGAGGCACAGTGTGCAAAAGCAACAGAGGTATCGGTCATATGGGTTTCGATCATTCTCTTCATATGGTTTTCAACAATTGATATTTTAGGTGTTTCATTGTGTACATGTTGAACTGATTTACAGTCTAATGTGTTTGCGTTTGGTATCAGGTTTGACTTTTCACACTTAGATATAACATTACAAAGGACTTAATTCATGATTGTTACATCCTTTTTGTTCAAATGAACACCATCTCTAGCTAGACGCGAGTCACTAATATATTTATCCAAATCCAAGAAAATTGCTCCTGAGTTTTGGCATAGCCACTGAATGAAAACAGTGTCAGTAGTTATACAATCTAATATCACGGATCATCACCCTAAAGCAATACAAATATCAATAAATCAACCAAATTGAATTTTTAATCAAATTAACAATTTTTACGACTATATATAAATAAAATTAGAGTTTTGTCTGAACATTGCTTAGAATTACGAAATATTTGGTTATTTTTGCGTTTTGAAGGTCAGAGAATCCGAATCAAGCCTTATCTCAATTTATGTCATTTCGACCAAGCTTGTTTTGAATTTCCCCATAATTCAAGGGGATGACGTTTTGTTTACATTTTCAGTGTTTCAAGCAAATGGTAGTTACCACCAATGGTAGTTATCCCACTGATGGATTCGTCGTTACAGATGTTTTATGATTTCATTCAGTTTTACGTTTTAGTTTATAATATTTCTTTTCAATTGACATGTACTATATAAAGTTAATATTTTCCCATTAATTATACATTTTTTCATCCTGATCTGACCATCGGACTCCACCACAGACCAAGGCCGTACACAGACCCTCTCAAAGATCACATATTAGAGTTCCGGCCAAATCATTAGGCGGGTGAGTGAGTGCGCTGCTGGCGTTCAAAATATGTTTTTGGCCGATGATTTACCCATCTGAAGTTATAGACACTTATGCTCTTTGTTTATATTCTCCGAATCAGCTGAGTAAGTTCTTCAAACATACCCAAATAAATGTGCTTATATCTGTTGGAAATTTGTTCAACTAATTAAGTGTGTAGAGGAGTGGAGGTGTCTTTAACATAAAGTCATTTATACAGCTGGAGTTTCCATTTTTTGCCACCTGCCTAATGATTTGGCCGGAACTTTAATATCCTTATGCCAGAATTATAAGTGATGAAATGTTTATATTCAAACAGATGTTAAAAGCAAGATATTTCATAGAATGTAAAACCAGCAGTCATAGTCCGTAAAAAATCAAATAAATCACTGACTAGAGATACAAAAGTCCTTCCTTATAACAGCTGTTAATGAAAGAGATAATGTAAACCATATTTTAAAAATTGCGGGACGGCTTTGTTATTTTGTTGTTGTGAGACCCTAAAAACATTAGAAAATATTTGGTGGTATTTAATCAAGGCATTTTCTACTCTACATACATAAACTTTCATGAAACAGGAAACTGCTTTAAGATTCACTAAGTACGCACGGTCTGCTGCGAAGAGTGTATTTCCTGCCTCAGGGTCACTCTGTACTATAGCATAGATTCAACGATAAGCCTAATGAGTATAAGCCTTCCCAGGCAGCGACACCCTTAGGAGTTTTGTCGGCGGGGGCGCTGGAATGTGCTGGCATGTGAGTATAGAGTAAAAAATGTAGTATAGAGTAGTATGTGTAGTAAATAAAAAATGCCTCATGCGGGGGGGCAGCAATATTTCTAAGTACACCCGTCGCAGCAGACCTGCGTTCTTAGCGTATCCCTAAAACATCTTTCTGGCTGATGAAAGTATATCTACATTTGTCAAATACCACTGACCTATCATCGCACAGCCCAAACTACTTGAACTTGACTTAGAACTTTGAAACTTTTCATGGACGTTTCTATAGGGCGTGAGCATCCGCTGAAAACGGGTTTTTCAAAATTCAAAGTCTTCAGGGTCGGGTCAACAGTCTAAAATCTTTAAGCTTCACATACAGATAGGTCTCTACAGCTAATTTATAGTTTGGTTCCTTTTATCATGGTTTTATGGTTGTTTTTTTCTTTTAGGTGATATGTACTATATTAAAGTCACCAACAGTTTTTGTACCTTATCTATTTAATAAACTCAATATGTTGCACCATCTTCATTTAGGCAGCAGGTGTTAAAATTGTTATCGTGAGCGAAGCCACGGGCAACTGCTAGCTAGAATCAATTGTAATGAAGTTACACACACACACACACACACACACACACACACACACACACACACACACACACACACACACACACACACACACACACACACACACACACACACACACACACACACACACACACGCACGCACGCACACGCACGCACACGCACGCACACGCACGCACACACTCACACACACACTCACACACACACACACACACACACACACACACACACACACACACACACACACACACACACACACACACACACACACACACACACACACACACACATAGACAGACAGACAGACAGACACCATGCCGAAAACCACTTTTTTGGATTCAGGGAGCACTAAAACGAATATATTCACTAACAACTCAAATTCGAAAATTTTGACGAAAACAATTATTTCTCCATATACTATGTATAGGGGGGAGAAAGTAAAAAGGAAACTCAAACAATATATAAATTTGAATAAAAAGAATTATTTTTGTACAGAAATTGAAAGTTCAAGAAATAAAATAAAAACAACCTGGAATTTAATCAATTTAGAGGCAGGCAAAGAACTTTACCTAACGCACATACCTAACGCAGTATGTGAAATTTTCAATACTTTTTTCATTAATGCAGTTCAGGACTTGGTCATCCCCGAATTTGACCTAACATCTATAGTGAGTCACACGATAAGCAATACACAAAAAACCCCTATAATTTTAAATTCTTGCCAATAACAGAAAAATAAATTGAATAAAAGGTTATGTTACCTGTTGTGTCAAGTAATTCAAAAATCCAATATTTGGATTATGATCGTTTCGGTGAAATCACCATCATCAGAGCCAAACAGGAATATCAAACATCTTCAATTGAATTGTCATAAATTAAAATAAAAAAGAAATTGAAAAAATAATTAATTCTTTTGAAAATAAAAACTCATCAGGGTACGATGAAATTCCAATGACTGTAATAAAAACTGCATCACCTTTTATCATTGGCCCCTAAACCTACATAATTAATGCCTCACTTAAGTGTGGGGTATTTCCAGAACAGTTTAAAATTTCTAAAGTGGTCCCTGTTTTTAAGAAAGAAATGCGGAGGATGTAACATGTTACAGACCAATATCACTTCTTCCAGTACTATCAAAAGTTTTTGAAAAGGTAGTATATTCTCAATTTGCTTACTATCTTGAAGCAAATGACTGCTGGATCCGCAACAACATGGATTTCGATAAAAAATCAACATTAACGGCAGGTATTGATTTCATACAAGCTAAAATTGACTCAATTGACAAGGGGGATAAAGTCATTGGAATCTTTCTCGATTTGTTCAATAGTGTGTGTCATGAGAAACTAGTTGATGTTCTTCATAATTTGGGGTTGCCAGGTACTGAACTGTTGTGGTTTACGTCATATTTATATGGAAGGAAACAGTTTATGGAAATCAACAGCTACAAAAATCATTGAAATATACGGTATGAGGAAACATGTAGGTCAAAATTATTACCAGTTAAAGTTGGGGTTCCCCAAGGATCTATCCTGGGTCAATTACTATTTCTCTGCTACATTAAAGGATTGCCAGGGGTTGCACGGGGAGAAAATAATTCTGTTTGTTTATATGCAGATGACACAAATATCGTAGTTTCTGGAAAAACTGGAGAGAATATTAAAATTTCTTCTCATATTGGTTTGTCACTAATCAAAGAATTCTTAAATAGTAAAAACCTCCTTCTTAACTCTAAAAAATCTAGTTTCACATCATTTTCTACCAATCATGCAAAACATAATTTCAATCCAAGTATTTTTATTAATGACACTGATTTTATTGATCAAGTACAAGACACTTAATTTCTTGGTTTGACTGTTGACGAAAATCTGAAATGGGACAAACACGTAGTTCTAATATTGAGTAAAACTTCCCATGGGCTATTTGCCCTAAGACATATGGCAAGGCAATGTGACATAGGTGCATTAAAATCAATTTTCTATATGCTCTCATACATGGGATATGTATTTATGGAGCAACCACAAAGAAAAACATGGATATAATTTTAATACAACAAAAAAAGCTCTAAGAATCATGTTTAACTTAAAAAATAAAGACTCTGTTCTGCACATTTTTTCTGAATCTGAAGTTTTTACAGTTTATGGACTTTATATTTATGAAACAATAAAATATGTTTTAACTATTAACCCTGCACCAGGAAATAAAAGTCATCCCTATAATACACGGACCCAAAGACATGTTGAAAGCCACAGACTAGACTCTTTAAAAAAACCTTCCTATCAGGGTAATAAGTTCCTTGACTGTTTGCCGGACTTTCTGAAAAAAGAGAAAAAAGTTATAACTTTTTTCAATTATTAAAAAAATACTTAGTCAATGCAGCATTCTACTCAATAGATGATTTTTTTTAAATATTAGAAACAATAGTGGGCAATAGTTACTATAAAGATACTAATATAAAGATACTAAAATCAATGATTTATGAATGAATGATTACTCAAACATGAACTGTAATCTTTTTAGCATAAAATAAGACCCCATGTATTATATTGTAAATTTTATCATTCTTTGTAGATTTGTTGACGCTATTCATCATTGGATCTGTGTATACATTTATTGAATAAAAGTAATCTGATTCTGATTCTATTTTTTAGCTTGATAAACCAAAGGCCTATGCGTGTTTTACTTTCCAGTCAGGTGACTTAGTTAATACAGAAAATAAATACGGCTTCACTTAAGATATCATGGTATCTCTCTTCTAGAGAATTTTGAGTTACAATTAAAATGTACAATTTGTTTCACAGACAAGCATGCATATTCTATGAAAATCCCTGCTTGAATAATAGTATAAGATTGAATCTATAAAAATAGGCAGTCAGGTGCTTGGGCTTTGGTACACAGTTAGTTAATATCAGCAGCCCAGAATCAATTGGGTGCAGTGATAGTGTTATATCACTACCATGATAAACAACTATTCCATCATTTTGGTTTTAGTTTTTAAATGATCTGAGGTGATTGTATCCTCTCATATCTTCTAAATCACTTCCGTTGTCTAACCTAGCGTCTGAAAGAATGAAACGGTTCAACTTAAAATTTAAGGCTTGTAAAAAATTTTTGAATTTGTCAAAGTTTCTGTTGTTTTCTCGAATATTCTGGTGCAGAAAACTAAACATTTGATTGTGAGGTATCTCGTAAAATAGATTAGAAACATTTACTGCATCCCCACAAACAGCAAAATTGTTTCCAGTAATAAATTCATCATCTAGGTCACATTCATCAAACATTAGAACAAAGAAAGAAAAGTAAACAATTCATTGTACCATTCACCTGTTGTCCAGCTGGTAGAACTTTTTTAGCGAATTACCCCTACAGGGAAGAAGCTATTACGGTAGGTCTCATGGCCTAAGCCAAGGCCACACCTGTGGCCTTGCCTAAGCCCAAGACCATGATAACTTTTTGTTTTGAGGCCCTCAGAGACTAAAAACACCATTTGTTCAAATTTCTATATATATTTATTTATTTATATAAGTATATATATATATATATAAAGTGTGTGTGTGAATCCAATTTTGGTTAGCACAATTGAATTCAGCTCGAAACAATTTAATAATCATTGCTCTATGTCCGTTGGTTACCGAGAAATTGAAAGCGGTAAACACAGAACGTTGTCCCAATGTTAACCTTATGGGAAATAAGTACAATTCTATATCTCACTTATTTCTCAATATATCTTACAAAAACTTGGTTTGTGGCTTCATCTAGATGAGATCTATAGTAGTTTTCATAACTAGGAGCGAAAGTGGCTCTTTTTGAAAATGCGATCTCGTACCAAGGAGACACTTTTGCTCCGTGTGATGAACAACTATTTTTATCATTATGTATAAAAAATTAGACTACATAATTTTGAGGTTATCCAAAATAGTCTTCGTCATTTACACATCTGTTGGTTGTTTACAAACACAAGTTAAGAAATCGTTCAACCTTTCAAACGTAACTTAAACAAATTTTGACATTAGAGTACGGCAAAATTTACCATATGTTTTTTCAGTACTCCTATTCGAAGTGATCCAAAAACGATCATTTTGCATACGATTTAGAGACTGAAAACGGCTGTTTTCGGGACAGTATGATGAAAATGTATTTCATTCTAAAATCCCAAAAAATTTCATTTTTGTGACAGCAAACCAGCATACTCATTCCCCATGTTATCCTTCTAGCAGGCACGTTTTACCGAATAGGCACGTGCCTAGGGCGCTAGGCAATTGGCATTTTTCGGGGGCACAAAAAAATGGAAAAATAATGCCATGGCTGTATCTGCATGCAACTAAAACTTAGTAGATACCTCACGGCTACCGGTTGCCAGTCCGGTACTCGGTGGGTCCATAGGTGGTGGATAGTGGGAAGGGTCTCGAAAAGAATTAGGATAATTTGTAAAGGAGAGTTAAGGGAATTAAGTCTAAAGTCCTTCCCAAACCAAAACTGGCATTTCAGTCTAAATTAACAGCATGCCCGGATTTCTTCAAGAGGTTTTCCAATATTTGAAAGAAAATGTCAGTTCATCTTCATGTTTAAAAGATGACAATATTAATAAAATATTTTCCAAGTCAGAACTTTGTTTCGACTGGAAAACTTGAAAAATCTTTAGCTATATGAATGTATTTTCCATTGAATTCTTTCTCGCTGGAAATAAAAGTATGTTAAAAAAATTGTTTAGTTTAACTAGGTTAAAAAATTAGTTCAATTATTCACTAAAATCACTCAGCCGCAATATTAATTTGTCATCAGTGGGGGCGCCAGAGTTAATATCATCGCAAGTTTTACAGGAGGTGGTAGAGGCTGCAAGAATGTGGTATGTTTGACCGATGATAATGTCCAAGTTGGAATGTATGTCAATAGTGCAACATTGCATAGCTGGGTGCCACAAGCTCATCAGTTATATCTACAATACTGGTGAATGTGACAGCATGAGACAATGACGACTCAAATGACTCATTTATTCCTGTATTTAAGCAGAGGTTTACACTAAAAGTGGGTCATTTGTTCAATTTTCATGAAATAAGATATAAAGGAGTTGGAGTGCTAATGTCTCATACGTTGATTTTTTAAATAGTAATTTTCAATTGAATGATTCAAATAGAGAGGAACTCACAAAAACAATCCTAACATTTTGTTGATTTGACATAGATTCGTACATGGTTGACATTGTTTTAGAATTGAGCAATTAACATTAACTAGAATCATTATTTTTGCCTCACAAAGATCCTATATAAAATTCGAGGCAGACTCAAAGACTCATATTATTGAAAAAAAACATGCAGAATTTTCTATACATTGTTAAGTCTAATCTGGTAGCTCGTAGACTGTGCAACCCATGCCTTAGGGGACCAGTCCCCTATGATCTTAGGGGAGCAATGCAGAGGTAGCTGCAGACAGAAAGGTCGCAGGAAGCAATCCTTAATATTAGAAAACCAAAATTAGAAATCACTGCTTATAAGTTTAAATGCGATGTCAAAATATTGTATACATTATTTAGTGTAATACATACAGTAATAATATGGTATTATACAATAATTCCGAGACTAACCAACAGAAAACAATATACAGTGTGGTCTTGACCTAGCGTTAAAATTTTTTTCAGTGATAGAACAACACAAAGGTGATTCAAATCAACAATTTAAGAAATGCTATTCCACACAACCACCTTGAGGAAAATTATTTTGTCTATTTTTTAGTAAACGTACATTTACTTGAGGACATTAAATTTTATGACCTAACTTGATATATTCCTTAAACTTTGACACTACCATTGTATTCTACATTGAATTTCAATTGAGAAGTAATAGATTTCCATGAACCTGGAGCTTTAAAATAGCTATTTAAATGGATTAGAACTTAAAAGTTATAATTTTATTAAAAATGGTAGAAAAACCAACTTAAAAAGACTTTCAATTTAGAAAAATGCTAGTGGCTGGCAAACTCTGTAAAAACTGCTCTGAAACCTAAGTTTTCAAAAGATATAATACAGAATAAATTTGATCGGTCGCCTTTTAATGCAGCATGCGGTTGCCTAGTTATGCCAGTTTAAAGTACATAAAACACTGTTTGATAAAAAGATAAAGTAGAAAAAACTACTTTTTTACAATTAGAATATCACTGTTCATCTTCGTTCAATAAGATTTTACTAAACAAGCACATTTTTGACATGCAGCATTCTGATGTGAGGGAGAGAGTTTCAACTTCATGGGGCTTAAATTGCTTACTTTAGGCCCAAAACCCCCTAATTTTGGGCTTGATGCCAAAAAAATGATGATAGAAGCATCCTGATCCATCTGTCCCAACTAAGTTGTTAATGAGAATATAGAAAATAATATCACAACTATCACTGCCAAATCAAAATGAAATTGAATAATATAGTTGTGGCCACAAGAATGAAAGATATACTTCTTAAGGAAATTAAGAATTAAGTGTTAAGTAAATAACTTTTATATAAATCGATAATTTTTTGTGCTATAACTTTGAGAGAGCTTAACATGTTTGTGTTTTTATTTTCTTAAAAATATTAAATTTTTAAATTATATGTTGGGCTTAGCTGACACTTTTGGCTCTAAACATAGGCGTCGCGCCGGGGGAACACGGAGAGACACAAGCCCCCCCCAACATAAAAAAGTTTATTTTTGTAGCCACTGCCATAATTAAAAATCCAAATAAAAATTATTTTGTACTATTCTCTAAAGTCGTTTCCCTACTCACAAGTAATTTGAACCAATTGTTTTTAAAATGGATGTTTATTTTTACCATATTAACACGTTCGCGGCGGCATGGGAGCGATCGCTCCTATGCAGAACCCCAATGCCATATCCTGGTGGGTGCGATCGCTCCTATGCTACAACACGTTACAATAAGATTTATTTTAAAACCAGGATCTGAGCTTGAAATCTGAAACTTTAATAGCACTGCTCAAATAGTATATTGTATTCTGTGCACTGGAAAGTGTTGCTGCTACAATAGGCGTGGCAGTTACAGTAACTAAAAGTCAGAGCACCAGGATGGCGGCGAGGAACATAGAAAATCGTTCCGCTGCGAACGTGTTAATCGTTCAATTCATTTTATTTTTTATAAGTAATCATTGTTACATTCATTTGATATGAGATTAATCATTTACCTAAACAAAGAGGTTGGATGAAGTTATACATTCGTTGAGTAGGCCCGTTCTTTGACTGGGCAAAGGTTGGTCATCCTTTGCGATGTGCACCTAGTACCTGTCATTAATAAATAAATAAATAAATATGTCTTTATTTATCCAGCGATTTTCAGTAACAACTGCTTTTCAAAATAACTTTCGTCAATCAATCTTATTCTAATCATACAAAAAAGAAACAATATTTACAGTAACAACAAACAATTAAAATCTAAACATAATAAAAAAACATAGCAGTCAAACTAATTGAAAAAAAATTTAATATTTCTTTTAAATGTACCGACTGCGAGCTCTTTGAAGCTCGCCGGGAGTCCATTGTACAATGACGGACCGAAATAGGCAAAGCCCTTCCTGCCAACCTCGCGACTGATCCTCGGAAAGTGGAGGAGCTTGTCTTGCCGGGTGCTACGCAAAGCAACATTCTGCCGATGGGAGAGTTTGTCACAGAGGTACTGATGCTCTCCAACAATGAGAGCTTTGTGGACCAAACAGCAGGTCAGCACTCTGCATACGGCATCCATGGGGAGTAGATGTAGGGCCTCCCTGAAAGGTGACACGTGGTCACAACGGCTGAGGCAGAACACAAACCTGATGGCACTGTTCTGGACCTTTTGAATCCTCCCCATATTTTCTTTAGAGATGCTATTGCCGTGAGCAGGGTAGCAGTATTGAAAAACTGATAGAATCAGTGACTGCACAAGCTGAACTTTCGCTGCCTCTGGTAACAAATTTCTGAACCTGTACAGCCCCCTCAACCTGCCAACGGCACGCTGGATAGTCTGACTGATGTGGTCAGAAAAAGAGAGATCACTGTCCAATGTGACACCAAGAGTTTTTAGACTGTCACTTATTAAAAGTACCTCTCCATTTAACATAATGGTCAAGGTTGTCTCATTAAGGGACTGTACAAGATTATGTGGAGATAGGTAGATCGCACTGCATTTCTTTACATTCAACTTCAGGCCATTTTTGACTGACCAACAAGAGATTTTCTCTAGGTCGTCATTTATGCAGCCAATCGCATAGTCAACCGTCTCAGGCCAGTAAGATAACTGAAGCTGACAATCATCAGCGTACATGTGGACTGTGCAATGCTGTAAACATCTTGGGAAATCAGATGTATACAGGTTAAACAAAATAGGTCCAAGACAACTGCCTTGAGGCAAACCTCGATCCTTTATGAGCAACTCAGATGTCTCATTACCCACTCTGGTGACATGCGCTCTGCCAAACCCGTAATAGTGCATCTTTGCTAATAAAAGTTCATGATTGAAAGAGTCAAAAGCTTGTGAATCAAATTCTGTCACCCACTAACCTACCACAACACTCCACCCGTTTATACAGCCCCAAACTTAAAATATAGAACAATAATACTATTATATTGTCAGGATGCCTGAATCCCATAAGGCCTGTCGAACCAAAGCTTGTGACATCGATTGGAGACCCAATATCTGGTTAGAGGCAAGCCCTATTAGCCCATTGGGTAAAAACATAGCCTAAAATGAGGTGGTTATATGCTTCCTCTGATTGGTCAAGATTATTTTTCTCACAGCTTGAGGCTGAAAAATCGAAACGTCTTAGGCCACTATAGTTTCCGGTCTATAAAAGACAATCACAGTTTGTTTACATTTCTGTCTTAGATAACTTGAGATATTCTTCTCTTCTCTTCTTCTATACAGACCATGAGTTTAACCCGCAAGCTGCAGACGAGAATGCCACAAGAATGACATTAACAGCAATGAAACAGCCAGGAAAGTAGGGGAATTGTGAATAAGAGTTGTTTTTAGGCCATAACATTAAAGGAATTTTAGTTTAATGAAACTGTACAGATGTTGGTACTGATCAAATAAAAAAAAATTCCAATGCAAGAAACCCTGTTATATTAATCCCATTGTTGTTAGTTTTTGCCAGTTATTGAGGAGTGTATAAGTTGTTTTATCTCACATCCAAAGGCTGAGTCAAATTTATTTGCAGTTTTGTCAAACTAAATTTCAAATAAAAAGTACTGGTCCCAATTTGGCACCTGCGGGGTGTCAGTACTCAGTATTAAATCTTGATTAAACTGCAGACTTTTGGGGATCCATTAACTATGGAGTGAAAGACGAGCACTAGCTATATCTAATCAGCTTCCTAGCTCATGGTAAAAATATTACATTGAAAAGTAAATGAGCTATTAATTGATTACATAATCTTATCCAGCGAACTTTTAACCTGACATTGCTTTCACCCATTTACACTCTGCGGAAATGACTTTTTTAAATAAGGCAATTTTTATCAATGCATGGTTTAACCGTTTAACCAGCCAAGATAGCCAGGATGTAATCTAGACGATTCCCGTGGAGTACTCACAAAATGTGGCATAATAGCTATAATTAACCAGGTTTGAGGCACATCGTTTTGATGGGCAAAATCTTTTGTATTTTTAGCGAATTTCCCCTATAGGGAAGAAGCTATTACCGTAGGTCTCATGGTAAGGCCTAAGCCCAAGACCATAATAACTTTTCGTTTTGGGGCCCCCAGAAGCAAAAACCACCATTCGTTCAAATTTCTATATATATGTGTCTGTAAGCACGATAGCGCTCGGAAAAATGATCCGATCGGAATGAAATTTGGCACAGGCGTGTAAAGTAGTAATTATTCGGACGAGTTCGTGAACCAGCCCGATCGGACCACTGGAAGGGGGGGTAAAGCGGGGTAAACCCCCCCAAAAATGCGTTTTTCGAGTTTTTTATATAGCAAAATAAAATTTATCGAATTTTGGTTAGCACCATTGAATTCAGCTCAAAAAAAAACAAACAATTTAGTAATTTTAATCATTGCTCTATGTCCATTGGTTACCGAGATACTGAAAGTGGTAAACACACTACGTTGTCTCAATGTTAACCTTATGGGGAATAAGTAAAATTCTATATCTCGCTTATTTCTCAACATATCTTAATGAAACTTGGTTTGTGGCTTCATATAGATGAGATATAATGTGTTTTAGTATAAAATCCCGGATATTACCGTTTTTATGGCAGCAAACCTGCATACTTATTCCCCATGTTATCCTTGTGGGAAATAAAAAAATGCAATATCTTCCTTATTTCTTAACACATCTTGATAAAACTTGGTGTATGGCTTCTTCTAGTTCAGATCTACTAAACATTGAATTGAAACCACCCAGTTTTAAAATACCTGTTGCAGCAAACCTGCATACTCATTCCCCATGTTATTCTTATGGAGCTTAAAAACGTGTCAAATCTCGCTATATTGGATTGAAATATGTACTTTGCAATTGAAATTCGCTGAGTATGCAGGTCTGCTGCAACGGGGGTATTTGTATTTTCAATTATCACATTACAACAAATAAAATTAACAGGTGATTTTTCAAGTTCTGTTTACATAGTAAAATAAAATCTTGTAAGCTATAATACATACAAAACAATATATTTTAAACACTTTTATGTTTGATCTGAAAAATTATCATCCGTAGAATAAAATTTTTTTTCCAGTAACCAAATAAAAAAAATTGAAATTGTGGAAGAGAGTCTGTGTTTTTGACAGTGGGAGGTCATTTTTATATATCTTTGGTCCCAGTATTGTGAGGATAAATGAAATATCTGCAGACGATGTTAATGGGTTTGTTTAGATTTTTATGTCTTGTGTCATGTCAATGGTTGTGCTAGTGCTCCATGAATGTGTCCATGTCACTTTTTACAATACTTGCGAGCTGATAGATGAAGGAGCTATATAAAGTAAGGATTTTAAATATAATAAAAAACTCTTTACAATTTGAAAATTTAGAAGTTTCGACTAAAAGCCTGATGGCCTTTTTTTGGAGAAAACATTTTTTTGCATGACTGGGTGATCCCAAGACAATCAAACCATAGTTCATAATTGAAGAAAAGTAATTATGGTAAACCATGATCTGTGTTTCAGAATTTGTGGTCCTGTATCTCTAATTTTACTTGCAGAACAATGTGGCTGAAGATAACTTTTGGAAACATTTTCAATTTCTCTTGCAATTTGGCTGTATCAAGCCTGATCTTGGTCCCAAGGTGGCCGTGTAAGAGGGAGTCTAGCTACTGTCCAAGTACTGTAATTATATTTTACTGGTCTAAAACAGAGCGGGATTTTCATGCTAGTACTGTAAAACTTAGCGGGCAAGTTTTGGTAAAAGTAGTGGGCAATGTAAGATAATTTTCCTCGTACTGACACAGAAACATCTGTTTTCAGTTCCTTTTTGTTGGCTCGAAAGTTACCCTTTGCCGTCCTAAGCCGGCAAAAAGTTTTTGCCGTCCTTGGCCTGAAAAGCGGAAGTAAACAATCAGCTGATATCAGCAAACCGACGTTAAATGCTTGTTGATTGATTACCTTTAGAGGAATGTAGTGGCAGCACTGGCAGCACTAGTATAGAATAGAATCATATTTATTCCCAAAATATATTTTTACTTAATATTACAAAAGATTTTGTACGGAAAAAGGTTTCACATTGGCCTAAAGGTCTGTGCGTGAGAACGAGTTTTTAACTAAAAGTGAAAGTGTGTACATTGATGACTGAAGTGAAATATAACATAAACATTATAACAGAAAGATAAAAAGACTGAAACAGCTTCAAACAAAAATACACAATAATTTGCAATTGGTAAAGGCCACTTTACTCTCTAAAAACAACAAAAAAGAGGAAGAAAAAAGAAAAAACTATTAATAATTTGATCACAGAGAAGAAGCATATGGTTATGCTTCTTCTCTGTGATTTGATACAACAAGAGGTTCTGAATTGATGCCAGTGAGTGACGGTCACGTTTAGTCATTTAATCAGTACAGTAGGCATACTATGTTTTGGTCATTGTAGTACTCTGAACGGATGAAGACCTCAGCATGCTCAGAGCCGACCTCGAATAGCCAGTCGACAACGACTTTTTTAAAAAACTTTAGAGGAGCCTGGAGATTTCTAATATCCGTTGGAATGTTTATATAGATAAAATTCGCTTTAAAACATGAGTTAGAATGACAAATAGATCTTACTGCCCTCGACACCTGTGAACCAACATTAACAGAGTTTCGTGTTCTATAACTGTGTACCACAGGAGTATTGACCATTTCTTTATGAGTATAAGTGTAAATCAACAATGTTTTAATGTATAATTGTCTAACTGAAAATAGTTTCGTCTCTGAAAACAGCTGGGTTGTCGGAAAGCATCTATGTTTATTAAAAGCAGATTTATTTATTGACTTTTGAACGACGGATAGTGAATTTATAAGCGTTATTCCAGCTCCGCCTCAAACTACTATACCATAATGCAAAGAGATTGAACGTAAATTGTACGAGTTTCCTGATCACTCAGTATTAAACGTAATTGATGAAAGACAAAATCAGTTCTCTAAGTTTTGATTTTAAATAATTAATTTGATGTTCCCATTTTAATTTTGAATCCAATATAACCCCAAGATAATTATAATGGTCGACCCTTCCTACTTCTGAACATTGACAGGCGGTGGCAGACATGGCACTGCACGTATGCAACACACACCTGAGGTCAGCGGGCGGCTCGCTTGCAGGGCGCAACGCCACGGGCATAAATTTTGTTTTCAAAACATTCATCGTTAAACTATTTTCATCAATCCATCTCTTAACAGCAGACAATCAGTAGATGCAGTTTGGAATAAACTTTGCCAGGTTGAAGCTTCGAACATAATTGGTGTGTCATCTGCAAAAAGAAAGAATTTACCGGAAATACCAAGTTTATCTAAATTATTTATGTATATTAGTACAATGTTTGTTCTGCTTGTTATAGGTTCGGTTCGAAGGATTGAGAAACGTATTGGTTTATGCAAAGACCACCTACATTATGATTGAAAGTATGTTTTTTTTCTGAGTAGTATGATGAAAAGTATCCTACGTTACATGGCCGGAAGGTTTTACCGTACTCGCATGAAAACTGTCATGCTTGTCCGGCAAAACAGTACTCTCCGGCCTAGTAACTTAATATGCTATTATATCATACTACAAACAAAAAGTTTTAAATCATAATTTTTATTTGTGAAAGTCAGTTGATACAAATGATAAAGTAGTGATGGTATTGGTTATTACTCTCTCCATTAGGCATACGATGTATTCCAAGATAAATTGAAATGCTTTTCAAACATCGCAATTTCATGATGCCTAGTATAGTCTGGTAAGTACCGTTTTACCTGGGGAGCATGATAGTGATAGCAAACATGTCAAACATTTAACATGTTACTATAGTACACTTTAATAATATGGAAAATTTTACATGCAGTTAATGGCAAAGAGTGACTTTCCTGCCAACAGTAAGTCACAGAAATCAGATGCTTCAGCTTCTGTAAAGTATGATGTAAAATATTTCCATTCACTTTATTTAGTTCAGCAAATTTTCCATGCAGTTTTCGGCAAAGAATAACTCTCCAGTCAACAATAAGGCACAGAAGACAGCTGTTTCTGGGCACTAATAGCCTATTACGTTACTAGCCCGGTAAGTACTATTTTATCTGGCGAGCATGATAGTTCCCGCACGATCCTAGGAAGCGAACAACATAAATTATATTAGCGAATTGAATAAATATCAATGATAGATTTTTTTGAACTAACAAAATAAAAAAAAACTTAAGTATGGCACTATTTGATATTTTAATTAATGGTATTGGAATTTCCTTGAAAACTGTTGTAAATGTAACTGATTCCTTGCGAATTTCACTGAAACATTAATTAGCAGGAGCAATAAATTTGGGAGCGTTGACAAATTCCAATTACCAGGAATCGAACTGCTATAAATATTTTAATATCGAAGTTTACGAGGAGTAATAACGTTTATAGCCACTGTCCGACAATTGTTTGATCAGCAAACAACAATGGATTTAAGCTCTTTAATGTCATTCACTAAAACAACAGATTTCATCATTTGATTTCAGTTGGTTTTGCAAAAACTAATAACATATTTTAACAATTTAGATTTTTTATGTGTCGTTCAAAATTTAAAGAATTTTGTCAGTAGCTTTTTTGAGTCAATAAGTAAAAACTGTTTGACATTTTTTTGTACTTTAAGTTTATTATATAATTTTTGTTTGGTCCTCAACTTTCATCCTTTTTTTAATTAGGCCTTAAGTATTAATGAAAAACTTGATTATATTTTAAGTACAAGGCTACAAATCAATGATTTGTCATGTTTTTTTTAACAATTTTAAGCTTCTTTTTTAATTGGACAGTTCTAACTGAGGGGTACCTTTTCAGATAATTTGCTTTTCCTTAAATACAGCATGTGAGAAAGTTTTCACCATGACTTACATTTGTTTTATATTATTTACTGCCAATGAATTTAAGTTTTGCTGCACTCTTTATAAATTGCATGTTATGTATTTTAGGAGTGCGTATACCTACAAAAAGTTATTACGTCTAAATTTTTAGTAACGATTACAGTAACGTACTTCAGATAAAATAAAACATATACACAATTTGAGTTCATGAACTAAATAGGCTGGATGCTCGGACTATGTGGTGAGCACTGCTTTTCTCTCTTCTGTATTTGTTTTATTTATTTGCTCATTAAAATACTTCTAGAAACACAGTAGGCTCAAGCAAAGCTTTAACTTCATCATCCATGGGATAGCCTTATAACATAAAAGGCTACTAATAAATAAAAACAACAAAGCATGATACAAAATTCCAAATTCCCTTCAAATTTGATTCTTCTTTGTGGAAGCGATGTTTGATAACAGGACTGTTTCCAGAATCCCCTTGAGTCTTCTTATCAAGGTTCAGCAGTAGTATACATTGTCATTTATCACCCCTAAATGTACATTCCCCAAGCTATTTAAATAACTAGTTTTTTTCAAAAAAGGTATATTATCAATATAAGGGAAATATGAAACTATCTCATTGTACATTGCATTATTCAATACAGTACCCCCATTGCAGTAGACCTGCATACTCAGCGAATTCCTGATGTTTACAATCATATTTCAACACAACATAAACAGTACCTGACCTTTTTTATTTTCTCCATAAGAATAATATGGGGAATGAATATGCAGGGCTGCTGCAACAGGTATATGCAAATTTGGTGGTTTTAAATCAATATCAAGTGGATCTCAAACAGATGAAAACATAGCGGGGTGGTGATCTGTCGGGGTGGCGCCTTGACGCAAGCCTGCAAGGTGGCAATCAGACGTATATGACAACGACAACCCGTCACCTAAGGCTAGAAATTCACCACTTGACAGGGAGGCACGTTGACAGCAATGGTGTATATTTGTGAGGTAGCGATCTGTTGTTATGGCTAGGTGGCGACTTTTAGGGGTGGCACCTTGACGCCGACCCCCAAAATGAAAAGTTATCATGGTCTCAGGCTTAGGTCTTACCATGAGACCTACGATAATAGCTTATTACTTTAAGGAAATTCGTTAAAAACAACACAACTAAACATGACTTTGTTTAGTAAAAATAGGTTGTTAAAACATGAAAGCAATGCAATATTGAGGTTGAGGGAATGTTGTTGAGAGTTCAGATTGCTGGTCAGTATGTCAGCTGACCAGGCAAAATCAGGTGTTTGGACGACGAATCAAAGCAAGCAGCGACTTCCTGTTGAAACTCGGTGAACCTTGGCCTTCAGGTAGTCCATGGAATTATTTTCCCACTAATTCCAAAGACTAGGGTGGAGTATCCTTGAAACAAATATCCAAAGACAAAGGCTTAAATTAAATAAAAAGTAAATTATTTTTGAACCAACGAAAGCAATTTGTAGTTTTAGTAATGCAGAGTATAACACTAAATTAAGCTATGACGGAATGACAAATATATATATGTATATATATATATATATATATATATTGATTAACATTTTATATTGGAATAAAGCATCCTTTCTTCTGAAGTAATTTTTTATTAGACAACTACAGTAGTTTTGAAAAATTATGCCTTTTTCAAGTTTAAATTTTCGATTCATATATTAAATACAGTAGGCTTATATATAAAAACCCCATTAATTCGTTGAGTACGCAAGTTTGATTCCATGGGGCATTTAAAAAATGTTCTACATCAAATTTTGCTGTCCTAGAAAATAGCCTAAAGTATGATTCCTTTATATGATCTTTGCCATAAAGTTGTCCTTAAATTATGCTAGGTAAATTTTAACCTGTTTTGTTACAATGTACATGCACATTTCAACTCTTATATACATAGTACATTTCAATTCTTATATGTGTCGTAGAAACTTGCTGTAATTGAACTCTTCATGAAGTGCCCAGCGCACTTTGGCACATAGTGTAACTCGATTACTTCAATCAAAATCACCGCATATGCCCAACGAAACTGGACACTTCATGAAGTGCCCAATGCTCATTGGACACATGCTGTAACTATTGAGGCATGTTGGGCAGTCTAATTTAAACTCTTGTTAAGGTAAATCCCAATGTTTACATTAATCCCAATGTCTGTGTAAAGTTGCCAATGTTACTGTTTACCATTAAACCTTTTTAATATTTTTCAAATCTAAAAAATTTAATTTCAGTTTTAGTCACATATGCATTTTGTATATATAATTAGTCTACGTTATTTGCATAGTGAATTTTGTGTTTTATAAGTTAAGATCTGACTAAAATATACGCAGTTAACAATAATAGTTATTTTTCGCAATAAAATAGTAACCACTCAATACAGAATAAAACATTAATAATAATAATTGGTTTGAATTAAAAAAGATTTTGCGGTTTTTAAATTGTTGTAAAATTAAATAATAATATAAAAAGATAGGTAATGTGTTATGAAAAAAATTATGATAATTAACAATCGAACTTGCTCTAGCAGCCCCTCACTTTTGATTACGGTAAGTTTAACGTGCATAGGTCGTCCCTTTAGAAAAATTCTTCATATGAATTTCCAAATACTTGACTTAATAATACAAACTTACACTCGGTTCCACGTTTACCTCTCAGTATGTATTTTCCATAACCCATTCAATTCAAATGGAAATTTAATAGTAAAATTCTACATAAATTAAATGTTTTCAATTTTATAGCAAAAAAGAAGCTTAAGATTTGTTATTATTAATTTTTCAAGACTCTTGTGGCACTTACTGTAAATTTGTTTTACATTGCTATATTTTGATTTACTGGGGGGGACTAAGTAAGAAGTTAATAAATTGAAACATGAAACAATAGGTTTATGTTAATTTTTATGTATTACGTTACATATAAATGTGTCAGGTAAATTGATTGAATTGTCTGGTTTATGTGTTCACACTGTTTTGTTACAAAGTACATATACATTTCAAATGTTTTATATATATTTATATATATACATATATTAAAAAATGCCACCCATGGTAGTCTTAGATTTGGTTCCCGCATGTTTTAGAACAGGGTAAATATCATATATTTAATTTCGTAAGGCGATTCTTTGCGTCAAAACTGTGGGCGTTTGGAAAGTCGCAGAAAGATGGGAGAGGGCTCAAATTAAAAGTCTCTATTCCGTGATGGCGGGAAAAATAATGAAATTGCTTGAAATTTACCAGAAAACGAGAAATAACGTAAAATATCTGTCATTTAAAAAGCATTGGGATCTAAAAACGTCCGCTTTGTTTACATAAAACATGTGATGCTGATGATTGAAAACCATGTGGTTGGCTAGGTATCAATATAAGGTAGATTTAGTTTGCTATGAAGGTATTTTGTACTATAATAAAAAAGGATTGTTTGAATTTTCCCTCATTAGGGGCTTTTGGCCCCTTCAAGCCACTAGTATGCTCAAATTACCTAACTATTTCATTACTTTATTCAAATAAACTAAGTTAGATTATTATTTAGCTTGGCGGTTAAAATAGTAAATTACGTTACTAGTGTAAGTAGTGCTTGCCGAACGAGCTTGATAGTTCCCGCGCGAGCTAGAGGTGAGTGGGGGATTTTCATGCGAGTATGGTAAAACTTACCTGGCTTGTGACGTGCGATCCTTTACATCACACTACTCAGGAAGACTTATTATTCAATCATTTCGTATTCCTTGCTTAACCATTGCGTTTCTAGACTTTTCAAACCTAACCTACAATAAAGAATCAAACATTTGCTACTGCTACGAGTGCTGCCACTAAATTCCTCTGAATGAAACAATAAACATGCATTAACAGACGTGATGATTGCAGTGTAATCAGCTAATTGTTTTGGTTGCTGACTCCCGTTATTTCCATTTCCTAGTACACGGTAAATTTACTAAGCACTGCACAGTAAATTTACCGTGAAGTTATCGGCACAAAGTAACTTTTCAGCCAGCAGTAAGGCACAGAAAACAGATGTTTCTGTTTAGTGTGATGTAAATGTATATTTGACCCTATTTTTGAAAAATAAACTTACATACCGTACAACAAAATTACAACATTACTGAGTCGTTTGTTACTTATTTCAAATACATTAACTTGAAATAAATATCATCGTTATTGAAATAAACACTAGGAATATTATTATTCGACGCTTGTAAAATATAAAAGGAAAGCAATATTAATGAATACTAAAAATGGCGGGCGTTGACTGAGCGCGGGCCACAGCCGAACGTAAGCCGGATTACCGCCACACTCCGGCTAATGAACAGCGGCCAGTTGGGCTGTAGAGCGCCGCGCCGGCACAATACTTCACTAATGATTAACTGGCATCCAACGAAATCTCGCTCACATCAAATTAATTTATTAGGTAGGATTATAAAAAGTTCTAGTACCAATGACACGCGGCTACGCAATGAGTTGTAAAAGTAGATTCGCTTGAAAAAATTAATAAAATGTAGATATTGTAGCCCTTTACTATACTATTTTAAAAGCTATACCAAAGTTTTAATGAACGTAAGATACACCAAAGGTAAACAGTAAATAGCTTGAGCAGCGAGCATACAGATTTTAAAATAGCTTCAAATTTGTGCTTCAGAAGTGTTTAGAAGTTATGAGGATTTTTACAATGATTAATGCAGAGAATACAGAGTAACTATGTAATTGCAGAGGTTTTTATACAATTGCTCCGAAAGCTAAGAGGTAGCGTGGTCGCATCGTAATACGAAGGTCGCCAGAAGGATCCTAAGCAAGACGCTGAAAAAATTTGGCCAAGGTTGAAAAACGGGCCAAATTATTGTAAACTATTGAGCTACGTAGGTACCCGGAGGACCGAGCTGTAATGTAAAGCAAACTTTGAAATTTTTACTTGATGCTGTTAGCCTCTTCCAGGCCAAGTGTGGCCTTGCCCTGTTTCTTAATGATTTTTCCAATATATTTAAAGTAAGTTACTCAATTGTTCGTGTAAATGAAGAATTTTACATTTTTGTCGTTTTTCCGTAGCCATTATAACAACTCTTAAGCTTAGCAGGATTACATCTAAATAAAACAATTTCTTTGAAATCGTTATAGCCGTTTCCAAGACAAGCAAAATATTTAGTGCCCAGCTTCAACTGTCTAATTTTTTAGGTTAATCAGCAGGTTCAAACAAAAACACACATTACGGAACATGGTCTATTTCGATCTGGTTTCCGCATGTACTTCACATAATCAAAACAAACCAATCTATTATAAATTTGTAAAACTTCAAAACTACTTAACGTACCATAATCAGACTTATTTTTGTGCGGAGTATTATGTTTCTAATTTGTTTCAAAATGGCAGCAATTGTTTATTTCAAAGGTTTATTGACTCAAAAATTGGAAATGTTTCTAACATTTTTAAACAAGCTAACAAAATGAAAATTGTATTGTGCTTTGAAAATGTCCTGTTGTGATAAGTTTATTACACAAATAACAGAGAAAACTGAAATTTTATAAAAATAAAACAGCTAATTTGGGACGATTTCAGCATTTTTATATTTTAACTTCATACAATTAAAGTTTTCTCTGTTTTTAGTGTAATGAACCTTATAAAACTGTACATTTTTTAAAAAAATATGTAAAATTTGGTATCTTTTTACAATTTGTTCACAGTAAGTACACAGTTTTTGAGGTATTAGGCTAACCTTTGATGAAAATTAAAAATGGCTGCAATGTCTAAATAGTACAAAATAGAAATTTGATACTCCACACGATAATAGACACAATTATTTATCATGCATGTATTAAGTTTGAATTTAATACCTCAAGTTGGTTTAAAATTAAAATGGTTTATAATCCACTAGTAAACCCGTTGCTCGGAATCGAGCAATTGTTATGTATTGACTTCTAAATGAAAAAAGGTACATTATTTCTAGAACAATTTATTGATGATATGGTTAAACTTTAAAGTCACTTCCAGTAATACTGAGATTATTTATTAAAGTTCTTTGTAAAGAATATTTCTTGTGAATACACTATCATCTTTCAGGAGATGATTTGATTTAGGTTAAATTATAGATAGTTCAAGTTTACATGGAACATCCTCACCAAAATCACAGAACATCACTTGGTACCAAAATGATTGTTAAAAATATATTCTTTTAATAATAACGATTTTTCAAATAATTATAACTAACACGTTAAATTGAAAAAATAAAAATAATTGAATGAAAACCTTACAAATTGTTATAGTTTATCAACTTGATCGTGCACCATAATACGGATATTAAAATATTTTAATTTTTAGATCATCACTCACAAACAAACTTCATATTAACCATCACCATAAACTCCAAGAAAATTGCATATAAATCGAGTTCACCGAGCCGCCTTTGTCATACTTAAATTATTAGCATAAATTAAAATAATTATTATTTGAAACATATAAGAAAACAAATAGTAATTTGAAAATCTACTGGAAATTTTTTTATGCCACACATATTTTTTAAAATGGGTTGTTTTTAAATAGATAATGAGGAAGTAAATTATAATGTGAAAAATTACTTCAAAATGGTACATAAACACTTAAATGAACTCCTTTCAATCTATTATATTGATTGAAACATAAACATAAACATTGAACATGTGAAATCTTAATAGCTGACAATATAACCAGTACACAATAACTCTATTCAGCTGCTTTGTTAAAATTTATGTCCCCATGTTAAATGTTATGGACGAATTCAAAACTTAAGGGGCTTCTAGGGTCGTTCCCTTTGGTCTAATCTTCACAAACTTTATTTCCTGAAAAACTACACGCCAAGCACTTTCCAACGTCACCTAAATTATTAAAATCGGCCCAGTGGTTTAGGAGGAGTAATGATCACAAAAAACACCTAGCATATTAAATAAGCATGGATAGATGGATAGATAGATAGATAACAACGTGACAAATACAAACTGTACGGCAGGTGGAACCCGGATCGAAATAGACTATACCCATTTTGTTTTCACATGCTGAATAACCTGAAAAAGTTTTGAACAGTAGAAGCTGGACACCCTGCATAAAAATGATAATATAAACATTGCTCTCATAATAATATAAAATCCTGCTCATGATAATATAAAATCCTGACAAAAAAATTACCTGTTCTTTTTCACTAAAAGGCTGTCATCTCATCCATTTCACAGCCTTAACTTCCACCTAGATGGCGTCGGTGATCTTACATAGTTGGTGAAATTATATACTTTTATCCTATCCCATACTCTCATATGAGTAATGTTTGTGGACGTGCGTGCATGCTTGCCAATCTACTCAGTTGTCTCAAGAACAGCTCTCAGGAGTTCATTCAAATGCTGGAACTAAGTTTTTCTTAAACGTGTTCTATGCAGGTTACTTGGCCAGACTACACCTAAGAAAGTAAAAGAAATTATGGAGAAAAAAATTGAGCATTGAACATTTCTTTGTTAGTAAAGAAAACGCAATCTAATGAAGTCGGCTATTAAAAAGCAAACTACCGCCATCAGATAATAGAAATGCCGTAGCATGTGGGAAATATATTGCATGAAGTAACGAGTAGGCATGGTAAAAAAGTGTATTTACAATGCTTAAATGTTTTATAGTAACGGGATGAACTGGTTAACATGAAATATTACTTAGCAAAGCTCGGTCCACCAAGGACAAATTTCAAAAAAGGCAAATGTAGAGGAGAGAAAACGTGTTTTTGGATGTAGTTATTTTTAATCTTATTCAAAGCAAAAGCTTTCATTTGTTAGTTTGAATCACTCTGAAGCATGTAAAGTATTAAGAAAATGTTATTGGAGAATTATTATGTGTTTTACGACATTTTAATAGTGCAGAGTACCCATTAAAATTGAATATAATTTTTTAAAGCAAAATACCTGCAAGTGCCCTTGGAGATAACCATTGAAGCGTAAAATGAAAGTAAGATTGTACATAGTCGTCAGTGGAATTATTTATTTAATTAACTGAAACATGACTCTACTTCGGAAACATGACGAGGATTGAATAAAACTTATTAATAATTGTTACTATAGATCCAAATTTTAAGTTTAAAGAAATCAGTATATTTAGAAAAAAATAAATTAAAAAACACTCAAGTAATTCATCTTAATAACTGCTTAGAGTGTAAACATTAATTATTTGTTTTAGTATACCTTTAATGCACCACATGATTTTTGCATAAACATTTTATTTATTCATACAAGTCAATTTCATCCTTCATATATATAAAGTTCATCTTTGCATAAAAATCTAGATAAAAGTTTACTCATAATAACTTTACGCACCACACTGTCAAGTATATTTATCATAACTTTAAACATTTTGAATCTATAGAACAATAACAAATCAAGTCTTCTTATACGTTACGTTATAGAAAATTTAAATTTATAGAAAAATATTTTAAAGGTAAAATAAATAAATTTAAATGCCGGTTTATTTTAAAAGCAGACAATTTCCTAAGACACAAAGAAAGGAATTTTTAACTCAGACTATAAGTAAAATAATCCAATTCACAAAAACCTGACCAGTTACCTAGATTAACTAACCCTAACTTATTATACTTATAACTATTTTTATCTGAATTCTTAAAAAATGAACGCCATTAATTAGACCTCAATTTAAGTATTTAAATTAAAAAAATGTAATAAATGAGTGGCCGCAGGGTGATGTGTACATTTCGTCAGCTTGGAATCCGCGTGTGTCAGCGTCGGGTCGGATATAAGCGGCCGGCGGCGGTCAGCATCATCAGTCATCATGATGCAGAGCTGGCAGACGGTGGCGGTGTGCGTGGCGGTGGCGCTGGTGGCGCGGGGGGCGCTGGGTCACCCGCGGGCGCTGGAGGAGGCAGCGGTCAAGGTCGGCGAGGACGGCGACCACCGGCGCACCGGGATGTGGATACCGCTCGAGAGCACCGACAGGAGGAAACACGGCCAGGAGGGTGAGCCCAAGAAGCCTAGTGCCGCTTCTTTGGAAGACGAGGACTCTAAGACGGGTATTCAGAAGGACGATATCGTCGGAGTGGCTCGAGAGACAAACAAGAGCGGTCCAGATCAGAAGAAGAACGATGAAACTTTGGGGTTAACCAGAGTTGACTCGGTTCCAGAAGTGAAAGAAGACCAGAAAGGAGACGATCCTACTCGATCGAAGAAGTCTCCAGACATGAGGGAACTTTCTTTCCACGGAGCACCCACGACTACTGTATGCATCCAGGTTCGCTCCGACCACCGTCAGAACCAAGTCGTCTGTGGACCTCAGGTTGGAGATGACAAGAAAGAAGAGAAGACTATAACCAGCGCCCCTCGATACGCCATGCCGACTGTGTATCCCTCTCAAGCCTTATATGATCCAAGGTTCATTCAGGGAGAACAAGTTCCAATTCAGAAACCGTCTTACATGAGAGCGACCCCTCAAGATATCGAACCGTCTCGTCCGTACGCGGCTACAGGGAAGGTGCCGATGGTCGGCGGAAGACCTCAGCAGATGTCTCCTCAAGCCCTCGCACCGTCTCCTCAAGCCGCTAGAGCGCTGGGCGCGGTCCGAAGAACTCAGACTGAAGACGACAACACCTTGAAGACACCCGAGGGTCCCCAGCCTGGAGGTCCAACTCAGCCGTTCCGCATCATTCCTCAAGGCCCTCCTGCCTCCGTCGTGGTCCATAAGCAATACTACCAAGCGGCTCCTCTTTCTCCAATCGCCTCCAATTTCATCGCCCCGGTTCAAGCGCCTCTGAGGCTCAACTGCGCTCTCCAACCAGAGGGCGCACAATTTCTTCAAACCTACGGAACTCCGATGCTTCGCAGCTCCGTTCCGGGTGTACTCAATGGATACGTCCCTGTCGGCGAAATGATCGTCCCTGACAACATGAGGAATGCTCAACCCGACTACCAAGAGTACTACTACGACCCTCAGGGCAGGACGCACACCGACGAGTACGGAGCCGAGCCCTGGGTGGGAACCACCTTCGTCGGCGAGGACGGCCAGCTGTACAGGGTCGACGACTCGCAGGGCCGGTCCGCCAGCGACGACCCCTGGGAGCAGGCGAGCCTCCGCGCGGCGGCCGGCGGCGGCATGATGACCATGGAAGAGCTGTCCTCCAGGTACCAGCAGCAGGAGGCGCAAATGAAGGAATCCTCCGCGAGGCTGGCGAAGGTGCAGGAGCAGCTGAACAAGCTCCAGCAACGGGCTGCGGAGGAGAAGAAGAAGGAGCCCGCCCCGACCAGCGGCAAGGAGCCCCCGCCGTCCGAGACCTCTGACGAACCCAAGAAGTCTCCGCAGAACAAGAACAAGCGCCAGTCTTACCATAATGTGAGGAGATGATAAGGTACACTTATGTATGATGTGTTTTGTATGTTTTTTACTTTTTTAAATAAACCTTTTTGTACAAATAAATGAATTATATATTTTTCCCAACTTCATGATTATTAATTTAAGATTAGTAATATTTTCCATATTTTCATGAATAAAATTTATATTATTTTGATCCACAAGGGTTTTTACTTTAAAATTCATTATTTGCTAAAATCAAAGTGGAAACTTCTAAAGTAAATAAATGCATATATTAACACATAAAAATCTAATATGTAAATTGAAAAGTGGCAGTATATTAAAAAAATCTTCAAAATTTTATCCAGTTATTCGAAAATAGTAATGATTTATTTTAAACAATTCAATCGAATACATTTTTTTTAATTTCTTAGAATCTCACTTTTTTATAACTTTTACATTTTTATAGTTCGATCAAAATTAGATTTAAAGCATAGCAACCAACTGTATAGCAGAAAGCGTATGAGTTTCTTTTTTCTTTTATTTGATAACTATTGACAATAATTGCATTTTCACAAAAAAAAGTATCTACTAAATTTTCTAGTTCTGTTATGTTTGTTTTTAGTTCAGGCTTTTGCAAAATGTTAATATGTGTCATTTTGTAAAAGCCAAAATTTTATATGAGTCATATTGAATTATACTAAAGCCTACTTCAAGCACAATTGTTTTAAAGCAGTTAAAAATTGTAGAATACGTGTTTTAAGTTATGAAATACATTGTTGGTGATAGTGATTTTATATTTGGATTATGATTTTTGCGTCATTTGCCATCACTGATTAGTAAAAAAAAAAAAACTAAACTAAAATTGCGTTTTATATGTTTTATTATTGCCAAGACGTTTGTCATATTGAGAGGTAAGAACATCAATTAATTCTCTTAATTACATTTTATAATTATTCACCATTATGATAAACCTCTCACAGTTTTTATTTTACTTCACGCTATAAGCCTGCTATAAATTTAAATTGCTGAACCAAATACTTATGTGGTATATATCAATATCAATGTTGGCTCTATCAGTTTTTGAGAAAAATTCTAATTTTGTTTAGAATTAGATAAAACCAAATATAACTGCCAATTATAACAAATGAAACTGCTCATATCGTAATATATCTATACTAATCAAATGCCCTGCAGCTAGAAGCATTTTGAGATAAAAACTCCTTTTACAGTACTAGACCGATTTTAATAATTATGTGTCGTTGGAAAGAGCTCAGGGTCAAGTTTTGTAAGACATGACATTTATGAAGATCAGACTTCATAAAGTAACGAGCCAGGCTAAGTAAAGAATCATAGACTTCCTTTAAGTTACGTATCTGTCCGTAAGATTTAACAGAAATTTGTTTAAATGACCATTATTGTTTTATCATCAGACCATCTGAAAAAAATGAATGATGATATGAAGTGCTTGTCAACTAGTTTACATATATATAAAATACTTTATTGTAATATTAAAAGATACAGAAAAATAGCGATGAGTATTTTTACTTTTTAAATTAGTTCTGATCAACTAACTTTCTGAAGTCAAGCGTAAATATTGTGTTAAAAAAACTAATCTTTGTTTTACAGCTTATTTTAAAAATATATTTCAACGAAACTTATTGCACCAGGAATAAATTTTAAACCCAATTCAACATTTCTCTTGGTTTTTATAAAGATAAAGTAAAAGGTGCTTTAAAAAAGTGTTGAAAGTTAAGAGTCTCGTGAGTGGCCGTTTCATCCCTAGATAAAAGATGTAAAGACAAAAATGTTTTTAACATTGGGTAATAGTTATTTGTTAGGTTTTCATCATAAGGTCATGGAACTTAAATAAATGGATTTGGAGTAAATAACTGAAAAATTGAATGCAATAGTAAAGGTCAACATAAATCTGAATTATACTTACATTGTTAATCGTCACTTCGTCGTATTCGTAGTAGTAATTTAATTTAACGATTTTATTTTATGATTTTAAATCATAAATTTTGTGGTAGTTTAGTAGTTGGCGTCATTTGGGTCATTTAGTTATGTACCCGAGACTTTGTAAGCTACCAAATCTAAAACTACATTCTAAATGGCCCTATGGAGTTGCGTTAGTCCCGTAGCTTCCAAATATTCTGGGTAAGATGGAATTAGTTTTAATTAATCCCCTTAAACATCCCAAATAAGATTAAAATGAGTTTGCTACATATTCTGAGCTGTGATAATCTAATTGGGTGGTTAGTGTTTTTATAAACCGAAAATATGTTTTCCTTTTTAGATTTTTGCTTATAATTGTAGAAGGCACAGTTTTCGAGTTATAAATGGCAATTTAAAATTCTGTTGTGGGGAGGGTAAAATCAGCATTGCATTTACATACCGAGACTCCGTCTAATGATCGTTTGCGTTCTGCGGGGTACAAGCCGTCCATTAGTTCAATAACGCGATAAAAAGTAGTTCGGTTACACGCGATATTTCGGTCTGAGAGACTCAGCATTATCAGTCTCCCGATATTTTGTCTAATGAAATAATTGAAAAAGCTCAGCTTTACCCGAAAAAGATAATGTCGTAAGATATTTTAGATGGTGCAAAAAACTGAATATTTAACTATTATTTTTATTCACAAAAGTATTCAAAGATTTAAAAACCAGCTGCCATGAATTTAAGGTAGCAGATAAATTTTTCAGAAAAAGGAGGGTCTGGATTTATTTAAGCTCAGTAGTTTGTTTGGGGGTCTAGAAAGCTAAGTTTTACAAAGCAGCTTAAATTTTACATCTAATCAGAGAGGAATTTCGAAATTACTGGCAAGGGTAATGATGTCGTCTGCAATAAGGAAGACCGATATGTTAGTGCATTTTTAACCTATTAATCTACATGTAAGAAATACAAGCGACATGAATTCAATTACAATTATTACAATTGCATATGGTAGTCAGGGAGATTTTGTCATTTATGGTAAACAATACGCTAAATAAAATCAGCAGATTTTCTACATTTAGCTTAGTGTTTAAAAAATCCTGTTGAACGTTTACCATGATTTTATACCTTTGATGGCAAAACTCTCTAATATCATGCGTACCGCGTACCGCTCCGTAGTTGTCTGCTTAATATGACGTCACTGTTTAACGACGTTTTCTTTCAGTAGTGTTTCATAGTTTATTTACAAAAACCATTAACAACTGGGCTAAAACTAAACCTTAAATTTAAAAAAAACAGAAATTTCACGTCATTTTGGTTACTTTGTGAAAGAGCCTCCAGAACTGACGTTTACAACAAAAATGGTTCACAAACCTGTAACCGTCGCAGTTCTCTCAAATCCTTTTGGTGGATGACTCGGGTCTCGGTCTGTTTCAGACCATAATCATATCCTTATACAGGGAAATTAAAATCCATAATTTAGATTTCGTTGTCACAAGCATTACACAAACACGAATAATCTGACACAAACACATTTGAAACATTAAAAACAACGAAAACGCGGCGCGCGACTAGGATTAGTTATACAGTTGCGGGGTCAGGATTCTCAGGTCAGGAACGACTCCGTTAATGCTCTCACAAAAGACATAGGCGTCGTGCCCACCAACATAAAAAAGTTCATTTTCGTAGCCGCCGGCCAACATCAAAAATCCAAATAAATTTTTTTTCTACTATTCTCTAAAGTCGTTTCTCTACTCACAAGTAATTCAAACCAACTGTTTTTAAGTTAGATGCTTATTTTTACCAAATTAATTGTTCACATTAATTTTATTCTTATATTTAATCATTATTACAATTATTTTATGTTAGGTTAATCATTTGGCTAAGTCAAAGAAGAGCGCGACCGCAGCTTCGACTGCTGGCAGCACGACTGGGAAGCCGAGTCGAGGGGACGTTGGACCTTCGAGCTCATACCCGCCGTCCGACCATGGGTGGAACGGCAGCACGGCGAGGTCGATTACTACGTGACCCAGTTTCTTTCGGGTCACGGGTACTTCCGAGCCTACCTCCACCGGATGGGTAAAGTCGCCAGCTCGGACTGTTTGTACTGCCCCGGCATAGCAGACACATCTGAGCACACGTTTTTCCAGTGCGACCGTTGGCGTGCCCACCGCGCCTTGCTTTCGTCTAAGATCGGGGTGGTCGTCAACCCACATGACATCGTCGGAGCTATGCTCCAGGGAGAGGGCAACTGGAACTGTGTTAGGCATTTCGTCCAGGCCATCCTTCGGGAGAAAAAGGTCGACCTTAATCGACCTTAAATTTCAGTTATTTTCCAAGAAGGTTGCCAAAGTGGCATAAGATCAATGGCCTAGCCCGATGTAATGTGTAAAACAGTTCCAGGCTAGTGTCCTCGGTGTTGAAGGAGGTGGTTTAGTCGGTAGTTCATGGGACTTTGAGCCCGTGGGAGTCCGACACTACTGAGGGGACAACGAGCCCCTCAGTGTGCGTAAACGCATTCCACCTCCTACCAAAAAAAAAAAAAATCATTTGGCTAAGCAAAGAGGTTGGATGAAGAGTTATACTATACATTCGCTGAGTAGGCCCATTCATTGACTGGGCGAAGGTTGGTCACCCTGAGCGCTGTGCACACCACCCGTTTGTACAGTCGCCTACTTAAAAAAATAGAATAATAATACTATTATTCTGCCAGGATGCATGCCTAAATCCCATAAGGCCTGTGGAACCAACGCTTGTGACGTTAATTTGAGACCCAATATCCGGTTACAAGCAAGCTCTATTAGCCCATTGAGTAAAAACATAGCCTCAAATGAGGTGTCGGTTATTTGCTTCCTCGGATTGGTCAAGATTATTTTTCTCACAGCTTGAGGCTGGCAAATCGAGAGACCGGCCGCTATATAAGTTTCCAGTATATAAAAGACAATCACGGTTTGTTTAAATTTTTTTCTTAGATAACTTGAGATATTCTTCTCTCCTTCTCTACAGACCTTGAGTTTAACCCGCAAGCTGCAGACGAGAATACCACGAGAATGACATTAACGGCAATGAAACAGCCAGGAAAGTAGGGGAATTGGTGAATAAGAGTTGTTTTTTGACCGCCTATTTTCTTAACATAGAAAATAATAACTGCAATGGTTTTGAGGCAAACATTCTTCAACAGTCACGTGTTAAAAATCTAAATAGTATGTAGTGGTAACATTTCCCGCAAATTTACTTAGAAAATCGTAAATAAACTAAGATTTTTAGTGCTGTATATTTCAGAGTTTTCAAGGTTTAAAATCCCAATTTTGAGTGCGAAAAAACCAAAATTTTCCGGGGGAGGACCCCTGGACCCCCGTTAGGCTGTGGGGTATTCCATATACCCCAGCCCCCCCGGTAAGTTGTGCCCCCCAAAAGTTTAGTTCACGCGACGCCTATGTCAAAAGAAATACTCAAGCAGAACTATTTTACGTTTAATGGTGACTTTTTCAGACAGGATGAAGGATTGGCAATGGTTTCCCTTCCATCTGGGATTCTATCTGAGATATTGCTTAATAATTTTGAAGAGGATCATATTTTTTCAGACAAAAACAAGTTCAAAGCACTTCAAAGGTAAAATAATTCCCTACCACAGATATGATGATGACACAGCAATAATTTTTAACGGCAACACTCGGCAACTGGAATGTCTCAATAAATTCCTTGATTCTCCTGACCTGAAATTCACACTTGAAACTGAGCAAAATAGTATATTGAATTTCCTCGATGTATCCATACAAAAAAGTGGTGACAATCTGTCATACAACATATACAGGAAACATACAGCCACAAACCATACCATCCATCAAACTTAATATCACCCGCTATCCCATAAATTAGCTGCATACAACAGTATGGTCTACAGACCAATGAATTTTCCACTTTCCCAGGAAACTTTTGACAAAGAAGTCAGCGTTATTATAAAACAGATAGCTAAAGCCAATGGTTATAAACCTATAATTGTTGAAAACATAATAAAGAAATTTAAAAATAAAAAATAAACAGCCCGTAGATAATCAAGTACAAGATAAGAAATATGTTTCAGTTCAATACAGCAAGGGTTTGCACCACACTTTAACGAGAGAATCACGTAAAAACATAGTTGTATCTAGTAGAGCCTCAAATAAAATAAGCAAAGTATCTAATAATCCATTACACAATCAGAAGCCAGATAAACTTCACCAGAGAGGAATCTACAAACCAAAATGTGCTGACAGTAATAAATTTTATATCGGGCAAACAGGTCGACCTTTCATCAAACGCTTTTCCGAAAACCTGCCCAGTGCAAAATTAAATGAACAAAGTCGAGCTTCGCCCAACACCTCGTCGACAACAACCACTTTGCTGTCAAAAGTAAATTATAAGTTTTGAACACATGCCAAAAAAGTAAAATAATGGATTTCCTGGAGGAATTCATCATTTTTAAATAATTAAATACAAACCCTAATGATGTAAAAAAAGAGTGCTCGCGGTACATCCTGACCGCGCAACAACAGTGTATAACAAGGCCTAGTCGCGCGCCGTGTTTTCGTTGTTTTTTTCAACGATTTTAATGTTTCAAATAATGTGTTTGTGTCAGAGCATTTGTGTTTGTGTAATGCTTGTGACAACGAAATCTAAATGATGGATTTTAATTTCCTGGTATAAGGATATGATTATGGTCTGAAACAGTCATCCACCAAAAAGGATTTGAGAGAAGTGCGACGGATGAACTGCGGAACTGGTTTGTGAACCATTTTTATTTTAGTTACCTTTTAAAATTTCCCTTGGCAATTTGAGTTTGTGATATATATTTATATTATGTGCATTATGGATGATGGGTTATGTATGCACCTTGGGAATGTATATTACATCAAATTTTAGACGAATTTCTTATGGAAGGGGTATTAGAAATACAACATTTTAGAATATTAATATTACTAACAAATAACTTCTAAAACTTCTTGTACATGTTTATACTCATTGCACTGGAAGTTTTAACCTTTACATAAACACTAATTGTAATTTTAATTCTTTTTCGTACCTCTTATGGTTTTTGTGTTGATTGAAAAAATGTATACTCGGACCGGAAATGGTTTTTCAAGATGGTGGCTGGAGCGCATCAGGGATTGTTTGGGACTTTTGGGATGTTAATTAGGTAGGTTTATTAAATTTTAGATATATTCTTTATATTGATTATATAAACAAACAAACAAATAGATAAATAAATAAATAAATAAAAAAAAATAAATAAATAAATAAATAAATAAATATATATATATATACATATACATATATATATGTGTATGTATATATAAATATATATATATATATACATACACATTGACACATGTATATAGTATACATATAGATTCTTTAAAATAGTGTGACGCACAGTTAATAATTAGTGCTAAACGAGCAAAACATAAAGTTGCTCCTTAGCAGTCGCTTCGTGAATAATTAAATTAAATAATGTATTTCCGATTCATTGTTAAAGAGATTGTTCCCCGAGCTATCAGCTGATTGCAAACAGGAAGCGGCCAGTTACACATGATTGTGATCTGTCCACTTGAGTCAGCTGATATGCTGATCGCTGAACTGTGTTATGCAACAAGGGCCATTATTGCCCTGGGAAGCTGTTCTTACTAAGGGCTATTCTCCCCTGATTTAAATTGCAGTATTAGGGCTATGAAATTTAACGCCAGGAGTACCAAGAGTATTAGATATGGAGAAATCGTTTGGTTCCTTTATCTGGTGTCTAGGATCCTTTTAGCGAATTTCTCCCTTTAGGGAAGTAGCTATTACCGTAGGCGGCATGGTGAGACTTAAGCGCGAGACCACCGTAACTTTTCATTTTGAGGTCCCTAGACCCCAAAAACACCGTTCGTTCATTTTCATATATATATATATATATATATATATATATATATATATATATATATCAGTCCGTAGGCGCGATAACTTTTGTAAAAAAGGTCCGATCTTGATGAAATTTGGAACAAACGTGTAAAGCGTCATTCGTGACTTTGAGTTCGAAAACCAGCAAGATTGGTTTACTCTAAGAAGGTTTTTTGATGAAATAAAATTTATTTTCAAGATTTAGCACCTTTTTACTAATTATTTTTAAATTTAACTGTCAAAATTGAATTCAGCTTAAAAATCCAAACAATTTAGCATTTTGAATTACTATTCTACGTCAATCCGTTGCTTAGATTTTGGATGATATTGGAAGTGGTAAACACAGTACGTTGTCTAATATTATTTTTAATTTTTCCCTCCAAAAAGTATAGTCACCCTGATTTGAGATTTTTTAAAAATACAATTCTGAACATATGATTAAATTTGCAAGTGTTAAATATTTGATTTAAATCGAATATTTAACACCTGCAAATCCTGCAAATCCTGCAATCCTGCAGGTGTTTATTTTGAATAGTTAGAGTTCATTGATCAAGATTTTGCAGAACATATATACTATATCAGAAAATACAAATTATTTTTAAGAAAGTATGAGCATTTGGAGGGGGGATGTCTTGATCTAATCTGCCTGAAAATGCTGAAAATGTAGCATAATATATGGTATGTTTACATGATGAGGATTGATAATATGTTATATAGAAATTGGCTGGAGATGTAGGTGTGTTGCAACAGGGATGTTTTAATTACTGTAAAACCGACCATATGATTGAATTTAATTTTTTCATGAGTTTAAATTATTTGTTTGTTTGAGTGTTTTGAATTAATTGATTATATGTTTGTTGACATTTATATAGGTACTATAACAAGATTACAGTTATTTAAAATTAAAAGACTAAGAATTATATAAAATACAAAAGTGTATGTATTAATAATGAAAACAAATGTGGTCTCTTTGTTAATTTTCTTCATGTTCAAAGCTCATGAATGATTAAACATACGCTTTTAATATATTATTTACTTAACGTATCATTCAAACAATACTTTCCTTCAAATAGGTTAAATGCTCACATATACAAAGTAAATCCTATGGAAATTCGCTGAGTACGCAGGTCTGCTGCGACGGGGGTATTATGCTTTTATAAGGATTTGAAAGCAAACATTTTTACGGTAAGCTTGTTGAAAAATTCGATTGTTTAAAGTAAATATTCAGTTACATTCAACTAGAAGAAGCCACATTATATCAATTTTAATCAAAATATGTCAATATATGTGAAAATAGAGTTTTACTTATTTCCCATAAGGATAACCTAGGGAATAATGAATGAGCACGAGTATACAGGTTTACTGCCAAGGAATTTAAAAAAGTTTTGCACTTATAGATCCCAACTATATGAAGCGAGATATCTCCAACAACATAAATTTTCAGATATGTACAAAATAAAGATATTTATTAATATGTGTTGACAAATAACCGAGGCAGAGAATTTTACCCATATTCTGTAAGGATGACATTGTGAAAACAATGACGAAAATAAATTAACTTCAGCAACCGGTTAACATTTGTTAAAACAGAAAAATACTTGATTATTGATTATTTTTAAGTCGAATTAAATGGTCACACACACGAATCCCTAAAACTTCTAAACCTAAATTTTTGCGGACCTGTGTGTTGTATCATCTTTTTGGAATCTTAAGCACTAAAAACCAAGACATTTTTATAAATGCCAGAGCCATTTTGCAAGAAATTTTGATGGTTGCCGTTTTATGAGTAAAACATGAAAACACGCCTGGAGGTACCGGAATTTGGTACATACATGCCAAAATTCGAACCACTGGTGTCGTCTAGCTTTCCACACACATATCCATATACTTAAACATACATACGGACGAACCGACATAACACAGCAAACCACTTTTTTATTTAAGGACAATTAAAAAAGTATTTCCACTAAAATTCGAAATTTTTGACGAAAACAATACTTTCTCCACATTCTATTTGTAGCGAGGGGGGAGTAAAAATGGGGGATCTTAAGCCATAATCCAGTATATTTCAACAGATTAAGCAAAATACCAAGACGTATTTGATATGTTGAGAAATGAGCGAGATGTACATTTTTATTTCTTTCTCCTTGAGTCAACATCCGTGTTAAGCATCTGAAAACGCAAAGTGGTTACCACTTGGTGTGATCGAGCTAGTTAGTTCTCGAACTTGTCTGAATAATTACTGCAGACTTTACCCAACTGTACCAAATTTAATTTGACCCTTTTTGCATGGTACGGACCTGTCAAATGGATACTTTCAAATAATGCAAACCACAGGGAAGTTTTGAAATTTCAAACTGCTTTGGATTTGGTTTTTAGGGGATTGATATTGACCTCGGGTTTGCATTTTGTTCTCATCATTAAACCTTTCAAAATGAGTGGCCTCTCGATAGTGTATATGTGTGAAAATTTGGGGCAGCCCCAAAGTGCAATTGTGGGGATAGAGGCAGATACATAAAATGCCCAGAATAAAGGGTTTTTATCTTTGACTGTATTATTTGCTTTAAAAGCTATTAAACCGCTCCAGGATTTTAGGGATACACGGTAATTTCTTGACATTGTAGTTTCGCATTTCTTCCCACCTTTCTTCGAAATTTGAAGTAACATTCCTTTTTATGATTTCGTGGACAGTTTTTTAAACTTTATAGCGGTTTTAGTTGAACAATTTTTATGGCAAGTTAGTTGACAAAATAAATCGGAATTCCTCCATCATCAATTTTGGGGGGCCTAAAATTGAAACTTTGGGGGCTTTTGGTCTAATATAGGCTGTTTAACCATATTGCAGTTGAAATTCGCTTCTTCACGTCAGCGTGCTGCGTGTGTACTCGTTTATTGGTGAATCAGAATGACAATTTCCATAAGGCTCATCGACAAATTTAAAAATAAAATAAGTGTACCGCTCTGGACGTATCCTAATTACTTAGAAATGTTTTATTTAGTCAATCAAAAATGAAGAAAAATTGTAACATAAAAAATATATGATCTACAAGATAACTTGAAGAACAGCAGTTTGCGAACAAATTCAGTCCCGCCTGCACAAGAGTGAAATAATTGCATGATGTCACGTCAGTCTTGAAGCGTTAAGTCGAGCTGTCATCATCAGTATATATAATTGACAGACCTCATTAAATATCCCTCTGATATTAGATCGACCTGACAGCTGGCTCATGACATCACCGCAGACTAGCAATGGCGTTTTTTCATCGATAACCTGCCACTGTCACTTCAGGATTGTATTCTGGCGGTCTTGTAATAGTGACACCTTAGATACATTACAGTACTTCATCTGTACTGACGCCATTATTTTTACTTTCTCCCCCCCTATACAAATTAAATGGAGAAATTACTGTTTCCGTAAAAATTGTCGAATTTGAGTTGTTGGTGGAAGTATTCGTTTTAGTGCTCCCTGAATCCAAAAAATTGGTTTCCGGAGTGGCGTCTGTTCGTCCGTGTGGATGTGTGTGTGTGTGTGTGTGTGTGTGTGTGTGTGTGTGTGTGTGTGTGTGTGTGTGTGTATTTAAACAAAGCTGGAGACTATCCCAGTGGTCCGATTTTCATGAAATTTGGCATGTAGGTATAAAGCCATGATATCTCCAGGCGTTTTTTTCATTTCTTTGAATTTTTGATTTTTAAGGGTATTTACCCCATAAAACGACAAAAATCCGAATTTCTCAAAAAAGGCTCTAGCGATTTTGATACAAATTTCATCACAGTTTTTAGTGCTTAAGATTAGGTACAAATAAAATGACAACACTCGCATGTCTGGAAATATTCAAGTTCAGAAGATATGGGAGTTTAAGTGTAAAAAAAAATTTCTAATTTCGTAAAATATGGAACTTCTAAAGAAAATATATTGCAACCATTAGTTTTGGCTTCGAAAAATAAATAATCTAGTATTTTGAATTGAAACTTCAAAATACTAAGCTAATGAATTTAAATTTATGATTAATTGAAACATTAAATTCCATTTGGTACTTTCAATCCTAAATTTCTTTTACATTCCTTTAACTGAGTAGGTTTTAAATCTGATCCTCTTTAATGGGTTAAAAGAGGTTGAAACGTTTAATCACTGCGCTCTTCTTGATTGAGATAAAATTTACAAGTAATTAAATTATAACCTCAAACTCAATTCAGATGATCTTGTTAGAAGTAAAGAAAATATATTGAAAGAAGATTCTTATCTTGTAAAAGAATTTGAATGTAAAAAAATGCTATTAATAGTATTTCTTTTATTCAAAGCGTTGCGATTCCTGGTGTTTTTTTTTAGCTCAGAGTAGTAGGCCTATTCTTCACATCATAACGAGGAGGGCTCCAGTTCACTAGGCTAGCAATGGTTACGAGGAGTTCAAGTTTCATAGCTATCTTTTTAAAATTATTATCAAATGGATTAGAGGCCTCCCTTTCATGGATCTGAAAAGGAATTACGTTTTGGCTTGCGAAAACACTTTATATAGCTTAGATAGTTTTGTTCATAAGCGTAATACTGACATTGTGTTTTTACCTATTTAAATATCTTTCTTGTCTAAGTAGTTATTTGAAGAATGTTTATTAGGTTGATGGCTAAAATGTATGCCTATTTTAATATAGTATTTTACTGATTATAAGTTTTACAATCTCTTGTTATCGTTTTACATATTTTTTTTAACTTTTAGCATGTTTCGTTTTGGCTCAAAGTTTTAAATACTGCAAACAAACTGTTAGGAAAATGATCTCATTGCCTTTGTGTTGATGTAATAATAATTTAATAGTGAAGAGTTATTTTCTTATTTAATGAATAATAATATACTGATTACTGATTACTGATCTAATACACATTTTTAATTAGATTAAATTATGGTTCTAATCGAATAATTTTCACTGAGGTAGATGTTGATCATGAATTTATCATTTTAGTCATAGATATTAATATTTATTTACATAGATGTTCACTATCACTACAGAGATTGTATTTCAAATTTTATTTTTGGAATTTAATTTTAAATTAACAGCTTTTTAATAGGACTGATTTAAAAGATAATTATTCTGTTCTTCTGTAAAAAAAAAAACAAGGGCGTAATGAGGCGCTAAGCCATTACAAGGGTTAATGTAAACATAACACCCTTTACTTTCTCCCCTTTATACGTAGAAGTGGAGAAAGTATTGTTTCTGTCAAAACTTTCGAATTTGAGTTGATAGTGAGAACATTCGTTTTAGTACTCCCTGAATCTAAAACAGAGGTATTGAGAGAGATGTCTGTCCAGCCGTCCGTCCGAGTGGATGTGTAGATGTGTGTATGGATGTAAACAAACTAGAGGCGAGGCTAAAAGTCTATTTTAAATGAAGTTTGACATGTAGCCATGTATCATGGCGATTCCGTGATATCTCCAAGTTTTTTTTTAGATTTTTGGAATTTTTTATTTTAAAGGAGAATTTAACCCATAAACAATGACAAAAATCCACATTGCTCCAAAACGGATTTTAATAAAATTTTCATGGCTCTTAGTACTTAAGATGCCAAACGAAATGAAAATAACCGCATGTCTGTAAAAATATAATTTAGAAGGTACAGAGATTTTAGTGTTCAAAAATATATTTTTACAAATTATTTAAAATTATAGATTGAAATCAAAAGATAATTGTCACCATTATATTTTAATTGAAAAAATGAATAAACCAGTACTTTGAATTATTACTCTACGTCCACTGGTTGCGGACATAATTTATTATTTTTATTTGGCGATAAACACATACAGTACATTCTCCCCACTCGCCTATTTCTCAACATATGTTAATACAACTTTTTATGTGGCTTTATCTTGTTAAAGTTCATTGTATATTACTTTAAAAACCTTTTTTACCTCCGTGACAGAAACCCCGCACTCTTATTTGCCATGTTAAAAAAAGAAAAGAAAAACCAAAAAGATGAATAAACATAAATATATATACATACAACACACACACACACACACACACACACACACGTATATATATATATATATATATATACAGGGTGTTCAAAAAATGTGGGGCAATAATTTACGTAGTGATTCGTTGGGTCAAAATAAGCAAAAAAGTTTATAGGTCCTAAAGTGCTTCGTTTTCTGTCTGTGTGTCTGTTTATGATTTTTACATATTTAATCATATCTCACGAAGCACTTAACATATAAACTTCAAACTTGGTATATGGGTAACCACTAATAAGAACTATTTTTGTAAGAAGTATCAAATTTCTACTTTGTACCATTTCAAAATGGGGACTATTTTTTGTTTTCAAAGCTAAATAACTTAAAAACCGTAAATTTGAGAAAAACTATACAAATGAAAAAAAGTTGCGAAATTTAATCTCATTAACGATGATATTCAGATTATAACAATCGGACCTGTAATAATGGAGAAATTTTAAATTTTCCGAATAAAAACATGCAAATATCAGACTTAATGATTTAAGGAACCATGTTTTTATGCAGAAAAGTTAAAATTTCTCCGATATTAGTGGTCTGATTATCATAATTTGAATATCAGCATTAATTAGATTAAATTCTGCAACTTTTTTGCCACTTGTATAATTTTTCTAAAATTCATGGTTTTTAAGATTTAGCTTTCAAAACAAAAAACAGTCGCCATTTTGAAATGGTACAAAGTAGAAATTTGATATTTCTTACAAAAATAGTTCTTAATAGTGGTTACTCATATACCAAGTTTGAAAATTACATGTTAAGTGCTTCGAGAGATATGATTAAATATGTAAAAGTCATAAACAGACACACAGACGGAAAACGAAGCACTTTAGGACCTATGTTTATATGAACCTTTTTTTGCTTATTTTGACCCAAGGAATCACTACGTAAATTATTGCCCCACATTTAATGAACACCCTGTATACGTATATATATATATATCTTCAATCTCGTCTTATTAGTTTTAGTTAATTTCACCCTTACAGAAAATAAATATAATTCAATATTCAAATTCAAATTCAAATTTTTGTTTATTTCCAGAAAGTACATCAATTAATACAAATATAATATAAAATGACAAAATATACACTTTTTTCTTACAACTAAAACAAAAAATCATGGAAATAAGCCTACATGGGCAGATTGCCTGTGCGTAGGCTTAGTCGCTATAAGAAAGCCTATGATTAACTTTTAAGTGCTTTGTTATGTGCTGTTATTGAATATATATTGGTAATATATTTTTTGGAGGAAAAAAAGGGTTTGGGCATGCGCAGAATGGAAGACAAATAGCAAATTTGTATCGCGGAGAAGGACGATTTAAGCATTTCCTATCAGTTGGTGGGGGGGGGGATCAAGAGTCAATGCAGAGGAAGTACGGTGGAAGTGCAGTGGAATAGTTAGTAGGGTCAGGTCTGCCTGTAAGCTGCTGTGATAATGAGTTCTGAATTAGAAATCCCTAACTGCAATAACCATTCATTGACACGCTTTTTAAATGAAAAGATTGAAGGAGAATAAAAAATATTATTCAATTGAGGATTGGACATCAGATTACGATACAAAATGCAAGATATATAAGAAGAGTTAGTCGTGGAATAAGTTTTTGTTAACTGAATTGCAGAGATGCCAATATTTTGTGAATAACGGGTAATATATGGATGAGCAACGTTGGTAAAAATAGTTCCTTGAATTTATAAATAAAAGTTAATAGGTTTTTTATGAACAACTGTCTTACGCTAAGCAAGGAAACATCTTGAAAAAGTACCTCTGTCGGGTAATGATAGCCTTTGTTAAATGCAACTTTAATAATCAGTTTTTGAAGGATAACAAGGGGTTGAAGAACAGATGAAAACGCCCCGCCCCATACAATTATTCCAAAAGATAACAAAGATTGAACGTATGCGTAGTATGCTAATTTTATTTCGTTATCATCAAGAATATCTCTTAATTTCCTGAAAACGAAAACATATTTTCTAAGTTTAGAGGTTAAAAATTCAATATGATTTGTCCACTTCATACGGTTGTTAAACACAACTCCCAGATATTTATAAAAAGTTACCTTATCAATAGTATTACACAAACAGTCATTATTATTGGGGTTGTCACAAGTATGGATAGCTAAATTTGGTAAATGGAAATCAGTTGCATCTCTTAAGGAAATAGGCATGAATTTAGTTTTGGATGTGTTTAAAGAGAGAATATTTTGGTCAAACCACCTTTTAAGCAACGATAAATCAGAATTTGCGGCTAAGCGAACTTCATCCCAATTTGAGCCGCTTTCGAAAATTACAGTATCATCAGCAAATAAAAAGGGTCTACCATTCAATGTCAACTTGTCTAAATTATTTATTTAATAAGAAAAAGGACAGGTCCCAATGTACTGCCCTGAATAACCCCGTAATTTACATTTCGTGTGTCACTGGTAATTCCATTAATTGTTACACTTTGCAATCTTTCCGATAAATAACTTTGAAACCAAGCGAATGCATGACCGCCAATACCTATATTTTTGAGTTTGATTAGTAATTTTGATCTGTCTACAGAATCGAAGGCTTTTTTCAAGTCCAAAAAAATTAGCATACAACGCTTATTATCCGAAAGGTTTTCATTAATTTCTTTACTCAAATCATACAAAGCGTCAGAGATATTTTTGTCTCTTCGGAATCCATACTGATTACTACTCAAAATATTATTAAAATGAAGGTATGAAACTAATTGATCTTTAACGATACGCTCCAATATTTTAGAAAAGACACTAAGCAAAGATATGGGGCGGAAGTTGTTAACATCTGTAAAATCACCAGATTTGTGAAGAGGAAAAACTTTAGCTAATTTAAATACACTGGGGAACGTACCTGAAGTTAAACTGAGGTTAAATAAGTGAAGTAAAGGAGTTGAAAAAATATAAAGGTACTGTTTGAGAAAGTCGGCAGATATATCATCATAGCCAGGGGCAGACCCTCCCCTGAGTTCAGTCACGTGGCGTATGACGTCGCGTTCGGTAACCGTTTGAAGTGTGAAACGAGTAAAGTGTTTAAAATTAGTGTCATTCAGAACAGGAGCCCCTCCAGAATCAATGTTATTCGCTAAATTTTGCCCTACTTCTGCGAAGAAGTCATTAAACTTGGTTGCAGCTTGTTTTTGAGCTTCATTGCTATCTGATAACCTATTGGGAAGGAATTTGTTTACGGGGAAAGGTTCATTTTTGCTAGATTTGCCGGCCAACTCGTTAATTACAACCCATAGCAATTTAGGATTTTTACCCCCCTGGTTAATTTTATTTCTATAATAATTACATAATAATTACGTTTGGCAAACTTTAAAGATCGACTTAATTCGTTTCTTACATTGTTATAGAAAATTCTCAACGCGTCATTAAATGGTTGTTTCTTTACTTGTTTACTCAATTTGTCTCTGAGCCTAATATTTCTAATTAATTCGCCGGTAATCCAAGGTTTTATTTTTTTAAATCTTGAACTATTTTTGACAATCTTTCGTGCTTTATCACTATTATATTTAATAATATTATTGAAAATATTAGCGCATGTATCTGTATCATGACAATTTAGAACGGGGCTCCAGTCAGTCTGAGTAAGGTAGTCAGCCAGTAGCGTCCTGTCGATGTAAGTGTGAGGTGAATTGTTTGTACTTTCAGTGTCAGTAGAGTGATTGGTGGTAATAGTCAAGGCAGTGCCATAGTGATCAGTAACGCTTATCTGGAATATCGTTGAGCTGATATTATTTATATCAGGATATCGAACAAAAATGTGTATATCTTCATTATGTTTTGGTATGTCCTGATAAAACTTGATATCTGACTTCTTCTCGTTAAGTTCGGGATTACAATGATTTGAAACACCAACATTACAGATATCTACACCTGCAGCAGCAAACATGCATTCTCTCATGTTGTTCTTATGGAACAAATACAAGATTTCATATAACGCTAAGCTGAAATATGTTTTTACCTGTTTTTGAGATTGGCTGAAAATGCAGGTCTGCTGTAATAGGAGTTTTTTTTAATTTAAGGGCAAAAATCACAGTTAAAATGATTATAAATGTTTCAAAATTCAATTTTGTAATTTAAGGGTGGTTTCTAAACCCCAATAATCCTCGAAATTATAAAAAACTAAAAATTATCGAAAATGTATTTTAGTTTAGTTTGAAATTTGGTAGTTTAAAATCATTTGGGCACTTAATAATACCCCCAAATTATTGTAAGAATTCAGGGAACACGTTATAAGTCATATCAATCATCGATAAAGGTAGAAAGTATATGTCCGAATGCTGATTACGTATTTCTTACCAAGCAATCTTCGTTTTAAACAATTGCAGTGATAACATGTTTGCTTTGATTAAATTTTAGATTTATCAAAACAATTTCTCGATAGTTATTATTCTGAAGAAGACAGATATTCCCCAAAATTTCTCGAAATAGGGTAGCATGAGGAGAATACTTAATAAAAAACAACAACGATGGATTTTATGTACCCTAGAAGCAGATGAAGATGGAAAATAAAAATGAAGGGTATTAGTTTACCAGTGCAGACTTTATGTTGTCGCCTACCAACAGTTTGAATCGAGAGGAAACCAGTGATATAGAGGATCAGATTTGCCATACAAGTACATGCAGTATAACGTTTGTACGGGCATTAATGCCATACATCTGTCATCGGTAATGTGCTACAGTGATAGAATACCTCAGATGTTATTGGGAGTTTTGTTGTACGGGTGCCACCTGGAACACCTACAGATTACGTGTCTTCTGGTTAGCAAAGACAAAAATGTCACGACTTTAGGGTTCATTGACTCAGATGGGGAAAAAGGAATCCCTTTAAGAAATGATATTATTACGTGTCTTCATGAAGACTCTGAAAATACTAGAGTTAATTTTAAATTTACCGCTTATAATTTATACTTTATTAATGTTAGTGGAAATCTAAGTTTGCATAAATTCTTTAAACACGGCCTTCTTGGAAGGGGGGGGGGCTTTTGGCTTAATCGAGACAAGATCTCTTGTTCTAAACATTTTTATTTACAATAACATTTTTATTTCTTGTTAATATATCTTTTATGATGGCTATTGCACTTATGCAAATCATTTTATTTATTTGCACTATATCTTCATTATTTTTTATATATCCCTTGATATTACTTGAAATTTGACTTCTTATTGTTGAGACCATGGATCCATAAGTTCGACCATGGCAGTAATGAATGTTATTCACAAGTTTATAATTTATTTCTTTATTTTCTTGAAAAATAAAACATGACCTTAAACTAACAGATATCTAAAGACAATGGATTATTTACCAAACGTTCTTTCTTTTGTTTTGTTCCACATATTGCCTACTTGTGAAGTGAGGTTGGGTCAGCAAATGGCAGAGGGATGTTTTGTTTACCAAAACAGCTGATTATGATGCATTCTGGGTAGCAGCTGATGTTTGCTTTACAGCTGACAGGAGGCATGCTTGCACAATCCAAACTGTCGGCGCTGCATTCCATTATCCCTTGCTACAATAATTCTAGAACACTGGGAATTTCGGATTTCAATAAGATATTAATGAAACATAAAAATATATAACTTTGAAGAAGCAGAATGTTTGTGGTTTCAAAACGTATCTAGCGATAATAATATATTCTAGCTCATTTGGAAAGAAAAATACAGTAAAAACCATGTATGTCAAAAATAACCATGATCTATTATTGTAACTTTGTTTTCAATCCTTACAGGTAAAGCAATTGGTAGAGTTGTTTTAATTTATATTATTAATTAAGTTAAAGATAATGACTTCGCTCCAGAAAACGTAAAATTTACAGCATACTTCAAAAACATAAAATCTTAAGTCTAAAAAACAATGCTAAGCACCTTACAAGAGCATTTGTTCCTGCCAGGTAACCATATATCAAAAAGAAAGACAGTACCGGTATTTTTACTTTAGTCAATTACAAAAGCTAACATTATTCAAAATATTTAGTTGTTGTCAAGTGGCCGTCCTTTAAAGACTAATTTTTAATTTAAAAGATTCAACCCTAATAATTCAGTTTTAAAATTGGTATCTTTAAGTAACCAGTAACGTAAACTATGTCCAGTAAATGACGTACTGTAATATACTTGATTTATTCGAACTTTCATTTTTATGGAAATAATCCAGAGACTATAAATACTTATTTCCGAGAAAATTTGTCCCCACATTGTATTGTCTTTGTGTACATTATTTATCTATAGTTTAATCTCAAGCAATTGTGAAGTTTTTCACAAGTTTCATTAAACGTGGGTTGGTAGCAGCAATAATGATCAAAAGTTATTTTAGGAAGGGTTTATAAATGTATCGATATAAACTAATTAACTCAGATGAAATAAGATAAATTAATTAGTATTAAATAGTATAAAAGCTGTGAATCAAAGATTATCTATGACTTAGCGTCTAGGACTAATCCGTGTACCTTATGGTACCTAACAATCCCATCTAGCTGAAATACTTTTTTTACTATTTACTATTTTTAGTTAAATAATAGCTTGATTTTTATTAAAGGAATAAAAGTAGGACTTAACTTTAAATTTAATTGGATATTTGTCCTTATTATAGTTCCTAAAAAATTAAGGCATGAAAATTTTTCAAGCGGGAGAACGAAAGCAATATTTATGTAAGTATGATTTGTATGATCCCTTTTTATCATCTTGTGTGTAACTTAGGAAAAATCTAAGCGTACCATTAGAAAAGTACTTTTCTGAAGATGTGCACAATTCCATTATAATTTTCTATATATTTTTGAGAACTGTAGACAAATTATTTTTTAATTGAATAAAAACGTAAAATGGGCTTTATGATTTGCCATGTTGATTTAGGATTAACAAAAAATCGTAAACAAATGCAGTCTCATGTTTTATTGGAGCAGAAAAACTAAAACCATTTACTTTCTGGTTGAATTTCGACCAATAGGCGATCTAAGCCAATGTAACTGAAGAATTATTATTTAAACTTTTGATCTATTATTCATTTTTGGAATTAAAATGAAAAGTAGACAACAAATATTACACAAATATCGAAAACTGGTAAAATTTAACTGCTCATTAATTGCACATTCTTTGTGGATAACTATTATTTCGCTCTAAAATGAATTTAAAATTCAAATTACAGGGTGACACACGGGAGATGGACGGTTTTTGATGCAATTAGCAGGCAGCAGAAGAACGTGTAATAATGTTGACGCTTTCACTCTTTCTCATTCGATCACCGGAAATATAAAAATCTCATTTTTACGCCATATAGGATAAAGACTCGGGCGCGGACCTAAAAAGCTGTAAGATGAAGCATAGCTTTTGTAAGCCGTAAATAGTCTTTAAATACTTAACCCAAACATATTTACCACCCCACAAACCTTAAAACGCTTACGATGAAAGAACAAACTAGTTTAAAACTCAGATTTAATCACACATTCTAAAGCAATACTCAAAAGGACACCATTCCAAAATTCTCATTGCTTTATATCAGCGGAACCCGACGTGCGCAATTGTTTTCTGTAGGAAGTTTATTAATTATTACAATAAGCAGTTTTGCACATAAGAAGGGTAATACATTTATTTACAATACTTGTTATATTTTTTTAATTGACGTTCTAATCGTTAGTTTCGAAGAAATAATATGGAAAGAGAACTGCCGAGACATCGGCTTCCGTTAAGGTAAGACGTCAACTTAGCTAATATTTTAGTTTTAGAAATCAGACGGATTTTCGTGGGGATAATCAACCATTTTAGTTTTGAGTTTGGATCTGGTTTTGGTTTTTGAGAATAGCTACCAAAATTTATCTATTTACCTACCCTTATTCTTAAAACGTTTGGCTTGGTGTGATTCACTTAATACAGTCCTAATTGCTCAATGGCAAATAACAAACTGTGAGTATATCTGTAGCTCGATTGATTTTAATTATTTTAACAATATTCAATGGGAAGGGCCCCCAGGGAGGCCCCCCCCTTAAGTCACCGTTACGCCCTTCGTTAAGTCACTGTACACTACTTCTATAAAGATAAAGATCCTGTAAAATCATTTCATTTTTATAATGATTATTAATATTTCAATATATTTCTTACCATTCAAACATTCAAAGTTCAACAAATAGGAATTGTTTTAATTACGTAAAATAGCCATTGAATTTGTTACAACAATTTAAATATGTTAAAATACAATAATGTTAATATGTTAACATCTGTTAGGATGTCGATAGGATGATGAGTGTAAGAAAAATGATTCATAGCTAGCAGGTTCTTGTTAAAAATGTAAAGTGAATCAGATAAGTCTACGGTAAATTTTATAATAATATAATCATTAATTATATTATTTATTTTTCAACAAAAGAGATTACATTGATCTTAATTATTCTAAAATTTTTGTTGAAAAACATGCTGTTATAAATTACTTTTGTTTTAATTTGTTGAAATTTATTTATACGTTACAGCAAAGAGTGTTTACAGATAATAGAATATATTATATAGGTATTTTTGCATTTAACGCTTGCAACTAGAACATATTACAAAAAATTATTTTTAAATTTTCAAATGATTTAAGTATTTTTCAAATGACTTATTTATATTAGGTCATTTGTTTTACTGTGATTCTAAAGTACATGTAAATTGATTTTTCTCTATTTGATACGTTCATTTTAATATACTTGTAAATAAGACATTGGTTATTTGCCCTAATAAGGCCTCAGAAACGACAAGTGTAACTTGGTGGTCAATGCGATTGCTTGTTGTCCATACACGGCTGAGCTATCACAACACGGCCGGTATATATGGGCCCGCCCTCCCTCCAGCCGTCAGTGTGGAGACCCAGCACCACGAAGACATGCACACCCAAGCTGCTGCTGCCGCGCTGCTGCTGCTCTCGCTGCTGACGCCAGCACTCACTGCTGACGAGCTGGAACCGATACTGGGCCGACCGTGGCAGCCGATCGCGCCCGACCACAAGGCCAAGCTGCAGGCGAGGTTCATGGAGAACCTCAACCAGATGCTGACCAACTGCTACAAGAACGAGGAGAGCCACGTGTGCCGACAGAGGATGATGGACGTCCCGCTCGACATGGTCTACAGGGTGCACCCCAACCGCTGGTGAGGAGAGGGAGAAGGAAGAGGACGGACCAGATGCCTACCAATTGCTACAAGAACGAGGAGAGCCACGTGTGCCGACAGAGGATGATGGTCGTCCCGCTCGACATGGTCTACAGGGTGCACCCCAACCGCTGGTGAGGAGAGGGAGAAGGAAGAGGACGGACCAGATGCCTACCAATTGCTACAAGAACGAGGAGAGCCACGTGTGCCGACAGAGGATGATGGACGTCCCGCTCGACATGGTCTACAGGGTGCACCCCAACCGCTGGTGAGGAGAGGGAGAAGGAAGAGGACGGACCAGATGCCGACCAACTGCTACAAGAACGAGGAGAGCCACGTGTGCCGACAGAGGATGATGGACGTCCCGCTCGTCATGGTCTACAGGGTGCACCCCAACCGCTGGTGAGGAGAGGGAGAAGGAAGAGGACGGACCAGATGCCGACCAACTGCTACAAGAACGAGGAGAGCCACGTGTGCCGACAGAGGATGATGGACGTCCCGCTCGACATGGTCTACAGGGTGCACCCCAACCGCTGGTGAGGAGAGGGAGAAGGAAGAGGACGGACCAGATGCCGACCAACTGCTACAAGAACGAGGAGAGCCACGTGTGCCGACAGAGGATGATGGACGTCCCGCTCGACATGGTCTACAGGGTGCACCCCAACCGCTGGTGAGAAGAGGGAGAAGGAAGAGGACGGACCAGATGCCGACCAACTGCTACAAGAACGAGGAGAGCCACGTGTGCCGACAGAGGATGATGGACGTCCCGCTCGACATGGTCTACAGGGTGCACCCCAACCGCTGGTGAGGAGAGGGAGAAGGAAGAGGACGGACCAGATGCCGACCAACTGCTACAAGAACGAGGAGAGCCACGTGTGCCGACAGAGGATGATGGACGTCCCGCTCGACATGGTCTACAGGGTGCACCCCAACCGCTGGTGAGGAGAGGGAGAAGGAAGAGGACGGACCAGATGCCGACCAACCGCTACAAGAACGAGGAGAGCCACGTGTGCCGACAGAGGATGATGGACGTCCCGCTCGACATGGTCTACAGGGTGCACCCCAACCGCTGGTGAGAAGAGGGAGAAGGAAGAGGACGGACCAGATGCCGACCAATTGCTACAAGAACGAGGAGAGCCACGTGTGCCGACAGAGGATGATGGACGTCCCGCCCGACATGGTCTACAGGGTGCACCCCAAACGCTGGTGAGGAGAGGGAGAAGGAAGAGGACGGACCAGATGCCGACCAACTGCTACAAGAACGAGGAGAGCCACGTGTGCCGACAGAGGATGATGGACGTCCCGCTCGACATGGTCTACAGGGTGCACCCCAACCGCTGGTGAGGAGAGGGAGAAGGAAGAGGACGGACCAGATGCCGACCAACTGTTACAAGAACGAGGAGAGCCACGTGTGCCGACAGAGGATGATGGACGTCCCGCTCGACATGGTCTACAGGGTGCACCCCAACCGCTGGTGAGGAGAGGGAGAAGGAAGAGGACGGACCAGATGCCGACCAACTGCTACAAGAACGAGTAGAGCCACGTGTGCCGACAGAGGATGATGGACGTCCCACTCGACATGGTCTACAGGGTGCACCCCAACCGCTGGTGAGGAGAGGGAGAAGGAAGAGGACGGACCGGATGCCGACCAACTGCTACAAGAACGAGGAGAGCCACGTGTGCCGACAGAGGATGATGGACGTCCCGCCCGACATGGTCTACAGGGTGCACCCCAACCGCTGGTGAGGAGAGGGAGAAGGAAGAGGACGGATCAGATGCCGACCAACTGCTACAAGAACGAGGAGAGCCACGTGTGCCGACAGAGGATGATGGACGTCCCGCTCGACATGGTCTACAGGGTGCACCCCAACCGCTGGTGAGGAGAGGGAGAAGGAAGAGGACGGACCAGATGCCGACCAACCGCTACAAGAACGAGGAGAGCCACGTGTGCCGACAGAGGATGATGGACGTCCCGCTCGACATGGTCTACAGGGTGCACCCCAACCGCTGGTGAGGAGAGGGAGAAGGAAGAGGACGGACCAGATGCCGACCAACCGCTACAAGAACGAGGAGAGCCACGTGTGCCGACAGAGGATGATGGACGTCCCGCTCGACATGGTCTACAGGGTGCACCCCAACCGCTGGTGAGGAGAGGGAGAAGGAAGAGGACGGACCAGATGCCGACCAACCGCTACAAGAACGAGGAGAGCCACGTGTGCCGACAGAGGATGATGGACGTCCCGCTCGACATGGTCTACAGGGTGCACCCCAACCGCTGGTGAGGAGAGGGAGAAGGAAGAGGACGGACCAGATGCCGACCAACTGCTACAAGAACGAGGAGAGCCACGTGTGCCGACAGAGGATGATGGACGTCCCGCTCGACATGGTCTACAGGGTGCACCCCAACCGCTGGTGAGGAGAGGGAGAAGGAAGAGGACGGACCAGATGCCGACCAACTGCTACAAGAACGAGGAGAGCCACGTGTGCCGACAGAGGATGATGGACGTCCCGCTCGACATGGTCTACAGGGTGCACCCCAACCGCTGGTGAGGAGAGGGAGAAGGAAGAGGACGGACCAGATGCCGACCAACTGCTACAAGAACGAGGAGAGCCACGTGTGCCGACAGAGGATGATGGACGTCCCGCTCGACATGGTCTACAGGGTGCACCCCAACCGCTGGTGAGGAGAGGGAGAAGGAAGAGGACGGACCAGATGCCGACCAACTGCTACAAGAACGAGGAGAGCCACGTGTGCCGACAGAGGATGATGGACGTCCCGCTCGACATGGTCTACAGGGTGCACCCCAACCGCTGATGAGGAGAGGGAGAAGGAAGAGAATAGAAAAAAACAACCTTGACACCTTTTGAAAGAAGATTTAGATTTCTTTTTTTGCCTTTTCCCTATCCCAAACATTAACTCATAAACCCGAATTACTTCAATTTACAATCCCCTGATGTTAACTATTCTTTCCACCCTAAAAACCACTTTGCAATTTCCTTGATGTACTCACCACCAAACCCAGACAACATACTGCATTTCTTACTGAATCTTTTCCATCCAAAAATCCTAAACTCTATACGATATTAAACATCCTTGAGTCTGAAGGCAAATCATTCAGGTGTCTCCTGAAGCGAGGAAGCAGAAATATGGCCCTAAAAACCTGCAGCTTATAAAAAAAGCTGGAATCTCAACACTCATAATCGACATCACAGGATACATCACTCAAACTATCTGGAAGCATCACCTAACCGTATACATCACAACGATTCTACCTCGATTCCGTTCAAACATCACATCAAAACAGTTTTTAATCTAAAACTTATAAAACTACTTCAAGAAGCAACAAATAAAAATGACACTGGGATTAAAACCAACACAAAACAACTATGTTTTAGGGGTTTCCTTGAAAAACAATAAACTAATGGAGTAATGAAGTATATGGATGTATACGGATAATTAATTTTAGTAAATAAATAAATAAAGTATAACCTAAAGACTCAGGTTATTATAAGGTGAATCAGCGCAGCAACCCTATTTCCTTCTCTATAATTCCTTACCCTAAAAAAATTAAAATTACAAATAAAAAAAGAAAACTAAAAAAATAAATAAAAACCAATACTCCCTTTGCAGCAGACCGCCTAATCTACGCATTTAAAATGCGTAAATAAATCATTAAGACAGAGCTCCAAAACAAATAAAATCAACTTAAAATGAGCATACAATAATTCCTCCCTTTGAATAACATAAGAGAAGAAAATGAGTATGCAGGTTTGCTGCCATGAAAATATTTAATTAAGAAATTCTTGGTAACCATCCAGTGGATCTCAACTAGATAAAGCCACATACCGAATTTGTTTAATTATGTTGAGAAATAAGCGAGACATAACATTTTATCTATCTGCAAAAAGATTTTCCTTGAACAACGTACTGTGATCACCACTACCAATATCTCTGTAGCCAACAGGCATAGAGCAATTATCCAAAGTAATAATTTTTCTTGAAGATATATATGTTCTAATTAATAATTGATAACTTAATTTTTTCTATGTAAAAGTTCCATAAAACTAATCTGGCGCCATCTCTCCTTCTCCTCTTCTGATAGTCCGATCGGGGTGCTTTACGTACTCACCCGAACTCCTGTACATATCTGTGCCAAGTGTCATTCGAGTTTGATATTGAGTAAATAATTCACACTTGAAAATACTCGTTTAAATTAAACTGAAATTACAGTTATCTGTTGTTCATTCCATAATCTCATTGCTTATTAAATTCCTTTCTTTTTCTGTAGAGTTAGGAGTTTGTCAGTTATATTTTATAAATAACAAACTACTATTTTTATGCTTTTTAAAATTAATTCAATGACAATTGGTAGAATATTGCGTCATAAGGACCGTTACTGGGCCACCGAAACATTGACCATGTGAAAACTAGGGACCGTCCCAAAAAATCCGTCTGTATGAAAAGTAGTTACACTTCTATACAGATAATTTAATATTTTAACTTGCAAATTGTTAGCATAAGGTTTTTGCTGTTAATCTTTCAGTTCCTTTTTATTTATGATTACTTATAAAAAATATGCCATAAATGTCATATATTACACCTAAGAAATGAGTAATGTTTGACACTTACTAATAAAATACACTAGTATGAGAAAATAGCAATGCTTATTTAAAACGTAATTAACTAACCATATATCTTGATTTAATGTTTGTTTGGTCGAATTTCCGATCGCTGGGCGTTCCCTAGTCATTAATAGGCAAGCATAATTTTTGTGATATTTTTTTCCAACTCGAGGACATCGTATGAAAAATATAAGCATACTTCTAGAATAGTTCTTTCCTGCAGATGGGAACAAGCACATTATATTTACTAAAGCCTTTAAAAATTGTAGGAAATAATTAAAAAGAAATAAAATATATAGGCTGCCAGGTTGGTAGCGGAATAACAACAAAATGTAATCAAAAATAGTCACACGTGTTGTTGGAGCAATGATTAAAAACTGAACCCAAATCTATTACGGGTGCTGAATTTTAACCAATAGGTGAATATTTTCATTTTTAACGTGACCTAAACCGAAAATTTCCTTAGAAGTTTTATTTTGTTTTAGCGAATTTCCGATATAGGAAAGAAGCTGTTACTGTAGGTCTCATTATAAGACCAAGCCCAAGCCCCTTAATAACTTTTCGTTTTGAGGTCCGCAGATACCATAAAGACAATTCGTTAATTTTCATAAATAAATAAATAAATAAACAACCAGATAAATAAATAAATAATGAAATGAATAAATAAATTAATAAACAAATAAATAAATCCACAAATAAATAAAATAAATTAATATTTATTTATTTATTTTATTTTAAAGTATTGCTCGCCTTGAAAAACTGCTATATATAATTATTAAAATAAACAATAAAAAACAGAGTAGGCCTACCCTACCTAAGTTTGAAATCAAAATAAGAATATTTGTGTTTATCTTAATTCACTAGTCATTTGAATGTTCAACCAAATATTTTTTTAAACTGGAAATGATGGGTGTCTCGGATTAACATAAATATTCTTGTTACAGTACTGTATTAAGTAATTTACACTGTGATCATGGCCTCAGAATGAAACGTGACAGTGGTAATAGAATACAAAATTGTACATGAGCAGGTAGGTTCCTTTTATATATATATTTTAATACGTAATGATTATACAGTTCTTAAGTACGATAACTCGCCTAAAAATGGTACGGTCTTAAAGAAATTTGTCACAGACGTGTTAAGTTGTGATTATTCTGACAAGTTCGAAAACCAGCCTGATCGAACTAGAGGTAGGGTGGGTAAGGGAAATTAACCCCCTCAAAAATGAGTTTTTTGACTTTATACGTAGAAAAATTAGAATGATCAAATTTTGTTTTCAACATTGAATTTAGCTCATAAAATCAAACACTTTGTCGGGGCATTGCTCTATACCTTGGTACAAAGCTATTAGTAGTGGTAAACACGGTATATTCTCCCATGGGATATGTACATGCTAACCTTATTTGAAATAAATAAAATTGTTTATCTCGTTTATTTCTCAACACACCCAACTTTGTACTTTGTATGTGGCCTCATAATATACTTACAATCTACTGGTTTATAGCCTAAACCCCTCAATTTTTATACTTCTATGGCAGCAAACCTGCTTTCTCATTCCCCATGTTATCATGAAGGAGAGTATTGAAGCATGCTCATCTATGGACATAATTGATATAACTTGATATTATGAGGCTTCATCTAAATGATTCATTTACAGATTAGAAGTTCGCTGAGTATGCAGGTCTGCTGTAACGAGGGTTATTTATTGGCTAAAATATTTCTAATATTAATGATCTGATAAAAAAAAATCATTCGTGTATTATTGCACACACGTCCGAGATTACGGCATGATTTCTTTTACATAAGCATTTTAAAACATTTACTCGGATCAGTGGATCAGTATTCAGGTATAAACTGATGGGTTAAAATCTTGCTTACTTAATTAAATTTTAGGATGAATTTGAAATAACGCTCCAACAAGACCACAAAATTACAGCTAGATATCATGATCTAACTGTATCGGCACAGAACCGGGCAGTTAGCCGGTACTCTGTAACGGGCACATTTGCCCGTGCTATCGACACCATGCCCATGCATTGCACGTCGACGACACAACAATGAACACGTCGCGGTAATTTAATACTCTGTTCGTGACGTCACTTCCGCTACACTTTGACACCGGAAGTAATTTCATTGGTGTTTCAAAGCCGAGGTAATCCCTGCTTTTGCGAAATCTCGTAATCTAATATCCTTGTTTCTGTGACTGTGGAACTGAAAAGCCGCATTTGGAAGGCAAGCTTTTATATTAAACCGTGTAATTTAGTTTGTTTGATTCGAATTGTTTATGGTTCACCCACTTGTTGCCTGGTTGCTGTTGTGTACTTTCTGTTGTTGTGAAAGTTGTCTTATTGTATTATTATGTATTATGTATTGTATTATGTGATTATTGTACAGTGAAATAATATAAATAATCGATAGGTTGTTTTATTAATAAATATTAATTAGAAAATACATTTAGGAATTGTAATTAACTATAACATTTTAGGATTCAACGTAAGCATACCTATCTTAAAATGTTTTCAGTCATATTTTGTTTGGAGTTCAAACAAATAATTTCTTTTAAAGTCGCTATTTAAGTTCGTTAGTGATAAATTATAATGTGTAATTTATAAGTTGTCAACCTAGATATCAACACACAAAATCAGGAAGAAGACCTTTATTCACTTTGATCAATAAATTAGGCCCGAATACAAAAGTAGGGTAAAACCTTGTTCCCAACCGAGCCAAAACGTGTTCAAACAACTCTAACTAAATCCCAAATACACCATTTAAAACCCTCATGCAACTGATTTAAGTCAAAATCGATCTAATTAAAGAAGAGTTTGGCCCCGAGCAAAGGTTTAGAAGAAACGATTGGCGTAAGAGAAGATCCTGTCGATGTCGCTGTCGAAGTCGCTCCAGAAGGAGTCGAGGGTCCTGGGGCGGCGGCCGCGCGGGCCCCGGTCCTCCCGGACACAGCGCGTCTCCACGCGGCGGCCCCGCGGCGACGTCCACACCGTGCGGCTGCAGCGGGCGCCGTCCCTGCGCACGTACGTGTCCGTCGTCGTGTCCGCCCACTCGCTCTGAGCCGCGCGGATCGGGACGTTGCCGACTGTCTTCCCGCTCTGGATCTGGTTGTCCAAACTTTCTAGGGTGGCAGAGTTCTTCAATAGTTCTTTGAGACGGGCTATTTCTTTTTCGGAGTAAGTCTTTAGTGTGGTATTTTCCGGGATTGCAGTTTGATCTGTAAAATCCAATAGTTGACATTGAAACTGTACTCGAACATTACACATTTAAAATCCAAGTACCCATTTAAACTTAAAATGAAATTGAAACAAACGCTGTTAAGAAAGTAGCTTGGTAGTCAGCCAAAAGATCAGCTTTGAAAGAGAAGAATACCGCCACATATCGGTCAGTAAGTATTGACAGGTTTTTTTTGTTATTTTTGTGGGTGGGGGGATGGGGTGATAAAATAAGCGAGGGTATGAAAGTAAATATATTAATATTTTCATTTGGCTAAAATAATAAATTTATGGTTGTTTACCTCCAGAACTGTGATTTGATAATTTAAATTTCAGGGTTACATACCTCCAGTCGACAGTCTTCATTGAAATCCCGCATATGTTCCGGCATACATGGTTTTATCACAAATGAAACAATTACAAAAATATCTTCATTACAAATTGCCATATAATTTAAACTAGTTTAAAAATCCACTAATTACGCTCAACCACTACATGATTATTGAAATAATTTGAAATAGCTTAAAAATACACATTACACTAACAATCACATCTAACATAAAATATTGAGAAATTTGCGACCCCAATGTCTATTGCTGGCCATCACAGGTTCTCAGTGTTCTACCATGTTTAATGTAGTGAGTATTTTTTGAGAATTTTAAATTATTTGACAAGCTGTAATGCCTATGTCTGTATATATATTGGTGATCATTTCCCTGCTCTGAACCATGAGTTCCTAAACATTTTTAGGGATATATATATAATAGTGACTGTTGACTGGATGTAATATATTGTATGAATACCTATATTTTTATTAGTTACATAACAACGTTACGACAGGTAACGACTGGTATATATTATGGTGTTATTTTACGCGCTGATAATCTTACGTAACATATAAATCAAATAATTTTACGTGAAACGATTAAGAGAATTACTTACTTTACTACTACACATTGCTTACCGGTTTTTACTCGTTCATCTTTTAATTTGATAACTAATTCCACTTTAGGCATTCCTTCTGAAGAGCCAATAACGGAAGATAAATCAACATTAGCTGCGATTTCTCCACCGTTAGAAAGAACATTTGGCTGAGAAGATAATAAATCATTCAAATTGATAATGCTGCTTCCTACTTCCTTGTACTGCTGAGAGCTACCGCCGTCTCTCTTTGTACCGGGATCCAACGTCAGTTGGTTGTTCTGCTCCGGAGGAAGAATCACGTAAACTGTAGGTTTGCTGTTGCTTGAAGTTTCGTCAACTTCGGTATTTTGGCCATTGGAGCTATCAGTTATGAAAAGATTTTCTTCTCCATTAATCTTTTTGTCCAAGTTTATTGACATATTCGAATTTTCGTTCTGAGAGAAATTATCAAAAGTAGAGTTATTTCCTTCTAGTTTTATATCCGAAGTAGAACTCTCAGGTGTAGTGTTTAGAGTGATTCGGATTTCAGGATTTTTACCATTTTTCAAAGATTCCAAAAGTGAATTTTGCAGAGCAGCTTTTAGACTTTCTTCATCCTTTAGGAGATCTAATACCCTAGTTGCTTTATTTTCATTAAAATTACGTGCTTGAGAGTTTTCTTGAGATTGGGGTGAAAGTTGAACAGATTTATCCATAGAGGAACTGTTGATTGTCTCAGCGTTCCATTCTTTCTGTCCTGAAATTAAAAAAAAATGAAATAAAATAGGCCTAAATAACAAAAAATAATAACTATTATCAATGGGTAGTTCTATTTCGATATTTCCAAATCTTGGATTTATTGAGATATTTCCGACAGTCTAAAAAAAAACTCAATGGGTATTTGAAAACCTATGAAATACAGAAAACTGCTATTTAGCAATAAAGAAAAAAATTGTTTGAAAATCAGAGGAAGCGTTTTATATTACTATTGGGCCTAAGTAATGATGATTCATCAGTACTATTACTACACAGGAAGTACTTTTAGCAGCCAGTGAAACTAATCTAATTTATGAATAAAGAAATATACAGGGTTGGGCAAAAGTCTGGAATATATAAAATAGCTTTTATATTATTTTGCAGAAAGTGATGAAACTTTACAGTTGTGTATCCAGTACAAATAGGAATATTATGGCGTATTTTCTCAGTTTTTCGCACGATGAGGGGACGGCCCAAGCTGGATGTCTTGAAATTCTTAAATGTAAGCATACCTCGAGTTATACCTAATTTTAAAGGCCTTAATTAGTAGATCACAACAGCGCAAACCGCGCTTCAAAAGGTTGATTTATTCAGAAGTTAGAGCTCCTCAAAGATTTTAATGTTGGCAATTAACTCAAGGCTAAAATCAAATTTAAAATTAAAATCTTTGAGGAGCTGTAACTTCTGATCGGATCAACCTTTTGAGGCGCGGTTTGCGCTGTTATGATCTACTAATTAAGACCTTTAAAATGAGGTATAACTCGAGGTATGCTTACCCTTAAGAATTTTTGGACTTCCATCACGGCTCGTCCCCTGGTCATGGGTAATTTTTTTTAATACGTGAAACTATCCTTATTAATGAGAAATACATGTATCTAAATCTAAACTACATCATTCCGAGTGCTTTATTAGTAATTAGACTTTTTTTCCTGACTTGAGCCTTGAGTTTAAAGGCCAACATTAAAATCTTTGAGGAGGTCTAACTTCTGATTGGATCAACCTTTTTAGGCGTGGTTTGCGCTGTTGAGATCTACTAATTAAGATCTTTAAAATGAGGTATAACTTGAGGTATGCTTACATTTAAGAATTTCAAGACTTCCAGCGTGGGCCGTCCCCTCATCGTGCGAAAAACTGAGAAAATACGCCAAAATATTCCTATTTGCACTAGATACGCAACTGTAAAGTTTCATCTCTTTCTGTAAAATAATGTAAAAGTTGTTTTATATATTCCAGACTTTTGCCCAACCCTATATAGCAAATCATTAAAAAAGCAGTCTAAAATTGAGAACAAATTTTTGAAATGTTTGCGTTATTAATTTTTTAACGAATGTTCAGTTGCCCTTATACTTGAAATAATCACCTTCATTTTGCGAAGAATCGTAGTTCAAGGTAAAATCTTTCTGATGCGACTTTGATTCGTTTTCTTCTAAATTTTCCAAAAACCACAAGGGGTCAGCCATGCTTCACAACTTTGTCTCTAGTATCCGATATCCTAGCAAACGCGACTTTCAATGCACTGTTTATATCAAATATGATGTGGCACATTTAGAAAGCTGGTTGAAATGTTGCATCAGCCAAAAAATAAATAACTTGATTAGAAGTTACTATTATTGATACCATATCAGAAACATTTTAAGTGGTTTAATCTGGGAATATCCCTAATTCTGCTGACGGTAATTTTGTTTCTTATAACGATGTCATTACATACTACTTTTTGTACTGTCAACCAGTGTTCATCACAAGGCACAAATATAATTGAAATAATTAAGTTGATAAGAGGAGGATCGAATCTTGCTGGGCAATTTATTATTTTAACTAAATTGTAAAAAAGTTGATTGTGATACAAATATTAATAACGACTAACTGGTTTGAATTCTCTTAGTATAGTTCCTATTGAATTATATTTTCTCTATCGTATATTCCAGCTGTAATCACTCAAACTTCGATCATCATTCTACTTAACAGTTTTAATTTTGTTTGAACCTATAAAGTTTTTCCTCTCCCAAACTTATTTTCCATACAACATTGTTTTCGGGATGTTCTTGAAACAATGATTAATGATTTATTTATTTATTTACATACAGGGTGTTTTTTTAACTGTGCCACCGTTGGGATCCTGTAAACTGTACATGTTACAGTAAATTTTGAATGGGGAACATTCCCTTGTTTTTAAAAGAGGCTTAAAAGTGAACAGCATTTTTGTAAATGGCCGCCATTTTCCAAGATGGCGGAGAACTTTGATTTTTCTTATGGAACACCCTTTATTTTATGGCGTATTTAGATTCTACGCTTAATTTCAAGAACTTATTACCCATTAACATTTTTTCCTAAACCCAATAGTTAAGTAGATATAAGCAGTTTAAGTTTTATTTTTCCCTTAAGAAATGCATTGCATTATTGTTGGTTGTCGGTATGTCGATAACGGTAGGGTTAAAGTGGCTTAAAATGTGGTGTTAGTTTAGATTCAATCATAGAAATAGTATTTTTGTCGAGATTCACTCATGGAAATGAATAATTTTGAATAGTTTTGTACTCCATAAGGATAGCATGGGATGGCACGTTTAAAATGGACGCAATGCATTTCAAATGGGGTAAAATCAAACTTTAACGGCTAATATCTACGTAACTATTGGGTTTAGGAAAACATGTTAATGAGTAATAAGTTCTTAAAACCGATGGTCATTTTATCTTAGGTCATTATCATTTAGGTCTTATCCCATGATAAGACCTAAATCCGAGACCATGTTAACTTTTCATTTAGGGGTCCCCAGAAGCAAAAAACACTATTCGTTCGAAAATATATACAGGGTGAGTCTTCTAAGCCGTCCATACAAAGATGAAACAAAACATTATCCCGTTAAATCATACCCAAGGAACAACGTAAAAATATTTTTAACCTTTTTAAGATACAGGGTGTTCCAAAAATCGGTGGTCACGGGTTCGAATTTCGGAATTTTTAAATGTAAACTTATATCGTATTATACATCATTTTAAAGCTCTAAGCAAGACAAACAATTTGGTGAAAACAGAACTCATTTATCTTTATTATTTTCAAAATGGCGGCCGTTTTTGTGAAAAATATTAGTATTTACGGAATACCCTGTATCTCGAGAACTACTTAAGGTTTTTTAGTTCTGTTTGAAAGTTCTTAGTCCTTGTAAACTCAGGTTTAATTTGATATGCAAGATACCAACATTAGAAGAAAATAAATATTTTTTTAAACATATTTAACAGTTTTAACATATTTAAACAGTTTTGGTAGCACTGAAAATCAAAAATTTTAAATGGCGACAAATGTTAAATAGGATATAATTTTGAAGGTCTTGCAAAAACATACGATTTTCCAATTTATACTTTCCTTTTGGTAGTTTTTCAGTAAAAATCAAAAAACTCTGTTTTCCCATATAACGCCCATGTTAAATTTACTGTACTCAATATTAAAGGATGCGAATTTAAATGCATTGAGTACTGCACATTTAACATGGGCGTTATATGGGAAAATGGAGTTTTTTTGTCATTTCAACAAAACTACTTAAGATAGGAGGTGAGTATAAATTGAAAAGTTGTAGGTTTTTGCAAGACCTTTAAAATAATATCCTATTTAACATATGTTGCCATTTAAAATTTTTGATTTTCAGTGCTACCAACATTTACAAAATATAAAATGTTTTAAAAAATATTAATTTTTTTCTAAAGTTTTAATCTTAAATATAAAATCAAAGCTGAGTTTACAAGGATTAAGAATTTTCAAACAGAACGAAAAACCTAAAGTAGTTCTCGAGATACAGGGTATTCCGTAAATACCAATAATTTTCACAAAAACGGCCGCCATTTTGAAAATGATAAAGATAATTGAGTTCTGTTTTCACCAAATTGTTTGTCTTGCCTAGAGCTTTAAAATTATGTATAATATGACATATGTTTGCGTTTAAAAATTCCGATATTCGAACCCGTGACACCCGGTTTTTGGAACACCCTGTATTTTAAGAGGGTTAAAACTATTTTTACGTTATTCCTTGGGTATGATTTAGTGGGGAAATGTTTTGTTTCATCTTTGTATGTTAAGCCTATAATCTGTTGTGGACGGCTTAGAAGACTCACCCTGTATATATATATGTCTGTTAACACGATAGCGGCCGTAAATATGGTCCGATCTTAATGAAATTTGGTACAGACGTGTAAAGTGGTAATCACTTGGACGAGTTCGTGAACCAGCCCGATCGGACCACTGGAAGGGGGGTAAAGGGGGATAAACCCCCCAAAAGTGGGTTTTTTGAGTTTTTCACATAGAAAAATAAAATTTTTCAAATTTTTGTTGGCACCTGCTTGAATTCTGCTGTTGAATTTTGCTAAAAAAAAAAACAAACAATTTTGTATTTTGAATCACTGCTCTATATCCATTGGTCATTGGTTACCGAGATATTGAAAGTGGTAAACACAGTACGTTGTCTCAATGTTAGCCTCATGGTAAATAAGTAAAATTCTATATCTCACTTATTTCTCAACATATCTTGATAAAACTTGGTAAATGGCTTCTTCTAGTTCAGATCTACTAAATATTGAATTAATACCAACCAGTTTAAACATACATGTAGCAGCAAACCTGCATACTCATTCCCCATGGTATTCTTATGGAGCTTACCAAACATTGTCAAATCTCGCTATGTTGGACTAAAATATGTTATTTTGCATTTGAAATTAGCTGAGTATGCAGGTCTGCTGCAACGGAGGTATTTTATTATTTAATATAATGAAGGCTTTTTGGTACTTGTGTGAGAAAACCGATGTAATTCACGTCTGAAATTAAATCAATAGCAAATTAATTAACAAACATAATCTCAAATCACGGTTGATCGCTGCTTCTAATCAAATTAAGGTTTGTGGTAATACTGAATATTATTACTGTTTTGAACAAAGAGGAAACATAATATTGGTTTCGTAATCATAATATTGGTGTCTCTTAACCATACAATTACAATTTATAAATAACTTTAAAAAATTGATTATAGATAGGCACTATTGAAAAAAATAAATCATTACAGTAACCACCAAATAAAAAGCTCTGAAAATAAATTAGCAAGCTAGTAATAAATAAATTAGTGAAGCTGAAATAAATAAGTAAGCAAGAGTAACATTGCTTCACAAAAATATTCCATATTTGGTATCGTATTTGATGTTTGGTATCGTAAGAAGATCTGAAACAACGAACATGGTTTGAAAAAAATTATTGACATTATATACTCAACCCTTTAAAAAGATTCTCGTCCTTGAAATAAAAACAACCTTATTGTCTTTGGTAACGTGTTCCAGAAAATACAAGCTCTAAAATAAAACAAGGCTTAAACTTAATTGAAGATTGTTGCAGGTTCAGCACTGCGAACAGATTCCAAGAGAACACGCACCCAGCGATCTCTATAATACAACTGGATCGCGCGCTGTGTGCTGTGTTTTCGGTCCGGCAGCTCGGCTCTCTCCCCACCGCTAACGGGTGAACCGCGCCGCTGCAGCCATACACTTCACACGGGACTACCGTGTTCGCGCTCACACAAACCGCTATATCTTCGTTCGTAGTTGCTTGATTTTCAATTAATTCACACAGTTGCAATCTGTATTAAATTGTGGAGATAATGATATAGATTTTATATCAAAATCATTTTGTTATAAACTGTATTCGGCAGACATTTTTGCATGTTGAATGAAAGCTGCTATCTTCGCTAATATTTTATAGATTTAATTTAGTTTATGCATTGATTCTGGTTCGAGTATGAAGTTATAACAATTATGTTTTTAAGTTTCATGGAAATATAAATTATTTTACCAGTAAAATACATATGGCAAGCGTGAATGTGGTGAATAAATATATTTATTTGGTTGTAGTATTAAATTAAATGAGGACTAAAAGGCTTAAAATAGGTCATCAAATGAGTATAAAATACATTAATAAAACCATTTACTTGACAAAAATAATATTTTCATAACATTAGTAATTACATAATGGTTTTATGTATTCTTAAACAATACTAACTTGTGCAGTTTTTGCCGAAGGCCAGCCGAACTTGGGTTTTTGTCAAGTGTTCTCAGTTTTGATTGGTAGTGTAGCTTTATTTTGAAAAACAAATATCCTATCATTTTTATCAATTTTACTTCATGTGGGGTTTCTCCCAGCTGCACTAAATCTTTATGGCCTTTAAAAACAGTTGTGGCAAAGTTTTGACATGCCATATTTACATTACATTTACGAACTAGTACATAAAAATCTAATAATGTGTCTTAGAATATTACACATTGGACCTTGATGATTAAATTCCTGTTTTTCAATTGAATGGCAGAGCGATTTCCACTTTAAGCAAATAATATGTCTTCCGAAACCAACTAATATGTTGATAACATTAGAAATAAACAAAACTTAAAATATACCAAATGCAGAAGTTTAGTTAAATCATGACTTTGGATTTATGTTTCAGACCTAAAATAATAATGTAGTATTAACAAAGCAAAATTACTTACCAGTGAAATGATAACGACTTGTCTTTAGCATTATTCGAACAGTTGTACGCGGCGCAGTATTTCGGCATGATGATTCGGGCATATTGCAATTACAACAAACAGCAAAAACCAACTGAACTGAATTTCAGAAGGTGAACGAAGGATTAATGAAGGGTGGGGTTAGAAACAGACAAGCCGAGACCATCGATGTATATTTACATCGTTAGTCGAGACATGAATTACCTCCTTTGAGTGATTTTGTTTACCCACTTGCTACGCGCGGGCAGCGCGTGGGCTGATATTTGTAAACATCTCTTTCTATTTACATACAGCAGGGGACAAAATCTACTCTTTTTTCTACTCATATGAATGCATTAGGCCTATGCAATAATTGTTTTATAGCGTAATGTTTCAGTTGAACTCGTCATATTTCACTAACATAAAACTAGAAAAAATACCAAGTCACACCTTTTTCTTCCATTTATATCGTTGCAATGGTGTTTGTAATAACGTAAAACTACACAACAACCTCCGTAATTTCATAAGGAGTACAATGGTGAAACCCCCATTTCAATTGAGTAAGTATCAACAAAGTTACTTCAGTTTATATCAATAAAAACACGGTAGCCCCATATGAAGTGTATGGGCCGCGCGGCGAGGCGCACCCGTTAGCGGTGGGGGGAGCGGTCGGACCGAAATGTGCCTTGTTCCGGGCATTACAGCGCGCGATCCAGTTGTATTATAGAGATCGCTGCACGCACCACTTCCGTTACAATGCGGAAACACAGCCAAGAAGGAATTAAACTATCAGAACAGTCTGTTTCAAAGGCCCAGATGGTGGAGAGGTGTGTTTAGTGGTCTTTAGCTCAGTGCTGATTTACATGTTAAAGATTCTCGCCATGTTGTATGTGGGAGAGCTGATTGCGGTATGTGGGAGACCCTGCAGGTTGGACAATGGAGGACTCCATGTTCTCGATCATGTTCTGAAGACGTAGCGAGAACATAGATGACTGATTTAATATTAAGTTACTGACTTCACAAAAACTAAAAATCTTTTTAATTTTGGCTTTTTATAAAACATTTTAACATTTGTTTAGCCATTAATCTATCGAACTATAAATGGCTACATATAGCTATAATATATTTTATAGAAAATACAAAATATTATTTCATACGGCGTCGAAAAGAAACACAGATTTCATTCAATGATATTTTGATTGAAAGTCGAAGCTTTGACCCACTTCAATGGATCGATATATGAATAATCAGTGATTATTTCAACTGTTGTAAATTTACAGCTTGCCAAAGCCGTCCTGTTAATTTTAACTTTCTCCCAAATATACATATAGTATATTTTACTTTCTCCACCACATACATAGTATAATGGAAAAAGTATTGTTTTCATAAAAATCTTAGAATTTGAGTTATTATATTATCAGTGGATATATTGGTTTTAGTGGTCCCCGAATCCAAAAAAGTGGGTTTCGGTGGTTTCTGACCGTTCGCGCGCTCGTGTGTGTATAGATGTATGTAAATAGAGCTAGAGACGAAACCAGTGGTCCGATTTTCACGAAATTTGGCTTGTAGGTATCAAACCATGATATCTCCGGTTATTTTTTCTTTTTTTAGAGTGTTCGATTTTTAAGGGTATTTACCCCATAAAACCCATAAAAAATACAAAAATCCAAATTTCTTATAAACGGCTTTAACAATTTTGATAAAAGTTTCATGGGTTTTAAAGCTTAAGATGAGAAAGAAAATTACGTCACCCGCATGTCTGTCAAAATTCAGGTTCGGAGGTCATGGGATTTTAACTGTTAAAAACTCAATTATTTCAAATCGATTTAAAATGAATAATAATTAATCAAAATATAATTCCAGCCAGTAAATTTTGTTTATAAAAATAAATAACCCAGTATCTTGAATTAACAGTCTTCGCCAACTGGTTGCGGAGATAACTGAATCAGAATCAGAATATTTCATTCCTACAACAAATTACAGTACATTACAATAATAATGAAAGATAATGAAAATTAGGCATCTCATGGGTCCTGTTAATTTTAACTTTTACATTAAATTTTGGTTATGGGTAGACCACAAAAATTGGCGTTAAGCAGGGATAAATTAGAAAAACATTAGTAAAAGGGCCAATATCAACGCCAGTCAACGTGTAGTGCAATTCTTTGGCTTGTGCGTGATGCCGCGTTGTTAAAGTACGAAATTGACGTGCTGTACAAAATAAAATAAAATAAACAATTACCTATCTTAACTTATTAGTACAAAACACAGAGATAAGACATAAAATATTAGGTTAAGGCATTCTTTGGTTTAAAACGCAGTTATTCAAGATTAGTTTGAGTTATGAAAAATATAAATATTTCTAAATTAGCTAAGATCTGAAAAAATAAAGTAATAGCCAAATTACATAAAATTTTGGTTATGGGTAGACCACAAAAATTGGCGTTAAGCGGGGATAAATTAGAAAATCATTAGTAAAAGTGCCGATATCAACGCCAGTCAACGTGTAGTGCAAACGGATGACAGGAGGGCCTCAGCAAAGCCGGGGCCAGACTCCAACAGCCAGGCAGTAACACGCCGCTTGAACACGGTATCCGAACAAGAAGTTCCCGTTATTGTAAAATCATTTAACAGAACAAATCCTTCTTATTTAGCAAACGTTATATGCAGGAATTTGCCTGGTGAGATAAGGGACATGCGCGCACATTAATGTCTCACCGGGCACATTCTTGCATATAACGTTTGAAAAATAAGAAGGATTTGTTCTGTTGAATGATTTTACAATAACGCGAACTTGAACTCCAACATTCTGACTGTAGCGAGTATGATATGAATGTAAAACAGGAGAAATTATATTGAATTAATTTTTTTTTATATACGAGTATAAGTGATAAAAATTTGCTTTACTGAAAGAATACCAAGTTCTTGGAATAAAGCGTCTGAACTGTATCTTATAGATCTTATGTATCTTTCCTTTGCTAGATTTTAGTATTTGTTTTTGAATAATGAGCAAAGGATCGAGTAAAGATTTAAAAGTCCTTCCCCCCAAACAATAATACCTAATTGTAAATGGGCCTCTACATCTGCGTAGTATACTTATTTGAAATTGTAACATTTAAAATATCATTTAACTGATGTGTTACAAATATCATTCTACGTAATTTATTTTTTACTGGGATGGGATTATGTGTTTTCCCCATCTAAATTAGAATCGAAAGTCACCCAAACATTTGTTATGATCAACTCGTTCGATAGTGTGACAAGGACACGCAGTGCCGGCGCCGCCCCCGCATACATGCAGCCTGAGCGCAAGGTTATCGGGGGGCTTACCTGATGGACATAAATAAACTAGAAGATATTTATTTTTCCCAATATTCATTGTGAGCACATTTTGATTAAACCATTCTTGAAACCGTTTTAAGTCGTGTGACGCGTACTGGAAATTTTTCTCCCAACTATTACCCTTAACTACTTACTGGTTGTGGTCTGCAAACAGAAATAGCTTTCCCTTAAGATTTAGTTTATCAAGATTATTTATAAAATTAAAAATAGTAATGGTCTCAGAGTACTGCGCTGCACAGCTCCGTAATCGACGTTTGTTGAGTCACTAATTATTTCGCAAATGGATACTCGTTGGGATCTACCCGCCAGGTAACTCTGAAACCATTCTAATGCCCAGCCTCCTACACACTCCATTAAAAAAAGATTTCTATCAATTGAATCAAAGGCTTTAGCCAAATCAATGAATATCATCAAATATTTTTGGTCACCGTTAATTGAGTCAATTATAGAATTTTGGACTTCAAAGAAAGCATATGAGCAGTTCTTACTCTTCCGAAACCCTAATTGTGTCTCGGAAAAAACTTTCTAATTCTAAGTAAGACTGTAATTGTTTGTTAATGCATTTTTTCAAGAAGTTTAGAAAAAGAAAACACGGAAGAGAAATTGGTCTATAATTACTGACAAACTTCGACTTTACTTAGAGATTTATACAGGGGAATTACTTTAGCTTCTTTAATAACAATCAGGAAATTTGCCAGAACAAATTCTTACATTCAGAATATATAAAAGTGGTTTGATCAAAATTCTTTTATTAGTTTTTAAAATGTCTGCTGAAAATCCATCCAATCCATGTGCTGAACCACCCCGCAGTTCATGCACACACTCCTCCACCTGACTGGCGGACACCGGTTGAAGGCGAAACTCATTTGACACTCGGTGGACCATATCCTCCACTACTAACGGACCGGCAGTGGGTGGTAAGTTCTTCCCTAGGTTTTCACCAGCTTGAGAAAAATAATTATTAAAGTTCTTTGCGATCGATTTCACTAAGTCATCTGAATTTTTTTGGGCCTTAGAAAAGCCCAATTTGGGCCTTTCAACTGGAAATTTGTTCATTTTTGATCCCAAACCATTTATTTCATTTATAATTTTCCAAAAATCTATTGGATTACGTGATGATTCGAGAATTTTATTTTTATAATATTAAAGTATTTTAAATGGTTTTAATTTTTTGTATCGAGTACATTTTGTCTTGCATTTAGTAGACATTAATTTAACTGATCAATAGTTTAAAAAAATTCTTGGCAACCATCGTTCTTGGCAATTCTTGGCAATCGCAAAAATATGGTCCTAAAAGTGAGCTTCAATTAATGTGCTTAACATAGCTTTGTCTAAATACAAGGTTTCGCCTTTGTTACACTGTGTCGGGCCCGTCATAGTCAATCCTCATTATAGTTGTAGTTGTGTAGTGGTCAGTAACAGATATTTGAAATGAAGTGATGGTGGAATGGTCAGAGTGGTTAGTAAAAATGTGGTCAATGCATGTGCTGGAGTGATCAGTAACTCTAGCAGGGTTTGTCAATATAAGGGATTAGTCCAACACAAGCTAGAATATCTAAATATACATCTTTTACTTGAGAGTTTATATTGGGGTAATGTCAAGATTAATGTCACCAACTAAAGTATAAGTAGTACTTTAAGAGTAGGTTTTTTAGTAATCAGTTAAGTCAGATAGGAAAGTATCACATGTCATTAACGGACTTCAGTAAATGCCTAGTACAGTGTAATGTTTATCAGTCAAGTCTAAGTCCAGTCTCAGTCCAGTCGCTTCTCCAATATTTAATTCCTTAACAGTAATATTAATATTACATTTTACATAAAAAAACCATTCCATCGCTTCTGTTCCAACAATGAGTTGTACAGTGAGTATCGTAGCCGTCTATATTACTTAAAATTAATCCTTCATTTAACTAAGGTTCACTCAAAATAATAAGGTCGAACTTTATATTTAGTGTTTCAAGTAAGATCAATAAACTATCAAAGTTTCTTGAACAACTGCTTATTTCATGTGAAAAATACTAAGGTGTTTACAAACAGAGGAGTCTAGCAGTAGGTTATCAGTTCCGTTCATGCCCACTCATCGTCCCATTTTCCCGTCGAGCCGTAAAATGTGATATAGTAAGGTACTAAGTTTAAACAGTAGAACGCGTCTTATTATTGGTAAATAGTGATTAGTAGGATACCCAATTGAGATGGAATGTTCCACATGTTCCCAAGAGTTATAACCAAGTTTACTTTCAACTTTAAGAAGTAAAAATTTACTTTAAAAATGCCTTTTACTCACAATTTAAAAATTAAGAAGTTAAAATTTACCTTAAAATGCCTTTTACTCACAATTTAAACAACAACAGTGGTTAGTAATTCAAAACAATTGTAAAAAAATCTTTCTTACTAACATTTTATGGTTTAATAATTCAATATTTAAACCAGAGAGACATTTATGTGATTCCATTATTATTATTATTATTATTATTATTATTATTTCCCGTGTTGGGCCGGGACAGAATGTCCAACAGTATCCCCTGCTTGTCGTAAGAGCCGACTAAAAGGGGAGGGGAGCGCACTGGTCCTTTTTCGCGTCTCCTTTTCACAACTCCATTTTCCGTTTAATTTCAATAGCCCGGTTGTTTTTTCTAAATCATTCCGGCCTATTCGCCGGGGTGACTCTGTGTTCTTCAGCCTCCAATGCGCTGGAGGTCTGGGACGAGCAGAGGGTACAGCTTAAAAACTGGGTTCTGCACCTCCCAGGCTGCTGGATAGTACAGGGGCCCGGGTCAGCTCAGCCAACTGACCTGGCTGCCCTATCAGCCGGCGAAAATCCCCTTGGCCGTGGCGGTGCCGGTTGGCGACCGGGTAGGGCCCTGCTGCGGTCACGGGGGGGCTCTGCCGAGGCCACTGCTCGTCTAGGACCGCCGGTGTTTTGGAGGCGGTCGAGCGCGGATATAGTTGCTCTGGTGACGGGTCGGTTTTGACAATCACATTGGGGTACTGTTTTGGGGGGTGACAAACGCCCAGTCTTGGGGGCTAATCCAGACATCATGAGCGGTTCAAAAGGAAAAACAATTCAAAAGGTGCAGGAATCTTCCCGGGGTACCCTAACCCCACAAAGCAACCAACAACGCTCTTCTCTAAGCGGGCTCGACGACGGGGTGGCAAGCCCCTTCGAAAGAAGGTCGCGGGTCGAAAGATCGCCGCCGAGCCGTGTCGTGACACCTGCCTCATCGGTTGCCAGAACATCAGCGGCCACCGATGAGACACCCACTCTAAACGAGCGGATGGACGATGGAACGTCTCCTTTCGAGGCAGTCATCGCGCTCGCCAAGCAGCAGGAGGACGAGCACATCAAAAAGTGCTTTGACATCCTCGCTGTGATGAAGGCCGCGACCAACCGGCAGAAGAATATCAGCCAGGATGTGAAGGATGGCATCGTCCAATTGGAGGTCAGCCTTCACCACATCATCCAGTTGAGGAGGTCGTGGCAGTCATGTGAGTCGGTGACTGCTTCGACGCAGACGACCCCGTCACTGCGGGTAAAGGCTCAGCCGGCCGGTGGGAAGCGGGCCGCTTCTAGCCCCGCCCAACCGGAGGCTGAGAAGAAACCTCGGGGAAACGGTCCAGGGGAGACATCGGACCCCGAAAAGTGGACCGACGTCGTCAGGAAGAGGGGGAAGAAGAGAGACCCTCCCCAGCAGCCTGGAAGCAAGCCTGGCACCCAGGACAAGAAGAAGGCGCCGAGGAAGAAGTCCCGCAAGCAGCGGCCGGACGCTCTTCTCATCAAGCCGTCGGAGGGGAAATCCTTCGCCGACGTGCTGGGCGAAATTCGCAGCAAAGCGAAGCCCGATGAGAAGGGCGCCGTCATCAAGGCCATGAGGAAGACCCGAGCCGGCGATCTTTTGGTCGAGCTCGGTGACGCCTCCAAAAGTAAAGCCGCCTTCAGCGAGGACCTGCAGACTATCTTGGGGGCGAACGCGACCGTCCGCGTTCTCGAACCCAAGTCGACGCTGGATGTGAGGGACCTTGACGAGCTGACGACCGAGGCGGAGGTGACTGCTGCCGTCAAATCCGCCATCGGCGACAACGTCGAGGTGAAAACCTTCCTCTCAAAGGCGAACGCTCGGGGTCAGAAGGTGGCGATCCTCACGCTGGGAGCCAGAGCAGCTGAGAAGCTCCTGGAGAAGGGCCACCTGAAAGTCTGGTATGAGCTGTCGGGTGCGTGAGAAGCTCGTGGCCTCCAGATGTTTTAAATGTCTGGGGTTCGGTCACGTAGCTAATCGCCGCCCTGGAAGCTCTGCTTCAAGTGCGGCGGCCAGGATCACAGGGCCAGCGCATGCAATGCAGCGTTGTCATGTGTCCTGTGTACAGAAGCCGGCTTGAAGGGCGACCAGGTCAAGCATTCCGCTGGGTCTGGTCGTTGCGGGCAGTACAGGCGGGCCATCCAGGAGCTTCGCCAGAAACAACAGAAATGATCAGTGTTCTGCAACTTAATATGCAGAGGAGCAGGACAGCAAACGACTTGCTGTTCCAATTCGCTACGGAGCAGGGTGCTGACCTACTGCTTCTCAGTGAGCAGTACCAGAACCGACGCTCCGCGCAGTGGTTCTCGGATCCCTCCAGCACTGCGGCGATTTGGATCTTGGACCTCGGGAAGGTGCCTGTTCTCGATTCCGGATCGGGCAACGGCTTCGTTTGGGTGAGGAGCAGGGGTTTCACTGTCTTCTCCTGTTACCTCACGCCTAACCAACCGATCGCAGACTACCGCCACATGGTCGATTCCATTGAGGATGAGATCATGAACACCTCTGGCGGGGTCATAGTCGGTGGCGATTTTAACGCCAAAGCCGTGGAATGGGGTTCCCCGCGGACCGACACTCGAGGTCGTTACGTCCTCGAGTCGGCTGCCAGGACGGGCCTCTGTATCCTTAATACGGGCGGCATTTCCACCTTTCGCCGTCCGGGGTGCAGAGAGACGATCCCTGACATATCCCTTGCCTCTGAAGGGATTGTCCAGCGGATCTCCGACTGGCGTGTCTGCGAGGAGTATTCCTCTAGCGACCACCAGGGGATCCTCTTCAAGGTCCTTCCCGAGGGTGCGCGCTTGCGCGCTGAATCTGCTCCTCTGGCTCGACGCTGGAACACCAGTCGTCTGAGCAAAGACACTTTTAAAGAAGTAATTAAAGACCAGAGCATTGTGAATTTCACAGGTGCCGAAGATCTGGCAGCATCGACGATGCGTCTCATCGCGACCGCGTGTGAGCAGTCGATGCCCGGAGTTTCCCGCCGCCACAGGAAGAAGCCGGTTTACTGGTGGACGCCTGAAATCGCGGAACTCCGGAGGAGATGCCTTGGTCTCCGACGAGCTGCACAGCGAGCTAGGAACCGCCCTGATGCAAATGCCAGATCGGCTGAGCACAGAGCGGCCCGCCGAGAGCTCCGCGGTGCCATCAACCGGAGTAAAGTCAGGTGCTGGAAACAGCTGTGTCAGGATATCGACAACGACCCCTGGGGGATGGGCTACAAACTTGTAACCCTGAAGCTAGGGGCTCGCTCACCACCTGCGGTCATGGAACCACAAGCCATGGCCGCCGTCGTCGACACACTGTTTCCCAGCCACCCAGTTCGGCCAGTCAGGGAATTCGGAGAGGTAGGCGCCTTCCCAGTCTTCCGGGAAGAGGAACTCACCGCCGCCGTCCGATCCCTACGACCCAGAAGAGCGCCCGGTCCCGATGGCATTCCGGCGGAGGTGCTCAAGCTCGCTGCGGAGGTGAATCCAAGGCTTCTGCTCGATATGTTCAACGCGTGTATGGCGGAAGGCGTTTTCTTTTCTTCGTGGAAGGTTGCCCGCCTTGTTCTTATCCCGAAGGCGAAGAGCACACCGGGGACCCCTTCTTCTTTCCGACCCCTGTGTATGCTCGACACGGCCGGGAAAGTGCTTGAGAAGCTCCTGCGCGTCAGGCTGACCGAGGCCATCGTCTCTGCGGGGGACTTGTCCCCGCAGCAGTACGGCTTCAGATCCGGCCGCTCTACCATCGACGCTATTCAGGAGGTAGTTGAGGCAGTGCGGAGGGCGGAGGATCACAACCACTGGTCGCGCCGCGTGGTCCTTCTCGTCACGCTCGACGTGAAGAACGCTTTTAACTCCGCCAGGTGGAGCGATATGCTGTGGGCGCTTGAGCATACGTTCCAAGTTCCCTCCTACCTCCTGCGTATGATAGAAGCGTATTTGTCAGACCGCGTTCTGTTGTACGACACGACCGAAGGTCAGCGGCGCATTCCCATCACTTCCGGGGCTGCGCAGGGGTCCATTCTCGGACCAGATCTCTGGAACGTGTCCTACGACAGTTTGCTGAGGCTAGACATGCCCGATGAGACCCACCTCGTTGGCTGTGCTGACGACGTCGCTGCCTTGATCGCTGCGAGGAACGTCGATCAGGCTCAGCGTAGTAATGGCTACGCTGAAGATAGAGCCAAGACCTTTCTTCCTTTCTTGGGTCTTGGCTCGCCGTCTTTCTTCTTTCCTGAGCTAATCTTGCTCACCCTCTTCCTTCTTCGACCCCAATCTTTGGGTGTCTCTTCACGCCTTCTTTTTATCCGTGTTGGGCCGGAGCAGAATGTCCCAACAGTATCCCCTGCTTGCCGTAAAAGTCGGCTACAAGGGGAACAGCAAGCATGATGTCTGCAAAAAACCACGGTATCGTTACCCCAGGTGGGTCAGGACTCCGGTCCGAAATCCCACCCCGATCATTCGGTCTGCCCTACGGATTCTGGGGAGGGCAACCAGACATTCTTGACTGTTCCACAGTCACGGAAAAACAGCATGGCGAGCACGACCAGCATGGGCAGTGACTTCAGTCATGCCACCGCGCAAGACCTGGAGTACTGCGAAATGCAATGGGGGAACGTCCTCAAGGCCCGCGAGGAAGAGCAGGAGATCTTTGGCCAAGTCGAGACGTTGTTGACCAACATGACTGGAGCCTGCAAGATCCAGAAGAACGTCAACAACACGGTGAAGGAGGGAATCTTCTCCCTATCCGTGTTGTTTGAGAAGCTGAAGCTCCTGCGCAGATCGGCGGAAGAGACTCAGGACAGGTACCACCATAATGTCAATGACATTGAGGTGGCGAGAGACGCACGAAAGAGGACTAGGTCGCGGATCCAAGGGCGGCTCCTTAAGGATGCCGTCCTCGCGGCCAGTGCCTCGGCTCCAGCCAAGCGGGTGCACAGCCCTAGTGAGAGCTCTGACGAGCACGAGCCTAGGGTTGTGCCAACGAAGAAAAAGAAGAAGGCAAAGAAGAAACCAAGAAAGGCGGAGACGGAGGATCTGCCGGCTATCACGGTTACCAAACCCGATCAGGGTGCGGTGGCCGTGAGGCCGAAAGCCAAGAAGGGGTCGAGCGCTGGTCCATCATCTGTGCTCGTCAGAGTAGCTGGCGGCCAGTCATATGCGGGTGTTCTCGGGAAGATCCGAAAGGACCTCAACCCGGACACCTGCGCCGCCAAGATTGTTTGCGCGAGGCCGACTCCGAAGGGGGATGTTATCCTCCGGCTGGGGAAGGGCTCAGACAGACAGAAGTTCACTGCAGCCCTCGGAGCTGCTGTCGGCAACGCGGGCAACGTCATTGCCCCAGAGAAGCGTGTGTCCGTCGAGGTGAGGGACCTCGATGCCCTCACGGAGAGACAAGAGGTGGTCGATGCGCTCGACAAGGCCTTTGGTGGACCCAGTGACAAACGCAGGGTGTCGCTGGGACCGGCAAACAAGCGGCAACTAAAGATGGCGGTCCTCGACCTTTCCGAGGAAGAGGCCGCCAAAGTCCTGAAGCAAGGCCATCTTCGGGTGGGTTATCTGAGCTGCGCGGTGCGCCTGCGAACCGTGGTCGTCAGGTGCTTCAATTGCCTAGGCTACGGGCACCGTCGCAGCGAATGCACGGGGACGGATCGGTCCGCTCTTTGCTTCAAATGCGGAGAGTCGGGCCATCACCACAAGGATTGCGGCAACGCATTTCACTGCTTCCTCTGCAGTGAGCTGCAGCCGAAACCGCAGTGCGACCACATCGCTGGTTCCGGGGCATGCCGCGTTTTTAGGCTTGCCCTGGAAAACGCCAAACAGGCAGAAAAGCAACGCAAGTCCAAGCCGGCTAGAAGAAGAGGGAAGTAGTTTCCTCTTCTGACAGACCGCGGTCTCAAGTATGTGGTTTTCCAGCACGGGGCCTCCCCCTGAAGTAATGTGCGAAACAGTCCCGGGGGGAGATTCGCCCGGAACGAGGAGGTGGTTTAGTGGGTAGGGCTTCGGCGAGTCCCACACTTCGTCCGTAAATAGATTCCACCTACCTTCCACAAAAAAAAAATATTATTATTATTATTATTATTATTATTTACAAACGTAATTAAAGATCAGAGCATTGTGAATTTCACAAGTGCCGAAGATCTGGCAGCATCGACGATGCGACTCATCGCGACCGCGTGTGAGCAGTCGATGCCCGGAGTTTCCCGACGCCACAGGAAGAAGCCGGTTTACTGGTGGACGCCTGAAATCGCGGAACTCCGGAGGAGATGCCTTGGTCTCCGACGAGCTGCGCAGCGAGCCAGGAACCGCCCTGATGCAAATGCCAGATCGGCTGAGCACAGATCGGCCCGCCGTGAGCTCCGCGGTGCCATCAACCGGAGTAAAGTTAGGTGCTGGAAGCAGCTGTGTCAGGATATCGACAACGACCCCTGGGGGACGGGTTACAAACTCGTAAGGGGGGGGCTCGCTCACCACCTGCGGTCATGGAACCACAAGCCATGGCCGCCGTCGTCGATACACTGTTTCCCAGCTACCAAGTTCGGCCAGTCAGGGAATTCGGAGAGGTAGGCGCCTTCCCAGCTTTCCGGGAAGAGGAACTCACCGCTGCCATCAGATACCTACGACCCAGAAGAGCGCCCGGTCCCGATGGCATTCCGGCGGAGGTGCTCAAGCTCGCTGCGGAGGTGAATCCAAGGCTTCTGCTCGACATGTTCAACGCGTGTCTGGCGGAAGGCGTTTTCTTTTCTTCGTGGAAGGTTGCCCGCCTTGTTCTTATCACCAAGGCGAAGAGTACACCGGGGACCCCTTCTTCTTTCCGACCCCTGTGTATGCTCGACACGGCCGGGAAAGTGCTTGAGAAGCTCTTGCGCGTCAGGCTGACCGAGGCCATCGTCTCTGCGGGGGACTTGTCCCCGCAGCAGTACGGCTTCAGATCCGGTCGCTCAACCAAGGACGCTATCCAGGAGGTAGTTGAGGCAGTGCGGAGGGCGGAGGATCACAACCACTGGTCGCGCCGCGTGGTCCTTCTCGTCACGCTCGACGTGAAGAACGCTTTCAACTCCGCCAGGTGGAGCGATATGCTGTGGGCGCTTGAGCATACGTTCCAAGTTCCCTCCTACCTCCTGCGTTTGTCAGACCGCGTTCTGTTTTACGACACGACCGAAGGTCAGCGGCGCATTCCCATCACTTCTGGGGCTGCGCAGGGGTCCATTCTCGGACCAGATCTCTGGAACGTGTCCTACGACAGCTTGCTGAGGCTAGACATGCCCGATGAGACCCACCTCGTTGGCTGTGCTGACGACGTCGCTGCCTTGATCGCTGCGAGGAACGTCGATCAGGCAAAACTGAGGCTCAGCGTAGTAATGGCTAAGGTCAACGGGTGGATGCGAGATCACGGCTAGCCCCTGGCTATCAGTAAGACGGAGATCGTCGTCCTCACCAAAACGAGGATAAACACCGTGTTCCCGGTGCAGATAGGTGACGTCACACTCGAGACTAAGCCTGCTGCAAAGTACCTGGGAGTCATGGTCGACAGCAGACTGTCTTTCGGCGAGCAGATCCAGCGCGCCGCCGACAAAGCCGCTAAGGGTGTCGCTGCCCTTGGTAGGCTTATGCCCAATGTCGGCGGTCCTCGCTCCTGCAAGCGCCGCCTGCTCATGACTACCGTCCAGTCAGTCTTTGTTTACGGGGCGGAGGTATGGGCTCACGCACTCGAGAAGCGAGTCTTCCGAGACCGGCTTGCCCGAGTCCAGCGTCGAGGAGCCCTGCGGGTCGCTTCGGCCTACCGCACAGTCTCCGAGCCTGCTGTGATGGTGATCGCCGGAGTCATCCCCCGTCCTCTTCCTCGCGAGGGAGAGGCAGGCGATTTACCGGAGGAGGCCTGAAGTGGGCCGGGAAGCAGCTGCCAGGGAAGAGCGCGATCGCAGCTTCGACTCCTGGCAGCGTGACTGGGAAGCCGAGCCGAGGGGACGTTGGACCTTCCAGCTCATACCTTCCGTCCGACCATGGGTGGAACGGCAGCACGGCGAGGTCGATTACTACGTGACCCAGTTTCTTTCTGGGCACGGGTACTTTCGAGCCTATCTGCACCGGATGGGCAAAGTCGCCAGCCCGGACTGTCTGTATTGCCCCGGCATCCCAGACACGTCCGAGCACACCTTCTTTCAGTGCGACCGTTGGCACGTCCGCCGAGCCTCGCTTTAATCTGAGATCGGCGTGGTCGTCAGCCCAAACAACATCGTCGGAGCTATGCTCCAGGGAGAGGGCAACTGGAACTGTATCCAGCACTACGTCCAGGCCATTCTTCGGGCGAAAAAGGTCGACCTCGATCGGCCGTAATCCTCAGCATTTCCCTACGGAGGTTGCCCTAGCGGCGTAATATCAAAGGCCTAGCCCGAAGTAATGTGTGAAACAGTTCCAGGCTAGTGTCCTCGGTGCCGAGGGAGGTGGTTTAGTCGGTAGTTCACGGGACATCGAGCTCGTGGGAGTCCGACACTACTGAGGGGACAACGAGCCCCTCAGTGTGCGTAAACGCATTCCACCTCCTACCCAAAAAAATTATTATTATTATTATTAGTATATTATTATTATTATTATTTTATTCAATTTTTATTGAAATTCAGTAGAGCGCCGATTATCCGAACTAATTGGGGACAAGGGGTGTTCGGATAACTGAATATTCGGATAATCGAACTTGAAATGACATTTCAAAATTATATATGTAACGTAATTCTTAATAGTAAAAAGGCTAAAAAATTAACAAACAAAAATTATTCACTTAATTTTATTATGAAATCTATCAGAATATATTGATATCCCGGCGCAACGGGAGTTTCGGTTGGCGCGCGAATTTGAATTGCTTGAGTATCATGTTCAAAATATGAATTATTACGGCGTACGGTTAACCGACGGTTCGGATGATCGACGTTCGGATAATCGGCACTCTACTGTAATTCTATTTTACTCATACATTTATTACTGTGTAGAAAGTAAAGAAATGGATATTTAAAGTAATACTCAACATTCATAGAGATTTCATTTATTCACTTCCTAAAATTGTAAAACAACAAAGAAATATACAGGGTGTCCCGGAATTATGGTAAAATATTTTAGTATATGATAGTACAGGTAAAAATAAGGAAAAAGTTTATATAAACATAGGTCCAAAAGTGCTTCGTTTTCCGTCTGTGTGTCTGTTTGTGATTTTTACATATTTAATCATATCTCATGAACCTCTTAACGTATAAACTTCAACCCTGGTACATGGATGACCACTATTAAGACCTATTTTTGTAAGAAGTATCAAATTTCTACTTTGTACCAATTCAAAATGGCGACTGATTTTCGTTTTCAAAGCTAAATATCTTAAAAACCGTAAATTTTAGAAAAATTATACTAGAGACAAAAAAGTTGTGAAATTTAATCAAATTAACGCTGGTATTAATATTATGATGAACGAATGACTAATAACAGAGAAATTTTAATTTTTCCAAATAAAAACATGGAAATTTCCGACAGTTTGTTCTAAAGGACCATGTTTTTATTCAGAAAAGTTAATATTTCTCCGTTATTAGTTGTCCGATCATCATAATCTTAATATCAACGTTAATTGGATTACATTTCACAACTTTTTTGTCTCTTGTATAATTTTTCTAAAATTTACGGTTTTTAAGCTATTTAGCTTTGAAAACAAAAATCAGTCGCCATTTTGAAATGGTACAAAGTAGAAATTTTATACTTCTTACAAAAATAGGTCTTAATAGTGGTCATCCATGTACCAGGTTTGAAGTTTATACGTTAAGAGGTTCATGAGATATGATTAAATATGTAAAAATCACAAGTAGACACACAGACGGAAAACGAAGCACTTTTGGACCTATGTTTATATAAACTTTTTTTTCTTATTTTTACCTGTACTATCATATACAAAAATATTTTACCATAATTCCGGGACACCCTGCATATACACTGATTAACAAAGATTTTTTTTACTACAGAATTAATGAGGTATGCTTTAGTTGTGCATGACTATAAATGTTAAATATAAGAGAAAAGAGGTCTACCTGAATTTTTCAGAAATCATTTAAGAGAAAAAAAAATTCATAGAATTATGTTAACTTTTAGTAATTATTATATTATAATGCCTGGATAGTATTCAAAGATATTAAGAACTATCTAATTCATTAAACAAGCAATAAAAATAATATATATATATATATATATATATATATATATATATATATATATATATATATATATATATGTAGAAAGCTTGACGAGTTGGATCTTAACCAGTCAGTCATTGAATAAAACTATTAACCCAGATATAGCCAAATAAAAGAAAAAAATTATTATTGGGCCAATACAAAAAAATCTAGCATTTACTACCCTAGACATAAAAATCTACTGAATGTGAGATTATCTAAAAGAAAAAAATTAATCAAAGCCTAAATACAATAAGGATGAAATTTAAGCTAATTGTAAAATAGATTGACTTAATAAAACTGTATGTATACATAATAAAGAAATTAAATTTTGAAGCTCTCAAGGACCTCTCATGAAAGATATAAAAAACTAAAATAAACTATTAGTTTAATAATGTCATGGGAATTACACCTGATTTATGATTTACGGAAATGCGCCACAGTACTGACTGTTCAAGAGTTTAACACCTCGTCGATATCTTTTCGGCACCTGACAAGTTTGACAGGACCGTCCGCAGTTTTCCTGATGTAAATTTTACAGTCTGTGGTCCAGGCGTGGGTACGCTTCTGGTCCCTCACGATGTCACGAACTGGGGGGCGTAGCCGAAGGTCTGCTAGTTGGCGGTCGTCGAGGTAGATACTCGTGGACTCCCAACCGATGTTTTCGTTTGGCGGTAAACACAGTACATTGTCTAATGTGTATTATTACTATGGCAAATATTTGAAAACCGATGTCTCCGTTAATGACTAACCGATTTTGATAAAATTTGTCATTTATTTTAAGATAATTGTAAATTTGTTCTATTTTATTGTAGGATTTCTTGCTTTAAAATGCCTTGGGGAGAAAGTATGTTCCAGTTTGCTATTTGATATGCTTATAAGTACCTAAGTATAGTTGATGTTTTATGTCTTGAGTTTTAATGGGAACCGGTTATATCTGAAGCAGTTGGACTGGAGTGAAAGTGATCAGAACACCACAGCTGATCTCTGAAGTCGCCGCCTGACATGTTCTAACAGCTGTCTATTTATATGTTTATTGTAATTCGAAAACAAACACAATTAATGTTTGTTGAAATTGATTTTTACATTGTTCACTTGTCCAGATCATTGGAATAAAAATAATGTCTGATTGGTCTGTCAATGCAGTAGGTTGTAGCTTAAAACTAACTCACCAAGAGTTTAAGTAGTGACAGGTAGAGTTGAAATTGAATCAAATAAGTAGTGTGATAGTAAATCAAGTATTTAAAAATATTATTCTGATAATGAACAAAAGATGAGAAAAAATGAGATTTTCAAGTAAATAACAATTTAAAACTTCAAAAATGGTATACTTTTTATTTACCATACTGGTCTACATTTCCTATTGATATCTCTTGCCTGACCCGGAGGGCAATCTAAGACAGGGTTGTCGATAACTTGCCTCACCGATGATGGGTTGGCGCTGCTGGGGTCATTCACAGATGGAATTGGGTTGGCAGAACTGAAGTCATTCAGTGCCAACTGATCAGAGGAATCGAGCCCGGGCAGCAGAGCCTGAACTTGTGGCAATTCCAAATTCCACAGTTGTGGATCAGCGAGCATGGAAGACGCCTCTGGAGAGAACTCTGCGACTGGTGGTGTCACAAGACTCTGGGCCGCCGCTCCAGCCGCTCCAACTGGAGGTGTCACAAGACCCTGGACCGCCGCTCCAACTGGCGGTGTCACAAGACCCTGGATCGCCGCTCCAACTGGAGGTGTCACAAGACCCTGGACCGCCGCTCCAGCCGCTCCAACTGGAGGTGTCACAAGACCCTGGACCGCCGCTCCAGCCGCCCCAACTGGAGGTGTCACAAGACCCTGGACCGCCGCTCCAACTGGAGGTGTCACAAGACCATGGACCGCCGCTCCAGCTCCAGCCACTCCAACTGGAGGTGTCACAAGACTCTGGGCCGCCGCTCCAGCCGCTCCAACTGGAGGTGTCACAAGACCCTGGACCACCGCTCCAGCTCCAGCCACTCCAACTGGAGGTGTCACAAGACCCTGGATCGCCGCTCCAACTGGAGGTGTCACAAGACCCTGGACCGCCGCTCCAGCCGCTCCAACTGGAGGTGTCACAAGACCCTGGACCGCCGCTCCAGCCGCCCCAACTGGAGGTGTCACAAGACCCTGGACCGCCGCTCCATTCGCTCCAAATGGATTACGGACCCTCCGTTAACACCCTGAAAAGGAAAGTTTATCGGCTGGCTGAGAGCCGAGCCGATAACGCCGACTGATAGGAGCCCCAACACCGCGAGTGCCATCTTCTCGACGAGTTGATACGATATAAATGGCTGCTTTCAGGCAAAGCTTTATACCAAGTGCGGGACAGCCGAGTAATTGTCAACGGCATGCATGAGCACGAAACCTTCGAGCGTTCAAAATTAAACTATCTTAAAGTTTTGGCAGAATATTGTATTTCTGCTTTCAGTTTAGTTGTTTCTTTGAGGAAAAATGACATTTTAATATTCCCCTCTCATTTGTCTTCATTTTTCTTCTTCTCAGTTTCGTTATATATTTGTTTATACGTTATATTGTAATATAATAAGTAAATTACTACACGTGATGCCTGGTAAAAAAGTTGAAGGAAGGAGTATTTTTAAAACTTAAAACCGAGACAAGGTTGCATTGCTTAAAGTTTCTAGCTATAGAAAAATAAGGAAATGTGACACTTGGAAATTGTTTTTTGACTATAATTTTAACAGTCTCTGAAATAATCCCAACTTATTGGCCCGTTCACAAATTTGACTGAAAAATGACTTAATAATCATAAAAGGTACAGTTGCATGTTGTAAAAAATTAATAAATATTTTCGCCGGAAAAATACAGAAATATTGTAGCTTTCATAGAAGCTAAGTATATTGATATCCGCAAGACACCATTTACTACTTAGGCCTACTTTGAACTTATTTGCAAACCAACAAACGTTCAAAATTAAAATTAAATGTAAACCGAAACCTACTCAGAATATTTCACACAGTAATGTGAAATCTGTATACTGACCCTTTGACATTGATGCGACCTACTTAATCTCATCGATAAGTTGCTTTCGCAGACTTATCGTTGTGTCCGGGATGAGATAACACTATCAATGGACAATGCTTATACAAAATAATTCCAACCATCCTCTTATTCAGTCGGTCACTAAACAACACTGTTATCGAGTGTGCAGGGGAGACATGAGAGGCTTGTGCTTACTGTTGGTAGTGGTGGTCGTTGCGGTCGTCCTCAGCGAAGCCAAGCGAACGAGGCACAGACACACTGGAGGGAGCCACCACGACTCGGGGAGCTCTGGAGGGAGCCGCCACGTCTCGGGGAGCTCTGGAGGGAGCCGCCATGACTCGGGGAGCTCTGGAGGCAACGCTCGCCCGCACGACGTCCAAGGAGGAGGATCCTCAGCCTCCCATGCTGGCGGCAACAGGCCCAGGAACAGACAAGGAGAGGTGGCAGGCGCTGGCAGAGCGCGCAAAGGCCAAGACGAGGTGCCGGAACACGGGGCTTTTGGAAAAGACGACGATGAACATGACAACGGCGGAAGTGGCTCTGGTCGCCACAATAATCGTCGTCGACTCCGTCACCGTCGGCGCCGTACATCTACAACCCCAGCGCCAGCCACTCACCCCGACTTGACACACGTATGTTGCTGCTTAAATTTCTTTGTCATTCGTTAAGAAAATAATAGTATATGCTGGTATAGAGATACAAGAGGATGAACAAATTTGCAAAGTAACAAGTCTCAATCGATCCTTTTTTATAAAGTGGGCACAATAATGTACGCTAGGTAAACCTTACCTGGCGTTGTGCTTAATATTTTCATACGATGCACACATGCTGACAAGAAATAGTAGAGAAAATGACACTTGCCTTTTAATACTACATAGATTCCACATTATTTTGATACTTGGTACTTCGTGAAGGGCACAAATTTAAGTAAAGTTAATCGTGAACACTTCGTGATGTACTCAGGATTTGTTGGTCACATAATACAATTTTGTAAAAACTACTCTATTAAAAAAAATTACATACACAGACAGTACATGTACAATCAAAGATAATAAAATTTTTATGTTAAACAAAATGTTATATGGTAGCTAGACCATACGATTATACATCTCATAATATACATGCATATACATATATATATATATATATATATATATATATATATATATATATATAGTGATGTGTGGGATTAAAATTTTGAGGTATGTTAACGATTTCTGAAATAAAAAACCTAGAACATTACAAGATTAGAAACACATACCCAGGATAACCTGGACAAAAACATGGCTAAAACAGAGAACTGTAAAATCAGTCACAAAAAAGAAGAAAACAAGAACAGAAACAAGCTCTGATTGGGTGTGGACGCGCTCTTTCCTGACTGGTGACTCTTGATATTTGTAGCACTTGTGGTTTCTGTGCTATTTTGTATTCTTGTTTTCTTTTCAGCATAGTGTTTCTTGTGACTGCTTTTACAGTACCCTATTTTAGCTATGTTTTTTATCCAGGTTATCCTGGCTATGTGTTACTAATCTTGCAGTGTTCTAAGTTTTTTACACCTAAATATGGGGTCAGATTCCAGATCCCGGAACGTCGTGAAACTTGTTTTTTACTAATCAGTGATGGAAAATGCCCGCAAAAATCCAAATAAAAAATAAAGAAAACATATCGAAGAATCATAATGATCAATTTTAAAGTAGGGTAATTGAGTAATTTCTGCTCAAAGCCGTATATATATGGCTTTTAACAAAAATTACACTCAATTAACTTAAATTGTATCATTATGATTCTTGAATATGTTTTTTGACTCATATTTATCGAAAAACTCTAAAGAACAGTTTTTTGAATATTTTTAATGTACAGCTATAAATTTACATGGAATATTGTTAATTTTATACATTTATTTTGTTTATTATTTAAGAAATGTTTAAGATATCGCAAAATTGTAATCCCACATATCACTAAATATTTGTACTACGTTTGAATTAACACCCGATATTTACATTTTGAGCAGAACACAAAGATGTAGAAACTGTATGGATGTAACTTTGTTCTTATGGGACAAACCCATAAAAAGGCGTCAGGCACTGCAGACACTAAAGGGCTACGTTTCAGAGATTACATCTGTGCTCTGCCCCACTGGCCACCCAAGATCCCGTAATTTTCTGATGGAAGTACTGCTAATCTGTGTGTTTCTATTAGCTGCTTTAAATATATACATCAACTGGTATAGGCATTGCGTATTTATTTGTTTATCGATTCTTTTATTATGTTTAGAGTTTGTTTAAGAACATACAAGACAAGAAGAATGGCAAGTACTTGGCCTCTAGTTTTTTATCGATATCGAAGCAGGATATAATTTTAATGTCAATGCTCTATATAATATTGTTTTATTGATCTATTGGTATACAAAAAAATCCAAATAATTTGTGACTTATATATAAAATGCATAATCCCAAAGTGTTAAACTGAACTGGACACATAGTTTTTTAGTTTAGAACAAATTACACTTTTTTATCTATTAATTCCAGCGTCTAATGATAAATACATTTCTTCACTTATTAAGAATATAATGCGAAAATATATTTGTTTCAGATTCCAGTTTGAGACTGAACTCGTGCGCTTTACAAGGAGGTGTTTCAACATTCGGAATTTTTATGATTCGAACAAAACAAATGATTCAGTATATTTCAAAATAAAATTTTATGTCCTTAATGAAATTAATAGCTTAAAAAGTTGATTACTTCAAAACAGCTATCCTTCTTTTTTTGGCTTTCAAGGTATATTTTAAAAGCGTTTTATCTATTTGACTTTTACTCATTTACGAAGAACGACAGAAACAAAATACTAACCAATGACAGTTTTATTTCAATGATTATGTTTTCACAAGGAACTCGCCCAATCTGTTAAAATATGCTATCATATTGTTTGACAATGAATTTCCTCGAAAGGTCACAGTAGGCGTGAACCTTTCATTAAACAGATTGCTGTTAATTTCGAAACCTACCAATCAAGGTTGCTGACTGGTCTCTGCGTCTGAGAGAATTTCATGCTGTCAGCGAAATACTACGGTAATTATCCATACCGCTATTAAAAGTTGTTCTGTTCTTTAATCCATTAATTGCAGTATTTGTTATTGTAAACGAAGGCTAGTTGACTCACGCTGCTCAGCAGTTTTTTTTTGTTTATTATAACCAGTCCATGATATTTCTATTTTGAGGTTAATTCTTTTAAGTTCAGACACTTTTTATATTTGTGCCCATAAGGAATATTTTATCAAAAAATTTCTTCTCCAATTTGCTCTCCAAGACGTTTTATTCAAGTATGAGGTATATGGGGTCAGACTTGTGGTTTTCAAGTTTCGGGGAAAAAGAGGTTATTTATACTTTTCAAAATTGGCTCGTCTAAAATAAAGCACAGCTATCTGTTTATTTGGTTTTTTTGTAGCATTCAGTATAAAACAAAACGTGAAAAATGTATTTGGTTATCTTGTTAGTAGTTAGGTTTTACACATGATAGAGCAGATTTTTAGGATTTAAGTTTTTCGTGATAATTGTAACTATTTTCTAGATAGAAAGCAAGCCTTAAAATTTACTTGAGCATGGTCCAAACTATACTTTACCACATTACTGATTATTCAGTTTGGTTGAAACCTACTGAAAACCCTAAAACCTTAATAAAAGTAACAGTTAACACACGCCTTGAGCTACAAATTTCTTTTCAAGAAACGTCACATTTAAATTCTACCTGAAAAGTTCTTTCAACCAGCTTCCTCTCATTATACTTTCTTAAAATATATCTTTTTCATTGTATGGTTGTTGACGTAGGTCTTACCGTTTAAGCCTACAACAATGTCAGATAATTATCAAATTTTTCTTTAACTCTCAATGACATATTAATAAAATAAATAAATTAAATTGTGTGCAATGTGTACTTACATTGACTTTATAAGATTAACACTCAGGTTTATTTATCTTGAAATAAAAATTACTAGAAAGGACTTTATTACTGTAAATGAGAAAGACTGCTCTTTCAAGAAATCACTTATTACATTTTTTCAGAAAACATCTCTTGACTATCCATAATCAAACTATCTTACATGCACATCATAATTAGACTGGTCTATAATATATTCCTTTTGAGTTAGTTTTCAGTAATATAGTCCGATTTTAGTATAGCGCATATCTTAAGAATTCTATAAGAATCGTCATAAAGTAAGATAATGTAGGGTTGTTTTGTATATGTTGTAAGATAACCAATTCCTTTTTTATTATTTTACAATTACCAATTACAGACGCTGTAATCGAGGTTTAAATTGTGTCAATTTTAAATGAAGTATAAAGTTCTTTGGAGTAGCCAATTTAAATAGCAGGTGAATATGTCATGAAAATATATTTGAATTGAACACTTTTAACCTATATATTTTAAATCACTCGTTCACAGAAATGGATACCTCCGTTTTTCTTATGATTCCAGAAATAATTTTATTATTTTGATATTGAAAATACTTGTGTTGGAAAAAATCATTACAGAGTCTACTGTTTTTATTTTATTTTTATAATTTGTAGGATATTAATGATAGTTAGGAATATAATGAGCACTCGTTTACTGACTACTTTAATAAAATTGTCAACCTTCTTTTACAGAGTAAACACTAAACTAAATACAATTATTAAAATCTTCAATTTATGCAGGTCCTTAGTCCACTTCATGGTTGAGATGTTAATTAATTGCTGTAAATCTTCAGCGGAGTTTCTTTCTTGCCTGAAAAAAAAACATATTCAGCGATAAAACGTATACTTATTAAGTTTACAGCGTTTAACCACTTTCGATTTGCCTTCATCATACACACAAGTACTCATCATTGTATATGTATGTCATTGTGTAGTTGTGAAGTAATTATTGATAGTTCTTGACCAGAGTTATAGTCCTTATCAAAAAGTTTGTAGGATAAAAACTAAATTAAAAAGTTTCAAATATTAAGAAAAAAAGAAGGAAAGTTATAGACAGACTTATTTTGTATTAAGAGGCGATGAGGCGAGGGTAGAAATATAAATAGAAAAATAACCATAAAAACAGTATCTAATTACTGAATAGCTACAACATACGTTGAAGGGCGTCAGTATAGTACAGTAAAATTTGTCCAAAAAAAGACCAAACTGAAAAAAAATTAGCCCCACCTTGAAACTTGGTATATAGGTCATCTTTAGGCTCTAGTTGAAGAATCCGATGAGTCCATAAAAATTTAGGGGGTGGAAGGCCCCTTTTTCGAGGGGGGAAGGGGGGGAAGGTTGCATTTTTTTGTAAATGCAATAACTCCGGTGAAAAAGGTCCGATCCATTTAAAATTTGGTGTGGGCTTTCAAAACAGTATATTTTAACACTACATAAAAAATAAATTCGATCGTGTCATCCTAAGGGGTCCAAAAGGGGGATTTGACACCTCAAAAATGGGTTTTTTAATTTTTTGGTACCCAAAAATTAAAATTATGAAAATTTTGTTTTATTTTTTGAATTCAGCTCAAAAAACCAAACAATTTAGTATTCTTAATTATTGCTCTATGACCATTGGTTGCTGAGATATTGAAATTGGTAAACACAGTACGTTGTCCAATATAACCTCAAAATGTACAGAAACTTATAAATCCCGCTTACTTTTTATCATTTATCAACGATATTTCGAATTTGGCTTCCTATAGTTGAGTTTTAATGGATTTTGGCTCATAAGTCCCACTTTTCTTCATCCCCTTGTCAGCAAACCTACATACTCATTTCCTATGTTATTTAAATGGGAAAACATTATGATATGTCAATTTCTCTTATATTTCTGGTTCTAATGACAATAATGAAACAGTTTTAGACTTATTTTACTAGGAAAATCTTTGGCTTTAAGATTAACCATTAACAGATCTATTTGGTTGGGTTTAAGGCTAGTTGAAATGCTGTTATCAAAGCTGTATTTTTTAAAATTATTTTTGTTTTTAATTGTTAATAATGAATATCTCAGCTCTTAAGAAAGAGAATGCATTTATTTTAGTCTTGAATTGCTCCGTAAATTATTTTCTTTCATTTAGCCTATAATTTGATAAAATTGGTTTTGATTTGGATCAGTTATAATGCGTAGTTCAATTAAAAAATAAGTTTTTTTTATTAAAACTAGGTTACAATACCTTTCCGTCGACAGTTCCCAAAGTTTTTTTTAAGTTTTACTTACAGTGAAAGGGTGATACCTTCAGTTCTAAAGGAGATAAAAAGTTAGTTTTGGACTCAAATTAAACAGGAATGTAGCAGCTTTAATATGAGCTATTATTCGATAAAATTGGTTTTGGTTTGGCTCAGTTATAATGCGTAATTCACGGAAAAAATATTTTTTTTTAAGTTTTACTTACAGTGGAAGGGTGATACCTCCGGTTCTAAAGGAGATAGAAAGTTAGTTTTGGTCTCAAATTAAACAGGAATGTAGCAGCTTTAATATGAGCTATTATTCGATAAAATTGGTTTTGGTTTGGCTCAGTTGTAATGCGTAATTCAATCAAAACAAAATTTTTTTTAAGTTTTACTTAGAGTGAAAGGGTGATATCTCCGGTTCTAAAGGAGATAGAAAGTTAGTTTTGGTCTCAAATTAAACAAGAATGTATCAGCATTAAAATGAGCTATTATTCGATCAAATTGGTTTTGGTTTGGCTCAGTTATAATGCGTAATTCAATGAAAAAATAAATTTTTTTTAAAGTTTTACTGACAGTGATAGGATGATACCTCCGGTTCTAAAGGAGATAAAACGTTTGTTATGGTCTTAAATTATTCAGTGAACCATTGGCTTTCATTGAAGCTATAGATCATTTGAAACCGTTAATTTTAAGAGGAGCTATAAACCTTTAATTAAAAAAAAGTTTTGGAAAAATTTTGTTTTTATGACGATAAAACATTACAACTCCCTTCAATATCAACCAATCTACATGATTTATAGGTCAAATGAGAGAAAATAATTTACAGGGCAATTCAAGACCAAAACAAATGCATTCTCTTTCTTAAGAGCTGAGATATTCAATATTAACAATCAAAAACAAAAATAATTTAAAAAATACAACATTGATAATAGCATTTCAACTAGCCTTAAACCCAACCAAATGAATCTGTTACTGGTTATTCTTAAAGCCAAAGATTTTCCTAGTAAAATAAGTCTAAAACTGTTCCATTACTGTCATTAGAACCGGAAATATAAGAGAAATTGACATATCATAATGTTTTCCCATTAAAATAACATAGGAAATGAGTATGTAGGTTTGCTGACAAGGGGATGAAGAAAAGTGGGACTTATGAGCCATAATCCATTAAAACTCAACTATAGGAAGCCAAATACAAAATATCGTTGATAAATGATAAAAAATAAGCGGGATTTATAATTTTCTGTATATTTTGAGGTTATATTGGACAACGTACTGTGTTTACCAATTACAATATCTCGGCAACCAATGGTCATAGAGTAAAAATTAAAAATACTAAATCGTTTGGTTTTTTGAGCTGAATTCAAAAAATAAAACAAAATGTTCATAATTTTAATTTTTGGGTACCAAAAAATTAAAAACTCCATTTTTGAGGTGTTAAATCCCCCTTTTGGACCCCTTAGGATGACACGATCGAATTTATTTTTTATGTAGTGTTAAATATACTGTTTTAAAAGCCCACACCAAATTTTAAATGGATCGGACCTTTTTCACCGGAGTTATTGCATTTACAAAAAAATGCAACCTTTCCCCCCTTCCCCCCTCGAAAAAGGGGCCTTCCACCCCCTGAATTTTTATGGACTCATCGGATTCTTCAACTAGAGCCTAAAGATGACCTATATACCAAGTTTCAAGGTGGGGCTAATTTTTTTCCAGACAAAGTTAGTTTTTACTGTACTAGTAACTAATGAAGCAAGGACGATTTGACAGGTAGGCTAAGTCAATTGAGTGTGTTAAGCATATGAAGATATATAGTTGGGTTATTTCAGTAAACAGTCAAATAGAGGGTAAGTCAAGTAGCGGATAAGGTCCAAAGAACAGCCAGGAGGGAAGCTGAGAACTCTGGTCCGACCTCCACTCCAACAACCAGGCAGTGACGCACTTTTTATAAGCCACCAACGTGACCTGCGGATTTCTTAAGTCTATGGGAATTCTTCTCAGTAATAAATCTGCTGCGTGTATAGCATTACTTAAGTTAATATATTTTACGACTCTCGGAATCCGCAGGCAATGTGCAATCCGGACAGCGCTCCTCGTCGCGTAATCATGTTCGATTGGTGTCAAGACCAGATTCCCATGCGAAAAGGTGTAGACCAAAATAGATTTGATATATTTGTCCTTTTTCATAGCTGCCTTGATAATTGATTTTTGGACTTCAGATAGAGGTTCAATTACATTTTGGAAGGAATTTCCCCACACAAGAATTGCATACTGCAGCAATGATTGTACATGGGCGTAATACACCATTTTAATTTAATCAAGTAATAAAAATTGATTAAGTCGGTTAAAACAAATATTAGTTTTCTAAGTTTTGCTTTTAACATTGCAACGTGTTTGTCCCACCTTGGCTTAAAATCAGTAATAATTCCCAAATATTTGTACTGATCTACCCTTTCCAGTGTGGGACACCTGGAACGCCACAAGAGGCCCCGGCCGAACCACCGCACGAGTGCACGACAAGGCTAAGATCTGCGAGCGGCTCACCCACGGGGCGCAGTGCGATGGGAATACATTTTCTTTTTGAAAGATTCATTGTTAAAATGTTTTTACCAAACCATGTTTTGATAATGGTGATTTTGCAACTGGCACTCCTAAAAACATCGTCTTACCTACTTCCCTCAAATACTACCAGCGTGTCAACAGCAAAAGGTTGTATTTTTCCAGTTACATTTAGATTTTCCAGGTTATTTATATATTAAAAAATATGGGTCCTAGAGTGCTGCCTTAGGCAACACCATGCTGAACCATCTTGGGGCCGCTTACAATTTTGTTTAAAGATACAAACTGTTTCCGGTCCGATAAATAGTTTTTAAACCAGTTGAGTGCCACGCCGCGCACCCCAATGCATTCTTGCTTGGAAAAAAGAATATATCTTTCCACTAATTTAAATGCTTTGGCAAGATCAATAAATACCAATAGAATTTTCTTTGATTTGTTAATTTTTTCCATCAAAATGTTAGAAAAATTAAAAAGAACATCAGTAGTATTTTTATCCTCCCTGAAACTAAATTGGTCGTCGTACTCTAGAAAATATTGAAGTTGATATTCAACACATTTCTCAAGAACCTTAGATATTACGCTGAACAGAGAGATTGGTCTGTAATTGTTCATATCTGATTTACTTTTAGCTTTATGAATAGGGATGTCTTTTACAGTTTTAAACTTGTTTGGAAAAACTTTGGTAGTAATGCTAAGATTAATAATACGTTCAACTGGTAAAAGCAAAAAAGGATTTAATTTTTTTTAATTATTACACTAAAATAATCAACCCTTGGGGTTCTCCAAGCATCTCCTGTACGCACCTCATTATCTGATTGTCAGAGACCGGCTCCAACTCCAGATCGACTCTGTGCGCGGCATCGTCGACCACCGGCGGACCGGAGGGAGGCGGCAAAATCTGCGCCAGATTTTGTCCAACTTTAGAAAATAAATCATTAAAAGAGTTTGCTACACCTCGGACCTCCTCTTCGTCGGGGCGAGATCCTCCCAAGAATTGCTTTATAGGAAAACTATTAATGTCCATTTTGAGACCACTACACAACACTACATATTGTTGGCTCGAAAGTTACCCATCGCCGGCCTAGGCAGGATAAGACGGAAGTAAACAATGAGCTGATTTGTGGCAAACGACGTTTAATGTTTGTTTATTGGTGGTTTATTGGTTTCTTTTTAGAGGAATGTAGTGGCAGCACTGCATCCGCAGCAAATGTTTGTTCTGTTTGTTATGGATTAGGTTTGAAGGTTTGAGAAGTATGTTTATGCAAGGACTACGTTATTATTGAAAGTATGTTTTTTCTGCGAAGTATGATGAAAAATATCGTACGTTACACGGCCGGGAAGTTTTGCCGTACTCGCATGAAAAAAACATACTATCATGCTCGTCCGGCAAAACAGTACTTCCCGGCCTAGTAACATAATATACTATTTTAATTTGTCAGTAATAGTATATTTCACTACTAGTCACGAAATAGCCCATTTCAGGGCAAGATAGTGTTTTACTTGCGAGGCGTAAGTCAAGCGTTGTGACGAGTTGTGAACAGTACTTTTCATCACGATGCAAATAAGTGACCAAACTTATAAAAGATTATCCAACATTTCATAATTTAGTCATTTTTCTATAAGGAAACACAATACGGCTGAACTGTCTATTTTAGTTTATAAAGTCAGCTGGTTGAACTGTAAAATTAAGGAATTAGTTTGTTTGGGTACGGCAAAATTTTGTTTTGGAACGGAAATGGTTTGTTTGGGTACGGGAATGAAATGTTTGGGTACCGAAAAAGCAGCTGATCATTACTTGTTTTGACGTAAGGAAATCGAGTTTTCGTAGATCTCAGCTGTACGGTAACGGGCAATTTTCGTATACAGAGTAATGAAAAAGTTGTTTTTTAAGTTTTCTTAGTTAATCGCGTTTTCTAATGCCATTAATTAAACTTACAGAAATCCAAGGTTTTATTTTCTTATATCGAGTAGAAAACTTCTTATTACAGACAGAGTTTAATTTTATACTTTCAAATATATTGAATAATATATCACAACTCGTATTTGGATAAAATTCAGTCAAAACATGATTCAATTCTGGCTCATTAACCGCTCACCGACTGCCCTAAAGGCCAAGTAAGTGTGAGATATCATTGGCACAAGTTGTGTCGATTCTGTTGATATTAATGTATAATGTATAAGTAAAATTTCGCAATTACAGCGTAATGATCAGTCGTGTTATCGCAGTTGAGTTTATTCTCCTACGCTGGCTGAGATGGCACTCTGGAAACTGAGTGCGCTGTAGTACAGTAACAGCTGGAATCTGCTGTCTATCTGTACCTGATGAGACGAAACAACATCGAAACAGCTTCCACTTGGCGGTGCTGTTTCGACGTTGTTTCGTCTCATCAGGTACAGATAGACAGCAGATTCCAGCTGTCACTGTACTACAGCGCACTCAGTTTCCAGAGTGCCATCTCAGCCAGCGTAGGAGAATAAACTCAACTACGATAAACTTCCTGGCTAAGAAAGACCATGGACGATTCAACTGACGTCCACCTCAGTGGCAGTCGTGTTAGTTTGTAGAACACTTGTAATAATCGTGCTGAAGTCATTATGTTTTACAAATATATGGTCGAGACATGTCTTTGAGTGTGCTGTAACTCTTGCAGGTTTATCAACCCCTCAGTAAATCTTGCCTCGTAAAGTATATTTAGGTAGGCGTCTTTGTCCTCGTAAGGCTGGTGAATACAGTTAGTAAGTAAGTTTATGTTTATCTCTTCAAGGAAAATGTAAATGGTTTTGCTTTTCTTGGTCGAGTAAAAGTTTTGTAAGTCATTGAGAAAAAGCCAAAAGTCCATAGAGGGGCTCCTGTACACATCTAGGCAGGAAAATTTGGCTCCATTAACACTAAATTCCAACAGAAGACCAGTGGCCTCCCCTAATCTTATCTTTTAGTTGCTCCGTCAAGTTGAATTTTGGAGTTAAATTTTAGAATTTTGAACTACACCGTCATTACGGTTCCAATAACTAGTTGTGTATAATAAATCATATCCATTAATAGATTCCAAAAAATTATTCATTTAACCACGCCTCGGTAAAAATAACAATGTCAAATTTTATGTCTAAAATTTCAAGTAATATACTTTACAGAAAACCATTAAAATTCTTGTAACAACTGCGAATATTAAAATGTATTAGCTTAAGGTTTTCAACTGCCTCCTTCAAAAATATTTCAAAATTTGAGAGATCGTTTAATTCCTCACAGTGAATATGCCTGTGAACGTCAAGTTCTTGTACTAAGTCTGTTTGGTCAATGTCCAATAAATGGGCCGTCGAGTAATCGCACCGTTCGCCAGGGTGAGTATGTTTGAAAATTTTAAATAAATTCTGTAAGTAAAAACGAGAGCAAAACTGAATGCAAATAGCAATCATTTGGTTAGCTTAAAAAGAATATAAAAGCAAAAATACACATCTTTAGGTGGTTTTACATGATTATATAACCATTTTAGGCTTAAATTTAAACAAATATAAGTTATTTAATGGGGTAAAAGAGCTTTGCGATTTTCCGTAACTATTAATACTACAAATAAAAAACTCACAATAATTATATTGTTTTTACATACAATTGTATTTAAATAGTTTATAAGTAGCTATGTTTATTAAAAAAAATTACTTTTGTCAGGTACCCGAGTGTCTGTAATTTATACAGACACATAACTTGTAATTGAGCATTCATTCTTAATTAAAGCTTGAAATACATTTATAAATATAAAAAAAATAATAGTCACAGGAAATAGGTTATGAAAGCAAAGAAAAGTAATTCCGTTTCCTAAATATATGCCTAAAAATGACGTGTGTATAGACAATTTTAATAATAAGGTGTTAGTCATATTTCGTAAGTTGTAAATGTAAACAAAACTGATAAAAATTATAAGAGGAAAGTAAAAATTTGACATTATCAAAAGAAGACACAAATTTGAGGGGTTTTGGACCGCTTCCCCTTAAAAGCGTTTGAGCCTCTCTACTGTAGAAATGCCGTTGGCGTAGACAATGTATATGTATATATATATATATATATATATATATATATATATATATATATATATATATGTATATAAATTGGTGAGTTCAAAATAAACAGTGATTATAGCTAAAAATTTCTAGAATTTTATAAACTGAAAAGGGTTCTTTCGAACTTGTAGGAATTGTATAGCTATTGTAACTGTTGCTTAATACGAACACTCAATGCGAATGTGGAAATTTTATGTAACACTATGTAGACAAGGACTGCCCTACGCATCCCTCTACAGTCATAAAATCATACTATTTATACACAGAATTTCTCAAGCACCTTTAAAAATAAAATAATTGTTATGAGTGCGGGGCATTTTTAAAGTGATATTGTCCATAGAAAATATCTCAGAAAACTAATCCTTTTTGTGTGCACATCACCGGTATTCGACTAGGCACGGCGAAAATCTGTGCACTCTAGCACTCTCAGACATCACCATAGGCTTTTTGAGAGGGCAATAGTGTATGCCGGAACCATTTTACAACACATTCCCTTCTGAAATCGAAATTCTAAGAGGCGTCAGTGGAGGCGTCCAATTCAAAAAGGTCTACAATTTTTTTTTTATCGACAAGGAGTTTTATTTTGTTGAAAAATCCCTGTGTATTTGATTTTTTGACAGTTTAAAAGAAATGTTTTATTTTACTTTTACTACAGAACTTCTTAAAAATTTGGTTGACGGCTCAGATTTACATGTTCTATGAATGTATTTATTTACAATTAAGAATGTCTATATCTCCAAAAGTAATTTAAAAAGAAATTATATAAATTGACGGTACTGCGGTCTTATCACAGATGAAAGAGTGTGGATACTCTCTGTAAGGCTCGGGGAACCAAAAGTAATCAAAAAAGAAAATTTATATGAATTGACAGTAGTGCGGTAATATCACAACGGTCGGAGTGTGGATACTCACCGTAGGGCTCGGGGAACACCTGGCGACAGCGGCCGATGTAGTCCACCTTCTGGTCGTTTGGACACGGGAGCACGGGGGTGTCGATGACCCTGTCCGGGTCGACCCGCACCCGCACCCCGCCCCCGGGCAGTGGCCGGGTGGTCGCCGCTGGCGGTGCCGCGGTGGCCGCTGCAGCCGCTCTGGGCGTCGCCACCCTCAGTCTACTTTTCCTCGATGGGAAGAAGACAGATTTCTCCGTCGTAGAACTTGGAAAGTTGCAAGGTTGAAATTCCATAACGTCGAATGAAGTAATTTTAATTTTATAATAGTATCGGTTTTGTATACCAGATGTTTCACCTAATGATCCAATAGGTAATTTCTTAACTAAATCAGATAATGAAATTCTTAGGGGGACTCCCCTTAATTTTTATGTTGATTTAGTGTTGAATCCTTTAAATAATATGGTCGCTATTTACCAATTTGGCGGACACCTTCGATTTCCCTTACGCAATAGAACCCTGTATTGTGTGGTGTTTTGGATTCTACATGTCGTAATTTTAAGACACTTTTGTAATTTGGAATTCATTTCTTCCAAAAATCATCGGGTTTGTAAATTTGGATTTGCTCACACGTTATGAAAAGGAGAACATTTAACTTTAGGTATTTTATATTACATCAGTATTAATATTTTATGCCTTGATTTAAGGAAAGAAATGCCAAATAACAGAAATTTTGAAAATATAAACCCAAAAACACGCGTTCTTTGAGGAAAATCAAAGTCCGTCTTATTGGAAAACGGTGACCATATTTTTCAAATACGAATTCACAAAAAAAACTGTATAAAACATAAAGGAAACTCCTTTATAAAAAGTTCTTTCGTTGTCATCAACTATATTTATTTGTGACACACCACTTAGCCAAATGTTTAATGAATCAGAAACTCACATGATGACTAGAGAGAACAACTACGGTTAGTAGATAAGCAAAACAAATTAGCCATTTGAAATTCCTTGCCAAGAGGAAAGAAAGTTTTATAAATTAAATAATACCTCTTACCTTGTCACCAAAAATATGATTTATAGATGCCGTAAAATACATAGTTAAACTTATACTTGACCCTTACACATCCCATGAAAATTTTCTTTAGTTTTATTTCTAGCCTTTCCTTTTGGTGTTGTCATTTATATCTTTGATTCTCAATAACCAATGACAGCTCAGTTTTTAAATTATAAGCGTCATGACTTTATTTATATGTTTATTAAATAACTTGAGCTTAGGTAGCTGGCTATAAAGTTCAGTAACGGGTCTAAAATGAGAGTTCTAATATGTGCACTAGTTACGGATTGAACTTATGTAGTGTTCTAAAGCTCCCACGACTGCTTTGTATTTTATTATTATTAATAGTGTCAACAAGGTTCAGTACATAGTTCATTGAAAAACTATTTCACGGCAAATTTTGACATCTCTCATCCCCGCAGGAGGACGGCTTACTAGGAGTCAGAAGAAAAACTTAAAAGTAAGCATAGATCGGCATGTTCGGTACATCAGATTCAAGATCTTTTATACAGAGGTAAAATACAATGCTACAAATTTGAACTCTAACGAATGACGAAGTCTGTCAAAGTTTTCTAAAATGCCACATGTAACAAACTTTAACTGTAATTATTGGTGTTTTAGGTCTATTTGTTCCTTTAAACCGCGGTTTGTGCCATTGTGTTCAGTTTGACATGATCATTTAACACATTTAAGCGATACATGATTCGTCCTACGTTATGTCTTCCGCGTATGACTTCCTTTATGGGGTTGACTCTTTGGTGGATGAGATAGACGCTTTTTGAAATGTGTCATAACGCTTACCACAATGCACAATGTAAGTTATTTCTTTTACACAATATCGTTTACTTGCGCTTACTCTTACAACTTAAGTAATTTAACATTCTTTCAAAAATCAATATTTTCGATTGGGCAAAAAAAGTAAAGTTGTAGTATTACGTTTAAATGACATTTTTCACAAGAACCTGGCGGTGAGATAAAGAGAGAATGTGGGGGAGAGGGAGCGCAGGCATCTCTCTCGTGGAGCAAAAGCGATGTTTTGGGGCAGTTTTGAAATCTACCTGCTGACCGTGGAGCAAAAGCGATGTTTCCAAAATGACCCTTAACCGCGGAGCAAAAGCGATGCATCCATTGAAGAAGCTACTACAAATGTACCGTTTCCGGGCAAAACATTCTAGGCCGTTTCTCAAAACCGTTTCTCACAAGGACGGCTATAACGTCCATAGAAATTAAGTTTGAAAAAAATGTCAAATAATGAATTGTAAGAAATTGTAATCGGAATTTAAAATCGGTAATAGACTGGGTACGCAATACGCATTTGAGGCATTTTATTCTACTTAAAATTTATTTGATTTGATGTAAGTATCAACACGTTTAAGGTTTTCTTCTGACCCTTATCAGGCTCTGAGGAGAGGGAGATCACGCGTGTCAAAGAACTATATTTCAACTAAAGAGGTCCATTTTAAATGATAAAAACATTGCAAAGATGTCCGTGGTGGTTTAGCAACCGGCAGTAACCCTATTTGAACACCGATAGTACTCGCATGCACCTAAGGAACTAAGAAATGCTCAAGAAGTATTTATTTACCTTTCGCTCTTTCTCTTAAAGGTTTCTCTTGTTTTAGCCTCTTCCACCGACTCTCCTGCCCTAGATTTGATCATTGAAACTTCTTTCCACATAGGATAGCCGCGGCAGTCGTAGTGGGTTTTGATGACGGTCATTTCCGCCAACGGTTCCTCCTCAGTAGAGGGTGGTCCCGAGTAGGGGTTGCGGACGTCCTCAGCGTCGTTGACAGGGTCATCGTCTCCGGGGGACCCTGGATATGGCCCGTCGATGACGGTGTAGGGATGAACAGCGACCGGAAGAAGGAAGAGGGCAAGCAAAAAAGCGCGCACAACCATCGAGACGAGTTGGAGTGGGCCTAATAAAATTGAACAGATGTTACCAGAAAATGATATCTCAAGGGTTTGAGGTACTGTATAATTATTTTTAAAGGATATAAAGCAATCTCTAACTAAAAAAGCAGATTCGTTTGTCGTTTTGTACTTACTCGGATGCCACTGTTGTATGAGAAACCAAGTCCACGAGCATTGGTTTCTCTATTTGCACCGAAACGGAAGTGGAATGGTGCCGAACGGGATGATGTAAATTATATGTGTACAAACCAATCATGTCTTTATGTGAATGAGTTTTAGTTTTTACAAAGGTAGGTCTTAATTTAGAAAAACTTTACAAAATACTAGTGGACACGCACTGCTCAGCAGCTGTTAACTAAACAAATAATTGTAAATAAAAAATATATATATCAGCTGTTTATCCCTTTTCTTTATATTTGTATCCTAACGGCCAAATTTATAAAAAACCTAGTATATTTCATCGAATTTTGTAACCAAGACCTGTTATCCACGTATAAGACTGATGGGTGTCATAGTTTGCTCAAAAGTTCCTGGTAATTAGGGGCTTTATATGTAGAATGGTAATTTTAAAGTTGATATTGAGAAAACCACCATAATTACTGATCATATTTAAAGACATTTTAATTTTTTTCATAAAACGCGCTAGTTACTAATGAGTTAATTAGGAATGTAGTAAATTGTTAAAAATAAGTGTGTAGAAATGGATATTCAAACAGTTTTAGTGAAGCTTACCTCCTCAGATAGCTAAAGCACAATACTGATAAATGAAAAACGCTCGTCGTAACGTCTCAGTATAGAAATGACCAACACTGTCTCTCTAGACAGGCTAATGATTGGCATCTGTCAAATTGCAAACGTTTGTTGGTGCGCTATGGTCCTCAATTTTCAATTGAACAATTAAATAAAGAATATTCAGCATGTGGGATGAAAAAGAACCGTAGTAAAATTACAGTTAAAAGTAGTTCTCTAAATGTTTTAAGCATTAATTAAAACAATTTTAAACTGAACAATGCAGGCTATCTGTAAGGCAGCCTGTACCATTCTTAGAGCAGTTTTCTATTAAATAGAAGTTCTATTTTTATTTAATTTTAGGTAGCTTGGATAAAAAAGTAATTCGATGCAAACGAAAAGCTTTAATCGCGCTGCGACTGCAACTTGCTCATATATTGATAAAGATTTTGTTTTCATGCGGGCCTATGTCTTCCTGTTTCTTTTAGCGATTTTCTCCATTGGGAAGAAGCTATTACCGTAGGTCTCATGGTAAGACCTAAGACCGGGACCATGATAACTCTTCGTTTTGGGGCTCCCAGAGAAGCAAAAAACACTATTAGTTTGAATATAATATATGCCTGTGAGCACAAAAGCGCTCGCGAAAATGGTCCGATCTGAACGAAATTTGGTGCAGAAAGTAGTGATTATTCGGACGAGTCCAAAAATCAGGCCGATCGGACCATCGGAAAGAGGTAAGGGGGATGAACCCAAAAAATGGGGTTTTGAGTTTTTTATATAGAAAAATAAAAACAATCAAATTTTTGTTAGTGCCATCGAAATCATCTCAAAAAAACAAACAATTCATTATTTTGAATCATTGCTCTACGTCCGTCAGTCGCCGAGATGTTGAAAGTGGTAAACATTGTACAAAGGCTGTACTTTGTCCCAATTTTAACATTATAGGAAATAATTAAAGTTCTATATCTCGCTTATTTCTCATCATATTTTGGTAAAATATTGTTTGTCTCTTCATCTAGATTAGTTTTTCCATAATTATCCAACAAGGTCGAGAAACTTATAAACTGTTTTGGAGCACTCGACTACAAAATTTGAGAAAGGGCCTTACCACATTTGTAGTAGCTTCTTCAATGGATGCATTGCTTTTGCTCCGCGGTTAAGGGTCATTTTGGAAACAGCGCTTTTGCTCCACGGTCAGCAGGTAGATTTCAAAACTGCCCCAAAACATCGCTTTTGCTCCACGAGAGAGATGCCTGCGCTCCCTCTCCCCCACATTCTCTTTTTATCTCACCGCCAGGTTCTTGTGAAAAATGTCATTTAAACGTAATACTACAACTTTACTTTTTTTGCCCAATCGAAAATATTGATTTTTGAAAGAATGTTAAATTACTTAAGTTGTAAGAGTAAGCGCAAGTAAACGATATTGTGTAAAAGAAATAACTTACATAATTAAATGTATTACAATTTGATACTTATCCATATTTCATTTTTATTTTGTACAATAATTCACTATTAGAAACAGAGAAGCCTTTTGACACAAGATAAAGATTTTAGGCATGAGCATGGAGCAGAAAACCAAGTTTGAGCCGTAAGAAGAGTATATTTTCGACGGGCATCAAACACTATTTCAATAACCTAATTACACTAAATTCAAGCTTAGTATAGTTGTCTTCCTTCTCGATCTGCTGTTACTCTCTTTTATATCAATAAATCTGTTCTGGGACCGATATTGGTTCCTATAAAAAGTAAAGTTGAAATCAATTGAGGGTTCAAGGTCACATTATTTTAAAGCTTCATGGTTTATTTAAAAAAGAAGCAATCTGCAAAAACGATACGTTAGAATAAATCTAGTGACCTTGAATCTCATGCTCATGCCTAAAAGCTTGATCTTGTGTTATAATGCTTCCCTGTTTCTAATCGTGATTTATTGCATAAAATAAATGAAAGATGGATTAGACATATACTATTTTATTTTGTAAGCTATTACTTTAAAAAAACATTGTTTACTTGTCGTTACTGTTACACTTGAAGTAGATTAATATTTTTTCCATTTTAAATATTTTAGTTTAGGCAAAAGAAGCAAAGTTGCATATTACGTTTAGATGGCAGTATTCAAGAAAGAACTTGGAGCTTGGCGGTGAGCGAAAAAGAGAATTTGGGGGAGAGGAGGCGCAGGCCCCTCTCTCGTGGGGCAAAGGCGATGCTTAGGGCGGCTCTGAAATCTACCTGCTGACCCGTGGAGCACAAGCGATGTTTCCAAAATGACCCTTAACCGTGGAGCAAAAGAGACACGCGCTCTTCAATAGACTCCCTCAGAGAATCCGAGAGGAGCAGAGTATTCTGGTTTTCAGAAGAAAATTAAAAGAATTTTATTTACATAAATATTATTACAATTTAATGATGCTCTGGTAAGTTAAATTCTTATTATTTATTTATAAAAATCTTTTATGGGTTAGGCAAAAGTGTGGATACCCCCACCTAACTTTTTAATGCGTCATAGTAGGAAAACCAAACTCAGCATACCTTCACAGAATTAAAAACTGCACTTTGTAAACAGAGTCCCATTTTCGCCCCCCACCCCCAAAATGGGGCCCTTTGGGGGCAGCCCCAAATTTTCAAATGCAAACCCCTATCAAGTGACCCCTCATTTTGAAGGGTTTGTCAAAAGAAATACAATGGCGCAAACCGGAGGTCGATATCACCGCCTTAACCAAAATGGCGGCCAATTCAAAATTTGAGATGGGTAACGAGCTAAAGTGTGGATACCCCACCTTAACTATTAAACGGGTTACATTAGGTAAACTGAACTCAGCTCAACTTTATGCGAAATAAAACTGTACTTTTTTGTAACAAAAACAACTCTGTCTCGGCCCCCAAAATGGGGCCCTTTGGGGGCAGCCCCAAATTTTGAAATGCAAACCCCTATCGAGTGACCCTCATTTTGAAGGGTTTGTCAAAAGAAATACAATGGCGCAAACCGGAGGTCGACATCACCCCCCTAACCAAAATGGCGGCCATTTCAAAATTAAGGATGGGTAACAAGGTAAAGTATGGATAACCCCCACCCCCTCAATAATTAAATGGGATACAGTAGGCAAACTAAACTCAGCTCACCACTTCATACGACATAAAACCGAACTTTTTCGTAGCAAAACAACTTTGCTTCGGCCCCCAAAATGGGGCTCCCCCAAATTTTTAAATTTAGACCCCTATGAAGTGACTCCTAATTTTGAAGGCTTTGTCAATATAAATAAAATGGTACAAACCGGGGGTCAATATCACAGCCCCTAGCCAGAATGGCATGCATTTCAAAATTTCCAAGTTTACTAGAGAAGCACTATTATCAGGCCTTCTCCTCCCTTCCAAATTTGGAAATTGCCGCCATTTCGATTAGGGGTGTGATATTGACCTCAGGTTTGCAACATTTTATTTCTATTGACAAACCCTTCAAAATGAGGGGTCACTTGATAGGGGTCTACATTCAAAAATTTTGGGGCTGCCCCCAAAGGGCCCCATTTTGGGGGCCGAAGCAAAGTTGTTTTGTTACAAAAAAGTTTGGTTTTATGTCGTATAAAGTGGTGAGCTGAGTTAAGTTTACCTACTGTATCCCATTTAATTATTGAAGGGGGAGATTATCCATACTTTACCTTGTTACCCATCCTAAATTTTGAAATGGCCGCCATTTTGGTTAGGGGGGTGATGTCGACCTCCGGTTTGCGCCATTGTATTTCTTTTGACAAACCCTTCAAAATAAGGGTCACTCGATAGGGGTTTGCATTTAAAAATTTGGGGCTGCCCCCAAAGGGCCCCATTTTGGGGGCCGAGGCAGAGTAATTTTTGTTACAAAAAAGTACAGTTTTATTTCGCATAAAGTTGAGCTGAGTTTAGCTAACCCAATTTAACCCTTTTAATAGTTAAGGTGGGGTATCCACAGTTTAGCTTGTTACACATCTCAAATTTTGAAATGGCCGCCATTTTGGTTAGGAGGGTGATATTGACCTCCGGTTTGCAACTTTGTATTTCTTTTGACAACCCCTTCAAAATGAGGGTCACTTGATAGGGGTTTGCATTTGAAAATTTGGGGCTGCCCCCAAAGGGCCCCATTTCCCGTAAATTTCCCCATTTCCCCATTCCCCCATTCCCCATTTCCCGGGTGGGGGCGAAAATGGGACTCTGGTTAAAAAGTGCAGTTTTGAATTCTTTGAAGGTATACTGAGTTTGGTTTTCCTGCTATGAAGCATTAAAAAGTTAGGTGGGGGTATCCACACTTTTTCCTAACCCTGTATATACTCAATATATGTAATTACAACGGTATATATTATTGTGGCGTTCCATTATACAACGTACTGAGAACGAATAAAATGAGTTATGAGTTTGAGTTTGGGTTTAGTTCCAATGTACATTACTCTAAAAATTCCTGATAATATTTCCATTTTTTTGGCAACAAACCTGCATATTCATTCCCCATCTCATCCTTATAAGAAATAAAAAATATTCTATGTATCCCTTATATCTCGGTAAATCTCAATAAAACTTGGTTGATTGTTTCTAATAGTTCAGATCTAATAAATATATTAAAACCAATTAATATTAACATACCTTTTGCAACAAACCTGCATACTCCTCCCTCACATTATTCTTATGGAGATTACAAAAAAAGTCATATCTCGCTGTGTTGGATTAAAATATGTTTTCACGCTATTGAAATTCGCTGAGTATGGGCATTTACTTATACTTTCTGTGACAATAAATATATCGATTTTGTTAGAATGTCTAGTTTTAAAATCAGCATTTACACTTTACCATCGATCTTTTTTTTTTCAATGTGGACTAGGAAAATATGCAGTTTTCTGCTTGTTGTAGTTTGATTCGAACATCCATTTCAAAGTATGAGTTAATATTTGAAGAAAAACCCAATTTGGAAAAGTTTTAAGATTATTATTGTAATCCACCATAGAAATACAGTACTTACAGTTGAAATCAAAATGTTAAACATAAATTTTTTTTATATTTATGAAATACTAATTTTATCAGAAAGATTTGAATAATAGAGGTTACTTAAATCCAATAATTGTAATGACTTAAAAAAACCGGCAAAAATGGTTTTTTACAAAAAAACAGCCTGAGACGTTCTGCATACTTATTATCTCCATGCCTGGTATTATAGTGGTGTGATCTTAAAACAATAATATGATGTTAAGTTTTATTGAAGCTTAACAAGTTCCAAAAGGTATAGACAGGGGACGGTAAGTATGCCAAGTTCCCACTAAAAACGTTACAGGTGTTCCCATGGTGGAAGCTTAAAAGTAGCTCTAACGGCTTTTTTGCCATATAAAGATCTTATATAAATGGGTTTTGGAACTACCCCATAATGTTATGGAATGCACATATTGAGACTCAATTAGGCTATGGTAAACTAATTTTGACAAGTCGGTGTTGTTTAAACTACTGACTATTATATTCAAAACCACGGAAGCCACACCAAGAGCCCAGTGGGTAGTCTCTTTTCGAGCTTATCGATGTGTTCAGACCAGGTTAGGAACCGGTCCAACCTCACTAAGAAGTCTATTAATTCTGAAGAATCAAGTCTTTCCTCATCAGTAACAACGAAATTCTTAGGTGACAACAAAATTCAATTCTGCCAGCGAGCAACTTTTTTGGGTCTGATCATTGATCCTCGCCTTGATTTTTCAGAACACATTCATAAACTTTCACGAAAGATGAATAGCTGCGTTTTTATCCTTCGCAGGTTGTCCAATTTCGCCTGATATGGATGCCTTTACCCTCACCTTAGTTATGGCATTGCAAATTGTGGAGTCGAGTCTTCAAAACAAAGGCCCTATTTGTTTTACAGAAGAAAACGATTAGGTTGATTTTTGGAATTTGGAGAAATGATTATTGAAGAGACGTCTTTTCAATTAATAACATACTCATCTTGTATGTTGTTTTACATACATTGTTGTACATACGCTATATTGTATCCACAAATTGGATACAAAATATTTGTAGAAAAATAAAGGCGGTGTAAAATGCTGCTAAACACATAATTTCAAACTAGATTTTTTCACCAATTTCAGAGCCGAACTCTGTCTTCTAGACTTTTGAATTTGTAGAAAATATTTGTATCCAATATGGCGGATTCAAGATGGCGGCTGAAAATGGAAATCCACTCCAGTCCACTTAGTAAGTGGAGTCTTTACCAAACACAATGTTGGGGATGGTCTGGGATTAAAATTTGAAAAATGTGGAACAAAGTTAGGGGGGACATTTAAAACTCACCCTGTAAACAGTATGTATCAGGTGCTATGATTTAACGTTAGAGTTTAAGGTACATTGGTTTGCTTGGCAAACGTTATCCTACCGGATTTCGGTTCTGCAGTGTCCGGGAAAATATGGAGTCTATTGTGTGATAACGATAAGGAATGGATCGGCTTTGAAAAGACCTTTCAACTTTGTAATATTTATGGCAGTTTACAATTATTTTCCCTATAATTGTAGATGTACTATTTATTTTCTATACTATTTATTTATACTATAATTAAATAGTAAAACAATAATTAATGTACCAGAGTTAATCTTTCTGAATTATTCTTAAATTTATTAACTCCAATTATCATTAAGTTACCAATAAGTTAATGTTATTTTCAGTTGCAAAGCGTGAAAAAGTTATATATCACCTAGTTTTTACGTTTAGATTTGTTTAGTAATGCCAATCGATACACCCTTATTAATTGAGTACCCTTTCATTTAGCATCGATTTATTTATAAAATCGATTAATTTTATTTAGAATGATTCCTGTTTCAAAAAAAATATTTGTGTTGGATCTTAATGCTTCAATTAATTCTAGCGTTGAAGCCTCCAATTAAAGTAAAACGTGATCAAAATTCTCTCTCATCAACGCAAGAGAGTTGTCACTTATCACTCTAAGATGCCAAACAACGATTTGAGAAAAGCCAACATAGGTAAGGTCAACGTCGGAGGTGGAGGGGGCTCGTGAGAAGTGAATGCAAAAAGAGTCATGTGATGGAGGAGTGACTGAGCAATTGGCACTTAGTTTCCGCCACTGGGCCCAGCATGACGCCTGGCCTGCTGTGGACGTGCCTGGCTGTGGCTCTGCTCTGCGGCTGTTGCTCGGCCCCCACGGCGCCCCCGCCCGGGCCTCGGCCTCAGTTCGGGCCAGACTCCGTCATCGTGGCGCCCGTCCACCCCTGCCCCCCGGGCTACAGGAGGGACAGGTTTGGGCGGTGTCGGATGATATTTTAAGCCTTAGGTAAGGTTTTATTTACTGATTTTCCAAGTAATTATGTGGACGTGAAATACTATATGTTTTGAACACGTTTTTTCGCTGTGTTTGTTTTAGGTTTCATGAATTGCTGAATAGAAACTCATGACAACAATATCTATGGTATTGCAAAATATTAGTCAAATTATCATTGTGCATTCAATTTACATGTAAATATTTTACGTAAAATCGTAATTTTCAATTTATTATCTGGTTTTGTTTTCAAAATAACGGAATGATGACAAAATTTAGGTTGCGGATGCTTTGATGCATCACAAAAACTTATAATATGAAACAATAAAATGATTGAATACAAAATGTAACAGTTACTAAAAAGTTTATTAGGTTGAACTCATAAAAAGGTTATGGTTCTGAACATTATGTATTCTGTACACCACATTTTGTAAAAGCTCTGCAAATTAGTAAATTTGTATTTTGAATATTTGATAACTAGTCGCTCTACTTGTTCTTCGCTCAGAAGACATTAATCTACCTTTATTCAATAAAATTATCATCTAAATTGGGGCATCCGTTTTAAATTGAGCACAAAAATCAGTTTATTGATAAAGTTTAAAATATTTGCTACTTATTGTTCTAAGAAGACTGGTAGACCTTAAGAAATGACTAAATAAATACAAAGTTTAAAAAACATAAAAATCAGTCATGTATTTCAAGTTTTACGATACAACAAACTAAAAACTACGTTGTCAAGAAAGAATTTACACGGTTTAAAGCTTTATAATTTACAATATCATACACATTACATAAATATATTTATTTGAAGAATGCTACAATATAATAAATAAATTCGTTGTACATTAACTTTGCGCTTGTTTGTCTGCCTCCAGCTTCCGTCTCAGCTCTTCCATCCTGCAACAAGAATGAATTAGGTGCATTACAATTAGCAAATTATATGCCTTTAAACACTGACAGTAAAAATATTACAGCATGAAAGGTTACAAACATCAAGAGGCGATGAACTGAAGACATCGGCAAGTGTCATATTCATTATGTACATTAGGTGATCAGTGTGTTACCATCTCTATGTTTATTTCTACTTATATGATTGTAATTTATTAATATATTTGCATGCTTTATTTGCGTTAAAACATTTATTTACAATAATGTAGTGATTATAAATTGATAAAAAGAAAAAGCAGCAAAACATTCTAAGGTCAAACAGTGAACCGGGTATATTTATCTTCCATATATAGTCATTCCTCAGGTTTGTATGACTACAAAGTATGGTGAGAGATTTCCAGACAACAGATCAACGTCTCATGAAAGGAACATTGAGTTTAGGGCTCTTCAGAGATTACCATCCAAAATAATCCATAAAACCACACTTCACATTTTAGTTCAAAGATTTTAAAAACATTTTGATAAAACAGACGCCAAAATAATGTTTAAATTATTTTTTAAATTTAAATGCATGTACATTTTATATTTATTTATATTAGATGAGAATTTCTTCATATTTTTACGTTAGTCATTGGTTTAACTGAATTCTATTTAGTGGTTTACTGGATTGAAGAAAGATTTTTTATTATAATTTTAACTAGCACATAACTCTTATTATTTGTCATATTTTTCAATAAAAACTACTTAATTGCTGTATTATTAAAGTCATGTGTTTTAGCAGAGTTTTCTATACAGAAGAATGCATAGCATGTATTGTGTTAATTTGAAAATATGCTCGTCAATTTAATTTTACATATATGTTTTACCGATAGTATTAAGGGCTTAATATTTTTGTAATTATTGACATAGAACTTTCAAAATGTAAGAGATATGTCTTGAATAATTATGAAAATTTTTCGAAATTTAGAAATATATTTATTCAGTTGGTTGTTTGCAGTACTCATACCCATCCTTAAAATGTATAATCATATCAAGAAATAGAGCTTTTGTTAGTTAATTTATTATTATATAAGTTGGAAAACTTACTAATTTGATTCAAACAAACGTTACAATATGAAACGTTTTGAACGTTGATTCAAAAACGTTCAAACGTAAGTTGTATTTCTTTATTATGTATTTAAACAAATATATTTCATTTATTCTATTTTTGTATTTCTCGATTCTATATTTAAAGGTTTTTGTGATTTTGTACTTTATTATAAGGTAGCCTACGAATTACTGTGAAAATATTGGTTTGATTCATTTATATTCCTTCCTATTCAATGTTTTTCATTGTGCATGTATCTTAAGCTTTTCTACAGTCTACTGTGAGGAAAGGAAACTACAACCGTGTACAGCTTGTTTAGATTTGAAGTAAGAAGAAACTAGTTCCCACTTTGCAACTCTCAGGTACTGCAAGATTCAATGTACTATAGTTTTTGTATTTTGCTGGGAAAAAAATGTAAACAGAAAAATTGATTTTAATAAATTTTCTTTGTAAAAACGAAAAAACGGCCAAAATAATTAATTTTTAACCGACCTAAGTTCAACATTAATATGAACAGATTAATTATAAGTAGTAAAAACAAACTGAAAGTATAAATAATAGTTATTTATTTATTTAGAGCGTAAAGTGGGTCTCTCTCGCTTGAGCTGTTTTAGTGAAAGCGACACTTTACAAGCGAAAAACATACAGCATTTTGTATACAACTGCAGTTTTGGATTCCCAAACGATAAATACAATCAGTTACTCAAGTCTATTGTAGCGGAATGCGACAGTTTGAGATATAAACAAGTTGAGCTCAGTCGAATTAAAACGGAAGAGGAAGCATTGGATCCAACGACTTTGATCGACTTGAGCGCGTAGAGTAACAATGCAAATAGATGCAAGTAGATAGTGAGCGAAATAGTTATTTGTAAGTTGAGGGTAAAATACAACATTTTCTCATGAGGGAGACAATGTGCTTCAATCTCGAAACAGTCATATATTTTTCCTCCACCTGCAATAATGAATACACATTCTATAATTATATATTTCATCAACTTAGTATTATCGAACAATATCCATTTTATTTCGATCTGCAGTTAGTGCCTGAATCCAAGTAGTTGCAACGATTCAGCCACCAGCAATCAGCTGACTGTTGCTACGTTCTCACACACTTATTTCTTTGACGTACTAATAACTTATTGTTATCAATATTATTTTTATGTGATTTTTCCTGCCACTAAATCAGCTGCTAGCGCCTGAAATCTGTTGAGCTCCAACATATTTGCATGTCTGCGTGTTCAATGTTGGTGGTTTTTTCGCTCGCTCCTCAGTAAACAGCTATTTTACGATTAGTTTTCACTTGTTTAAACTACACCTTACGCACGGTTGTAAGGAAAAAGGTTCTTCTTAACTTAAGTCTATTCGTCTATTAAGATATACAAACACAAGACTCATTTTTATTAGTTGTGTTAAATATATTACATTATTTTAAGAGAGTGCGATCAAAGCACTATATCTGAAAATCGTTAATGTGCATGTATTTACATCATTGACATAAACATGTGCAATTAAAGCCAATCGAATCGCGTTGCGATCCAGAGACTGACTGACCGACAAGACAGTGACCTTCACATTTAGCCCTGTCATGCAATCTCAGCTGATTTGACAATCAGCTGACTTCCCGCTGCAGCCAACTGTTGAATAACTAAAGTAGTTTTAAAACAATGCTCTAAATACGATGTTTTTTATGAGTTATAAAATTAATTTTAAATGAATATATGTCTTATGTAACCTGGCTTGGCGGAAAAACAAATACATTAATATTTTTACTCTTACTGTGTACTTGATATCTTGTATATTGTGCACGCTTTTACTTATGATGGTTAATGTTGATATTGAGTACGCGAAGGCCTACAAAGAGGAGGTCGATGAATTACCATCCGGAATTAAATTTTAGTACATTAGAAAAAATGTTTATGCAGTTCAGTAAGATAAGGTTAAATCAGTATCTTAAGGTTTATATGATGTAAAATTAAATACTTTTATTATTAACGTCTATTAACTTCTTTATTAATAACCTAAACAATTGAGATATTTCAATTAAAACGAGTGACAAATCCTGGATTGTATTCAGTGGAAAAAGTGTATTATGAATAGTCAATACGATTTGGAACCTCTTATCATATTAACGGTGACCTTTTGGACTACTCTGATAAAATCGTGTTAGAGTGCAAATAAAGCTGAAAAACTTTCTAAATAAAACGTTTATAACGTGCCACCATGGATCGTAATTACTTTTTTCTCACAAAAAAAGTGTTCAAAAACCGATTTAAACTATTTTGATCATAGTGTAGACTGTAATAAGTACTGTATGTTTTTTTAACTAAGAAACAAAAATCATTGCAAATACCAACACCTAAGAACTGTTTGACGTTATATGTAGTAAAAACGTGTAGGCCTATTACTTATACGATAAACGATAAAAAAGTACATGAAAATCGATTAAATAAAAATTAAATAAAAAGTACATTGTTACTGTGATTTCGCAATATTGAAACCTTGTGTAATATATACAGTGATAAATTTGTCCGCAAAATGGATCAGCCTTTATAATACTTGCAACACAAATTTCAATTGATGAATGACCATCAACTGCGAATAAAATAGCTGAGCCAATCCAGATATTTAGAAAGAGGTTTAGTCATATACATTTGAAACGATAATTCGTTTCAAAAAATATATTTCAATTCCTAATGAAACTAAACTGGTGTGACTAAAGCTTATTTATTTTGTTGCCGGAGTTTTCATTGATTTTCATGTGTTGACATTGTTGACCTAGGTTTATCTGAATTTATCTGAAACCTAGATTTCATTAACAAACAAGAATACAAGGTTTCTGACCGTCGTTAAAGTAGGTTGATTAATCTATAATTAAATCAGTAGAGATTGGCTACTTGTTAAAATTAAATCGGAAAATGTATTTATTTTGGTTTTGTTCATTCTTTCTACTATAAAACACGTGACTGGATGTTTTGATTTTGACCTAACATTGCAACCCATAAAGCTCATGTTTTTAAGACAAAAATTACTTTTATATTGTTTCAAACTAAATGAAATTAATGGGATTGTGATCATCTGCATGACAACAAATTTCTACCGGCGGGCTTAGACTTCTCCAGAAATAAACATGAGCTAGAAGTTTCACAAAAATCATGCTTGCCGATAATTATATTTAATAAACGGTTATTTCAAAACTTCTACTTCCAAATCTATTAAGTATGGTCAAATCTACCTTATCGGCCTAGTGACGTCTTCAAAAGTATTCGGTTTCATTGATATTGGGTGTACGCAATGGACAATGAAGTTTTACTGTCTCAATTATGTTACAGTATGAGAAGAAATTTGGCTTTAGCGTGTCACAAATTTTCAAGTACATGTCTGATTATTGTTTAGTTTGTTTTAAAACGTAATTATTCAGCTCAAGCTTAAAATGTAATAAGGTGAAAGTTATACTTACAGAAAAACCTGCCGGTAAATGATAGTTATTTTTAGAGAATGCTGGCAAAGAAAAATACCCTCGTTGCAGCAGACCTGCATACTCAGCGAATTTCAAATGCAAAAGAACATATTTCAATTCAAGGTATTGAAATTTAATATGTTTTTGTAAGCTCCATAAGAATAATATGGAGAATGGTATGCAGGTTTGCTGCAACAGGTCTGTTAAAACTGGGTGGTTTTAATTCAATATTTCGTAGATCTGAACTAGGAGAAACCATATACCAACTTTTATCAAGATATGTCAAAAAATAAGGAAGATATAGAATCTTTTATTTCCCATAAGGATAACATGGGGAATGAGTATGCAGGTTTGCTGCGATAAAAATGGAAATTGCGAGGGTTTTAGACTAAAATACATTAGATCTTATCTAGATGAAGCCACAAACCAAGTTTTATTAAGATATATTGAGGAATAAGCGAGATATAGAATTTTACTTATTTCCTATAAGGTTAACATTGGGACAAAGTACTGAGTTTACCACTTAGAATATCTCGGTAACCAATGGACATAGAGCAATGATTCAAAATACTAAATTTTTTGTTTTTTTGGGCTGAATTCAATGGTGCTAACTAAAATTGGATTATTTTTATTTTTATATGTGAAAACCCCAAAAAACCCATTTTTGGGGGGGTTTAGCCCCCTTTACCCCCCCTTCCAGTTGTCCGATCGGGCTGGTTTTCGAACTCATCCGAATAATTACTACTTTACACGCCTATCCAAATTTAATTCCGATCGGACCATTTTTGCGAGCGCTATCGTGCTTACAGACACATATATATATATACAAATTTGAACCAATGGTGTTTTTGGTATCTGGGGGCACCAAAACGAATAGTTATGATGGTCCCGCGCTTAGGTCTTACCATGAGACCTACGGTAATAGCTTCTTCCCTATAGGGGAAATTCGCTAAAAGGCAATGCAATATTAAAATTTGATGATAGTGACAACTATAGCTTGTCTTTTCCGATTGTGAGATTGAAGGTTTATTTACTGTCAGGTCCTTAGTTAATACAAACATTGAGGACATATGGCTAATAAATTATAAGTAACTGATAAGTCACAATCAGAAACATTTGTGACACTAGTTATTGCATTTTTTTTAGACACAAGTAATTGTAATATGCTTAAATGTAATAAAATATGCTTTTTAATTTTTTTATTAGGTCGTGATGTAAATTACCATAAAGAAGAAATGAGGATAATTGCAAATATTTGAAAGATTAAAACTAAGTCTGAATAAATGGGGTAGATGATATATCTCATAGTAGTTCAATTTAGTTTCCGAAAATAGCCTAATTAATTTAAGTCTGAACTATAAATCAGTTGAACTTAAAATACCCCTGGGTTATCATTGAATCTTATGTTATTCCAATGTCCACATTGAATTTACGTGTGAGCGCAGTAGAATCTCAATATAAATTTACAATACATTATACATTATATATAGCATTTACATAATTTTGTGTACTCACTCGTTGTAAGCTTGAGAAAGATTCCTTTTCAATTCTTCTAAAATATCCAAGTTCAATGGGCTTTTTAAATCAGGGAACACTGTCGTTGATTCAGCAGTAATAGTTTCTTCTGCGGTAGTGTTCAACGCTGAAGGGACTGGAGGACCCTCTACAGCAGCGCAGTTCGTTGCGTTGGTCTCCGAATTATTTCCAGGAGCACAATTCAGTTGAGGAACATTCACAAGTGGCACAGGTGGCAGACACGTCGAATTGGCTGTGTCCTGGGAGCAATTGTTGACAGGGAAGACAGGAGGAACGTATGAGATCAACGTGAGGTTCGCTACATCGTTGACGCTCGTTACATTGTTGTACTGGTCAATGCGAGAAATCGTATTGTTAAGTGTAGCGAACGTACTGATAGGAGTAGAGGGTGACTTGCACATCTTGATCCTGACACAGGGGTGATAACCTGTTCTGGTGAAGGGACAGTCGGGGGTGGAGCACCGATCTACTAGCTCGATAGATGGGAGACACATTTCTATCCAAGAGCAGTTGAATATTTCGCAGGATGAATTTGTTACGGTTGAAGTGCTGAATAATGTGGGATTTGTGGTTGGAGTTACTGTAGAGTTATCTGTCGTTGTTTGTACGGTAGTGGTTTCCACCGAGGGAAATGAGGTGGAAGAGTTAATGGAAGAAATATCCCATTGAGTGGTTGTATTTACGTCACTCTTTGTTGTTTCATTAATCGGTAATTCTTCTATTTTCACAGTAATATTTGCGGATGGTTGTTCTGTGATGTTTTGAACTGAGTGTTTGCTTGTTATCACTGCTTCCTTGCAAACCCTCATCCAATATTTATGTAAATCTGACACTGTCGGATTCACATTATCAGCGAAGGAACTAAATGTTGTGTTGTTATCTTCAAGGCACATAGTAATACCTGCCGAATGAGTGGATATCTCACCAGAAACATTGGTAGTGGTAAAAAGCTTGATTGCCGTACAATTACCTGCAGTACAAGATAAAACTGTAACGTTAAGAGAATCGTAGATGAACTGATCGGTGGTACAAGGTGTAACTGTGGAGTTGTTCAGTATATACACGTTTGTTGTTTGGTTAGTGGACGGATCGATGGTTTGGTTCTTGACGAAAGTGTCCAACACACGGTGATTGTAGCTGCGCCCCCCACCGAATCCACCAAATCCGCCAAATAATCCAAGAGGGATCGGGATGGGTATTGGGATCGGAATGGGGAGTCCTCCCCACCGGCTTTTCTTGTGATGCCCCATGAAATTTCCATAATTTCCTCCGTAGCCGTGGGAAGATCCGAAGAATCCAGGGTTGTTACTGAAGCCAAAGTTGTTAGGACTATAGTGAGGATTACCTCCGAATCCAGAATGACCCCCGAATTGGGAATGTCCTCCGAAAGGGCTTCCGCCATAAGGATTTGACTGTCCAAACGGCGATCCCCCATAAGGATTGCCTCCAAATCCTCCAGGATATGACTGTCCAACCCCTCCTGATTGCCAGTTATTGTGACCTCCACTAGGGTAAGAACCAAAACCTCCTTGGCCTAATCCTTGGTTAGGATAGCCACCGAATGAACCACCATTGTTTGGATAACCGGGGTAATTCTGCTGTCCTGGATAGCTCGATTGTCCAGGATAACTCTGTTGGCCTGGGTATCCTCCATATCCTGGCTTTTGTCCATAGCTTGGATTGTTCGCTGAGTATACAGGTGGTGCATTGACAGGACGTCCAGGGTATGCCGGAGGTGGTTCATACCCACCATGGGATCCAGTGTTGGACCCATATCCTGGGTACGCAGGAGGAGGTCCGTTCGGTGCACTGGCTACAGGAGACGGAGCTTTACCTGGGTAGGGCGGAGCACTAGGAATATTTGAACTCGGGGATTTTTGCTGCACCTCAGAGTTAACCTTATCAAAACCTAATGGCTTTTGGTTACCTTGATTTACCTTTTCAAACCCTAACGGTCCATTTGTCTGTGGTACAGTCTGCTTTGGAGGCTGGCTTTTACTGTCGAACGGACTCCCGCGATAGTGAGTGTTTGTTATAGAAGTCCCGGCCGATCCATGTGATGATCCGGCTCTCTCTGCTGCCAAAAACGAGTCTACCTTCTGTGGAGTAACTGGTGGGGGAGGCTGTTTTTGCTTAAAAGTAGTAGAACCTCCCCTTCGACTGTTCCCAGACTTCCTTCTGGTCGAGAACGTCTTTCGCGCATCGACACAGCTAACCAACGCGTTAGCGATCAGCAACGCGCACAGACACGTCGCGACTCGCATCACTAACTGTACTTTACCGCACTGAGAACGATTCTGAACCGCACTGTTGTCAGACTGTAACTAAATGATTGTAGCCGGACTGGATCTCCCCTCTCCCTCGCGCCGTCAATGGACCGCTCAACGTAATTGACCCTGAATGAATCAGTTCTAGAAACCGCCTACGTCACGCTACTTCACTTTCCATGTTATACAACTTTCGCTTTACACAACGTCACTGACCGACAACTATCTATTTATACATTTCCTGGTATATTGGTTATGGGATGTATAATAAGTTGTAGATAAACTTTATACATTACCCTGAAAATGCATTAATATGGTTAAGTTGTCTTCAAGTTTTAATAAATATTTTAAAATAGGTTTTTATTGAAAATCAATTATACTGGCATTAAATATAAGGAAATGCAAATGTTTTGATCGGAGTTTTTAAGTAATGGCTTTGCAGAAAGCAAAACGGTAAGGAAACCGAACACGACTTACAATTAATTTACCAAACTTAATCTGTAAAGAGATAAAAGATAGTTGTACATTTACATGGTAATATATATATATATATATATATATATATATATAAAACCAAACTCAAATTTTTTGAGTAAATTTGTGTTGCGAAAACAAAAATTTACAAAGTTTGAAATTTGAAAAGAAAATAGGTCATGCTAACAAAATAACAAATATACGTTCCTGTTCTAGAGAGTCTAAAATATTTATAGGAATTAATTGTAATCAGGTAAATAAGCCTAGTAGAGTACTATGGTGGCATTTCCAATTTGATACGTTTTATTTTGTTTCAAATATTTATTATTTATTCGTAGCTAAGAAATAAACAACATTGAATAAGCTAGTTTTGACTTTCTAAACAGTGGAATTTTAAAATCTATAAGAGATTCCCCGAAAGCCACACTTAATTTAATTAAGCGTATAAAAGAGGTATACTCAGAAATAATCAATTGATTTGAAAACGAAATTGCATAAATAGTTGTATTGTAAGATCTAATATTACTGTAAGACTTTTTACTTGAGAACTGTTTTTTCAACATTATAAGGTACATAAGGTACATAATAACGAAACTATTTGAAGTTGTTCAATATGACGGTACAGTATTTTTAAAAGTGATCTTTCGTCGTCACAAATCATATTCTCATCTCTTCCAACCCCATCAGCTTTATGATATGAATCGGTACTGACTCACGAACTTGTTTAATGACGGAATAACAGTATTTTGATGGCGATAAGATGGGATCTATCTTATAAATAAGAGTTTGAATCATGAATGTATTTGTAAATACGATGATATAATTTTCAAATCTAAAGATGCATTAAACGAAGGAAATGTATTATTCGAGTTGTTTAATTTTCTTAGTACATGAACCCAAAACTCTGGCTCATTTTGATTCATGGAATAATAAAACAACCTAACAGAAATTCATTTGACCCCCTTTCGTGTTCCCCAAACGGTTGAATTTTAAATAGTTTTCTCAAGGATATCCACAATGACTTATTACGCTAAACAATATTAAGAGTTGTTGACATTTCGAAATTGAAGAAAAAAAACCTCACAGAATGCTCAGAGGTAAATTGGGGTGTACCCCAAAACAAGGTTGGTGGTATTCAAGATGTTTTTAATAGCTAGTACGTGAGTGATTTAGTATGGTAAATTAAGAAATCTTCCTCCTTTGCATTATACAGGGTGTTGATAAAAACCCCTTCAGGACTTCGGGACATGGTTACTTACATCAAAACTAAGATAAAAGTTCCTATAAATATGGGTCCTAAAATGATTGGTTATCTGTCTGTCGGTCTGTATGTGTTTTTGACATGATATTGCATAGCTTTGGAACTACTAAAGATATAAACTTCAAACTTGGTACGTGTATGCTGACTAATAGGACCTATTTTGGTGCGGAGGATCAAGTTTCTATTCTGTAACATTCCAAAATGGCAGCCATTTTTATGTTTTAAAACTTAATATCTTAAAAACCGTAAATTTTACCGGAATTTACAGGTGACAAAAAAGCTGCATAATTTTATTTCCTACAAAACCATATAAAGATAATAAAGATCTAACTACGATTAACGGAGTTATTGAAATTTTTCTAACAGAATATATGCTTGTTTATGGCAGTTATGGCAAATTCTGCTAGAAAATTTTCAATAACTCCATTAATTGTAGTTAGATCTTTATGATGTTTATATGGTTTTGTAGGAAATAAAATTATGCAGCTTTTTTGTCGCATGTACAATTTTGGTAAAATTTTCGGTTTTTAAGATATTAAGTTTTAAAATATAAAAATAGCTGCCATTTTGAAATGGTACAAAGTCGAAACTTGATCCTCCGTACCAAAATAGGTCCTAATAGTCAGCATATAAATACCAAGTTTGAAGTTGATATCTTTTGCAGTTCTAAAGTTATGCAAAATCATGTTAAAAACACATACAGACCGACAGACGAATAACCGAACATTTTAGGACCCATGTTTACGGAACCTTTTTCTTACTTTTAATGTAAGTAACCATATCATGAAGTCCTGAAGGGTTTTTTATCAACACCCTGTATAACCCTACCTTCAAAATGATAAGAATCAATCTATTAATTAGAAAAATAAACCCAAACGCCTACTCCTAACACACTACTCAATTCCTTTAGGAGTTACGGGTTAAATAAATCTGAAATATCATTTGTTTGTTTTAATTTGGTGCGATTAACGCCAGTTTTATTTTCTCAACGCCCGAAGAGGAAAAACGGATCATAACGGCTGGTCCTTGACTGATTATTATACCTAAAAACGCGGTAGTTTAAGTTAGATCTTTTTTTTAGTAGGAGGTGGAATGCGTTTACGCACACTGAGGGGCTCGTTGTCTCCTCAGTAGTGTCGGACTCCCACGAGCTCGATGTCCCGTGAACTACCGACTAAACCACCTCCCTCGGCACCGAGGACACTAGCCTGGAACTGTTTCACACATTACTTCGGGCTAGGCCTTTGATATTACGCCGCTAGGGCAACCTCCGTGGGGAAAAGCTGAGGATTAAGGCCGATCGAGGTCGACCTTTTTCGCCCGAAGAATGGCCTGGACGTAGTGCTGGACAGTTCCAGTTGCCCTCTCCCTGGAGCACAGCTCCGACGATGTTGTTTGGACTGACGACCACGCCGATCTCAGATGAAAGCGAGGCTCGGCGGACGTGCCAACGGTCGCGCTGAAAAAATGTGTGCTCGGACGTGTCTAGGATGCCGGGGCAATACAAAAAGTCCGAGCTGGCGACTTTGCCTATCCTGTGCAGATAGGCTCGGAAGTACCCATGCCCAGAAAGAGTAATTGACCTCGCCGTGCTGCCGTTCCATCCATGGTCGGACGGAAGGTATGAACTGGAAGGTCCAACGTCCCCTCGGCTCGGCTTCCCAGTCGCGCTGCCAAGCGTCGAAGCTGCGATCGCGCTCCTTCCTAGCAGCTGCTTCTCGGCCCGCAGCTGGTGACTCCGGTAAATCGCCTGCCTCTCCCTCGCGAGGAAGAGGGCGGGGATGACTCCGGCGATCACCATCACAGCAGGCTCGGAGACTGTGCGGTAGGCTGAAGCGACCGCAGAGCTCCTCGGCGCTGGACTCGGGCAAGCTGGTCTCGATAGACTCGCTTCTCGAGTGCGTGAGCCCATACCTCCGCCCCTACAGCAAGACTGACTGGACGGCAGTCATAAGCAGGCGGCGCTTGCAGGAGCGAGGACTGCCGACATTAGGCATAAGCCTACCAAGGGCAGCGACACCCTTAACGGCTTTGTCGGTGGCGCGCTGGATCTGCTCGCACAGCCTGTTGTCGACCATGACTCCCAGATACTTTGCAGCAGGCTTAGTCTCGAGTGTGACATCACCTATCTTCACCGGGAACACGGTGTTAATCCTCTTTTTGGTGAGGACGACGATCTCCGTCTTACTGATAGCCAGAGAATCGCAGTCTCTGGCTATCAGTACGATAGCCGTGGTCTCGCATCCACCCGTTGACCTTGGCCTTTACTACGCTGAGCCTTAGTTTTGCCTGCTCAACGTTCCTCGCAGCAATCAAGGCAGCGACGTCGTCAGCATAGCTAACGAAGCGGGTCTCATCGGGCATGTCTAGCCTCAGAAAGCTGTCGTAGGACACGTTCCAGAGATCTGGTCCGAGACCCCTGCGCAGCCCCGGAAGTGATGAAAATGCGCGCTGACCTTCGATTGTGTCGTACAACAGAACGCGGTCTGACAAATACGCTTCTATCAAACACAGGAGGTAGGAGGGAACTTGGAACGTATGCTCAAGCACCCACAGCATATCGCTCCACCTCGAGCGAAGTTGAAAGCGTTCTTCACGACGAGCGTGACTAGAAGGACCACGAGGCGCGACCAGTGTTTGTGGTCCTCCGCCCTCCGCACAGCCTCAACTACCTCCTGGATAGCGTCGATGGTATAGCGACCGGATCTGAAGCCGTAATGCTGTGGGGACAATTCCCCCGCAGAGACGATGGTCTCGGTCAGCCTGACGCGCAAGAGCCTCCTGGCCGGGTCGAGCATAGACAGGGTCGGAAAGAAGAAGGGGTCCCCGGAGTGCTCTTCGCCTTGGGGATAAGAACAAGGCGGGCTACCTTCCTCGAAGAAAAGAAAACGCATTCCGCCAGACAAGCGAGCAGAAGCCTTAGATTAACCTCCGCAGAGAGCTTGAGCACCTCCGCCAGAATGCCATCGGGACCGGGCGCTCTTCTGGGTCGTAGGGATCGGACGCCGGCGGTGAGTTCCTCTTCCCGGAAAACTGGGAAGGCGCCTACCTCTCCGAATTCCCTGACTGGCCGAACTGGGTGGCTGGGAAATAGTATATCGACGACGGCGGCCATGGCTTGTGGTTCCATGACCGCAGGTGGTGAGCGAGCCCCTAGCTTCTGGGTTACAAGTTTGTGGCCCGACCCCCAGAGGTCGTTGTCGATATCCTGTCACAGCTGCTTCCAGCACCTGACTTTACTCCGGTTGATGGCACCGCGGAGCTCTTGGCGGGCCGCTCTGTGCTCCGCCAATCTAGCATTTACATCAGGGCGGTTTCTGGCTCGCTGCGCAGCTCGTCGGAGACCAAGGCATCTCCTCCGGAGTTCCGCGATTTCAGGCGTCCACCAGTAAACCGGCTTTTACCTGTGGCGACGGGAAACCCCAGGCATCGACTGCTCACACGCGGTCGCGATGAGTCGCATCGTCGATGCTGCCAGATCTTCGGCACTTGTGAAATTCACAATGCTCTGGTCTTTAATTGCGTTTGTAAAAGTTTCTTTGCTCAGACGACTGGTGTTCCAGCATCGAGCCAGAGGAGCAAGTTCAGCGCGCAAGCGCGCACCCTCGGGAAGGACCTTGAAAAGGATCGGCTGGCGGTCGCTGGAGGAGTAGTCCTCGCAGACACGCCAGTCGGAGATCCGCTGGACAATCCCTTCGGAGGCTAGGGATATGTCAAGGTTCGTTTCTCTGCACCCTGGACGGCAAAAGGTGCAAATGCCGCCCGTGTTGAGGATACAAAGGCCCGACCTGGCAGCCGACTCGAGGATGTAACGACCTCGAGTGTCGGTCCGCGGAAAACCCCATTCCACGGCTTTGGCGTTAAAATCGCCACCGACTATGACCCCGCCAGAGGTGTTCATGATATTATCCTCGATGAAATTGACCGACCCGGAATCGAGAACAGGCACCTTCCCAAGGTCCAAGATCCATATCGCCGCAGTGCCGGAGGGATCCGAGAACCACTGCGCGGAGCGTCGGTTCTGGTACTGCTCACTGAGAAGTAGTAAGGCAGCACCCTGCTCCGTTGCGAATTGGAACAGCAAGCCGTTTGCTGTCCTGCTCCTCTGCAAATTAAGTTGCAGAACACTGATTATTTCTGTTGTTTCTGGCGAAGCTCCCTGGATGGCCCGCCTGTACTGCCCGCAACTACCAGACCCAGCGGAATGCTTGACCTGGTCGCCCTTTAAGCCGGCTTCTGTACACAGGACACAGGACAGCGTTGCATTGCACACGCTGGCCTTGTGGTCCTGGCCGCCGCACTTGAAGCCGAGCTTGCTTCTATCGGGAACAGGTTAGCGATTAGCTACATGACCGAACCCCAGACATTTGAAACATCTAGAGACCACGAGCTTCTCGTGCACCCAACAGCTCACGTACCAGACCTTGAGGTGGCCCTTCTCCAGGAGCTTCGCAGCTGCTCTGGCTCCCAGCGTCAGCATCGCCACGCTCTGGCCCCGAGCATTCGCCTTCGAGAGGAAGACTTTAACGTTGACGCTGTCGCCGATGGTGGATTTAACGGCTGCAGTTACCTCCGCCTCGGTCGTCAACTCGTCGAGGTCTCTCACCTCCAGCGTCGACTTGGGTTCGAGAACGCGAACTGTAGCGTTCGCCTCCAAGATGGTCTTCAGGTCTTCGCTGAAGGCGGACTTACTTTGAGAAGCGTCACCGAGCTCGACCAAAAGATCGCCGGCTCGGGTCTTCGTCATGCCCTTAATAGCGGCGCCCTTCTCATCGGGCTTCGCTTTGCTGCGAATCTCGCCCAGCACGTCTGCGTAGGATCTTCCCTCCGACGGCTTGATGAGAAGAGCGTCCGGCCGCTGCTTGCGGGACTTCTTCCTTGGCGCCTTCTTGTTGTCCTGGGGGCCGGGCTGGCTTCCAGGATTTTGACGAGGGTCTCTCTTTTTCCCCTTCCTCTTAACGACCTCGGTCCATGTTTTGGATTCCGACCGCTCCGCTGGACCGTCTCCCCTCGGCTTCTTCTCAGCCTCCGGACGGGCGGGGCCGGTAGCGGCCCGCTTCCTACCGGCCGGCTGAGCCTTCACCCGCAGTGATGAAGTCGTCTGTGTTGACGCGGAAACCGTCTCGCATGACTGCCACGACCTCCTCAGCTGGATGATGTGGTGCAGACTGGCCTCCAATTGGACGATGCCATCCTGCATATCCTTGCTGATGTTCCTTTGCCGGGTGGTCGTGGCCTTCATTACAGCGAGGGTGTCGAAGCACTTTTTAAGATGCTCCTCTTCCTACTGCCTGGCGAGCGCGATGACCGCGTCAAAGGGAGACGAGTCGGCGTCCATCGGCTCGTTGTTCTCAGCGGGTGCCTTTTCGGCGGCCACGGATGTTCTGGCCACCGATAAGGCAGGTGTCTTGACCCGGCCTGGGAGCGATCTCGTGAGGCGGGATCTTCTTTCGAAGGGGCTTGCCACCCCGTCGTCGAACCCGCTCAGAGGAGAACGCTGCTGGGAGTTTTTTGGTGTTAGGGTACCCCGTTTTGATTCGGGCACCTTTTGAATTGTTTTTCCTTTTGTCGTAACCATGGTGTCTGGCTTGGCCCCCGAGACTGGGCATTGACCCCCTAAATGTACCCCGTTGAGAAAGTCAGACCGACCAATCGCCAGAGCAACTATATCCATGTTCGATCGCCTCCAAAACACCGGCGGTCCCAAACGAGCAGTGGCCTCGACAGAGGATAGATGGGTTATATTATTGATGTGGAGTCCGTTAATAAAAATGACAAATTGGTAAAGTTGGTTGCGTATACTGAATTTTAAATAATAAACTCTTTGTTTTCATGTTTTCAATTAGAATTTCAATTAGAATCTTATTGTTGTACTTCACCGACAGAAAAGTGATTTGGTAATTTTAACAGGATTTTCTTTCGGCGTAAAACTTACATGAAATTATCAAGGGCGTTTAGTTAAGTTTAGTAATTAAAATATTGGTTGAGAAGATCAAAGGACAACTGAGTGTAGACATGGTACAACGTATCAATCGTAGGTGAGCTGTAACTTTGTAATAGTAAGATTAAGTAAAGTATGGTTATTGATGGGATCGGGTCATTTGCGATTCAGCGATACATTAATTAAAAGGACTGTGAATTTACCGTTGTTTTCTTTCATTTTGTATGGTCAGTTATCACAGTGCCTTGCTCGTGATATATGGCGTAATGGCCAGATTTGCTATGACCATGGAGAGCATGAAGCAGGCGGAACGGCCCTGGCGTGTTATGGAATGTGTTGTATTTGGCAAAGGTGCAGTGTTGCAATTACAATATAGAACTGCAAGAAACTGTTTAAATTCATGTTAAATATTGAATAATCATGTTATTTTAGTTTGTTTTGATAATAATGCTTGAACAGATTAATAGTTTAATCAGGCGAAGGGTTTTCTTAAAATTGAGTCAAAATTGTCTATTACTTCCCGGGATATTACCTTAATTGTAACATATACCTGTACCCAAATTCAAATTTCAAATTCAATTTGAAAAACCCCTTTAGATACATCGTTTTTTCTGAGATATCTTATTAAATTTACCACATACTTTTAAAAACTATATTGGAGGCCTAAGTAACTTTTTCATGTAATTTTTTTGGCATTAAAAATCATGTTTATAAGGCTGTTTAGTCACTCAGGTTTCCCTGGTATAAGAGTAGGCTTACTTATCTGCAATATCTGGCCTTTGTACTAAATATTTGATATTTATGAAATTTCCTTTGATTCCAATTTACCAATGCAGTATTAGTGATAAAACCTCCTCACGTAAATTTAATGTTTATAAAAAATTAAATTAAATTAATAAAATTAAATTAAACTAATAAAATTAAATTAAAATCAAAACATGATCTCTCTCCCAGAATTACTGGACGAATATTAAGTTTTTAATGTGAATTTTAATTTACTTAACTCAGTATGATGTCTTATGAGGATTTCGCAAGAGAAAATCTGTTTTAGAACTCTAGTACCCGCAATTACTGCCCGATTTCTTGTTCAGATGTGACAGGGGTGTTTCTTTTGCCTAAAGCCAAAACTTTTGGTTTTTGAGTTATTACGTTATTTGTGCTCTGGGAAATTGAATTTTCTCTCCTTGTGTTAGCGTGTTGCGTGCACAATTAACTGCGGCAGATCATAATACTAAGCTTGGACGCAACTAATATTTATACAGCCTGATTCAATTTAGTTGGTTTTTCCTCTTACCTGCTGCAAGTTCTATGAAACGAAACTTATACCTAATGAAGATTTGTTGCATTGATTTTATAGCTATTGATAGTTTTCAAGCGGGATTTCAATCCGCTGACTTCAACGATACAATGATAAAATCATTATATAGTGCAGGTTTACTTACAAACAACAGGTATTTCTTCTCTTGAATATTTTAGGTCTCCCACACCACAACCATAGCACAAATCTACTTCACTGTCATTATTATTTATCAATATTGGTATGTTATAAGTTTGTATAAAATCTAAAATTATCTAAACCTAAACGATTCCTGATTAACAACGATTTTACTGCATTCCAATCTTTTATATTTAACTTCTACTCATCACTGAAACACAACACCATGCCCACCCACCTTCTTTCACTTGTAGTTTTAAAGCTTGGGCACAACAAAAATATACCGATAAGCTTGGATTTACTTTTGCCCCTCATTTTCCGGCCGCAGATAAAAGTTCTTCTCAAGTTCGTCATTCGTTGTGAAAGATTGTTAGGCATGTGACAACTCAGCTCTAGGTCTTTTCGCTCTTATCTAACAAATAAAGATAAGGTTTCTTTTATTGTCTCTGCTTGATGTGAGATTCTGTGAGTAGGCTCCTCATAATCATCAGAGTTTTGTTTGTTGGCGGAGTAAAGGTTTTGAAAAATATAGTTTATTGAACGAGTGCGCAAAAAACATCTGTCATGACGTAGTGAATTAAAATTTAAGAGCTTGAATTGGCTATTTTGTAGAAAAATTGGGCTCTCTGAACTTCAAAATAGGGGAATAAAATCTCTAAACCTCTCTATCAGGTAATAAAACCTATAGTTCGAATTCATTCCCTCAATGGCAACCTAATGAATTTTTTCGTAATGAATGTTTTCGTGTTTTCTAGCAACGTCAGTTTTGTAGGGCTGTTATGCATCCGAATTGCATTGGTTATGCATGAATTGCGATTTGCTTAATAAAATTCATTATTGGCTATAACTGTTTTTTGGGATCTAAAGATTTGATATTGGCAAAATCATCCTTGATATCAATGTCACAAGAGCGACAAAACGCAACAAACTTGGCGCCGCCAGGAAAAATGGGCACGAAAATGCATATGATTGCCAATCTGCATGTCAACCAGATTATTCAAAGTAATAACTAGAAAATTAATGGACAAAGGGTGATGATTGTGGGTACTGTACAGAGTGCAAACCTCTAAGGACAACGCAACGTGTTGGACAAATTCGTATTTTGATAATTTTTTTGCTATAATTTTTGAAGAGTCCTTATCAAAATTGACATTTTTAATTTCTTCATTGAAACATTAATTAAAATTAGCCTACACTTGGCACTTAGATGAACCTGTTTAGTAAATGTGTGGTAAAAGTAAAAAGATGTCCTAGAAAAAAAGGTTATATCTTGGCGTTACAGGAAACAAATAAAGGCAAAAGACAAACAACCATAAAATAAAAATAAAAATCACTCGAAAAATTGAAATTAGGGATCATCGCGGCCATGTTTCTTTCAGTTATCTCTGGAATTATTAAACTGTATATAATAACGCAATTTGAAGAGAACCCATTGTCTGATGAAACTATTAATCTGTTCAATCTCTGTTACCATAAAAGACTATGAATTACATTATTATTCAACATTTAAAATTCATTTATACAATTTCTTGCCGTTCTAACTTGTAATAGTAACACTGCACCTTCACTAAATACAACATATTCCATAATATGCCAAATACAGGGCCGCACAGCTGGAATGTTTCATGCTTTCCATTATCGGGGTATTTGATCCTTAAAATGTGGGTTAGTGGTGCTCAGTTTTTCTCCAACAAATTTGTCCAAGATGTAATAAAAAGGAATGTTCCTGCTAAATGTAAAGGAAATCAGATAAATTAATGTATGTAAATGGACTTAAACCATATTGGTTTTTTGGTGTGTTAATACGGCCATTCTAAGAAGGCTACAACAATGGTGCAACTATTAAGCCACTGTCTTAAAAATTATTAATTTAAGCTCAAACAAAAAAAGGGCCATAATGTAAATGCAAATGCAAATTCTTACATAAACGTAATACATTATTTTTGTGTGTTTCACATAAACTGCATTCCTTTGATTAAACGCCATTGAAAAAAATGTAAAAATGCTGATAGTTTGCCGCGTAAAACCAGTGCAAAAAGTAAACCAGTGCAAAAAAATCTGTTATAGGCGTGCAGATTCATTGATTGCTATTCCTCAAATGACCTAGAATGCCAACAAATACTAGGCAATGCAGCGATTTCTTCGTTTTGTAAAAACCTTTTTATCACATGAACATGTCTCTTATTATCAGGTAGTGTATTCATTTAATAAAATGTTTACTTGGCAATCAAAAGGAGGGAAAAGGTAAAAACCTTTCTTTAGGCTACAACCATGACCATAAAAACTGACCGTGGCTGGTGACCAACTGAGTCATAGTTTTGTTCTTTATTAACATTTATTTGAAAATATAGCTTAATTCACTGCTATCAACCTGGTAGAAAAAATAGATTATCCCAGGATATATGTTTTACAGGCTTATTAAAATATATTTACTTTGGTTATTAATATTTCATCTTTAAAATACATTCCGCTTTCATTTTAAAGTATTTTTGGAGCTTAACGAACTCCACTAATTTTCGCGTTCAGTTACTTAACCTAATTAATGGACGATTTTCCTCATTTGAAACTACGTTAATGTTCTTTTTTTCAATTTAATTAGGAACTTAAAGTCATAAATAATGTGATACTATAAAAATACCCCCGTCGCAGTAAACCTGTGAACTCAGCGAATTTCCAAGTAAAAATTTATCAAGGAATTAACCCAAGACTACAAAAAAGAAAAAATGCAACCGAGTGATGTATATTATATTTAAAAAAATATTTCATTGCTTGTTTTACAAAGTCTCTGCCAACAAATATTAGTAAATAAGTTTTATAAAAAAATAAAGATTCCTTTTCTATAAGTAGGCAAGATTGTATATTAAAAAAAATTATATTCACAAAAAAAAGCCAATCCTATATAAATATCTTGATAAACTGAAGAAATACTCCGCTGGATTCGTTGAAACCTCAGTAGAAAGTGAAAAAACAACGTTCTGCTGCCCTGATATTGAAATACTCGGGGGGAAATACCTTGGATACTAATGGACTTAGGGAAATGGTTTAAATTACCAAATTGTTTTTTTTTTAACAGAATCCAATGGTGAAAACAATAATTGGATATATTTAATTTTTTTATTTGAAAAACTAAAAAACCCATTTTTGGGGGTAAAATGGAGTCTTTACCCCACTTAGGATATGTCGATGTGGCTGGTTTACGAACTAGTCCAAGAGGATATAGTTTTACATGTCTGTACCAAATTTTGTCACGATCAGACGATATTTACGAGAGTTATCGTGCTAACAAAACTCAAAAAATCAACATTCTATTTTCCATATAAGACCATGTTAAATTTTGAAACAAATCGTGATTTGTGCAGTAAAAATGCGTTTTTACAATAAACTCACTTCATTTCCAGAAAGTACACATAAAAAGCCATCAATTAATATAAATATTAATATGATTGCTGAGGAAACCCTGAACAGATATATTTTGTCCATTCTGTTATGTGAAAACGACGGTAATAGCTTATTTCTAAGGAAATTCGCTAAAACATAAAATAAATTTTAAAAGATAGATAATAAAATCAAGTGTATTGTATTGTTGGGATTTAGTATGGATTGGATCATTGTTGAGGTTATCACTAAGGTAAATGTTTACGTGAGATGATTAACATTCTAATCATGCTTTGTCTAATTATTAACGGTAAACAGTGGCCGCATTGTTGTCACAAACAACTCAAGAACTGTTATCGTTTATACATTTGAAAATTCGTAAAATATTCATGCTATTGATAATATACGATTGAAAACTAGAGTCAAAGTCGCAGAATTTGTTTTAAAAGTTAATAATTAAAGTAAAGATTTTTATCTGTAAGTTTATAACTACACTTTCATTGTTATTTCAATTGGATATCCTCTTAACTTTTCCGTTATTAGGCAGAAGAATAATAACTGATGAAACGTTATCCTTAGCTAATTTAATTTAGATTGACACTAGTTTAAAAACTAGTTGTTTATAAAAGATAAAAATAGAAAGGCAAAATATATAGATATTTTTACATTACATATTTTATTAACTTACTTTTTGTATTACTTTTACGTCTTAAATATGAAACCATCACGAAAAATATTTGTATGGATATTTTCAATTCTTTAGTAAATAAATTTTAATTCTGGTAGCTGATATTAGTAAACGAAATTTATGGACCACTTGTCCATGGCTGTAAAGAGGAATTCAAAATATATCCTTTGTTATGAATTGTACGTATCGTGAAATGAACTCAAACACAAAGAGGCCCAATAGGAAAGGGGCTGCGGGAACAATAAGTTACATATTTTTTTACTCACTCCGAGTTTCTTTAACGGACTTCCCTATAAAATTAACAAAGAGGTAATAATATAATAGAATTAAAGAATTATATTTATTTAAAGTGACGAACTAATTTCTGATTCAAGCAGTCTTTGATGTTTATTTAATTGAGAAGATGTTTTTACAAAACTGCACGTTCCCCGAGGATTTTTAGTACTCGCTTCATATGGAGTTTGCTGGTTCGAAACCTGATCAGAGTTGAAACTTAACACAGTTGCCATTTATCATTGGTGTAGGAAAAAAAAAACATTAATTAATAGTCACCGTTAGATGCTAACCGGACTCGGGCTCGGGCCATCCCCGATCAGAAGGCACTCCTTCGTTGATACACACCAAATGAGGAGAGTTTCTCATATCGATACATAAGTAACACCTATTTTAGAGAGTTTCTAAAATATCGATAACATCGATCGAGTAACACTGTTTTATAGAATAAACTTTCACCCTTACTATTTTTTTTGTACTATTCAATCAGTTTAATTTGCCTGTTTTTGGAAAAAAAATCATTTATCCAATTTTATAGGTGGACAAAAAACTTTAGCATTCAAATAGTATAACCGAAAAATAATGGATTGAGAGGAATATTCATGTTAGTATTGGGTCAATAAAATAGCGAATCTCTTACAAAAATATCTCAAAAAATTCAAAAACTTTAAAAATATTTCCCTTTGCCATTTAAAGTGACTGAGAAGTCATACTAAAAGCTGCAAATATCTTTGCGATAGAAACAAGCCTACCATTTAGGGTGGTTTTTTTATTTAATCTACATCACATTACGAAAATAAACGGTATCAGGAAGCAGACATATACTTTCAACCTTGAAGACATTTAAGACCAGAGAATTTATATAATGAAATAAATCAAATTAACAATTAATTATCTTACAAATACATACCAAGTTCTATCAAAATTTGTTGGTAATTAGCGAAGATATTGGTTTTTAAATATTTGCCATAAGAATAACATTGGACAACGTACTGCGCTTTCCGCCAAACGAAAAATCAATTATCTCCGTAACCAGTTGACGTAGCCTAATAATTCAAAATCTAGGATTATTTATTTTTTCCAAGCCCAATTTAATGGCTGCAAGTACATTTTCTTTAAAAGTCACAGATGTGAAATTTGGAATACGAATTTTTTAACATTTAAACCTCCATAACTTCTGAACCTAAGTTTTTACAGACATGCAGTTTGCAAATGGGGTTAAAAATGCCATACGTGGGGTTAAAAATGGTTATACGTGATGGTCATAGACGGTACACTCACCTCACTCTACCGCAGCGTCCACGACGTCCTCGGTGTGGAACACGTAGACAGCGACGAGGAGCGCAGTGAGGAACACGAGGGCGCAGAGGACGACGCCGCAGGGGCCGGGGGCGCCGCGCCTCTCCCGCACCACGGTCGCTACACTCACCTCACTCCACCGCAGCGTCCACGACGTCCTCGGTGTGGAACACGTAGACAGCGACGAGGAGCGCCGTGAGGAACACGAGGGCACAGAGGACGACGCCGCAGGGGCCGGGGGCGCCACGCCTCTCCCGCACCACGGTCGCTACACTCACCTCACTCCACCGCAGCGTCCACGACGTCCTCGGTGTGGAACACGTAGACAGCGACGAGGAGCGCCGTGAGGAACACGAGGGCGCAGAGGACGACGCCGCAGGGGCCGGGGGCGCCGCGGTCGCTACACTCACCTCACTCCACCGCAGCGTCCACGACGTCCTCGGTATGGAACAGGTAGACAGCGACGAGGAGCGCCGTGAGGAACACGAGGGCGCAGAGGACGACGCCGCAGGGGCCGGGGGCGCCGCGCCTCTCCCGAGCCACGGTCGCTACACTCACCTCACTCCACCGCAGCGTCCACGACGTCCTCGGTGTGGAACAGGTAGACGGCGACAAGGACCACGAGCGCCGTGAGGAACACGAGGACGCAGAGGACGACGCCGCAGGGGCCAGGGGCGCCACGGTCGCTACACTCACCTCACTCCACCGCAGCGTCCACGACGTCCTCGGTGTGAAACAGGTAGACGGCGACGAGGACCACGAGCGCCGTGAGGAACACGAGGACGCAGAGGACGACGCCGCAGGGGCCAGGGGCGCCACGGTCGCTACACTCACCTCACTCCACCGCAGCGTCCACGACGTCCTCGGTGTGGAACAGGTAGACGGCGACGAGGACCACGAGCGCCGTGAGGAACACGAGGACGCAGAGGACGACGCCGCAGGGGCCAGGGGCGCCACGGTCGCTACACTCACCTCACTCCACCGCAGCGTCCACGACGTCCTCGGTGTGGAACAGGTAGACGGCGACGAGGACCACGAGCGCCGTGAGGAACACGAGGGCGCAGAGGACGCCGCCGCAGGGGCCGGGGGTGCCGCGCCTCTCCCGCGCCACGGTCGCCGCCAGCCGGACGAACACGACGAGGCCGGCCAGCACGGTGCCGGTGACGAGCGCCTCCGCCCACCACGAGCGGTCCGGCGGGCACAGGCCGAGCTCTCCCATCTGCGCGCTCGGCTAGCGTGTCACTTGTACGTAACTAATTTACCTTCTTCTTTCAGAAAAAAAATGACTAAAGCAAACTGTCACGAAGACCCGAATATATCGTACATATATCGTATATCGAATATATCGTAACTATATCGCACAAAACACTTTTGAATGTAAACCGCAATGTAATTATTATAATTAGTTTTTTACAGGCAAGAATCCATAACGTTTTAAACTCAAGATATTTAGACGTGGAATATGTGATAGGAGTACTGTTCGAATGAACGTCACTTTTCCTGGTCAGAGGGAATGGAAATATTTATGCATTTCTGCAATGTGTTAACTATGATTGTATACAGATGAAGCAATACGTTTGTTATCCATCTACAAACGATGAAGTAGGCAAGTATTTTGGCTTATCTTATACTGGAGGTAATTTCCTGTTCGTTTATATTGCTTGTGTCAAAAATTAAAATTCATGAATTAAACTAATCTTGACGTCATTTTAGGCAAACATTTTTGTTTTAAGTTTACTTAGTTGTTCAGGCTTTTTCGCTTGGTTTGCGTAAATCCATCGTTTTAAAGTGTTTTTTTTAACTACATAGTTAAAACATAGCACACATAGTTAAACATTTAGCAGAGTCTAAAATTAATCTTTAACGATTGTGTTGCGAAGAACGAATTGGTAAGCCATTGTCACGAGAAAATATTTTTACAAAAGAATTTTGTTGTTAAAGCAGTAGGGCGGTTAAAAGAGCCTGCGAAAGTTGTGGTTAGTTCCAAATTCTGCCATGACACAGTGCGCTCAACACAAGCGGGAAGATTTTTTTTCTTAATTTAATTCGTTTTATATACTTTTTGATACGAAAGTCACAGCAATGACTATTTACAAAGTTAATGCTTAGAGCTAAAGCTTGTGAGATAATATAAATACCCCCGTTGCAGCAGATCTACATACTCAGCGAATTTCAAATGCAAAAGAACATACTTCAATCCAACGTAGTGAGATTTAACATGTTTTTGTTGTCTCCATAAGAATAACATGGGGAATGAGTATGCAGATTTGCTGCAACAGGTCCGTTACAACTGGGTGGTTTTAAATATTTAGTAGATCTGAACTACGAGAAACCATATACCAAGTTTTTCAAGATATTTAAAAAATAAGGAAGATATCCAGTTTTATTTATTAAATTCCCATAAGGATAACATGGGGAATGAGTATGCTGGTTTTCTGCAAAAAAATGGAAATTTCGGGGGTTTTAGACTAAAATACATAGATCTCATCTAGGTGAAGCCACAAACCAAGTTTTATTAAGATATGTTAAGTAATAAGCGAGATATAATAATAATACTTTATTGCCATAGTACAATATACAAGTATTGTGTAGCAAAGGTCCATAAGTATTCTTGTTTCCACTCCTAGAATAAAAAGAATCATACAAAAACAAAATTTGCCTTCCAGAGTCCACACCCACCAAGCTGGTTAGTCTGGACATCGCCCCAGGACTCCCCCAGTAGCAGGAACTACACAGGTCCACAGGCAGGCAGGTTTATGGTCCGCTCACTCTGAGCGGACCATAAACTCGTTCACCGTGCAAAACTCCCCTTGAATAAGAATATATAATTTAATTTATTCCCCATAAGGTTAACATTGGGACAACGTACTGTGTTTACCAGTTTCAATATCTCGGTAACCAATGGACGTAGAGCAACGATTCAAAATACTAAATTGTTTGATTTTTTCGAGCTGAATTTAATGGTGCTGGCTAAAATTTGATTATTTTTATTTTTCTATCTAAAAAACTCAAAAACCCAATTTTTAGGGGGTTTATCCCCCTTTACCCCCTCTCCCAGTGGTCCGCTTTACATGTCTGTACCAAATTTTGTTAAGATCGGACCATATTTACGGCCGCTATCGTGCTGACACACACACACACACACACACACACACACACACACACACACACACACACACACACACACACACACACACACACACACACACACACACACACACACACACATACACACACACACACACACACACACACACACACACACACACACACACACATATATATATATATATATATAAATTCGAACGAAGTGTTTTTTTTGCTTCTGGTGGCCCCAAAACGAAAAGTTATCATGGTCTCGCGCTTAGGTCTTTCCATGAGACCTACGGTAATAGCTTCTTCCCTATAGGGGAAATTCGCTAAAAATACCATAAATCAATACCGGGTGTCTTATCCAAAGTGAATTACTGTTTTGATCAAAAGTGTGACGATGAACTTCTTGTAGGGACTGTCCTTTATTTTTAAAGCTGCTTTTCGGAATTACATCGATGTAATATAAATATGGCCGTTTTTTTCCTATTTGGCAGGCAACTTTTATTTAATTAATTCTATGATGAAAACCCAAGATGTATGCCAAATTGTTGATGTAGCAGTATGGCGGATAAAAGAGCCTGCCCGAGTTGTCAGTTTCAAATTCTGCAATGACACATTGGGCTCAATACATTTAAGACCCTGTCCTCACCCTGTATGTTATAGCCGTTGTAGATTTTAAGCTTGATTTTATGAACTAATATTCTACGATTTTTTCCATCACCCAATGGTTAAAGATATATGAGTAGTTAAAGTTTGATTTGTTCTCATTAGAAATGTATTATAGGAAATTGTCGGTAGTCTATATTATATCGAAAACGCTTGGGTTAAGGGTTAATAAAACATACCAAAGAATAAAAGTACCTTAACATGTGATTTCAGCTGAAATTGAATCATAAAAATATTGTTTAGTCGAGATTTATTTATGGGAAAGTATTATTTTAAATATTCCCTATCTCCACTGTGAGAGCATGTGATGGCACATTTAAAATGAACACAATTCCTTTCTATTGAGAACAAATCAAACTTTAACTGTTCTTGTCTCCTTAACGATTGGGTATAGGAAAAATTTCAAAGAAGAAACAGTTCTTAAATTTAAGCTTGAACAAAAAACAAAAATACAGGTTGTACCATAGGAAAATTCAAAATTGTGCGACACATTAGAATATTTTTTTTGGCCATATTTTTAAATTTTGCACTCTACAAAAAGCAGCGTTATAAGTAAAGAGAAATCCTCCATAAGAGGTTCTTTGTCAGATTTACAATTGAAAAGTTAGCAATTGGTTTACTTAACGTGAGTCACCCGTTATATAACCCCCTTGTTGCAACCGGTAATTAATCAACGGGTTCAATAATACAAGAAGCACAGACACTGACGGCAACATGACTCATTCTTACGTTTCTCGAAAGTCTTCGTTGCAAGTAGTACGATAATGAAGCACACTAATCAGTAGCAATAATTCTTACATGTGGTTCTTGGTGAATGCAAACCACTTGATAAACACTAGTTATTAATAAATTGAATAATTATTGCAGATGGTACATTTAAAATTAAGTCCCTTTTTCAATTTATTAACAAAAATTCCTTTTTATTTTGGATAGAATTTTAAAAGAAAGATTGATCGTATTGAAATTTTGATGGTTCCATTTCAAACTATATCAGTTGGTGACATTCAAAGTGTCATTCATTCCTCATGTCAATGAACAGATCAGCTAGAGAAAATATAATACCTCTTAATCATTTCCCAATCATAAAACAAATTTATAACGTTAAGTTTGTATGTATCGGACAACAGTTCGTGGCACAATGTTTTTCGGAATCATCCAAACCCTGTTGTTGTTATACCATCAAAAAGATAGTAACAATATACTTTAATGTTTCTGGGTTAGGATTTCATTATGATCTTGAATTAATATAAAATATATAAAACACATGTAATTAATATAAAACAAGTAATTTAATAACTACGAGTGAATACGCGACTTTTCATTCTGAATCACAACTAAAGATGAACATTAAAAAAAGGAAATATGAAAATTAATTAGTTGCGAGTCAGATGGCGCTGGAAATAATTAATTCATCGCCTCAGGCTCTGCTGTCTGCGGGCTTTCGCCTTATTATTATTGGATCTACGTTTAATTTGTAAAATAAAAGACTTTATCAAATTAAACACTTGCAACTACTGTAATACTTAAAACCTACATGACGAAACCGTTCAGTCGGCCACTGCAAAAAAATGCATCAGGGATACTGAAAAAAAAACTGAGGTTATCGGGGGGGGGGGAGGTTTGTTGTGGACCGCAAAATTTTTACTGCTAAATATGTGGGAAAGAATAATGAGTACAAAATAAGGTGAGTGTTAGCAACTTTAAGCCAAGTGCTACATATTTTAGGTTGAATACTTTATCTCACTTTTACTTTGAGCAGAGTCTATTAAAGGCTTTCCTTCCGAGTAAGGAGCATTTTAAAGGAAAATTTAGTTACCTCCTACATTATTCTTTGGTCTTGGTATTTGTAAAGCAAGTTCAAAGCGTTTTACTTTCAATCTAGTACAGTTAAACGAGCCTTCCTAGACCTAAGTAGGGTGTTGATTCAGTCTTATAGGTAAAGACAATTATTTTGTTGAAATATATTTAAGCAAAGGACAGTATAATGTACAGGGTGTCTATAAAGTGTGTCACCAACGTTCATAATATGGTTTATCGGGTCAAAATAAGCAAAAACGTTTATTTGATGGAATGTCCTAAAATGCATGTTTACCCAGATATCCTCTATTTTGTATTTTTCACTAAATATTTTTTATCTCCAAGTTTTAAAATCGATTTTTTTAAAAATTTGGTATGTACTTACAACTAGTCAAGGTTAGTTAATAAAAAATAATCAGCATGATCGAATGGTAAATTTTAAAATGGTAGTAATTTAAATGTTTTTAAGTTGAAAACCCGAAAAAAACGGTACGTGGTACCAAAAAATAGAAATGATAACAAATTTTAGGAAATGTAATGTCCAACCTAATGACAACAAAATTATGAAAATTGGTCTATAAATAACTGAGTTATGGTCAAATTTAGCTAACGAGGCAGCGTAATTTGGAGAGAAAAATGGCCTATTGTTGCTTGAGGCATGCGCTGACATAGGCCAATTACGCTGCCTCTTTGTAATTCCAATTCTAATTGTAAGAAGCTTTAAGTTTGCTAAGAATAAGAAATTTCAAAAATCATATTGATAAGAATTTTGTGGGACCCATGTAGCAACAAAGTGATGAACAAATAAAGTATAAGGCAATTTTGACATATACTGTACTTATAATTAGTAACGTTATATTTCATGGTTTCCATTTATTTACATATGTCATGTGAAGAAATGTTTTATGTCTTTGTAAAATGGTCTTTGCGTTCAACTAAAACCTGACACAACAAGGATCACAGCTCCAAAAAATTCGTGATTTTTTGTGACAGCTCCAAAACATTTAATCAAAACCTATTTTTTTTTTCTTGAAAACGGCTATTTTAAAGTTGTTTTTAACAAAAGGCTACTTTGGATATTTTTAAGATTCTTAAAGGGCGCATTTTAATATAATATTCTCTTTCATAACATTTATGCGAAATAAAAATAAAAATTCGCAGGCCAGTGAGCTCAACGCTGTGGACAATGACGCTGAAATACAACAGAGACACTCAGGAAACTCCATTCACCCGTTCCCTGCCCTGATAGGACACAATACAACCATGAGGCGGATTATTTAATATTGCAAAAAAAATTTAAAACGAATGATAATGTTTTTCAAGGCATTTTTCTTTAAGAGTACAATTTACAATAATACTATTATAAACTCCCTCCTCACGTTGGAACATAAAAATTGAAAAATCTTATCAGTTGAGTCTACCGATATTATTGTTGATGGAAACTGGAAATTGCTAATCAACAATGTACTTAAAAGTTTTATGAATTGAAAGATCCAAACAATAAGTCCAGATTAAAACGAGATCACAGGGAAAATTAATTAGTCCGATGTCGACAATAATGAATTTATCCCCTGCGGCCCGCGTTGTCGTCGGTATTATTGCTATCTTTAATTCCATTTCTGCGCATTGTTTAGCTTATGAGCTTGTAAAACTAATGACGCCTCCAGTAATAAATGTGGAACGAACATATCAACGCTGCCATTTAGACTATGACCTATTTTTTTTTTGTTTTAGTTAAATTATTATTACGTGCGTCTACGAAGCTGTGTTTTAACAATAAGTTCATTAAAATAACTATTTCTATTATTTCTACTGTAGTCTAATTATTTTAAGTTTTTTTTTTAACTTGAGACAAAATATCTATTAAAATTATAAGTAATTATTTGATAATATTCGTGTAGTTTATGATTTTATACTTTCTAAAATATTGAATTTTTTAAAATTATTTATAGTCGGTATTTTCTTATAACTTAAATTTATGAAGAATATTATTAAGCCTAGTAGATAAGAAACATAAAATCATTTGTCAACACATTAAATTGAGCGGTTTTAATGGGCTTCATGTCTTGCTAGTAGGAAAATGTAAAGTAATAAGGTTTAACGTTTCAAAGCTTAAAATTATGCACTAGTTTAAAGTTCACCACATTTCTCCATGTAAAGCATAGTCCAAGGAATTTTAGGCAAAATTAGTGAATCGACTCTACAAGTCCTGACCAAGTTGAAACTTCGCACAGATGTTAGGTAGACCTCCCTAATTAAAATCCCAAAAGTCCCCGAAAATCCCTGTTGTACTTCAGCTGCCATCGTGAAAAAACATTCTCGGTCTGCATTTTCTGTATACAATCTTTCACTCAACACGAAAACCGCACAAAAAAAGTTTAAATGATGTTTAAACATGTATAAGCAGTTTTAAAAATAACTTATGAAAGTATTAATTGTATAACATGTTGTATTTCTTATACCCCTGCCAGAAGGAATACATGTAAAATTTGGTGAAAAATACATCCCCAAGGAGGTGAAGCCCTTTGATCTTAATAATTAATAAATATAATATTCATAGAATCCTAATGAAAATCGCAGTTATTTGACAGTTCAATAATCAAAATTCGTTCAAAATAAAGACGTAGATGAGTTAAAAAAATGCCTTAAAGAATTTAAAGAAATATTATCACATGGAATATTTTTGACCCTATCCACGCCTTTTCTATGAATTAATTTTGATGGTTAAGGTGTCAAACAACTAAAATTTTTATCAGTATTCTATGAATATAATTTATTATTCAATAGGATCAAAGGGCTTCCCCTTTTGGAAAGTATTTTACATCACATTTTACACGTACTCCTAATAGCGGAGGTATTCTAATTAAAACTGTTTCGTAAATTAATTATTTCAGCATTTATTTTTAACTTTCTTATACAAGATTATACTAGATTATACTCATTTTATTGGAAATTATATCCTCTACAAAAACGCTTTTTACACTTTTTTCTTATGTCTAATGGTTTTCATCTTGATTGAAAAATATAAAGGTTAACACGGACCGGAAATCCGTGTATTTTTCAAGATGGCGGCTAAAGCAAAGCAGGGATTTCAAAAGACTTTTGTGATTTTAATTGAGGGAGGGCTACTTAACCTCTAGTGCGACGTTTCAACTTGGTCAAGTCGATTTCCTTAAATTCCTGGACTACCGAGGTCCTTTTCAAACTGTGTCAGATTACTGAGCTAAAATATTAAAATGAAATCTTTTTGAGATTGTTTGGGAGAGATTAAGAAATTTATTAGTGTATTTAAAGAGTGCAAGAGAATGTGACGGTAGTATTCTTTTCGGGCCGGTAGCAGGTGCGAAATTAATTTTTGGATCCACTCCACAGGGTAGTTAAAACTATTGAGCTGTGAGTTTTTAGGTCATTGTCAAGTATTCAAGCGCCTTGAAATCATCCAATTTTCTAAAAACTGTAACATTTTTAATGGAGCAAACAATTATTGCCTATTAGTCATTTTTAACGAATTTACCTTTTAGGGAAGAAGCCACGGTAATCTAGTTACCGTGGAAGAAGCTGTTACCGTAGGTCTCTTGGTAAGACCTCAGCCCGAAACCATTATAACTTTTCGTTTTGAGATTCCCAGATGCCAAAAACACCATTCGTTCATATATACATATATATTAGAGGGAGGGCCACTGTATACCCCCCTCCCCCCGTGGGAATTTCCGATATATATATATATATATATATATATATATATATATATGTGTGTGTGTGTGTGTGTGTGTTTTTAAGAACGATGAACTTGTGTAAAAATGGTCCGATCTAAATTAAATTTGGCACAGACATGTTAAGTAGTAATGACTCGGACGAGTTCGAAAACCATAGCTCGATCAGACCTTCAGAAGGGGGGAGGTTAAGGGGGATAAATCCCTCCAAACTGGGAGATTTTTTACATATAAATAATAAAATTTCAAATTCTGGTTAGACCATCGAAGTAGTAGGAGTGCAGGGTTCTCGAGAAAAACTCGCTGCAATAAAAGTTTTTTGTCACTTCTCCTCCTTACTCCAAGACACATACTCGCCTATTAGTCATACTTATAGGCTGTCTCTTGTCAAAGATAGTCAAAAAATTCCTCCCACTGCCTTAGTATATTTACTCCTCAAGTTTTAAGCAATTATATTCCTCCTTATACTAATACTTATAGGCTGTCTCTTGTTAAATATCTAGTTATAAGTAAGTGGTATAGCAATATATTTACTAATGCATTGGTATAAATGTCATCACATAAATACAAAAAAAATATATATATATACCACCATAAGAGCTGTAAAAGTTCTTCAAATACTTTAGAATATAAAAAATACAAACATCTGTTTATTTTTTTATTTACAACTTTAGGTTGAAAGTGGGAAATATTTCCTTGATCTTAATTCAATACTTTTAATTTTTTTGAATGTATGTCCAGATGCTTTTAACACACATTCATTTTTTCTTTTACTAATTTGTCTATTGATTTGTTTAACAAGTCATCTAATTTTTCAATATTTTTCTTACTTACAATTAAGTTTTTTGTTTTGAAATTAGCACAGCTAATATTCTCTTCTTTCTCATATTCCATTTCAACAAAAAGTTGAAATTTAATAGTACCTTCTTTCTCTATAACCTCTTTTAACTTAATTTCTATTTTATTCTTAATTAACCTCAGAGTGTCCAAAAGATCACTGTTCTCAGGATTTATGATTAATGTCTTTAACAGCCCTCTGAAGCTGGACTCCACTATAGAATAAATCAATCATAAATCTATATTTTCCTTTATTTTTCCCTCTCTCCTTATCTATAGTAAAAAATGCATATTTTGATTTGTCCCAACACTGGTGGCATAGGTTTCTAAACTGTTTAAATGTGAAATCATTTCCCACATAATTATTGTAAATGTGTTTTAAATTTAAATCGTCTTGTTTAAACAATATTAAAAAGTTTACATTGTCTCTTATATATTTATCGACTTTACTATATGATTGACATAAGTAAAACTGTTAATATTTCTATGTCTACCCATAGCAAAAAAGTTACTGATATTTGGACAGCTTATATCGTCGAAAACTATGACAGAATGTGGTTTTACGTCACTAGGTGTAATTTCACAGTCAGAAAAAGTGTGTAATTTTACATCATCTCCACATAAATTAAAAACTTCAATTAATTTTTTATATTTTTCCTGTTCTAAAGTTTTAGATACTATATATAAATTGGAGAATTTTATACCTTCTTTTTGCACAATTAAATTATAAATTACAACTGTTTTACCACACCCACTTGGCCCACAGATAATACAACGTAAGTAGTATAGTAATATAATTTTTATAAGGTAAATAGACATTTGAGAGTAAATTGGCAGTAAAGTTCTGTAGATTGACTGTCAATCTACAGAACTTTACTGTCAATTTACTCTCAAATGTCTATTTACCACATAACTATTATATTACTATACTACTAACATATATTACTATGAAATAATTCTCGTTTCTTATTATTATTCTCTTTTTCTGTGTATACAATTTTAAATTTCCTCTTTTGTTGAATGAATGACATTTTTTTATATTATATAAAAATGACAAAGAAAAAGAAGACAACAGGTAAAGGATTATTCTTAAAACCCTACAGAGGTCGTGGCTTATTAAACACTTTAATTGATAAGCTTCAATTTAGTATAACGATTCCAGGTACTAATTACTGCGGGCCTGGTACAGACCTTTCCAAGAACTTACCTGTTAAAAACAAATTAGACTCCTATTGTAAAGAACATGACATATTTTATGCCAATCACCATGATGTGGCGTCACAAAATAAGGCAGATATGCGATTAGCAGAACAGGCATGGAGTAGAGTTAAAGCCAAGGTTGCTAGCTTAGCTGAGAAAGCCATTGCTTATGCTATTACGAACTTAATGAAAACTAAAGCGAAATTAGGCATGGGATTAAAATTTCCAAATAAAAAATATGGACAACTTCCAACTGTTAGAAGCCGGAAGGGAAATCCCAAAATTTTGCGGTGTATATCTCAAAAACGAGTTAAAAAATCAAAGACCAAAGGTAAAAGAATGCGGAATAATTAATTTAGATAATAATAAAGGTACTCATTGGACAGCTTACCGTAAAAATAAGAATATTGTGATTTATTTCGACCCATTTGGTATTCAACCTCCAAAAGAGGTAATTAATTATTTCACTCCTTCTAAAATTTACTACACAACAGACCAAATTCAAGATGTAAATACTTCTATTTGTGGACAATTATGTTTACTATTAAAAAAAAATTAATTTATAAAAAAGGATGAATTCATTTACGATTACATTCACAGGGACAGAGGCAGAGTTAAAGTCTGTCTTCTTTCCTCAAATTGAATTGGATGGGGATTATGTAATTGGTTTAGTAGATTTTCAAAGCTATAATTCAATATTTAATGTTAAAAAACCTTTTAATACATTAACATATTATGAAATACAGAAATTAGTAACTCCTAAGGGCACAATGAGCATAGATAAATTAAATAAAGCTCTAGATGGTAAAATCATTATTAAAGTAACTGATAAGGAAACTCAAACAAAATGTAATGATAAAATTATACCCTTTAAGGGTTTAATTCCAAAATTAAATAGTCATAAGGGAAGTACAATAACTGTTGAGGAAGGTGAAGATATATTTTATTATGCACCAAATCCAAAAGTTATAGAAATTCCCGAGGGATCATATGAGGTCAATGATTTAGCCAAAGAAATACAGAAATTAATTCCAAGTTTTGAACTAACCGCTGATAATCGAACAATGAAAGCTATAATTGTGAGTCCTTATGCATTTGATTTTACAAAACCATGTTTAGGGAGTATGTTACTGGGATTTAAAGGTTATTCTACACCATTTGTTGCCTTTAAGTCAATAAATAAAATCAACATAAATAATGTTAATGCAATTAGAGTAAAGTGTAATATCGCAAACGGATCGTTTTTAAATGGTGAAAAATCACACACCATACACAGCTTTTATCCAGAAGCTCCACCTGGATATAAAATAATTGAAGTCCCCAAAAATATCTTATATTTTCCTGTAAATAAAAAAACTTTAGATGTAATTAGTATAACATTTGCCGACCAACACGATAGACCCATTGACTTTAATGGTGAAGAGACTACAATTACATGCCACATAAAAAAGATTATATAAAAAAGATATGAGAATTTATAAAAATAAACATAGTATACTTAGGTTGCAAAATGCAGGGTTCTTGCAATCAATTGGACTAAAACTAAAATTTTCTATATAAAAATGGAAACAGATTTTCTAGACAATACCGGGAAATCCCCATTAGATGATAGTATTGTTAAAATTACAAATCATGCATACGTGCCACATAATACTTTAGCTATAAATAATTCAGATGAGATAATTTTAACAATTAACAATCAAGACTTGATAACACTCCCCTGTAAAAGTTATTTATATATAAAGGGAGAAATAGAGAATAAAGATAGTGGCCATTTAATAAATAATGCATTTGCATTTTTATTTGATGAAATTAGGTATGAAGTTGCTGGAAAACAAATTGATTTAGTAAGAAATCCAGGAATTACAAGTCTCATGAAAATATTATGCTCTTACAATAAAACCAGTAAATTAACAAATGTAGCATTTGATACAGATGAAAATTTAAAAAATTTCCATAAAAATGGTAAATTTAGTACGTGTATTCCGTTGGAGTTATTAATGGGTGTTTTTGAAGATTTTAATAAGGTTTTAGTGAATGTTAAACAGGAATTAATATTAAAACGGTCTAAAAATGATAATAATTGTATGTTTACAACATCTAATGCACCTTCTTCTGGCACTGCAGACATACTTCCTAAAATTATACTTAAATCAATTCAATGGGTAATGCCCCATATTACACCATCTAATAGTGAAAAATTACAATTGCAAAAAATGTTATTGCAAAATAAAAATTTGCAAATCGATTTTAGAAGCTTCGAACTCCATCAATACCCCTCATTCCCACAGACCACAAGAAATACTTGGAGTTTAAAAACTTCATCACATCTTGAAAGTCCTAGGTACATTATATTTGGATTTCAAACAGATAGGGATGATAAACCTCGAAAGAGAAGTGATGAGTTTGATCATTGTAAATTAAAAATTTAAAAGTATTCTTAAATTCTGAATACTACCCTTACAATGATCTTAATTTAGATTTCGAGAAGGGTGATGTGTCCAAGGCTTATGAGATGCTTGTTAGATTCAGAGAAAGTTATTATAATACCCTACCAGATCCTATGATCAGTAGAAGTGAATTCATTAAAAAATATCCACTAATTGTTATAGATTGTTCGAGACAAAATGAAGCTATGAAAGAGGGAGTAATTAATATAAAACTAGAGATTGAAACAGATGAAAATGTCCCAGAAAATACTACAGCTTATGTCTTATAATACATGATAAAGTATTTGAATACAACCCATTGACAAATGAAATAAATAAACTATAATAAAAAATGAAATCTAATATTCAAAAAGAATTAATTGAATCTGCTAATCAAATCAGGAAAAAATACAGAGCATTAAAACGAGGTAAATTTTTAGAGGCTGAAGAGAGGTTTCAAACATTTTAACCTTTAATCGAACCATTACAAGAATTAAAAAATATAACTGCTGCTAAAAATTCCATAAATAATGAAATGCAAATAGTACCTATATCTTTAATTCCTAAACCACCTCCCATGCCCTCATTACCTAAAACACCCTCTAAAATACCACAACTAATACCACCCACTCCATTAAAATTAGATTTTGGCCTATTGGCATCACAATATTTAGGAAATTATCTTAATAAAAGTAACATAACAGATACTACATATGGTATTAGGCGTGAGGGAAATAAATTTTATATCGGTGACAAAGAGGTTGAAATTGATAACGACGACATAACAATAGGAAATAAAATATTTAAAGGTACAAAAGGTCTTTGGGAATTATTAACCCTCAAAGAACCTAAGGAGTATACACAACGTGATTTAAAAACCTATAAAGAAATATTAGAGCTTACAAATGGGCATTTAAAAGGTTACAAGTCCGATCCAGCAATATCAAGTAACAAATATCATAAATATACAAATGTAATTAAACCCCTATTCAACAAAGTTATATCTGGTGAGGGATTAAGAGAAGTAACCGGTAATAAAATTGACTATATTTATTGGAATGACCCTAATGAGCTTGTAGACAGATTAAAATTACTTTGGTTATCAAGGCAAGCTGGAAATACGGGTGTTGATAATGAAATTAATTCAATTATAGAAGAATTACGTGAAAGTGGAATTATTTATTAAGTTAATTTTAATAAAACAAAAAACTTTTTGTTTTTTATAAAAAAGATATGTTTATAGATAAATTTTATCGTCTATACAACCCATATTCACAACATTCAGAAGCTAGGAGTGCCCAGCCTCCAAATTTACAATTAATAGAAAATAAATGGGATGCTTTAAATTATAAAATTGTTTCTGTAGAAGACGGTAAATATGATAATGACGTGTCAACTGTCGGGCAAACTTTAATGAGAAAAGGTGATAGCTCTGTACAAGGAAAACGTAAGTATGAGTTTTTAGAATTATCAGATAAAAACTGGAACGCGAAGAAGCATAAAATTAGTAATTTCGAGAAAGCCGATAAGCCAGACGATGTGCCCACATTAGCACAAGTTTTAATAAAAAAAGATAAGCAGTTTGTACATGGTGATAAAAAATATGAACTTTTAGAATTAAAGGATAATGTTTGGGATGCCAATAAACATAAATTAAGTAATTTAGAAAAAGCAGAAAAAAGCAACGAAGCAGTAACATTAGAACAGATTTTAATTAGGGATAGAAATGGTTTTGTACAAGGAAATGAAAAATATGAATTTTTAGAATCAAAAGATTACATATGGGATTGTAAAAATAAAAAACTTTGTAATTTAAAACCTGGGGAAGATAGGTATGATGCTGTTATTTATGCACAAGTGCCTAACCTTTATAAACTCCCTGGAACACAAGAATCAAATTGGGGTTTTATAACATGAAATTAAAAAATGTTAGCCCTGCAATAGATGATCATGATGTAGTAATTAAACAACAAACTATCACTAGTATAGATGCAGATACTTTTGATGGAAAACAAAAGAAAATATCTAATGTTTTACCTGGGAAATTACCTTCCGATGTGGCAATTATGGATCAAATCATGCAGTATAGCGAACGATTGAATCAGTTTGAATATAAAGATAAGAGATTTAAATATGTAAAATATATTCCGAATATACTTGTTGCTGATCCAAACATTATAAGCGGTTTACGAGAATTAGATGGTACACCTTATTTACCAAAGAGTTATGTTTACATAAGGGAGAATGATCACGTATTAGTTAATTCTGACAATAAACCTTTACATGTGTATGATAATCAATTAAGTAGTAATAAAAATGAGTAAGAGAGATATAGCTTATGAGTTGCATAAGCCTGTAAGAAAAAATTTTCCAAGAAGATCATTTAAACTAATAGGTATAAATGAGACTTTGCAAATCGATTTAATAGATATGCAAAAATATTGTAAGGAAAATTCAGGTTATAATTATATTTTAACTGTTATAGATACGTTTTCTAAAAAAGCTTACGCCGAACCACTTAAAAATAAAACAGGATAAGTGGTCACAGAGGCGATGCGGAAGATATTGAATGATATACCAACAGCAGTAAAAAATATTCAGTCCGACGATGGTAAAGAATTTTTCAATAAACACTTTACACAATTAATGCATAAGAATAAAATCAATCACTATCACACATATTCTACGATAAAAGCCGCTATAGTGGAACGGTTCCAGAGAACTTTAAAGACTTGGTTATATCGGGAGTTTAGCGCACAGGGAAGTTATAAATGGTTAGACTTGCTTCCTAAATTAATACATAAATATAACAATAAAGTACATAGAACAATAGTTATAGAACCTAACCAAGTCAATGCTGACACATCTAAAGATGTACATAAGAAGTTAGTTAAAAAGGTTATAGTTAAAAAGAATTCAAAGTAGGAGATACTGTTAGGATATCTAAATATAAACACATATTCACCAAGGGTTACACCCCCAACTATACCACGGAATTATTCTCTATAGTAGAGGTAAAAAATACCAACCCTGTGACTTATATTTTAAAAGACGAGAAAAATAATATAATCAAAGGGGGATTTTACGAGCAGGAACTATTGAAAACTAAATAAAAAGATTTATATTTAATAGAAAAGGTAATTAGGAGGAAGGGTGACATGTTATATGTAAAGTGGCTCGGATTTCCTAGCAGCGAAAAGTCTTGGGTAAATATAAAGGATGTGTTAAATTAGAGGGTTTAGTTTGTGTACACGGAAGTGGGCCCTTCTAATTGTGCATCGAACAATAAAGGGCAAAGTTAGTGATTACATATACAACAACATATACATGTGGGAAAGATAGTAAGAGTAAGTTTAAAACATACAGGTCGGGATCAGTTTTGCACGGCCAGGTCGGTGCAAAACTGATCCCCATGTTATTTCCCATAAGAAAGTTGCTAAAAAGTGCCATCTCTTTCTCATATTATATCTACTGGGTGTACTGGGCCTTAACCTAGGTACACTGTAGAAAGGTACAAAGGAAGTCTCAATCCCTGCCAAAAGTCGGGAGCTATATATTTGACATATTGTACTGTGCGTTTATTATTTTTTTTTGTTATAAAAAAATGGAGTTCGTGGAGAAGGAGTCCAGCTTTAGAGGGCTGTTAAAGACATTAATCATCAATCCTGAGAACAGTGATCTTTTGGACACTCTGAGGTTAATTAAGAATAAAATAGAAATTAAGTTAAAAGAGGTTATAGAGAAAGAAGGTACTATTAAATTTCAACTTTTTGTTGAAATGGAATATGAGAAAGAAGAGAATATTAGCTGTGCTAATTTCAAAACAAAAAACGTAATTGTAAGTAAGAAAAATATTGAAAAATTAGATGACTTGTTAAACAAATCAATAGACAAATTAGTAAAAGAAAAAATGAATGTGTGTTAAAAGCATCTGGACATACATTCAAAAAAATTAAAAGTATTGAATTAAGATTAAGGAAATACTCCCCACTTTCAACCTAAAGTTGTAAATAAAAAAATAAACAGATGTTTGTATTTTTTATATTCCAAAGTATTTGAAGAACTTTTACAGCTCTTATGGTGGTATATATATATATATATATATATATATATATATATATTTTGTATTTATGTGATGACATTTATACCAATGCATTAGTAAATATATTGCTATACCACTTACTTATAACTAGATATTTAACAAGAGACAGCCTATAAGTATTAGTATAAGGAGGAATATAATTGCTTAAAACTTGAGGAGTAAATATACTAAGGCAGTGGGTGGAATTTTTTGACTATTTTTGACAAGAGACAGCCTATAAGTATAACTAATAGGCGAGTATGTGTCTTGGAGTAAGGAGGAGAAGTGACAAAAAACTTTTATTGCAGCGAGTTTTTCTCGAGACCCCTGCACTCCTACTACTCATCGAATTTACCTTGATAAACAAATAATTCCTTAATATATTTGATTAATACTTGGTATATGGTTGATCAACTTCATCTAGTTGATATCTACTGGATTATTGCCAAAAATCTCTCAATTTCACATTTCTATGGCAACAAACCTGTATACTCATTATCCATATTCTTAGAGAGAAAGTTGTTGTATGCTCATTTTAGGATCTAAGAAGATTTTACTTAATTTGAGGCTCCGACTTAATGTTTTATTTAAGCATTTTAAATTCGCTGAGTATGCAGGTCTGCGGCTACGGGGTACGCAGACCCCCCCCCCGTGTTTGTTGATACGGGGTTAAGTTCAAGAGGGTGAAATTAAAATGCCTCCCACCCTAACCTTTTTCACATTTTTATCATGTAATGATGAGAAAGAGTGATTTTCCTTCTGATGCAATGTAACTGTTGCTGATTAGATTGTGTTTTGTTCATGGTATTCTTGATGAGGAAACACGTTCTAGAATTCACAATATAATGTCTGCTTAGAAAGATTGGATGATTATTTCTTAAGAAAATCTATCAGAAAAACTAATTATAACTATCATGGCTTCAGTTGAAAAAGCTCAGCTAAATGCAATTGCGGAAGCATAAATCATTCGAATATTTATTTTATCACTTTGGAAGATTCTAAATTATATTTAGTTTTTAGTGAAATAATAGCAATATGTACACAAAGAATAATAAATCTGACTTAAATGTCTTGTTGAAATACACTTGGAAAAGTCAATAAATCAGTCGCAAACAGTACTTACGCTAAGTACTTCCCAGTTCCCACTATCTGCTTCATACCTTTGTTTTTACAAAATGTGATGTATGTTAGTAGTACGCCAGATAACTAATAACAGTTTAAAACTATGAAGTCCAAAGATTAAATTTGATCAAAAAGATCACTTTGTTTACTTGCATTCTTTTGGCTGGAAATCTATTAATTGCAATATTTATGCAATGTACAAATAGTAAGTAGGTTCAATGCAAGGTTGGGTCCTATGTAGGTTTTTAAGACATACGTCTGGTCCTTTGACGAAATATGAGTGACATGAAATAGTTGCATATTTGATAAAAATATATGATATGTAAGTAAAATGACATGAGTGACATACATCAATCGGCTCGAAAGCTGCCCACTCAGCAAAATGTCGCCGTCACGTCTGCAGAACTGTGACGGGCTCAGCGACAGTCATCGATCCCACGTATGCAAGAATGATAAAACCTAGAGAAAATGTTGTTTATTCTTGTAACAGTGCGAACATAAATCCTGTAGAATGTCAATGAAGGAAATAATTACAATTGAGAATTATATTCCATTCTTAAATAAACTGACCCGATTTTCACCCAACAAAAGGGTCTAACTGTTTCAGAAACAATGTTTTGAATAGAAGTCGATTAGAAATATTGCAGCCATTTTGATGACGTCATTATTCGGACACCCACCACTCACTAACCTTAAGAACTGCCATTCTGAAGACTATATGTTACGAGTAACCCTAAATTAACAACAAAATTGATGATAAATTCGGGGTGGATAAAAGTGGTCTATCTCTTGGTCTATTTTTCCTAAATCATCAAGCGCTTCTCCTCCTAGAAGTCCAAAGATTTCATGTCAAAGAAATTTGATCATATGTTTAGGGTGATTTTTCTTCTTATTTTATTTTGTGTTGTATGTATAGTGATACATATTTTATTTTCACTAATTTATATTTAGTATCGTAAACAATCTAATGAAACGAGTGCATAATTTTGCACTACTCAATAATTTTTATTTGGGTGGTGCCAGGGACATCAAGCAAATGCAAATAAATAATTTAATTATATTTCGTAATTTTACTCTAGATCCAACACGTTCGATGGTTACCCGCGTGTACATACTGGTTTGTTTTGGTAGATTTCAGATTTCTCACAGATCTGACTTTGCGGCATGCTAATGGCTGCTAGGGTGCCGATAGCTATGAGTACGGTTCTATTGAGTTGTCTAGGAAATTTAAGCACAAAGGGTGCTTTTGGTGGCCAAATTGATAGGTGAACCGATATTTGGATGAAGTTTGAAGGACAGATGCAATTACACTTAATCACCATTAGTTGAGCACAATCTGTAGTTATCTCGGTCAAAACTATGACCACTTTACATACAAAAAAATGAAAAATGTTTTTCTCTGTGCCTATAGTTTCTGGTCGGTAAGTTAGGTACTACATGTTATAACGTAAAAAAAACATACGTATTTAACTTCTCATTCTTTTTAAATGGTGAATAGGATAAAGCTCACAATTATGAAATAGGGAAATTCAGAGTGAAAATCTTTATTGTAGTACTGCTCCTACGCTGTCAGCTAGTTTTTACATAAACCATTTGCTAACAGGTTGCACGAAGTTTTAAATCAAGTATTAGCATTGCATGTTTTAATTTTAACAAATCTTAAGTTTTTACATCTCGATGTTTTTTAAAGTTTTTTAAAGTTTTCTGTTAAATTTCAAGGAATTTCAATAATGTTCCTGACTTCCTGAAATCCAGACCTTTAATTTGAATACTCTCTTTTATGTCACGTAAATATTTAGCATAAATAGTCTTTGAAATGAATGATTTCAAATTCAAATCCAAATTAAAGTCCTTTAAAATCACCGGTGGTTATGATCTTTTAGGATGAATACGAGTCTTACACTGATAAGTTAGTTGATGTTATGATGGAGTATGCCACGTTGCTTCCTGACACACTTATAAAACTTGGACATTCATCGTAATAGTGACCCAGAAACCAACACTGTCAAAGTCCATTTTCATATCTTTTAAATCAGCAGCATCGAACAGCTAATACAGCGGAATGGGATTAATTATTAATATTGCTTAGCTATATATGATAAATATATAATTAAAATCATTAAAAGGCATTTTGTTTCTCAATTAATTATTATTACAATATTTTAACTGTTATAACTTATGTAAATAATTTTCATTTACAACAGAAGATATACTCGTTATTAGCCCTAAACTCTTCGATTTAGTGAAGAATCATGTGAAGAGTCGCTGATGTATTTTCTACTCATTTTTTATTATTTTCTACTAGCTGAGCAATCCAGTTTCACCCCCGGAAGTAAGAAAAATTCCCTTGGATTCATGATCCAAAGGTTCACTGGGTTGTCATAACAACTTAATAAGCTTCTGTATAGTATAAATTTGAAACTTTGAAGTACCATAGGGCGTAGCCCTAGGGTAGATTTTAAAAAAATCCGCTCTTAGCGGATGCCTACCCCTTGAAAGGAACGTCCATGCATAGTGTCAAGGTTTTAGGTCAAGTAGTATGGGCTGTACGATAATACGTGAGTGGTATTTGACAAATATACAGTAGAAGATTACTATTATACAATTTTTATCTGTAGCGAGTCTTGTTTGGTTTGTTTCCCCTGGGGTGTATTAGTTTAAGTAGTGCAGTTGATAATTTGTATGACATGTTTCTTCAATTTCTCTTAAATTTTTGTTTGAAGTTGTGACTAAGATGTGTAGTAGGATTATTTTGTTGTTTGCATGATGCTAATCAAATTACACCACTTTGCAAAGTTCCCGTGGTGGTAGACAAAGTAAACCTGTGATAGTAGCATTAAAACCAATAAAATACCCCCCGTTGCAGCAGACCTGCATACTCAGCGAATTTAAAACGCAAAACAATATATTTCAATCCAATATAGCGAGATTCAACATTTTTTGCAAGCTCCATATGAATAACATGGGAAATGAGAATGCAGGTTTGCTGTTACGGGTGTATTAAAATTGGGTGGTTTTAATTCAATATTTAGTAGATCTGAGCTAGAAGAAGCCATTTACCAAGTTTTATCAAGATATGTTGAGAAATAAGCGAGATATAGAATTTTACTTATTTCCCATAACGTTAACATTGGGACAACGTACTGTGTTTACCACTTTCAATATCTCAATAACCAATAGACATAGAGCAATGATTCAAAATACTAAATTGTTTGTTTTTGAGCTTAATTCAATAATGCTAGCAAAAATCGAATAATTCTTAATTTTCTATGTAAAAAACTAAAAAAACACATTTTTGAGGGGGTTTACCCCCCTTTACCCCCCATTCCGGTGGTCCGATTGTGCTGGTTTACGAACTCGTCCGAGTGATTACCACTTTTCACGTCTGTACTAAATTTGATTATGATCGGACCATAATGACGGCCGCTATCGTGTTAACAGATATATATATATATATATATATATATATATATATATATATATACAGTGCTTGATTTGCGGCGGAACGCGGCGGAACGGCGTTCCGGGACCTCTTTCTGCCGCAAGAGTCGATTGTGTATAATCGGCCGAGGTATTTTTTGCAAGAGACGATCGTGTGTGACGGATAATTTGCCGCACAAGACAATAGCGTGTAATCGGCGGAGAATTTGCCGCAAAAGACGATCGTATATGATCGGCCGAATAATTCGCCGCACAAGACAATCGCGTGTAATCGGCCGGAGAATTTGCCGCAAAAGACGATCGCGTATGATCGGTCGAAGAATTCGCTGCACAAGACAATCGCATGTATATAATCGGCCAGGGAATTTACCGCAAAAGACGATCGCTTATGATCGGCCGGAGAATTCGCTATATGTGCCGGAGTACCGAAAATAACGATCAAATAAAATGAAATTACGCGCGGAATTTCGGCCTGAAATTACGCTCTCTTTGAGCTAAGCCGAATCTAAAAAACGCCAAAAATACCTGAATACTTTCACAAGGCGTCATAAAATAGCTAGAACTTTTTAGACTACTTTTTAGTAAACACATGCTTTGTTAGTTTTTAATTTACTTATCAAAAAATTTGAGTCGTATAAAATGTGACTTTTTAAATCGACCTAATTAAATCACATAGCCAAACAATACTTTATTGAGGGCAAAAATTATAAAGGGGGGGGTTATGTATAATTGTCAAATTACAGTTCCGGTACCTAAATTTTTACAAATCAAGCACTGTATATATATATATATATATATATATATATATAAATTCGAACAAATTGTGATTTTTGCTTCTGGGGGCTCCAAAATGAAAAGTTAACATGGTGTCGGGCTTAGGTCTTACCATGACACCTACGGTAATAGCTTATTCCTTTAAGGAAAATCGCTAAAAGACCGCGTCCATAATGACGAAGCGAAACGACGGAGCGAATTTCAATTTCAGGGCTTAAATTGCCCATTTCAGACCAAAAAACCCAAATTTTGTGCTTTATGCCTCCCCCAAAATAGAAAAAGACGCTTCCGATTCATTCCCCTACATAGAATCTTCTACTATATATTTGTCAAATACCACTCACCTATCATCGCACAGCCCAAACTACTGGACCTGGAACCTTGAAAATTTGCAGGAACGTTCCTTTTAGGGCGTAGGCATCCGCTAAGAAAGGATTTTTAAAAATTCGTAGTTTAAAGGGGTTTTTGGCGAGGTCGAAGTTTTAAAATTTTCCCATATAAAAGCATGTTGGACGATTTTTGTTTACATTTTTAACGTACATGAAACAATCAGCTAGTTAGCTTCGCAAATGTATACGTTGTTAGAGATGATAATAATTTGATTTCTTATATCATGGCTTTATTGTTTTTTGTTGATTTATTTCAAGGACATAATTAGGTACTATATAAAAGTTACATTTAGTTAGATAAAATCCACCACTAATTAGTTAAGTGGCGCCATTTTATAGCGGTAGTTATCGTTTTTCCTAGAAGCGCTCCTAATATTTTTTTATTTCATCTATGCCTATCCGTTGATTTGGCATTTCATATAATTCGACGTATATAATTTTAAGCCGGAAGAGTGTACTGCCTTTTGTGGCTGAGTCTTGAGACTTAAGTCCCGGCAAGAATGAAAGAGAGAGGTACAGTGGTATTTTAGTCACAAACAGAATGTGCTGTAATTATATGATTCTTTGATCTATTTATGTACAAATCTATAAATTTTACAAATCCCTGATTGTAAGTTATACGATCTCTTCTACTATATATATTTGTCAAACACCACTGATCTATCATCGTACAGCCCAAACTACTTGATCTAGAACCTTGAAAATTTGCATTGATGTTCCTTTCAGAGTGTTGGCATTCACCAAAAACGGAGTTTTCAAAGTTCGAAATTTCAAGAGGTTTTTTGGTGGGGTCGAAGTTTTGAAAATTTCCCTTAAATGTAATGGATGGTCTTTTGTTTACATTTCCAATTTCATTCACCCAATGATGGTAATTAGCTTCACAAACTGATACGTTGTTACAGCTGATTTATAATTTGATTCCTTTCATCATGGTTTTATAGTTGTTTTCATGATTTTGTTAGGTCATTCGTACTATATAAAAGTACGAAACATTTCGTTTAGTTTCGTACCTTTTATGTTTAATCGTAAGTTCATTATTTGGTGCTATCTTTATTTAAGGCAGCGGGAGTTATAGTTATTTCCTTCGGGCGGCCCTTATGTTTTTAATTACAATAATGCCCGTTACAACAATTTGGCAAATTCCTTTTTCATCTAATTCGACGGTGTCCCGGGTTTTCGCTGCAAAAATAAGTGCTGCAATCAGTGGTTGATCTTTAAAACTATTACTAACCGCCCATATGTTAAGTTAAAAACTAAGTGAATATAGTTTGCAAAACTGCCGACGGATAGCATCACAACTGCTCCGAATATTCAGCCCTTAATTGTACTTAATTGATGCCCTACTAGAAAATTCAGAGATGTAATGGTAAATCTAAAAAATAAGTACCTTAAAATCGACACATTTTATGTTAAAAACCGGTTCGGCGATTTTCGAGTTATAACGGTGAAAAGAAAACATACACTATCTACTGTGGTATATATATTTTTTTAACCTACACTCTGCCATAAAACATAAACATACCTCTGCATGACATATTCCTTGATATAACCTTTTTTTATTTAGCCCCTTTATATTTTTTCATATCAAGGTTAGATTATAATTTTTATCGTGAGCGAAGCCACGGGTTCTGCTAGTATATTTATAAAATTTTAAGAGAATCGGATGATAACGGTACCCACTAGAGTGCGAAATCCCCTAAAGACAACGCACTGCGTTTACTAAATTCACATTTTGGTAAAACATATTCCTGGTGCCATAACTTAGGGAGAGGGAAGACAACTCTTGTATTTTTTGTCTTGAATAAAATATGCATGAAATTAACACTCGGGGCTTATTCCACACTTTTTGGGACCAAAACCCCAAAAATTGTGGCGCTAATCCCCGAGAACTGGAGTTAAAAGTGGTCAGATATTTTCCCCCTAAACTTGACCCAGATATAATAGGAAAGGTTGTGCCTAGCAAATTTGAAGAAAATCGGACAAGAATTGAGACCGCTAGAGTGTCGACACACACACACACACACACACACACACACACACACACACACACACACACACACACACATAAATAAATACATATTGTGTTTTTTTCCATATGGGAGCCCCAAAACGAAAAGTTATGGTCCTTTGCCTCAGACCCACCAATTCCGGCAATGCCGGTGATACAATAGCTATTTACAGGAAATTCGCTAAAAATCGAGTGCCTTTAAACTTCTACGCACACATGCAAATATTTTGTTGCTTAACAGATTACAGTCACTGAGAGACGATTATTGACTGGAAATCACTGAGGTATTGAGGTTTTGTTTATCACTACAACCAAGGAGGCTAGATACTGGACCAACCAAGAACCAAGGACTAACCAAGGAACGAATGAGGTTGGAATTACGATACTGAAGGTAACGTGCCGTAGTATTTCTGCAGTTCTCTGATTTTTTCAGGCTGGTAGGCTAATATGAAGGGTGATAATTTTGTTCTTTGCATTACTAAGCCAAAATCGAACGACTCAGTATAGGGGCTTAAACCATCATCACTCAATTATAACATTACCCCCTTGATATTGCCAACCTGGCAAAAACAATATAGAGCCGCTTTTTATCCTCAAATGCACAGCAGCGGTACGTACTTCCAGTGGTAGAATCTAACCTCCTTGCAGCCAACTTGGGTTTGTTACAATCGTCATTTACGATATTTTTTGTTTTTGTTTAATAAGTTATCCGGGCCATTCAGTAAAAATATTGGGTGTATTTCGAGAGTAAAGTACATTGACTCGCAAGGGAAATTGTTGCTGCCCGATGAATGCCGTGGGCGAAAGTTTTCACGAATAGCCGACCAAAAGCCAGTTTCATTAAAATTATATGTTTGAATAAAATAAATGTAAGTTCAGTTACAAAACCAGTTCGATAACTTCACCCGTATTTAGCACGTTCTTCTTTCGTATTGTATGAATGATTTTCATATTCTTCATATTCTTTTAATTTTCGTATTGTATGAAAGATGTTTTATAGCTAGTCAATTTTAAATTAATTAAGATCCGACCTTTACAAAAAGGTAACCTCCCCTATGATCATTTATAAAAACTCTTTAAAGTTGTATCGAATATTTTTGTTTATGTTTTGGAGCTTTAAATTTATTACACATGAAGATTCTATGTATGGGCTTTACAGTGCTGTTTACTTACGTAGTGATGATTTATTTCCTATCAGGGATAGTATGACTTTCTCCCGGTGGCGATCACCTTCACATTCCCCGGTGGCGTGTCCTGTAATCCAGCTATTGGGAGGTCACGAATTATGGATAGTTATGAGCGATAGCTTGTGTACGCGGTGTTCCCTAGTGGGGATGAACGTCCGCATTATTGAATACTACGTTCATAAGACCGTCCTCACAATTAGACCAGTTCGTAAATTGTAAACCATACAAAATTGTGGTTCGCAAAAAATGTTGGTCTCTTAGTTACAATTGGCTGTTAGGCTATCAATTAACAGTCCTGTATAAGGAACATGTCGGCCTTAGTCCGTAACAAGACTACAAGATCGTGCCACAATCATCCCTCACTCATCTGTCAAAATACCTACCTCTGGCTTAAAATACCTACTGTGACGTTACAATATCCCGTCACAATAAAATTAACATACATATCCAAAATTATCTACCACAATTATAATTTATGACTTACCTTCAATATATTGTTGTTTATTATAAACATAAACAATAACCTCATTAAAAAATTTGACATTTATTTCTAACCATATGACATTTGAAGCAATTTTTCTTCCTCACTCGGTCGCGGTACTGTACGAGACAGACCACAAGGAGGGTGTCTGGTTCTGTTCATCGAACCCAGGAGGTTGATGTTTTTCTTCATAGAATTCTATCTGGTCCGTACGAATCTAAATGACCCCCACATTTATCAATACAAATTTAAGGTAGAAGAACTCGGCAACAGCTGGTCTCCTCACCGAAAGGTAAAGACTCTCGGCTTAGTTGGACTTCTCTCTTCAACTTATTGATAATCGGCTGTCAAGCTGTTTCAATAAGAATTCCCTAAATAATATTTGGTGATAATCGGCGACTAGCTGTTTCACCTAGTCTTCTTATACGGAAAATTAATTTTAATAAAAGAAAGGAAACGTGGATAAGGCCCCTTTTTTAAATTCATTTCATCTCATTTCAATAAGTATCCGATTTTGTTAAATAGAATTTAAGAACGTTCAATAAACTGAAATATGTTATTATAAAATATTTTTTAATGAATATAGAACTTAAATAAGGTTTAGATAGTTTAAATTCCCATTGGCAAAGAACACTACCCTGAGATCAAAACTTTAAAACGTGTATAAAAGGAATAAAGATTATTTTATTAATAATCTTATTTTATTAAAGATTTTTTTTAAATATACCACACTTGGTACATTTCACTACCTGAGTAGGTCGCTATTTCAAGCAATGTATAATGTATATAATATATTCCCACTGCAGCAAACCTGAATTCCTTCAAAAAATAACTAAACAACTACATTGTTAAAATAAACTAAATAATTTTCCTAAATCGCATACTTTATAGAGCCTGCCAATGGTAAGTCAACAATCCACGGCGCTGATGTCGAGCGGTAGCATTTATATTCGGAAGGAGCAGCGTGAAATGGTAAATATTTAACCAACAATATGAACGTGTATTTGAAAAATGTCAATGCACCAAGTCAGTCAAAACTTCTAAATCATTTGATACTGGTTCTGTGTATGAAATATCTTTGAATGTTGGCAGTATGTGTGACACATATTTAGCGCAACATTAGATGCGACCTCTGTCTTATTTCTTCTCTGTGCCTTTAGTCAAAATGCGAAGCAGTCAAAAATTTCGTCGCATGGACAGTCGCTGACAGTGGGAGTGTTCTGCGCATGCGCGGGAGTTGATTCACCAATTCTGAGCTTGACTACAGTCAAGTGTTCACGCGGTGTTATTTGAGTTGTGCATTCTTTCTCTTTATCAGTGCCGGATCTGACCGCAACTCAACTATAAATCCACTTATATCCCTTTTCTGATTTATAGGATGGACCTACATTCACAATTATTTCCAAAACATTTCACATTTTGACACACATTTTATTTCTGTTTTTCACATTTTGATCCAGCAGCTGTATGAAACCCCACAACATGAGAACAGTCTCTTCCTCCATATCGTGCCTCGATAGAGCCCAGCAGAGACACTTGAAACCTATGTCAATCACCTGCGAAGTTCATCCGCACAGCGACAACGCTGTCGTCCGTCGTTTAGACGGCGACGGAGATTTTTACCGTCATGTGTGTCGATAACGGTTTATCCATGGGCGGCGACGGCAGAAAATCCGCGGCGGGCAAACCCGCCCTGTGTGTCCCCGGCCGAAGATGTAACTTGAAAGTAATTGGTGAATAGAAGTGCAAAGGCGGAAAAAGCGATTGTGCAGATTTGCAAATCGCGGGTAGACAGATGGAGTAGACCTAATGGCGGCCATCTTGGAAGTATGTCCCGAAACTAAAACCACATCTTGAGCACTGCAGTGTGCGAGGCATCCCAAAAAACCCCTATTTTGACGTTTTGATCGTTATTTTAGGGCAATAAACAAGGGAGATGCAGGGCTTCATACATTGGCCGCCATCTTGGATACCGCACTTCCGGTTCAAATTCCGGCTTGGCCAAAGATATATTCGTACTCAGGGGGGTCGATATACCCTAAAAACGTTGTTCCCCCAAGTGCAACATAAAATGCTTCCTATATTAAAAAAATAAATTTCTTAAATTTGGGCCCTGGCGGCCATCTTGAAACCTATGCCTTGAAACTTTAGTAAAATTAAATTTTGAGTATTGCAATGTGTTAGGCATCCGAAAAAAACCCTAATTAGACGTTTTGATCATGGTTTTAAGCCAATAAACATGGGAGATATAGGAAGACAGATTTTTGGCCGCCATCTTGGATTACACACTTCCGGTCCAAAATCTGGCTTGTCAACAGGCAGATTCGTACTCAGGGGGGTCTATATACCCTAAAAACGTTGTTTCCCGAGCTGATACGTGATTTGCTTCTTGCATCGTTTTAGAGAGGGATTTTGGTTCAAATGGGCCTAGACTAATTAGCTTCTTGTTTGATTTTGTTTTGGAGGAAATGCTGACTCTCCCATCAGATTGCAGTGGGAACTAATTCATGAATACCCACTAATTGTGTACCAATTTAAAATCCTGTTACAAACAAATGAAATTACGTTATTTCAATCGAGATCCATGACAAAGTTGGCGTGAATGCAATAATGCGTTATCGAACGCTGGCCACGTTCGTTGGTCAAACAAAATAACTCTAATTAATAGGTATGGAATTAGTATTGACAAACACCAATAAACAAGGCCGGGCCTACTTCGGCCAGTTTGTGTGAACATTTACTACTGTTTTGTATTTCACACTGGCTGAAATAAACACAATATTAACAAATCACTTTTGTTTATCAAATGATGTTACTCTGATTTAGTATCATTCATTATTGAAAAAAAATATATTTTTCCGAATATCAAGTATTTATCCAATTTATCGGCTGCTAGCAAAATACAATTTAATGCTAAGTTAGCTTCAGTGGTCCAATAATTAGGATTTTGGGGTAAAAAGTAAAGGTGGGTAGAAAGGCATTTTTTAGACATTCTATAAAACTGTCTCGAACCCAAAGTTTTCCGTGTACCGGGCATGTGTTTTTGACGTAATTCAATATATATTTTAACCATTTTTCAAGCATTAGCATACAGTATGTAAATAAAACATAGGAGGGTGTAATGATATGCGGAGTATCAATTTCTACCCTGAACTACTTATTTCAAAACAGTGTGCATATTTGATTCTCAACGCTTAATAACTGAGGGATTTTTGAAAAACTACCACGTTGAAGTTGTTACCTTAAATGTTTAGAAATTGTGTTGAATTACGTAAATGTATTCCAAAATACCCCCGTTGCAGCAGACCTGCATACTCAGCAAATTCCAAACGCAAAAGAACATAATTCAATCCAACATAGCGAGATTTGACATGTTTTCGTAATCTTCATAAGAATAACATGGGGAATGAGTATGCAGGTTTGCTGCAACAGGTATGGTAAAACTGGTTGGTTTTAATTCATCATTTAGTAGATCATAACTAGAAGAAGCCATACACCAAGTTTTATCAAGATATGAAAAAAATACCCCCGTTGCAGCAGACCTGCATACTCAGCGAATTTCAAATGAAAAACAACATATTTCAATCCAACATAGCGAGATTCAACATGTTTTTGGAAGCTCCATAAGAATAACATGGGGAATGAGTATGCAGGTTTGCTGCTACGGGTATATTAAAACTGGGTGGTTTTAATTCAATATTTCGTTGATCTGAACTAGAAGAAGCCATTTACCAAGTTTTATCAAGATATGTTGAGAACTAAGCGAGATATAGAATTTTCTTTATTTCCCATAAGGTTAACATTGGGACAACGTACTGTGTTTACCACTTTCAATACCTCGGAAACCAATGGACGTAGAGCAGTGATTAAACATACTAAATTGTTTGTTTTTTTGAGCTGAATTCAAAAATGCTAGTAAAAATTGGATAATTTTTAATTTTCTATGTAAAAAACTCAAAAAACCCATTTTTGGGGGGTTTACCCCCCTTTACCCCCCCCTTCCGGTGGTCCGATCGGGCTGGTTCACGAACTTGTCCAAGTGATTACCACTTCACACGTCTGTACCAAATTTCATTAAGATCGGATCATATTTACGGCCGCTATCGTGTTAACAGACATATATATATATAAATTCGAAAGAATAGTGTTTTTTGCTTTTGGGGGCCCCAAAATGAAAAGTTAACATGGTCTCGGGCTTAGGTCTTACCAAGAGACCTACGGTAATAACTTATTCCTTTAAGGAAATTCGCTAATAAGAAAGATATCGATTTTTTCCCTATAAGGATAACATGGGGATTAATTATGCAGGTTTGCCGCCACACAAATGGAAATTTCGCGGATGTTAGACTGAAATACATTATATCTCATCTAAATGAAGCCACAAACCAAGTTTTATTAATATATGTTGAGAAATAAGTGAGATATAGAATTTTACTTATTCCCCATAAAGTTAACAATGGGACAACGTACTGTGCTTACTACTTTCAATATCTCGGAAACCATTGGACATAGAGCAATGATTCACCGTACTAAATTGTTTGCTTTTTTGAGCTGAATACAATGGTGCCAGCAAAAAGTGATCATTTTTATCAGCGAATTTCCCCTATAGAGAATAAGCTGTTACCGTAGTACTCATGGTAAGACCTAAGCCCGAGACCATGATAACTTTTCGTTTTGGGGCCCCCAGAAGCAAAAAACACTATTCGTTCATTTTCATACATATATATATATATCTATATATCTATGTGTCTTTAAGCACGATAGCAGCCGTAACAATGGTCAAATCTGAATGAAATTTGGCACAGCCATGTAAAGTAGTAATTATTCGGACGAGTTCGAAAACCAGCCCAATCGGACTACCGGAAGGGGGGGGGGTAAAGGGGGGTAAACCCCCCAAAAATGGGTTTTTTGAGTTTTTTAGATAGAAAAATAAAAATAATCCAATTTTTGTTAGCACCATTGAGTTCAGCTCAAAAAAACAAACAATTTAGTATTTTGAATCACTGCTCTATGTCCATTGGTTACCGAGATATTAAAAGTGGTAAACACAGTATGTTGTCCCAATGTTAACCTTATGGGGAATAAGTAAAATTATATATCTCGCTTATTCCTCAACGTATCTTGATAAAACTTGGTAAATGGCTTCTTCTAGTTCAAATCTACTAAATATTGAATTAAAACCAACCAGTTTAAACATCCCTGAAGCAGCAAACCTGCATACTCATTCCCCATGTTATTCTTATGGAGCTTTCAAAAACATGTGATATCTCGCTATGTTGGATTGAAATATGTTGTTTTGCATTCGAAATTCGCTGAGTATGCAGGTCTGCTGCAACGGGGGTATTTTTCTATGCAAAAATCTCTAAACACCCATTTTTGGGGGCGTTTATCCCACTTTACTCCCCCTCTTGATCGTCCGATCGGGCTGGTTTACGAACTCGTCCAATTGATTACTACTTTACATGTCTTTGCCAAATTTCATCAAGATCGGGCCATATTTACAGCCACTATCGTGCTGACAGCCACACATATTTACAGTATGTTCATTTTTTTGTGCACACCATTGGGATCTCGTAAACTATGAGAGATACAAGAAAGGGTAAACTAGCAAAGTAATGCGTAATAAAGAGAAAAAAATGGTGGTGAGCAATTTAAAATGTTCGAACAAACTCGTTCGCTACGCTCAAAAAACCATTTTGGCCCCAAAACTAAAATTGCTCATAACTCCCTTATTTTTTTAAGGTACGAGTCTGTAAGTGGGGTCAAATTTCCACGAAATTTTACGTAGAATATAAATATTTAGTCAAAAATGTGATACCATTTATGGTTTTCAGAGAATAATGCTCAAGTTCAGAATTTTAAATGCCAACATGTAAAATTTCATTTTTCATTGGAAAGATATTTTTCTCCTGATTACAAAAATACCACACATGTGATATTTTCCTCTACGTAAAATTTCGTGTAAATTTGACCCCACTTACAGTCTTGTACCTCAAAAAATAAGGGAGTTATGGGCAATTTTAGTTTCGGGGCCATAATGGTTTTTTGAGCGTAGCGAACGAGTTTGGTCGAATATTTTAAATTGCTCACCACCATTTCATTTGTCTTTTTATTGCGCATTACTTTGATTACTTTGCCAATTTAACCTTTCTTCTATCTCTTATAGTTTACGAGATCCCAATGGTGTGCACAAAAAATGAACACACTGTATACCGGGTGTCCCATAATAGTCCCCCCCCTAAACTTTTCCTATATTTTTTCAAATATCAATTCCACACCACCCCCAAACATTATTGGGTAGCTCATTCTTCATTTTGAGGGGGTACCCAATTTTGGCCGACATCTTGGATCCGCCATAATGGATCCAAAACAATTTTTCAAATGTAAAAGTGGTGCTGTGACCCGGGAACGCGCCAAAGTCGGACAGTGCCAAAGTCGGACAGCGCCAACTCTGGACTGTTTTTCCGTCCTGAGTTGGCGCTGTCCGACTTTGTCGTTTCTGTGCAAAAATGAAACAGTCTAGGTTTGGCACCTGACGCTCCCGCCAAATCGGGACTGTTTCAAAACAGTCCTGAGTTGGCGCCGTCCGACTTTGACGTTTCTGTGCAAAAATGAAACAGTCCGGGTTTGGCACCTGACGCTTCCGCCAAATCGGGACTGTTTTAAAACAGTCTGGGTTTGGCGCCTCGCGCACAAACGGAACTAAGCACTTTTGTCCACATCCCGATTTATGTCATTGACTGTACTCTCCGCCATATTAGCCACACCCATCGCTGTATTTAAACCACACCCCCAAATTCTATTGGTTGTTTTATGAGAATCCCGCTCCTCCGTCGAGGGACATTTGAAACAGAACAGCTGGATACGTTTACACGATATTTTCTTAACTGTGGTGAACGTCCTCGTGATTTTTCTTGTTTATGAAGTGGCAGTTTTTTAATCGAGTTCGTACAATGAGTCATTTAATATAGGCCTATTTTTAGATTCGCCAGTAATCCGGTTTACCAAGACCAAGTTAGATAACAGGTTTTTGTAATATATTCCTGGGTAATATTTAGGGCATTTTATTATGTCAAACAATTTGACTGTCCCTGTATTTGATCACAATCGTTAATAAAATATGCTTACTGAGCACAGATAATTTTATCTAAGGCGTTTTAATCAACACTAATCAATTACCTGCTTCTCTTACTCTTTACCATGAATTATAAAACTGTTTAAACGGGCCGCATTTGAAATCTACCAAAGACATGGAGTAGTTAAAAAACATTTAATTAACTTAGAAGCAACATTTTTGTTAACTCTTGAGTTTAGTAAATGTTTTATGCGGCATGTCTTAAGAATAAGGAGGTGACTTACGGGAAAGTCTGAAAATTCTGTACCATTTTATATTTTTACTACAAATTAACCGGAGTTTACAATTGTTTTTCCATAACCACCCCTTTTTAGAAAGGAATTTAGACTTTTTGAGTTGAATGACAGGTAATAACTCAAATATTTCCGGCAAACCTGGAAATTCATCGGTAACTACGCCGGGATGACCTGTTAGATCTAAGGAATGTTGCAGTCGGAATGTGTTTTGGCCGTTCCAAGTGATAGAATTAGTTTGTGCTTGTTGATTGTCGTGTCCGTTCTCAGTACCTGTGAATGACCTTTCTAATATTCAACCTTCAATGAGTGGTGGGTTGGAATTGAAAATTGTGTTAATTAAGATGAGGCTATACATACACGTCACATCACATCACGTCAAGTCCATTTTCTAAGTTACACGGCCGAATTGGCCGAATGGGGACGCGACGTGACGTGACGTGTAGCCTATAGCCTCTATCAATGCCATTCGCCCAAGCGGCTGTTATGAAAGCAAATTTTATACTAAAACTGTACAAAGTGCTGTTTTGGCGTTCATTATTTATATTAATTATATTGATGCTTATCGCTTATAATATCTTGTAAATGTCAGTAAGATGTATCCCCTTTAAAAAAAAGGGTTACGAATATATAAAAGTGTCAATATCAAACGTTAGAGTAACAGCAAACCTTAAGTTTATACCTTGTGTTTTATCACGCATGTAACCAAAAAATTTATATTTATCATATTTATCTGTATTCCATATATACTTAATTCTCACGCCAGGGGTACTTATTTAATCCGCTTTTCACCGCGACTTTGGATGTCGCATCCCCATGTGCGCATGCGATCGAGGACGTTACGTACCGTGCGAATGTGAATACTATGTATAGAACCCTCTCCGGAATCGCAGTATTGGCCGTATGTGGACGTCGGGGCCATAGCAGTTATGGGACCGTATATGTCTTCTATGGCCCCGTGTGGACGTACGTGACGTGTATGTATAGCAGCACCTTTAAATTTGCAATATAAATATGTTGCAGAACTTACTATTACTAAAATTTCAAACTTAATTATATTTTAAAAATTAAGCAGTCACTCCAAGTTCCGTATTGTGCAGTGAACTAATAAACAGTATACACCTAGTTTATTCACTTCAAGAAATTAAATTGGATTTAGAGAATAAAATATTACTTAACTTGTATGCCGAGTATGTGTTATACGCTTTGAAATTTTTGAAAAAAATAAATTTTCCAATCCTTTTTTAGCTTTGTTTCCAAACCTAGGTTTTAAGCTGAGTAAGCACAAAAATATATTTAATTAAAATCTAACTAAAAATAAAATTAAAACCCTTTTGCTATTAAATTAGTTGTAAATCCGTATAAGGAATATGGAAGGGTTCTATTTCTCACCATAGTACTGTACTATCCATACTATACTATACCATAATATAGTACCATACTACGGTGCAGTAAGGTTATTTTTTTATTTTTTTTGTTTATTTGGTGCTAGCATGGCAACTTCAAATGTAAAGTGTTTCGACTTTAAAATTAAATTCATTAACTTATTAGAATTTCTCCAGCTGAGTAACCTACATGAGACTTTTTTAAGTCAGAAATTAGATATTTCAAGACTTTTAAGGTAATCCTGGTAGCCGTTTTTAAGATAATTGAGCAAGCAAGAGTATTCTCATATATTTATTGCTCATAATTTATGTACGGGTATAGGATTTTTTCATTTTTTTGTATGAATAAATGAATTTACCAAATAGGATATTTTTCCTTTATTGTCGAAAATGGGTTGTATTTAACCTTTATCAATTTAAATTAATACAATCTGATAATTAAAAATCATATTATTGGCCCATTAATGGCTAATATTAAAATTCTGCCTACCTCATATTTAATTACAGAAGGTAAAACATGAAACACAATTAAAATTCTTGAGATTGCAAAATTAATTTTTAATAAATTACGTAGCATATTTAGTTCAAAAGGAAATTAATTACACTATTCAACAATGAGTGCAGAAAACCCAATTATGATCGAGAAAAGGGTTGGATTAAAAGTAAAATTATTCTTAAATGATATACAATCTGATAATTTAAAATCGCAATACTAGCCCATTGTCATCGTCCCCTTTACAGCGAGCCAATGAGAACAAAGGGGAGGAGCCCGGTACAGTAAGGTTCAAAAACAAAACCGTCCAGGTTTGGCGCCGTCCGACTTTGTCGTTTGTGGTCAGAAATGAAACTGTCCGGGTTTGGCCCTGACGCTCCCGCCAAATCGAGACTGTTTCAAAACAGTCCTGAGTTGGCGCCGTCCGACTTTGACGTTTTTGTGCAAAAATGAAACAGTCTGGTTTTGGCACCTGACGCTCCCGCCAAATCGAGACTGTTTCAAAACAGTCCGAATTTGGCGCTGTCTGACTTTGGCACTGTCCGACTTTGGTGTTTTGGGAATTTTAAACAGTCCTGATTTGGCGCTGTCCGACTTTGGTAGCGTCCCTGTGACCCATAATTTCGAATTAGATTTTTTTACTGATTACAATGCCGCAATCCGATTGTTAATATCTCAATTTGTCCTCAAGATATGGATACTTTTAATTTATTTATTTTTAACATTACAAATTGATGAAATAGGCCCATAACCACAAAATAATGCTAGATAGTGACGAATAACCACCATCAATCATTGTTGAGCGATTTACACTTAACTTTCACCAATGTCATTTTTTTGGCCGCCATCTTGGATCCGCCATTTTGAAATGAGGTAAGTTATTTAAAATACGAAGTTTGTGTTGTGACCCATAATTTCAAACTAGTTTTTTGCGCCGAATTCTATGCCGCAACCCGTTTTTAGCTATAAAATTTAGTTTTTGAAAAATTCATATTTTTGAAATTTTTATTAGAAATTTGTCAATATCTTGAAAACCAAATACGATAATTAAAAACAGGTTGCGGTATTGAATTCGGCGCAAAAAACTAGTTTGAAATGATGGGCCATAACACCAACTTCATATTTGAAATAACTTACCTCATTCCAAAATGTTGGATCCAAGATGGCGGCCAAAAAAATGACAATGGTGAAAGTTAAGTGTAAATCGCTCAACAATGACTGATGGTGGTTATTCGTCACTATCTAGCATTATTTTGTGGTTATAACCCTATTTCATTAATTTGTAATGTTAAAATTAGTTGAAAATAAATTAATTAAAAGTATCCATATCTTGAGAACCAATAGATATATAAAAAAACGGATTGCGGCATTGTAATCAGTGAAAAAATCTAATATGAAATTATGGGTCACAACACCACTTATACTTTTGAAAAATTTATTTTGGATCCAATATGGCGGATCCAAGATGGCGGCCTAAATTGGGTACCCCCTCAAATTGAAGTATGAGCTACCCAATAATGTTTGGGGGTGGTATGGAATTGATATTTGAAAAAATATAGGAAAAGGTTAGGGGGGGACTATTATGAGACACCCAGTATATAAATAGGTAGATAGATAGATAAGAATTCGAACGAATGGTGTTTTTTTCCTTCTGGTGGCCCCAAAACGAAACGTTATCATGATCTCGGTCTTAGGTCTTACCATGAGACCTTATGGTAATAGGTTCTTCCCTATAGGGGAAATTCGCTAAAAATGGATGGAACTAGGCTATAGTTTTAGGAAAACATGTTCGTAAAAACATTTTCGTCTTATGGTTATGTGTAAAATAACATCTAAAATATTACTTGACCGATTATCCGAACACTCTTTATAATTTTGAAAACTTATTAACTTGTTTACTTTTTCATTAACTTATTAAAAAATCACTTCTACTAACTTTTGTTTGGTAAAGCTGTAAACATTTTGTTTTGAAAATTATAACATAAAAAGAGTCATGCTCTAAAACGTACAGTCAATGAGATGAGTGATAGTTATTAAAAGTCCTTTTCGTTTCTTGATTCTTTTTGTTTCCTTTTCGTTGAAATCGAGGACTTCAGCTGTTCGTATTTCACTGTACTAAAACTAGGGGGAATCGAGCTTTTTTCGTGCCGAGTATACACTACTCAACTCGACCCAACTTATTACAAAATACTCGAAAACTCGAATCGATTAGTTACTCCCGCCCGTTTACCCAACATCGGTACGTGCCAGAGAATATTATGGTCATTTTTCACAATATCAATCCATTTTTAATTACGTAACATAACTAATACCTCGTTTGTTATGCCTTAAGTAGAGAGTTCTTTTAAATTAGTAAAGATAGGTCATTAATGTTTATATCACTATTTTCTTTTCTATAGTTTGACGTTGTTTATTATTCCTTCTTTAAAAAACGTGTTTTTATATTTTAGAAACCACACGAAATAAATAACATACTCAATTTGTTGTTGACAATTACATGAAGACAATTGTAGCTGTGTGAGTAACCGAAAGGAAATATTTTAATCACGTATTGAGTCAGGTTTAGAAGGGCTGTGTTTTCATTTCATTCCAAACCCCAGAAATCTAGATTTTAGACAAGGTAGGCTTGAAAAATATATCAAATCAAGAATTGTTGTAAGTTTAAGTGAACGGTTTTCTTTTTTTAATAATTTATTAATATATCTGCCCTTAGCTCACTAACTCTTTAAAGTTGAATCAACGTAAAATTGTGATTTGTATTTGATTAAAAATAATTTTTGACATGACGATTATGAAGAAACATGATGACAATTATATTACGAGAATCTTAAAAAAAGTTACTCGAAAAAGCTCGAAACTCACGAGTATTATTCAAAATTCGACTCGACTCGACTTCAAAAATCTCTACTCGCACACCCCTAAGTAAAACAAGGTCTGTAGAGCACAAGAGAGGCATAAAGGGCGGAATTCTTAGTTGGCATTTAAGCGAACCCTCACTCGAACAACATTCCAACAAAACTTAATCGGTTGTTTAAGGGAGCTTTGGCTATGAGTGTTGTTTGAGGCAAGGCCACACTACACTACAGGCCGGAGTCTCCCCCCCTCCTCCCTGATGCCACGTCACAACACCGGCCGAAATCCTAACGCTGTGTTGGAAATAACAACTAAAATCATATGAAAATCGTAAACATTTACCAAAAAATTATGACATTAGAACATCGAAATGAAAACAACAAGAAACAAAACTGTCAAATTACCAATAAATCATCTGATGAAAAGTAAACAAATTACTTGCCTGTAATGTTTACCGGTTTTTAAGTTTATGAAATAAAGTCTTGTTATCTTTAAAACTATTTTCGACCGCATTTGGTTATTCATTAATTAATGCAGATTCGAAAAAAATAATGGTTTCTAAACGAAAACTCAAACGAATTACTTAGGGCATGATAGTTTTACGAGTGCGACAGTGAATCGCCATAAGAGTACATTATAAAAGCGTCTGCGATTCCGTCTGATAATGTGACGTCACCACAAAAGGACTCCGGCCTGTAGTGTAGTGTGGCCTTGTTTGAGGGTATGGTATCACAGCTGATTTCAAATTGCAATCAAATTAAAGCGTTGATGTAAAGGATTGTTTGTAAATAAATAGCATTTTGTAAATTTACAGCTTGAATTATATGTATAAATGAATGATAGAAAAGGAATTAAGAAATACAAAAAAATACATTTAGATAACAAACCTTACTCGCACATTTGACTAATCTTGTTAATAGTTAATTTCGCAACAAGGGCCGACAGTAAGGATTTGCAGGCTTGAGATCGTGTTTAAAATTCGAGACGAAGACAAGACATTTAAAAACATGAAAATCATATGATCGCAACTATCCTATCTTTGGGACCAATTGAATGCTGTATGATTGTGTGATGTACTCACTTGTTTCAATCAAATAAACGACTAGCTGACTTTCGGCCCTCTGACGTAAAAGAACTGGTTTCGGCCACCAAATGACGTTTGCAAAACAAGTGTTTACGTCGTAGTGTGGTGAAAAATAAATTGTTTACCAATATTATATTATCGTATGTTAATCGAACCAATGATCTTGGGGGAAAAAGTAGACTCACAAAACGCTCGCTGAATCGCGTACATAATATTAATGGTCAAACAATCACTTTTTAGCCAATTCTTTCAGATAGCTACGTAAATGTACAAAAACTAGATAGTCTACGTGAAGTGGATAAAAAGTTAATGAAAAAAGTTAATTAAATTATTACCTTCCAAATACCTTGAGATTCTAACTTATACTCTTACAAATACTTTTGTTACAGTCTCAGGGGCGGCCGTTTTGAGGTTCGGCACCCATGTAAGGGGTAGAGATCCAATTTACCGCCTCCCGCCACCAAATCAGCAAAGCATCCCAATGATTTCCCCCCTCTAAATGATGGAAATATTTTTCAGCAACGCGACGATGCCAACGATAATATTAGTTTTCTGCGACACGTTTACAATAATCGTACATTGTGACGCCACGGCATCATGCTCGTGACTAACCATACCTTCACTGAATTGCAGACCGTGTTGTGTGATGTTATTATGTAGAAGAGAAGTTTGGTGTAGTAGTGTAGCACGTCGAGGCAGGTGGCAACATCATGTTTTTCCAGTCGTAACCACACTCCTCTCAACAAAATCGATCCGAGGAAAGAAAAATATGAAATAACTTCGTACAGCTTATTTTTTGTTGCATTTACCCTCGCTTGTGCTATGGGATCGTCATCTGGGGTTCTGAGTCAACAAAAACCTTCCAGCTTTTCCGTTTCAAAAGAAGACATCAGATTGATGTCTGGTTTACAAAAGTTAGATTCTTGTAGGGGTATATTTTCTGCGCACAATCTTTTAACGTTGCCTTGTTTGTACATATTTCTCTGCGTTTCTTTCTTGGTGAAAAATAAAATTTTCTTCCAAATCTGTGACACTACTCGCTACAACTTCAGAAACAAACAATACTCACTTTGTCATACCTAAGCATTTCTTTGAAAAACAGACCTTTTTTCTGCCATAAAGCTTTTTAATTCCTTACCCTCTCATATCAAGTCAGAGTTGGAGGTAGGCTCGTTCATTTTACAGCGTCAATGAATATTTGTGTGACAAAAATGTAAGGTACCAAGTAAAGTATGTAAGTGTTATTATTATTTTTTTTGGGAGGGGGCATTTTTACCCACGTAGCAATTGTGTGTAAAATTGTTTTTGAGGGAGCATTATCACATTAATTAATTAATCAATCAGTGAATTACTAACTAATGACTCGCAAATAAATGACATTACTCATCAATTAATTTTGTATATTTGATCGATTGATTGCTTTGGAATAATGAATTAATTTTTTAATTTTGTTTGCAATGGTTATATCTCCTTAACCAGGTTTAGGGAAAAATGTCAAAGAGTAATAAGTTCTTAAAATTAAGCGTAGAATCCTAATACGCCAAAAATACAGGGTGTTCCATGAGAAAAATCAAAGTTGTCCGCCATATTGGGAAAAGGCGGCCATTCAGAATAAAATGGAATTCATATTTTCAAATGTCTTAAAAATGTAGACGAAGTCTCCTTCTCTAAATCCAATACACACAGTTACTTGGGGCACCCTGTATATTCAAAAATATTAAAAATAACAAATAAATGTGAATTAAAAAGCTGAGAACCATTCAGTCAATCAATTCCTCGTAAAAAATACGAATAAACATAAACTTTATGAACTCTTTGTTTTGATTTTGATTGACAGAATCCATGTTGGAACGTCAATAAATATAAATAAATACGTGTGCTACTCAGATTCTATACTGACGTCGCCCAGATTGCAAATCACAATTATCTGGCACATTAAACTCCTCTTGATCAACCTTTAAAAAAATTGTGCATACTTATGTTTATGCTTACGTACTTAATTCTCAACGTTCTTAATAAGGCCGCCTCCCAGTGAGTGTTAATAATGAAAGTTAAAAAAGTTTATAAATATAAAATGATGTGCAGTGTATCAATCCTTAAGCCAGTTTCATTATGAAAATATTACTTGTTTCCAGACATTCTCCCTTACCTGTAAGATTTAACTTCGGCGAAAGGTTCTTAAAGACAAAACACACAAAGCTAATCATCATGACGGGCATACCCCATGTGAGCACGTGGTCACTTCTGGCCCCTCGCAGCATACCCCCAGTTGAGTGCGGTGGTCAAATCAAGATACCAATGGTGGCACAGTTACGTTGGACACCCTGTTTACAAAAAAAAAAACAAAAACAAATAAATGTGAAATAAAAAGTAACGGCTGAGCGCTTGCTTTATTTGGAGGATAGGAAAAAATCTTCAAAATTAATCTTTCATTATTCTATGTGGTTTTCAAATAATATGCGTGAAAATACAGCTCTCATCATAACAATCTTTTCCTATTAAATTTAATTTAATAGGATTAAATTATGACAAATACCTATCGAGAAGAATCTTTTCCTAATCTAACCTATCCTATTCTATTTTTCCTTTCCATCCCAAATTATTTTTGCTCATTCAATCAAATAAGTCAGAATTTCACTGCACCAAACCAAAATTGAAAGTTAACAAGTAGAATTACACGATTTGTTTGACTTGAGACCCTCTGGGCTGATGATGAGGAACAGATCAGTTGTAAACACCACGGGCTGTTAGTGTACCCAAAGTGACCACAAAGCTCAGTTTGGTTACAGATCAGTCGTGAACACCGCGCGCTCTGTTGGGGTGTACCCAAAGTGACCACAAAGCTCAGTTTGGTTACAGATCAGTCGTGAACACCGCGCGCTCTGTTGGGGTGTACCCAAAGTGACCACAAAGCTCAGTTTGGTTACAGATCAGTCGTGAATACTGCGCGCTCTGTTGGGGTGTACCCAAAGTGACCACCAAGCTCAGCCTTCGAGGGCCATAAAAATATGCCTCATCATAAATCTCAGCAATGCGCTCAGTTGATATCCCCCATTTCGATTATCTGATGATTTACGTTTTTTAAGCGGACAGGAAGTTTTTTACTAATCCCATAAAATGAATAAATGTAAAGTTAAGCGCAATATAACTATGTTAGTTTAATGACTATGTTCCCTGTAATAATCGCGTCTTCTTCGCTAGGGTTGCAGGCGCCCTCGGGAGTAATTTGTTTTGCCCCCTATTATTTCTCATTGTTGTGCAGTTATTTCTCATAAATGTCAGCTTTAAGTGAAAAAGAGCTTCTTTGCAAAGTCTCACGATTTAGTTGCCTTCTTATGATTCTCTCTTGAACAAGTATTACGATTTTTAACACAGCGTGTAAACTTTAATTGGAGAATGACACAGGGGATTTAATTTGCTTCAATAATACGTATTTAAAATAAAATTATGATTCGAATGATAGTATTGATTTAAAATTGTTTTTAGGGAGCATTACCATATTAATCAATTAAACAATGAATTACTAACCAATGACTCATAAATAAATTACATTTTGCTCATGAATTATTTTGTATTTTGTAAAAAAATACAAATTAATTAAGTCAGAAGTATTTGAGTAAAAATTAATAAACGGTATCAGGAAACTGACACATACGTTCTCCCTTAAAGTAATTTAAAATTAATAAAATTATATAGTGAAATAAAACAAATTATCAATGAATTATCACACAAATACACACCAAATTTGATCAAAATCGGTAAGTAGGTAATGGAGATATCGGGTTTTAAATATTCCCCATAAGAATAACATTGGACAACTCTGCAACAAGTTGACGTAGACTAATGATTCAAAATACTGGACTATTTAGTTTTTCAAGTCAATTTTAATGATTGGAAGTATATTTTCTTCAGAAGTTATAGATTTTGTGAAATTTGTAAAACATTATTTTGATAAGACTTAAACCCCCATAACTTCTGAACCTGAATTTTTACAGACATGCGGGTAGTGTCATTTTGTTTGTCACCTTAAGCACTAAGAACCATGAAATGTTTATCAAAATCGTTAGAGCCGCTTTTGAGAAATTTGGATTTTTGCAATTTTGTATGGGTTTTTATGGGGTAAATAGCCTTAAAAATCAAAAATTAAAAAAATTAAAAAAACGCCTGGAGATACCACGGCTTTATACATAAATGCAAAATTTCATGAAAATCAGACATTGGTGTCGTCTCTAGCTTTGTTTACATCCACGAACACACACACGAACACACACAAACACAAACACACACGCACGCACGCACGGACGCACGCACGCACGCACGCACGCACGCACCACTCCGAAAACAACTTTTTTGGAATCAGGGAGCACTAAAACGAATTTATCCACTAGCAACTCCAATTCGAACATTTCGACGAAAACAATACTATATCCATATACTATGTATAGGGGGGGGGGGGGGAGAAAGTAAAAAATAGGAGGGTTCTCTTAGTCTATAAAATCGTGATTTGTATCCTATACTCTTGCACGAGCAATGTTATCTTGCGTGCGTGAGTGCTTGGTTGTATGTTTGCACAACGACCAGAAACGGCTCCGAGGATTTCCTTCAAAGTATGTAAATAAGTAATCATCAATATAATATAAATCTATTTATATATATATTTATATAAAAGAAGAGTTGTGTGTTGGTATATTTCGGGCTTCAGCCAAAACTACATGTCGTATACACTTGATTTTGGTGTCAAATTAAAGCTTGGAATCTCATGATGTGCACTATGGTAGTTTGGTTTTGATATCTTTAAGGACTTAGGCACAGGATTGTCCGAAAGGGACCCATGTCAAGAATGTTGGGAGTGCTTTGAACTGTTGCTATGGTTACCATTATTTCTATTGGTAGCTATTTCTATCTACTATGGATACAGAATACAGCACAAAGAAACGACAAGAATGCAAGAAAAAATAATCTCCCGGGCAAAGCCGGGGTTATCCGCTAGTTTAATTAATAAAAACGTCTAAAAAAAGGCTCAAAAAAGTCTTTCATGCAGATTACTTGGCCAGAGAAAATCTAATAACGTAATAAATAGAATTTAAAAAAAGTAAAATTTTAACATTGGCCTTATGGGTTGCCGTGGTAGCAACGAAAACAAACAAGGAAAGTAAAAACAAATGAAGTAATCATAACAGCTGTTTGGAATCTACAGCCATCAAGGGAAAATACAGTAAGTGGGATGACGAGTCCATGGAGCAATAAAAAAGGTTTCTATTTATTAAATTTATGACACTGAAATGTTTTACAGTAACTGGATGAACTGGTAAACATGAAATAACACCGAGCAAGGCTCGGTCCACCAGGTACTTACTACTTAACTGTCAGAATTCGGACTTTGCTTGTAATACTAGTTAGTTGTGTAGATAAGAGAGGGTGTGTAATGGAATCTTAGAAAAGTTACTTTTTATTAGTTCATTTAACCAAGGTGTGAGGCAGGAACTCGCTAGCATTCAATTATGTAATTCGGGTAGCCTCGTCAAAATATGCAGGTACAAAGTTTGAATTCTTCGTCAATTCAAAAGAAAATGTTTTAAATATTAATCAAGTAGCGATTTTTGAGGCATTGCATGGTATCCACAGACCTTGAAACTAATATAATTTTTTAAGCTGCAATGTCTCAAACTCAGCAACTTTTTTAAAGCAAATACAACAAAGACTGTTGTCTGAACGCTGGGTTCTAAACAGTAACAAACTTATAAAATTCGGGCTGTTGATAAATCGGGATTCCCAAAGATTGTACCTCCCTAAATTGGCATTTTTTGCTTGTTTTTTTTGGCACTTTGAATCCCTCACAGATTGCCAAAAATATATTGTTTCAACATAAAAAAAAACAAAGAAAACTGAACATTTTCTTGAATATATGTTGTGAAATACTTAAATTAACCTTATGATTTATTTTGAAGTACTGTTAAAATAAGTAAAATAACTTTGCGGGACCATAACTTTATTTCAAACGGGTCATAGCGGGCTTTAACAATTCGGATACTTGGTGAAATTCTTAAAGTAAAACCTCCAAATATGAAGACTCTTACTATTGTAACTGTCAAATAGCGTAGTGTTTATAATATGTTTTTTTTTTAACGTAGCACAGGTTTATAGGCTATAATTGTCCTTAAAGTCTGTCGAATTTTAAGTAAGGGTATTTAGCATTTGTGTATTAAAGTTTACTGAAGCCAGTACACCAGGGCTTCTATTACCCTGAATAAAAATATTCTTCTTTTACTCTGAACGCAAAAGAGGGGATATTTGCATTTCTTTGTCTTACGACCTGCTGAGCACAGGGACGTCTCAAATTCTTTCAGGCTAAATTTCAGATCCACATTTTTTCTCTAGGGAAGCTTTTTGCTATGTAATATCCATTTTTAATGCCTTTCTATTCCAAACGTTTTTAGGAAATTCCATTTAAATAAAACGCATTTCAAACTAAACCGCAAATACAGTTAAAACCCATGAAAATAGACTGTTTAATGACTTTTCCAATATCTGAAAAACGTTCAAAAATGTTAATTTTATAAAAGACCCACTTAGAGAAAACTGCGTAGGTCTACATGGGACTTACTAAATTGAAATCCATATTTCACCCAAATACAATACCTACTCAATTATAAGTGTAAATTGCGTACAACTGTTTATAAAGAAAAATAAAATTAGCATGAAAAGTTGTTTCGTCATACCGCTTCGAAAACGGCAGTTACATGTGTTGCGGACCTAAAGAAGCTCATTTTCGCCTTAGGGAGAAAAAGAATCACCTGATGTCGAGGTCTAATTTCACCAATCGATAGTTCAATACGTTCGATATATCGATATTTGTTCACTGCTGTCAGTCTAAACTAACACGAATGAAACTTGAAACAGACAATCAGATGAATGTTTTAAATATAAAAAACAAGAAGAAAGCCTCATTGGAAGATATCTTTTAAGTTAATATTTTGGGTTTCTTAAGTAGTTAGCCTGTTGTATTGAGCGGTAAAACGAAAAATATAGTTCATCACACGGGCCTGAAGCTGCTTTTCGTTACTAGTAATTTTTTTGTAAAACTTGACCTCGTACGAGGAGCTTTATTTTAGGCCGTGGTAAAGAAATATACTTTCATTTTCGTGACGTCGTGCCCGTCATGTTTTATGAGACGGAAATTTATTACCGCTCCTTCGATTAGTTCAAATATATGCATAACTACATTCCGGTGAACGTTAGGCCTACTGCATGACGGCATTATGTAGCCTATCGATACTGTGCGGGCACTCTTTAAGTACAACTTTAAAAAAAATTTGATGTTTCTTTGCCATTAATTCATCGCTATAAATTTTGATTCTTTACTACGTACAGTACTTAGTGTTAAATTTGTTTACTTTATTCCTTATAATAGCTGCTTATAACGAAACAGCGATTTATTTTAAGTTAAAATGAAAATAGCACACAAAGGCTGTAAGTGAAATATTCCTTTTTCCAACTCCCTGCGCATAAGTAAAATTAGCATTTCTTTGTCTAAGAAACCCGGTTCCTTCCAGAATTCTTTTATGCTATAAAGCAATTTTTCTCGACTTCCTTTTCTTCAGGAAAAGAAATCCATTGTGACACTTTACATGTTTACTTTTTCGGTTCTATTACAATAAAAATGAAGATCAACTTGTGTTTGGATGTTTCGTATAAAAATAATTGTAAACATAAATATTACAAAAGTAAAATAGTATATTTCATAAAACGAGTAGGAAGTGGGAATTTGCATACATGAGACATTTTAAGCGCTAGATTTCTTGGGGACGTCATAATATGATCGAGAATATGAATCACACCGTTTTTTGTTTTAGACGATGTTTTTCACTACCCAACATTAAAAATAAATGAATTCAACAGTTTATTTGCATTGAAAAACACTAAACATTACAATTTCGTAGTAAACATATTTTTCCACAGTAAACAATGCAATGATGAATTTTTGTAGACGATAAACGCATAACGAAATCAGATTATATCGTAGAATTGATAAAAACGTATTTAATATTTTATTCTCGCCCCCCTATCCGTAGTACACAGAGAAAGTATTTTTTCTTAAAAAATTTCGAATGTGACTTTTTAGTGAAAATATTTCTTTTAGTGTTCCAGAATAAAAAAGTGGTTTTTGGAGTGTGCGCGCGTGCGCGCGCGCGCGTGTGTGTGTGTCTTTAAGCACGATAACTCGCGTAAAAATGCAAATCTTAATGACATTTGGCGTGGATGTTTAAAGTAGTAATTATTCGGTCGAGTTCGTTAACCACCCTATCGGACTACCGGAATGGGGGGGGGGGGGGGGTGAAGGGGGATAAATCCCCCAAAAATGGTTTTTGAGTTTTTTACATAGAAAAATAAAACTCATCTAATATTCGTTACTACCATTGAATTCAGCTCAAAAAACAAACAATCTAGTATTCATTGCTCTATGTTCATTGGTTTCCAAGATATTAAAAATGGTAAACAGAGTATGTTGTCCCAATGTTATCCTAATGGGAAGTAAGTAAAGTTCTATATATTTCGCTTATCTCAATAAAAATTTGTGTATGGCTTCTTCTAGCTTAGATCTACTAAATGTAGAATTAAAACCACCCAGTTTTAATATACCTGTTGCAGCAAACCTGCATACTCATTGCCGATGTTATTGTAATGGAGCTTTCAAAAACATGTCAAACCTCGCTATTTTGGATTGAAATATGTTCTTTTGCATTAGAAATTCACTGAGTATGCAGGTCTGCTGCAACGGGGGTATTTGTTGATAAATCTGTGTGTATTAAGCTTAAATACTCAACATTTAGCAGTTTACCTCTAACCATTTTAAGTGCATAAATTTAAACATCACGACTCACTACACTTTCTGATTTAGCGCAATATTTTTGATTTTTGCTAAATACCTCCACGAGATAAAGAAAATTATTATAGTTTTGCCAATTTAAAGAAGAACGCGACATCGAAGTTTCAAGTTGCTCCTTAAACTCGAGTTATTTGAATTATTGGTTCAACTCCGGATAAATCACGTCTCGATTTTTAATGAACTTGTTATTTTGATCAAAGTTTTCATTCAATCCTGTATGTTTAAGAATTATAGGTATGAACGTGGTAAACGTAATACCAACTAATGGAAATAAAAAGTGGTGAGGATTAAAAAAAAAATTTGTTATATATATTTATTGCAGATCCGGTTTCAAATCAATATTATTCATTATCACCCACATTTTGGTTAAATGTTTCACAATGTTCGTAGATAAATTTATGAAAACGTGGTAGCAAAAAAAAAACAGTTTATTATTTTATTTTTGTTTACAAAATATTTCGTTTTTTCCGATTGCATGTTTCTTTGGTACAGAGTTTTCATCTGATATCTTGTTCAAAAGCTATTGTTTGTAGGTTTGTCCTGAATAAACTCATGATTCACCAGAAACGTCGAGAGCGAAACATCCCAGTTTTAAAAGTATTGGAATTGATACCGACTGCTTTGTTTACATTTAAGCATGTGATGTCAATGCTCAATTAAAAGGCAAGTGCTGTGACATAAAGCTTATTAAGCTTTTAATAAATTACATTAAGCAAACTTAAAATAATGGTATTCGTTTATACAATTTAAAGTAGTTTTTTATATAGGTGATTACAATTAATTAGAGACTGAGTTCCTAACGCTCCTAGACAAAATGTGACTGCAAAGCTTATGATTTAACATACGCGTTTTTTCTACTAGCTGGTAAACTAGGCTTTGCTTAGGACTATTTAAAACTATGTCCTTAATAGTGTGAATAGAGTTCGTTTCCAAATAGCGCCACTGCTGCAAAAATTCAGCCTTCGGTTGTAACGTTATAAGTTAAGACCAATAACAAAACAACCTAGCCTATTAATATATATTTTTTCTGTGTTTGAAAGGCAGTCTCGTCTCTAAGTAATGATCAGAGTTGTAGTTTCATTGAGTAATAAATGATATGATATTGCTTTTAAGTGCGAGAGCGCCTTCAGTTACATGATGCACAAACAGCACTCTGCTGTGATTGGCAGGCTACAAACTGTAGGAACGACGCGACGCTTAAATTTGGACGTAAACACTAATTAATGTAAGTAATTTCTCTATAATTTACAGTAATCACAGCTATAAAAGGCTATAGTAAAAACTCCGATGTTTTGAAAACACTTAGTATTGATTATATTATGCCGGGTGTTTATTATCATTGTAATGATTCTATGTGTTGTTTGATTATCTCCTGGAGGTGCAAATTTAATAAAGAAATAAATTGAAAAATAACGTTAGCGGCAGTTAGCTGAAAATTAAAATCCAAATATGAAATGGGAGTTTAGTTTCATGTCATTCACAAAGCTATTTCTATGCATACAAGGTGTCCAAAAATAAAACCAACTAGTCAAAACTTAACGATGCTGTTAAAAAAGTCAAAAGTAACAAGAGTCATAGAATATGTAGTTAAATCTTGCTTTTTTTCTGAGTTGAGCATTTAAGATTTTAAATGGATGTAATTTTGAAATGGTTGAAGGAACAAAATTTAAAGTTGGCACAATTTTTGCCAATATTAGACGCATATTGAAACATATTTGAAGATCCTTCTAAGTATAAAGGTCTATTCAATAAAATATAATATAAAAAAACATATCGACGGATGAACAAGTAAGAAGCAAGTAAGAAGAACTATACGTCCTAAAATAGATTTGGTTTGTTGTGACATGTTGAAATTTTAACAAATAGTTTCTGGACGCCCTGTGTAATTAGCTAACCATTTATAACATTGGTTTTACGTTTTTTACCTGTATGAAAGAGAATACTATGAAGGATATTTAAAGATATAATATTTATTTTATCTGAGATGTAAATGTATGTGATAGTTTTGACAATCTTTGTCCAGATGCTCTACAAATAATATACAGGGTTAGGCTAAAGTGTGAAAACCCCCACCTAACTTTTTAGTGCGTCATAGTAGTAAAACCAAACTCAGCATGCCTTCACAGAATAATTAAATACCCCCGTTGCAGCAGACCTGCATACTCAGCGAATTTCAAATGCAAAACAAAAATGTTAAGCCAACATAGCGAGATTTGACATGTTTTTTGTAAGCTCCGTAAGAATAACATGGAGAATGAGTATGCAGGTTTGCTGCTTCAGGGATGTTTAAACTGGTTGGTTTTAATTCAATATTTAGTAGATTTGAACTAGAAGAAGCCATTTACCAAGTTTTATCAAGATATGTTGAGAAATAAGCGAGATATAGAATTTTACTTGTTTCCCACAAGGTTAACATTGAGACAACGTACTGTGTTTACCACTTTCAATATCTCGGTAACCAATGGACATAGAGCAGTGATTCAAAATACTAAATTGTTTGTTTTTTTGAGCTGAATCCAATGGTGCCAACAAAACTTTGATAAACTTCATTTTTCTAAGTGAAAAACTCAAAAAACCCATTTTTGGGGGGGTTTACCCCCCTTTACCCCCCCTTCCGGTGGTCCGATCGGGCTGGTTCACGAACTCGTCCGAGTGATTACCACTTTACACGTCTGTACCAAATTTCATTAAGATCGGACCATATTTACGGCCGCTATCGTGTTAACAGATATATATATATATATATAGATATATATATAGATATATAGATATATAGATATATATAGATATATAAATAAATATATATAAATTCGAACGAATGGTGTTTTTTTTTTTGCTTCTGGGACCCCAAAATGAAAAATAAACATGGTCTCGGACTTCGGTCTTACCATGAGTACTGCCGTAATAGCTTATTCCTATAAGGAAATTCGCTAAAACTGCACTTTTTAACGAGAGTCCCATTTTCGCCCCCACCCCAAAATGGGGCACTTTGGGGGCAGCCCCAAATCTTTAAATGCAAACTCCTATCGAGTGACCCCTCATTTTAAAGGGTTTGTCAAAAGAAACACAATGGCGCCAACCGGAGGTCGATATCACCCCCCTAACAAAAATGGGGGCCATTTCAAAATTTAGGATGGGTAAACAAGGTAAAGTATGGACATTTTACTTTTGCCTAACCCTGTATACAGGTTCTAAACTGACGGTACGTCCTGAGGTCACGCTGGTTCCGATTCCTACTCAGATTCAGATTTTCGGCGTCAGGAATGACACTTGTATTTTAACGGAAGTGGCCATTGTAGCAGCCGGAAGCAGAGCTTGCGCGCAGATGCCTGCTCACCGGAATATATTATTCATTCCGGTTGCGGATTCCAGTTTCCGATTGCTCCAGCCGCCATTTTTAATAGCAACATTTAATTTTGAAACCTAATTCTGCAGTTTAGTAGATTTACCAGCTTTAATCTCTCATATTGTAAGAAACCCACCAATCTGGGATTAAATACTCATAGCATATTCAAACGGAGATATAGTAGATAAATATTGGAAAGAAATTTCATTGGAGCTCGGCGTTGAAGGTAAGCTTAAGTGAAACAAAACCTATTTGTGCAAGATCTTTTAATTTGTAGAATACTTCTAAATTTATGTTAAATGACTGTAGGCCTAATGGATTAGAGAAAATTTTCTTACAAATAAAGCAGCTTATCCAAACTTAAAAGAAAGTATATAATCTAAAGGTCAAATTTTAAATTGTAGGTTATTATATCAGTCAGCTAAAATTGTTTGTAGAGTTAAAATATTCCTTATGCACCTCCAATTTTTTTAAGTCCATTGTTGTTTCCTTATCTGCTCGTCGCACTATCTCAATATATTTTTTGTTGATTTCCATGAACTAGAAAGACTTGAACTAATGTACACAAATTAAATCCTGACTATGTGGAAGTTGCGAGCATAAATTATCTTTGTTGTTAAGCTTTCTTTGATGCTGTTTATCATTACAAAATAATTAATTGCTTTGTGGTTTTTTTACCACTCCCCGTCATCTTTTCCGCTGAGGCCTCCTAAACTACCAATATGCCGTGTAAAGTAATTAATGACATTTATTAAATTAGGTATTTATTACACTAGCTGTACAATCAATGGTGAAATAATGTACACAACACTGGCAACTCTATGGCCTGCTCGCCGAGTCGGCGAAGCCTTTCATGCCTCCACTATGGCCACCTACAAAAAATCTGAGTCAGCCTATAGGTGGGGCCAGGTTAACGCTGGGCAGAACCACAGGCCAAAAAACCGATAAGACCCTATTCAGCCCGTTCCTCGCCACCGAACCCTATTATGCCGATTCGCTCTGCGCGTGACTCCCTGCATCGACAGTACAGTACGCCAACGATAAAATCTTTATTTTTTTTAACTATGTGAAAAATAATGTGATATTCTTGTTCGTTTTTAAATCCTGACAACATTGATATAAAACTGAAATAAATCGGCTTATATTTAATAGTTAATAAATTAATGATAAGTTATGTCATTTAATAAAACAGACATTATATGTTATAAATTATGTTATAGTATAAAAAGTTTAAGGTCGAAAAGCAGTCAAGGGGGGTCATTACTAAAAAAAATCTCTGTCTTTTAACATAAAAACAATAAACGCGCGTATACTTCATTCCTGATAATGCTTTCCGATTATTTAAAGGTCAAAAGAAAACTTGCTACTTATAAGATTATGCTTAGTTACTATAATGATAATTCTTTTAATTAATTTACAATCAATAATAAACCCGTTGCTCGAAATCGAGCAAATAAATTTTGGTTATTGTAAAAAATAACAAAACTATTTATTTAAGAATCACTTGAAAAACGGGAGTAGGCCTACTGAAACGAAGGTTGGAGGGAAATGACATGAGTAAATTGTTTAAAACCTATCTAGTCCAGTAAAAATACTGTTTAACCTAGAACAAATTGCAACACGAGAGTTTTTGATGTTATTCTGCTAAGAAAATGTGTATAATAACATATTTAAAATCGGACAAAATCGGTCCATGGGAAACCCCTTAAAATCACGTTTCAAAATTTTTTTAAGTTTTCAGTTTTTTCAGTTTTTTTAACATTGGAAAGTTCTTGAAAAAAGCCACTCGGTTGGATTTTTTATCTACATTTAACAAGATATTGAGCTGAGACCACCACCAATAATTTTTGAATGGCTAGTCGTGCATTTACAGGGTTAAAATTTTTGGCCGTCATCTTGGATCCGCAATATTGGATCCATAATATTTTTTTCAAATGTAAAGGTGGTCTTATGACACATAATTTAGAACTAAATTTTTACGCTGATTCCAATGCTGAAGTCCGTTTTCAAAAATATTGATTCGTTTTCAAGGTATGCTCAAAATAAAATTCTTCCCTGTACATTTCTTATGGGGGTGAAATAAATAATAACATTTTTACGATTATTTTTCTTATATCTGAAGAACCAAGCAAGGCTTTCAGTACGTTTTGATCTTAAAATGCTGAGTGATTTTTTGGCTTTTATTTGGGCTATTAATCATTAAAATCGAACAAGAGTGAAACGAGCTATAAAGCTAAATGCTACATGAAAATTGGTTTTTTTTAAATTCGTTTCTGTTAAAGATTTATGTCTCAGGTTTGAAATAAGATATAAAGTTCCTTCTGGTCTCAAATTACTCGGTAAAGTATAAGCTTTCATATGAACTAAGAATAATCGAAATCTGACTAATATAAATGGAGTTATGATCCATAATCGAACTTAGATTCTTCTAACTTTCGTAATTTGTCACTACTTAAAGACTTATATCTCCAGATTTAGCTAAGACTCAGGCCTAATTAAGGTCTTAATTAACTCAGTACATTACTGGCTTTAATTTAAGCTCTTAAACATTTAAATAGGTTGAGTTTGATGTGAGTTATGGACCTTTAATAAATATAAAAATAATTTTTTTCGAAATTTTTAATTTAGTTAAGAACGGGTATCTTTAGTTTCTTTTAAGGAATACTAGAGGACCCACGCTGCTCCGCAGCAGTAGATTTTGGTACTAAGACACAAAATCAACTCAAATCAAATAATTCTTCATTTACAAAATTAATGTTAAATGCAATGGATCTTTACAACTTCAATGTGACTTGTCCGACACTTGCCTAAGTTGAAAAAGAGGTGCATGTAGCTGGGCCCGGTTATGTTGGAATTTCAGAAAACCAATCAAACCACGATTTATTACCAAGTTGGTAATAATTTGTTCCACAAAGGAAAACGTAGGACTTTCATGAGATATTCTGTACTTAAGTTTTCGGGACAGCGACATTTCAGCCCGGCACATACGACTTTACAAAATAACTATATACCATGCTAAAATACCCTCGTTGCAGACCTGCAAACTCAGCGAATTTCATATGCAAAAGAACATAGTTCAAGCTAACACAGCGAGATTTGACGTGTTTTTGTAAGGTCCATAAGATTAACATGGGGAATGAATATACATCTGGTTTGCTGCCATGAAAATGGAAATATTGGGGATTTTAGACTATTATACATTAGATCTCCTCTAAATGAAGACATAAACCAATTTTTCATCACTCTGTATACGAAAATTGCCCGTTACCGTACAGCTGAGATCTACGAAAACTCTCGATTTCCTTACGTCAAAACAAGTAATGATCAGCTGCTTTTTCGGTACCCAAACATTTCATTCCCGTACCCAAACAAACCATTTCCGTACCAAAACAAAATATTGCCGTACCCAAACAAACGAATCCCTTAATTTGACAGCTCAACCAGCTGACTTTATATAAACTAAAATAGACAGTTCAGCGTACTTACCAGCAGCGTGTGTATACTTGTAGAAAAATTACTAAATTATGAAATGTTGGATCATTTTTTATGATCATTTTTTTCACTTATTTGCATCGTGATGAAAAGTACTGTTCACAACTCGTCACAAAAGTACCATTTCGGGGCTCGATAGTGTTTTACTATCGATCGTAAAACACGATCTTGCCCCGAAATGGGCTACTTTCGTGACTAGTAGTGAAATATACTATTTATCAAGATGAATATGTTGAGAAATAAGCAAGATATAGAATTTTACTTATTACCCATAAGGTTAACATTGGGACAACATACTGTGATTACCACTTTCAATATCTCGGTAACCAATGGACATAGACCAGTGGTTCAAAATCCTAAATTGTTCTTTTTTTTAGCTGAATTCACTGGTGCCAATACAAATTGGATAAATTTTGTTTTTCTATGTAAAAAAATTCAAAAAACCCACTTTTGGTGGGGGGTTATCCCCCTTTACACCCCCCTTCTGGGGGTCCGATCGGGCTGGTCCACGAATTCGTCCAGTTGATTACCATTTTACACGTCTGTACCAAATTTCAATAAGATCAGACCATAAACAGACTCAGAAAAAGAAAACCTAATTATATATATATATATATATATATATATATATATATATATATATATATATATATATATATATATATATATATAAAAAAGATTTGTGTTGTTCGGAATTCAGCAGAGTGCTCCAGGTACGTCAGATCATAACAATCAATAGCTCAAATGAAAGCTGGTATTTCACTGAAGGTTCTTAGTATATAGAATGTTCTAAAACATATGGAATTACTTAATTAGAACTGGGGAAATATATCTTCAATTTAATTCATAATTCGGGAAATAATAAAATTTATGTTTTTTGGTCGAGTAATACAGTATATTAATGAATGCCGATCCTTGATGGCAAATCTTTGCGTGCATGCCTTTAATTTAAGACCTTATTTATGAAAATCGGTTGAGTAGAAGAACCAAACAGACTCGGAAAAGAAAAACAATTTTTTTTGTGTTATTCGGAATTTAGCAGTGTTCTTCAGGTACGTCCGATCTTAATAATCAATAGCCGAAATGAAAGGTGGTATTTCGGTGAAGGTTCTTAGACCAAAACATACAGATTTACGTAATTGGAACTGGGGAAATATAACTTAAATTGAATTCAAAATCCCGGGAATAATAAAATTAATGTTTTTTGGTCGAGTAATACAGTAGATAAACGAATGCCAATGCCTGATGGCAAATCTGTGCGTGCATACCTTTAAGACCTCAATTATGAAGATCGGTCGAGTAGAAGAGCCAAATGAACTTGGAAAAGGAAAACCATATTTAACTCCCATAAGAAATGTACAGGGAGGAAGTTGCTTTTGTGCATAACTCGAGTAATACGGCAGATAAATGAATGCGGATGCTTGATGACAAATCTGCGCGTGCATACCTTTAATTTAAGACCTCAATTATGAAGATCGGTCGAGTAGAAGAGCCAAATGAACTTGGAAAAGGAAAACCATATTTAACTCCCATAAGAAATGTACAGGGAGGAAGTTGCTTTTGTGCATAACTCGAGTAAAACGGCAGATAAATGAATGCGGATGCTTGATGGCAAATCTGCGCGTGGATACCTTTAATTTAAGACCTCAATTATGAAAATCGGTTGAGTAGAAGAGCCGGATGGACTCGGAAAAGAAAAATCAATTTTTTAAAATATATAGATAGGTTTGAATGGTTTCAAAACACTCAGTGAGCCATCAGCTTTTATTTGAGCCACTGATCATTAAAATCGGCATGATTGGAGTGAGTTATATTGTTTTTATTATTTTTTTGGTAACTATTTTTTGTGTCACATTTAAAGCTTACAGGGTATCAATAAAACCAACCATTTGCCTATTTTAAAGGGGAAACTCTGTAATCCAAAAACGCTAAACAGAATGCTCCTCAACTATCTCAGATATGTAGAATTCATTGAAAATGTATTCATCGCAATTTTTCTACAGGGTGTTCCACAAATTAAGGCCAAGGGTTAAAATATCACAATATCGTTATGTAAACCTATACCAAGTTGTATATCATTTTTCAGGTCCTGCTGAACGGAACATTTTGAGGAAAACTAAACTAAATTATCTCTAGCCGTTTCAAAATGGCGGCCATTTTAGAGACATTTTCCAATATTTACGGAAAACATTGGATTTTTTAAACCACTACAAGTATTTTAGTTCTGTTTTGAAATTCTTAATCCTTGTAAACTCAGCTTTACTATATAGTAACTGATATGACCATTATGTAAAAACAACTATAGTTCCTATGGAAACCAAATAAAAACTACAAACATTATTCAAAACACTAGTGAGAAATAACGCATACGGAGTGAAACTTTAGGGGATATTAAGGATCTGGGTAGACCCATGTGTTGCCTGGGCACATGATATACCTTGGTGCGAAATTTCAGCCTATTCTCCTCTGAATTTTTCGCATTTGCCTGGAACAACTTACACAAAAACAACACCGAAACGACCTATATTTCATATTATATAAGTAAATAACATATATATACCGGGTGTCCCATAATAGTCCCCCCCTAACCTTTTCCTATATTTTTTCAAATATCAATTCCACACCACCCCCAAACATTATTGGGTAGTTAATACTTCATTTTGAGAGAGTACCCAATTATGGCCTCCATCTTGGATCCGCCATATTGGATCCAAAATAATTTTTTCAAATGTAAAAGTGGTGTTGTGACCCATAATTTCGAATTAGATATTTTCACTGATTTCAATGCCGCAATCCGTTTTTTAATATCTTAATTAGTTTTAAAGATATGGGTACTTAAATTAATTTATTTTCAACCAATTTAAACATTACAGATTGATATAATAGGCCCAAAACCACAAAATAATGCTAGATAGTGACGAATAACCACCACCAGCATTGTTGAGCGCTTTACACTTAACTTTCACCAATGTAAATTTTTTGGCCGCTATCTTGGATCCGCCACATTGGATCCAAAATAATTTTTTCAAATGTAAAAGTGGTGTTGTGACTCATCATTTCGAATTAGGTTTTTTCACTGATTTCAATGCCGCAATCCGTTTTTTAATATCTTAATTAGTTTTCAGGATATGAGTACTTAAATTAATTTATTTTCAACCAATTTAAACATTACAGATTGATATAATAGGCCCATAACCACAAAATATTGCTAGATAGTGACGAATAACCACCACCAGTATTGTTGAGCGCTTTACACCTAACTTTCAACAATGTAAATTTTTTGGCCGCCATCTTGGATCCGCCATTTTCGAATGAGGTAAGTTATTTCAAATATGAAGTTGGTATTGTGGCCCAACATTTCAAACAAGTTTCTTATGCCGAATTCAATGCCGCAACCCGTTTTTACCTAACTTAGTTTTGAAAAATTAATATTTTTCAGATATTTATTAGAAACATGTAAATATCTTGAAAACTAAACACTATAATAAATACCCCGTCGCAGCAGACCTGCGTACTCAGCGAATTTCCATAGGATTTATTTTGTATATGTGAGCTTTCAACTTGTTTGAAGGAAAGTATCATTTGAATACGTTAAGTAAATAATATACTAAAAACGCATATTCAATAATTCATGAGCTTTAAACATGAGGAAAATTAACAAAGAGACCATATTGGTTTTCATTAGTAATACATACACTTTTGTATTTTATATAATTCTTGGTCTTTTAATTTTTAATAACTGTAATCTTGTTATAGAATATAAATGTCAACAAACATATAACCAATGAACTTAAAACACTCAAAACAAACAAATAATTTAATCTCATGAAAAAATTAAATTCAATCATATGGTCAGTTTTATAGTAATTAAAACATCCCTGTTGCAACAGACCTACATCTCCAGTCAATTTCAATAAAACATATTATCATTCCTCAAATTGTAAACATATCATATATTATGCTACATTTTCAGGCAGTTTAGACCAAGACATCCCCCCTCCAAATACTCTTACTTTCTTTATTACATTTAAAAATAATTTGTATTTTTGATATAGTATATATTTTCTGCAAAATCTTGATCAATGAACTCTAACTATTCAAAATAAACACAAATAAAATATTCAACACCTGCAAATTTAATCATATGTTCAGAATTGTATTTTTTTAAAACATCTCAAATCAGGGTGACTATACTTTTTGGAGGGAAAAATTCAAAACAATATTGGACAACGTACTGTGTTTAGCACATCCAATACTATCCAATATCTAAGCAATGGATTGACGTAGAATAATAATTCAAAATGCTAAACTGTTTGTTTTTTTTTTAAGCTGAATTCAATTTTGACAATTAAGTTTAAAAATAATTAGTAAAAAGGTGTTAAATCTTGAAAATAAATTTTATTTTGTGAAAAAAACCTTCTTAGAGTAAATCAATCTTGCTGGGTTTCGAACTCGAAGTCATGAATGATGCTTTACACGTTTTTTCCAAATTTCATCAAGATCGGACCTTTTTTACTAAAGTTATCGCGCCTACGGACAGGTATATATATATATGAAAATGAACGAACGGTGTTTTTGGGGTCTAGGGACCTCAAAATGAAAAAATAACATGGTCCCGGGCTTAAGTCTCACCGTGCCGCCTACGGTAATAGCTACTTCCCTATAGGGGAAATTCGCTAAAAACGGGTTGCGGCATTAAATCCGGCGTAAAAATTATGCTTATAATACTGGGCCACAATTCCAACATCATATTTGAAACAACTTGCCTCATTTCAAAATGGCGGATCCAAGATGGCGGCCAAAAATTTACATCGATGAAAGTTTAGTGTAAATCGCTCAACAATGACTGGTGGTGGTTATTCGTTACTATCTAGTTATTTTGTGGTTATGGGCCTCTTTTATCAATTTGTTATGTTTAAATTGGTTGAAAATAAATTAATTTAAAGTACCCATATCTTGAAAACTAATTAAGATATTAAAAACGGATTGCGGCATTGTAATCAGTGAAAAAATCTAATTCAAAATTATGGGTCATAACACTACTTTTACATTTGAAAAGATTATTTTGGTTCCAATATGGCGGATCCAAGATGGCGGCCAACAATTTTTACCTTGCCAAAATGCACGAATAGCCACTCAAAAGTTTTTGGTGGTGGTCCCATATCAGTATCTTGTTAAATGTAGATAAAAAATGCAGCAGTTTGCCTTTTTTGAAACACTTCCCAATTTAAAAAAAACGCTATTTTGAAACGTGTTTTAGGGGGGTTTCCCGTTGACCGATTTTGTTAGATTTTGGATATGTTTGAATAAGTGTTTTTTTGTTATAGTTTCATGAAAAAATGGACGTGTTGCAGTTTGGTCTAGGTTGGTGAGCATTTTAACAAATTAAAAAAAAAATAAATTCGTTATATCTTGAAAACAAAAATTTTGAAAACTGATTTCAGCATTGGAATCAGCGGAAAAATCTAGTTCTAAATTATGTGTCACATGACCACCTTTGTAATTGTAAAAAAAATTGAATCCAATATGGCGGATTAAAGATGGCGGCCAAAATTAAAAATTCTATAAAATGAAGTATTACCCCCCTAACAGTTTTCAGTAGTATTCCTAATTTATATCTCTAGAGGTGTAGTTGAAAACTAAGAGTAAAACTTAATTTTTAATTTTTCCATTGTAATCCGCCATTTTGAAACGTAATTTTAGAGGGTTTTCCCATGGACCGATTTTGTCCGATTTTGGAAATGTTAAAAAGCATATTTTTTTTCGGACAGATTTCCACCAAAAACGCTCGTGTTGCAATTTGTTCTAGGTTAAGGGTGTTTTTGCGTAGATTTGCTGGAGTAATCTGATTGAATGTAGTTCACAATATACATCCTAAAACGATTTGTTTTACTTCTTAACCAACAATAATATTTATCTAAGAATCCACTTCACTTTAAGTAAAAATAAGAGTTTATCAATTCATTTGGGGGAAATTATATTGGTAAGTTATTTAAAACTTGTCTGATAGAACATATTTCATAATTATACATGATTGAACGATCTGTTTTACTATTAAATATCAATAATAATCATCTACTTCAATTTGTTCATTCATTTGTTCAAGGGCCATAGGGTTTTCTCAGAATGCTCTTAAATGGCTGAGATCTTATCTGTCAGATAGGCGGCAGTGTGTTGAAGTTCACGGCATAAGATCTGACTGGGAGACTGTCACTTGCGGCGTGCCTCAGGGATCTATCCTAGGGCCACTGCTATTTGTACTGTATGTAAATGACATAAATTCAAATCTGGAGAACTGTAAATATCACATGTATGCTGACGATCTACAAATCTATGCTCACTTTTCAACTAATGACATAAATAATTATGTCAAAGAAATCAACGAAGACATTAATCGAATCACTTTGTGGACTGAAAAACATGGACTTAAAGTAAACCACGACAAAAAAACCCATCATCATCTGCCACTCACGTTTACGAAACTCAATTGATTTTCAAACTGTAAGTTCCATTATAGTTAATAGAAACGCACTTCCTTACTATGACAAAGTGAAAAATCTTGGACTGACTTTCAACTCAACACTTACTTGGGATGATGCAGTGGTGGATGTCCGGAGGAAGGTATTTGCATCAATCCACTCACTGAAAAAATTACGAAGTTTTTTGCCACTACACACTAAACTACACCTTGTCAAATCACTCGTGCTGCCTCACTTTACATACTGTAACTCTGTGATCAATGACATGACTGTGACTCTTTCTGATATGCTTCAACGGTCTCAGAACTATTGCCTGAGATTTGTTTACGATCTGAGACGAGTGGAGCATATTACACCTTATTATATTGAGTCAAAATTGTTGAAACTAAATGATCAGAGAACAGTAAAAATCCTTTCTTTAGCTTTTTCAATTTTAAAAACCAGTTTGCCAAAATATTTTGAAAATGATTTTAAATTTGTTTCCCAATTCCAAAATAATTTTCGGAGCTCACGTTCTGCCTCACTTACTTTGCGGATGCCTCAACACAGAACTTCAGTATATGACAGAGCATTTGTCGTGACTGCCTGCCGCTTGTGGAATAACCTTCCTTTTTCCATTAAATCCCTAGATAGTCATCGTCGGTTTGTGGCGGCGCTGAAAATTTTGCTTTTTGAGCGGATGACTCTGGCTGGTGTATCCTAGGTGGTTGTCTTGGGCGGGGTTACTGGCAGAGAATGAATGTGCTAGAGTGAAAGGAAATTATGTTTTTGTTTTTTCTCAATTTATTGGAAGAGTTCATGATGTTTTTGTTAGTGTTTCATAATGTTATTGTTGTATTATATTTGTTTGTAAATTGTTTAGGCAGGTTAAGTGTAAGAAAGGGCCATGCGGCCCTAACTTTGCCTGTGTAAATAAAGAATTTTTCATTTTCATTTCATTTTTCATTTGTTTGCAGAGTATTTTCGTTGGTTAAAAAACAGGTAGTTTTATATTGCCTTGACAAATGAAAATTCTTTACGGTTACAGAGCTATCATAATGTTATATAGATAGGCCAATTAATAAAAATAAATTTAAAGTAAGTTTATCGATTTTTAAAAATTGGTGGTGGTTTATTTAGTTACCCCCGTTGCAGCAGACCTGCATACTCAGCGAATTTCAAATGCAAAGCAACATATTTCAATCAAACATAGCAGGATTTGACATGTTTTGGTAAGCTCCATAAGAATAACATGGGGAATGAGTATGCAGGTTTGCTGCTACAGGTATATTAAAACTGGGTGGTTTTAATTCAATATTTAGTAGATCTGAACTAGAAGAAGCTATTTACCAAGTTTTAACAAGATATGTTGAGAAATAACCGAGATATAGAATTTTACTTATTTCCCATAAGGTTAACATTGGGACAACGTACTGTGTTTACCACTTTCAATACCTCGGTAACCAATGGACATAGAGCAGTGATTCAAATTACTGAATTGTTTGTATTTTTGAGCTGAATTCAATGGTGCCCACAAAAATTCGATAAATTTTATTTTTCTATGTAAAAAACTAAAAAAACCCATTTTTGGGGGGTTTATTCCCCTTTACCCCCCCTTCCGGTGGTCCGATCAAGCTGGTTCACGAACTCGCCCAATTGATTACCACTTTACATGTCCGTACCAAATTTCATAAAGATCGGACCATTTTTGCGGCAGCTATCGTGCTAACAGACATATATATATATATACATATATATTCGAACGAATGGTGTTTTTTGCTTCTGGGGACCTCAAAATGAAAAGTTAACATGGTCTCGGACTTAGGTCTTACCATGAGTACTACCGTAATAGCTTATTCCTTAAAGGAAATTCGCTAAAAAAACTTAAGTTGTTATTTCATTTTGCCTATGATTTCCATCACACTTTTCCCAGGCTGTGGACAGGCTAAATATTTGAATCACTCACAAATATTTAGGCGGGTGTTTTACAAAACATACATTCAAAGATCATTTTACAGTCAACAACAAACAATCAATCAATAACAAACCTTAATTAATTTACAAACATGTGTTCAGAAAATTATATTTTATAACTAAAAAGTAGTAAACAATTTGGAATCCAAAGTTAAATCGAAATTCAATCTATCACTTTAAAACTTTAAATTTAATATTAAAATGAAAACTTTATTGGGGAAAAGCTAGGTCGTCATCAGAGTTGATCCCTTCAATTTGTTCATCTTCACAGTCGATCTCGCTCTCATCGGAGTCGGAGTCCTCTGCCAAGTTGATTATGACGTTATCTTGGATGTCATCGCTGATGGCCTCCAGCTCCCACATTTTGTCTTCCAATTCAACCAATAAAACCAATAAAATCAATTGACAGCTTTCCTCCAATTTTATGTTGTAACCTTGTTCAGGGCGTCATTCAAGAGGAGTTCGACAGATTGCATAGTGTAGTCGCAATTCGTTCTGGCGACTTCGTTCTTCACTTTAGCCCACACCAGTTCTATAGGGTTCAAGTCGCAATGATATGGCGGAAGTCGTAAGACGGTGTGGCCCATGTCCTCTGCAGCCCTATCCATCCTAAAGGCTTTTGCTGCCTGCCGAAGATGTTCTGGTACTCGAGATACTAGTTCCGCTTTAACGTCTTTGGTGTCAAAAAATACGCCATTCTTTGAGAGCCATTCCTGAATTTCCTGCTTCTTCCACCTCATAGTCGGCAGTTTTTGAAGGGTCTCACTGTGGTACGATGCGTTGTCCATCACGATGACGCTGTCGGGAGGCAGCGTCATCGTGAAAAATTCCTGTGAACCACTCCTCAAATGCCTTCACGTTAATCTCATCGTGGTGGGTTGCATTTTCAATTTTAGCAGTCTTCTTCGCCCGGATCACCCATTGAGCGTCGTTTTATCGTTTTACTTTTATAAACCGGCGGCGATAATCTGAAACTGAATCGGAATCGGAACTGGCTTACACTCAGGACGTACCGTTAGACTGGAATCAATAGCTGATTAAAATTTTCAAGCCAATCATCATGGCCATTAATAATTTGCGCAACTGTTTTTGATGGTCGTTCAACTTAAATCGATAAAACGGTTCTGACATTTTTCCACACGAATCCATCACTAAAACCTTCTCCGGCAGTCAGTTTGTCCCCCAAACTATGTTGGCCGGCTCTAACTTAATCTGCATCTCTGGTATTCAGTATTAAAGTGTTAAACCGATAATACCATAAAACACAACTTAAATTTACCTTTATAACCGATATAATTGGAACTTCCGGAAGCGTACAAAATAACGAAGCGCGACGACAGCTGTTAACTCGCGTCAGCTGTTAACACGCCTTCGTTTCGCCGATTGGTTCAACTGAAGGAAAACACGATAAGATAAATGGGCTTAAAACACCGTTGCATTTTGAATTCGTTATGGTACATTATTTGTAGATTCAAGATACTATAAAATATAAATTAGTAAATAAATTTAATTTCATAAAAGCTAAGTTCCTGATGCCTGTTGATTAAAAAAAATATTCACCTTTATGGCATTGCCTACCATACAGTGCGTAAATAAATTAAGTATGGAAACAAATCTGTATTTTTTCAATTGGAATAGATATAGAAATATTTTATTTGTGACACTGATTGCAAAAAAAGGTTCGGGAATTTTTTATATAAGATGTTTTTTGTCACCCCCCTAACAGGGTGGGGGGTAGAGGGTAAATTAATATTTTCCAATAGCAACCCCTCCCTACTGAATGACCCCTCGTTTTTTTTATTGTCTACGCCAACGGCATTTTCACAGAAGAGAATCACAAACGCTTTTAAGGGAAAGCGGTCCAAACCCCTCAAATTTGTATGGGCATGCCGGGAATCGAACCCGCGATCTCTTGAACTGAAGTCCAAGACACTAACCGTTAGGCTAGCTACACGCCCATTGTTTTTGTTTTGTTTTGTTGTTTTGTTATTGTTTTGGAGGGTTTGTCAAAAGAAAAACAATAGCACAAAACCAAGGTCGATATCTCACCCCTTATCAGAATGGCAGCCATTTTAAATTTTGGGATGGGCATATGAGATTAAGTATGAATGCCCTAATTTATCTGTTGTACGGGTTAAATTCGATAAGCCAAACTCTGGATACCATTATTAGATGGAAAAGTGAACCTTTTTGTCATATTCCCAATTTTTGCACGGCCCCGAAGTAAGGCGTTTTGGGGGCAGCCCTAAAATTATAAATGCAAAACCGTATTTCGTGATCCAATATTTTGAAGGGTTTGTTAAGAAGTAAGCAATGGTGCAAACCCGAAGTCGGTATGCCACCCCTAGCCAAAATGGCAAGCAGTGTGTAAAGAAAGGGCGTTTTCACCAAATCAAATTTTTGAATTCCCGACGCTTCAATTTATGCCATCGATTTATCTCTTTCCTCTGCCATTCATTTCATTCTCCCAGCCATGCGTAGAGCTATGCGTAAAGGCAAAGAAAGAACTGGATATTCGAATTTTATACCATATATGTATAATACGTAGCAAAATGAAACTTGGAAGCTTTACCACTGAAAAAGATAATTACAGGAAAATAGATATTTTTTAACTATTAATGTATATTGTAAGACTTTATTACTTACTATGTAACCGTCAGGACAGCTCAAAATTATTTAAACATGAATCAGAACATGTTTCGACGTAAAAACGTCATCTTCAGCTGATTAAAAGATGTGAAGATCATCGTAAGCTGAATGTCTTCGTCAATGAATAAATTAAAAAACACATACACATAACATTATAACGACACGAACTGAAAACATTGAGACAAAAATACACAGGCCTGTTTTAATTACTTAAGACACGTCGCGCCGCGGCGGTAGTGGACAGACTGGAGAATCGTTTCCTTATTCATCCAGTGGCGGCGTGCCTTTATCAGAAGGGCAGGGGTCAGGTGATCTTGTTCTATTGTAAGTGATGAGTGTATTAAAAATTGTATGAGAACTGAACTTTAATTTATTGTTGATTATTTTTTCATTGTGATTGTTGGTCTTCAAACGTTTGTAGATTTCAAATTCTTCTAATGTATCCATCTTTCTCCCTTTCCTACATAAGTGTAATATATCTAAGCTGTCATTTATGCTGCCGATCGAGTGATTGTTGTTTAACAAATGTTGGCTAAACGTCGATTTCTGTTTTTCCAACCTGTGATTAGGGCAGTGTTCTTTAAATCTGGTATTGAAACCATGCCCGGTTTGGCCAACATAAACACTCGGGCATTCTGCACATTTTAGTTTATAAATGCCGGTTTTATCGTATTTGTCTACTTTGCCAATTTTTACACTTACAATATTTTTAACACGGTTGGAAGTACTAAAGGCCAGCTTTATATTATGTTCCTTGAGGCGTTTGTTTAATCCGTGTTGTATATGATGGCTGTATTCAACATTGGCGTACTTACTCTTGTAGTATTAATTTGATGAGTTATCTGGAATGACGTTTTTGTTTACTTTGTTTTTATGCTTAGATATTAGTCTGTCCACTATGTTGCTAGGATAACCGTTAGCAGTGGCAATATATTTTGTAATGTTAACCTCTTTATTATATTGGTCACAATTTAAAGGAACGTTCAATAGCCTATGGACCATGGAATTGTGCGCACCCATCTTTTGAGAATGAGGGTGGTAGGAGCTGGCATGGATTGTTTGACTGGTGGTTGTGGGTTTACGATATATAGCAAACTGTAATTTAGTTTCACATTTCTCTAAGGTTAAATCAAGGAAATTCAGTCTATTGTTTTCTTCAATTTCAAGAGTAAATTTTAATGTCGGTGCCAGTTTATCTAAATAAGTATGCAGCAAATTCAGTTGTTTTGTGTTACCATTGTAAATTATAATCGTATCATCAACGTACATTCTGTAAAAAATAATTTTATTTCTGTATCTATTCTGGTCAGTCATAATGTATTTGTTCTCAATATGATTCAGGTAAACATCCGATAAAAATCCAGATAGGGGCGACCCCATCGCTAGGCCATCTGTTCGACTATAGAATCTTTCATTAAAAGCGAAATAGTTTTGTTTCAAAATTTCTTTTAGTAAAAGCATCAATTCAATAATGGCTCAGGTAAAAGGTTGGAATCTTTTAGTTACTCTTCAACAATCGTTAATGTTTCGTTTACAGGCACATTGGTGTATAAATTCACAATATCCAATGATGCTATAGTATGTTGGGCCTTGGGCCTTCAATTCAAAGTTTCTGACGTTATCAATTAATTCATATGAGTTCCTTAAGCTGTAGTTATTTTTGAATTTTATGTGGGTTTTAAGTAGAACCTCAAGATGTTAACAACTTTGTAAGAAGGAGCAGAGATGTAGTTAACAAGTGGCCTTATTGGAACGCCTTCTTTGTGAAGCTTAGGCAACCCGCGTAACGCAGGAGCATGGGAGTTCATGACCTTAAGGCGCTTTTTCCTCATCAGAAAGAAGCATTTTGCTTTCATTAATAAGTTTTTTAATCCTACGTTGGTATAACTTAGTTGGATCTTTATTCAAAACTCTTATATTGTTATTTTCAATGAAGGTTTTGACTTTGTTTATGTACTCTGATTTGTACAAAATCACTATTGTATTACCTTTGTCGGCTTTACATAACATAGCGTCATTAGTTTCTAGTTTTTCTGTTATTGTTTTTAAGCCTAGGTACTCTTTCTTTTGGGTTTCAGACAAGTGTGGTTTGTTTCCCTTATTCCTGAAGGTATTATTAATTTTTCTTGCTATTACCTGAAAAAAATCAAACCTATTATGTTGGCCAAACCGGGCGTGGTTTCAATACCAGATTTAAAGAACATTGCCCCAATCACAGGTTGGAAAAACAGAAATCGACGCTTGGCCAACATTTGTTAAACAACAATCACTCGATCGGCAGCATAAATGACAGCTTAGGTATATCACACTTATGTAGGAAAGGGAGAAAGATGGATACATTAGAAGAATTTGAAATCTACAAACGTTTGAAGACCAACAATCACAATGAAAAAATAATCAACGATAAATTAAAGTTCAGTTCTCATACAATTTTTAATACACTCATCACTTACAATAGAACAAGATCACCTGACCCCTGCCCTTCTGATAAAGGCACGCCGCCACTGGATGAATAAGGAAACGATTCTCCAGTCTGTCCACTACCGCCGCGGCGCGACGTGTCTTAAGTAATTAAAACAGGCCTGTGTATTTTTGTCTCAATGTTTTCAGTTCGTGTCGTTAATGTTATGTGTATGTGTTTTTTAATTTATTCATTGACGAAGGCATTCAGCCGACGATGATCTTCACATCTTTTAATCAGCTGAAGATGACGTTTTTACGTCGAAACATGTTCTGATTCTTCATGTTTAAATAATTTTGAGCTGTCCTGACGGTTACATAGTAAGTAATTAAGGCTTACAATATTTTAATCGTACAGCTCAGGGGCTAAAAATGGATAATAATATTAATGTATGCCGCTTTTGCCCTAGATGTGGAGCTATAATACAAAGCTGATAGTATACAAATTGTGAACTATGTAAACATTTTATGTTGAATCATTAAAATTCGATGAATTCAGTACCTGTAATGTTTTATTGGACACAACTTACAAGTAATAAAATACCCCCGTTGCAGCAGACCTGCTTACTCAGCGAATTTCAAATGCAAAAGAACATAATTGAATCCAAAATAGTGAGATTTAACACGTTTTTGTAAGCTTCATAAGAATAACATGGATAATGAGTATGCAGGTTTGCTGCAACAGGTCCGTTAAAACTGGGTGGTCTTAACTCAATATTTCGTAGATCTGAACTAGGAGAAACCATATACCAACTTTTATCAAGATAATGTAAAAAAATAAGGAAGATATAGAATTTTTTTTTTATTTCCCGTAAGGATAACATGGGGAATGAGTATGCAGGTTTGCTGCCACAAGAATGGAAATTTCGGGGGTTTGAGACTAAAATACATTAGATCTTAACTAGGTAAAGCCACAAACCAAGTTTTATTAAGATATGTTTAGAAATAAGTGAGATATAGAATTTTACTTATTTCCCATAAGGTTAACATTGGGACAACGTATTGTGTTTACCACTTACAATATCTCAGTTACCAATGGACATAGAGGAATGATTCAAAATACTAAATTGTTTGTTTTTTCGAGCTGAATTCAATGGTGCAAACTAAAATTGGATTATTTTTATTTTTATATGTGAAAACCCCAAAAACCCCATTTTTGGGGAGTTTATCCCCCTTTACCCCCCCTTCCAGTGGTCGGATCGGGCTGGTTTTCGAACTCATCCGAATAATTACTACTTTACACGTCTATGCCAAAGTTCATCCCGATCGGACCATTTTTGCGAGCGCTATCGTGCTTACAGACACACACACACACACACACACACATATATATATATATATATATATATATATATCAATTTGAACGAATGGTGTTTTTGGCCTCTGGGGGCCCCAAAACGAAAAGTTATCATGGTCTTGGGCTTAGGTCTTACCATGAGACCTACGGTAATAGCTTCTTCCCTATAGGGGAAATTCGCTAATAAATAATCAATATAAAAATATATAAATTATTTTACTAAATAGCAAAATGAAAGCTTATATAAATGCAATATATTTAAATACTGGATACAATCATCTGAAATTAAGAAATATTTGTTTTTGTTTCTTTGTCTTCATGCTCTTGAGTTCGTATGGGTCCGAGTTTCATATTTGATATTTTGCCGTTCCTTCCGGTAGCAAGCGTTTGAATAGTATTTCAACTTTAATTATTAAAGAAATAATATCGAACGATGAAGCGATAGTCAAACGTCGATTTACAGTTTGTTGGGGACAACTCTATAAATGACTCCATCGTATTTATCGTTCGTTTTGTAACTCTATGAAAGTATATGGGTATTGGTTGTCGATAGCCAGTTCAAGACGGCGGATGATAGGTCATAAGGAAATTAGTAAGTTTGAATTTAATTTTTGCTTAGTTTTATTATGTTTGGATATACGTTTCATATAAAGTTTTATCATATTAAATGTTTTGCTGTTCATGAAACAATCGAATACAAAATTTGATTTCGCATGTTGGTGGCTATTCATATTTCCTCTTCATTTTTGATGATTTACGGAAGAGTGTATCGAATGAGCCAACTAAACAGGCCAGGTCGATATTTGATATCAGTGTCGGAGTACTGAAACATATGTGAGTTACACAAAAGCGAAAATGAACTTAGCTCATTTAAAATTATATTGAAAAGCTCAGTATATATAATTGTATAAAATGCCTAAACACCTACAAACAGTAATCATAACATTCTAATAATGACCCTAAAGACTTGTTGTTATCGAGGTGTGTCAAGCGCATCGATGACGCAGACTATTCCTAAAAATGGTTAAGACATCTAGAAAAGAAAATTGAATTTTTAATCGTGTATATAACACTCAGAAATACATGTTTCGTTTGATTACCGTATAAATCATAAGGAGAAAATTGTAATAGTTTGGTTTTCAATTAAAACAATAAGTAATTATCGTAAAAATAGTTTTTATTCGTTATTTTCTATTGAATATCACAATCTTGTTTTTAACTCAGTAATAAAACTTATTAGTTAAACAAATTACCTTTAAAACGATTTGTGATGAATTTTATATGACGACACATTTGTAAGGAAATAAAACATTTTAGTTTGTTAATTTCAATGATTAATTTCTTTAATTTTGATTGATTTTTTAAAATCAAGAAGTAATTTATTTTTGGAGACATGTCTTTTTATGGTTGTTTAAAAGGTTAAACCAAATAACCGTTCTTATTTTCTGACTAATACAAGCCTATGGTAAATTAAGGTAAGGTAAAATTGGTTAGGACTGACATGTTTGATGTCCTTAGTTGCCTCTTCAACAAAAAAGGAGATTTTGCTGTCACAGTTTGTTTCGTTGTTTTCTAAAAATAAGTTTTACACAGAACTGAATAATGTGTTTTATAACAGTTGCGTTTTAATGAAATAAGTCCTTTTTAAAGAAGCGATGCTTTTATGCAGTCTTTTGATATTTTATTCCTCAAAAGAGGGGAAATATTTGCGAGCGAGCCGCTTTTCACGACAAAAGCCATTTGAACGTTTCCGTGGCGCGGTGGCTCTGTGTCTAAACGTTTATTAAAACGATTTTGAATGTAGAGTTGTTTTTCTTAGAAAAGGCCACTTTACGCTTAAACCATTTAGAGACTTTTATAAACGTAGAAATGTTTTTTTTCGAAATATATTTTTATTCAAGTCTCAAATGTTTCTGAAATTGATGACTTTTAAAAATTTCAAGCCTTTACTTGATTTATTAAACCGATAGCATATACTAAACTCAATTGAATTACGTAATTTTATTTTTACATATGATTGATGTACATAAGAGTTTTGTAAGATTCATCCTGCATTAATTGGTATTTATATTGTTTTAAACTAAAATCTAATCCTTCTTCCTCTAGGATAATAAAGCTTTTTATGAGCTCACCAACAACTTTATTTAAGACCAATTTTATGACTGAGGTGTAAAATTACTGGAAATTTTGTCAATATTTCCTGAATGCTAATCATTTTTCTGTAGTTGAAAAAACATTGCCCCATTGGGGATGTATGTTACCAGCAAGTTTACATGTATTTCTCATGGAAGGGATATTTGTTTAAATATTAATAAAATTAGTGCTTACCTTGTAAATAGTTGGACCAAAATAGACATATTGTATACTTTTCTTACAGGAATTAAAATGTTCTTTAATTTCCAAATCTGACTGGGAATAAGTTGATCGTTTTCAAAAAAGTTAAATCGTTTTATTATTTAAATCGTTAAAGTTAAAGTTAAATACTAATAATAATAATACTAATAATAATAATAATAATAATAATAATAATAATAATAATAATAATAATAATAATAATAATAATTTTTTTTTTTTGGTAGGAGGTGGAATGCATTTACGCACACTGAGGGGCTCATTGTCCCCTCAGTAGTGTCGGACTCCCACGAACTTGATGTCCCGTGAACTACCGACTAAACCACCCCCGTCGGCACCGAGGACACTAGCCTGGAACTGTTTCACACATTACTTCGGGCTAGGCCTTGTGCTTATGCCACTAGGGCTTTCCTCTGTGGGGATAGATAAGGATCAAGGCCGGTCAAGATCGACCTTTTTCGCCCGAAGAATGGCCTGGACAAAATGCCTAACGCAGTTCCAGTTGCCCTCTCCCTGGAGCATTGCTCCAACGATGTTCTGTGGAGTTGCGACGACGCCGATCTCATCAATGAGCGAAGCTCGATGAGCGTGCCATTGGTCGCAGTCAAAAAATGTATGCTCGGCCGTGTCTGAAATGCCAGGGCAATACAGGCAGTCCGAGCTGGCGACTTTTCCCATCCTCTGCAAATAAGCTCGAAAGTATCCATGACCCGAAAGGAACTGGGTCACGAAATAGTCAACCTCGCCGTGCTGCCGTTCCACCCATGGTCGGATGGTGGGAATGAGCCTAAAGGTCCAACGTCCTCTCGACTCAGCTTCCCACTTGCGCTGCCAGCAGTCGAAGCTGCGGTCGCGCTCTTCAGTTGCGGCTGTTTCCCTGCCCACCTCAGGCCTCCTGCGGTAAATCGCCTGTCTCTCCCTCGCTAGGAAGTAGACGGGAATAACTCCCGCGATCACCATCACAGCTGGCTCGGAAACCGTGCGGTAGGCAGATGCGACCCGTAAGGCAGCTCGACGCTGAACTCGAGTAAGGCGGCTCGGTAGACACCTAACTCGAGTGCGTGGGCCCATACCTCCGCACCGTAAAGCAAAACTGATTGAACGGAAGACATAAGCAGACGGCGCTTGCAAGAACGAGGGCCACCGACGTTGGGCATAAGCCTACTAAGGGCAGCGACACCCTTGGCGGCTTTGTCGGCGGTGCGCTGTATCTGCTTGCCGAAAGACAGTTTGCTATCGACCATAACACCAAGGTATTTGGCAGCAGGATTGGTCTCAAGAAGGACGTCGCCTATTTGCACAGGAATAACTATGGGAATCCTCTTCTTAGTGAGGACCACGATTTCGGTTTTCTCAATAGCTAAAGACAAGCCGTGAACTCGCATCCACTCGCTGACTCGGTCCATTACTGTTCTGAGTTTGAGCTTCGCCAACTCGACGTCTCTCGCTGCAACCAGAGCAGCAACGTCATCGGCGTAGCCAACGAGCTGGGTCTCATCGGGCATGTCTAGCGTCAGCAAGCTGTTATGGGACACGTTCCAAAGATCGGGTCCAAGAATAGACCCCTGCACAGCCCCAGAAGTGATGGGTATGCGCTTCTGACCTTCAGTAGTGTCGTAAAGCAGTACCCTATCCGAAAGATACGCCTCGATCATGCGCAGGAGGTAGAGGTGTATGCTCAAGCGCCCACAGCATATAATAATAATTTTTTTTTTTTTTTTTTTGGTTAGGAGGTGGAATGCGTTTACGCACACTGAGGGGCTCGTTGTCCCCTCAGTAGTGTCGGACTCCCACGAGCTCGATGACCCGTGATCTACCGACTAAACCACCTCCCTCGGCACCGAGGACACTAGCCTGGAACTGTTTCACACATTACTTCGGGCTAGGCCTTTTATATTACGCCGCTAGGGCAAGCTCCGTGGGGAAATGCTGAGGATTAAGGCCGATCGAGGTCGACCTTTTTCGCCCGAAGAATGGCCTGGACGTAGTGCTTGACACAGTTCCAGTTGCCCTCTCCCTGGAGCATAGCTCCGACGATGTTGTTTGGGCTGACGATCACGCCGATCTCAGATGAAAGGGAGGCTCGGCGGACGTGCCAACGGTCGCACTGAAAGAAGGTGTGCTCGGACGTATCTGGGATGCCGGGGCAATACAGACAGTCCGGGCTGGCGACTTTGCCCATCCGGTGCAGATAGGCTCGGAAGTACCCGTGCCCAGAAAGAAACTGGGTCACGTAGTAATCGACCTCGCCGTGCTGCCGTTCCACCCATGGTCGGACGGAAGGTACGAGCTTGAAGGTCCAACGTCCCCTCGGCTCGGCTTCCCAGTCGCGCTGCCAGGGGTCGGAGCTGCGATCGCGCTCTTCCCTGGCAGCTGTTTCCCGGCCCACTTCAGGCCTCCTCCGGTAAATCGCCTGCCTCTCCCTCGCGAGGAAGAGGACGGGAATGACTCCGGCGATCACCATCACAGCAGGCTCGGAGACTGTGCGGTAGGCTGAAGCGACCCGCAGAGCTCCTCGGCGCTGGACTCGGGCAAGCCGATCTCGAAAGACTCGCTTCTCGAGTGCGTGAGCCCATACCTCCGCCCCGTACAGCAAGACTGACTGGACGGCAGTCATGAGCAGACGGCGCTTGCAGGAGCGAGGACCGCCGACATTGGGCATAAGCCTACCAAGGGCAGCGACACCCTTAGCGGCTTTGTCGGCGGCGCGCCGGATCTGCTCGCCGAAAGTCAGTCTGCTGTCGACCATGACTCCCAGGTACTTTGCAGCAGGCTTAGTCTCGAGTGTGACGTCACCTATCTGCACCGGGAACACGGTGTTAATCCTCTTTTTGGTGAGGACGACGATCTCCGTCTTACTGATAGCCAGGGACAAGCCGTGATCTCGCATCCACCCGTTGACCTTGGCCATTACCACGCTGAGCCTCAGTTTTGCCTGCTCGACGTTCCTCGCAGCGATCAAGGCAGCGACGTCGTCAGCATAGCCAACGAGGCGGGTCTCATCGGGCATGTCTAGCCTCAGCAAACTGTCGTAAGACACGTTCCAGAGATCTGGTCCGAGAATGGACCCCTGCGCAGCCCCGGAAAGATGGGAATGCGCCGCTGGCCTTCGGTCGTGTCGTACAAAAGAACACGGTCTGACAAATACGCCTCGATCATACGCAGGAGGTAAGAGGGAACTTGGAACGTATGCTCAAGCGCCCACAGCATATCGCTCCACCTGGCGGAGTTGAAGGCGTTCTTCGTGACGAGAAGGACCACGCGGCGCGACCAGTGGTTGTGGTCCTCCGCCCTCCGCACTGCCTCAACTACCTCCTGGATAGCGTCGATGGTAGAGCGACCGGATCTGAAGCCGTACTGCTGCGGGGACAAGTCCCCCGCAGAGACGATGGCCTCGGTCAGCCTGACGCGCAAGAGCTTTTCAAGCACTTTTCCGGCCGTGTCGAGCATACACAGGGGTCGGAAAGAAGAAGGGGTCCCCGGTGTGCTCTTCGCCTTCGGGATAAGAACAAGGCGGGCAACCTTCCACGAAGAAAAGAAAACGCCTTCCGCCAGACACGCGTTGAACATATCGAGCAGAAGCCTTGGATTCACCTCCGCAGCGAGCTTGAGCACCTCCGCCGGAATGCCATCGGGACCGGGCGCTCTTCTGGGTCGTAGGGATCGGACGGCGGCGGTGAGTTCCTCTTCCCGGAAAACTGGGAAGGCGCCTACCTCTCCGAATTCCCTGACTGGCCGAACTGGGTGGCTGGGAAACAGTGTATCGACGACGACGGCCATGGCTTGTGGTTCCATGACCGCAGGGAGTGAGCGAGCCCCTAGCTTCTGGGTTACAAGTTTGTAGCCCATCCCCCAGGGGTCGTTGTCGATATCCTGACACAGCTGCTTCCAGCACCTGACATTACTCTGGTTGATGGCACCGCGGAGCTCTCGGCGGGCCGCTCTGTGCTCAGCCGATCTGGCATTTGCATCAGGGCGGTTCCTGGCTCGCTGCGCAGCTCGTCGGAGACCAAGGCATCTCTTCCGGAGTTCCGCGATTTCAGGCGACCACCAGTAAACAGGCTTCTTCCTGTGGCGGCGGGAAACTCCGGCCATCGACTGCTCACACGCGGTCGCGATGAGACGCATCGTCGATGCTGCCAGATCTTCGGCACCTGTGAAATTCACAATGCTCTGGTCTGTTACTTCTTTAAAAGTGTCTTTGCTCAGACGACTGGTGTTCCAGCGTCGAGCCAGAGGAGCAGGTTCAGCGCGCAAGCGCGCACCCTCGGGAAGGACCTTGAAGAGGATCCCCTGGTGGTCGCTAGAGGAATACTCCTCGCAGACACGCCAGTCGGAGATCCGCTGGACAATCCCTTCAGAGGCAAGGGATATGTCAGGGATCGTCTCTCTGCACCCCGGACGGCGAAAGGTGGAAATGCCACCTGTATTAAGGATACAGAGGCCCGACCTGGCAGTCGACTCGAGGACGTAACGACCTCGAGTGTCGGTCCTCGGGGAACCCCATTCCACGGCTTTTGCGTTAAAATCGCCACCGACTATGACCCCGCCAGAGATTTTCATGATCTCATCCTCAATGGAATCGACCATGTGGCGGTAGTCTCCGATCGGTTGGTTTGGCGTGAGGTAACAGGAGAAGACGGTGAAACCCCTGCTCCTCACCCAAACGAAGCCGTTGCCCGATCCGGAATCGAGAACAGGCACCTTCCCGAGGTCCAAGATCCATATTGCCGCAGTGCCGGAGGGATCCGAGAACCACTGCGCGGAGCGTCGGTTCTGGTACTGCTCACTGAGAAGCAGTAGGTCAGCACCCTGCTCCGTGGCGAATTGGAACACCAAGTCGTTTGCTGTCCTGCTCCTCTGCATATTAAGTTGCAGAACACTGATCATTTCTGTTGTTTCTGGCGAAGCTCCTGGATGGCCCGCCTGTACTGCCCGCAACGACCAGACCCAGCGGAATGCTTGACCTGGTCGCCCTTCAAGCCGGCTTCTGTACACAGGACACAGGTCAACACTGCATTGCACGCGCTGGCCCTGTGGTCCTGGCCGCCGCACTTGAAGCAGAGCTTGCTTCTATCGGGTCCAGGGCAGCGATTAGCTACGTGACCGAACCCCAGACATTTAAAACATCTGGAGGCCACGAGCTTCTCGCGCACCCGACAGCTCACATACCAGACTTTGAGGTGGCCCTTCTCCAGGAGCTTCGCGGCAGCTCTGGCTCCCAGCGTCAGAATCGCCACCTTCTGTCCCCGAGCATTCGCCTTTGAGAGGAAGGTTTTTACCTCGACGGTTTCTCCGAGAACGGCTTTGACGGCAGCGGTCACTTCCACCTCGGTCGTCAGCTCGTCGAGGTCTCGCACCTCCAGCGTCGTCTTTGGTTCGAGAACGCGGACGGTTGCGTTCGCTCCCAGAAGAGTCCTCAAGTCCTCGCTGAAAGCGGACTTGCATTTGGAGGCGTCCCCGAGTTCGACCAAAAGATCGCCGGCTCGAGTCTCTCTCATGCCCTTGATGACGGCGCCCTTCTCATCGGGCTTCGCTTTGCTGCGAATTTCGCCCAGCACGTCGGCGTAAGATTTCCCCTCCGACGGCTTGATGAGAAGAGCGTCCGGCCGCTGCTTGCGGGGCCTCTTCTTTGGCGCCTTCTTCTTCTCTTGTCCGCCGGGCTGGCTTCCAGGCTCCTGGGGAGGGTCTCTCTTCTTCCGTCGTTTCCTAACGACGTCCGTCCATTTTTCGGGGTCCGATGTCTCCCCTGGACCGTCACCTCTCGGTTTCTTCTCAGCCTCCGGTTGGGCGGGGCTGGAAGCAGCCCGCTTCCCACCGGCCGGCTGAGCCTTCACCCGCAGTGATGGGGTCGTCTGCGTCGACGCAGTCACCGACTCACATGACTGCCACGACCTCCTCAGCTGGATTATGTGGTGAAGGCTGGCCTCCAATTGGACGATGCCATCCTTCACATCCTGACTGATGTTCTTCTGCCGGGTGGTCGCGGCCTTCATCACAGCGAGGGTGTCGAAGCACTTTTTGATGTGCTCCTCCTTCTGCTGCCTGGCGAGCGCGATGACCACCTCGAAGGGAGACGACCCATCATCCATCCGCTCATTTACAGTGGGTGTCTCATCGATGGCCACAGGTGTTTTGGCCCCCGATGAGGCAGGTGTCACGACACGGCTCGGCGGCGATCTTCCAATGCGCGACCTTCTTTCGAAGGGGCTTGCCACCTTGTCACCGGGCCCGCTCAGTGAAGAGCGGTTATGCGACTGGTTACTTTGTGGGGTTAGGGTACCCCGTTTTGATTCTTGCACCTTTTGAGTCTCTTTTCCTTCAGTGCTGTCCATAGTGTCTGGCTTAGCCCCCGAGACTGGGCATTGACCCCCCAATAGTACCCCGATGAGAAAGTCAGACCGACCCATCACCAGAGAAACTATATCCGTGTTCGACCGCCTCCAAAACACCGGCGGTCCCAGACGAGCAGTGGCCTCGGCAGAGCCCCCCCGTGACCGCAGCAGGGCCCTATCCGGTCGCCAACCGGCACCGCCACGGCCAAAGGGATTTTCGCCGGCTGATAGGGCAGCCAGGTCAGCTGGCTGGGCTGACCCGGGCCCCTGTACTATCCGGCAGCCTGGGAGGTGCAGAACCCAGTTTTTAAGCTGTACCCTCTGCTCGTCCTAGACCTCCAGCGCAATGGAGGCTGAAGAACACAGAGTCACCCCAGCAAATAGGCCGGAATGATTTAGAAAAAACAACCGGGCTATTGAAATGAACCGGAGAATGGAGTTATGAAAAGGAGACGCGAAAAAAGGACCAGTGCGCCCCCCTCCCCTTTTAGTCGGCTCTTACGACAAGCAGGGGATACTGTTGGACATTCTGTCCCGGCCCAACACGGGGACATATAATAATAATAATAATAATAATAATAGTAATAATAATAATAATAATAATAATAATAATAATAATAATAATTTTTTTTTTTGGGTAGGAGGTGGAATGCGTTTACGCACACTGAGGGGCTCGTTGTCCCCTCAGTAGTGTCGAACTCCCACGAGCTCGATGTCCCGTGAACTACCGACTAAACCACCTCCCTCGGCACCGAGGACACTAGCCTGGAACTGTTTCACACATTACTTCGGGCTAGGCCTTTGATATTACGCCGTTAGGGCAACCTCCGTGGGGAAATGCTGAGGATTAAGGCCGATCGAGGTCGACCTTTTTCGCCCAAAGAATGGCCTGGACGTAGTGCTTTACACAGTTCCAGTTGCCCTCTCCCTGGAGCATAGCTCCAACGATGTTGTTTGGGCTGACGATCACGCCGATCTCAGATGAAAGGGAGGCTCGGCGGACGTGCCAACGGTCGCACTGAAAGAAGGTGTGCTCGGACGTATCTGGGATGCCGGGGCAATACAGACAGTCCGGGCTGGCGACTTTGCCCATCCGGTGCAGATAGGCTCGGAAGTACCCGTGTCCAGAAACAAACTGGGTCACGTAGTAATCGACCTCGCCGTGCTGCCGCTCCACCCATGGTCGGACGGAAGGTATGAGCTGGAAGGTCCAACGTCCCCTCGGCTCGGCTTCCCAGTCGCGCTGCCAGGAGTCGAAGCTGCGATCGCGCTCTTCCCTGGCTGCTGTTTCCCGGCCCACTTCAGGCCTCCTCCGGTAAATCGCCTGCCTCTCCCTCGCGAGAAAGAGGACGGGGATGACTCCGGCGATCACCATCACAGCAGGCTCGGAGACTGTGCGGTAGGCCGAAGCGACCCGCAGAGCTCCTCGGCGCTGGACTCGGGCAAGCCGGTCTCGGTAGACTCGCTTCTCGAGTGCGTGAGCCCATACCTCCGCCCCGTACAGCAAGACTGACTGGACGGCAGTCATGAGCAGACGGCGCTTGCAGGAACGAGGACCGCCGACATTGGGCATAAGCCTACCAAGGGCAGCGACACCCTTAGCGGCTTTGTCGGCGGCGCGCTGGATCTGCTCGCCGAAAGACAGTCTGCTGTCGACCATGACTCCCAGGTACTTTGCAGCAGTCTTAGTCTCGAGTGTGACGTCACCTATCTGCACCGGGAACAAGGTGTTTATCCTCTTTTTGGTGAGGACGACGATCTCCGTCTTACTGATAGCCAGGGACAAGCCGTGATCTCGCATCCACCCGTTGACCTTGGCCATTACAACGCTGAGCCTCAGTTTTGCCTGCTCGACGTTCCTCGCAGCGATCAAGGCAGCGACGTCGTCAGCATAGCCAACGAGGCGGGTCTCATCGGGCATGTCTAGCCTCAGCAAGCTGTCGTAGGACACGTTCCAGAGATCTGGTCCGAGAATGGACCCCTGCGCAGCCCCGGAAGTGATGGGAATGCGCCGCTGACCTTCGGTCGCGTCGTACAACAGAACGCGGTCTGACAAATACGCTTCTATCATACGCAGGAGGTAGGAGGGAACTTGGAACGTATGCTCAAGCGCCCACAGCATATCGCTCCACCTGGCGGAGTTAAAAGCGTTCTTCACGTCGAGCGTGACGAGAAGGACCACGCGGCGCGACCAATGGTTGTGGTCCTCCGCCCTCCGCACTGCCTCAACTACCTCCTGAATAGCGTCGATGGTAGAGCGACCGGATCTGAAGCCGTACTGCTGCGGGGACAAGTCCCCCGCAGAGACGACGGCCTCGGTCAGCCTGACGCGCAGGAGCTTCTCAAGCACTTTCCCGGCCGTGTCGAGCATACACAGGGGTCGGAAAGAAGAAGGGGTCCCCGGTGTGGTCTTCGCCATCGGGATAAGAACAAGGCGGGCAACCTTCCACGAAGAAAAGAAAACGCCTTCCGCCAGACACGTGTTGAACATATCGAGCAGAAGCCTTGGATTCACCTCCGCAGCGAGCTTGAGCACCTCCGCCGGAATGCCATCGGGACCGGGCGCTCTTCTGGGTTGTAGGGATCGGACGGCAGCGGTGAGTTCCTCTTCCCGGAAAACTGGGAAGGCGCCTACCTCTCCGAATTCCCTGACTGGCCGAACTGGGTGGCTGGGAAACAGTGTATCGACGACGGCGGCCATGGCTTGTGGTTCCATGACCGCAGGTGGTGAGCGAACCCCTAGCTTCTGGGTTACAAGTTTGTAGCCCATCCCCCAGGGGTCGTTGTCGATATTCTGACACAGCTGCTTCCAGCACCTGACTTTACTCCGGTTGATGGCACCGCGGAGCTCTCGGCGGGCCGCTCTATGCTCAGCCGATCTGGCATTTGCATCAGGGCGGTTCCTGGCTCGCTGCGCAGCTCGTCGGAGACCAAGGCATCTCCTCCGGAGTTCCGCGATTTCAGGCGTCCACCAGTAAACCGGCTTCTTCCTGTGGCGGCGGGAAACTCCGGGCATCGACTGCTCACACGCGGTCGCGATGAGACGCATCGTCGATGCTGCCAGATCTTCGGCGCTTATGAAATTCTCAATGCTCTGGTCTTAAATTACGTTTGTAAAAGTTTCTTTGCTCAGACGACTGGTGTTCCAGCGTCGAGCCAGAGGAGCAGGTTCAGCGCGCAAGCGCGCACCTTCGGGAAGGACCTTGAAAAGGATCGCCTGGTGGTCGCTGGAGGAGTAGTCCTCGCAGACACGCCAGTCGGAGATCCGCTGGGCAATCCCTTCGGAGGCAAGGGATATGTCTGGGATCGTCTCTCTGCACCCCGGACGGCGAAAGGTGGAAATGCCGCCCGTGTTGAGGATACAGAGGCCCGACCTGGCAGCCGACTCGAGGATGTAACGACCTCGAGTGTCGGTCCGCGGGGAACCCCATTCCACGGCTTTGGCGTTAAAGTCGCCACCGACTATGACCCCGCCAGAGGTGTTCATGATCTTTTCCTCGATGGAATCGACCATGTGGCGGTAGTCTACGATCGGTTGGTTAGGCGTGAGGTAACAGGAGAAGACAGTGAAACCCCTGCTCCTCACCCAAACGAAGCCGTTGCCCGATCCGGAATCGAGAACAGGCACCTTCCCGAGGTCCAAGATCCATATCGCCGCAGTGCCGGAGGGATCCAAGAACCACTGCGCGGAGCGTCGGTTCTGGTACTGCTCACTGAGAAGCAGTAGGTCAGCACCCTGCTCCGTGGCGAACTGGAACAGCAAGTCGTTTGCTGTCCTGCTCCTCTGCATATTAAGTTGCAGAACACTGATCATTTCTTTTGTGTTTGGCGAAGCTCCTGGATGGCCTGCCTGTACTGCCCGCAACGACCTGACCCAGCGGAATGCTTGACCTGGTCGCCCTTCAAGCCGGCTTCAGTACACAGGACACAGGACAACGCTGCATTGCATGCGCTGGCCTTGTGGTCCTGGCCGCCGCACTTGAAGCAGAGCTTGCTTCTATCGGGTCCAGGGCAACGATTAGCGACGTGACCGAACCCCAGACATTTAAAACATCTGGAGGCCACGAGCTTTTCGCGCACCCGACAGCTCACATACCAGACTCTGAGGTGGCCCTTCTCCAGGAGCTTCGCAGCTGCTCTGGCTCCCAGCGTGAGGATCGCCACCTTCTGACCCCGAGCGTTCGCCTTTGAGAGGAAGGTTTTCACCTCGACGGTTTCTCCGAGAACGGCTTTGACGGCAGCGGTCACTTCCACCTCGGTCGTGAGCTCGTCGAGGTCTCGCACCTCCAGCGTCGTCTTTGGTTCGAGAACGCGGACGGTTGCGTTCGCTCCCAGAAGAGTCCTCAAGTCCTCGCTGAAAGCGGACTTGCATTTGGAGGCGTCAACGAGTTCGACCAAAAGATCGCCGGCTCGAGTCTCTCTCATGCCCTTGATGACGGCGCCCTTCTCATCGGGCTTCGCTTTGCTGCGAATTTCGCCCAGCACGTCGGCGTAAGATTTCCCCTCCGACGGCTTGATGAGAAGAGCGTCCGGCCGCTGCTTGCGGGGCCTCTTCTTTGGCGCCTTCTTCTTCTCTTGTCCGCCGGGCTGGCTTCCAGGCTCCTGGGGAGGGTCTCTCTTCTTCCGTCGTTTCCTAACGACGTCCGTCCATTTTTCGGGGTCCGATGTCTCCCCTGGACCGTCACCTCTCGGTTTCTTCTCAGCCTCCGGTTGGGCGGGGCTGGAAGCAGCCCGCTTCCCACCGGCCGGCTGAGCCTTCACCCGCAGTGATGGGGTCGTCTGCGTCGACGCAGTCACCGACTCACATGACTGCCACGACCTCCTCAGCTGGATTATGTGGTGAAGGCTGGCCTCCAATTGGACGATGCCATCCTTCACATCCTGACTGATGTTCTTCTGCCGGGTGGTCGCGGCCTTCATCACAGCGAGGGTGTCGAAGCACTTTTTGATGTGCTCCTCCTCCTGCTGCCTGGCGAGCGCGATGACCGCCTCGAAGGGAGACGGGTTGGCGTCCATCGGTACGTTGTCTCCATCGGGTTGCTTCTGAGTGACCACAGATGTTCTGGCCACCGATGAGGCAGGTGTCACGTTGCGGCCTGGCGGCGATCTCGTAAGGCGGGACCTTCGCTCGAAGGGGCTAGCCACCTCACCCGTGAGCCCGCTCGGAGAAGCGGTTGATTTCGTTGTTGGGGTTAGGGTACCCCGGAAAGAGTCTGGCACCTTTTCAGACGTATTTTTATTGTTTGCTGACATCATGTCTGGTTTGGCACCCAAGACTAGGAATTTGACCCCCCAAAATGTGCCCCAATGAGAAAGTCAGACCGACCCATCACCAGAGCAACTATATCCGTGTTCGACCGCCTCCAAAACACCGGCGGTCCTAGACGAGCAGTGGCCTCGGCAGAGCCCCCCCGTGACCGCAGCGGGGCCCTATCCGGTCGCCAACCGGCACCGCCACGGCCAAGGGGATTTTCGCCGGCTGATAGGGCAGCCAGGTCAGCTGGCTGGGCTGACCCGGGCCCCTGTACTATCCGGCAGCCTGGGAGGTGCAGAACCCAGTTTTTAAGCTGTACCCTCTGCTCGTCCTAGACCCCCAGCGCAGTGGAGGTTGAAGAACACAGAGTCAACCCGGCGAGTAGGACGGAATGATTTAGAAAAACAACCGGGCTATTGAAATGATTCGGAGAATGGAGTTGTGAAAAGGAGACGCGAAAAAGGACCAGTGTGCCCCCCTCCCCTTTTAGTCGGCTCTTACGACAAGCAGGGGATACTGTTGGACATTCTGTCCCGGCCCAACACGGGCAATAATAATAATAAACATAATAATAATAATAATAATAATAATAATAATAATAATAATAATAATAATAATAATAATAATAATAATAATAATAATAATAATAATAATAATGATAATAATAATAATAATAATAATAATAATAATAAGCCCCGAATAATTCTAACTCCTCGTCCGAGCTTCAAACTGAATAGAACCTCACGTGCGGGGCGGGCAGCGGCCACATAACATCGATGTGCCTTGAAGCTGGCTAACGGAGCTCTGGGAACCACATGGACAGGTTAGTAGCCTACATGTGTGATACTGTTACTGCCAGTAGTACAAATAATAACCAAGGCGGTAGGGTCACGCGGGCTGCGACCCTTCGGAACCGTCGGGAGGGATAGCCCGGGGCTGGGGATGCTGAGGCTTGTGGCGGCACCCAGCTTGATGGCACCACAAATGGAACACCCACTGGACTATTGCAACCTCTTACCGCTGAAGGTGTTTCTTCTGGGACTCAGGAGACCACTAAGGCGGGTAAACCAAGGCAACGCATGAAATGGACAGATGAGATGAATACTTACATCATGCGCTGCTACTTCAAGATTACAAAACCTGAAACTGTCAATATATATAGGTAACAATTACACGCTGCCTTTGCTGAGAAATATCCTCATATAAACGTTACCGAACAAAGAGTTGCGGACCAGCGGCGAGCTATTATAAATAATAAGCTGATCCCGGAAGCGAGGCTTGATGAGATCAGAAATGAAGTAGCGTTAGTCATGGAAGACGACATAAGGGATGAAGAGGTCCTAAACATAACAGAGGATACTGGCAATGGAGAGCAACCTCCACTTGCTAATGAAAATAATCTAACACCGCAAGTGGTAGAGGGCTCTTCAACGCCCGACGCAAATTTAACAGCTCAAGAAAATGAATTTAAAAGAGCACTAACGGAGTTTTCTGGCACGAACCCTCTCCTTAGGCCCTCGATTCCTAAGCAGAGCAGTTCAAGAAAACTAGCCCTAACTGTAAGCAAGATGAATGAAATTGTAAAAAATTATCTTGCGTAACCCAACCTAGAACTAGAGTTTGAGGATCTCCATTGCATAGTTTATGCCGCTGCTGTTTCTGTTGTTAGATATCTGGGGTCCAGCTTGAAAACAAAAGGCAATGCAGTCCGAAAGCCTCAAGTGATGCCTCACTGGGAGCAAAGACTTGTTAAAGCGGTGGATTGCCTAAGAATTAAAATTGGACGGCTCACCGAATACATCAATGGAAATCGGAGTAAGAAGGTCCTCAAGACTTTTACCAGCTTACAAATTGAGGCCTCCAAACATTCCTCAAGAGATCCTAAAAACAAGGATCCGGAGCACCTGCTTGATACCTTAAAGCAGAGGTTAGCTGCTAAAAGTAAAAGACTAAGGAGGTACAGACAATCTCGTCAGAGAAAGCGAAGTAATGCAGTATTTCAGCGCAGTGAGAAGGCATTTTACAGGAAACTCCGAGATGATGTCTGCAATAGAGAAGGACAACCTCCACTCATCACTGACTTTTATGACTACTGGGGAGAGATATGGTCAAACCCTCAAGAGCATAATACAAATGCCCCATGGATTTTTAGTGAATCTGGAAGGAACGATGGTGTACCAATGATGGATCAGGTAGTCTTCACAGCTGATGATGTCACGCATGCCGTGAACAAATCTCAGAACTGGAAGGCTCCTGGTCCAGACAGTGTACACAATTTCTGGCTTAAGAGACTGCCTTCAATCCATCATCACCTGGCCAAGTTCTTTACGGCCTTTATCTCCCACCCCAATACTGTCCCTTCATTTTTGTGCCAAGGAGTTACATATCTCCTCCCTAAAGATAAGGCCATACGAGACCCGGCCAATTACCGTCCAATCACTTGCCTTTGCACCCTCTATAAGATTCTGACAGCAACCCTTGCAAATAAAATCTATGAGCATATTGAAGCAAACTGCTGTCAATACAGCAGAAGGGTTGTGTCAGGAATTCTCAGGGTTGTAAAGAGTTGCTTGTCATAGATGCCGTGGCAATGGAGCAAGCTATGCATAAGTCAAGAAATATTTATATGGCCTTTATAGACTACAGAAAGGCATTTGATTCTGTGCCTCATTCTTGGCTTATCAAAGTGCTCGAGCTCCACAAAGTAGATCCAGCAGTCATAGCACTACTAAAAGAACTGATGACATCGTGGGCAACGGTTTTGACCTTTAACTATCCGGACAAGACACTTAAGTCTGAAATACTACCAATAAGGAGAGGCATATTCCAAGGGGATAGTTTAAGCCCTCTAAGGTTTTGTCTGGCATTAAACCCCTTATCATCACTCTTGAATGGAACAGGGTATGGCTACAAGCTAAAGGGTAGGGGCCGAGAGGTTTACTCGTTGTCCCACGTGATGTATATGGACGATAATAAGCTATACTCGTCAACAGCTAATCAAGATAACGCCAGCGCGTTAAGCCAGCTGATGAAGATAACGGAAAAGTTCTCTAAGGATGTTCATCTGTCCTTTGGCTTAGATAAGTGTAAAACCATCAGCATCGAGAAAGGCAAGGTCATTCAACAAGAGTTCATACTAGATGATGATACCTCTTTTGACGCTCTGAGTCTTAATGACCGTTATAAGTATTTGGGATTCGTTCAATCTCGGCGTCTTAATCACAAAGAGGTAAGAGAGAAAGTGACCAAAGTATATCTTGACCGAGTGGCCGCCATTCTTAAGTCTAACTTGAATGGCCGAAACACCTTTAAGGGAATTAACTCCTATGCCATTCCGGTACTGGCTTACACGTTCGGTGTTGTCAAGTGGTCAGACACTAAACTTGACAGTATCGAAAGGTCTACTCGTGTCCTCTTAACAAAGTTCCGAGCCCATCATCCCAAATGCGCCATTGAGCGAGTAGTACTACCAAGGGACAAAGGGGGCAGGGGGCTGGCGGATATCAAGCGATTGTGCCGCAAGCAAATTAACTGCCTTCAGGGGTTTTTCTTCGCCCGTAGTGACCGTCTTCACCAAGTAGTTGTTGGGGCTGATGTCAAGTACACTCCATTGAACTTATCGCAGGCTTGCATTCAAGATTTGGAGCCGGGTAGCGCATGGCTCACCAATCTTAAGCAGGAGTGGGCTGCTAAGGAGCTTCATGGGCGTCATGCCAATGAGCTTAGCAAGCCAGAGATTGACGAATCAGCTTCGAATGCTTGGCTCAGTTTTGGCGGGATATTTGCGGAAACCGAAGGGTTTATGATGGCAAACCAGGACCAGGTTGTGGCAACTAAGAATTACTTAAAATATGTTGTCAAAGCGGATGTGCCAGATGACAGGTGTAGGAGATGTGGGCAAGCTTCTGAAACAATTCAGCATGTCACAGGAGCTTGTCAACTCCTAGCTGCTTCCGACTACCTGAAGCGCCATAACCAAGTGGCAGGCATTTTACATCAAGCCCTCGCTTTAAAATACGGCCTTAGAGAAAACACCGTGCCCTAATATGAATACCAGCCAAATCCGGTCCTGGAAAATGATAAATATAAAGTGTACTGGGACAGGTCAGTTATTACTGATAGGCCCATTGAGCATAACAGACCTGATATCACTGTAATAGACAAGCTGGCAAAAACAACACTTGTCATTGATATAGGCATACCCAACAGCCATAATGCCGAGCGCTATTACAATGAAAAAGTCAATAAATACATACCGTTGGCTGCGGAGATTAAAGAGTTATGGAGGCAAGACTCTGTTGTTATTTTGCCAATTTTAATATCGTCATCAGGGTTGTTCCTCAAAAAGGTGGTTAAAAACCTCCAGCGGTTAGAAATTAGTGAATATGAGAGGAATTTGATGCAAAAGGCAGTTGTGTTAAACACAACATCAATAGTTAGAACTTTTATGAATATATCATTATAAGTGCTCCATCTTGCCTTTGGCCGGTGGAATAAAGCAAGTACCCTTGTTTGGTGTTGAAACAAAATAATAACAATAATAATAATAATAATAATAATAATTTTTTTTTTTTTTTTTTTTTTTTTTTTTTTTTTTTTTTTTTTTGGGTAGGAGGTGGAATGCGTTTACGCACACTGAGGGGCTCGTTGTCCCCTCAGTAGTGTCGGACTCCCACGAGCTCGATGTCCCGTGAACTACCGACTAAACCACCTCCCTCGGCACCGAGGACACTAGCCTGGAACTGTTTCACACATTACTTCGGGCTAGGCCTTTGATATTACGCCGCTAGGGCAACCTCCGTGGGGAAATGCTGAGGATTAAGGCCGATCGAGGTCGACCTTTTTCGCCCGAAGAATGGCCTGGACGTAGTGCTGGACACAGTTCCAGTTGCCCTCTCCCTGGAGCATAGCTCCGACGATGTTGTTTGGGCTGACGACCACGCCGATCTCAGATGAAAGTGAGGCTCGGCGGACGTGCCAACGGTCGCACTGAAAAAAGGCGTGCTCGGACGTGTCTGGGATGCCGGGGCAATACAGACAGTCCGGGCTGGCGACTTTGCCCATCCGGTGCAGATAGGCTCGGAAGTACCCGTGTCCAGAAAGAAACTGGGTCACGTAGTAATCGACCTCGCCGTGCTGCCGCTCCACCCATGGTCGGACGGATGGTATGAGCTGGAAGGTCCAACGTCCCCTCGGCTCGGCTTCCCAGTCGCGCTGCCAGGAGTCGAAGCTGCGATCGCGCTCTTCCCTGGCAGCTGTTTCCCGGCCCACTTCAGGCCTCCTCCGGTAAATCGCCTGCCTCTCCCTCACGAGGAAGAGGACGGGGATGACTCCGGCGATCACCATCACAGCAGGCTCGGAGACTGTGCGGTAGGCCGAAGCGACCCGCAGAGCTCCTCGACGCTGGACTCGGGCAAGCCGGTCTCGGAAGACTCGCTTCTCGAGTGCGTGAGCCCATGCCTCCGCCCCGTACAGCAAGACTGACTGGACGGCAGTCATGAGCAGACGGCGCTTGCAGGAACGAGGACCGCCGACATTGGGCATAAGCCTACCAAGGGCAGCGACACCCTTAGCGGCTTTGTCGGCGGCGCGCTGGATCTGCTCGCCGAAAGACAGTCTGCTGTCGACCATGACTCCCAGGTACTTTGCAGCAGGCTTAGTCTCGAGTGTGACGTCACCTATCTGCACCGGGAACACGGTGTTTATCCTCTTTTTGGTGAGGACGACGATCTCCGTCTTACTGGTAGCCAGGGACAAGCCGTGATCTCGCATCCACCCGTTGACCTTGGCCATTACTACGCTGAGCCTCAGTTTTGCCTGCTCGACGTTCCTCGCAGCGATCAAGGCAGCGACGTCGTCAGCATAGCCAACGAGGCGGGTCTCATCGGGCATGTCTAGCCTCAGCAAGCTATCGTAGGACACGTTCCAGAGATCTGGTCCGAGAATGGACCCCTGCGCAGCCCCGGAAGTGATGGGAATGCGCCGCTGACCTTCGGTCGTGTCGTACAACAGAACGCGGTCTGACAAATACGCTTCTATCATACGCAGGAGGTAGGAGGGAACTTGGAACGTATGCTCAAGCGCCCACAGCATATCGCTCCACCTGGCGGAGTTAAAAGCGTTCTTCACGTCGAGCGTGACAAGAAGGACCACGCGGCGCGACCAGTGGTTGTGGTCCTCCGCCCTCCGCACTGCCTCAACTACCTCCTGAATAGCGTCGATGGTAGAGCGACCGGATCTGAAGCCGTACTGCTGCGGGGACAAGTCCCCCGCAGAGACGATGGCCTCGGTCAGCCTGACGCGCAGGAGCTTCTCAAGCACTTTCCCGGCCGTGTCGAGCATACACAGGGGTCGGAAAGAAGAAGGGGTCCCCGGTTTGCTCTTCGCCTTCGGGAATAATAATAATAATAATAATAATAATAATAATAATAATAATAATAATAATAATAATAATAATAATAATAATAATAATAATAATAATAATAAAAATAATAATAATTCCCCCAGGGGCAGTCGGCTTTCGGCTGTTCGGGTGTCTCTTTGGCGGCCCCTGGTTCCTGAGCCAAGCTGCGAGACTCTTATTCTCGCAGTTCTTCCAGAGCTGAGACCTTTCTTCCTTCTTTTGGGTCTTAGCTCGCAGTCTTTCCTCTTTTCTGGGCTAATCTTGTCCACCTCTTCCTTTCTTCGACCCTGCATGGGCCCCTCTCGCGAGCCCTGCATGGTGTCATTTATTCATCTTCTTTCCTCTGTCTCACCTCCTGAAGAAAGTGCCTCCTGCCCCTTCAGGAGTCGAAGGAAACACAAAAAAAACACAAAACACAAAAAAAACACAAAAACAAAAAACCAACAAAAAATCACAAAACACAAAACCCACAAAAAAACAAATAAAGGGCAATCTAGTGGAGGCTTGTAGAAAAGAGGTAGCGGGGTGGCTGTTTTTTAAAAACACGAAGGCGGGCCGGGGATCCGGGTACGCCTGGCTTGCCATGGCAAATGGCCCCGGTCTGAGCTCATCCATACGCCTGGGTTTGAGCCCTCCCCCTTGTACTCTGTTCGGGGTGCTTGGTGGGACGCTTAGTGGGGACATGCCGCTTCTGTGAACTCCGAGCCAAAACTGCTGTTGAGCTGTTGAGGTCAAATTGGCCTCAGCAGGTGGCCGCTGCAAGTAAGCACCCCCGCCACGCTGAAAACAGTGTATCAAAATTGTCGGAAGCGGTTGTAGGAACCATGGGCATATTCCTGACCCTGCGACTGCGCTAGGCGGGTGATGGGTGTCCGAGGAGGTTTGACTGACGTCTGTCGGTCTAGGGCCGTGGAAAACACTCGGAGCGATTGGCAATGCTCCCTTTGACCGGGGAACCAAGAAAACCCAAAGATTTGATGATTTGATTGTTTGTTGTTCTTTCTTTTTTCAGATTGATCAGGAGCACGATAGCAGCGACAAATCAGGCGAGCGTCAAGAATAATGTTCTGGGCTCCGGATCGGGGGGTGACCCGTCGCCCTTCGGACGGAGCTCAAGGTTGAAGAGGACCCCTCCGAATTCCGGAGGGGCTCCAAAGTCGGAGGATGCAGGGGGAGGGAAAGCACTGGTGGTCGGTGCGCCTCCCCCAGCCCCATTCAAGTCCCCGGACTCCAGGGCCGACGCCTCGAAGTCGGTGCCCGAAGCTACGGCGGTTGGGCCATCGGCGGAGACGGTGGCCATGGAGACGGTGACTCCAAAGAATGACGAAGATCGGAAGCGGCAGTATCCGAGAAGCCCGTGGGACGAATCACCGCCTCTCGGGCCGAGTGATACGGAATTGGACATCGTCCGAAGGCAGGTCGACGACTGCGACCTTGCGGAGGACGAGTCCATTTCTGATATCGTGGCGGCACTGGGGCAGATCCGCGATGCGATGGCCATCCAGAAGAACATCAGCAATGGTGTTCGGTAGGCCGTCGCGAAGATCGAGGAAGCCGTCAGCGTCATAAAGGGGACACGGACGGTCCGGCTGAAAGCCCTCCAGGCTGAACACCCGTGAGTAGAGGTTGGCGGTCGTCGATCTCGACACCTCAAGCGGCCAGAAGCTCCTGCAAAGGGGCAAGGTCAAGGCCGGGTGGGTTGTCTGCCGAGTGCGAACTCGAGTAGAGATCCCACGATGCTTCCGCTGTTTGGAGTACGGCCACACTCGACGAGAGTGCAAAGGTCCGGACCGCAGCGAGGCATGCTGGAAGTGTGGTGGTGTCGGGCACAAGTCGTCCGCTTGTAGCCAGGCACCCTCGTGCGAGGCCTGCAAGAAGGCAACCGACGGCCGACCGTCGGATCATGTCCAAGGCTCCGGCGCTTGTCGGACCTTCAGAGACCTTTTGGTCTCAAAGAAGACTGACAGGCGCGGACGCTGAGGGAAACCTAAACGGGAGCATCGCGGCAAGCTCCCTGGTGGATCAAATCGTTCGGGAGACGGGGACATCACTCGTCTTCGTGAGCGAGCCTCACAGGGCTAAAGGTCCACTATGGTTCCCTGACCGCACAGGATGGGCTGCGCTGTGGGTGCCCGACCCGCGCGTGGTCCCCATCGAAAGAAGTGGGAACGGCGAAAATTTCGCCTGGATCACGAGCAACGGAGTCACATTCGTGAGCTGTTATTTTTCCCCGAATGACAGCATTCCACGACTCACGGAGAAGTTGGAGGCCATGGAGGACGCGATCCGAGCGATCGCCGGTCCGTGTCTCCTGGCCGGCGACTTCAACACCAGAGCGAGAGAGTGGGGGATGTCACATACAGACACCCGAGAAAGGCTGCTGTTGGAGATGGCATCCAGGCTGGGGCTGCTGACAATGAACGAGGGGGACATGCCAACCTACCGGAGGCCGGGATTCGGGGAATCGATCCCCGACGTGACCCTGGCATCGGAAGGTCTGGCTTCCCGAATCGTCGGCTGGAGGGTGATGGGTGATTACTCGGGGAGTGATAACGAATACATCACCTTCGAGCTGGCCGAAAGAAGACAAGGAAATCGCAGCAACAGCCGGCGCCCGCTCGGGTGGAACCTGGCGAGAATGGACGAACGGAGGCTGACAGAGGCTCTGCAGAACGGCATGGGGGACATCCCCCAGATGCCGGACGACCAGCCAAGCAGGGCGGACGCGGAGGCAGTGGTGGAAGCCACATCGCGCCTCATTCATCGCGCTTGCGACGCGTCGATGCCCCGCAAGTCGGCACGTACCGGAAAGCGCCCGGTGTACTGGTGGACCGACCGCGTCGCCGAGCTGCGGCGAAACTGCCTGAGACTTAGGCAGCGAGCCCAGCGTTCCCGGGACAGACCCGAGGCGGCGGAGAGGTCGAGCCAGTACAGAGCGGCAAAAAGAGAGCTGGTCAAAGCGATCAGAGAAAGCAAGGCGCGCTGCTGGAGCGCACTGCGCGAGGACGTGAACAGCGACCCCTGGGGACAGGGGTATTAGCTGGTCATGAGGAAACTTGTTGAAACCGAGAATCGGAGAGGCTGTGCGAGCGGCAGGGGACCTCTCGGCCCGACAACACGGGTTCAGAGAGGGTCACTCGACACTCAGCGCCATCCCGGAGGTCGTAGCTTCGGTGACACGAGCGGATCATGCGTGCCACGCGGCTCGTCCGATCGTGCTGCTGGTCACGCTTAAGGTCAAGAACGCGTTCAACTCGGCACGGTGGTGCGACATTCTGGTCGCACTGGAAAGAACATTCAGGTTACCTGGGTACCTCCTCGCCATGGTGAGAGATTACCTAAGGGACCGGCGGCTGATGTACGAGACGGACCGGGGTTTCGTAACCAGGGCCGTCACCTCTGGGGCAGCCCAGGGATCGGTGCTGGGACCAGATCTCTGGAATGTCTCGTATGACAGCTTGCTCCGCACGGAGATGCCACACGGATCGTTCCTTGTGGGATACGCCGACGACGTGGCGGCGGTCATCACCGAACGAAACGCGGAGTTGGCCCAATTGAGGCTGAATCAGGTCATGCGCCTGGTGGAAGGCTGGATGCGCGATCACGGCCTTCAGCTGGCTCTCTCCAAAACGGAGATAGTCATGCTGACGAGGAGGCGGATACCCACGATCATTCCGATGCGGGTGGGTACCGAAGTGATCGAGACGCAGAGGACGGTCAGGTACCTGGGGGTGGTGCTGGACAACAAGCTCACCTACTGGGACCACATCAGAAGCGTGTGCGACAAGGCGGCCGAAGTGACGTCCTGCCTCGGAAGACTGATGGCCAACATCGGAGGACCGAGTCAGGGGAAACGGAGGCTGTTGCTGTCGACGGCACAGGCCATCATGCTCTACGGAGCGGAGATCTGGGCAGATGCGACGAAGGTGAAGAAATACCGGACTCGCATGCTGGCGGTGCAGAGACGCGGCGCGCTCAGGGTCGCATCCTCGTACCGCACGGTCTCGCAGGCGGCGGTGCTGGTCATTGCGGGAGTCATCCCAATCGACCTGCTGGCACAAGAGAAGAAGACAATCTGGGGGCGTGCTCCCGAGATGGATCGGTAAGAGGCTGCCAAGCTGGCCCGTGGCCAAACAATGGCCGCCTGGCAGCGTCGATGGGACGAAGACACGACCGGAAGGTGGACATGGTGACTCATCAGGAACCTGGAGCCGTGGGTTTGCCGCGACCACGGGGAGGTGAATTTTTACCTCACCCAGTTCCTGACAGGTCATGGCTACTTTCGTCTGTACCTCCACCGAATGGGCAAGGTCGACTCGCCCAGGTGCAAGTACTGCGGACACGACGGAGACGACGTGCATCACACTTTCTTCGTGTGCCGTCGCTTTGACGAAGAACGGACTGCCCTCGCCGACTCGGTCGGCGGACATCTGACCCCGGACAACATCGTGGGGAAGATGCTGCAGGGCAGTGTCAGCGAATGCAGTGGCTGACTTTGTCATGTCCGTCCTGCGCCAGAAGAGGACAGACGGGTGTCTCGAGTGACCCCAGAACCGAGGACAGCAGAAGAACGGTTGAACACAACTGAGGAGTCCCGAAAGGGACAGCAGCGCGGAGTCCTGAAAGGGACAGAGGCCACGCATTGCGATGTCGCAATGAGCAGACGCTCGGGTCGATCGCGATGATGTGGTGACAGCACGCGAGGGAGTTCTTTTAGCAGGTGTGCCCAAGGAGACGTACAGACAACTGTACACTCCTAGCCGCCTCGAGCCTCGAGGCGGGGCCTCTGGCACTGAAGCTGTCTGTCAGAGGTTGGAGACCCCTGCTCGTCGCTTTGCTCTCTTGGGCGAGCGGTGAAGAGGGCCCGCATTTCGGTGCGGGTAAGGGCTATTTTTAACCTCCCTTTCAGCGTGGTTAAAATAATAATAATAATAATAATAATAATAATAATAATAATAATAATTTTTTGGAAGGAGGTGGAATGCGTTTACGCACACTGAGGGGCTCGTTGTCCCCGCAGTAGTGTCGGACTCCCATGAGCTCGATGTCCCATGAACTACCGACTAAACCACCTCCCTCGGCACCGACGACACTAGCCTGGAACTGTTTCACACATTACTTCGGGCTAGGCCTTTGATATTACGCCACTAGGGCAACCTCCTTGGGGAAAAGCTGAGGATTAAGGCCGATCGAGGTCGACCTTTTTCGCCCGAAGAATGGCCTGGACGTAGTGCTGGACACAGTTCCAGTTGCCCTCTCCCTGGAGCATAGCTCCTACGATGTTGTTTGGGCTGACGACCACGCCGATCTCAGATGAAAGCGAGGCTCGGCGGACGTGCCAACGGTCGCACTGAAAGAAAGTGTGTCTGGGATGCCGGGGCAATACAGACAGTCCGGGCTGGCGACTTTGCCCATCCGGTGCAGATAGGCTCGGAAGTACCCGTGCCCAGAAAGAAACTGGGTCACGTAGTAATCGACCTCGCCGTGCTGCCGTTCCACCCATGGTCGGACGGAAGGTATGAGCTGGAAGGTCCAACGTCCCCTCGGCTCGGCTTCCCAGTCGCGCTGCCAAGAGTCGAAGCTGCGATCGCGCTCTTCCCTGGAAGCTGTTTCCCGGCCCACTGCTGGCCTCCTCTGGTAAATCGCCTGCCTCTCCCTCGCGAGGAAGAGGACGGGAATGACTCCGGCGATCACCATCACAGCAGGCTCGGAGACTGTGCGGTAGGCCGAAGCGACCCGCAGAGCTCCTCGACGCTGGACTCGGGCAAGCCGGTCTCGGAACACTCGCTTCTCGAGTGCGTGAGCCCATGCCTCCGCCCCGTACAGCAAGACTGACTGGACGGCAGTCATGAGCAGACGGCGCTTGCAGGAACGAGGACCGCCGACATTGGGCATAAGCCTACCAAGGGCAGCGACACCCTTAGCGGCTTTGTCGGCGGCGCGCTGGATCTGCTCGCCGAAAGACAGTCTGCTGTCGACCATGACTCCCAGGTACGTTGCAGCAGGCTTAGTCTCGAGCGTGACGTCACCCACCGGGAACACGGTGTTTATCCTCTTTTTGGTGAGGACGACGATCTCCGCCTTACTAATAGCCAGGGACAGGCCGTGATCTCGCATCCACCCGTTGACCTTGGCCATTACAACGCTGAGCCTCAGTTTTGCCTGCTCGACGTTCCTCGCAGCGATTAAGGCAGCGACGTCGTCAGCATAGCCAACGAGGCGGGTCTCATCGGGCATGTCTAGCTGTCGTAGGACACGTTCCAGAGATCTGGTCCGAGAATGGACCCCTGCGCAGCCCCGGAAGTGATGGGAATGCGCCGCTGACCTTCGGTCGTGTCGTACAACAGAACGCGGTCTGACAAATACGCTTCTATCATACGCAGGAGGTAGGAGGGAACTTGGAACGTATGCTCAAGCGCCCACAGCATATCGCTCCACCTGGCGGAGTTAAAAGCGTTCTTCACGTCGAGCGTGACGAGAAGGACCACGCGGCGCGACCAATGGTTGTGGTCCTCCGTCCTCCGCACTGCCTCAACTAACTCCTGAATAGCGTCGATGGTAGAGCGACCGGATCCGAAGCCGTACTGCTGCGGGGACAAGTCCCCCGCAGAGACGATGGCCTCGGTCAGCCTGACACGCAGGAGCTTCTCAAGCACTTTCCCGGCCGTGTCGAGCATACACAGGGGTCGGAAAGAAGAAGGGGTCCCCGGTGTGCTCTTCGCCTTCGGGATAAGAACAAGACGGGCAATCTTCCACGAAGAAAAGAAAACGCCTTCCGCCAGACACGCGTTGAACATATCGAGCAGAAGCCTTGGATTCACCTCCGCAGCGAGCTTGAGCACCTCCGCCGGAATGCCATCTGGACCGGGCGCTTTTCTGGGTCGTAGGGATCGGACGGCGGCGGTGAGTTCCTCCTCCCGGAAAACTGGGAAGGCGCCTACCTCTCCGAATTCCCTGACTGGCCGAACTGGGTGGCTGGGAAACAGTGTATCGACGACGACGGCCATGGCTTGTTGTTCCATGACCGCAGGTGGTGAGCGAGCCCCTAGCTTCTGGGTTACAAGTTTGTAGCCCATCCCCCAGGGGTCGTTGTCGATATCCTGACACAGCTGCTTCCAGCACCTGACTTTACTCCGGTTGATGGCACCGCGGAGCTCTCGGCGGGCCGCTCTGTGCTCAGCCGATCTGGCATTTGCATCAGGGCGGTTCCTGGCTCGCTGCGCAGCTCGTCGGAGACCAAGGCATCTCCTCCGGAGTTCCGCGATTTCAGGCGTCCACCAGTAAACCGGCTTCTTCCTGTGGCGGCGGGAAACTCCGGGCGTTCCAGCGTCGAGCCAGAGGAGCAGGTTCAGCGCGCAAGCGCGCACCCTCGGGAAGGACCTTGAAGAGGATCCCCTGGTGGTCGCTAGAGGAATACTCCTCGCAGACACGCCAGTCGGAGATCCGCTGGACAATCCCTTCAGAGGCAAGGGATATGTCAGGGATCGTCTCTCTGCACCCCGGACGACGAAAGGTGGAAATGCCGCCTGTATTAAGGATACAGAGGCCCGACCTGGCAGCCGACTCGAGGACGTAACGACCTCGAGTGTCGGTCCGCGGGGAACCCCATTCCACGGCTTTTGCGTTAAAATCGCCACCGACTATGACCCCGCCAGAGATTTTCATGATCTCATCCTCAATGGAATCGACCATGTGGCGGTAGTCTCCGATCGGTTGGTTTGGCGTGAGGTAACAGGAGAAGACGGTGAAACCCCTGCTCCTCACCCAAACGAAGCCGTTGCCCGATCCGGAATCGAGAACAGGCACCTTCCCGAGGTCCAAGATCCATATTGCCGCAGTGCCGGAGGGATCCGAGAACCACTGCGCGGAGCGTCGGTTCTGGTACTGCTCACTGAGAAGCAGTAGGTCAGCACCCTGCTCCGTGGCGAATTGGAACAGCAAGTCGTTTGCTGTCCTGCTCCTCTGCATATTAAGTTGCAGAACACTGATCATTTCTGTTGTTTCTGGCGAAGCTCCTGGATGGCCCGCCTGTACTGCCCGCAACGACCAGACCCAGCGGAATGCTTGACCTGGTCGCCCCTCAAGCCGGCTTCTGTACACAGGACACAGGACAACACTGCATTGCACGCGCTGGCCCTGTGGTCCTGGCCGCCGCACTTGAAGCAGAGCTTGCTTCTATCGGGTCCAGGGCAGCGATTAGCTACGTGACCGAACCCCAGACATTTAAAACATCTGGAGGCCACGAGCTTCTCGCGCACCCGATAGCTCACATACCAGACTTTGAGGTGGCCCTTCTCCAGGAGCTTCGCGGCAGCTCTGGCTCCCAGCGTCAGGATCGCCACCTTCTGTCCCCGAGCATTCGCCTTTGAGAGGAAGGTTTTTACCTCGACGGTTTCTCCGAGAACGGCTTTGACGGCAGCGGTCACTTCCACCTCGGTCGTGAGCTCGTCGAGGTCTCGCACCTCCAGCGTCGTCTTTGGTTCGAGAACGCGGACGGTTGCGTTCGCTCCCAGAAGAGTCCTCAAGTCCTCGCTGAAAGCGGACTTGCATTTGGAGGCGTCCCCGAGTTCGACCAAAAGATCGCCGGCTCGAGTCTCTCTCATGCCCTTGATGACGGCGCCCTTCTCATCGGGCTTCGCTTTGCTGCGAATTTCGCCCAGCACGTCGGCGTAAGATTTCCCCTCCGACGGCTTGATGAGAAGAGCGTCCGGCCGCTGCTTGCGGGGCCTCTTCTTTGGCGCCTTCTTCTTCTCTTGTCCGCCGGGCTGGCTTCCAGGCTCCTGGGGAGGGTCTCTCTTCTTCCGTCGTTTCCTAACGACGTCCGTCCATTTTTCGGGGTCCGATGTCTCCCCTGGACCGTCACCTCTCGGTTTCTTCTCAGCCTCCGGTTGGGCGGGGCTGGAAGCAGCCCGCTTCCCACCGGCCGGCTGAGCCTTCACCCGCAGTGATGGGGTCGTCTGCGTCGACGCAGTCACCGACTCACATGACTGCCACGACCTCCTCAGCTGGATTATGTGGTGAAGGCTGGCCTCCAATTGGACGATGCCATCCTTCACATCCTGACTGATGTTCTTCTGCCGGGTGGTCGCGGCCTTCATCACAGCGAGGGTGTCGAAGCACTTTTTGATGTGCTCCTCCTCCTGCTGCCTGGCGAGCGCGATGACCACCTCGAAGGGAGACGACCCATCATCCATCCGCTCATTTACAGTGGGTGTCTCATCGATGGCCACAGGTGTTTTGGCCCCCGATGAGGCAGGTGTCACGACACGGCTCGGCGGCGATCTTCCAATGCGCGACCTTCTTTCGAAGGGGCTTGCCACCTTGTCACCGGGCCCGCTCAGTGAAGAGCGGTTATGCGACTGGTTACTTTGTGGGGTTAGGGTACCCCGTTTTGATTCTTGCACCTTTTGAGTCTCTTTTCCTTCAGTGCTGTCCATAGTGTCTGGCTTAGCCCCCGAGACTGGGCATTGACCCCCCAATAGTACCCCGATGAGAAAGTCAGACCGACCCATCACCAGAGAAACTATATCCGTGTTCGACCGCCTCCAAAACACCGGCGGTCCCAGACGAGCAGTGGCCTCGGCAGAGCCCCCCCGTGACCGCAGCAGGGCCCTATCCGGTCGCCAACCGGCACCGCCACGGCCAAAGGGATTTCCGCCGGCTGATAGGGCAGCCAGGTCAGCTGGCTGGGCTGACCCGGGCCCCTGTACTATCCGGCAGCCTGGGAGGTGCAGAACCCAGTTTTTAAGCTGTACCCTCTGCTCGTCCTAGACCTCCTGCGCAATGGAGGCTGAAGAACACAGAGTCACCCCAGCAAATAGGCCGGAATGATTTAGAAAAAACAACCGGGCTATTGAAATGAACCGGAGAATGGAGTTATGAAAAGGAGACGCGAAAAAAGGACCAGTGCGCCCCCCTCCCCTTTTAGTCGGCTCTTACGACTAAAAGGGGATACTGTTGGACATTCTGTCCTGGCCCAACACGGGGAAATAATAATAATAATAATAATAATAATAATGATGATGATGATGATGATGATGATAATAAAAGAAAATTATGAGAATTACCTTGAACATAATATGTGCCACTCTTATAACACTAGAGGAAAAAATAATCTTATGATAAGCTACTACTGCTATGCTAGAACACAAAAGAGCTTCCTTAATACTTCAATAAAATTGTTTAACTCTCTACCATCAAAAATGAAGTATATAGATTTGAAAAACTTGAAAGTGATACTAAAAGAATTTTTAACTAATAACCCCATATATGATATAAGTGAGTTTTATGAAATTGTTCATAATTTAGGCTAGACTATTCATCCATATCTTTATGATCTCTGTATTTTTTTGTACTTTTTTCTGTATATATTGTACATAATTGTATCGTATATTCTGGAATATTAATCCATTTTAGTATAAGTTAGTATAAGTGACCTGACGTTTGTAATGCTTCTGATGTAACTCTGAAGTTTCTGCAATAAATCATTTATTTATTTATTTAATAATAATAATAATAATGATAATAATAATAATGATAATAATAATAATGATAATAATAATGATAATATCTCTATTGTGTCGACAATAATTAAATATTGTATACAATGCGTCAATGTTAATATATGTAACATTTTCTTTTCTGAAATACTACAAAAGAAAAAAATTTTTTGCCAGTCACTCTCGCATTCATACATATCTTTTTTGCACACTCATACACACATACATACGGGACAACGTTGCCTAAAGACTCGCGATTTATAGTACTATAATACATTTAGTAGTAGTCCTACAACTATAAAAGTATTATAGTAGTAGTAGTAGTAGTAGTAGTATTAGTAGTAGTAGTAGCAGCAGTAGTAGTAGTAGTAGCAGTAGTAGTAGTAGTAGTGGTAGTGGTGGTAGTAGTAGTAGTAGTTGTGGTAGTAGTAGTATAGTAGTAGTAGTAGTAGTAGTAGTAGTAGTAGTAGTATTATAATACAACTAGTATAATACAACTAGGAGTCCTACAACTACAGTAGCTTAGACATTTTTGCTTATAAATTAATTAATTGTAATGTTTTGTCTTCGGCATAGTGCTCCATTGTATTTTCCTTATTGTAAATAAAATATACGATAAATTTACATTCAGGGATTTAAGACCTTTTTTGGCCCAAAAACCATTAGTTTGAGGCTTTTATTCCCAAAAGTAGGTGCTCTAATTTTTCTACTCAACGAACTGGTACTGTAGATATCATAGAAAGGAATGTTCCTTCCAAATTTATAAAAGGAAATCGGCAAAAGCTTTGACCGCTAGAGAGCCAAATATAATATATAGTGTTTATATAAGCATTACATATATAAAGTTTTTTACTGACAGTGTTTTTCGGCATTAGCGGGTCCCAAAACGAAAAGTTATCATAGTCACATGCCTCAGGACCACCGTGTGGGTGATGCCAAAAGCTCACTATTCAAAAGAAAGTTCGCTGAAAACAAATTAGGTGTTTTTTCTTTCTAAATAAAAAACATATTTGTGAGTAAAACCCCTCTATTGTGATATAGGCCTATTGGGCTGGTTTTGAGCTCATATTGAATGATTAGTTCTATCGAATCTGTACAGAATTTCATAAAGATTGGTCCATTTTTATAAAAGTTATCGCTCCTAGGAACTTCAGTCTTTCAGTTCAAAGAAAGAAGTCCAAAGTTGTTTATAGTGGACTTTATAGAGAAACGTATAGGGAGTTATACTCGTGGGTCGCTATAAAGTGCGGACTCGATCGGTGCACCCGTCGATATACAAACTACTTGACGTGTTGCTTGTACAGGTTTCCCTGCATGGATAACCTCGGAAGCTTACTTTTCACATTTCACGACTCTCCTGCTGGCTACTTAGGCCTTACACACATGTGCAGCTGTCTACAATATTCAGCAATTCATTACTAAGATAAACTGAATTACCAATTAGTAAATTGTACTGAGTTTTTTCAATACAACTTTTGTGGTTAAAAATTATTACATTTTCTAATTTAGCTCGAGCTATAGCAACCGGTTTGAATTTAAAGACTATGCCGGTTTGAATTTAAAGACAATGCATTGAATGTCGTGCATAAAATTGTTACACGCGACGAAATAAAAAAAATTAATTCGGTTCTACAACAAAAATAAATGAGTTTTTATAGATCTATTTCATTTTTTGTCATACAATAGACTTTCTTATCTTTGCTAATGCTTTTAAAATGTGTTAAATATATAGTGTAAAATATTCAACATAATAGTTGTTGTTATGAATTCTCTATCTCTGTGCAATATTGATAGCTAGTGATAGGACGGCTAAGAGTGTAGAGCATAATTGTCGATTTTGAGGAATGTAAAAATTCATATTTCCCCACTCCTGGTCTGGACCACGATAAATCGTGTATCCGCCAAAAGTTATGACTAAAGAAATTTTAGGTTTACGGCATCCAGTTTATCACTTGATTTTGAATTTATTTTTAGCAAAAACAAGATTTAAGAGCATTGTTAAATGTTATCATTAAAACAATGCTATTTTGTATGCTACATAGTTGTGCTTGATGGGAAACATATTGAGAGGAATTTTTTATTACATAACTCCGTTCTACAGAAGCGAAAATAAAGGCAAGTTTTTATTGATAAGCAGTTTATATTTTCTAATAAGCAACGTGTATAAACAAGTAATAATTTAGTTTTCTAATTGAACACTAATTTATTGCTTATTGTGTATTACTTACTACTTATTACTTATTAGTGTTCCATGAGTTTGAATGGCTCATGCTAGAAATGTGGCAGTTTTCAAAGACTAAATGTTAAGTCTGGTTTTTAATCAGCATTCCCACTACAAGAAGCGGAGGCACTACTGTACGTGGTCACTATAAGGAGCGGAGGCACTACTTGACGTGGTCACTACAAGGAGTGGAGGCACCACTTGACGTGGTCACTATAAGGAGCGGAGACTCCACTTGACGTGGTCACTATAAGGAGCGGAGACTCCACTTGACGTGGTCACTACAAGGAGTGGAGGCACCACTTGACGTGGTCACTACAAGGAGTGGAGGCACCACTTGACGTGGTCACTATAAGGAGTGGAGGCACTACTGTACGTGGTCACTATAAGGAGCGGAGGCACTAGTTGACGTGGTCACTACAAGGAGTGGAGGCACCACTTGACGTGGTCACTACAAGGAGTGGAGGCACCACTTGACGTGGTCACTATAAGGAGCGGAGGCACTACTTGACGTGGTCACTACAAAGAGTGGAGGCACCACTTGACGTGGTCACTATAAGGAGCGGAGGCACTACTTGACGTGGTCACTACAAGGAGTGGAGGCACCACTTGACGTGGTCACTATAAGGAGTGGAGGCACTACTTGACGTGGTCACTACAAGGAGTGGAGGCACCACTTGACGTGGTCACTATAAGGAGCGGAGGCACTACTTGACGTGGTCACTACAAGGAGTGGAGGCACCACTTGACGTGGTCACTACAAGGAGTGGAGGCACCACTTGACGTGGTCACTACAAGGAGTGGAGGCACCACTTGACGTGGTCACTACAAGGAGTGGAGGCACCACTTGACGTGGTCACTATAAGGAGCGGAGGCACTAGTTGACGTGGTCACTACAAGGAGTGGAGGCACCACGTAACGTGGTCACTACAAGGAGTGGAGGCACCACTTGACGTGGTCATTACAAGGAGTGGAGGCACCACTTGACGTGGTCACTATAAGGAGCGGAGGCACTACTTGACGTGGTCACTACAATGAGTGGAAGCACCACTTGACGTGGTCACTACACGGAGCGGAGACTCCACTTGACGTGGTCACTACAAGGAGTGGAGGCACCACTTGACGTGGTCACTACAAGGAGTGGAGGCACCACTTGACGTGGTCACTATAAGGAGCGGAGGCACTAGTTGACGTGGTCACTACAAGGAGTGGAGGCACCACTTGACGTGGTCACTATAAGGAGCGGATGCATCACTTGACGTGGACACTATAAGGAGCGGAGGCACTACTTGATGTGGTCACGGTTATATCCTTCTTCCTACTTCAGTGAGAGAACGTAGGGTATGTTTAGTAGAGTCTAGTAGCTTAGACGAGTGTTTTATGTAGAAGAATGGTAGGTTTTAAGAGCCTGGTCCATGATTTCCCCCATGTGTTTTACCTCAGAATTCCCGCCGCACAAACTTTTATTTTCCAACCCCCTAGACGGTATGGAAATCACTTATATTTATAAAAGAGGATGTTTGTATTCGCATATATATTTAAAGTTTATGGACTTGGACATCGTTGCACAGTTTGTCATGGAAACTTGGTATACATATAGAATTTAACGGATATGGCTTTTAAGCAATTTCGTCCTACCTCTACTGGGTTCCTCATTCCTCATTCCTCATTCATTTTTTAACACTTAAACCTTTATAACCTCCGAACATGGATTTTTATAGACATGCGGGTGGTGTCATTTCGTTGGTTGTCTTTAGCATTAAAAATCATGACATTTTTATTAGATCTTTGGAGTTGTTTTTGAAAAATGTAGATTTTTGCAGGTTTTTTATGGGTTTTTAAGGTGTAAATACCCTTAAAAAGTGAAATAGTGAAAAAACTACAGGTATTGCGGTTTTATATCTACATTCTGAATTTAATACAAATCATATCACTGTTGTTGTCCCTAACTTTGTTTACATAAATCCACACACTGACGGGCATACACATCTCTGAAAACCACTTTTGTGGATTCAGGGATTACTAAAACAAATATTTCCACTAAAAACTGAAATTCTAAAATATGGGCAAAAAACCTTCTACATGTACAATATATAGGGGTGGGAAGGGGGGAGAAAATAGAGAGGACTTCAGACTTAAATCTCTTACAGCCTTAAAATTAGAGAAGTGAAGTGCCTCAGCAGTAAGTCAAGGGAAATGTAAAATAAACGAAAAGTCAGGCTTTTTACGTTTTATATCCCTGTAGTCCAGAGGCGTCAAGAGGCAATCAGAGCTCCTTAATATGTAATTTATTGGTTTCTCAATATTAATTGAAATAATATGATTTCAGGTACGGCGGATTCTTCTAAAAGGAAATGTCATAATCGTTCCCATGAAAATAAACCAATAAGGGATAACATTAAAACTCGATTGAATAAAAAATGTGATGACCCAAATAGTTTTGAGAGACCTAATACAACACAGCAGCTAAAGAAAATTGATCGTAAATCCCGAAAACGAACAGCATCACCATTAAGAAATTGTATGAAGAGGTTAACCAACCGACAACAAACAGAACAATTAGAAAATGAAAAAAATAACAGTAAAAAAATATCAAAAAACAAAACTACAGCTAGCAAATCTGCAAGTAAAGAGGATGTAAAAAGTAAAGATAAAATAATAAAAAAGGACAAATGTCAAAAGAGAAAAACCATTGTAAATGATTTTAAAAAAGACATACACATAAATATAACAATCCCTTACCCAGCAATTGCTGTCGCTGATAAATCATCAGAAAGTAAAAAAAGTAAATTTTCCCCATCAAGAGGTTCATATATTCAAGAAGTTTCATACAAATTTAATAAACATAATCTAAATAACTCTTTTAGTTCGCCAAATAAAGTGCAAAATATTTCAGAGAAAATCTTTTTTGATAGAAAAGTCAATTCAAATATTTTTGAAAATAATGAAATGGAAGTTGTTTTATCTACAAATGTGAACACTCCACAATTACCCCTCCTGAGAGAGTTAGATGAAACTGTAAGCAAAACGACCAGAGATTCTGGGATGATGTTGGAAAATGAAGACGGAGTACTCATATACAACACTGAAGAGGTGGAGAATGTTGCTCCACTGAAAGACATAAAATAATTTTTTAATATTTATATGGGGACTACAAAATTGAAAAATTTAAATATATATTGATAATTAGGTAAGTTTACAGGATTTAATTACCTGATCTTTAGACATTTCGTACAAATCCTGACATTATATAAAAATAATAAAAAAACATCGATTTTGCTTTCATATTTGCAGAGTTGTTTTGTCTCGTGATTGTTTCCACCTTCCAATTATTCTGCAACCTATTGATATGTGTTTTTATTGATAACAACTATCAATCAACTACCAAAAGGTAGTAAGTAGAATTATTTGCCCTTTATGAATTAGTTTACAAAAATTTTTAAATAACTTCTAGCTTTCAAAATTCAAATAATCCCGTTGCAGCAGACCTGTATACTAAGCGAATTTCAAATGCTTAAATAAATCATTTCGACAAAGATTAAAATTAAGTAAAATCAACTTAAATCCTAAAATGATCATACACAATCTTTCTCCATAAAAATAACATGACAAATGAGTATACAGGTTTTTTGCCACGGAAATGTGAAACTACGAGTTTTTTGCAATATACTCCCGGCAACGAAGAGTACTTTTTTGAACACTTATTTCGGCTGACGACCCATTTCATGTGGGATTGTTTGTTTCTATTTGAGTATCAAACACATTCTGAAACTTTATTTCTTTTCCTAAATAATCTTAGTAATTATCTCTCGAACTCATATTCTCCCTGTTATTTAAATATTCAACCATTGTAATTTGTCTTTCATTGTTTCATTGTTGTTATTTGTTTCAATCAAAATTTCAGCAAAGTTGTTTTTCATATTGTCCTGTTACATGTAACTGTTTGGATGTGTTATTACAAACGAGAACCGAAAGAACCCAGGTCTCCATTCCCGACGTTTGAGGAGGATAAAAGGGTTCAGTTTATTTGATGAATTCTCGATTGACTTGGGTTTTATGAGGTTCCTCAATTATTTTCTTTCTTATTATATTTCGGAGCACTGATATTCCCCCTCTTATCAAACTGGCGATAAAGATATACTAATCCCCTAACCGATATTCCGCCTCAAGGGTGGCAGGAACCTGGGAACTGCAATTCCGCACAATGACTCAGGGATTTCACCCTCGCCTCCGCCGCTGCGGAAAAGCCTTAGGGCCACTTTCTATTTCACAAGATTCGATTGAAAAATTAAACCAGATCATAAATAGTGAGCCGGTGGCGCAGTTGGTAGCGCACTCGGCCTCGGAACTGTGGCCACGAAGCGTCGCAGGTTCGAGACTCGGGCGTGTCGCTTACTTTTAGCAGTACTGTTCACCCCTTGTACTGTACCGGCTCACTCCTTGGCTTTGCTTGATAACGTCCACGCACAGATCAATAGTCTATGTGGGCGGGGCAAAGGCAAGGTAAAAAAGAGGCCGCCACCCTCTTTAAAAAAATGTCTTCTAAAATAACATAAATATTCAACTACAATGATTTCAAAATTACGTGTGAGCTATTTGAAGGGTACACATTTATGCAACAGTTTACGAAAGAATATTGATATGTAAATGTCATTTAAATTAACACTATCGTTGGATGTAATCGTCTTATTTGTACTTCATACTTTAAGCTGTATGAGTATGAATTAATGGACACACTCTGCGGCTTAGAAAGTGCTGTAAAACATTACAGATTCAAATTTGTTGCTCACTCGCCGCTTAAAGCCTTAGTAATGAAGGGTTTTGAGGGAATCTCTTTCTACTTCGAAGAAGGCGAGGAGACATTGCTTGCCTCTACGTTGTGATTCTAAGTAAGAAGGACCGGGGCGGAATATCGTTATACCACGGGGCGAGACCTACAGTCGATGCGTAGTATTATTGGTGTATGCCAGGATTTAGAGGCGGAATATTTAAAGCATTATTTTATAACTTAGGTTAAAGTATTTTTCATAATACTTTTCTATGTGGATTTATCTGAAAATAGTGTTCGTGGTCCAAAAATATAAAATTTTCATAATATCATTGTTATTTTAAATGTGATTATTTCGTCTTGCCTCATTGTTGGCTATAGTAATTTTATGTATAAAGTTTATTTATTTTATGTATAACCATTTTTTCTCCATTACATAATAATTTATGCCATTGCAATTAATCATGATATTTTACATTGCCGAGTTTGGTAAAATGAGGACTTATCAGTAAATATGGTTTTGTGGATACATGCTCCCCAGCAGCTTAAGGTTTTCATTTACTAATTGTTATAGATGGATTGTTGATGAATCGACCGTTCTAGAAATTCTATTCCCATAGTAAATGTTAGTGGCATAAACTAAACTTTAAAGGGCTCTTTCCTTTAGTCTAAACTTCCCTAATATGTTTCCTGCAAAACTTCACGCCGATCTCTTTCCAATGAGACCCGAATTGTATAGATCGGCTCTGAGCTAGAGAAGGAGTCTTGGTCAGAAAAAACATCATGAAAAAATAAATAATTGAATGTATTTAGAAATCATCATGTTGTTATTTTACTTATATTTTCATTTCGATAGTTCATTTTCTTTGCTTAGATCTCTTGGGTAAACTTTATTATAGGCGACTTAGAATTTTTGTATGTTGGGGATTCTTTGCTGTCTTTAATATCTCCATTAAAAATAAAATAAATCTAAAAAAATGCTAAATTGCTATATTGGATTATGTTTAAAGGAAACAATGAGAAAATGTTTGAAGTATAATATTTCATTGCAACGCGTTTTAGTCATCCTAACAAGTTTATAAAAGTTTTTGTAAATTATAATCAAAACATTAATAAAGCATCTTTTTATTATTTTAGTATTTTAATGGTACTTCCATGATCCCCAATCTTAATATTGACATTTTCAAATGAAGATGAACAACCCCTAACGTGCATAAAGGACACAGTGTAAAAACTAAAGAAAAAATAGTATATTATATATATCTTCAACTCTAGCATATAAAAATTATGTAGTTAATTTAACCTATGAGATTATTACCCGGCAAAAGGAAATAGTCCTGTATTATGTATATGTTAAAGTAAATCATTCCAAAAAGCAAAATACCCCCGTTGCAGCAAACCTGCATACTCAGCGAATTTCCAGTGCAAAACAACGTATTTCAATCCAACATAGCGAGATTTGACATGTTTTTGTAAGCTCCATAAGAATACATGGGGAATGAGTATGCAGGTTTGCTGCTACGGGTATATTAAAACTGGGTGGTTTTAATTCAATATTTAGTAGGTCTGAACTAGGAGAAGCCATTTACCAAGTTTTATCAGGATATGTTGAGAAATAAGCGAGATAAAGAATTTTACTTATTTCCCATAGGGTTAACATTGGGACAACGTACTGTGTTTACCACTTTCAATATCTCAGAAACTAATGGACATAGAGTAGTGATTCAACATACTAAATTGTTTGTTTTTTTGAGCTGAATTCAATGGTGCCAACAAAAATTGGATTATTTTTATTTTTTTATGTAAAAAACTCAAAAAACCCATTTTTGGGGGGGTTTTACCCCCTTACCCCCCCTTCCGATAGTCCGATTGGGCTGGATTACGAACTCGTCCGAATAATTACTACTTTACACATCCATGCCAAATTTCATTAAGATTGGATCATTTTTACGCGAGTTATCGTGCTTAAAGACACACACATATATATATATAGTGATAAGTACGAGTCAATAAGTCTACATTTCATCAAAAATCCGGCAATAAGTCTACGTCTCGCGTAGACTTATTGCCGTAGACTTATGGCCGGTTTTTCAGATAAATTCTTGTCAATAAGTCTACACGGGTTCACGTAGACTTATTGCCGTTGGCAATAAGTCTACACGAACCCGCGTATATAACTGCATTCCTGCCAACAACATAAAATAAAAATCACAATGCCGTCTGTGATGATTTTGTAATGATATAATTACCCTTTAATTTAATTGCCTTTTAGTTTTAATGTTCGACCGCTGTTAGTATTTTGGAAAGAAATTTAACTATAAATTTGTACCATATTTTAAATAGACATCTTGAAATAATAATGGCAGTGTATAGTATGACAGAATTTACCATCTGTGACATGTGGCACTGAAGCAATATGCAGTTAAGTGCAATATGTAATAGGGTATATATAATTTTTAATCCTATAAAAGTAACATAATATACAAAGTAATCGCAAGGGTAAGCAGTTATAACCCGATTCAAATCATAAGGCCCAGTCTGTCCGTAAGACTAATGTTAATTTTAGCATTTGGCTTACGGGCGGTGTGGGCCTTAAGTTTTGAAACCAACTATATCTCTTTCATCCACCCGCTCTCACCCGAGACCAAAGAGTGTGCTTTATTTTCGCGCCTTCCGCCCAAGCTCGTAAACGTCGCGACGAACGGTGCTATACGGTCCCGCCATCCGAGACAAACAATCAATCTTTAATTCATTTGCTCGAACACTGTTGATTTCACTACAGCAGACTCTCAATGGTCAGGGAAATATGGGCTCCCCTAGTAGCCTTTGATGGCCAGACGTCCCGTTTTTTTATAGACGTGCGCCGTTGTCCCAGTGAACTTTCTCGGGTCGCGATTGGTCCAGTTTTTGTGTTTTTTTTTACCAAAATAAAGATTAATTTTTATTTTTATTAATCTTTAATACATTAGCCTTGAACATTTTGATTTAATCGTAGTTTTAAACATCTAAGTCAGGGCCGTAACAACCACCGGGGCAACCGGGGCACCGCCCTGGGGCCCCCAAGTGAAGGGGGCTCCGAAGGGCCGGCGGCCGAGGGAGCATAAAACCAGACCCGACCCCGACCTCCACCGTCCGTAATATTTCCGGAAAACGTAATATTTCCGTAATATTTCTTAGTTTACATCAGTGAAAAGGTGACTAGTTTAAACTGCTTTGAGACCGGATTTTTTCCTACAACTGTTTTATTTGGCCATGTTGACTTAATAATGTAATAAATGTTTTAGAACCAAAGGTCACATAAACTGTGGTATAAGGGATTAGAAGTCTTGGCTAGGTATCCAAATGATTTGGGGTTATAATTTATGAACTAAACCTGAATGATTCAATTTCATTTCAGTGTCATTCTTATGATTCAATTTGTGCCCGGAAAATTTCTCAGCTTGTAAATCCAAACAATAAAAAGATTTTTAAAATATTGTATGGTTTTATTGTATTTTACCCTCAGTTAAGTCCCCAAACAATATATTCTTTATTTATTATTTGTAAATCAAGTTTATTATGAAAAACTAAGTACTTATGGCCTGTGAAAAATTGTAGAGGAAATTAAAAATCATTTTAAGTTTCACGCACGCACGCACATGCTTGACTAAGATATGGGGGCCCCGCCAGCCAGTCTTGCCCCAGGGCCCGCTATAAGTTAATGCGTTACGGCCCTGATCTAAGTTAAAGTTTTCTGCAATGCAAACCAACAATTGAAAAAGTCAACTTAATTGAAACCCCATTTGGTCAATTTGACATCGAAGTATCTGCAATTTTTCTCAGTTAGTCGGCAAAATCTGGGGTTTCTCGTCAGGATCTCGCAATTTCTCGCTTCACGTACAGTTCATACGTTCCACATATAGTCAGGGGCCTATCATTTCTGAACATAACTCTATATCTGTATTCCTCGTACCCTTATTGATTCTCTTATTTAGCTTTGCTGGGTAATACTCAGTTTTACCATTTCATCCCATTCCTACATTAAAAATCATTGTCTATCTCTTTATGCACTTATTTTAATACTCTATACAATCTTTGTGTAATATACTAAAATACTCTTGGCGGAAGGCTTGGCGGAGTTTGAAGCAGCTGTGAATCACTTTCCTTATGTTTAGTGATTTGTTTAGTTGCTATCACAACATCATGACAGCCCATGAGGCGAAATGTTAAAATTTAAAACTTCGAATTTGCTTTTTCACGTAATTATATTTTAATTGGTTATGGGACCCGTATAGAAAACGTATTTGAGCTTTGAATAAGTTATTTTTCAGCATAAGAAAAAGGAAATCCTAGGAGCCGATTTTGAGTTAAAATTTTGATTACAATAAAGCAAACAGTAATGCAAACATAGTTTATATAAAAGTATAGGATTAATTTAAAGAATAAAATGGCAATCAGTGCAAAATTTGTCTTGAGTTTTTTTGGAACTTGTTTAAATCTTCCAATATCAAATAAAAATACTTAACCAGGTTGAACGGTAAAGCAAAGAAGAGCATGCAAGTTTCAACGGTATATCGGTTGAATTTACTTTTGTAAAGTGTCTAAAAACCCACAAAAGGATTCTATTTTTCAAACATGTTTCAGGGGAGCATGAACATGTTTCATGTTTCATGTTGGGGGAGGGGCATGTTTTGCGGGGGTGGGCCGTACCCCTTCTCTGCCCACGCCCACCGGAATTAAGCTTCCCGTTTTAATTGTTTGAAGTTCTAGTCTCTCCTTAGGTATTATCGCTGTACTCGTTTCTCTTACTCTAAATGGCGCGCAGCAGTGTTGTCACTCAGGACCGTTATCACCGCGGAAAGCGCGCCAAATCCAAGGCTACGAGGAGCGACACACGGGTTGCGTTGAAGCCAATGCAGGGCTGCCCAACCGGCCACGGTGCGGCGGCAATGGCGGGAAACAGCCCGCTTACTAATTACCACATACCTCAATTATTAAACTGACTATATAAATCTGAGTGTTTTTTTTTAATTAATTTTAGTTAAAGACACTTAAATCGGTTTCATTACAAAAAAATCCGTTAAACACAATTACTAGGCTGTTAAAGGAAGCACGAAGCAGGAGTTTTCATTGGTAATTGGAATTTTTCATTTTTTCTCTTGATATTATCAACTCAAATATGGCTTACGAGGTATTAAACGGTCGAGAATTTAAAGGGACTCAAATGTCTTATCTTTTATTATTTTAATTCTATTCCGACAGCCATAAGGGTAATTAATGTGAGCGTAGTTTTCCTACGTTTAGTTCCTTAACTTGTGAATTTATTAAACGTAGCATAGATGTGATTAAAAGTTCAAAAATACAATGATGAATGTGAATCATGCATTTACTTTGACATCCAATTTGTATTTTATTTTAGCCAACAACTAGATTTTAGTGAACTCGTTTACGAAAAATTGAAAAAATATAAATATGATTATTGTTAGAAATATTCTTACTGAATATGGTAAAACTTAGTATTGATAATTCGAGTATCTCTTACGAAACAAAGATAAAACGTTTATTTTGATAAAAACTTAATATTTTGTCCATTATGCATGTTATTTAAGTGATCATCGACCTATATAGCTATTCTAACTTTGACCTTCTGTAATAAATAATAAGATTTTGTGTTTATAAGAATGAATTACACAATTTGTTAGAAAATTTAATTTTCTTTCAAAAAGCCATCGGCGAACATCATGGGTTTCTAAGTTGGGCGGCAATTTTTTTATCGAATTAGCGCGCGTCGCTTATTCCCCATTAGTTCAGGAGCTGAGAGGGGTTGAGCGATAAGCATGCATGAAAGGGCGACGCAATATTGTTGTCGATTATAGTAATATTGACAGAAGTAATGAAAATGACGTATGTCACCTATTTATCAGTTGTCGATATCGGGGGGGGGAGGGGGAGGGGGCACACATGGCGGGGGGCAGATATCCCTAAAATTTTAAATGATAGAACATTGGTTATGTATTTAATTACAATAATGAGGCAAACAATAATGATCATTAGGAACGAGGTCGAATGATTATTATTGTTCACTATGATGACTAAAATCATCATATCATGAATATGATCACTATCTTCATTTAAGGAGCGAGAGTCATATTTTATCGTGAGCATAGCCACGGGCGACTGCTAGTAATGTAATAATCCAGGCATCCAGGCACACCTAATATTGAATGAAATGAAATAATCCAAACAAAATATTCATTCCTGCTTCCTCATATAAGTATTTTAGAAAATAACAAATAAACAAATGTTATCCACTGATCACAGTTAATTACAACAAGCGGAAACGATTAGTTTTCACCAGCTATATGTATATTTGTAGGCATCGGTGACCCTGGATTGATTTATCTAAAATTGTACGTTGTCTTGACGTTAGCCCTGCACAGGCCATGCACGGGAGCACGGCTGGCTTGACAACAAGCGAAAATAAGGATACGGTAGGTAGCCGAATCATTTCGATTGACCGACGAATTTGAAGTAGGAAAGAATGTTTAATATCACGAATCTGGGTTCGTTCTGTAAAGAAAATAAGCTAACTTAAAATGTATACCGATTAAATATGTACTAGAGATCGCCAGTGGTCGTAAATTCGACCAATTTTCAAATTGAGAAATAGTGATAGCTAATTTTGAAAACGATCTTTACATACACCAATGCGTGTCTAAATACATTTCATTTAGTACACATTTTCCATGTAAACACATAAACTAACAGAACTAAATGGGAACCAAGAGCAAAAGAGAAAGATTCAATCTTTGACTAATTATTTTACCTCACCTCTGGCGCATATTTAGTAATTAGTGTTTTATTAAGATTCCACATTTATTTTTGTAAGACTGAGCTGATTACTGATTCAGAGAACAGTAAAAATTCAGTCACCAAATAAGTTTATCCCATACACTCCTCACCATAGTTCCCTCCCTCCCTCCTCAATCCATTCCTTACCTCACTCTCTATTTCCCTTCCTTCCGACCTTCTTTCCACTTTTTCCTCCATTTCCCTTTCATTCTCTTCTTAACATCTCCCCTCCCTCATTTCATACCCTTCGGAACTTTTTCCCGTCTTCTCTACCCTTCAGACCTTTTTCCCTCCCTCCCTCCCTCTCTTCCTATCATTATCATTAAAATATTATATACATTTTACCCGTTCTCCTCCAATGAAAAACACAATTTGAATGTAATGTCCGTTTGTATTCCAGTTGCACGTCAGTTAGTACACTGGATGGTAGAGTAATCTTTATCTCTTAATCTTATTTAAGCGACGAAACTTTATTTTCTCCCTACATCTCAAATGAAACACATTTGAATATAATATCTTCAATATTCACTAAATACTTAGTCCTAATTTCATTAAATACTACACTTTCACTCCATGCCCCAATAAAAGTTGTGGCTTGAAACGGTTTGAAGATAACAATTTGTTCTTCCTAGATATTTTACTGGACGAATACTAACTCGTGTCATCAATGAATTACTTACATTTATTTATTGCTTGATAAAAATTTGTTATTGTTTTGGCTTTATATCTCTAATGAAAACATCGTACATTTCTACCCAATTTTCGCTCTCACATAATGTTTCTACATCTAATTTTTGCTCAACGAAAAATAACATGTGTCAACAGCTGCAACACATGACAAATGTACAGTTCTGTTTTGTTTTTCTATCTCCTCCATGGCAACTCATAAGGCTAATGTTAATTTTTTTGAAATTTAGAGTTAAATTTTCTGTTAATCTAAAAGACTGTTTAAAGTTTTAATGGGATTTTGCACATCTACAGAAAAATACAATTTTATCGGTGTTCTTAGATTTTTGCTACGTTGCACACAGGCTGAGAAAAAAGGAGGACAAAAACCTTATGGAAAAAATGCTTGTCTATTAATATAAAGATAATAACGTTTAAGAGATCCGTATTAAATAATAAAAAAAAATTCAACAACCAATCCTGGCCAAACATTTACCAAATTGTTCTGGTCATAGTTTTTTTTTTTTATAAGTATTTCTTCCTCCTTTCCCTCAGATATTGCAAATTGGTTAGTGCGCATAGCAAGATGTCATGGTAACCGTAATTGAAGGTTCTATTCTGCGTTGTGAATACAGAAACAGAACCACAGTCTGTCTTGAACGCGACAACAAGGGGGCTGCCGTGTGAAGAAAGACAAGTCGATAGCAATAGTTTTGCGAATCCGAGAAAATACGCAAACATTTCAGTAAACGTACTGTATCTTTTAAAATATTTAACTGATATGTTGTATCCACCGGGCATGCCATTTCGGACCAGACGCGAGGAATCGTGTGCTTGCCATCTTAATTAAGTCATACCTTTTTTTCAGGCATTCTCCCCACTTCGTACGACCTCGCAGCCCCTTCTCCTCCCCATAAGAATTGTGTTTAGGGAGTGTTTAAAAGGCAACTTTCAAACATAGCAAGTTTAATTTTCAATTGATTTTAATTTCTAAAAGTGTAAAGGAAAAAATTTGCCACTGTTAAAACTAAAAAAAATAACCTCAAAAGCTGCCGCCCTTTAAAAATTTGCGCTCTGGGCTGCAGCCCCAAAGCCCCCCCCCCCATCCACTACTGCCTCCTCCCCCCTGTTGGCGACTACCCGGGAAATAGGCGACATGCATGTATTATATACCCAGAGTCAATGTTACAAAGACAAACAAAAATATTTGGTCAAACTTATTTACGACATTCACAATGTAATTATATTTCGTTAAAAAGAAACAGTCTAACTATATACATAATTTTATAACAACTCGTTTATTATAGTACGTGTGGTTAACGTAAAACCTTGCACTTCTTGATACAGCTTAGCCACTTGGTATGTGTATAGAAGATACCTGTAGAAGTATTTTTGTCCGAAGATCCAACCTTGAATTCGTGTAGAACACCCCCATATCAGCCATTAAAGATGGCCGCCATTACATTCATAAATTGCTCTATAATTCCGGTAATAGTATTCCGATCTTGATAAACCTTTTTTTAGAGATAATTTTAAAATGAAACTTTTTTGCATATAACATTTTTTCTAAAGTTAATAGTTTTCATTTTATATTTGAAAAACGAAATTTCCCATTTCATTCCATGGGAAAGTCTTAATTCCTCAATAAAATGCGTTTTGAAGGGCTCAACAAGGCTATGGCTAAATTTAGAATATTCTCTAGGTTGAAAACTTATACGCAGAGAAATTTTATTCCAATAGGTCAACTATTATCAGAATAATGGCCTCAAAAAAATATACACACAGGCTATTTTCCGAGTTAGCCTAGTTTTTTCGGTATTTTATGCAGTAAAAAAACTATTATTGAGGTGAAACCTGAATAAAAATGAAGGAAAATAACTAAACGACCAAGAAAAATCGATCATAATAGTATAATTCTAGTTTTTCATCCATTTTGAAGGTCCAATTGGTGAAAATTTACGCTAACCACGCGTACTATTATTCTAGATAAGACCGCGGATTCAATCACCCTTATTGTTGGCTGTATTGTTGTGATTAAAATAACGTTTTGATTGATGACGTTAACGTTTTTTGTTTTGACGTTTATCTTTCTCGTTTTTTTTTTATCCACGCTGGAAGGGAGGTTAAAAATAGCTCTTACCCGCACCGAAATGCGGGCCCTCTACGCCTCTCGCTCAAGTGAGGAAAGCGACGAGTAGGGGTCTCCAGCCTCTGACAGACAGCATCAGTGTAGAGGCCCCGCCTCGAGGCTCGAGGCGGCTTGGAGCGTACAGTTGTCTGTACGTCTCCTTGGGCATACCTGCTAAAAAAACCCCTCGCGTGCTGTCACCACATCATTGCGATCGACCCAAGCGTCTGCTCATTGCGACATCGCAATGCGTGGCCTCTGTCCCTTTCAGGACTCCGCGCTGCTATCCCTTTCGGGGCTCCTCAGTTGGTGTTCAGCCGTTCTTCTGCTGTCCTCGGTTCTGGGGTCACTCGAGACAACCGTCTGTCCTCTTCTGGCGCAGGACGGACATGACAAAGTCAGCCACTGCGTTCCAGCTGACGCTACCCTGCAGCATCTTCCCCACGATCGATGTTGTCCGGGGTCAGATGACCGCCGACCGAGTCGGCGAGGTCAGTCCGTTCTTCGTCAAAGCGACGGCACACAAAGAAAGTGTGATGCACGTCGTCTCCGTCGCGTCCGCAGTACTTGCACCTGGGCGAGTCGACCTTGCCCATTCGGTGGAGGTACAGACGGAAGTAGCCATGATCTATCAGAAACTGGGTGAGGTAAAAGTTCACCTCCCCGTGGTCGCGGCAAACCCACGGCTCCAGGGTCCTGATGAGTCGCAATGCCCACCTTCCGGTCGTGTCTTCGTCCCATCGACGCCGCCAGGCGGCCATTGTTTGGCCACGGGCCAGCTCGGCAGCCTCTTCCCGATCCATCTCGGGAGCACGCCCCCAGATGGTCTTCTTCTCTTGTGCCAGCAGGTCGATTGGGATGACTCCCGCAATGACCAGCACCGCCGCCTGCGAGACCGTGCGGTACGAGGACGCGACCCTGAGCGCGCCGCGTCTCTGCACCGCCAGCATGCGAGTCCGGTATTTCTTCATCTTCGCATCTTCCCAGATCTCCGCTCTGTAGAGCATGATGGCCTGTGCCGTCGACAGCAACAGCCTCCGTTTCCCCTGACTCGGTCCTCCGATGTTGGCCATCTCAGTCTTCCGAGGCAGGACGTCACTTCGGCCGCCTTCTCAAACACGCTTCTGATGTGGTCCCAGTAGGTGAGCTTGTTGTTCATTACCACCCCCAGGTACGTGGCCTATCTTTCTCGTTAAGATATCTGCGCTGTAAGGCATAACGCCCCTCGTCATGTTTGCCCTCCCCTCCCCCCATGTTATCGACCGCCTGGGAGATAGGCGACATACGTCATTTTCGTCACCTCGGTCCATTACAATAATCAACACAAATATTGCGTCTCTCTTTTAGACTTTATCGCCCATGCCACCTTTCGGCTCGGCGTCCCCACTGCGAACACATATTTTAAATATGTAAAATCACTGCCGTTGAACAGGAGAGGCGGGCGGGCATCTGCGCCAATTGACCTGAGACACGTAGTCGGGTATTCCTGAACTGCGCTAACTATTCCAAGTAGCCACCAGATACGTCACTAAACTGCACGAAGTGACGGCCCTCTTTGACCGTAGAATTCTTAGAAGTGAGCCTTTAAAAATTTGTTAAAGCCAAAGCCCAAGTCATCTGTAGAGAATGCATTCATTATTGATTCTATGTTTCCTAAAAATGGAGAAAGTACTCAACAGCTATTTTTTTAACTGAGGTGGTGTATTTAAGATTTTAATGAAAATAAATTATTAAAATGTACAGATCATATTAATAAACATAGAATGTACCTTTTTGGGGATTAGGAAAATATCATGGCTTCAAGACGACGACAAAAGTTCATATTCTTTAATTGCATTCAAGAAAAAAACATAGCAATATGGGGTTTCTTAAAGTACTCTCGTAGTTTTTCACAATAAATTACTCTGAATAGAACGGAAAAATAAATAAACTATAAACCGTATTTTAAAATTAAACCCCGTTGCTGAGAAATAAATAACACAGTAATCATCTATCTTCTTCTATCTTCTATCTATCTGTCTTATATATATACTATTAAAAGAATTTCTGGGATTTTGTACAGAGCAAATCGACCCCTAGAAATTAATTTTTCTACACATATTTGGTATCAAATTAAAGCTATTACTCTCTAGATGTTCCTTTTGTGGGTTTGGAAAATATCTCATGAAACGCCTTCACACAGGAGGCTTTTGAAATTTCAGCGATAGTGCTACTATCTGTGATAGAACCTATGAACTTTTTAAAATTCACATTTGTTCGTAACAAAACAGATGACAATGTATACAGAACACTGTATACATTGCAGATGATCAAGATTAGAAATAGTTCCAGAGATATGCCACAGAATGCAGGGCAAGCAAATGTCATTATGATTTTGATTTCTTAAAATACTGAAGTTTTGTTAAGACAACAGATAATAAGGAAGAGTATTTGCTATATTGAAACTGAGACCAACGGTCTGTAATCATCTTATTTTACTGTATTTCTTTTCTTAAAAAGGAAACTTAAAAAGGAAATTAAGTAAGTAGGAGTTGCTCTGGAGATGGGATTTTATAACAAACTATTGACAATGAAGACACATTAATACATGCTTCAACAAATTGATGCATGTTTCAACGTTTTGAGCTTTAAAATATCAATATTAGTTTAATGTTAACCTAAAAAATTCAAGTTTTAAAACACATTGTAAATTTAAAACCTGTATTTTGTAATAAATATACTTGGAATGGGAGGATATTGAAGTCTTAACGGTTAACCTACCTATTTTACTCGATTTTGAAATGTACCAATAACAATATGCCTAAATTAATGAAGGCTTTTCATAGAAAGTTATGTTATTTGCTTAGGTAAATATTTGAAAAATATGTATTTAATTTAAGATGCGAAACAAAAAGCGGGTCTGTTTGAAAATTTAATTCTATGGCCGTTATGTGTGTTGAATAATTTGTTTTAACGGCGAATGGCTATTTAATAAATGTTATTTAGAGTATAGTTCATCAGTAAATCAGTTAATTTTCCATCTTCTTACCGATAGTTGTTAAGACCTTACAAAGATGAATGCAAGAAACTTACGCGTAGACGTTGTGTATAATTAACTCTAAAACAGAGACATGAAGATGCGTCAAGCAATGAAAATCCATATAAACTAACCCCATTTAATGTGGAATGAATGCTGACGCTCTGTCGAAATATCAAAATGTAGAACTACGTGGACACTTTTAAAGCCGACGAAATAAATGAACTTCTCAAATTCCATGAGGAATTTCTTACCCAAATTGAAGTTTCGAGTATTAAGTAATAAGTTATTTTTAAAAGTTTTCCCCGATGAGAAGTTTAATTACTGTCAATTTTATTCCAGTGCTATGAGATAAAAAAATTAGTAGGAAACTAAAGAAAATCAGAAAGTCACACAGTTCATTGAAAGGCATTTTACGCTCCAAAACTCCATACATAATCGACATGAAACTAAAGCCTATTTTACCAAGACGTTATTATAAATCACGAAGTGACGTAGACTGCTAGTTATCATTATTAGCTTAATGATGCATTTATCAATACATTTTAATGTTTCGTACATTTTGTTTTTGTGGTGTCATGATTTCGGTAAAGAAGTAAATCATATTATATTATATTATTTGGAGGTTCCCTGAAAGAAAATGTTAGTCTTCCAAATGATTTTCTATGAACTCATAGTAATACGACTACAATTAAAATGTAAATAGGACCTATGAAGGTACTGCAATAAAAATCCAGCAATTCAAAAACACACTTAAATTGCTGGCGTCGAAGCCAGGTGTTTTGCCATACTTTGGTATACGCCCGTGGTATGATGACACGTAAGCAAGAACATTCTTTCTGCCGGCAACTGGGTCGCCGGATTTGTACCCCCCGGATTTGTACCCCCCGGATTTGTACCCCCCAGAAAAAACGCTACGACATTTTGACGTCACAGGAGGGGGGTATAATTTCGGCCGCGAACTTTTAGGACGGATAAATTATTATGTATTTTAATCGACTGACATTTCACGGTTGGCAGAACAGTTGCATAATTTATATAAATCCAATTAAACCTGGCTCCTTAAGTCCTACCCCGGATTTGTACCCCCGTGATCAAATTCTTAAGACCGACTCCGGAATCGTACCCCCTGGATTTGTACCCCCCGTGGCCAAATCCTCAAGCCTCCCCTGTGCTCAAATCCATTTTGACCGACCATGGAAATATACCGGAAATATACAATATTCATTGTTGTTGTTGACTTTTTTAAATAGTTCTCGTAAATCAACGGCTGTTCGTTAAATTATTATACCTAATATTAGTGTTATTCGTTTTTTGTATGTTCGTTCGTTATTAGTGTGTAATTATTAGCCTTTGATTAGGCTAGAAAATCTGTCAATAATAGCTGATGAACGTATTTGATAAAATATTGTTTTGAATATATAAATTTCATTATATATGTTTCACGTTTATGGACTCGTATTCCGTTGGATATGGCCATGGGGGTTACAAATCGGGGGGGGGGGGGGGTACAATTCCGGGGTCGGACTTAAGAATTTGACCACGGGGTATACAAATTCGCGGGATACAAATCCGGAGGCTAAAGATCCGGAGGTTACAAATCCGAGGCAGGACTTGAGGTTTGGCAACGGGGGATTATTCATTTGAATTGATAGTGGAAATATTTTTTGGGAGTGACGTGTCTATCCGAAATCTGATTCAATCATTAATACCTCTAATGAAAATAAATTAATTATCAGGCGTGTAACAAGAAACCAACTTTGGATCATGTTTAGAAATTTATACACAGGTTTTTGATTAAATTTGAATTTTTGAATCAAATTCTTTTATAATCTTAGAAAGAGAAAATCATTTTTAAATATTCGAATCAAAATTATCAATTGCAGAAACGAACTAAAAAAATATAGCAAGTATTTAAGACGGGAACAAAAATTTTAATCAATTTATGATCTGTGATGTTAATCTTTTTAAATGAAATAAGTTAAAAAAAATAATTTTTGTAGGATGGAGCTAAAAAACTATCTTTTACTCGTCATATTTATTATATCGATGGTTTTAATTTAAGCTGTTAAATTACTGTGTGTTTGGGATGTTTAGAATGTGTGGTTAGGATGGAAACAAACTGCATGCAGCAATTCAAACGAGGGATATATACAAAAATATTACAATATTTTATTTTCAAAGACTATGAGAAATTTGGAGCTGAGTTTTTTATGTTTGTATATCTCTAAAACGAAATCTTTTTTTTTAACGGATTGGGCCATTATAAACAGCGTTAAAATAAAGTTATAACTGATGTCACAAAACTACCTCTAAATGTAAAATTATCTTATATTGCGGTTTCAAGATGGCGGTTAAAATTATTACCTGGTCAAAATGTTTTACGGATACAAAAATTAATGAACTTTTTTAATTACATTCCCCTCCCTAAACTCAAACCCCCATAAAATTTAATTTTCGTTTGCCAATCACTAGGGTCTCTTTTGATTATTTAAAAATTTCCCTGATATAAAAAAATCCAAAAACCTCACGATTGGTCCATTTTTCCCTTTTCGCTTATTTTGTTTGTCAAATTAATTTCAGGTGAACATTTTATAAAGCCCCTTGCAATAATCATGAGGACTCTTATAGAGAATCTTGGTGGCTTATTTTTTTCAGAAGGACGTATTAACTTTTCCAGGAATTAGTCCTTTGTTCGCGAAAATAAACATTAGCTTGTAATTTATTTCAAAAGGGGGAGGTTGAAAATTAGGGTTTATAGGCATTATAATTAAGTGTGAGTAAATTATGTTTTAACGACTAAATTAATTTAATTTCATCACTTTAAGTTCGAATTTAGTTGCCGTTTTATAATTTTATGTGGTGCGTGACGTCCCTGAATATGACAGCTAAAAACTCTTTTTTACCCTCCGCGCTGGAAGAGATCACTCCTCATTTCACGGTTCCATCTGGCTTAATTGTCTCTGTAACCCAAGACTGAGCCATAGGACAATCGTGATCACTCTTCAAATCTTTACGTGTTCCAACAGTTAATCAACAATTAATTTTCTCCTTTGTTTGACAACTCGGTTGGCCTTCAAAAACACACTATTATATATCTATACACAGTATTAACAGGTAAGGATAATTTTTGAAATCCTTTATCTCAGCTTGTGTGCAACGTATACAAAATTCAAGAATTTCATTGGAAAAGTACTTTTTTGCAGATGTGGACAATCCTGTTATTTTAATTTACTATAGTATTTGAAAATTGTAGAAAATGAATTTAAAACTATAAAAAACATGGGCTTTATGAGTTGCCATTTTTGTTAGGGAATCAGTACAAAATATCTAAACAAATGCATATGGGAACACATATTGCAAATGTGCAAAATGCACATATTTATTGGGAGCATTGAGTAATATAAAACCAAATATATACTGGTTGAATTTCGACAAATAGGCGATCTATATAGTTAAAAAAAAAGGCTGTCAAAAATCGGTTAACTCGCTTAGTCTTTCAAATTCTGTTTGGAATGTGAATCTGTTGTTTACATTAGGCTTTGTTCATTATTATTTTGTCGGCGTGCATTCTACAGACAATAATTTTACGAGAACAACATCAACGACAATGAAACAGCCAGTGAAGTAAGAAATTAGGGGAGTTGTATACAGTATATGGTTTTTTCGTCCGCTTTTTTTAAACAAAGTATATTAATATGCTAGCTAACATGTTATTGAAAATGGAGTGTAATTTAGGCCATCTGTCTCTAAATTAATCATCATGCATCGTGTAGATTTCAGCATTGTAGTGGGAATTTTCAAATTGTTTTCTATTGTTATGAAACAAATGAAAATGAGTTTTGTCTTTTCTGCCCATAACACTACATAACAACTCGTGTCCAGTAGCTCTTTGACGACCAAAAATTCAATAAAACACAAAAACATCTTATCACGGCATCAGTGCGTGAGGCCGGCCTGAACTATTTGATTTATTTTGGATTTTAAAATTGTGATTTATTTTTTGAATCGCCCTTTACTGTTTAATCAGCTGCTTCCAGTCGTTCAAGTAACAGTTAACTATTAATCAGCTAATAACCACGTTCATTATTTTTATGTTAAATCCATCACCTCATGTTGTGCACATTAATGTACGTGGTATCATTTATAACGTTATAATGAATTATAATTTTCAGTTCGCGCATAATATTCCGAATGTAAACAAATGATTCAATCAAATGGATGCACAGTCCATTTAATGTTCTTCAGCCTTCAGTCGTCATTCAGTTTAACCAATTTTTGCACTATTTAGAGTTATGGATAAAAATGTTTCTGGAGTTGACCCTCACAGAGTGTGCAGCCAATATAATTCATGATATATTTGATTTTAAATAAGGAATAGCATAATGACAATTTTCCTGGCCTACCAAGATGGAGTTTAAGACGCACTAACTCATAAAAAAAACATGTTCGTATAGGCCTAGTTTTGAACGTGCTTTTCTCTAAACCCAAGCCATGACTCCCTTTTTGGCTGCCTTCATATAATCATTGTTCTATGTTAATGCAAGTTATCTGTAGAATGCGTTAAATTGTACAGCCTTTGGAATCGCAATAAACATTCTATTATAACTCTTTGACTTTACACCAGTATCAAAAATTACATTTCATTTTGAAAAACTGTAAGGCAACGTTTACACTAAACAATTTGTTTTATGAACTTTTTTGTAAAACATATTTAACACAACTTTTGTTTTGAAACTAGATTTTGTGTTTTAAAACAAAAGTTTATAAAACTCAAATGTCCTTTGATCTTTCCGACACGGCTCGGGAAACCTGCAACCTGTTCTAAAACACGATTTTTGGTTTTAAACCTCGCTTGTTGTATAAGTTTGTACAACATTTTTCATGATTCTCAAATATGTTCAAACCAATCACTATAACTGCATGTACAACACAAGTTTATAAAACAAGTTGCATGGTGTAAACGCGGCTTAAGCGCGAAATTTGTAATGACTCCACACGGAGCGTTTTTGGGCATTTTAACCCTCTGAGCCTGTCGGCTCTATGGAGCAAATTTTACCTATTCTTCGTAACAATTATAGTTATATTATATTATATTATATTAAATGTCGTACTCAATAACTAACAATCATTGAGAAATGTAATATGCAACCAATATTGCATAATACTATTTTGCAAAGGTTTTTAACTAAATAAAAGATATTAAATATAAATGTCTGGGGTGACAATTGCCCTCAGGGCCCCCTCTCTGGATCCCCCTTGTTAAACGGACATCGTGTAAAACGTCGCATTTTAAAACAATCACGTCTATATTTATTTTGGGAAAATAGCGGGAAAACACCTTTTGTTATGACACAAACCGCCTTGAAAGACAATTAATTATAATATATAACAACAATGGATGATGAACGTGGCCGCTGTAATGTGAAATAAAGGAACGACCAAAAAATCATCGTATGTATTTACCGGAAAGTGAACAAGTGGAAGAACTATGCTAAAGATAATTTTTTATTCATTATTTGTTTGTTCAAAGGGCAGTTTACAAAAATCTCTTGATGATCCAAAGTTTCCAGAATCCGACCAGTGACAGAAACAATTAATTTGGATTTATCCACTCCAATTTGGACTTCCACACTTTGTTGTTAAGTCTCTAGGCCGTCGAAATGTGAGTTGACAATTACAATTTTGGCAAATTTCCCGGGAGTGTGCCCTCGGATCTCTCTTTTTTTTGTGGAGAGGAAGGGGGTGGAAGGGGGAGGAGGGGGGTGGAAGGGGGAGGAAGGGGGTATTCCATACTTCCAGGCCCCCCGAGTTCATTTATTTCACCTCCTTGTAACTGTTTTTTAATACGTTGTACACGTTACTGTTTTGACAGTATCTTTCATTTTGCACAATTTGGGGGTTGGTTTATATGGATTTTCATTGTTCTATGCCTTCATGACTCTATTTAGGAGGATTTTTCAAAAGTAATGAATCTGTATGTTATTTCTAAGCAACATCGACATGTCCGTCTCTTGCATTAATTTTTATTATGTCTTCACAACAATCGGTAAGAAGATGCACAAACTATAGAGTGTAATGAAGTGATTTGGCACCCCATGGGGTTTCTACTACAACCAAGTCTAAGGGTATCCTTCTCAAGGTATTGAGTATAACTCAACTAATTTCAGGGGTCAATCAGGTAAAAATTCGTCAAAGAAAGTTCACAACACCTAAAATTAGTGCTCGTAAGGGGGGGACTCAGAACACCCCCATGGTACCCGAGCACCCCCTGGTACCCGAGCACCCCCTGGTACCCGAGCACCCCCTGGTACCCGAGCACCCCATGGTACCCGAGCACCCCATGGTACCCGAGCACCCCGGTACTCTCGTACCTTACGGTGCTCACTGGAGGGGAGAACGGAGCACTATGGTACCCAGTGCAGGGGACAGCGGGTATATGAGGAGGCCACTGGGGACCAGTAAGGCAGTTGGTCTCTAGTGGCGCGACCTACCGGATGGGCGTGTTGAGCCCCCGGTAAGCTGGACGGGCGCGTGCTGAGCCCCCAGCCATTGGTTTGTAGTCCAGTAGATGGAGGGATAGGGATGGTTTTCCCCTTCCAATTTATGTTTTGGTATTAATCGGTGTGCATGTTACAGCGGACAGTTTTAGTCAGGGGAGTGACCCGTGAAGGCCGTCGTAGCTAACGTCTGGCCATACTCCGAGTGCGGAGCATTAGTGGGCAGACGAAGATCCTCCGGTTTTCCCTTGGGCCAGAGTGCCAGTGAGTCTCCGACAGGAGTGATACGCCGAGGATAGGAGTTCAGCGTATAGACCCCGCCACGACCGTGCGTTCCCCTTATGGGTAATCTCTAGGATCGCTGCCGTCGAGACCCTAGATGTGTGTGGAGCATTGCGGACATATACAGAGGCTGGACTGAGTGAACGTGTCAATAACCCCCCGGGACATCACGGATGCACAAGGACTGATCTACCTACTGTGCAATGAACTGGTTGCCGGCGGCCGCGTTTGGAACGACAAGCCAATGATCCGGGTCAAGAACTGTTTAAAGTTATATACAAGAAATTAGGAACAAACCGAGTAAATAGTGTGAGTTAATAAACCAAGTGACTGGCAATCCGGAAGTTTTCACTAAGTAATCCTTAACAACCCTGTAAAAACTTAGTGCTAGAGAAAACTTCCTCACAAGATCGTCAAGTTATCTCTAAATGAAATCTATAAATTGTAACTCGGTGTGAAAACAAATTATTTATCACTCATAACGGCCAAAAATTACAATTATTTTGTTTGTTTGGTATTTAAGTACATTACCGGCAAATAACACCAAGCAAATATTTTAACTTTCTAAGAAATTCCTAAATTAAATAGGAGCATTGGTATTGGCGCATTTAAAAATCGAGATGAAATAGACATGCTTATCGTAAACACTTAAACATAAATAAACTTCGTATTCCAATTAAATAAACATAACTAAGGTTTTACATTTATAATGTGTTTTAAACCTTGAATGGTTTAGGTACATCTTCAACTAATATTGATATTTGAAAATTCCAAACATTGAAATATGCATCAATATACTTTGTTACAAAGTCCCATTTCTCAGTTACGTTCCCTCTTTAATTTCAAATAAAACACTTATATTACGTCTAAACAGCACTTTAATTTTCACAGAACATTTATGAATTAATAACAAAGGTAACATAAATGTTTTGTGAAAATTAAAGTGTTGTTTAGACGTAGTATAAGTGTTTTATTTGAAATAGTGATGAGCAGCACAAATGAAAACTCTTTAATTTGTCTTTTTTATGATAGGAAATACTGGGAATTAAAATGATAACAGACTGGCCTTCAATAGAGTAGATTCTCTTCCTTACGGTCAGAATACATTTTTACGTCTGTAAACGTCAAAATTGACCTGTGAATTTTATTAAAACAACGTAAAGAAGCCACAGGTCGAATTGTAAGAAAGAATAAAACGGTAATAAAAGACAAAATACAGTTTTCATTCCCTTCAATACTGTTAATGCATTATGTCTTACACTGTGGTATGCGGAGTTCTGATTCAAAAAATGGAGGAGCTGCCAAGCGACTAGACAGGATTTTATATTTTAAATTATCATTAGCAGCCTGCGTCATGTTGTGACTTAAAGAACAACGTAATTTAATTGGCTTTAGCATCATGTTGGTTATTTATAGTTTCTTAACGTCTTTCAATGAGGAAGTGTGCCTATTGTGGAATGCAATAACCAAGAATTTCATCATTCTACGCAAGGAAACGGAATAAAGTTTAATTTTTTTGGTGTACTTTTCGAAATAATTAAACATCTTTCTAAATCACAGTTTTTATTGTAAATAATGTTGAATAATCATCAACACATTACCGTAACTCTCGCCCTTGAGCACTTTTCAGGCACTTACGTGTTCAAGACCGTTGTGGGATGAAAATAAGGAACGCCCCCATAGCAATTAATCAATTTATGAGTCGAAATGTATGTTTTCGCATTTTTCCAGTCGAATGGGCTCAATTTTAAACTAAAAATATGTATAGTTTAGCCCCTATACGCAAAAAGTCGGAAAAACAAAAGATATTCGTATTTTTAGTTAATTTTAATGCCAGATAACACAGTACTATCTCAAAATATGTAAAAAAATACGCTGAATAATTTTGGTCCAGTGACATTTTACCGTAACTCTCTTCCTTGAGCACTTTTCAGGCACCTACGTGTTCAAGACCGTTGTGGAATGGAAATAAGGAACGCCCCTATAGCAATTAATCAATTTATGTGTCGAAATGTATGTTTTCGCATTTTTCCAGTCGAATGGGCTCATTTTTAGACTTAAAATATGTATAGTTTAGCCCCTATACGCAAAAGGTCGGAAAAACAAAAGATATTCGTATTTTTAGTTAATTTTAATGCCAGATAACACAGTACTATCTCAAAATATGTAAAAAAATACGCTGAATAATTTTGGTCCAGTGACATTTTACCGTAACTCTCTTCCTTGAGCACTTTTCAGGCACCTACGTGTTCAAGACCGTCGTGGGCTGGAAATAAGGTTCGCCTCATAGAAATTAATCAATTTATGATTCGAAATGTATGTTTAGGCATATTTCCAGTCGAATGGACCAATTTTCAGACTTAAAATATGTATAGTTTAGTTCCTATACGAAAAAAGGCGGAAAAACTAAAGATTAGTTAATTTTAATCCCAGATAACACAGTACCATATCAAAATATGTAAAAAAATACGCTGAATAATTTTGGTTCAGTGACATTTTGCCGTAACTCTCGCCCTTGAGCAGTTTTCAGGCACTTACGTGTTCAAGACCGTTTTGGGATGGAAATAAGGATCGCCTCATAGCAATTAATCAACCTATGTGTCGAAATGTATGTTTTCGCATTTTTCCAGTCGAATGGGCTCATTTTTAGACTTAAAATATGTATAGTTTAGCCCCTATACACAAAAAGTCGGAAAACCTAAAGATATTCTTATTTTTAGTTAATGTTAATTCCAGATAACACAGTACCATATTAAAATATGTAAAAAAATACGCTGAATGATTTTGGATCAGTGACATTTTGCCGTAACTCTCGCCCTTGAGCACTTTTCAGGCACTTACGTGTTCAAGACCGTTGTGGGATGGAAATAAGGAACGCCCCCATAGCAATTAATCAATTTATTTGTCGAAATGTATGTTTTCGCATTTTTCCAGTCGAATGGGTTCATTTTTAGACTTAAAATATGTATAGTTTAGCTCCTATACGCAAAAAGTCGGAAAAACTAAAGATTAGTTAATTTTGATGCCAGATAACACAGTACCATCTTAAAATATGTAAAAAAATACGCTGAATAATTTTGGTCCAGTGACGTTTTACTGTAACTCTCGCCCTTGAGCACTTTTTGGGCACTTACGTGTTGTAGACCGTCGGGGGCTGGAAATAATGTTCGCCTCATAGAAATTAATCAATTTATGTGACGAAATGTATGTTTTGGCATATTTCCAGTCGAATGGACCAATTTCCAGACTTAAAATATGTATAGTTTAGTTCCTATACGAAAAAAGTCGGAAAAACAAAAGATATTCTTATTTTTAGTTAATTTTAATCCCATACAACACAGTACCATCTCATTATATGTAAAAAAATACGCTGAATAATTTTGGTCCAGTGACGTTTTACTGTAACTCTCGCCCTTGAGCACTTTTTGGGCACTTACGTGTTGTAGACCGTCGGGGGCTGGAAATAAAGTTCGCCTCATAGAAATTAATCAATTTATGTGTCGAAATGTATGTTTTGGCATATTTCCAGTCGAATGGACCAATTTCCAGACTTAAAATATGTATAGTTTAGCTCGTATACGCAAAAAGTCGGAAAAACTAAAGATAAGTTAATTTTGATGCCAGATAACACAGTACCATCTTAAAATATGTAAAAAAATACGCTGAATAATTTTGGTCCAGTGACGTTTTACTGTAACTCTCGCCCTTGAGCACTTTTTGGGCACTTACGTGTTGTAGACCGTCGGGGGCTGGAAATAAGGTTCGCCTCATAGAAATTAATCAATTTATGTGTCGAAATGTATGTCTTGGCATATTTCCAGTCGAATGGACCAATTTCCAGACTTAAAATATGTATAGTTTAGCTCCTATACGCAAAAAGTCGGAAAAACTAAAGATAAGTTAATTTTGATGCCAGATAACACAGTACCATCTTAAAATATGTAAAAAAATACGCTGAATAATTTTGGTCCAGTGACGTTTTACTGTAACTCTCGCCCTTGAGCACTTTTTGGGCACTTACGTGTTGTAGACCGTCGGGGGCTGTAAATAATGTTCGCCTCATAGAAATTAATCAATTTATGTGTCGAAATGTATGTTATGGCATATTTCCAGTCGAATGGACCAATTTCCAGACTTAAAATATGTATAGTTTAGTTCCTATACGAAAAAAGTCGGAAAAACAAAAGATATTCTTATTTTTAGTTAATTTTAATCCCATACAACACAGTACCATCTCATTATATGTAAAAAAATACGCTGAATAATTTTGGTCCAGTGACGTTTTACTGTAACTTTCGCCCTTGAGCACTTTTTGGGCACTTACGTGTTGTAGACCGTCGGGGGCTGGAAATAAGGTTCGCCTCATATAAATTAATCAATTTATGTGTCGAAATGTATGTTTTGGCATATTTCCAGTCGAATGGACCAATTTCCAGACTTAAAATATGTATAGTTTAGCTCCTATACGCAAAAAGTCGGAAAAACAAAAGATATTCTTATTTTTAGTTAATTTTAATCCCATACAACACAGTACCATCTTAAAATATGTAAAAAAATACGCTGAATAACTTTGGTCCAGTGACGTTTTACTGTAACTCAAGCCCTTGAGCAGTTTTCAGGCACTTACGTGTCTTAGACTGTTGTGGGATGGAAATAAAGATCGCCTCATCTATATTATTTAAAGAATTTCTGGGATTTTGTCCAGACCAAATCGACCCCTAGGAATTAGTTTTCAACACATATCTGGTATCAAATTAATGTTATTACCCTCTAGATTTGCCTTTTGCGGATTTGGAAAATATCGCATGAAAAGCCTCCATACACGAGGCTTTTGAAATTTCAGCGAAGGTGCTACTATCTGGGCTAGAACCTGCGAACTCTTTCCAATCCACATTTGTTTATAACAAAACAGATGATCAAGATTAGAAATAGTTCTAGAGATATGCCATGGAATGCAGGGCAAGTAAATGTCCTTATGATTTGTATTTACTAAAACATTGAACTTTTTTAAAGACAACAGAAGATTAGGAAGAGTGTTTGCTATATTGAAACTAAGACCAACAGTCTGTAATCAACTGAATTTACCGTATTTCTTTTCTTAAAAAGGAATCATTCTTAATAAGACAGGTACCTCATGGAGGACGTCACCCTGAATATGAGTGAAGGATGAGTGTGATGATCGTGATGATAGTGGCGCGATCTTGTAGCCTTGTTACTTAATTAGCAATATAAGTAAATAGGAGGTGCTCGGAGATGGGATTTTATAACTAACTATTGACAGTGAAGACACATTGATACATGTTTCAACACATTGATGTATGTTTCTACGTTTTGAGCCTTAAAATATCAATATTTGTTGAACGTTAACCTAAAAATTCAAGTTTTAAAACACATTACAAATTTAAAACCTTTATTAATTAAATGTACTTAGAATCCGGGGTTATTGAAGTGTTAACAGTTAGCCTACCTATTTTAATCGATTTTGGCTGGCAAGAATTGGTTGGAAGGCAAGAACGACAATACAGACCGAATTACTTAAAAATGATTCTATTAAGACTGGAAAACTATCCAGTAACTAGATGACTTAGCCATAAAACGTATACAACCTATAGGAAAAAGGTTTTTCAGTTGTGGGCAGATAACGGAATTTTACCGTTAAGTGTTATCCTAAAAAAAAACAATTATTAGCCGAAAATGTTGGGTCAAATTAAAACGTTCGAATATCTATCGTGAAATTATATTTTTAAACAATGATTTCTAACGTAAATAATGAAAAATGTTAAGCAAATTTTTTTGGTGATACAATTCAGCCAATATCATTCTTATTTAATCCCCAACATTTGAAGCAGTAAATAATGCAATTTAAAACACCGAACGAAGAAGAACAGAAATCCTAGACAACATATCGCCGTGAGAACATAAGTCAGGCGAGGACTTGCCGATCTCGCCACGATTAAATCTCGAGTAAACCAAACCTTGGGTTCAAGTAACATTACTATCTGTTTTTATAATTAAAATCAGCTGACTCTGGGGATAGATTTTTCTGGGTAGCGATGATGACAGATTGCAGGCCACGATTATATTACTTAAAATGACTATTACGGTAGCCATTGTCTACCATGGGCGGGGTTAACGGACGGGCGGGCGGGAGTAGAGGACGTGCCTGCTTTGTCTCAAGTAAAGGATGGGCAGAAGGCGGGAATATTATTTTCTCTCTTACCGGGCGGATAGATTGTATTCTCGAATGTAAACGATTCTACATAAAACGGTTCAAATGCCTTACTGTTCACCTGGTAGGTAGTATGGTAAGAGCTACAGTAATTTTTACGTGGACGTAGGAATCTATAAAAAGGATTTTACTAAAAATTTTAAATAATTGTCTCAATCCACTATATTTATATTTTATTCTTTAAATGTTTTACTGCAAATTTATACGCCGAATACAGGGAAAATTACTATGAAATATTTTATTATTCACAATTAATAGGTCCCTAACTATTTTGTAGCATGATTGCCTGATCTTTATAAGCAACCTGTTCGCAGCCCCGGATCCAGCCGACAAACAATAATAGTCCGGCTGACGAACTATGAAAATTGCAAAAACGTTTGAATGCTAAAAATGGACTTTGGAATAAGTACAAGTTTAATTTGTCAAATATAATGTTTCAATAGCATTAAATTGGAACGTAAAGTATGAAATCCACGAAGAATCAAAAGTAATAAAAAAGATGATGTTATTTAGAAGTAATTTAAATAAAAAAAAATTATAAAAGGTATTTTTTACAAATAACGCCTAAACGGGACATAAAGGCGTTCCGACAGAGTTCGTCGGGACAACAGGACACGTACCTAAATTAATTTCTTGATAATCATTCAATCACGTACTTAAAGTCATCCCGTTGAAAACGGAACGCCTGGTCATCATAAGTAAGTTACACAAGTGCTACAGAAGGTTTTTCAAGAGCAATAGTGGTTTAAAACCTCAGTTGGCAACACCGCCGTGAGGTAGACTTACTGACGGATTTTTAAATTCATGTAGACTTATTGCCAAAATGATTTTAAATACTATATATGCAGCGAAACACTAAAAAGTTGTCCATAACTCTACGTAGACTTACTGCCGTCTTTTTGTCAAACGTAGACTTACTGACTTATATTCCACTATATATATATATATATATATATATATACATAGATAGATATATATATATTTATGAAAATGAACTAATAGTGTTTTTTGCTTCTGGGGGCCCCAAAACGAAAAGTTATCATGGTCTTTGGCTTAGGTGTTACCATGAGTACTACGGTAACAGCTTCTTCCCTATAGGGGAAATTCGCTAATTAAGCATTTTTATTTTGGAAAGGATTTAACTATACTTTACCCTTTTGTAATTAAAAGAATTTTATATCTACAGGAGACCCAATGCTCAATATATCAAATTTTGAAATAAAATACTATGAGTAAAGAGTTTTACGTAATGAAAGACATTATTGAGATAATTATTATCTCCATAATCCATAGTCCACCGACAAAAAATAAATCAAGAGATAAATTTAGGAAAATAATATCGTTTTGTTGTTAACTATGGACGTTTTCGGGTCAGGCGATATTATTTTTCCGTTTAAAATCTCACCCCTACTATGTTAAATCGGTCTTAAACAAATTTGATTGCAGTGTTATAACCGTATAAGCAATGGGTAACGAATTGACGCAGTTTCAGAGCAGGATGACAGGTTTGATATCAAGTGGAGTCTTAAACATGTAATGAAGTCTTAAATCTGAAACATATCTTAGAGGGTTTGTTTCTTAAAAAAAAAACAGCGATAGAGTTTTTATTTTTTGTTTTCAACGAAGATGTTTTATAACTCAATGTAAAACTTGTATGAATAATATCATTTTATACATGTGATTATAGCACAGTATAACGTTAAATTATAACTTTATTTACTTTCAGCTGAAAACTGGGAGTTTCTGTTAACAATGCTTCGAAAAACGGCCGAAAAATTGATTGCAATAAAGAAAACTGACGCTCTTTTTAAAGATGCTAAGTTTGTGAGATATCCAAAGGCGGACGTGTTCGAACCTCCAGCTGGGCCCGGCCACAACATCATCGCGCGTATCCGACCGGCCGAGCGGGAACAGAAACCGAGAAAGACTCCAGACACTAGTAATATGGCGTTTAACTTTGGCACTGGGAAGGCAAAAAAAGGACTTGTTCCGATTTCAGTTTTGGAAAACATTCCTGAAGCGTGGACTGAAGAGGCGCTAATGTCAACTTTGGAAAATCTAAAAAAATTAGAGACTGAGGCTAAGCTAAAACCTATAACAAATACAACTCTAGATAAACAAACCGAAATTAGACCCCCGAAACCAGAAGACCCGTCGATGGCGTGGACGAACTTTAGCGATTGGACAGTATTCGGTTATCTGCCGAACCTGGATCTCGAGCAGGCGATGGAGGGCATAAACGACATCACAAAAGACTTAAAACCGATTACTATCGATGACAGGATACGTTTGTTTCGTGGAGAGGATGGGCGGCTGATGGGACAGATTCTACCTCCCCCTGGTAACCTCAAATCACTTCTTTCAAAAATGAGAGAAGAAGAAACGAGTGAAATTTCACCCGCACCCTCTCCCGAAGAGGAAAAGCCCGCTCCTCTGCCGCCCACCAAAGCTGGAGGGGAAGAAGGCGCTTGTAAAGAAGAGAAGGAAACAAAGAAGGAGGAAGTGAAGAAGAAAACGAAACGAAAATACAGGAAAAGAAATCCTAAGGCATAACTTTGCTAACAATTTTGTTCGTTTGGGGGGGGGAGGTTTATAACGCACTACTTTGATTATTATGTACGTCACATTGGAATTTTTTACCTAGGCCTAACTAATTTTAATATAATCATAATTAACTACAGCTGAACCCGGCAGACGTTGTCATGTCTTTGAATACCAAAGATCACCTTTCCACCTTAACATGTCATTAGATTTTATGAAAAAACGTTATCTTTAAATAAGGATAAATCTCAACTTTGGAGGCTAGTGGGGTGGAGCCCTGGTGGATTAAGAAAGAAAATAGGTCCATGTCCGTCTCTGGTTTGGTCGTTCTATTCCTGCAAAACTTTAGCTCAATCGGTCCTATTTACGCGAATCTTCACGTGATGGAACATCAGAGTCACACACAAACATCCACACTTCCTATTTACAATATTAGTAGGGTAATAATGAAAATAAAATCCTCTAACAAACCCTACACAGATTGAAAAAAAAATATTCTGTTCGACTATAGAAGTTCGATTATGTTCGATTATATTCTCCAGGTTCGACTATGGAGTAGAAGTAGTCTCCAATGGCATTCAAGTTACAAAATCAAAAGTAAAATAAGGAGATTGAAATAGACTTGATATTTAGATAAGATGAAACGATTTATTTAACAATTATATATTATGTAACAATATTATTAAATTAATAGTTTAGATATGCTAATATTTCAATTAATTTTAACAATTGAAAACTATCTGACTAGGTTTTTTTGTAACCGGCAAATTTTTCGCCCAACATTTGTGCAATTCGTAATCACCCTTCTTCGTTGATAGTGAACTTGCAACATGGTGGTTCACTATCGCCGAAGAGAGAATCTGTTCAGCGAACAATTTTACGCAAGAAATCTTATGAAACCAAGGTAGAAACGTGACACGCCGTACACGTTCATATTAGCTTGGATTCGCCCTTTCTCAACGATAGTGAAGTTCTACCATTAGGTTGGAGCTGGGTTGGAGTGACAATAACACCCTAGGTCTATAAATAAAAACAATATCATAAAGTTACCTCACTTTGAATGAATAAATAAAAAAAACATCTTTATTGCAGTCAATAGTATTTTATTGCGAACTTCAACAATATAACAGATCATTGTCCAATTTTATTCATAACGAGCTTACTGGTGTAGAGATACACTAGTGCCAACCTTTAATTCGCGTGAATGCATAGAATTTGAAATCCAAGCTGCTCATCATAAACTCATCAACCGAATACAAAACTTATACCAAAATGTGTTTTAGTCGAGTTTTAAATTGATTTTATTTTCGAAATTAAGGCCTGTATTATGGCCTTATATACAGGGTGTCTCACCTAAGGTGTCTCAAATGGATTGCGGACGAACCAGAAGTCCTACATAGATGAAACAAAATCATTCCCCACTCAATCGACCGCAAGGAACAACATAAAACGATTTTTAAGCCTTTAAAAATACAGGGTGTTCCAAAAACCGGGGGTCATGGGTTCAAATCTCATAATTTTTAAACGTAAACATATGTCATGTTATGCATCGTTTTAAAGCCCTAAACAAAACAAACAATTTGGTGAAAATATAATTCACTTATCTCATAAGAATTCTCTTCTCTCTTCTTATTTTTATTCATTTCAAAATGGTGGCCATTTTCATGAAAAATATTGGTATTCACGGAATACCCTGTATCTCGATAACTACATAACGTATTTTTGGTCTATTTAAAAATTATTAATCCTCGTAGACTCAGCTTTAATTTGATACACGACATGCCAACACTTAAAAAATAAAAGTTTTTGACAGAGCATTTTATTTTGTTTTAATGTTGGCAGCCCTGAAAGTCAAAAAATTTAAATTGTAGCATAGTCAAATAGCACATCATCTTAACAGGTCTTGCAAAGACCAAAAACTTTTCAATTTACATCTAGCTGCTATATTTGGTGATTTTGTAGTTATAAGCAAAAACTCCATTTTACCATATAAAGCCCTTGTTAAAAGTGTAATCTTTAGGGAATTTAAATTTGCATCAGTTAAACTTAAGTACTACGCATTTAACATGGGCTTTATATGTAAAATAGAGTTTTTTGCTTATAACTATAAAACCACCAAAGATAGCAGCAAAGTGTAAATCGAAAAGTTGTTGGTCTTTGCAAGACCTGTAAAATAAAGTGCTATTTGACATATGCTGCAATTTAAATTTTTTGACTTTCAGGGCTGCCAACATTAAAACGAAATAAAATGTACCGTCAAAAACCTTTTTTTAAGTGTTGGCATGTCGTGTATCAAATTAAAGCTGAGTCGACGAGGATTAATAATTTTTAAACAGACAAAAAATACGTTATGTAGTTATCGAGATACAGGGTATTCCGTAAATACCAATTTTTTTCATGAAAATGGCTGCCATTTTGAAATGAATAAAGATAAGTGAATTCTGTTTTCATCAAATTGTTTGTTTTGTTTAGGGCTTTAAAACGATGCATAACATGACATATGCTTACGTTTAAAAATTATGAGATTTGAACCCGTGACCCCCAGTTTTTGGAACACCCTGTATTTTAAAAAGCTTAAAACTATTTTTATGTTGTTGCTTGCGGTCGGTTTAGTGGGGTATGAATTTGTTTCATCTATGTAGGACTACTAGTTCGTCCGCAATCCATTTGAGACACCTTAGGTGAGACACCCTGTATACACCTCAGTTATATGACCCTACAATGTAATGTTATATATAGTATATGTACAATCAAGAGACAAGTATATATACAAATCATTGATATAGCCTCATTCAGGTGTCAGTAATAAGTAGTCTACAATTGGCCGAAATTATATACTTTTTAAGTCCTAGCTAGAGGTTACAGACGAGCTGCATCTTCCGGTCCATCTGAGACGTCACCATTTGCTTTATTTTTTGTAATGTAACATTTATTAATATTGTTATTATTATTCACTGAGGATCTTAACTGTGACCAGCTATTCATTATCAAACGAAATTGAACTCTCGATTGGCATAACGAGAGAATTTGGCGGTACCGATTAAATCGACTTAATGAAACAATAAATTGCAATTGACAGCAATAATAGATAACCACTCTCGACCTCTACATCAGCTGATTCTTTCATCCCTAGGTCAGAATAAACTCAAACCCCGGTTTTTAGCAGACCTGCTCACTCAGCGAATTTCAAATGAAATATTTCAATCCAACATAGCGAGATATGACCTCGGATATGACATATTTTTGATATGTCAATAAGAATACATGAGGAATGAGTATGCAGGTTTGCTGCAGAGGTGTTTTAAAATTAGGTAATTTTAATTAAATATTTAGTAAATCTGAAATGGAAGGACCCATATATAAAGTTTTATCAATATATGTCAAGAAATAAGGAAAATATGTAGGATTAGTTTATTTCCCTAAGAATAACATGGAAAAATGAGCGTGGAGGTTTGCTCCCTCGAAAATGTAAATATCGGGGATTTTGGACTAATATCATTCAATGCTAATATTCAATTAGATCTGTAGCGGTGGTATTCTGGGGGGATGGTATGATGCAGCCAAGGATAGGTTATGATTAGGATGGGGCAGTTTCACAGGGCGGTGTCACCTATTTTAATTAGGATTTGGTCCTGGAAATAAGGAATATTCAAGGTGAATATTGTGGTGAATGAGAACTCTATATTGATTGTGGAACCAGGATGACTATTGAGCTGAAACTAACCTGGAGGGTTGGGCAAGTAAGCTACTGTTTTTGGATTGGAAGCAATTTGATATACCCAAAGGAAGGATCTGTCTGCCAGATTGACCTTGCCGTAAGCCAGCTTTGACGGACCATAAACTACTTAAATTCTAAAGATTGGAAGAATTTACAATCACTAACATCATGTATTGACAAGTTACCCGTTAAATTTATGATTCAAATTCAGATTTCCTACCTAAACTATTGAATATCAAGCCAAGCCTGAACTGACGATTTATTGTAGTGATTTGTTAGTTTCTGAAACTGAGCATCTATGGCTTTTACTATGAAATACTATGAATAATATGAAGTGGCCATTGGCGTGGGCAGAAGGCCTACGCCGAAATATATTATATCGGCTACATTATTTGAATTTACCAAAATTACCCTATTCCTGCTTCACCTAGCTAACCCCCTTAAAATGAATACTTAAGCATGCATGATGAGTTGGATGCCCGGAGATATGAAAAATCGCCGCTCTGGACGATCCGTTGGTCTGTCTCGAATGGCGTTGAGGTTCACAAGGACGAGAGTCGGAGAGGGCACCGGAAGGAAGGAGTAATGGTCAACAAAAGTGCCGACAAGGACTGCGGTTTTGGATGACGGTAGCTAATGACTTTTAATTATATATATATATATATATATATATATATATATATATATATATATATTGGAAGTCGTGGCGTTGCTCGGCACAGCCACGCTCACTTGACCCAAAAAAATTGCGCCTGCGCTAGTGGGAAGAAGGTTAGAATAAGGTAGGTGAGAGTGCTTCTTGTAAATCAATACTCTGCTAAAGCTGCCACTGTTGAGTGCCAAGGAATTTCCGGATGAAGCGATAGTCTCGTGGAATCGACTTGCGGTTGGTTTGGCATACAGTGGTTTTGGCTCATCTCACACCAGTGGAACTGGGGAACCTACTAGGCTCCCTAAAATTGGCATCTTTGGAATGTTATTTTTATTGGCCGTTGAGGTATCGTCAGAAATCGGACTCCTCCCCCCTTAAAAAAAGAAAGATTGAGGCCTCTCGGATTCCTATCTGGCTATCTTCATGGAACCAAAGTGGTTGGAAAAACTGCTTGTTTTGCCACCACTGCTTGTTTTTTTTTAGCGAATTTCCCCCTATAGGGAAGTAGCTATTACCGTAGGCGGCATGGTGAGACTTAAGCCCGGGACCATGTTATTTTTTCGTTTTGAGGTCCCTAGAGCCCAAAAACAACGTTCGTTCATTTTGGTATATATGCATATATATATATATATATATATATATATATATATATATATATATGTGTCCGTAGGCACGATAACTCTCGTAAAAAAGTCCGATCTTGATGAAATTTGGAACAAACATTTATAGCGATATTCATGACTTTAAGTTCGAAAACCAGCAAGATCGGTACACTCTAAGGCAGTTTTTTTGACTAAATAAAATTTATTTTCAAGATTTAACATGTTTCTAATAATTTGATATCAATTTAATGGTCAGAATTGAATTCAGCTTAAAAAAATAAACAATATAGCATTTTGAATTATTAATGTACATCAATCGGTTACTGAGATATCGGATCTGCAAAATGCAGTACATTGTCTTTGTTTTTCCCTGAAGGGACATAAACTGTCCAAATTCTGGTATGAAATACCCAAATTTTTCATTCAATTTCCCTAAAATGGGATTTAAAAAATAATAAAACAAACCACATGATTGAATTTAATTTGTTCATGTGATGGTTTGATTTGTTTTTATTTCTTGGCTCTGAGTAGATTGATAATATGTTTGCTGACATTTATGTACTATAACAAGTAAATTTATTAAAAATTATCAGAATATGAATAATTATTGAGAAATAAAATCATGAATGATAAAATTTACTTAATTTAGATTAATATTTACACAAAATGTCCCTAACTTATCTAGATTATGCCCACATATAAAAAATAAATCCTTTAGAAATTAACTGAGCATGCAAGTTTGCTGCAACACGTTTATTTAAATTTTAAGATAAATCATATGTTTGGATTCAATTTTTTCATGTGACTATTTTATTTGTTTTTATTTTGACTGATTTTAAATCATTGATTGTAAGTTTGCTTACATTTTTATACTATAACAAGGATACACTTATAAAAAATAATAATTATAAGAATATCAAAAAGAATATTGCTGGAATGGATACCGATGTGATTCCCTTGATCATTTCCTTTAGCCTATATCTAAAGCTCTTGAATTGATATGTAATATACTTTTTGCATTAATTGCATAAAATGTTTGAAATATTTTCCTGTGCATAATTAAATAAGCTCCCATATAAAAGTTAATTCCTTAGAAATTCGCTGAGTACGCAGGTCTGCTGCGACGGGGGTATTGTTTTTTACTGCTGCTGCTCAATAAACCTTTATTATTTTTTTTTTGTTTTGTGTTGTTGCATTTTATTGGCTTTGGGAGTTGTAGGTTGAGCATCCAAGAATTTGCTTCTGGAGACCATAGTGGGTGAAGTGGCCGGCTTCAGTTTGATTGTTGTGCTGTTTTGAAGAAGGTCGGATGATGATGATGAGACAATCATTCGCTTAATGGATCCAAATGAGCCCATCTGCAGGAGACTGGTATTTGTAGGGTAGGGCAGTTTCTTGCAGACCGGTATTTTGCATGTTGGCGGTTGATGGCAGGATCATAATGTTGTTTACTTGAAGAACTGGTCTATGACGGTTGTTGTGTTTCACTGTACGTAGGTGCTCAAGTTGATTAGCAGAGAAACTTACTGGTAGGTCGATTTATTGGAGATTGCATTGTTGATGACATGGTATATGCCGTGTACACTGACGGTGTGAATAAGTAGACTGGTGTTGGAGGTTTCTTGGCAATTGGCAGTAATGCTTTCACCTTGCGGAACATATATCTCTCCCATAGTAACTAAATTTGATTTACAACTTCCCTTTTTTATTTTCATTTTTTTTAACTTTATTTTTTATTTATTTTTGACTGTGCAAGTACGTATCGGTTTGGTCTATGGGGGGCTTTGAAGTCTAAAGAACAGCCATGATAGTAGTCCGAAGATGAATTGCAGTTTGTTATTAAGTCCCAAAATGAGTATGGCCGATAGCTGTTGATACCGAAATTTTGGTTGGTTTCATCCGGCGAGGTGAACCAGTGCAACGGTTTGACGGTATGCACTAGATGCCATGGAACCCGACTCAGTTCCAAGGTGGATAATTCTATTTTGAGGCACAATGATGTGAATATGCGAGCTCAGCAAGTGTTCAAATGGTTGTGAGAAATTATAGGTAATTAGGTATTGCTTGTTGGGTCCATTTTTGAACCTTTTTGTTGACCGGCACCCCCACGCTCCCTTGATCATAAACAATTGCGCCTGCGCTAGTGGGAAGAAGGTTAGGATAGGGTAGGTGAGAGTGCGTCTTGTAAATCAATACTCTTCTAAAGCAGCGCCTGTCACTGTTGAGTGCCAAGGAATATCTGGATGAAGCGATAGTCTCCTGGAATCGACTTGCGGTTGGTTTGGCATACAGTGGTTCGGCTCATAAGTGTCAAGATATGTCAAGAAATAAGGAAAATATGTAGGATTAGTTTATTTCCCCTAAGTCTAACATGGAGAATGAGCATGGAGGTTTGCTGCCACGAAAACGAAAAAATATCGGGGATTTTAGACTAATATTCAATTAGATCCCTTTTAGATGAAGCACCAAACCAGGTTCTATTATAATATGTTGAGAAATGTAAGAAATAAGGAAGATATAGGATTTGTATATTTACCATAAAATAACATGGGAAATGAGTATGCAGGCTTGCAATCACGAAAATGTAAATATCAGGGATTTTAGATTAATAAATTAGATCTCTTCTAGTTGAATCCACAAACCAAGTTTTATTAGATATGTTGAGAAATAGGCGAGATAAAGAATTTTACCAATTTCTAAGAAGGAGAACATAAGGACAACATACTATGTTTACCGCTTTTAATATTTCTGTAACCAATACCGTAGATCAATAATTAAAAATGCCAAAATGTTTGTTTTTTCGAGCTAGATGAAATGGTATGAGCCAGAATGTGTTAATTTTGAATTGTTTTATGTAAAAAATCCCAATATCCCATGTTTGAGGGGGTTTATCCTCCTTAACCCCCTTTTTCAATGAACCGGTAGGGCTGGTTTTCGAACTCGTCCAAATAATTACCACTTTACGTGTTTGTACAAAAATTCGTTCTGATCGGTAAAGTTTTTGCGAATATCCCCAATAGGGAAGAAGTCGTTACCGCAGGTCTCATGGTAAGACTTAAGCCCGAGACCATCATATCATTTTCTTTGAGGTCCCCAGATGCGAAAAACATCATTCGTTCATTTTCAAATATTTACTTCAAAATTTACTGTTTACTTCAAAATGTTGTAAACTAAATTTAATGAAGCAATAATTAATTTACAAGTGTTTGTTTTCTGTGCAATTAAGGGATGTATAGGACGGCGCCGTAGCTTAGTTGGTAGCGTTCTGAGTTCTCACTCAGCCGGCCCGGGTTTAACTCCCGGCCGAGGCTCTAAGCAATTTTCATACGGAAGCGCTGTGACGAACAGGTACCTTCGTCAAGAAGACCTCAAGGTTCGTTAAGGACCTTGGGATTTGACGGAGAGTGAAGGCCTGTTGATGAGGGTGCAAAATAAGCTAATTCTGCTGCGTTGCAACACCATGGCCAAGTGAAGCTATGGTCCTCTTAAAAAAAAGGATGTAGGCTACTACTTCCTCCTGGTACATCAGTAATTAATTATGTGACATCAGTATACCTTGACATTGGTGAGTCACTATAACTAGGGGCTTTTTATATCCTAGTTCACTCAAAACCTGGCGCTCATTTGATAATGAGAAAGGAAAGTCTGCTTCAGATTCAAAACCAATGGTAACAACCATCACGCTTTGAGCAAATATTTCGGGATAAAATCATTTACTCCATCTAACTCTCTTCTTATACCAAATCCTCTTTTGGAAATTTTAAAAGGGGACGCAAAAAGAAACAATTAATTGAAATATTCTAAAATATCATAGCACCAGAACAGTGATATTAATTAATTTATGAAGAGATACTTATTATTAAACATTTTCAATTTACAAATATTTCAAAAACGTGTGATGGAAATGTTATGTTCTCTCCAGAAAAATACTTCTTTCTTCCTCTTTAACATGACATGTCTCATAAGTAACTTTCATCTTTGGAATTTTCAAGTCAGGGTTTGTGGAGAGAGGCAGACCAACCCGGAGGGTGTGTTTATTTTGAGGTGTGTTTATTTTGTATTTATTTTTAGTCATTCGTTTGTTATAAACTTACACATTTCATAGTTGGTCCAAGTGCATTATATGTGCATTGGATTTCATTACAAATCCTAAGTATAGATGGACTATAAATAATTAAAATAGCTCCCATTAATTTGACTGACATTTAGCTAGTTTTGGGTGAGCCAGAATTTAAGGTTGACATAGTTGAGGGTGCTTCTGTCTAACCGTTATTTTAGCTATTTATTTTAAAATTTTGCACTCTACACCTCTGAACAATAATTAATTGATTATTATTTCTTTTTTGTCACAAAATTACCTCCTCCTGACACCTAAATGAATAGGTAACATCAGAACTCTTTTTAGTCCAGTCAAAACAGGGTTTGACCTGGAAAAAATTCCGTTAATTTTGAAACTTTGCACACTTATTTAGAAGGACCTAAGGATGAAAATACCAAAAGTCCTGGAAAATATGTGGCGAGCTCTAGTGGCAATTGATGGAAACAGGGTACTTTTTTGGTTTTTCGTAAAAATCTCGAGAACCGTTGGTCAGAGGTGAGAACTTTAAATGTACAAAATAAAGCTTATTAAATTTGCTACAAAATGATGTGGTACATTTTCTTTGTATTCCTAACGGTTACCGAGTTATAGCGCGCCAAAAATAAGGATCTTTTCACAATTTTCCGCTAAAATGAGCAAAATGTTATTTTTTTTAGTTTTTAATGTATGAAAATAAAAATTATCTAATTTTGGTGGGGCACCATTAAATTCAGCTTAAGAAACCAAACAATTTGGTATCCTGAATCATTGCTGTATGCCCGTTGGTCACCGAGATAATGGAGGCGGTAAACACCCCTTACATTGTACCTATGAAATCCTTATGGGAAATAAAAAAGTTTTATATCTCGCTTATTTTGCAACATATCTCAGTAAAACTTGATTTGTGGCTTGAAATTGTTGAGATTATATCGTACTAGGGCCTATAATCCCCAATTTTCACATTTACGTGTCAGCAAACCTGCATACTCACCTGCAAAAGAATAATACGAACAATGGAGTATGCAGGTTTGCTGACACGTAAATGTGAAAATTGAGGGTTTTAGGATCTAATAAGATATATCTCAACTATATCAAGCAACGAATCAAGTTTTACTGTTATATATTGCGAAATAAGCGAGATATAGAACTTTTTTTATTTCCCATAAGGATAACATAGGTACAATGTAAGGGGTGTTTACCGCCTCCATTATCTCGGTGACCAACGGACATAAAGCAATGATTCAGGATACGAAATTGTTTGGTTTTTAAAGCTGAATTTAATGGTGCCCACCAAAATTAGATAATATTTATTTTCATACGTTAAAAACTAAAAAAAACAAAATTTTGCTCATTTTTAGGGGGAAATCGTGAAAAGATCCTTATTTTTGGCGCCCTACAACTTGGCAACCATTAGGAGTACAAAGAAAATGTACCACATCATTTTGTAGCAAATTTAATAAGCTTTATTTTGTACATTTAAAGTTCTCACCTCCGACCAACGGTACTCGAGAATTTAAAGAAAAACCAAAAAAGTTCCCTGTTTCCGTCAATTGCCACTAGAGCTCGCCCAATTTTTTCCAGGACTTTTGGTATTTTCATCCTTAGATACTTCTAAACAAGTGTGCAAAGTTTCAAAATTAACGGAATTTCTTCCTGGTTGGGCCATTTTTTTAAGTTTTTTGACTGGACTATTGGTATTATAACGCGGAGCTCTTAGAATCCTGGCTCACAAAAAGCTTCAATGGAAATAAGGCTACTTCAGATTAAAAGACAATGGTTTCACTTAATTTAAAACTTATATTTATAAATTTTACTCTTTTAGCGAATTTCCTTAAAGGAATAAGCTAATACGGTAGTACTCATGGTAAGACCTACGTCCGAGACCATGTTAACTTTTCATTTTGGGCCCCCCAGAAGCAAAAAACACCATTCGTTTGAATTTTAGCGAATTTCCTTAAAGGAATAAGCTATTACCGTAGGTCTCATGGTAAGACCTAAACCCGAGACCATGTTACCTTTTCATTTTGGGGCCCCCAGAAGCAAAAAACACTATTCGTTCGAATTTTAGCGAATATCCCCTATAGGGAAGAAGCTAATATCGTAGGTCTCATCGTAAGACCTAAGCCCGAGACTATGATAACTTTTCGTTTTGGGGCAACCAGAAGCAAAAAACACCATTCGTTCGAATTTATATATATATATATTTGTCTGTTAGCACGATAGCGGCCGTAAAAATGGTCCAATCTTAATGAAAATTGATACAGACGTGTTAAGTGGTAATCACTCGGACGAGTTCGTGAACCAGCCCGATCGGACCACCGGAAAGGGGGGGTAAGGGGGGATAAACCCCCTCAAAAATCGGTTTTTTGAGTTTTTTACATAGAAAAATAAAATTTCTCGAATTTTTGTTGGCACCATTGAATTCAGCTCAAAACGACAAACAATTTAGTATTTTGAATCACTGCTCTATGTGCATTGGTCACCGAGATATTGAATGTGGTAAACACAGTACGTTGTCCCTATGTTAACCTTATGGTAAATAAATAAAATTCTATATTTCGGTTATTTCTCTACAAATCTTGATAAAATTTGGTAAATATCTTTTTCTAGTTTAGATCTACTAAATATGGAATTAAAACCACCTAGTTTTAATATACCCGTAGCAGCAAACCTGCATACTCATTCCCCATGTTATTCTTAAGGAGCTTACCAAAACATGTCAAATCTCGCTATTAGGATTGGAATATGTCGTTTTGCATTTGAAATTCGCTGAGTATGCAGGTCTGCTGCAACGGGGGTATATATATATATATATATATATATATATATATATATATATATGTCTGTTAATACGATAGCGGCCGTAAATATGGTCCAATCTTAATGAAATTTGGTACAGACGTGTAAAGTGGTAATCACTCGGACGAGTTCGTGAACCAGCCCAATCGGACCACAAGAAGGGGGCGTAAAGGGGGGTAAACCCCCCCAAAAATGGGTTTTTTGAGATTTTTACATAGAAAATTTAAAATTATCATTTTTGCTAGCATTATTGAATTCTGCTCAAAAAAAACAAACAATTTTGTATTCTGAATCACTGCTCTATGTCCATTGGTTTCCGAGATAGTGAAAGCGGTAAACACAGTACGTTGTCCCAATGTTAACCTTATGAGGAAAAAAAGAAAATTCTATATCTCGCTTATTTCTCAACATATCTTGATAAAACTTGGTAAATGGCTTCTTCTAGTTCAGATCAACTAAATATGGAATTAAAACCACCTAGTTTTAATATACCCGTAGCAGCAAACCTGCATACTCATTCCCCATGTTATTCTTATGGAGCTTCCAAAAACATGTTGAATCTCGCTATGTTGGATTGAAATATGTTGTTTTGCATTTGAAATTCTGTACAGACCACAAGAAGGGGGCGTAAAGGGGGGTAAACCCCCCCAAAAATGGGTTTTTTGAGTTTTTCATATAGAAAAATAAAATTTGTCAAATTTTTGTTGGCACCACTGAATTCAGCTCAAGAAAACAAACAATTTAGTATTTTTAATCACTGCTCTATGTCCATTGGTTACCGAGATATTGAAAGTGGTTAACACAGTACGTTATCTCAATGTTAACCTTATGGGAAATAAGTAAAATTCTTTATCTCGCTTATTTCTCAACATATCTTTATAAAACTTGGTAAATGACTTCTTCTAGTTCAGATCTACTAAATATTGAATTAAAACCAACCAGTTTAAACATACCTGTAGCAGCAAACCTGCATACTCATTCCCCATGTTATTCTTAAGGAGCTTTCAAAAACATGTCAAATCCCGCTATGTTGGATTGAAATATGTTGTTTTACACTTGAAATTCGCTGAGTATGCAGGTCTGCTGCAATGGGGTTATTTTATTTATTTATTTTTTAATTCACAGATGATTAAATTACATAATGTTGTCAAAAGTGAACTTTCCTCAGGACTAAAATAAGATAGAGACTTAATTTTACTATTTTAAACATAATTTGTCTGTGAATATTTGTACATATATTTTTTCTCCTATTCCATCTTTTAACCATCCCTTCGTTTCATATTTGATTATAGTTTTATGTTAACACAATTTGATTTTTATTATATTTCTAGTTAAGATTCAATATTGAGTTTGCATCTTTTTTACATACCGAGTGGCTCACCTATAGTGAGCCAATAGATTATATAAATCTGACCAATCTTTATTTATTTTTTCTGACCAATTTTTATTTTAAACCAATTTTTGTTATATAAATCTGACTAATAATAAACAAATTTTAATGAGAGACTCCCTTCATGTTAAAAGCTGCTTTTTGAAGCGGTTTAGAAATTTAAAATTTTGGCCGCCATTCTCCAAAATGGCGGACATCTTTGCTTCTGGAACCAAAGAACCAGGTATTTTAAGGTGTTTTTAAATTTTACGCTTAATTTAAGGAAGTTTTTATTCTTAATTTTTTCCTAAACCCAATGGCTCAGGAGATATGAGCAGTTAAGGTTTGATTTTTACTCTCTTTCCCCTATACATTTTATATAGAGAAAGTATTGTTTCCGTAAAAAGTTTAGAATTTCAGTTGTTAATGAATATATTCGTTTTAGTGCTTCCCGAATAAAATATAGTTTTCAATATGTAGTTTTCAGAGTGGTATCTGTCTGTCCGTGTGTGTGTGTGTGGATGTATGTAAACAGAGCTAGAGGCGGCACCAATGGTCCGATTTTCATGAAATTTGGCATATAAGTATAAAACCATGATATCTCCAGGCACATTTTTCATTTTAGCGAATTTCTCCTATAGGGAAGTAGCTATTACCGTAGGAGGCACGGTGAGACTTAAGCCCGGGACCATGTTATTTTTTCATTTTGAGGTCCTTAGACCCCAAAAAGACCGTTCGTTAATTTTCATACCAATTAACGAACGTAGAACATTTTTATAAATGTTCTATAAAAACAAGACCACAAGAAGACGTTGAAGCAAAACAGCAAACCTGCTGGAAATGAAAAAAAATGGCGGACATCTTTGCTTCTGGAACCAAAGAACCAGGTATTTTAAGGTGTTTTTAAATTTTACGCTTAATTTAAGGAAGTTTTTACAACGAAACAAACAAACCCCGAACACCATACAGTAGTGATGGTGCCCAACCTAAGACCTAAGCCCGAGACTATGAAATATTGGTCATAAAGATATTGACCGAGGAAAGGGGGGGTGCTCGCTGCTTGAGGGGCGTGGACGTGATTATATGGCACGTCCCATAGACATGTGGAGTGCCCTTACCTCTCCGTAGGCGCGATAACTTTTGTAAAAAAAATCCGATCTTGATGAAATTTGGAACAAAGGTGTAAAGCGTCATTCATGACTTCGAGTTCGAAAACCAACAAAATTGGTTTCTATGAAAGTGTTTTGACGAAATAAAATTTGTTTTCAAGATTTCATATTTCTATTGATTGTATGTCAATTGAATTGTCAAAATTGAACTCAGCTCAAAAAACAAACAGTTTAGCATTTTCGATTATTATTATACTTCGATCCGTTGCTCAGATATTGGATGTGCTAAGCACAGTACGTTGTCCAGTATTATTCTTAATTTTACCCTCCAAAAAGTATAGTTATCCTGATTTAAGAGATTTAAAAAATACAATTCTGAACATATGATGACATTTTCAGATGATGAATTTTTTTTGTCTTTATTTTGAATAGTTAGAGTTCATTGATCAAGATTTTGCATAAAATATATACTATATCAAACAATACAAATTATTTCAAATTCAATAAAGAAGGTATGAGCATTTGGAGGGGGGTGTCTTGATCTAAACTGCCTGAAAATGTAGCATTATATATGGTATGTTTACAATGATGAGGATTGATAATGTTTTATTGATATTGGCTGGAAATGCAGGTCTGCTGCAAGAGGCGTGTTTTAATTATACAACTGGCCATAAGATTTAATTTATTTTTTTCATGAGATTAAGTTATTTGTTTGTTTTGAGCGTTTTGAATTCATTGATTATATGTTTGTTGACATTTATATACTATAACAAGATTACATTTATTAACAATTACTAATGAAAACCAATGTGATCAACTTGTTAATTTTCTTCATGTTTAAAGCTCATGAATGTTTAAATATACGTTTTTAGTATATTATTTAATTAACGTATTTAAAAAATACTTTCCTTCAAATAAGTTGAATGCTAACATATACAAAATAAATCCTATGGAAATTCGCTGAGTACGCAGGTCTGCTGCGACGGGGGTATTAAAAAATTTTAGCGAATTTCCCTTATAGGGGAGAAGCTATTACCGTTGGTCTCATGGTAAGACCTAAGCCCGAGACCATGATAACTTTTCGTTTTGGGGCCACCAGAAGCAAAAAAACACCATTCGTTTGAATTCATATATATGTCGTTAGCACGATAGCGGCCGTAAAACTGGTCCGATCCTAATGAAAATATTTTTTTATCCACGCTGGAAGGGAGGTTAAAAATAGCCCTTACCCGCACCGAAATGCGGGCTCCCTACGCCGCTCGCCCAAGAGAGCAAAGCGACGAGCAGGGGTCTCCAGCCTCTGACAGACAGCTTCAGTGCCAGAGGCCCCGCCTCGAGGCTCGAGGCGGCTAGGAGTGTACAGTTGTCTGTACGTCTCCTTGGGCACACCTGCTAAAAAAAATCCCTCGCGTGCTGTCACCACATCACCGCGATCGACCCGAGCGTCTGCTCATTGCGACATCGCAATGCGTGGCCTCTGTCCCTTTCAGGACTCCGCGCTGCTGTCCCTTTCGGGACTCCTCAGTTGGTGTTCAACCGTTCTTCTGCTGTCCTCGGTTCTGGGGTCACTCGAGACACCCGTCTGTCCTCTTCTGGCGCAGGACGGACATGACAAAGTCAGCCACTGCATTCGCTGACACTGCCCTGCAGCATCTTCCCCACGATGTTGTCCGGGGTCAGATGACCGCCGACCGTGTCGGCGAGGGCAGTCCGTTCTTCGTCAAAGCGACGGCACACGAAGAAAGTGTGATGCACGTCGTCTCCGTCGTGTCCGCAGTACTTGCACCTGGGCGAGTCGACCTTGCCCATTCGGTGGAGGTACAGACGAAAGTAGCCATGACCTGTCAGGAACTGGGTGAGGTAAAATTTCACCTCCCCGTGGTCGCGGCAAACCCACGGCTCCAGGTTCCTGATGAGTCGCCATGTCCACCTTCCGGTCGTGTCTTCGTCCCATCGACGCTGCCAGGCGGCCATTGTTTGGCCACGGGCCAGCTTGGCAGCCTCTTCCCGATCCATCTCGGGAGCACGCCCCCAGATTGTCTTCTTCTCTTGTGCCAGCAGGTCGATTGGGATGACTCCCGCAATGACCAGCACCGCCGCCTGCGAGACCGTGCGGTACGAGGATGCGACCCTGAGCGCGCCGCGTCTCTGCACCGCCAGCATGCGAGTCCGGTATTTCTTCACCTTCGTCGCATCTGCCCAGATCTCCGCTCCGTAGAGCATGATGGCCTGTGCCGTCGACAGCAACAGCCTCCGTTTCCCCTGACTCGGTCCTCCGATGTTGGCCATCAGTCTTCCGAGGCAGGACGTCACTTCGGCCCCCTTGTCGCACACGCTTCTGGTGTGGTCCCAGTAGGTGAGCTTGTTGTCCAGCACCACCCCCAGGTACCTGGCCGTCCTCTGCGTCTCAATCACTTCGGTACCCACCCGCATCGGAATGATCGTGGGTTACCTAATGAAAATTGGTACAGACGTGTAAAGTGGTAATCAATCGGACGAGGTCGTGAACCAGCCCGATCGGCCCACCGGAAGAAGGGGTAAAGGGGGATAAACCCCCTAAAAATGGTTTTTTAAAAGTTTTTTTAAATGTTAACCATGTTAACTTTTCATTTTGGGGTCCCCAGAAGCAAAAAACACCATTCGTTCGAATATATATATATATATGTGTCTGTTAGCACGATAGCTGCCGCAAAAATGGTCCGATCTTTATGAAATTTGGTACGGACATGTAAAGTGGTAATCAATTGGGCGAGTTCGTGAACCAGCTTGATCGGACCACCGGAAGGGGGGTAAAGGGCAATAAACCCCCCAAAAATGGGTTTTTTTGAGTTTTTTACATAGAAAAATAAAATGTATCGAATTTTTGTGGGCACCATTGAATTCAGCCAAAAAAAAAATAACAATTTAGTGTATTGAATCACTACTGTATGTCCATTGGTTACTAAGATATTGAAAGTGGTAAACACAGTACGTTGTCCCAATGTTAACCTTATGAGAAATAAGTAAAATTTTATATCTCGGTTATTTCTCAACATATCTTGATAAAACTTGGTAAATAGCTTCTTCTAGTTCAGATCTACTAAATATTGAATTAAAACCGCCCATTTTAATATACCTTTAGCAGCAAACCTGCATACTCATTCCCCATGTTATTCTTATAGAACTTACCAAAACATGTTGGATTTAAATATGTTGTTTTGCATTTGAAATTCGCTGAGTATACAGGTCTGCTGCAACGGGGGTATTTGATTTTTAAGGGTATTCACCCCATAAACACGACTAAAATCCAAATTTCTCAAAAATGGCTTCAACGATTTTGATAAAAATTTTACGGTTTTAGATGAAAAACAAAATGACCCCACCGGCATGTGTGTCAAAATTGAGGTACGAAGGTTATGGTATTAAGTGATAAAAAATTGTGAATATTAAAATTTATCTTAAATTATAGTAATTAATTAAAATATACTTGCTATCATTAAATTTGGGTTAAAAATAAATGATCCGGTATTTTAAATTATTAGCCTACGTCAACTGGTTCAATTGATATTTTCGTTTGGTGGTATACGCAGTACGTTGTCTAATGTTATTTTTATGGCAAATTTTCAAAAGCCGACATCTCTGTTAATTTCTAACTGCTTTTTATAACATTTGGTATTTATTTGTGAGATAATTGTAAATTTGTTTTATTTTATCATAGGGTTATTGCTTTAAATGGCTTTAATGGAGAAAGTATGATCCATTTTGCTGATACCGTTTTTTCCCATTTATAAAGCATTGTGTCCATTTACCTGTGCCATCCCATACATTCCTTATGGAGTAAAAGCATATTAAAAATAATACATCACTATGAGTGAATCTCAATTAAAAATTATTTCATGGTTAAATCTCAATTAATCTCATATTTTAAGATACTACTTTAATTGGTATGTTTTGTTAAACCCAACCGTTTTCGATATGCAGACTACCAACAATGTCCTAATGCATTTTAAAGGGAAACATCAAACTTTTAACTGCTCGCATCTCCTAAACCATTGAGTTTAGGAATGAATGATAAACAATAAAAAGTTACTAAAATCAAATGTAGAATCCCAAAACGCCATAAAATTCGGGGTGTTCCAGAAGAAAAATCAAAGTTGTCCGCCATATTGGAAAATGGGGGCCATTTTTGAAATTTCGATGTGACTCCAAAAAGCAGCTTTAAAAATAAAGTCTCTCATAAGAAATATCAGATTTGTAATAAAAAAGTTAGCTATTGGTTCACTTTAGGTGAATATAATGTTTTGCATTAAAAGATAGGGGTATAATGAAATTAAAATAATTTGTTAACTTTCGTTTAATACACACGTTTTCAAGCAGATATAAAAAAGGTAGATATAAAAAAAATTGACTAAAAACAACAAACAATTTGATTTATGAATTTAAAAAAATATTCAACATATTATCTCTAGGCTCTATAAACATCAGCTGAGTTGAATAATTTCAAATTGTATAGGAAAGTTATCTGAGGATTAATCAGGAAGGTGCCATGGATCTTAATATTAACTGGTGTGCCAATTCAGAAATTCTTAGTATTGATTGGTCGTATTTAGCGTTTTGATGCGGTTTAATTTTGTGAAGTGCTTTCAGTTCATAGTATCCTTCAAAGTTTTGGTTGTAGTGAGGAGAATTAAATCGGTTTTCTCACGTCTTTAAATTACCACATCAAAACATAAGCCAGTCATGCAATTGAAGAGTTCGATGTCTGGCCAACAAATCTATGGGACAATGTTTACATGTTGGCTGGTAACCCACGTTGTTAAACTCACAAGTTGATTTACCAAATGTCGGGTGGACCTGGTTGGTCAGAATGCTTAAAAATTCAGTGGAATCACACATAATTTTGCAAATACAGTTTGCCAAGGTTTGTATCTGTGATTTTTCTCTAATTCGTTTTGAACCCGGGAATTTTGAAAGTTAGGTCTCGCCAAAATATTTTTTTTAATGTTGTGGCCTTTTAATCCCGACACTTAGTGGTGTGGAAAATAGGTTTTCAGTTCAGGGGTTTAATTTCAAAATATTGAATGCTGCTTTCATTACAATCTTCTGCAGCCCATGAAAATATTTTGTTATAAACATTGGATCACTTGAGAAATTTGTATGAGAAACAACATGTTAATGTTTTCTAAACTTGACGTTTGAAAATTTTTGAGGATATCCTCTTTTGATGTGAACAGAGTTCAATTAAGAGATATATTTTTCAAAATCTGAACTGTCACTGCAAAGGGATTTGGCAAGCAGTGATTAATTTTTCGGAATAGATTTTTCATGTACATAGGCTGACAGCTTTGATATAGATACTGCATTTTATTTTTAACATTTTATTTTATCTTTTACATGCATTTTTCTTTACTTTTGTCAAAAAAATCAACATCCAATAAAGTTACTTATTTAATATATAACTCTGAATAAATTTTTAACTATAAAATTTATTTATTTCTTGCAATAATTATTTTCAAGCGTCTACATTATACTGCCAAACAATGGAAATGCAATCAATAAACCTCAATCAATCCAAAGGTGAAAGTAAATGGTCAAAAAGGAAGAGTTTCTCTAAATAGCACAATGAAAAGGTTTGCGTAAGATGGGGCCAAGAGTGTACCCATCGCTGTACCTTTAAGCTGCAAAAAGTGCTTGTCCATGAATTTAAAATTGTTCATAGGAAAATTTCCCTCCTAACCTTATCCTCTCATCTCTAATTTGGCTAAGGTGCATTGATATGACATTTTTATTGTTTGCCAGCGTGGTTTGAACATCATAACACCTTTTTTGGAGGAAGTGAATAAATTTGGAGTTTAAAATGTTCTTGGAGAAAAAAATCAGCCAATTTTTTAGATGTCAATGTTTTCGTTGATGAAGGTAAACTAAAAACCAAAATCTTATAGTTGAATGTGCTCTCAAAATGGCTTAAAACATAGTCTCATCTTACATATAATCTTCTTCGTCATAATCACTTGAATGGTCCATTTTACTCAAGAAATCGCCGTACCTCTTTTTAAAGGATTTTTCCTTTTTTTCTTCCTGATATTTGGCTTTAAGCCTTCTCTTCAGACGTTTTTCAGCCCTAGACTTAGACGTTTTTACTTTCCCTTCGATCCGTACGCTGTCACCCAATAAGTCACTAACTTCCCTGAAAAACTGGTCTTGAAGTTTGTCTGACAAGGCGTCTTCTGAAAAATTAGAGCATACAGTTATACACAGGTTTATTAAGACTACGACTAAGTTAAATATCCATAAAAATACAATATACAAATAAGTGGATAAGAAATATACATATTATACCGGTATTATATTCGCATCTCTCCAATTTATAATTTTTCATCATACTGACTCAGAAACATATTTTTTCCGTATTGGGCTGGCAAAACGGAGGCAAACAAACAGCTGATTTGCAGCAAACGACGTTTAAGCTAAGTTTACACTATCATCTAAAAGTGTCGTCACTTGGAAACTCTAATTAACATTGTTGTTATGCCGATACAAGATTGCCAAAAAGAACTGTTTTATCACTTCAATTGTTGCAACACCTCATTTATCATTAGAGGGATGCAGTTTTAAGTGGTGACACAAATATTTGTGTCGTCACTGAAGACTGCATCCCTCTAATGATAAATAAGGTGTTGTAACGATTGAAGTGTTAACACCGCTGTTTTTGGTAAACCTATATCGGCATAACAACAATGTTAATTAGAGTGTCCAAATGACGACACTTTAAAATGCTAGTGTAAACTAGGCTTTAATGCTAGTATATTGGTTACTTTTTAGAGGAATGTAGTGGCAGCACTGGCAGCAGTAGTAAATTTTTGTCTGTTTGTTATATGTTAGGTTTGAAGGATTGAGAAACGTATTGGTTTGTACGTCCTTCGTTTTCCATTTGAGTGTCTGTTTGTGATTTTTACATATTTTATTGTATCTCAAGAACCTCTTAACGTATAAACTTCAAACTTAGTACATGGATGACCACTATTAAGAACAATTTTCGTTAGAAGATTTAAATTTATACTATATACCATTTATGGCTAAATATCTTAAGAACCGTAAATTTTTGAAAAATTATGCGAGTGACAAAAAAGTTGCGAGATTTGATCAAATTAACGCTGATACTACGATTATACTGATCAAACAAAAAATAATGGAGAAATTTAAAATTTTCCGAACAAAAACATGATATTTCAGACAGTACGTTCTACTAAAGAACCATGTTTTATCTAGAAAAGTTACAATTTCTCCATTATTATTAGTCCGATCATCGTAATCTTGATAATATCAGCGTTTATTGGAGGAATTTTCGCAACTACTTTGTATCACGTGTATATTTTTTCTAAAATTTGTGGTGCTTAGCATATTCAGCTTTTAAAACAAAAAACAATCACCATTTTGAAATGGTATAAAGTAGAAATTTGATACTTATTTTAAAATAGTTCTTAATAGTTAAGAGGTACGTGAAATATAATTAAATATGTAAAAATCTCAGACACACAGAAAAAGAAGCACTTGAGACCTATATGTTTATATAAACATTTTTCTTATTTTTAACTCTACGATCATATACAAAAATATTTTTCCATAATTTCCGGACACCCTGTATATTGGATTTTGACTTCATTTTAAGATTTATATCACCAGAAATAATTACTTTACCCAAAATGTTTTGGTCTAAGAACCTACAGTGAAGATACGGCATTTGTTTTGAGCCATTAATTATAGACAACGGTCAAGTTTCAAGAAAAACGCAACGTGAACAACGAACGTAAAGCTGAATTTCCGAGATGTGTCGTTATTTGATACTCGATAGTTCCAGAACTGTTTACGTGATTATATATGTTTTCGAATGGAAATGCTCAGAGAATTAAAGGCTTTCATTTGAACTATAGTGTATGTATTTTTGATGAATATGAAGCGAACTGTAGACCAACAAACAAAAATACTTCTATATTTTAGAATTTCCCTGCAATCATTAATTGATCACTTCAGTTTTTTATAAAGTTATATCACATGTTTTAGTCATAAAACACTCTCCACCATACAAGCTTTCATTTGAGCTTTTGATCATTCAAATCCCGCTTGTTTTTGACGAGCTCTAAACTTTAAACTAACATAGATTTGAATTTTTACAAAATTTGCCTTTAATTTAACATCTATATCCATTCCTAATCAGGTTATACTATATATTTTGGTATAAGAACCTTAACAGAAACACTATCATTCATTTGAATCCTTAATTATTTAAATTGGATGCGTTTTAAGTGAACGTACTGTAGAAAACAAATAAAAATCATAATTTTTCCACGGTTATTCTGAAAATTAGATCGACAGCTTTGTCTTTATGCCATTTTTAATTATAGGAATTAGTACACTGGGCGAATTGCGGGCTTTCATTTGAAGAGTAGCTTCTTTAGCTCCGACGAATACGGTGTGAATGTCAGGCAGCCAAATAGGGCATACGTTAACTTTTCATTATTTGTCCTTCAATTAAAGATACATGTATGTATATTTCCGATTCTTATTATTTTCTCATATACAGGGTGTCCATTAAAAACGTTTCAGGATTTCAGGAGGTGATTCCTTACATCAAAACTAAGAAAAAAGTTCCTATAAACATGAGTCCTAAAATGCTCGGTTATCCGTCTGTCGGTCTGTATGTGTTTTTAACATGATTTTGCATAACTTTGGAACTACTAAAGATATCAACTTAAAAATAGGTCCTATTAGTCAGCAAATACGTCCCAAGTTTGAAGTTGATATCTTTAGTAGTTCCAAAGTTATGCAAAATCATGTTAAAAACACATACAGACCGACAGACGGATAACCGAGCATTTTAGGACCCATGTTTATAGGAACTTTTTTCTTAGTTTTGATGTAAGGAATCACCTCCTGAAATCCTGAAACGTTTTTAATGGACACCCTGTATATTTGGTTGAATTGTATGTTATTTACGCTGAAATGTGGATTCTTTTAACTTAGGAAAGTATTTAACACATTCCAGTTGCTACTTATGCTGCGGAGCAGCGTGGGTCCCCTTTTAGTGTTATTAGCTGTGCAAAAATTATATGCCCCAGAACCACATTTACTTATTGAAAAAATGTTATTTATTGGCATCTATTATGGCAGATCCAAGATGTCGAATGAAAGAAATGAAATCTTTCTAAAATTAAGAAAACTATATAACAGAGGTTGTGGGTAATTCACTTTGATTTATTAGTAAAACCTTGATAATATGGACATCTTTTGATGTCTGATATTATAACATTACTTTTTTATGTTTTATGTTACCTTTCGTCTACAGTTCTTCACGGTTGGTCTATGCATGACCAGGTTTATTATTAACAAAAAACTGAACGGTTTTAAGAAAGACATATATTTCCTGTAACCAGATAATCAGTCCATCGCCAGTCCTTTAAGTAAGGCCTGAATATACTTCCTTTTAAACATAGTTTGTATATTTGTAATTATAATGATGCGGAGCCAATAATAAATATTAATGCCACACGAAAAAGCCATGCCATCAAGAGCTATTTAAAAATGTTAAGACCCAAATGTTGATTTGCCACAACGGTGCAAAAAGTCAATATCAGAAATTAGAATTATTACCATTATTCTCCTTTTGTTAACACCTTTAGCATGATGATTCACCACTTGAGATTAAAATTTGATAATTATTTGTAAAAAATCATTTCGGGGAAGGTTACAAATTTGTATACAGAACCTACTTTTTCCAGTCAAGTAAACATTCCTGGAGGCTTATCTTTTTAACTCGAATATTAAATAATTACTGGTGGCGGGACTAATGGATACACTCAGTAGGTCCATTTATAATAATATTTCCCACACCTCAGAGCACGTCTCGATGAATGGAAATCTTACACAATCCTCCCGTTCTCAGTTCATTTCTTACCACGGTGTGTTAATTAATGTAAAAATTAATAAAACTGTAAGATATAATTATAGAAAATGTTAAAAATAATCTTTAAATACTGTCAAAGTGGGTTTCGTTAATAAAACATATGATTACAGGGAAGGGCGATAGTTTTGTAAAATATATTGAAATGCTGAACAAACGGAAATGATACATATAGGCCAGTCATTCTATAAAAATAACATAGGGAAACTTAAAAATTGCAAGAAGTCGGTTTCTGATGGAATTCTACTGAGGAAAATGTGTATTTTTAACATGCTCAAAGTTTACCAAAGTCGGACCACGGGAACCCCACTAAAATCATGTTTGAAAATGACGCCTTTTCCCTCATACAATTTTTTTTGTCACTAATTTACATTTTTCATTTATTTTTTTTCATGATATTGACTTTGGACCGCTACCAATAAAATTGTTGTTGCGTGATTGATTCATAATTTCAACAGGGTTCTCATTTTCGGCCGCCATCTTGAATTTGCCATATTGGATATAAATTACATTTTTCTTTCAAATGTAAGGATGGTGTTGTAACACATCATTACAGACTAGATTTTTACTTCCAACACAATGTTGAAATCCATTAAAAAATTTGGATACCTTAAAAATATATGCTTAAATAAAAATTCAGCCTTATAAATTTCTTGTGGATATTCCGTACTTCGAATATATCTTTGGGTTATTTATCTTATTTCCCCGGTTTTAAATACGATACGCTACATGTATAGGTCTTAAAATACTCAAAGATTTAACGAATTTCATTTGAGCCAACGATCATTTAAGTGAGAGAAGAGTAGGACGAACTATAATGCTAAAAGCAACATGAAAATTATTTTTTCCCAACAATAGTTTTTGTTAAAGAATTATGGTGCAGGTTCTAAATAGGTCACAAAGTTCGTTCTGGTATCAAATTGCTCTTTGAGCTAAATTATAAGCGTTCATATTCGCTCTCGCTCATTAAAGTTGGACTTACTTAATTTGAATAATTCAAATGGCTTTGGGCCATGAAATTTGGATAAGATATTGATTATAGGCTCTAGATGCATGCTAATGAAGGATTTTTAATTATTATTATTTTTGAAAAGCTAAAATAAGTCAATTCTAAAATTCAAAATGGCGCACTTTCGGTTTTAAAAGCTATTATTTAAAAATCTGAATAAAAGATCAAAATTTTTGAGGGACAAAAAAGTGTAAATTCAATCTAAACTATACAAAATATTACGGTTATATTCTATAATATTTTTATCAGAAGATACCACCTAGACTACTCGCGTTTTATGGATTACCCTAACAAAATAATGACACTCTGCATGGACATCCCATTTCATTATACATTTTTATAAAATCAGGATTTTGAAAATTAAAAATTTTAGGAAGATTTGTGTGCTGGTTGGCGAATCAGGCTATGTTCAAGCAAATATACTATTTCTATTATACAGTTTCGCCTCTGGTAAACGAGTTATCCAATCTTCAATGTGATTAAAAACATTTTGGGGAATTAAGTTTCTTCATTTTTTGGCCAACGCCTTAATTTTATATTTCCCTTAAAATTTTTTTGTCTATAAATAAACATACTAAATCCAGATGTAAGGTCTAGAGTCCGTCCTTTGCGGTATTTATTGTCGATTACATCGGTTATTATATGTCTCTATTCTTAAGAGTAAAATTGGCAAACAGGTTTTAGGGGACAGGACGGTGCAATGAAAGTTCTGAGTTGAAACCTTTGACGTGGATACCTTTTCATAAAAACTATTTCTAACCCAGTTTTATAAGTTAAATAATAGATTGATAAGGAATTTCTGTATTCTTAAGACTAAACTGAAAAATTAGAATGTGTTAGCACATGATAACCAATTCATATCACTTTTGGGAAAAAGGAAAAGTCATCAAGGAAACGTTTCATCTTCTCATTTCAGTCTGGGATGGAATCACTATCTGCAAACTTAAAGGTTTAATTAAGCGCTTATTAACGCAAGTTCAGATAAATCATTGAAATCATCATCAGACTATTTGGAATTGTAAAAATTGCACATTACAAATAAAACGTGTATTTGAACCAAACAAGTTTTACCCTTTCAGCGAGCGAAGTCGCGGGTAATCTACTAGTTTACCATAAAACCTGTTTACTTTCGTAAACTGTATATAATTAGTGACTCATATATAGAACTAGAGCAGAGAAATAAAACAGTTTTAGGTTATAATTTACTCAGTATATTATTGGCTTTCATTTAAGCTCTTAATAATTTAAATCGGTTGAGTTTGAGGTGTATGGACCTCCAGCCAATATAAAATTAAATTTTGGCAAAAAATTATTTCTTATGCAATTGAAGTTGCAGGTTGGAATGGTTTTAAGACAACCGGTGAACTAAAAACTTTAAAAACCCTTAATTTTTCATTTTAACTATTGGTTATTAAAATCGGACAAAATTAGGAGGAAGTATAGCTCTTTAACAAAAAACAAACCTAGAAAAAATTATTTCCATATTGCTTTTAGCCTTATGGCTCGTCCATCACTCGTCCACACTCGTTTGATGATCATTAGCTCACATAAAAGCCGCCAAATCACTGAGTATTTACAAGCAGCCATACAGCGGTTATGCTACTTAGAACCGGAGATATAAGATAACAAATCTAAAATAATATTCAAAGTACGGAAGGTCCATAAAAAGTGTATAGCGCTAAATTTTTATTCAAGCATATCTTTTTAAGGAATCCAAATTTTTTAACAGATTTCAGGATTGAGTTCAGGGTAAAAATCTAATCTATAATGATGTATGAAAACACCATATTTACATTTACAAAAGCTTATATCCAATATGGTGGATTCAAGATGGCAGCCAAGAATGAGCACCCTGACAAAATTAGGAACCCACCACCCAACAATAATTGGTAGTGGTCCAAAGTCAATATCCTGAAAAAATAGATAAAAATGCAGTTGATTGACCTTTTCAAAAATTTTTGTATGGTAGGAAAAGCCGCCATTTTTAAATGTGTTTTTGGTGATTTGCCGTGGTCTAATTATGGTAAACTTTCAATATATAAAATACACATTTTCCTTAGTACAATTTCATAAAAAACGTCTTCTTGTATTTTTTTAAGGTCATCGAAGTAAATTGACTGGACTAAGAGCGAATTGCGCATCACGGCACGTCCCCAGGTAGGAAAAATCTGCGATTTATGTCTAAATAAATGTATGTTACTGCGTCTGAAATACACAGTCGCTAAGTTTAAATGAGTTTTGTTTACGATTTCGACAAACGATACATTCTATACTTATACCACACTCTGATATTTATTATGAATGTAGTTAGGCCTACTGCTGATTTTCTTTCTTTAATTTTTAAAATATTTCCACGAACAAGAACAATATTATAGCATATAACGTTACTTGGCCGGGAAGTATTGTTCTGACAGACGAGCATGAACGTTCCCGCGCGAGCGAAAGCGAGTGCGGGATTTTCATGCGAGTACGGCAAAACTTCCCGCCGTGTAACGTACCATATTTTTCATCATACTACGCAGAAAAAAACATACCTTCAATCATAACCTAGTCCTTGCATAAACATACGTTTCTCAAACCTTTAAACCTATCCTATAACAAACAGAAAAACATTTGCACCGGATGCAGTGCTGCCACTACATTCCTCTAAAAAGAAACCAATAAACCACCAATAAATAAGCATTAAACGTCGGTTTGCTGCAAATTAGCTGATTGTTTACTTCCGTTCTTTTCGGCCTAGGTCGGATAAGAGTTTATCCGGCCTAGGCCGGCAATGGGGAACTTTCGAGCCAACAAAAAGGAACCGAAAACAGATGTTTCTGTGTTAGTATGATGAAACTGTTTTACTTCATTTACCAATTGATAGTATCTTATTTCGTCTCATGTATACATTGATTATCGAAAGAAGGTGATGGGCGGAGCGATCGCGCGGCAGTAAAAATAAATTATTTCATAACGCTGTAGAAATGTAAAAATCAGAGTTAAAAGTTTGCAAAAAATTTTATTCCAACAATAAGTCAATTATGTGTTACCATAAGGTTCAAATATTATCATCACAATCAGTATAGTTTATGTTATGAGATATATTTTTAAAACATTATTTACGAATTAAAAATGCTATTCCTTGCTTATATTTCTTTTAGAATATCTCTGCTTAAAAGCATCCGGAAACGATTCCTGAACAGAATCTTTAGTTTATTGAAGTACAATTTCTCAAAATTTGAGACGGCTGTGTTGAATATATTTTACGTTATTAATTTTTTCCTATGCACTGCTAACTCCGATGCTAAGGGTTGTATATCGATGAACTTCGCTTTGCGTCTGGCATAAGTAATTTAGGAAAGTTTTTATATACATTTTGTATCGTTTCTGAGATAAGTTTGCCATAAAAGATTAATAAATAAATAGAATATTCATAACTGAGCGGGGTTCTAGGACGGAAAGACAGTCTGAACCTATTGGATACATTTTATTCGCTCCTACACCACAACCTGAACATATTGACGAGGGCCGCAGAAACCTTTGTCGTCGAGCTGTTGCTGTACTTTGCCTGCCTCACGCACTGCTGACCAAGCTTAGTATTACTTTTTTTTTTAATTAACTGATCAGGACTGTGATTATTAACATTCGATGAATGCTTACAAATTTGTATTTACAAATGAAAATATTTCAAGCTATGCTGAAAAAATGAAATGGGATAACCTATTAATAACAATATAATTGGAATTAATTAATAATGCCATTCATATTAGTCATATGTATCTCAAATTTTTATGCTGTGTTATTAAGAAGGTCCACGAAAGATCTCTTTCGGAAATTGTTTTCCGATGATTGTATGCTGAGTTATTCCAAATCACACAAGAATTAGAACTTTTTATATGTAAATCGCGTTTTTATAAATATAACTCGCAGCATAATTTATAAGGTTTGCTCTAAATAATTTGAAACTTGTCGTAAATACGTAATCGACTAATCAGTGGGATAAAGTTTAAGGTGAGGCTATACATACATGTCACGTCCATTTTCGTAGCGAATGGAACATGGTTCCTTGGACTGACCTTGGATGTCAAGCTAAAATTTCACAGCCACATCCAAAATGTATCCAGCAAGGTGAGCTCAGGAATATTTGCCTTCCGCACCTTAGCAAAATAATCCAACTCTGACGTTCCTCTTTCTATATATTTCGGGCTCATTTACCCACACCTCGTCTATGCTCTGCCCATATAAGGTTGTGAGAACAAAAGAAGATTGTTTCTGTTTCGCCTACAAAAAAGAGCTATCAAATTACTTTTTTCAATGAGCAGACGTTAATCTTGTAAACAGTTATTTAAGCCTTCTTATATTTTAACTTTTCCCTGTTTTTACATTTACGAGACTCTATCTTTTTTAACTAAATTCATTGACCATTTCAAAATTATTCGTAACCATCAGTATAATTTAAGAATCTCTAATAATCTTCAAGTCCCAGCCCATCACACATCTTTCTTCCAAAAAATCTCCGTTTCAATGCTATTAATCTGTTTAACTAAGCACCTCAGAGCAGTGTCAAACCATATAATATTTAGAAAGAGGCTTAAGTTATTCTTCTATGATAAATGCTTTTACAGCGTCCGTGAATTCCTGACTGACGGATAATTAAAAACCTGGCGTTTTATTTTTATTTATATATTGTATTCAGACATTTTAGTTATTTTATTGACGATTTGTTATTCTTTGTAAGAAATTTTCTTATCTGACATAACCAATGCATGTAATCGTGTTACTTTGGTTGAATAAATGAGTTACTGAGTTATTGAGGTAATCAAATGAAAACGGCTATACATACACGTTACGTCACATCACGCCACGTCACGGCCGGAATCGAATTTCTGAGGAGCATTCATAGCCGAGTCGGCCGATTGAGGACGCGACGTGCTGTTACGTGACGTGTATGTATAGCCTCTATCAACGTCCATTCGGCCATTCGGCTGTTAAAAAATAGCAGTCTTTATAATGAAGACTATCCAAAGTGTTGTTTTTGGCGTTCAATATTTATATTAAGTACATTAATCACTATTATTTCGTGGTGCTTATCGCTCATAATATCTAACCAATGTCAGTAAGGTATATCGTCTTTAAAATACAAGGGTTACGAATACATAGGTATTAATAGGAAACGTTACAGTTATAGCAAACCTTAAGTTTGGACGTTGTATTGTATGAGGCATGTAATCAAAAAATATATATTTATCAAAATTATTACATTTTCACATAATTGATGTACTAAAATAATAAATAATACGCTGTGGTTATTTATTTTATACGCTTTTCCTCGCGACTTCGGATGCCGCAAACTAATTTACGGATGCGAATGAAGACGTTGCGTGCCGTGCGAATGGGAATATGTATAGCACCCCCTCCGGAATAGTCGCGCCGCCCGCCGTATTGGCAGTATGTGGACGTGACATGACGTTTATGTACAACAGCACCTTAAAGGCTTTGCAGGCACCTTACTACATACTTAAACTCTGTTTTCTACGTTTTTACAGCGTTTTGAAATATAATATTTTTACTATATCACCATTGGGGATATACTGAGGTAGATTCTTGTGATCAAACCAACTTCTAGAGCGTAATAGTTGATTCTCGACTCAATTTCTCAAAGCACATTGATAAGGTTGCAAGCAAAATGAACAGTGGAACAGCTAGGCTGGCTTTGTTTTTTGATGGGAAGGTTCTCATTGCCTACTTCGCTTGGGTGTATCCCCATATGTGTTACGGTTACCAATTTGGGGAGCTGAAACTGTTAGAACGAAGAACATTTTCATATTACAAAAGAAAGCTCTGAGACTAATATTCGGTTTAGGGAGGATTGAAACTTGAAAAGGTGTGTTTTCTGGCAATAATCTGCTGACATTTCTCTGCATTTATATTTTCGAATGTATACATAACTTTAGAAGGCTGGATCTTCTTATTCCCCAACGCAACGCCACTTTTTCGAAAAACAAACGTTTTATTCTGGAATTAAGTTATTAAACTCCCTCCCATCCCACCACAGATCTGAATCAGATCCAGTCACATTTATAAGGCTTCTGAGGTCCTTTTTGATTAGGAAAGAGTTTTACGGTGTACCCGAGTATTTAAATGATACAAGTTAGTTTTAATTACCACATTCAATTTTTTTTACATAATATATTAATGTACTTATTTTGTTTGTATTTAATGTTCTATGAACATTTATTTTGTAACGTTTGTCAATGCTGTACACAGTCGGATGACAATAAATGATTGATTGATTGCTAATCCACCAATCACTTTTTTCGATAATCAAGGATACCACGTTTTAAATGAATAGAGCTTTATTGTTCGCTTATTTCATGAGTAGCCGAAGGTAACCAGATAGATAACGTGTTATATAATGAATAATGTATACTATGAATAAAATAAAAAGGTATATGAAATTTTGATGGTTTTTTGTTGTAAAACCTGTGTGTAATTTAAAATTCGAACGATAGCCGCTATAAAAAAAATACAAACAGAATCAGATTAATTGAAGGTGTTCTGTTTTTACAAGCATTACACGTAACGTATTTTATTAATATATGATCTTAGATGCTTCTATGAGCATAAATTAGAGGTTTCCTTGCTGAAAAATGTATTTCGTATAGAAATTTATTTTTTAAGTAAGTAAAATAAAAAGTTGTTACCTTTGGAAAGGGGCTTCCGTTGTCCAACATTCATCTCTCGAGATTTTGTAGAGCGTGGAGCACTTTCTGAGTAATCGATGTTTATTTCTTTGCTAGGGAAATTTTGCTTGCTTGAAATTTCTAATAATTCAGAAGATGTTTCAACAACACTTTGATTTGGGAATTTGGGCTTTTTAAAAACAGTATATTTTGCCCCTCTCATGTATCCTTTTTCAAAAGACGCCGTTTTTCTTTTGTCTTCATGTGATGTAGACCGAGCAGGAAATATAGGCCTTTTAACTTCTTTTACAACCTCGATCTGTTCAATATCGGGGGTTTCAGGTGTGGATGGCTCAGTATTGAGTATCTCTGGGTCTGGAGAACTCCATTGTTTATACTTTTGGGATCCAGGAGAATCAGCCGGTTCTACATAGTGATATTCAGTCTTGGCAGGCCTTAGTGACCTTATTCGTTGTTGATTAAGGCCAGCAAGGTGTACTGTAGTAGAAGGTGTTTGGGGAGGAGTTTTATTGTAAAGCTTAAAAGACTTTTTCGACGACCATCTGTAAATTTCTCTCCAATAATCTCGCTGCTTTATCATGTCTCGAACCTTCACCGTGTCATGGGTTATATTTCCTTCAGGGTTCTCATAATATTTCAACATTTTGTTTAACTTATTAACCATTTTTGATGCCAGATTTTGTTGCCACGTTAGCCAACGCTGATGAAGGTATTCGACTTTTTCGTCTGTTATACGATCCGCTTCAACATTACCGTCAGTAGCGGCTTTTGTTTCTATGTTTTCTTTGATTGGCTGCAGTGTTGTTTCGCTCTTTAATATTGACGGGCGTTTACTAAGAGACATGACTGGACGCGTGGCTGGGCTCTTGTAGAGTGGCTTTTGTATATTATTTTTCTCTAGCCAAGCTTTGTAATGAAGCCAGTGATCACCGTAGGGCTTGGGCTTTAAGGTTGGGTAAATCTTACTCTCAAAAGACGTTGGTTGTGGGTCAGCTGAAGAAGGTGATCCAGTTGTACTTGCAGGTGTAATTGATTCGTCTGCAAGCTTGTCAACCTGTTCAGAGGTGTATGTTTGGTAATGTTGCCAGTGATAATTCATAGTTACTTTTCGTATTTTTGGTTTTTGTCGAATAATGTCATTGGATTTTTCTTCCAGCGATTTTGTTCTTCCAAAAGATGATGCACTTTCTTTAGTTAATTGATTATTATGTGTATTCATATAATTTTTAGAGCTATTGAAATTATTTTCATCTACAAAATTGGATTCAGTAGAATCATTTTTCACAGATATATTTGCATCGAAATGTGTTTCGTTGCTTGAATTCTCATGATGACACTTCGAATCAAATGATTCTTGGATTTTTGATTCGCATTCATTTTTTGTAGGATTATCTAGCTCACGGGAATGGTTTTGAGTCATTTTAATCTGTAATTTGTCGATCAAATCTTGAGGTGAACTGCCTGATTTCATTTGAGTTTCAACACTATTAGATTTATGTGAAATCGTTGCTCGTCGAGAGTGTTTAACCTTAGATGAAATTGTGGCAGTGACAAACCCTGCAGCAGACGAATCGTTAGAGTATTTCAAATCACTCGGCTTACTTCTAGTATATTTTATTTTCGGTTTTATTTCAATTGATGTGGATATGTTATTTCCATCTACTATTTCACTATTAGTTTTAACATTAGTGTCTAGCAAGTTGATAGTGGTTAAATTTGTATATGGTTTATTAGATAATGTTGGAATTACTTTAAAATTTTCAAAAGTTTTAGGTTTTAAATCAGAGGATTGTTCAGGGGTAAAATGAGGCCTTGAAATATCGAATAAAAAGTTATCTTTTGTTCCTGTTTGATCAATGAATTTGACGTTTAAATTGTAATCAAGCTCTGCTTTGTAAGTTTTAGACTGTAACGCTTGATTAGTTCTTAGTCTCTTGGTTTTATTTAATTTAGGCTGTACATTAGGAAATGAATTTAATGTTGAAGTGGGCTTTGAAGAACTTCTGTTGAGAACTTTGGTTTTCTTGATGACAGATTTTTTCTTGCCAGACTTGAATTCAACCACCTGCTCTGGGGAATAAATTGGTATAATGTTGTTTGGCTTACTAGGTGCAAGACGTTTGTCAAATATTTTGTTATCGTAAGGCACAGAAATAGGCAATGAGGGAAATGTGTCATATTCTGGTCGAGGAGGTGACTTAAGAGAGTACTGAGGATCATGTTCTGATATAATATTGTTCACGTAATCTTTTGGTTTCCAATCATTTATCCTGCCAAATGTTTCTTTCTCGATACTACACGGTGAAGTAGAGATTTTGAGGTTATTGCTGACTGCGGTGCTACAATCTATCGTCGAATTTGGGTTTTCAGCAATATCTTCTACCAGGTTATGAGATTTTCTCATCTGATCCAGACCTGACAGTTCATGTGTTATTGTTTTATCATTATTTCTCATTATATCAACGTCTTTCTTTGAATAAGGCGACTCTTTAGTGTTATTTATATCTTCTGGAGGTTTAGAAAACACAAAGTGGTCAACGTTTTCTTTTCCAACATCAATGTCATTTTGTTTCATACCATCTTTTTGCTTCCACTTCTGATAATGTTGCCACATATTTACGGATGGTTTTTGTTTAGCTTCTAACCATTTGTCATCAAGGAAAGCCTCTTCATAGCGTTTATGAGTGGGTTTTTGTATTTTTTGATATTTATTGCGTTTGTCATCAGAAGGTTTTTCAATGGTTGGATCATTTTCAGCAGTTACCTGTTTTGTCAACCATGTTTGATAGTGTGGCCTGGGTTGCCCTCTCTCTTCTTGTATTCTTGACGATCTCTCTTCAGTAAACTTGCCTTCTGAAGCTAAAACGTTCAATTTTATGTTGTCGCTACTGTTTGTATCTTTACTTACCTCTGTAGATTTTACCGCAGTTTTGGTACCTTGCCTCAACAGCCAGTCCCTGTAATGTTGCCATTGATCACTTTTCTTAGGTACTTTCTGAGCTTGAGTTGCATCACGTGCGACACCTTTTAAGCCCTCATCGGTATATCTAGAAGGCTCATTTTCTTGGCGTGATCTCCAAGAGTTCCACGTTCGCTTTCTAGGAATGTCGTCCGGGTCTACTTCGTTCCAGCTTCGTCCATCCGCTTCCTCCCCTTCATCTTCATCATACAAATCCCACTCGCCTCCAAAGTCATCAATAACTAAAAGCAAATAGGAGAAGTTAAACTGTGAAACTAATATTTAATTTTTCATTTGATAACCTACCTGAAACCAAGCACAATCAAAACCTTAACAAATTTTAAAATAACAATGAATAAGCTGAAAAAGTAGGTTTTATGTAATTAACAGAAGGGAAAGAAGCTAAGGACAGGCCGATACATGGATCAACTTAAAAAAAGCTTATTCAAAATTGTAAGCTAGGCACGACTTAAAAAAAAGAAGACAACGTTTGAGAGAGTGTAATATTGAACTTAAATATTTGGAAGTATGGCTTGATAGTTGGGGAATCCAAAAGGTAACGGAAATCGCCACTAGAATAATCAATACGAACAAATGTTACTGAGCGTTCAAACTTATACTGCATTTACATACATTATGGTAAATATACAAAAAATGGTGGAAAATGGCGATCGATTTCGATTGGTCACACCAATCATCATCAGGCCCAATGAGAGACTGGCAGATCCATCATGCCACATAATCTTGTATGTAATTACGGTATAAGTGTAAATGTGACCCGCCAAGGGAAAAGGGGCCTTAACTTCCATTTTTTCGAAATTGAGTTATTAGTATATCCTTAATCTACATTAAACACCTAACAAACTGGTGAAAGAATTTTCAAGTTATCTTAAAAAGTGCCTGAGTTATAAATTTATGAATTTGAAACATCCAAAACATCAATTTTAGGAAATCGAGGTCTCAAGATTTGCAAATGTCTATCTTCAATTTTTTGTTACTACTTATATTATTGGCCATGTTTTATATTTCATTTTGTTAGAAATTTAAAGCTGAATACGGATCCACCATTGAATTTGAGTCAACGGTTTGTATTTGTTGTCAAATTATGCTGGAATAGATGGGAATAATACAAAAAAACAACGTTTTAAAGAGGAAGTGTCTTGTTACATGATAAAAACTAAAGTTGATTTTAATTTTAAACTCAAGTAAGAAATTATTATAAAAACCTTGACAAAATATGACAGTATATTAGTTATCTGAGTGTTTACTTTTTTATTTGTGACCTTCTAGTAAGTTTTGTTTGTTTTGAAACTTTACTTAAACCAGGAGCTACGTCGTCAACTACTTCTTTGGGAAGATCCTGTGCATTTTCATTATCTGATTCCTGGATCAGGTCTTAGCAAGTGCTGCATTTATTTCTTACAGAACTCTCGGATTTTCTTAACTTCAAAGCTTTAAAATAGCATCGGGGAAGTTAAGGTCCCCTTTCTCTAGATTGCAAGGGTTTCGAAAAAGAAATTTAACATGTTAAAAGTAAAATTCAGGTGTAAAATGGACCAAATATTGTTTGGAAACATATAAACAGTAAGAAACAATAAAAATTAGAAAATGTGTTTTTTGACCATCTTCTATAAGTATAAAAGAGGATGTTGGTATATATATATATATATATATATATATATATATATATATATATATATCATTGATAAACTCAGACACCGCTGGACCAATGGCCACATAACCTGGTAGATACATGTAGAATTTCATGGAGTACGTTTATACACCATCAATTTCGTGATAACTTTCAGGGCTTAGCCCTGGGACCGTCTTAAAGGTACCCATGTCAGGGATTTTGAAAGAATTTGAGTTAGATTTGTTTACTAACAAAACATATGAAAGTAAAATTTAAAACAGGTGATGTAAATTAATGTTATTTCTTTCTGCTATTTAATTGTATTTGTTTACATGAAGAATTGTTACTTGGTGCCAGGTGGTTAATGAATTAGACATTTGCATTTTTTCAAAGTGCAATACACTATATAAAATGCTGGTATGTAGTAAAACATAAAATAACTGATTACTGAAGGACTCCAGTGTTCAATGATCACTTATACTTAAAGGAATTCTTTTTTATGACAACTAACTGCTATTTAAAGAGGAAGAGTGTGCTACTGTAAAGAATTAATTTTATCTACAGCACTTAAAAATTTCCGGGATGGCTCATTCAATCTTTTTGTTCAATATAGAGTCTAAAAACGTAAGACAGCACTTTTTAATAATTGCTGGAGTGGCATTGTAATCTTTTGTTCAAGGTACGCCCTAAAACCTTAAGAAAATGATCTTTTACAGTGAATACAATTTCAAGCCATGATCTGTGGTTCCTCTAACACGTATGCCTTCATAAGAAATAGGATTTTTGATTTCTAATACGCAGGTCTGCTGCGACGGGGGTGCATAAGAAAGTTCTAATTAAGGGTAATATATGCGAGCAGATTCAAAGTGCCTTCAAAAAAGCCAAGGGTGCCGTTCCTTATATTGTGCCCTATGATCATCATCAAGGCAAGCTCAGGTTAAGCAGAAACGACCATAAATGCTTCTCGGCGTTCGTCTCTGTAAATTGGCCTCTTGAGAGTGTGAGCGCAATCCTCTTCACCTGATAGCAAGATCGACTGGACAGCCGATACAAGCAAAAAGCACTTGCAAGAGGAAGAACCGCCGATATTAGGCATGAGCCTACCCAGGGCAGCAACACCATTTGGGGCTTTGTTAATGGGGCGTTAGATATGGTCAAAAACTTTTTATATAGACAGGAACTTTATGCAGAAATAGAATACCCCCGTCGTAGCAGACCTGCGTAAGAAGAGCGAATTTCTAAAAACTTTTTTTGCTTTACGGAAGTACATTTGATATGTTCGAAGAAGTAGATTTCACAACAAGAAAAATAAATGGGAAAGCAAAACTATATAATTGATGGGTGATAGGGTATGTTTAATTTGAATCGTGAGCGAAGCCACGGGTTCTTCTAGTATCCTCTAAAACTTGCTTTCCTGTAAAATTTTGTCTGGGAAGATAATGTCCCTTTTTCCTTGGCGGGTCAAAATATATTTTTAAGTGTTGTAAGACATTTTTTGTTTACGTCCAGTGAATACAACAACACGTATCATGCTAATCAAAAAAATATTAAATAACAACAAACTCTGAAGACACATAGGGTGGGACAAGTCCATCGTACAACCTATAGCCTTGTTTAGATCAGAATATGGTTTATGTCAAATATTGGTGCGTTTTATCGCGAGCTATGGCCTACTCCAGTGCCGGAGCTGTCAGTTATTCTCAATAATCTTAGGCAATAAACGATGTAAAATTAATTTCAACAAACGTTATCTGTGTTTGCTTACAAATTACAATAAAGATATAAGCAGGCAGCTGTCAGAAAATGTTAACGTCAGGCTAGTTCAACGCCAGAGATCACCATTGACTTTCAATATGAAGTCATAGAGATTAATTTATTTAATTATTTATAGTCAAAGGATCAGCTGTCATGTTCTGATGGCTTTCACCCCTCTCCAACTGCTTCAAGTGTAAATGGTTCCCCCATAGCTCAAGATAAAGTGCTCCAAATGTAAAGGTGATTGTGTTTGAAACAAGATTAAAGATGTATTCCAAATAATAATGGAGAATGAAGGATTTTCACCAACTCATAACTACAAAAAGTGTACAATAACTACATTTATTTTACCAAAAATCAAAAGTAGAAGATTTGGGTCAAAGACATGATTAATTAAAAATTTAGGTGCAAAGGGGGGCTAAAGAGCTGCCCCCTCCTCTTGCTCAGAAATAATCAATTTTGAAACATGGATAAACTTAATTTTTTGGTATCTTCAAACTGCAAAAAGCTTTACAGGAAAATACAATTAAGGTAAGAGAATTCATAGATGAAAATATACTACACTGAAACTGGGAAATTCAATCAGTGTGGTAGCAACGCATGAAGTTCAAAACGTGAATGAGTTATAACACAGCCTTCACAAGGGCGATAGCCTACACAGGACCATTTTAATGTCTCTCCGTGCCCACAAACGATATCCTCAAAATAATTCCCAACTTTAAAATTATTTGATTACTTATAAAGATGGAAACAGCCTAACCGCTCAATTTATAAACAAACTCAGCTGGAAAATTGTCAAGTATAACAACCCATTGTTTAACAAAATAACAAAAGGACAACCAAAGGACGTGTAGCAGTGATTTTTGGATATGTTGGGCACATAAAATAAAATCCAAGTTTTCGACTTCGAGGTACTCCCGCGCAACAAGGGGCACGTCACCTTCTGGTACTTTTGTTTTCACATTTTCACATATACAGGGTGGTCTTGACCTAGAGTAAACATTTTTTTTGGAGAAAGAACAACACAAATGTGACAAATCTTCAATTCAAAAAAATTCCATCCCATCCCATACAACCACCTTGAGAATATATATACCGTATACATATACAGGGTGAGTCTTCTAAGCCGTCCACAAAAGATTATAGGTGAACGGCTTAGCATACAAAGACGAAACAAAACATTTCCCCGCTAAATCATACCCAAGGAACAATGTAAAAATATTTTTAACCTTTTTAAAATACAGGGTGTTCCGAAAACCGGGGGTCATGGGTTCGAATCTCGGATTTTTCAAATGTAAACATATGTCATATTATGCATCATTTTAAAGCTCTAAGCAAGACAAACAATTTGTTGAAAACAGAACTCAGTTATCTTTATTATTTTCAAAATGGCGGCCATTTTTAAGAAAAATATTGATATTTACGGAATACCCTGTATCTTGAGAACTACTGAAGGTTTTTTCGTTCTGTTTGAAGATTCTTAATCCTTGTAAACTCAGCTTTAATTTGATATGCTAGATGCCAACATTAAAAGAAAATAAATATTTTTTAAACATTTTATTTATTGTAAATGTTGGTAGCACTGGAAATTAAAAATTTTAAAAGGCAACATATGGTAAATAGGGTATCATTTTAAAGGTCTTGCAAAAACCTACAATTTTTCAATTTATACTCCCCTTCTATCTTTGGGAGTTTTTCAGTAATAAACAAAAATCTCTATTTTCCCATATAACTCCCATGTCAAATTTGCTGTACTCAATGTTAAAGGATGCAAAATTAAATGCTTTGATTACTGCACATTTAACATAGGCATTATATGGGAAAATGGAGTTTTTTGTTTATTGCTACAAAACTACTTAAGATAGGAGGTGAGCATAAATTGAAAAGCTGTAGGTTTTTGCAAGACCTTTAAAGTAATATCCGATTTGACGTATGTTGCCATTTAACATTTTTGATTTTCAGTGCTACCAACATTTACAAAAATAAAATGTTTAAAAAAATATTTATTTCTTTTAAAGTTAGCATCTTGCATATCAAATTAAAGCTGAGTTTACAAGGATTAAGAATTTTCAAACGGAACGAAAAAACCTTCAGTAGTTCTCAAGATACAGGGTATTCCGTAAATACCAATATATTTCTTAAAACGGCCGCCATTTTGAAAATAATAAAGATAGTTGAGTTCTGTTTTCACCAAATTGTTTGTCTTGCTTAGAGCTTTGAAATGATGTATAATATGACATATATTTACATTTGAAAATTCCGAGATTCGAACCAATGACCCCCGGTTTTCGGAACACCCTTTATTTTAAAAAGGTTAAAAATATGTTTACGTTGTTCCTTGGATATGATTTAGAGGGTGAATGTTTTGTTTCGTCTTTGTATGCTAAGCCATTCGCCTATAATCTGTTGTGGACGGCTTAGAAGACTCACCCTGTGTATATATATATATATATATATATATATATATATATATATATTTTTTTTTTAACTACATTTAGTCACGTAATTGAATTTTCCTACGTAACTTTATACATTCCTCAAATTTCAATTCTACCATCATATTCTACATTAAATTTAAATTAAGAAAAAGTCTGTTTCCATGAACCTGGACCTTCAAAATCGATAATTGAATTGATTACAACTTTAAAGTCATCTTTCTCTTACAAAATATAGAAATCAGAATCAGAATATTCTTTATTGCCATAAAAACATATTTACATGCATTGGCAAGCGTCAGAAATACAGATATTTCCTAAAAACTAAAAACATATTTCCTTACATTATTTACATTATGAATAATATTAAAATTCTTTCCTGGCTACGATAGTCCTGGACACTGTAAAAGGTCTTTTCTGAAAGAAATTGTTTAAGTTTCTGTTTAAATTTGACAAAAGACATTTCAATTTTCAGGCAAGCAGGCAGTGCATTGAAGAGTCTAATGCTGTTGTATGACAGATGATGCTGAAAAACCGGTTCTGTGTCTCTGAACTGGGATCTCTAAACGTGGGCGGAGTGAATATCCACAGGAGCCATTGTTACTGGTAATAGAGGGTGTATTTTGCTTGAAAAACAAGAGGGTCTCAAAGATGTAAAGGCAGGGGAAAGTTGGAATCTTATTATGACCAAAAGTTGTTCTACATGATTCTCTCCTTCTAAAACCAAAAATTATGCGGATTGCCTTTTATTGGATGCGAAAAATAGACTTAGTTCTTGAATTATCATATCCCCAAATAGGAACGGCATATCTAAGATGTGGGTAAAAGCAGCCAAAATAAAGAGTTAATAGAACATCAGGGTTGGTAAATTGCGCCAATTTTCGAAGAGCGAACAGACAGGAGCTAAGCTTCCCTGCAACTTTGTTGATGTGATCTTGGGAATTGAGATGTGCATCAAGTTTTAATCCGAGAAAGTTGACGGAATCGGCAGCGGTAATTTCTCTTTCATCTAGAAGAAGCTGGGAAATCTCATTGCCGCTATCCCTACTTGAAAAGTTGAGAAGATGAGTTTTATCCGTATTCACAACAAGACCGTTTTCCTTGTACCATTGAAAGAGACAATTTTAATCTATGAAACCACTAATTTCCAAATCAGCCAAATTCGGTGCTCGAAAAAGAAGTGACGTATCATCTGCGAAAAGACAGAGTTCACCCACTCTGACACTGGTTTGTATGTTATCTATGAAAACAAGGAACAGAATCGGTCCCAAAACAGAGCCCTGCGGCACACCCATTTTGACAAACATATCTTCTGAAAATGATTTGCAAATACGTCTGTTGCTGTCAATGTAGTCCATTACAACCTTTTGCTTGCGGTTTGAGAGGTAGGATGAAAACCAATCATGAGCACGTCCTCTCACTCCCATAACATCGAGCTTTAGAAGAAGAAGAGAATAGTTCACCAAATCGAAAGCCTTACTTAAATCAACAAAGAGGCCCAATGTTTCCTGTCTTTTATCAAGAGCCGAACAATTTTGTCAACAAAACAGAACATTGCATCTATTGTGTTTTTCTCCTTTCGAAAACCAAACTGACTACTAAAAAGAATGTTGTTTCTATTGAATAAGTTTATCAACCTAGCAGCTACAACCTTCTCAAAAACCTTTGAAAAAGTGGAGAGAAGTGAAATTGGCCTGTAGTTATCACACAACTTTTGATCAGATTTTTTATGTAATGGCTTAACTATAGGTGTTTTGAGAGAAGTGGGAAAGGACCCTGAAGACAGAGAGAAATTGATTAGGTAAACTAAAGGCAAAACAAGAAGATCAATACAACCTTTCAACAATCTAGATGATATTCCATCTGACCCAGCTGAACTACTCACTTTCAAAGACTGGATAATACAAAATATCTCAGCAGCGTCCGTCGGATACAAAAACAGTGATCCACCAGGGGATCCATGAGCACTATTGTTGATGAAAGCAGATAAATCAGGTTTAGCATTCAGTTTGTTGCCAATTTTGACAAAAAAATTATTGAAAATGTTGGTCTTTTCAAAAGGTTCCTCCCTTAAGTAACCACATGTATCAGTTATGGGTCCGATGTGACATGATGACTCCTTACTACATTTCCTGTTTACATTCTCATCAATCTCATCGATGCTCCACATGGCCTTGGACTTAGATTTGGGCTTATCGATAAACTTAAACACACTCTTAGATTTACAAGAGCGAATACGACATGCTCGATATTCCTTTTTCAATAAAAGGTACGACTGTCTCAGGGGGTCCACAGACGGAAGATCTTTAGTTACTGCATGTATGGAAATCAGGTCACTTCTCTATTGAAGAAGATTTTCATCTAAAACAACTTTAGCATTCAACTGCCTATTTCGTATTCTAACCCTCTTTTCTGGGCATACAACATCGAAAAAATAAGATAAAGTTGAGCTAAAAGCATTAAATTTGTCATTCATAGTCATCCCTGAAGTCATATCCCTCCACAGTTCCTTTGAGAGAAAATGACGAAAAACTGATAAATTATTTTTACTAAAGGAACGAGTAAACAAAAACATGGACTGCGGGGTAACATTAAAAAACTTAAGGTCAACTGTTTGAGCATGATGATCAGATAGTGCGGTTATTACAAACTTCAGTCTTTACAAATGGGGAATTTAATTACTCTTTGTCCCATTAGCTTTCCTAATGAATGAAAACACAGTATTCTGCTAGCCAAATGACTTCATGGGATTAAGCAACATATTCCTCTTGGTGCTATTTGATGATAGATCGACATTAAAATCGCCCATAATGACAGTATGAGTATCATCTTTTAATAAAAAAAAACAAGGGTTGAAAGGTTTTTTATCACTCTGTATACGAAAATTGCCCATTACCGTACAGCTGAGATCTATGAAAACTCTCGATTTCCTTTCATCAAAACAAAAAATGATCAGCTGCTTTTTCGGTACCCAAACATTGCATTTCCGAACCCAAACAAACCATTTCCGTACCCAAACAAATGTTTTCCTATTTTGACAGTTGACCAGCTAGCTGTCTGTAAACAAAAATAGACACTTCAGCCGTATTGTGTTTGCTTGTAGAAAAATGACTGAATTATGAAATGTTGGATGATTTTTTATAAGTTTGGTCACCTATTTGCATCGTGATGAAAAGTATTATTCACAACTCGTCACTAAAGTCCCCTTTAGGGGCTCGATGATGTTTTACATGCTCGACTTACGCCTCGCAAGTAAAACACTATCTTACCCCGAAATAGGCTACTTTCGTGACTAGTAGTGAAATATACTATTCATTCACAAAAATACTGGGGGAAGCAAATGCTGTATAAACTGCTCCGAAACCTACGATTTCAAAAGAAATTATATAACTGTTTATTGGTTTACTTTTAATAACAGTTATGCCAGTTTAAAGTGCACACAACAAGGTTTGACCAAAATAACTCGAAACAGAAAAATAGCTTTTTGACACTTAAAGTAACACTGTTTAACATTGGGATGAATAATTCAATGAGATGTTACTTAGCAAGTCCTTTGGGGAAAAATTGGGGGACCCTTAATTGCAGTTCGAAAGGGGGGATAAACGCCCCAAATTTGAGGTTTTTGGACCCAAAAAGTGTCAGATGAGCCCAATATGTGTTTTAAATACTTAATATTTAAGAAAATAAAAACGTTAACATTTTAAGCTCCCTCCCAGAGTAATAGCTCCAAAAACTACCGATTTATAAAAAAATATATTTACTTGACAAATTGCGTTGTCTTAAGGAGTGTATTCTGCATTCTGGCGGCCACAATCATCAATCAGTTTCCTTTTAGCGAATTTCCCCTATAGGGAAGAAGCTATTACCGTAGGTCTCATGGTAAGACCTAAGCCCGAGACCATGATAACTTTTCGTTTTTGGGGCCCCCAGAAGCGAAAAACACCATTCGTTCAAATTTCTAGATATATATATACATATATATATATACATATATATATATATATATATATATATATATATATATATATATATATATACATATATATATATATATATATATATATATATGTGTCTGTAAGCACGATAGCGCTCGCAAAAATGGTCCGATCGGAATGAAATTTGGCACAGGCGTGTAAAGTAGTAATTATTCGGACGAGTTCGTGAACCAGCCCGATCGGACTACCGGAAGGGGGGGTAAAGGGGAATAAACCCCCCAAAAAATGGGATTTTTGAGTTTTTTACATATAAAAATAAAATTTATCGACTTTTTGTTGGCACCATTGAATTCAGCTCAAAAAACAAACAATTTAGTATCTTGAATCACTGCTCTATGTTCATTGGTTACCGAGATATTGAAAGTGGTAAACACAGTACGTTGTCTCAATGTTAACCTTATGGGAAATAAGTAAAATTCTATATCTCAGTTATTTCTCAACATATCTTGATAAAACTTGGTAAATAGCTTCTTTTAGTTCAGATCTACTAAATATTGAATTAAAACCATCCAGTTTTAATATACCTGTAGCAGCAGACCTGCATACTCATTCCCCATGTTATTCTTATGGAGCTTACCAAAACATGTCAAATCTCGCTATGTTGGATTGAAATACGTTGTTTTGCATTTGAAATTCGCTGAGTATGCAGGTCAGCTGCAATGGGGGTATTTATTTGCTATTGATATCATTTTCTAAATTAAAATTGGTAAGTTAGTTGGGGGAGATGGATCGGGACACTCCTTTCCTAATTTTTTGGGACATCAAGACCAAAATTAGGGGTTTTGGGCCTAAAGTGATCAATTTTAACCCCATGGAATGAAACTCCCTCTCTCACGTCAAAACGCTGCGTGTGTACTCATCTATTAAAATCTTATTAACAAAGATAAACAATAATATTACAGGTGTAAAAAAGTCATTTCATATTTTTATTAAACAGTGTTTTATGTAATTTTATCCTGGCATAACTGTTATTAAAAGGTGACCAATAAGATATTTTTATTAAATTTTAGAAAGCTCAGGTTTTGGAACAGTTTTGACAGAATTTGCCAACCCCTATTATTTTTTAAAATGTAAAGTCTTTTTAAACTTAATTTTCTACCATTATTAAGAAAATGATAACTTTTGGGTACTAATTAATTTAAATAGCACTTTTGAAGCTCCAGGTTCATTGAAATTTACTTCTTCTCAAAAGAAATTTAATTTAGAATACGAAGGTAGTGTCAAAGGTTAAGGAATGTAATAAGTTAGGTCAGAAAATTTAATTTTCGCGAGTAAATGCAAGAGTAAATAACATTTTTCACACGGAAGGTGTGTGAAATAGAATTTTTAAAATTGTGTATTTTAGTCACATTTGTGTTGTTCCATCACCGAAAAAAATTTAACGCTAGGTTAAGACCACCCTGTATATTGAAAAGTATGTATCGTAGAGAAATTACTATAGTTACACATTTAAAGGAAACAAAAATTCTAATAATTTAAGTGCGGCTCTGTAGCTTTGATGAATCCGGAGATATGGTCCTTCGTACACTAGCCATATGGAGATATATACATACACTAGCCTGGACAACCACATAACAAAATATTAAACAGAACAAATAAAAACCAAAAAGTTAACATTTTTCATGCTAACAAATATTTGGACATACAAAAACACAAATGACATAAACAAGGTAAAAAATATAAAAAACAATAAACGAAAAACCTTATAGGCTTAATGTTAGCCGATTGGGGAGCTGAAAGTAAAGTGCAGAGCAAATGTTTCTTATATGAGGCAAGGGTAGCTAATTTTAAAACCGGCTGAGTTATGTGATGATTGCACAATATTAATTAATTTATATATAATTTATAAGGCATATACAATATAACACTGATAAAGCTGATTATAATAACTCCAACAATTTTGTAGACTTCAACATGAATAATGATGCGCTTGGACTCAGTTTTTGAACCAAGGATTTTTTTCATTTGCAATTTATTGTTTGTATTCGTATTGCAATCGCTCATTCTTCAACTGATGATATATTATCGTTAATATTTTGTTAGCCATTTTATTAATGATACATATTCTTATGCCATCGTATTGTATTTTGTATACAGGGTTTGACAAAAGTTTGGAATACATTATAGAACTTTTATTATTTTTAACATTTCAAAACACAGTACCCTGTGTTAAATATTATTTAATCAGACAAACATGTTTCGGAGCTTTAGCCCATGGTCACGGTCTTTAAATTGTATCGAACCTAATATAAACATATTTATATAGAGTTTTTATAAACACATTGCCAAATTAATTTGTCAGCTGTTTTCAACCCCTTCGGAGGCAAGGGATATGTCTGGGATCGTCTCTCTGCACCCCGGACGGCGAAAGGTGGAAATGCCGCCCGTTGCAGAAAGTAATGAAACTTTGCAATTGTATATAAATTATTTTTCCGTATTTTCTTAGTTTTTCGCACGATGAGGGGACGGCCCACGCTGGAAGTCTTGAAATTCTTAAATGTAAGCATACCTCGAATTACATCTCATATTAAAGGCCTTAATTAGTAGACCACAACAGCGCAAACCGCGACAAAAAGATTAATCCAATCAGAAGTTACAGCTCCTCAAAGATTTTAATGTTGGCCGTAAACTCTAAACTAAAATTAAGAAAAAAGTTGAATTGCAAATAAAGTACTCGAACGATGTAGTTGAGTTTTAGATACATGTATTTTTCATTAATAAGGATAATTTGACGTATTAAAAAATCTACAATTAAATTACATTGTTTCGAGTTGTATTATTAGTAATTAGACTGTTCTCCTTACTTTTAGCTTATAGTTTAAGAGTTCTCCTTACTCACGGCAGTTTTCGTTTTTCTGCGACACTAGCGGCGACTTTTGGAACGTCGGTTCCGTAAGAGCCCACGCTAAATCAGTGCACATTTTGCGATGTAAGATTTCGCGCGGACCTATTTAGCGCCCATATTTTTTAACATATCCATTCTATGCGATCTATTTAAATTAATACTACTCTAAACAACTGGAATATTTTTTTATTTTTTTTAAAAATGTCTTAAAACAAGTTATATTAATGTCCAAAATTGACTATTTTAAACTGATTATTATAGAAAAAACTATTTAAGTTATCTAAATTCCAAATAGCAATTCTAGTAGTTTGGACTGTTTCCGTTACAACTATATTGAATTTACAAATTTCCCTTACCTCAAGGGGCCCGCGTGAGAGCTGTTTTTTGAAAATATTTGGTTGGGTAGGGAGGACTCTTAATGGCCAACATTAAAATCTTTGAGGAACTGTAACTTCTGAATGGATTAACTTTTTGAAACGTGGTTTTCGCAGTCATGATCTACTAATTAATCAAGACCTTAAAAATTAGGTACAACTAGAGGTATGCTTACATTTAAGAATTTTTTAAGACTTCTAGCCTGTTTCTCTTGGTCCCTTGGTCATGCCTCAAAATAATAAAACACGTGAAAATATTTCTATTTATGGCTGATACACAACTGCAAAGTTTCATCACATTGAGCAAAATAATTTAGAAGATATTACATATATTCCAGACTTTTGCCGAACCCTGTATAATGGTATTAAACCTAATCGCTTAAACCACATGAAAAGCAAACTGAAGTCACTAACAGAAGAAGCATAAATAAAAAGCCTAAAAACTTATTCTAGTTGAACAGAGGAATTGAAGGAGGACGGGTGATTAGAAATATTATTGCAGGTGAATGGTCTATAATCAACCAGGAAGAGCCCTTTGTTCATCTAGGAAGTGTTGAAGCTGCCTTTGGAAGTGAGTTGTAAATTACACTAAAGCAAGAATGGAAAGCAAACGCTGCTTTTTAACTTCCTCCCCCCCATACGTAATGGAGAAAATATTGTTTTCGTCAAAATTTTCGAATTTGAGTTGTTAGTGGAAATATTCGTTTTCGTGCCCCTGAATCCAAAAAATACGTTTTCGAGGTGGTGTCTGTCCACCCATGAGGATGCGTGTCTGGATGTGAAGAACAGCAGGTGTAACAAAGTCGTAGTCAGCACCAACAAATTGAATTTGGGCAAGGCTTCCAAAGATTAGTTTGTGTGCAGTGTCTTATTTTTCTCGTTAGTTTAGTTGAGATTTATTAAGTGGTTTGAAACCTTTTTACAACCGAGCGCTAGTCATACCTACAGAATAGACTCTTCCGAAATGGTATTTGTTCCTTAGTGGTGAAAATAAATAAAAAAATAAAAAGCGATAGCTCCTAAGCCAGTGGCCTAGGCTCAATGCGAATACATAACTTTGGCTTGCGAATACATTAATTTGTTATTAATATGTTTTGTTTGGGATTGAATCACCAAATACCATACTAAAAACTCGAACTTGCGCGGGGTTTTATTGGCATGAATGGAAATAAAGGAGTTCCAACAAACCCTTGTCATTTTTAAAAAGATAATTTAGATTAATTTGCATATGAGATGTCGTCCCATGCGATCGAGAGAGTCTCCCGGTGATTTCTTGGCCTGTGTAAGCATTGAAAGTAATTTGAAGGTGGAATAAAGAGGGAGATATATTTTTACCAATTCATCAGACTGATGAAAATTAAATATCGATATCCTAAGATTGGCAACGGATCGCAATATTTTAAAACTAGCTGAATATGCCATTACAACTTTTGGAGGGAGAAAGTTGAATTATCTTGGAATTAATTGTAATTGCGTTGCTTTAAGGTAAAGACCTTTGCCTGAAAGAGAGACTTGATAAAATAACTTACCATACTCTTCGCCGGGTTCTGGTTTCCTGAAACCAGGGAAGAAGTCGTCAGGAACTTGGACTCCCTCTGGCACGAGGTCGAACGTATCGTCTACCCACATCGGCGTTGGTGGTGGATCTACTTTGAAAGGATTATATGGGCCACTCGAGACATCATGCTGATCCGCCAGTTTAGCCCTTATGTGCATCAGTGCTAGAATCAAACTTCATGTTAACCAGTTGCTTTCATTTAGAAATATGTGTATTATGACCACACTTAAAAATGCAACATCCAGTGGAATTTAGCTGTAAATGTCACCAATCAACGAAAATAAACTCTTTTTCTTGATTTTATAGCTTTAAATAGATCAAAATAACACTCCGATAGTTTGTTAAGCATCAAAAGTTACACAGATAAATTGTATGATTAAAACTGCAAAAAGTTAAAGTGAAATAGTTAAAGTGTTGTAATTTTAAATATTAAGACGTTAATATAATTAAATGGCTTAACAACAACAAAAAGTTTAGCTATACAAATTAAAATTAAGTCATTCATTGTTTTCCACTGTTATAAAGTGGTATTATCAAAATTTGTCTAAAACCTTAATTAGACTGTTTTGCTTTAGAGAAAAACCTAGTATACTTATGAAAACATGCATTGGAATTCATTGGCATGAATTGATCAGTAAAAATTGTTCTTACAGTCGTCTTCAGCAGGATGCTTTATGTAATACCAGGAAGGAAGTTGTCTCTCTCCATCTTCGTATTTCGTATCATTTGGGTCTCCAGGATTTTTGTAAGGAAATTCTAGCCATGTACCATTCTCCAAAGAATCTGTTAAACGAGAACTCAAAACTAGATGGAATTTCATCGTAAATCTGAACAGATAATTTATTACTTAATTTTTTGTGTTTTAGGTTATTAATTTAGCAAAATATAACTACCCCTTTCCTTGGACGGGACATAACTTTTTTATGAGCTGAAACCCTTTTTACTATAGAAAAGTTTTCATCGTGGTGTAAACTGAGAATTCAGACAATTTTAAGATTTGCCATTCCTAAAAATAAAGATATACAAATGTATCCGAAATACACCGACAAACTTTGGGATATTGTTCCTGAGGTAAAAAAAATTAAAAATGTATTATAAGTATATATGCTGTTTCGATCCGTTTTCCGTCTGTCAGCCTGAACGTGTTTTTTACATGATTAATCATCATAAGTTTTGAACTACTAGAGGTACCAACTTCAAACTTAATACACATATGCTAGATAATAGGACCTATCTTTTTGTGCTGAGTATAAGATTCTACTTTGTACCATATCGAAATGGCGGCCGATTTAATTGTTAAAAAGCTTAATAACTCAGGAATTATAACATTTCATGAAAAATAACAAGAGACAAAAAAGGTGCAAAATTAAATTTACTTTCATAAAATGTTAAATTTTAATAGGGTCATAACACAAATAACGGAGAAAATAAAATACAACAAAAGCCGGCCGCCCCTGGGGAGGATAATAATAATAATAATAATAATAATAATAATAATATTTTTTTTTTGTAGGAGGTGGAATGCATTTACGCACACTGAGGGGCTCATTGTCCCCTCAGTAGTGTCGGACTCCCACGAGCTCGATGTCCCGTGAACTACCGACTAAACCACCCCCGTCGGCACCGAGGACACTAGTCTGGAACTGTTTCACACATTACTTCGGACTAGGCCTTTGATATTACGCCACTAGGGCATCCTCCGTGGGGAAACGCTGAGGATTAAGGCCGATCGAGGTCGACCTTTTTCGCCCGAGGAATGGCCTGGACGTAGTGCTGGACACAGTTCCAGTTGCCTTCTCCCTGGAGCATAGCTCCGACGATGTTGTTTGGGCTGATGACCACGCCGATCTCAGATGAAAGCGAGGCTCGGCGGACGTGCCAACGGTCGCACTGAAAGAAGGTGTGCTCGGACGTGTCTGGGATGCCGGAGCAATACAGACAGTCCGGGCTGGCGACTTTGCCCATCCGGTGCAGATAGGCTCGGAAGTACCCGTGCCCAGAAAGAAACTGGGTCACGTAGTAATCGACCTCGCCGTGCTGCCGATCCGCCCATGGTCGGACGGAAGGTATGAGCTGGAAGGTCCAACCCCCTCGGCTCGGCTTCCCAGTCGCGCTGCCAAGAGTCGAAGCTGCGATCGCGCTCTCCCCTGGCAGCTGTTTCCCGGCCCACTTCAGGCCTCCTCCGGTAAATCGCCTGCCTCTCCCTCGCGAGGAAGAGGACGGGGATGACTCCGGCGATCACCATCACAGCAGGCTCGGTGACTGTGTTGTCACACAGTCGGCCTACCTTGTCGGAAGATTCGCTTCTCGAGTGCGTGAGCCCATACCTCCGCCCCGTACAGCAAGACTGACTGGACGGCAGTCATGAGCAGACGGCGCTTGCAGGAGCGAGGAGCGACATTGGGCATAAGCCTACCAAGGGCAGCGACACCCTAGCGGCTTTGTCGGCGGCGCGCCGGATCTGCTCGCCGAAAGACAGTCTGCTGTCGACCATGACTCCCAGGTACTTTGCAGCAGGCTTAGTCTCAAGTGTGACGTCACCTATCTGTACCGGGAACACGGTGTTAATCCTCTTTTTGGTGAGGACGACGATCTCCGTCTTACTGATAGCCAGGGGCAAGCCGTGTTCTCGCATCCACCCGTTGACCTTGGTCATTACTACGCTGAGCCTCAGTTTTGCCTGCTCGACGTTCCTCGCCGCGATCAAGGCAGCGACGTCGTCAGCATAGCCAACGAGGCGGGTCTCATCGGGTATGTCTAGCCTCAGCAAGCTGTCGTAAGACACGTTCCAGAGATCTGGTCCGAGAATGGACCCCTGCGCAGCCCCGGAAGTGATGGGAATGCGCCGCTGACCTTCGATCGTGTCGTACAACAGAACGCGGTCTGACAAGTACGCCTCGATCATACGCAGGAGGTAGGAGGAACTTGGAACGTATGCTCGAGCGCCCACAGCATATCGCTCCACCGTCGATGGTAGAGCGACCGGATCTGAAGCCGTACTGCTGCGGGGACAAGTCCCCCGCAGAGACAATGGCCTCGGTCAGCCTGACGCCCAAGAGCTTTTCAAGCACTTTCCCGGCCGTGTCGAGCATACACAGGGGTCGGAAAGAAGAAGGGGTCCCCGGTGTACTCTTCGCTTTCGGGAAAAGAACAAGGCGAGCTACCTTCCATGAAGAAAAGAAAACGCCTTCCACCACTCACGCGTTGAACATGTCGAGCAGAAGCCTTGGATTCACCTCGGCAGCGAGCTTGAGCACCTCCGCCAGAATGCCATCGGGACCGGGCGCTCTTCTGGGTCGTAGGGATCGGACGGCGGCGGTGAGTTCCTCTTCCCGGAAAGCTGGGAAAGCGCCTACCTCTCCGAATTCCCTGACTGGCCGAACTGGGTGGCTGGGAAACAGTGTGTCGATGACGGCGGCCATGGCTTGTGGTTCCATGACCACGGGTGGTGAGCGAGCCCCTAGCTTCTGGGTTCCAAGTTTGTAGCCCGTCCCCCAGGGGTCGTTGTCGATATCCTGACACAGCTGTTTCCAGCACCTGACTTTACTCCGGTTGATGGCACCGCGGAGCTCTCGGCGGGCCGCTCTGTGCTCAGCCGATCTTGCATTTGCATCAGGGCGGTTCCTGGCTCACTGCGCTGCTCGTCGGAGTCCAAGGCATCTCCTCCGGAGTTCCGCGATTTCAGGCATCCACCAGTAAACCGGCTTCTTCCTGTGGCGGCGGGAAACTCCGGGCATCGACTGCTCACACGCGGTTACGATGAGACGCATCGTCGATGCTGCCAGATCTTCGGCACCTGTGAAATTCACAATGCTCTGGTCTTTAATTACTTCTTTAAAAGTGTCTTTGCTCAGACGACTGGTGTTCCAGCTTCGAGGCAGAGGAGCAGGTTCAGCGCGCAAGCGCGCGCCCTCGGGAAGGACCTTGAAAAGGATCGCCTGATGGTCGCTGGAGGAGTAGTCCTCGCAGACAGCCAGTCGGAGATCCGCTGGGAAATCCCTTCAGAGGCAAGGTATATGTCAGGGATCGTCTCTCTGCACCCCGGACGGCGAAAGGTGGAAGTGCCGCCCGTGTTGAGGATACAGAGGCCCGACCTGGCAGCCGACTCGAGGATGTAACGGCCTCGAGTGTCGGTCCGCGGGGAACCCCATTCCGCGGCTTTGGCGTTAAAATCGCCACCGACTATGACCCCGCCAGAGGTGTTCATGATCTCATCCTCCATGGAATCGACCATGTGGCGGTAGTCTGCGATCGGTTGGTTAGGCGTGAGGAAGCACGAGAAGACAGTGAAACCCCTGCTCCTCACCCAAACGAAGCCGTTGCCCGATCCGGAATCGAGAACAGGCACCTTCCCGAGGTCCAAGATCCAAATCGCCGCAGTGCCGGAGGGATTCGAGAACCACTGCGCGGAGCGTCGGTTCTGGTACTGCTCACTGAGGAGCAGTAGGTCAGCACCCTGCTCCGTGGCGAATTGGAACAGCAAGTCGTTTGCTGTCCTGCTCCTCTGCATATTAAGTTGCAGAACACTGATCATTTCTGTTGGTTCTGACGAAGCTCCTGGATGGCCCGCCTGTACTGCCCGCAACGACCAGACCCAGCGGAATGCTTGCCCTGGTCGCCCTTCAAGCCGGCTTCAGTACACAGGACACAGAACAACGCTGCGTTGCACGCGCTGGCCCTGTGGTCCTGGCCGCCGCACTTGAAGCAGAGCTCGCTTCTATCGGGTCCAGAGCAGCGATTAGCGACGTGACCGAACCCCAGACATTTAAAACATCTGGAGGCCACGAGCTTCTCGCGTACCCGACAGCTCACGTACCAGACCTTGAGGTGGCCCTTCTCCAGGAGCTCCGCAGCTGCTCTGGCTCCCAGCGTAAGGATCGCCACCTTCTGGCCTCGAGCATTATCCTTTGAGACGAAAGTCTTCACCTCGACGTTTTCGCTGATAGCGGATTTGACAGCTGCAGTCACCTCCGCCTCGGTCGTCAGCTCGTCAAGGCCCCTCACCTCCAGCGTCGACTTGGGCTCGAGAACGCTGACAGTCGCGTTCGCCCCCAAGATGGTCTTCAGGTCTTCGCTGAAGGCGGACTTGCTTTCGGAGGCGTCCCCGAGTTCGACCAGAAGATCGCCGGCTCGGGGCTTCCTCATGGCCTTGATAACGGCGCCCTTCTCATCGGGCTTCGCTTTGCTACGAATCTCGCCCAGCACGTCGGCGTAGGATATCCCCTCCGACGGCTTGATGAGAAGAGCGTCTTGCCGCGTCCTACGTGACCTCTTCTTCGGCGCCTTCTTGTTGTCCTGAGGGCTGGGCTGGCTTCCAGGCTGCTGGGGTGGGACTTTCTACTTCTTTCCCTTCCTCTTAACGACGTCGGTCCATTTCTCGGGGTCCGATGTCTCCCCTGGACCGTCACCTCTGGGTTTCTTCTCAGCCTCCGGTTGGGCGGGGCTGGAAGCAGCCCGTTTCCCACCGGCCGGCTGAGCCTTAACGCGCAGTGATGGGGTCGTCTGCGTCGAAGCAGTCACCGACTCGCACGACTGCCAAGATTTCCTCAGCTGAAGGATGTGGTTAAGGCTAGTCTCCAACTGGACTATGCCTTCCTGCACATCCCTGCTGATGTTCTTCTGCCTGCCGGTCGCGGCCTTCATGACAGCGAGGGTGGCGAAGCACTTTTGGAGGTGCTCCTCTTCCTGCTGCCTGGCAAGTGCAATCACCGCCTGGAAGGGGGACGGGTCGGTGTGCATCGACTTCCGGAGGATGCTTGCTCGGTGAGGACCAGTGTTCTTGTCACCGAGGCAGTTGGTGTCGCTCGGCCTTGTGGCGACCTCGCGACACGAGGCTTCCGGCCAAAGGGGCCTTCTACCTCGACGTCCCCACTTAGAGAGGTTAGGCGAGGAAATTGCTCCCTCTGGTTCGTTTTTGGGGTTAGGGTACCCCGTGAAGGTTCTTGCACCCTTTGAATAGTTTTTTCTTGTGAACCGCTCATAATGTCTGGATTAGCCCCCAAGACTGGGCGTTTGTTACCCCCCAAAACAGTGCCCCAATGTGAATGTCAAAACCGACCCGTCGCCAGAGCAACTATATCCGTGTTCGACCGCCTCCAAAACACCGGCGGTCCCAGACGAGCAGTGGCCTCGGCAGAGCCCCCCCGTGACCGCAGCAGGGCCCTATCCGGTCGTCAACCGGCACCACCACGACCAAGGGGATTTTCGCCGGCTGATAGGGCAGCCAGGTCAGCTGGCTGGGCTGACCCGGGCCCCTGTACTATCCGGCAGCCTGGGAGGTGCAGAACCCAGTTTTTAAGCTGTACCCTCTGCTTGTCCTAGACCCCCAGCGCAGTGGAGGCTGAAGAAAACAGAGTCACCCCGGCAAGTAGGCCGGAATGATTTAGAAAAATCAACTGGGCTATTGAAATGAAACGGAGAATGCAGTTTTGAAAAGGAGACGCGAAAAAGGATCATTGCGTCCCCCTCCCCTTTTAGTCGGCTCTTACGACAAGCAGGGGATACTGTTGGACATTCTGTCCCAGCCCAACACGGGAAAACGTCATCAATAATAATAATAATAATAATAATAATAATAATAATAATTATTATTATTATTATTAATACCCTGGTCCAGACAGCGTACACAATTTATGGCTTAAGAGACTGCCTTCAATCCATCATCACCTGGCCAAGTTCTTTACGGCCTTTATCTCCCACCCCAATACTGTCCCTCCATTTTTGTGCCAAGGAGTTACATATCTCCTTCCTAAAGATAAGGCCATACCAGACCCGGCCAATTACCGTCCAATCACTTGCCTTTGCACCCTCTATAAGATTCTGACAGCAACCCTTGCAAATAAAATCTATGAGCATATTGAAGCAAACTCTCTGCTGTCAATACAGCAGAAGGGTTGTGTCAGGAATTCTCAGGGTTGTAAAGAGTTGCTTGTCATAGATGCTGTGGCAATGGAGCAAGCCATGCATAAGTCAAGAAATATTTATATGGCCTTTATAGACTACAGAAAGGCATTTGATTCTGTGCCTCATTCTTGGCTTATCAAAGTGCTCGAGCTCCACAAAGTATATCCAGCAGTCATGGCACTACTAAAAGAACTGATGACATCGTGGGCAACGGTTTTGACTTTTAACTATCCGGACAAGACACTTAAGTCTGAAATACTACCAATAAGGAGAGGCATATTCCAAGGGGATAGTTTAAGCCCTCTATGGTTTTGTCTGGCATTAAACCTCTTATCATCACTCTTGAATGGAACAGGGTACGGCTACAAGCTAAAGGGTAGTGGCCGAGAGGTTTACTCGTTGTCCCACTTGATGTATATGGACGATATTAAGCTATACTCGTCAACAGCTAATCAGTTAAGCCAGCTGATGAAGATAACGGAAAAGTTCTCTCAGGATGTTCATCTGTCGTTTAGCTTACATAAGTGTAAAACCATCAGCATCGAGAAAGGCAAGGCCATTCAACAAGAGTTCATGCTAGATGATGATACCTCTTTTGACGCTCTGAGTCTTAATGACCGTTATAAATATTTGGGATTCGTTCAATCTCGGCGTCTTAATCACAAAGAGGTAAGAGAGAAAGTGACCAAAGTATATCTTGACCGAGTGGCCGCCATTCTTAAGTCTAACTTGAATGGCCGAAACACCTTTAAGGGAATTAACACCTATGCCATTCCGGTACTGGCTTACACGTTCGGAGTTGTCAAGTGGTCAGACACTGAACTTGACAGTATCGAAAGGTCTACTCGTGTCCTCTTAACAAAGTTCCGAGCCCATCATCCCAAATGCGCCATTGAGCGAGTAGTATTAACAAGGAACAAAGGGGGCAGGGGGCTGGCGGATATCAAGCGATTGTGCAGCAAGCAAATCAACTGCCTTCAGGGGTTTTTCTTCGCCCATAGTGGCCGTCTTCACCAAGTAGTTGTTGGGGCTGATGTCAAGTACACTCCTTTGAACTTATCGCAGGCTTGTATTCAAGATTTGGAGCCGGATAGCGCATGGCTCACCAATCTTAAGCAGGAGTGGGCTGCTAAGGAGCTTCATGGGCGTCATGCCAATGAGCTTAGCAAGCCAGAGATTGACGAATCAGCTTGGAATGCCTGGCTCAGTTTTGGCGGGATATTTGCGGAAACCGAAGGGTTTATGATGGCAATCCAGGACCAGGTTGTGGCAACTAAGAATTACTTCAAATATGTTGTCAAAGCGGATGTGCCAGATGACAGGTGTAGGAGATGTGGGCAAGCTTCTGAAACAATTCAGCATGTCACAGGAGCTTGTCAACTCCTAGCTGCTTCCGACTACCTGAAGCGCCATAACCAAGTGGCAGGCATTTTACATCAAGCCCTCGCTTTAAAATACGGCCTTAGGGAAAACACCGTGCCCTATTATGAATACCAGCCAAATCCGGTCCTGGAAAATGATAAATATAAAGTGTAGTGGGACAGGTCAGTTATTACTGATAGGCCCATTGAGCATAACAGACCTGATATCATTGTAATGGACAAACTGGCAAAAACAACACTTGTCATTGATATAGGCATACCCAACAGCCATAATGCCGAGCGCTATTACAATGAAAAAGTCAATAAATACATACCTTTGGCTGCGGAGATTAAAGAGTTATGGAGGCAAAACTCTGTTGTTATTTTGCCAATTTTAATATCGTCAACAGGGTTGTTCCTCAAAAAGGTGGTTAAAAACCTCCAGCGGTTAGAAATTAGTGAATATGAGAGGAATTTGATGCAAAAGGCAGTTGTGTTGAACACAACATCAATAGTTAGAACTTTCATGAATATATCATTATAAGTGCTCCATCTTGCCTTTGGCCGGTGGAATAAAGCAAGTACCCTTGTTAGGTGTCGGGACAAAATAATAATAATAATAATAATAATAATAATAATAATAATATTTTTTTTTTTTGGTAGGAGGTGGAATGCGTTTACGCACATTGAGGGGCTCGTTGTCCCCTCAGTAGTGTCGGACTCCCAGGAGCTCGGTGTCCCGTGAACTACCGACTAAACCACCTCCCTCGGCACCGAGGACACTAGCCTGGAACTGTTTCACACATTACTTCGGACTAGGCCTTTGATATTACGCCACTAGGGCATCCTCCGTGGGGAAACGCTGAGGATTAAGGCCGATCGAGGTCGACCTTTTTCGCCCGAGGAATGGCCTGGAGGTAGTGCTGGACACAGTTCCAGTTGCCCTCTCCCTGGAGCATAGCTCCGACGATGTTGTTTGGGCTGACGACCACGCCGATCTCAGATGAAAGCGAGGCTCGGCGGACGTGCCAACGGTCGCACTGAAAGAAGGTGTGCTCGGACGTGTCTGGGATGCCGGGGCAATACAGACAGTCCGGGCTGGCGACTTTGCCCATCCGGTGCAGATAGGCTCGGAAGTACCCGTGCCCAGAAAGAAACTGGGTCACGTAGTAATCGACCTCGCCGTGCTGCCGTTCCACCCATGGTCGGTATGAGCTAGAAGTTCCAACGTCCCCTCGGCTCGGCTTCCCAGTCGCGCTGCCAAGAGTCGAAGCTGCGATCGCGCTCTCCCCTGGCAGCTGTTTCCCGCCCACTTCAGGCCTCCCCCGGTAAATCGCCTGCCTCTCCCTCGCGAGGAAGAGGACGGGGATGACTCCGGCGATCACCATCACAGCAGGCTCGGAGACTGTGCGGTAGGCTGAAGCGACCCGCAGAGCTCCTCGACACTGGACTCGGGCAAGCCGGTCTCGAAAGACTCGCTTCTCGAGCGCGTGAGCCCATACCTCCGCCCCGTTCAGCAAGACTGACTGGACGGCAGTCATGAGCAGGCGGCGCTTGCAGGAGCGAGGACCGCCGACATTGGGCATAAGCCTACCAAGGGCAGCGACAACCTTAGCGGCTTTGTCAGGGGCGCGCCGGGTCTGCTCGCCGAAAGACAGTCTGCTGTCGACCATGACTCCCAGATACTTTGCAGCAGGCTTAGTCTCAAATGTGACGTCACCTATCTGCACCGGGAACACGGTGTTAATCCTCTTTTTGGTGAGGACGACGATCTCCGTCTTACTGATAGCCAGGGACAAGCCGTGATCTCGCATCCACCCGTAGACCTTGGTCATTACTACGCTGAGCCTCAGTTTTGCCTGCTCGACGTTCCTCGCCGCGATCAAGGCAGCGACGTCGTCAGCATAGCCAACGAGGCGGGTCTCATCGGGCATGTCTAGCCTCAGCAAGCTTTCGTAAGACACGTTCTAGAGATCTGGTCCGAGAATGGACCCCTGCGCAGCCCCGGAAGTGATGGGAATGCGCCGCTGACCTTCGGTCGTGTCGTACAACAGAACACGGTCGGACAAATACGCCTCGATCATACGGAGGAGGTAGGAGGGAACTTGGAACGTATGCTCAAGCGCCCACAGCATATCCCTCCACCTGGCGGAGTTAAAAGCGTTCTTCACGTCGAGCGTGACGAGAAGGACCACGCGGCGCGACCAACGGTTGTGGTCCTCCGCCCTCCGCACTTCCTCAACTACCTCCTGGATAGCGTCGATGGTAGAGCGACCGGATCTGAAGCCGTACTGCTGCGGGGACAAGTCCCCCGCAGAGACGATGGCCTCGGTCGGCCTGACGCGCAAGAGCTTTGCAAGCACTTTCCCGGCCGTGTCGAGCATACACAGGGGTCGGAAAGAAGAAGGGGTCCCCGGTGTTCTCTTCGCCTTGGGGATAAGAACAAGGCGGGTTACCTTCCACGAAGAAAAGAAAACGCCTTCCGCCAGACACGCGTTCAACATGTCGAGCAGAAGCCTTGGATTCACCTCCGCAGCGAGCCTGAGCACCTCCGCCGGAATGCCATCGGGACCAGGTGCTCTTCTGGGTCGTAGGGATCGGACGGCGGCGGTGAGTTCCTCTTCCCGGAAATCTGGGAAGGCGCCTACCTCTCCGAATTCCCTGACTGGCCGAACTGGGTGGCTGGGAAACAGTGTATCGACGACGGCGGCCATGGCTTGTGGTTCCATGACCGCGGGTGGTGAGCGAGCCCCTAGCTTCTGGGTTACACGTTTGACCTCTACCCTGTTTCCCAGGGTTCGTTGTCGATATCCTGACACAGCTGCTTCCATCACCTAACTTTACTCCGGTTGATGGCACCGCGGAGCTCTCGGAGGGCCGCTCTGTGCTCAGCCGATCTGGCATTTGCATCAGGGCTGTTCCTTGCTCGCTGCGCAGCTCGTCGGAGACCAAGGCATCTCCTCCGGAGTTCCGCGATTTCAGGCGTCCACCAGTAAACCGGCTTCTTCCTGTGGCGGCGGGAAACTCCGGGCATCGACTGCTCACACGCGGTCGCAAAGAGTCCCATCGTCGATGCTGCCAGATCTTCGGCACTTGTGAAGCTCCCAATGCTCTGGTCTTTAAAACGTTTGTAAAAGTTTCTTTGCTCAGACGACTGGTGTTCCAGCGTCGAGCCAGAGGAGCAGGTTCAGCGCGCAAGCGCGCACCCTCAGAAAGGACCTTGAAAAGGATCGCCTGGTGGTCGCTGGAGGAGTAGTCCTCGCAGACACGCCAGTCGGAGATCCGCTGGACAATCCCTTCGGAGGCAAGGGATATGTCAGGGATCGTCTCTTTGCACCCTGGACGGCGAAAGGTGGAAATTCCGCCCGTGTTGAGGATACAGAGGCCCGACCTGGCAGCCGACTCGAGGATGTAACGACCTCGAGTGTCGGTCCGCGGGGAACCCCATTCCACGGCTTTGGCATTAAAGTCGCCACCGACTATGACCCCGCCAGAGGTGTTCATGATCTTATCCTCGATGGAATCGACCATGTGAGGTAACAGGAGAAGACAGTGAAACCCCTGCTCCTCACCCAAACGAAGCCGTTGCCCGATCCGGAATCGAGAACAGGCACCTTCCCGAGGTCCAAGATCCATATCGCCGCAGTGCCGGAGGGATCCGAGAACCTCTGGTACTGCTCACTGAGAAGCAGTAGGTCAGCACCCTGCTCCGTGGCGAATTGGAACAGCAAGTCGTTTGCTGTCCTGCTCCTCTGCATATTAAGTTGCAGAACACTGATCATTTCTTTTGTGTTTGGCGAAGCTCCTGGATGGCCTGCCTGTACTACCCGCAAACGACCTGACCCAGCGGAATGCTTGACCTGGTCGCCCTTCAAGCCGGCTTCAGTACACAGGACACAGGACAACGCTGCATTGCATGCGCTGGCCTTGTGGTTCTGGCCGCCGCACTTGAAGCAGAGCTTGCTTCTATCGGGTCCAGGGCAACGATTAGCGACGTGACAGAACCCCAGACATTTAAAACACTAGGAGGTCACGAGCTTTTCGCGCACACGACAGCTCACATACCACACTTCTGACCCCGAGCGTTCGCCTTTGAGAGGAAGGTTTTCACCGATGGCGGATTTGACGGCAGCGGTCAACTCTGCCTCGGTCGTCAGCTCGTCAAGGTCCCTCACCTCCAGCATCGATTTGGGTTCGAGGACGCGGACGGTCGCGTTCGCCCCCAAGATGGTCTGCAAGTCCTCGCTGAAGGCGGCTTTGCTTTTGGAGGCGTCACCGAGCTCGACCAAAAGATCGCCGGCTCGGGTCTTCCTCATGCCCTTGATGACGGCGCCCTTCTCATCTGGCTTCGCTTTGCTGCGAATTTCGCCCAGCACATCGGCGTAGGATTTCCCCTCTGACGGCTTGATGAGAAGAGCGTCCGGCCGCTGCTTGTGGGTCTTCTTCCTCGGCGCCTTCTTCTTGTCCTGGGTGCCAGGCTGGCATCCAGGCTGCTCGGGAGGGTCTCTCTTCTTCCCCCTCTTCCTGACGACGTCGGTCCATTTTTCGTGGTCCGATGTCTCCCCTGGACCGTTTCCTCGAGGTTTCTTCTCAGCCTCTGGTTGGGCGGGGCTGGAAGTGGCCCGCTTCCTACCGGCCGGCAGAGCCTTTACCCGCAATGACGGGGTCGTCTGCGTAGAATCAGTCACCGACTCACATGACTGCCACGACCTCCTCAGCTGGATGATGTGGTGAAGGGTTGGCCTCCAATTGGACGATGCCATCCTTCACATCCTGACTGATGTTCTTCTGCCAGGTGGTCACGGCCTTCATCACAGCGAGGGTGTCGAAGCACTTTTTGATGAGCTCCTCCTCATGCTGCCTGGCGAGCGCGATGACCGCCTCAAAGGGAGACGGGTTGGCGTCCATCGGCTCTTCGTTTCCAGCGGGTTGCTTCTCGGTGGCCACAGATGTTCTGACCACCGATGAAGTAGGTGTCACGTTGCGGCCTGGCGGCGTTCTCGCGACGCGGGACCTTCGCTTGAAGGGGCTAGCCACCTCACCCGTGAACCCGCTCATAGTAATAATAATAATAATAATAATAATAATAATCTTTATTGCCGTAAAACAATTGTACACATTGTAAAGCAAAAGTCAAAATACAAGTAAATGTTCATCCAGGAAGTAAGTTCATTTCCTGGAAAAGAAGCACTATATAAAAAAAACTGTAAAAACTGAGGAAAAAATTGGAACTCTGTCCACCCCCGAGCAGCGACATGAGATTTAACCCCGCCCATCCATAAACTCCCCCACCGAGTAGAACTCGCCAGCGATGAGAAACCTCTTTAGGTTTCGCTTGAAAATCGAAACCTGCCTTAAGTCCTCAGGGAGATTGTTAAGGAACTTAATGCCTGCTTGCGAAGGCAAGTTCATTGCAGCTCTGGACCTGTTCTGACCGAGTCTGTATTGTCCTCTGCCTCTCGTCGGATATGGATGGATATCCTGACCTTGTACGAGGGCACATTTGGACTTACAGAACACGGCAGTCTCATAGATGTAAATACAGGCCAGTGTCATTAGTCCCAACTCCCTGAAGACACCCCTACATGACTATCTGTACTGCAATTTAGCTACGATGCGAACTGATTTCTTCTGAAGACGGAACAGCCTGAGGATGTTCGCTTCATTACAACCACCCCAGTCTGCAATGCCATAGGCAGGTGGGGATAAATAAGGCCAAAATAGGCCATTTTTTAAAACATTGTCAGGACAATATCTCGCAAACACTCTTAAGCCATATACGCCAGATGAAACCTTAGCGCATAGGCTTTCAAGGTGAGCGTTCCAAATAAGGCCTTGGTCAATTTTAATTCCCAAGAATTTGGCCCACTCAACCTGTTCGATGACTGTGTCATCTATCATGACGGTCATGTCCTCAAACTGGGTTGATCCTCTAAAAAATTTTACAAAATTTGTTTTTTCAGAGTTGATTTTCAAATTGTTGTTTTTAAAGAATTGAACACAAGAATTCAATTCAACAAATGTATCGATTTCAAGAGTCATTCGAGAATTAGCACTGCAGCAGAGAGTCGTATCATCTGCATACCGTACCAATGTGCCAGATTGTAATGAAGATGACAAGTTTGTTACATAGAGCAAAAAAAGGACCGGTCCAAGAATAGATCCCTGCGGGACACCGTATTTAAATGATGTGCTTTTTGAGAGTTGTTTTGTTATCTGGACTTGTTGCGTTCTGCATGCAAGATAAGATCGGATCCATTCTAGTGGAATACCACGGATTCCAAAGCGATCCAACTTTGAAATTAGGAGAGCGTGGTCAACACAGTCGAACGCCTTAGATAGATCTAAAAAGACACTCAAAGTGGGATGCTGCTTATCTAGGCTTTTCAACCACTTCAGTTACCAGAGCGTTGACTGCGTCTACAATGGATCTCCCTTGCAGAAACCCAAACTGATCATCAGAGAAGATTCGGTGGTCTTCAAGAAATGACAAAAGACGTTTGAGGAAATTTTTTTCGAAAATTTTGCTGAAGGAGGGCAGGAAAGGCGATAGTTCCCAACTTCTTGCGGATCTCCCTTTTTAAAAACTGGGATCACCTTAGCCTGTTTCAATGCTGACGGAAACACCCCAACAGCGAAGGATGCATTGATCGCCTTGGTCAAGGGTGCAATCAGATGCTGTGCACACTGTTTTATAAGGTGGACTGAAACGCCATTTATGTCAGTGGCTTTCTTCGAAGGTAGCCTCCGGATGACTTCCTCCACCTCCGCCTCAGTTGTAGGAGTTAGCACCATGGATGCAACAGGTCCCTATAACCTCATTTCCAAGATCTCTCACAGAAGGTGAATGTTCAGCAACCTTAGAGAAAAATTCAATAAAAGTGTTTGGAACCACAGAGGGGTCACTTATTTCGCAATCGTTTACCTTCAGAGAGATAGGCTTTGAAGCTTTGTGACCTTTAATGTCATTAATAATTTGCCAGGCTGATTTTGAGATGTTTTTGCTTGCCTTGAGTTTGTTTTTTATTTCATACGATTTCGCTGCTTTGATTACTTTACGGTACGTTCTTTTGTAAATTCGGTAAAAGGTGTTAATTTGTTCGTCATTTATGTTTCTGTCATTAATGGCAAGCTGTTTTAATCTATCTCGTGAGATGAGAATACCTTTAGTGATCCAATTATTTTTCCTATTGGCCTGCTTATTTTTCGATTTGAATTCTTTAAAGGGGCAACAAACGCCAAGATGCGTTGGGGGAGCCACTGAGGGGCTCGTTGTCCCCTCAGTAGTGTCGGACCCCCACGAGCTCGATGTCCCGTGAACTACCGACTAAATCACCTCCCTCGGCACCGAGGACACTAGCCTGGAACTGTTCCACACATTCTCGGTAGACTCGCTTCTCGAGTGCGTGAGCCCATACCTCCGCCCCGTACAGCAAGACTGACTGGACGGCAGTCATGAGCAGGCGGCGCTTGCAGGGCGCTTGAACGCCGACATTGGGCATAAGCCTACCAAGGGCAGCGACACACTTAGCGGCTTTGTCGGCGGCGCGCTGGATCTGCTCGTAGACACGACGACGCTGGAAGCTGTCGTAAGACACGTTCCAGAGATCTGGTCCGGGAATGGACCCTTGTGCAGCCCCGGAAGTGATGGAAATGCGCCGCTGACCTTCGGTCGTGTCGTACAACAGAACGCGGTCTCACAAATACGCTTCTATCATACGCAGGAGGTAGGAGGGAATTTGGAACGTATGATCAAGCGCCCACAGCATATCGCATCAACCTGGCGGAGTTGAAAGCGTTCTTCACGTCGAGCGTGACGAGAAGGACCACGCGGCGCGACCAGTGGTTGTGGTCCTCCGCCTTCCGCACTGCCTCAACTAACTCCAGGAAAAGTATGCTAGTCGATTAGTTATTTTTTCGATTATGGAAAAGGTAAACCTTAGTTACTTCTTTTTATATTCAATTTTAATATAAACGTACGGCAACACGATTGCTAATTGTTAACCCTTTAACGTGGTTTGCCGTAGGTACTACGCCGTTGCCGACGGGTGCTGTTACCGACGGCTTGGCCTAGTAGTTCACTGATTTGCCACCAGGCCGGTTGCTCACGGTTCAATGAATCGCCGCCAGAGCCGTAGGCTTTAAGACTCAAACGAGCACTGGTCTGACGGTACTGCGCGGCCGTGTGGTCTAAATCATTGACTAACAAGCCAATGTTTAGGACATACGCCGCGGCGCGGGTTCAATTCCCGCACCATGCGCAATCCCTATTAGGCTTTCAATTGTGTGGCTAAGTTGGTGGGAGGGCCCACCTAAAATAAACGGTGACCGGCTTGGGTGGAAGTTGACGGCAATTGTAGGTTTAATAGGGATTGCAGTGGACACCTGTTTTGCTTCTTTTTACCCTTGTATAGAGGAGGAGGACACGCTTTTTTACTTTTTATTAATTAATTAAGCATATTGTCAATACATATTGACAATCACAAAGGTCATAACCAAAATATAGACAAAATTAAAATATTACCATTAAAAATTGAGATGTGTAAAAAAATTGCCACGTCAAAGGGTTAAGAAATTATGTAGTAACTTACATTCAAAATCATCAAATGTGTCTCCTTGAAGCTCTAACTCCTGCAAGAGGTCTGTTGGATTGTGGTCTTGTTCAAAACTATCTTCAGAATCAGATTTATGGGGCAAATCATCATCACCATAGCGAGAGACATCTTCTTCAGCATAGTCAACTGATTCTGAGGAGTCGGTGGTTAAAGGAGTTTCGTAATCTGATGTTATCTCTTCTTCAATCTCGTCGTCATCACTGTCGTCTTCGATGTCATCTAAATCACCCTCTATTCTTCCACTGACTGACTCCTTTTCTTCTGAATCAGACTGACTACTTAAAATACCTGGATCAAAGTTGTCCGTTGGTTTTCTAATCTGTAATAGTGTTTCTTGCGGGGTCTCATCTTCAAAAAAGGCTTCTAATTCTTCCTCTGTAGCAACAACTTCATTCGCTTCATCTTGTGAATCTGTTGCGTCGGAAAGGCGGATGTTGTCATTATAGTCATCTTCTTTTACGTTATCTTCATAGTCGTCTTCTTCACTGTCGTAGCTTTCAGATTCACTACTGTGATCGATATCTTCGTCACTATCACAACGGTTATTAACTATCTTTCTCACATGGGGATTCGTTTCGATATTTTTCAAAAGTTTGACATGGGTCAAATCATCGTTATAATCCTCTTCTTCCTCATCATCTTCGTAATTGTCTGCTTCGTCATCAAATATTAGTTCGGGATCAAGACTATATTTCCCCGAGCATGGAAGCTTGTAATTTTCTACAACCTCTACTCTAGGTAGTCCGTATGTTAAAAAATCTAGTTTTTCAGATTTTATTTCTGATTCCGTGTCTTTCATTAAAATTTTGTCGATATTAGCCAAACCATCGTCATATTCATCTATGCTTTCGGCCCCATCTTCTATGTCATCTTCGTAATCGTCATCTATTTCAATATTTTCCTCGTTCTTAACCGTATTAAAGTTCACAAAAGACTTCTTAGATTCTTCCTTTTTGGTTATAGCTTCAAAAAAATCTACAGGTTCGTCATCTTTGTCAGGGTTTTCAATGCGGAACGCTTGCACTACATCACCTAATATGTGCAAGTCTTTTCTCTCAGTGGGTCTAATGTCTATTGGCTGATTTTCATCTAAAAAACAGAGACATTTCATGTGGAACACCAATCTAGATATATATTTTATTTTAAGAAGTAAGTCTGGCTCCAAAGTTAACTACCCTTTCCTTCAGTAGAATACAATTAGAGTTGATTAAATAACAAACAATAATTATAGAATTTCAAATTTCAATGAATGTTTTCCACTCATTAGGTTATATTTTTATGAATACGTTTTTAAGCCTACGTGATAATTAGGTTATACTCAACTTTGTTTGCATAGTAGCTACATAAAAGTGTTGAAATAACTTAGTTCGCCATGCAAGCGTTTGGTATGTGGGCAATCTAAAATAATAATCATAACAAATATATAGTGCTTCAGTATTACCCAAATTTTTACATTTGTTTACTACCCTAACTTAAAAATAAAAATATATAACAAATATATTACTTTAAAGTAGGTAAAAACAGCAGATACTTGTTTTATTTTAAGTTTGATTTAAGTTTAAATTATAAATTAAATTGATTCAATCAATTTAAACTTTTATAAAACTAACTTTTATAACTAGCTATACCAATTTGAATTATGATTTTTTAGAGTAGAATGTATTTCTAGAGTAGAATCAAAATACGATGTGCCTTGACAAAAAACTTTAAAACTCTATAAAAAAATTAAATTTAAAACCTGTTTGGACAATTTAGTAGTTAGTTTTATCGAATCTAACTCATAAGGCTTACTTCAATATTATTTGTTAACGTCAACCGATTTATAAATGCTATTAAAATCCTCAAACTTATAGGAAAGGAAGGGAGTAAATACACGATACACTGGCCCCACGATGCAATATAATCATGTGACGTTATAGTGGGGTCAATAAGCTAAGATTTATACCGAAATATTTCACATCTGGCTACCACTTTGCCCTTTTGGATTTTGATAGTACATGGGTAGACAAGTCTAAAAAGCCCGAGACACAAATTTTTCTGACTCTGTAGCGGCGTTGATGACGTAATCAATATGGCCGCCTAAATTTTATGACACGCTTTTACATTTCTCCTTATAACTCGAATTTGTATTTTCTTACACCCAATATTTTTAGTGATTCTTATTCAGGAGAAAATGAGCTTTCAAATGGTATAACATAAGTCATTGTTTAGATTCATAACACTAACCATATTTGTAATTTTAATGAAAGTTTTGTTTTATATTTTGTATTTTTTTAAACATTTTGCTAAATAACATGGAATCTATTGCACATAGCAGAAAAGGTGCAAAATACTTTTTTGTTCGTTAAAACATTTCCTTTAAAACAATATGTATTATTTGAGTTTTATCTCAAACCGCTGCTAAACATTTGCTAAAACAATGTAGCAATACACAGCTACGCCGTTATTTTCACAACACAAAAAAAGTTAATTCACTGCATTTTACATACATTCTTTTTGATATTGACTCGGGATCAACGCCTATCATTGTTGGGTGGTTAATCCTTAGTTTTGACAGGATAACAATTTTCGGCCGCCATCTTGGAACCACCATATAGGATATCAACTTAATTTTTTAAACGTAAAGATGGTGTTGTGGCACATCATTATGATCTAGATTTTTACGCTGATTACGATGCTCAAATCCGTTTTTGAAAATATGCTTCCGTTAAAAAGATATACTCAAATGAAAATTCATCCCTGAACATTTCTTCTGGACTTTTAATATTTTCAATATTTTTTGGGATTAATTTCCTTATATCTCTCATTATAACTATGACATGTAGTTCGTTTTAATTTTGAAATACTCAGTGAAATACCGGCTTTCATTTGAGATATTAATCATCAACATCGGACAAGTGAAAGATGAGCTGTAATGCTCAATGTAACTTAAAATCAATTTTTGGGAAATCTGTTTATAGTCAAGTATATCTCCAATTCTAAATAAGGTATTTAGTTAATTTAGGTCTTAAATCACTCAATAAACCATCAGCTTTCAAGTGAGCGGACTGTCAATAAAATTAGACTAAAGTTCGAGTGACTTATGAGCTTTCACTCATTATAAATTCGTTTTATTTGCAAAATTTTGCATTTCATAAAGAATTTATCTGGTTCCAAAAAAGACTCAAAAATCGTAGATGTCTTAAATGACTCAGTAGGTCATTGGCTTTTATTTGAGTCTTAAGTTATTTTGAAGGATTGGGTTTCAGGTGAGTTTTGGTTCTAAAACCAACATAACTTTAAATTTTTCAGACATTTTCATTTATATAAATACTGATATCTCTAGTTCTAGGACACGTCTGGAACTCTGAATGCTTTTACAAGACTCGGTAAAATATCAGCTTTCGTTTGAGACTGCGATAATTTAATTCGGACAAGGTTGGGGTGAGTTATGATTCACTATTAAGAATAAAATTTAAAAATCATTAATCTTTTAGTCGTAATAAGCCTTAAAATCCGTTTAAAACTTAATCGATTTTACTTATCAATATTTCAAATAAAAGTTGACGTATCACTACCTATTTTAAGACGAAAATGAACTAAATACCTTATTTAGAACAGGAGATATAAATACTTGACTGAAAAAATGTACGACAAATTTATTTTTAAGTTACATTGAGCCTTGTAGCTCATTTTACACTCGTCCGATGTTGATGATTAATATCTCAAATGAAAGCCGGTATTTTACTGAGTCTTCCAAAATTAAAACGAACTACATGTCTTAGTTATAATGAGAGGTGTAAGGGAATTAATCCCAAACAATATTGAAAATATGATAAGTCCATAAGAAATGTATAGGGATAAATTTTTATTTGAGTATATCTTTTTAATATAAACATATTTTGAAAAACGGATTTCAGCATCGTAATCAGCGTAAAAATCTAGTTCATAATGATACCATCTTTACGTTTAAAAAATTAAGTTGATATCCAATATGGTGGATCCAAGATGGCGGCCGAAAATTGTTATCCTGTCAAAACTAAGGATTAACCACTCAACAATGTTAGGCGTTGATCCCGAGTCAATATCTAAAAGAATGTATGTAAAAACGCTGTGAATTAACTTTTTTGTGTCGTGAAAATAACGACGTAGCTGTGTATTGCTACATTGTTTTAAATGTTTAGCAACGGTTTGGGATAAAAATAAAATCATACATATTGCTTTAAAGGAAATCTTTTAACGAACAAAAAGAATTTTGCACCTTTTCTGCTATGTGCAATGGATTCCATGTTATATAGCAAAATGTTTAAAAAAATACAAAATATAAAACAAAACTTTCATTAAAATTACAAATATGGTTAGTGTTATGAATCTAAACAATGACTTATGTTATACCATTTGAAAGCTCATTTTCTCCTGAATAAGAATCACTAAAAATATTGGGTAGTAAGAAAATACAAATTCGAGTTATAGGGATAAATGTAAAAGCGTGTCATAAAATTTAGGCGGCCATATTGATTACGTCATCAACGCCGCTACAGAGTCAGAAAAATTTGTGTCTCGGGCTTTTTAGACTTGTCTACCCATGTACTATCAAAATCCAAAAGTGCGAAGTGGTAGCCAGATGTGAAGTTTTTTTCAGCTTATTCACCCCACTATTAACGTTTTTGATTTTGCCAAGTACTAAGACTAATCTGTGCTGTAGTAGCGTCTCCGATGTTCAAGAATTAAACAAGAGACTTCCATAACATCACTTGGCATTGGTTTAAATGCACCATATACTGTGGTCGTTCTCATTGTAATTAAAATTATTGTTGTATCTCGCTTAAGAACAATGAAAAAGTTAGTTAAAAAACCATATACATTAAAAGAACAATAATCTTTCACAAGGTGTAGTAAATACACAAAAGCCAGAACATGGACTTAGTTTTCGAAAAATAAAGTAAATGTCAAGCGTAGCTAATCGTAGATCTAGCAAAGCTCTAACTCTAACAGTATACTATATTATGAAAAATGTTTACCAGCTTCTGATAAATATGTTTCATCTTTGAAATTCCTTCCCGATGGTTTAAGGTCCGTCGGAATTCCAAATACAGGATCCGTATTTGCTTCTTTGGAGTTTTCAAACTCCTCCCCTGCAAAAAGAGTAAATAAAAATACCGTCTCGTTTCCTGAGGTGCATTGATAGCTTAATGTAGTATTAAAATTAATATCTTAATTTAAAATTTAAAGCAGTGGCTTACGTAGCTAATAAGACATCAAAAATACAGGGCTAGAGATTTCTCAAACACCAAAGTTTTAGGAAAAGTAATGAGTATCTTTTCTGCTCTTTATTACTGTTAAAAATTGAAAGGTAGTGTTAATCATATTTTAAGTAAAGAAACCTCGTTTGAAGTCCTAGTTGAACCCCTTTGAACTGACCCCTTCTAGAATTTGAACCCCTCTAGTACCGACCAATGTGGCTAATTTTTTAACAGGTCTAGTTAGATTATATGTTTATATTCACCTAGTTTGAATGTAATCAGCCTACGTTTACGGGAGTTGCCTTCAATATTAAAAAAAGTTTAAGTTTATATGCAAACAACTGTACATATAAATTTATGCATATTATTCTGCACTTACAGTTATATGCATGTGTAAAAGAATTTGAACGGATGGTGTTTTTTTGGGTCTGGGAACATCAGAATGAAAAGTTATAGTAGCCTTGGTGCCTAGGTTTTACTATAACTCATACTGGAATTGCTTATTCCTTATAGGGAAATTAGCTCATATGGAAAAATAGTTAATTTTCAATTTGCAGTGCTGCCCATAGACTTTAATTTACCATAGAAATAAAGTCAAGTAGGGTATCTTGTGGGAAATTTTATATACTTTCTTTTTGCAAATCAATGTCCATCACATAAAATTTACGGTTTTTGAGTTATAAGCAAAAATTTGTAAAAATCCTATTTTTTTGCCTTATTTGACATGTTTGACAATGTTCCGTCACAAAATTGTGTTAACAAACATCGGATTTGGATTCAGCACCCCAAAAAACAGAAGAAACAGCAAAAATAAAACTTAACCCAAAACTTTCCCGTGAAGCGGTTTTTTAAAGACAATTTTACTGGACTTAAGTGGATACATCTTCTTAACAGTCTGTCTGCCTTTGTAATCTGGCCTTTTATAACATCCCGTGCTTTCTTTGGATCTGCTACTAATTCAATGTTTTGCATGATTTCCATTGTGTAGTTATTTAGTAAAGAATTAAAAGGAACTAAACAATAAAAGTTAATACATTGAAGGTAATAAAGTTTTTTGCTCGTCACCAGTTAATAAATACAAAGTACTTATAACATGCATATTTATTTTATTCATAATTGAAAAAAAAATATGATATAAACAGTTCCAGTATGTAAATAATCAACATATGGTAAAATAAACATATGGTCAAATATATAACAATATGGAATAACTTCTAAATTATTTTGCTCAATGTAATGAAATTTTGCAGTTGTATTTATCAGTTATAAATATAAATATTTTCGCGTTTTATTATGTTTTTGCATGATCAAGGAACGTCTCACGCTGGAAGTCTCCAAATTTTTGACTGTAAGCGTACCTGTACCTCATTTTGAAGGTCTTAATTAGAAGATCATAACAGTGAAAACTGCGTCTCAAAAGGTTAATCCGTTCAGAAGTTACAGCTCCTCAAAATTTTAATTTTGGCCATTAAACTCTAAGCTATAAGTAAGGAGATCGGTCTAATTATTAATAAAGCACTCGAAACAATGTAATTTAATTATAGATGTTTTGATACGTTAATCCATCCTTATTTATGAGAAATACATGTATCTAAAACTAAACTACATGGTTCCTAGTGCTTTATTACTAATTCGACTTTTTTTCTTAATTTTAGCCTAGAGTTAAATGACCAACATTATAATATTTTAGGAGCTGTAACTTTTGATGAGATTAACCTTTTGAGGCAAGGTTTGCGCTGTAATGATCTGCTAATTAAGACCTTTAAAATTAGGTACAACTCGTATGCTTATATTTAAGAATTTCAAGAATTGTAAATTAGTTCTTTCATTCAAAATTCTTAGTTCCTTCATTAAGTGAAAACCTAAGAAATTACTCCAAAATATTTATTTTTGTAATGGATACGCACCTGTAAGGTTTTATTACTTTCTGCAAAATCATATAATAGTTATTTAATATTTTCCAGACTTTTGCCAATCCCCGTATACTTTCAAATTTTCTTCCAAACAATCTACTTCAATGTTTCCAAACAAAAATAGGACTAATATAAAACAGTTATATTCTCAAAATATTTGTAGTATTTTCAAGATCAACAATAGTATTCTTAGAAGTTTTTGTAATAATTCGTAATGTTACTAATCTGCTAAGAATACTATTGTCGATCTTAGGTACATAAAATATTTTGGGAATATGATGTTTTATATTGGTCCTATTTTTGTTTGGAAGCATTACTGCTTTACTGCTCTTTATAGGGTGCTTTTCAGGATTTGAGTGAGCTACAACATAAAATTTAATATCGTGAATTTATTGAAATATGAACTAAAACGGGCAATTTAAATAAGAGCTTAAATTTTGAATTTGAGCATACATCACCTCCAAACGATAGGTGAGCTGGCGCCCCCTAGGATTATCACCTAAATCCGCCCATGATTGATGCCGTCTTAAAATAGCATAAGGAAGAGTAACGACATTTGAAATTTGTTTGTCCGCATGTACGATCCTTATTGGTGCAATAAGTGAAATTTGTTCTAAATTTAAAAACTGTAAAAATCGAATACAATAAATAAAAAACGAGGCATCAGAGTAAACGGTCATATTGTTAAAAAAGTTTGTTTGTATTCAAGATATTTTTTTCTAAACACAAACACTCTAAATATCTACTATTTTACATAATAATGTTGTACTTACAAGGAACGTCAGCATTTTCTGAATCATCTTCAGAGGTTGAACTCAAAAAATCTGTGCTTTCTTCACTTTCTTCTGGAATTTGAGGCTTCTCTTCTCTTTCTTTTTTTCCTCTAATATAATTAGCAATCTCTTCCTCGCCCATCGGTTCATGATACACAACGCCTAAGGATAACGAAAAAATTTTAGGAATTACAATAAAAATCATACGGCTTTTGGTTCAAAATTATTGTATTATAAAATGTTTTTTATATCCCGTATTTATAGACCAGAGGGGCTCTTACCAGTCTTATTGTTGAGTGTTCTGAAGAGATATATCTTGTATCTTGTTGCATAAATGCTTTAATAAAATTTTTCGAATTTTTGTGGGCACCATTGAATTCAGCTCAAAAAAGCAAACAATTTAGTATTCTGAATCACTGCTCTATGTCCATTGAGTTTTATTAAACTTAAGATTGCGTTTTAGAGCAAAGACAAAATCAAGAATTTCCCGCTTAATTTTACTAGGTTCTTTCGTAAATGCTTGATATATTCTTTCATTTAGTGTTCGAGTCTTCATTCTTGCAAATAGCTATCAATCACAATCATAGCGAGCATAACTAGCAACAAATCTTAGGATTTTAATCTGCTAAATCTTTGAGAAAACGTAGGGTTATGGATAAATAGTATAATTGAGGATTTATTTGAAGGTCTAATATTTTGGAGAAAATGATAATTAATGTACCTATAAGAAAAAAAGTCTACAAAATACATGTTGCCTTATTTTTCCTGTACAGTTTCCAAAAATGAAATATTTAGCCGGTTAGTAAAACTACTTTATACGTTACGCGTTAAGATATGTGTTAGATATATGTTACAAGCAACCCAATGAAAAAAATAAACTGGTTTTAGGGACTACTTTATTGGTCTCGTTAGTAGGGGGCTAGGCTACGTATTCCTTACCCAAGTTATTTAATGTAAACTTCTCGTACACGGTGTCAGGCTTGGTGTACGTGACAGTCCCGTCCTCTGCGACCACCTTCTTCCAGCCGTAAGGAACCCAAGGCACCACCACTGTCTCGGGTGGTGGTTCCAACTGCCTGTCTCTTCCCCACTCGTCTTCGCCGTCACCAGGGTCCATAATTTCGAAGTCGGGTCTAACCCTTTCTCTTAAAGTTGCAGTTTTGCTAAGCGACTTTTTCCGCTCTTCAATTTCCGCTTGGATTTTTCCAAACGATCCTTTTCCTCTTGGTGGTTCAACAATGGTACGCTCGAGTTGTTGTTGCTTCTTTTTCATTTTAGATTCGTACTTTTGGGTGAGCCTCGAACTCTCAACATCATCCTCAAACTCTGGTCGAGCCCCATCCTCAACCTCGTCACTATCTTCAACCTCATCGTCATCAGTTCCTCCTCCTTCATCAATTTCTACTGGTGCTTTAAATTTGGATTTTTTTTCTCTTGATCTTTCTTTTTTCTCTGTCTTCACGTCGATGTCTCCATCTAAGTAGATTTGCATAAAAGGGTCTGTTGAAACTTCCCAATCGGAATAATTTTCTTTGTCAATATTAGACGATGTCCGGGTTTCAATTTCACCTCGTTGATCTGACTCGTCTAAATCTTCATTCTGTTTTTTCCGTTTTGTTACTTTTTTCTCTTTTTCTTTGCCCTTCTCTGCCACTATTGTACCACTTTTAGAGAATTTTTTGTCTTCTTTGCTTTCAGATGCCTTAGTCTGATCATCGATAATTTTATGACTGGGATGTTGACTAATCTCTCTGTCGGGATTGACAAAATTTATCCGAGTTGGAAAAAGATCAATTTCTACATTTGTGCTTGGTAATAAATCTACGTTTTCTTTAGGGAGTGGCTTAATGCTTTCTGAGTCGTCAGATAGATTTTTATTCGGAAAAATTTCTAAATCCGCAAAATAAGGAGAATTTATCGGTTTATGTCTTGACTCTCCCCATTGAAAACCAACACCAGGAAATTTGTAATTTGAATCAACTTTCTTGCTTTTAATACCGTATTTTTCTGGCCGGGCCGCTGGCAAAGGGGCTGTGAAGCGGGTACAATTTAACGAGCGTATAACAGTCATACTGTGATTATATTTTTCCGGTTCATGGTCAATATTATTATTTCTAGGAATCAACGCTCCAGTATTACAGATTGATCCAGATAATGACTTGTTGCCTTCTTCTGTAACCTCAATGGTAGGCCCTAAAATGAAAAAAAACTAATTAAACTCTAATTCACTCTTTAAACATTTCACAACTTTCATTAACGACGGGCCTTTTTTACAATTTCATGCTGCGATTCGGATTATGTAAATTAATGGTTTTAGATAGAAATAGAGAACGCAACACATATGTGGCTGAGTGATGAAATGCAAGATAAAAAAAACAAACAAAAGTCAAATACATTTTGGTTACATATAAAAATTTAAATCATACAAATGTATTGACTAGTCATTTAATTTTGTGATAGGTTAAGCATTCAGTTTCAGTCTTGGCCGTTAAAATTAGTTTAGTAAAGAGATTTAAAAATTTAATTAAATTTTGATTTAGAATCAATTACACTTCAAACGTACAATAATACTTTAATGCACATCATCAATATGCAAGTGTATGATGTAATTATGGGCGTTCAATGAGCCTGGTGAACAAAAACGACCAATTGCTTGTAAGCGATTAATTGCTATTAAAGTCTCTATTTACACGTGAATGAAAAAAGCAATTGCTTGAAACATATTGTTTTGGGATTGGAAAGGATGTATTCAGATACAATTTGACTTGGTTGCAATTAATCCTTGGCTGAAATAAATCCAACGTACAAGTCAGCTTAAAAACCGGTCATCTTGACTCTTTGAAGCGAACTTGCAAATAAAAAATAAATTACTCATAATCAAAACATTAACCCGATTTTATCAACATGTGTTTCATACGATTTCAAAAGGTTCAATTGAATAAAAAGTGATTATTTCACTCAATATGGATTACTTATGTTTATCCTCACAAAAACTAAGATTGCTTGATTCCAAGTAATTACTTGAAATTGCTCGTTTTCATTCAAGAGGCTCAATAAGTAAGTTAAAGTTTTAAAACGTTGTAATACTTATTACTCGTAAAAAGATTATATCAAATAAAAGAGCAACTTAAAAAGTTTTGTACTACTTGCTCTTGCATACATAATCATGAATTGTTACATTATAAAATTGATTTTTGTGGTGATAATGTACGACGTTTCTTGTACTTTATTATTAACATTTGGTACTATTAGAACGAATATGGTGGGTTCGTAACTGAGCCCTGAATTGGACTTTGGAATTTGATTGCATACACTTTCCCCATTGCCTTTCCGATGAGTACTTGGTTTCCCATTCATTATAAATGAAAGACTTTTTCGGTGTACGCGCCTCCCCTACTTTACTTGACTTTATTTTATACATAAAAGAAGATGTAACCACATAGCCTTTACTCGATAAGCACTATTCAAAAATAAGAACGATTTACTCTATCGCTTGATAAATGTCATGTAAAGAATTAATATAAAGAATGCCTAAAGTAAACACTCTGAGAAAAATACGTTTGAGATACTTTTATATGTGATGTATATGCATACTTACATAAAATATATGTAAATTCATTATAAGCATTGCTAGAGTCATTGAAAATGCTAATTTTTTTAAAGACACGCTGCTCTTTAAATCATTTTAAGTAATACTACAAGAAGCAGCTGTTTTCTGTGCCGTAATGTTTGCAGGACAGTTACTGTTTGTCGATAACTGCCCAGTAAATCTATCGTTGAACGCACGGTATATCAATAAACAGCCGATTGGAATATTGCCACGCCAAATGATTGTTCACAATAAGTTTGATTTGAAAAATTGAGAAACATAGTGGCTTATGAATAAAAATATGCAATCTCTCTTAATTTTATTATGTAAATTATCGTATTCACATGAAAATCTCGCATTTTCTGGTAGCTTACGCGGAAACCATCATAAAAACTGCCCAGTAAAACTGTTCTTACGGGCTAGTAACGGGCAATTATGCAGAGAAAACATAAAGCATTGTCCTCAGCGCAGTTTTTATACATAGCATATTTAACGTATTTTTAATATAATCCTTTCAAGTCTAAAACTATTTTATTTTAAAAATAATTTAAAATAAGAGAATCATTGTTATAAATTTTTATGATGTTAAGTAGAACGCAGTTTCTTAAAAAGGGAGACCGAAAGAGTAACAATATTCGCCTTACCTTTGGAAAAAGGGTTTCCCATGTCATAAAATAATATTATATATTTATCTTATATCACAATGATCCCTTGATTTCAAAGAATTTAATATGTTTATCAAAAAATTCAAATTGAACCAGAAATTGACAGGAAAATACATTTATAAATGTGATGTTTCAACGGTAACCAACTTAAGAAAGTTGTCAGAGTGAAACGAAAAAGGAATATTAGTTTTGCTTTGATAATGTACGCATAAAAAATACTATTATAGATAAGTTTTCAACATTTTAACTTCTCACAACACATATCATTTTTAAATACCACTTCATATTCTGGACATAGTTTAAAGTAGTTCTATCAGAATGGTTGGTGTAGTGGTTATAGTGCCCGCCTACAAACTTGTAGGTAGCCGGATAAATCCCGAAAAAAGTTAGTAGCTTTTTGAAGGGTTGTTTCTGGAGCCAGCTGCCATTGGTTGTTGGGCTATTAATCAACAATCCTGTCTAAGGAACATGCCAACCTTAGTCAGTAACAAGGCTACAAGATCGCGCCACTATCATCACGATCATCACACTCATCCTTCACTCATATTCAGGGTAACGTACTCAATGAGGTACCTGTCTTATTAAAGTGATTAAGTGATAAGTGAATGATATTATGTCCAAAATTATTACTCTATATAAAATAGTACAGAGTGTCTGTGAATTATTAATAATCTATATAAAATAGTAGCAGAGGGTTTTCAAAGGATAGGGAATATAAATTTTGATGAGAAATGAATGATATAAATTATAAATAGTTTATTACGAATCTGGTGAATCTTTTGAAATTTTTATTAAAAAAATTATAGTTGTATGGGCAATATTATAAGAAAAAAATTGGAATTAACATAATACTTCATTGTTTCAAATCGAGATACATATGCTACTCCATCCTATGGAATACAGTAAGTTCATTCAGTGTACTTAGTTTGTTATCATTATTTTGGATGTTTTTCGGGTATAATTTCAAAAATCTAGAATATTATCAAAGGATGTTAATTAAATTAAATTTTTAAGTTTATTTGACTCTATATTAAACTGGAATAGGCATACTGAAAGTCTTTGATAAAAGCTTTCAAGAGTTGGTTACATAGAATGAGAATTATAAAGGTTGTTCCAAATTGAAGCCTAGACACCTATATCAATTATTAACGATTTTTTGCATTTGATGGTAGCCTTAAGGTGTCAATGTGTTTCTCAACCTTAAGATGTACATAGACACCTTAAGGCTACCATCAAAGGTAAAAAATCGTTAATAAAGGTTGTTGTTTCTCAAACATACCTCTTCTATTAGCTTATTTCGAACATTTTCAATCCTACTAATATTATAAATAAGAAAGTTTGTGAGTTTGTCATGGATGTAAATAAACGATGTATGTCATACTTTGTAAGTCAGCTGTAACAATGTAACCATTTGTTAAGCTAACTACCAGCTGCTTGCTTTTAAAAAATCCAAATTATTTCATTATAAAAAATATAAATAATATTTTACTTGTACATACATGGTGTCCGGAAATTATGGTAAAATATTTTAGTATATGATAGTAGAGGTAAAAATAAGAAAAAAGTTCATATAAACATAGGTTCTAAAGTGCTTCGTTTTCCGTCTTTGTGTCTGTTTGTAATTTTTACATATTTAATCTCACGAATATCTCAACGTAAAAGCTTCAAACTTGGTATATGGATAACCAGTTAGTAACTATTTTTTTATGAAGTACGAAATTTCTACTTTGTACCACTTAAAAATGGCGACAGTGTTTTGTTTTCAAAGCTAAATATCTTGAAAACCGTAAATTTTAGAAAAATTATGCAAGAGACAAAATAGCTAAAATATTTAATCTTATTAACGCCGATATTAAGATTATGATGATCGAACTGCTTATAGCGGAGAAATTGTAAATGTTCTGAATAAAAACATGCAAATTTCAGACAGAACGTTTTGAATAGCCATGTTTTTATTCAGAAAAGTTAAATTTCTCCGTTATTAGCACTCTAATAATCAAAATCTTAATATCGGCCACCGCTATTGTTTACTTGTAAAATAATTGATGGGTAATTTACTCACCGGTGAGTGCGGCTGAACTCGCACATTGTATTCATTAACATGACCAAAAAACCTTATTTGACGTGAAGCTTCAGATGTGTCCTGCAGTTTCCTGTCCCTGACACCATTAAGATTTAAGCGCCTGTAATCTGCTGAGCTGCAACATATTTGCATGTGTCCGTGGAAATTTAAAGGCGATTGATTTTGAAAATTATTGATTCCTAAATTATTTTTATGGGTCTTAATCACTCTACACCCGCTGGGAGCTAGAACACTCACCTTACTCTTTTGAAGACACAGTATTATTTTACTCCCTCATTACAAAGAGAAAATTTGATTAAACCCAGTAAGTGAAGGAAAACATATTATAAGCTATAACTTTTATTTTTTAGCCCAAATTGACTAGGCATCTATTTAAGTTGTGAACTGGAAGCCATGTAGCATGTGATTACTCGTAATACAGTAGCTTTTATATTTGCCTGATTTGATATATTTTTATCCGTCAATAAAAAGTAACGCACGCCTTTCCTGAAGACTTTCAAATATTAATCCTTATTGGATTTAAATATGCTACTTATGACCTGTAAAACTATTTTATCTACGACCATTGCAATAATCACCAATAACGATGTTACAACTAATGTCATAATGAGGTCCAATATTAAATCAAATGCAAACCCGTTGTATAAAGTTAACTTTATCTACGACCATTGCAATAAGCACCAATTATGGTATTACAATAAACATTATAATGATATACATTAAAACACCAAAAACCAAGCAGTACTCTAATGACGACTTTAGAGTACTGGAGTCACTTTAGAGTACTGGTTCTAGACCAATCAGAGCTCGGCATTTGACGGAAGTAGTGTCATAATAACAATTACGCAATTCGCACATCAGCTGATTGTTGCATTACGATTCATGTTTGAGTTTACTTATCCCATCAGCTGATTGTTCCACAACGATTCATGGTTCAGTATGCTTATTTGCCTAACCTCAAATTTTAATTGACCTATACCGTCATTAGTAAAAGTCATGAGTTTTGTTTAACTTTGGGGGAAATTTTGTCGTATATTGTTGGTCGTAGATAAAATAGTGTATGCAACGATTGTATTATGCCTTTAAGCCACTCGTGAGATATTTAGAACACTCGCTTCGCTCGTGTTCTAACTTACATCTCACTCGTGGCTTAAAGGCATTCATTATACAATCGTTGCATAAACTACTATTTTGCAACTGGTGTCACTTTATGATACAGGTTCTAGACCAATGGGAGCGCGGCATTTGACGAAAGTAGTGTCATAATGACAATTACGTAATTCGCACATCAGCTAATTGTTGCATTACGATTCATGTTTGAGTTGACATCCCATTAGCTGATTGTTCCACAACGATTCATGGTTAAGTCTGCTTATGTGCCTCACCTCAAATTTGAGTTGACCTATTCCATCATTAGTAAAAAAAACGTGAGTTTTGTTTAACTTCGGGGGAAATTTTGTCGTATATTGTTGGTCGTAGATAAAGTAGTGTATGCAACGATTGTGTTATGCCTTTAAGCCACTCGTGAGATATTTAGAACACTCGCTTCGCTCGTGGTCTAACTTACATCTCAATCGTGGCTTAAAGACATTCATAATACAATCGTTGCATATACTACTAAATTACAATATAATGCATTACTATTATAAATTACAATATAATGTTTGTGATAAGCTACACAATACACATTAAATAAAGTAATAAAAGCACATTATTTTATTTTTGATACTTTAATAAACATAAGTCTTGATCCAACTATATAATCTTACATTTCATCACCAATTCGAAATTTACTTTATACATGCTTTTACTCATTTAATTGAGTGTTCAATAATTCAGTGATGTGTGAAAGAGTAAAAGGTTGACTACCGAACAACAGAGTACCGTAAAATAACAACCTGGATATATGGTAGTGACAGTGGTAAAGATATTAGTACTGTAATATTCTACCAGGCGCTTATTCTAAGCGTGTAATCATTCAGTACGTTCATTGGGATGGGAGTAATTTCCATGACCAAATGGAGGAGGTTCAGTGAACCAAGGCTGATAAGAACTCGGTTGAACCTGTCCTGGTGGTTGGTAATGTGGGTAATGAGTTGGAGGAAATTCATTGTTTAATCTAAATCTATTTCTTAATTGTTCGTTTGTGGGTGTACCATATTGTTGAGTTTGATAATTTGTCCTCTGTTGTTGTTGATGGATGTAAGGAGATGGAAGATTTATAAACTTATGCCCGCTTGTCCCAAGATTGGCGTTCTCTCGATTCCATTGTTGATTAGGTGGAGAAGGACTAACTGGTGTCCTAAATTCGCCAGGTGGGAGTAATGATGTGCTTATTCTTGGGTTGTAGGGATTTTGTATTTGGTTTTGCCTATTCTCAGGGGCATCAAACATTTGCATCGACTCTCTTCCAATATTGGGAGAACTTACACCGTTATTTATTTCATTTTCTGGTATCCACTTTTGATCGTGCCTATAGTGTTGATTTGAACCCTTATTTACTCTAAGTCTTTGATGAAAACTATGAACGTGCTGATGCTGAGCAGGGCTTCCAGGTTGAGAATGGCTAAACTCGGATTTTTGAACATGAGGCTGGTATGGTCTATTCAATTTCTTCATTTGGTTGTAATTAGATTTAAACTCCTCAGTTTCATTAGTAGGAATTTCAGGTGCTAGCCTCAAATTAGCTGGCCCATAACTAAAACCCGTAGATAGATCAGTTGAGAGATCATTTTGTAGACCTTGAGCCGAGGTAGCAGGAGCGATGTTATGATCACCTACTAAAGGGGTTGGCGATCCAGCGCAAGGGTTAGCAGTCAAACCCTGATTGAAGAAAGGCTGAAAATAAGAAGGTACAAAGGGTAAACTTTGCCATGGATACCCATATGGAAACATGTTAAACTGGTTATAAGGTGGTTTAGGCATCCAAAAGTTAAAAGGCTGAAAAGGAAAAAGTGTATGCTGTTGAGGTATCATGGGTGGACCTCCAAAAGGCGAAACCAGGTACGGATTTACTAAAGGTCGCAGGGGTTCTTGTGTGCTTGTTTTTACGTATTGTTTTAAAGGCCTTTTTATAGCTTTTCGAAACACTCTACTTCCTTTCTCCGCTCTTTGAACGTCCCCGTGGTGCACCTTATTACCATTGATAGAGTGAACGATCCTTTCAGGAGAAAAATTTTCCTTGTTACTTGAAAGTGACCTTACATCCGGAACTGTAGTTTTGATGGAGTGACGTTTTGGTTTGTCATATTTTAATCCATCATATTCACTAGAACGCTCAATCACGTTGTCTTCCATGAAATTTGCAACGGATTCCTTACTGTCATGAGCTTGGACTTCCGTGACATCATCACCTAATTGGGGCTCTCCGTCAACTGGCAAGAAGGAATCGTCACAGTTCAAAATTTGATCGGATTCAGAACCTGATTCACTTTCATAATCAATTTCTTCCTCTTCAGCTTCCAATTCAGGGTCTATTGAGTTAATTGTTTTATTTTTCTCCAATATGCTTGCAGAAGAAACATATTTTAGGTCATCAATATTGCTTAAGTGTTCATCATCACTAATCGGAGAGTCAATTTTCTCAAGTTTATCTTCGCATGTTGTTAAGCTTGCATCTTCATTTTTATCTTCGGATTTGTATTTACTTCCATTTTCATCTAAAAATTGTTGTTCGCGTTCTCCTGAAAACGTTTGTTTTTCTGAAACAATAGAAATGTAAGGGTTAGATTTTAGTTGACTCCATCTAAAATTCAAGCATAGATGTATACAAATATGAATTGGCTAGCAATCCAATTTAATAAGAATTAAATATTATAAAAAAATGAGTAAACATTATCTTGTTATAGGATCAATTAGAGTGCTTTACTACAGAGTTTATAGATTTCTGTAATTCTGCAATTTTATAACCTGACTGACGGTGTAATTTAAGTAGTTTATTTTTTATAGTTTGTTTTGTTTTTAAAACTAAGTTGAGTACTATATGTACTTAGTTCCAAGTTCATCTTTCAGTATGGAATTTCCATAAAATGTGTATTTCATTTGGCATTTTAAGTTGTATTATCCATATTATGTTATATACAGTTGATGATTTTATAACATGTTCTTATGGATATTTGTAATCAAATGTACCCAGCAAAGGTAATGAAAGAGCTATCTACCATATGGCCTGTTCTGAAAGGCGAATGTGGAATCGAGTGTAAACCTCTTAATACTACTTTATCTTATTAATTGAGTTGACTTAGAATTTGCAACTATATGGAATTAATATTCATTCGTATAACGATGGCCGGACACATTAAAGCCAATCACTATGCCTCGGTCTTCTCATCCAAATTCTGAAACAATCTCAGTGGACTCTAAGCAAAAAATCAAATTCAAAGTAGTTCATAGTCTATAATTTTAGCACTAGCCGCCGTGTATCTTTCACAGGGTTCACAGTACGGTCTTCAGATATGTAGAGGGTTTATTGGAATCTATCTTTTGATCAACATAGGAACTTTGAAAAGCCATAAGAAGTTTGCATACTCCAAAACCATTTTTCTAAATGCTTAATAGTTAGTTTTCAAAATTAATCCGTGGACCTTGATCCGTGAAGCTCTTATGTTACTTATTAAAGCACAGAGGTTGTTAATGGGTAAAAAAGATGCTGGCTTGGTATTGGCTAGTCCTTCGGCTATCCGGGTTTCTTACACCTCAGCTCCTCCTTTTCTCTTTGGCATTCTCCTCTCTAAACATTGACGCCTTGAGGATTCAAGTTAAAAAAATACTGGCTCTTAAGAATGCAATTTGGAGTAGAGGCGGTACACAGAGTAGGTGGTAGTAGAGTATGGTAAAGGAAACTATGGTACGCAACTCGTTTAAAAATATCCCTAAAAATGTCTTTCTTAAACTCTTTTACCTCAGAGTATTAAAAAATGAATACGTTAAAATTTCTGGCTACCCCAAGAATATAAAAACTGTTTGGTTTAAAATTCCAAGAGGCTAAAACCAATATTAATTTGTAATTATATTTAAACAGTAATAAATACTTTCTTCAATTTTTTTATTTTCACTAAAAATAATATAATGTTGGTGTGCACCAATAAATATGGGAACAAAAACAATAATTGGAATATTTTCTATGTAATTTGTTTGCCAATATATTGATTTTGGTAAACCGTTGATTTTAGAGGTGCATTAAATATCTCGAGTTTATGTACAAATAATCTGGGTTTATATTTATAATCGGGATTCAGATCCGAAATAGCGTAATTTTTTTTTCTCCGTGCGGTATTAGTAAACCTTACTGAGATATTTATAAGACCTATGTGATGAATATAACTGTGGATAAGAGAAGGGTTTTTCTACAAACCGTAAAAAACTCTTGTTTGCTATTCTCTTACAACATATAACTTCGTATATAACAATATCAAATCAGATAGATTCTACACCAAAAATATCTAAAATTAATCTAACCAGTATCCTATTGATTTTTAAAAAGGAAGTCTATTACAACTAAAGGTCTTTCAAATTATAAAGAGTTTCCATAAAAATGCTTTATCCTTCACACTTGCCTGGCTGAAATAAAAATATTAATAAAAAATACACATTCCTGATAAAATAAAATAGAGCGTGTTTGGCAATGCCTGTTTTGAGATTCCCTCACAATATTCATAGTTCACTTAATTCATGTGGTCGCCCTATCTATCTGTTTTCAAGAAATTGCAAGTTGAAAGTTGTATTAAATACCCATAAATACTAGTTTGAGAGCCGTATTTTTTAAGAGGGTTTCACCAAATTTTATTTTCCTGAAACTTATGCATTCTACGTAGCTTTTAGGTTACATTGGCTGTTTCCTGAGCACATTCCATTAGTCAATTATTATAAACTAAATTTTGAATTAATTTTTGATCAGTAGTTACAAACTTTAAATTTATACACTGTACCCCCCAACCACCGATATAATTGAGAGTTTTTCCACCTACGGAAAATCAATACGGCGAATAAATTCAGCGGACATTCTATATTTAATACACTGTTGAAAAATACCATCCTACGTTTACCGAGTTGTTTTACCGTATGTGGGGAATACCCCCCCGTTGCAACAGATCTGCAATCTCAGTGAATTTCAAATGCAAAATAACATATTCCAATCCAACATAGCGAAATATGATATGTTTTTGCAAGCTCCATAAGAATAACATGGGGAATGAGGTTTGCTACAACAGGTTTGTTGAAACTGGATGGTTTTAATTCATTTTTTAGCGAATCTCCCTATATTAGCGAATTTCCCGTATAGGGAAGAAGCTGTTACCGTAGTACTAATGGTAAGACCTAATCCCAAGGCCATGATAACCTTTCGTTTGGGGCTCCCAGAAGCAAAAACACTATTCGTTAATTTTCATATATATATATATATATATTATTTTTAACATTTCAGAACACAGTACCCTGTTTTAAAATTATTTAATTAGACCAACATGTTTCGAAGCTTTAGCCCATGGTCACGGTCTTTAAATTATCTAACCTTATATAAACATATTTATATAGAGTTTTTATAAACACATTGCCAAATAAATTCGTCTGCTGTTTTCAGATAGACTTGATTACTTTTATCTTTGGGTTCTGGATGTTATAATTTTTTCATATATTAAATTATTCTTGTTTACTTGCATTTTGTTGATTATATTCTTTGGATCTTTTTTATTATGGTGGTAGATATGGAATTCTTCTTTGATATCTAGTTTTCTGCCTTTTATTCCATATTCCAAAATTTCTAAGTCTTCTTCTATGGTTTTAAATTCGTGTTTCTTTATCAGCATATGCTCGGCTACGTTTGATTTCATGCTTGTCATGTTTTTGGATCTATAGGCCTGGATATGTTCTTTATATCTACTGTTAAACGATCTTCCGGTTTGTCCTATATAATAGCTGTCACATTCTGAGCACTTGATTTTATATATCCCTGATTGGTTAAAGTTTCTTTTCGAAGGATCGTTTCTTTTAGTTTTATTTATTTTCTTGTTTAATATATCCAGAATGTTGTTTTTGGTCTTGTAGCTGATTGCATAGTTAGATTTGTGGAAGGTCTTGCGGATTGCTTTATTGAATGTCGTGTTGTATGGCATGCAGATGAATTCTTTTGGGATATTTTCCTCTTCATTTTCTTTTTCCTTTTGTTTCTTAATTTTATGTCTTATCATATTATCTATTATTTTTTGTTTATATCCATTTTTTATAGCAAGATATTTTATGATATTTTTTTCTTGAAAAAATATTCTTATTGAAATTTTTGGGTGTCATTGTAATGTTGAGCAATCTGTGGATCATGGTGTGAAATGTATTCATTTTTTGTTGCCAAGGGTGGTTGGAGTTTAACGTTTTTGGTTATAATAATATCAGGTACAGTTTCATACATGAATTAGAAAAATGTAACCTCAACAAATCAACTAAACAATCAAAACAAGCAAAAGAATAAATGAAAATAATCAATTCTATAACAGAAAAATTGAAAGAAAATAATGCAATCATAACTAAGACTGACAAAAGCAATGGTGTAGTAATAATAAATGAAAACGATTATGACCAAAAAATAGAAGAATTTTTAAATAGTGGACAGTTTGAAATCCTTAGTGAAGACCCGACGGAAGAGTTTATTAAAACCACAAATACATCTATAAATAAATGTACAAGTATATCAAAGATAATTCAAGGTCAACTGAAAATGATAAAACCAAAAGCACCTACACTACGAGGATTACCAAAAACGCATAAAGAAGGCATCCCAATCAGACCAATTGTAAACTATAGAATCATACACCATCATACAAACTGAGCAGTTATTTGCAGAGAAAAATAAAAAGTAACATAGGTAAGGAAAACAAATATAATGTAACTAGCACATACGATTTAATTTCTAAAATCAAAGATATAGATATACCAAACAATTCATTATTTTTGTCATTCGACGTGAAAAACATGTATACTAACATTCCCACAGATAAAACGTTGAAAATTCTCCAAACAGAACTAACCAAAAACAAAACGTTAAACAAAAAAGAAATAGAAGATACAGTAAAATTAACAAAGTTAGCTGTATCACAAAACTACTTTTCATACAAATCACATCACTATATTCAAAAAGACGGTCTAGCAATGGGGTCTCCTCTTTCAGGCCTCCTTGCAGATATCTACATGAACGAATTAGAATCAAAACAAATTATTAACGATATCAATCCCTTCAGAAATAAAATAATATATTGGTTCCGCTATGTGGACGATGTCATCTGTCTTTTTGAGGGGAATAAATCAGAAGCAAAAGATTTATTAAATTATATTAATTCATTATGTAGTAAAATACAATTCTCTGAAGAAATCCAACCAAAGCAAATCAATTTTCTTGATATTACTATATCAAAACAAAATAATAAACACGCGTTTGAAATTTATAGAAAACAAACCACAACCAATAACATAATTCCTGCAAACTCCAACCACCCTTGGCAACAAAAAATGAATACATTTCACACCATGATCCACAGATTGCTCAACATTCCAATGACACCCAAAAATTTCAATAAGAATATTTTTTCAAGAAAAAAATATCATAAAATATCTTGCTATAAAAAATGGATATAAACAAAAAATAATAGATAATATGATAAGACATAAAATTAAGAAACAAAAGGAAAAAGAAAATGAAGAGGAAAATATCCCAAAAGAATTCATCTGCATGCCATACAACACGACATTCAATAAAGCAATCCGCAAGACCTTCCACAAATCTAACTATGCAATCAGCTACAAGACCAAAAACAACATTCTGGATATATTAAACAAGAAAATAAATAAAACTAAAAGAAACGATCCTTCGAAAAGAAACTTTAACCAATCAGGGATATATAAAATCAAGTGCTCAGAATGTGACAGCTATTATATAGGACAAACCGGAAGATCGTTTAACAGTAGATATAAAGAACATATCCAGGCCTATAGATCCAAAAACATGACAAGCATGAAATCAAACGTAGCCGAGCATATGCTGATAAAGAAACACGAATTTAAAACCATAGAAGAAGACTTAGAATTTTGGAATATGGAATAAAAGGCAGAAAACTAGATATCAAAGAAGAATTCCATATCTACCACCATAATAAAAAAGATCCAAAGAATATAATCAACAAAATGCAAGTAAACAAGAATAATTTAATATATGAAAAAATTATAACATCCAGAACCCAAAGATAAAAGTAATCAAGTCTATCTGAAAACAGCAGACGAATTTATTTGGCAATGTGTTTATAAAAACTCTATATAAATATGTTTATATAAGGTTAGATAATTTAAAGACCGTGACCATGGGCTAAAGCTTCGAAACATGTTGGTCTAATTAAATAATTTTAAAACAGGGTACTGTGTTCTGAAATGTTAAAAATAATAATATTAGTAGCCCTCATACATTTAACTTTATTGATAATATATAAGAAATATAGAGGAAAATATGGAGATTTTATCTTATGAAATTAAAGGAGAAAAACTGAACTCGAAAGAAATGTTTCATATATATATGAACAGTTTAACAGAACCAGACAAAGTACTGAATTCTCAAGTAAAAATCAAAAACCCAATATACGATAAAATAAAAAGAATGAAAAATGAATTAACTAAGAAAAACAACTGAACCAAAAGAATACTAAGAAATCAGATTATATAATCAATGTTGATATTGTTTTAATAATTTTAGATAGGTTAAGTTTATTTTATATCAGATCTTGAAAATGACCTAAGTGTCGAAACTAGTTGATCGAATAAATCGATACAAAATGAAAGGATACTCAGTTATTTATTTATTATTATTAATATATATAATCTATATGAATTATGTGTGTGTGTGTGTGTGTGTGTGTGTGTGTGTGTGTGTGTGTGTGTGTGTGTGTGTGTGTGTGTGTGTGTGTGTGTGTGTGTGTGTATGTGTATTCTTTAAGCACGATAACTCGCGTAAAAATGGTCCGATCTTAATGGGATATGGCATGGACGTGTAAAGTAGTAATTACTCGGATGAGTTCGTAAACCAGCCCGACCGGACTACCGGAAGGGGGAGAAGGGGGAGGTGAACCCCCCCCCCAAAATGGGTTCTTTGAGTTTTTTAAATAGAAACATAATAATAATCCAATTTTTGTAAGCACGTTAGCACCATTGAATTCAACTCAACAAAAACAAACAATTTAGTATTTTGAATCACTACTTGTTGTGTCCTTCCAGTCTGTTCATTTATTATGACAGTTCTAATATAATCAGATGATTAGTTGATAGTTCATTGATCAGATGATGTGATAGTTTGTTATGATTGTATGTTTACATTCAATTACTTTACTAAATACGAATGTAAAAATAAAATGAATTAACATATTTTCATTCATTTTACATAATTCCTCGTTAAATAATATTATAGATTCAAGGATTCTTCAGTGGCGAAGATAAAAAGGTAAAATAAAAATGGAAACAGAACAATTCAATCGGTTTATGCAAACTATCACAACTGCATTTCAAGGTATGTTACAACAACCTAGAAACAACATTTATTTTGGTTTCTAATTTTGAACAGTTTGACAGTACCAAAGAAAGTTTTCACCAGTACAAAGAAAGATTTGAGAATTATTCAAAACTCAAAAATGTTTTCAATGACAAAAATGTTTGTGCCCAAATTTTTCTAACAGTATAGGGCCTTCAACATATGACTTGCTTTGCACCCTTTCTTCACCTAGGAGTGTTACTGATAAAACTTATGATGAAATGACAATGTTATTAGAAAACCATTAGGAAAGAAAATGAAATAATTGAACAACATAAACTTTTACCTAGGGTTCAAAACATGAATGAATCAATCTCAGATTATGTCACTGCCCTTAGAAAACAAATAACTTCATGCAAATTGACCTGTTCTGCATGTAGGGCCCCAGTCTCTGATTTAATTCTTAGAGCCCAATTTATCAAGGGTATTAGGGACTCGTCAATCAGAGAAAACCTTCTCCAACATAAAGATCTTACTTTTAACTCGGCAGAAGACAAAGCGTTGGCTATTGAAGCATCTAAAATCGACAATCAAACAATCAATGGATTTTCCATTCAACAATCCTCTGACGATGTAGACATAAACAAAATAGCTATTAAAACTTGAGGGCAACACGATGAAGAATAGCAGGCGCTCAACACCTTCCAATCAGAACTATACACCTCGCAGACAACGTGTGAATAATCAACCCAGAGGACACATCAATCTCACTGACCTTGGATTACATGATGTTTGCCTCCGATGCGGCAAAAATAATACGAATGTAAAACTAAAATGAATTAACATATTTTCATTAATTTTACTTAATTCCTCGTAAAATAATATTATAGTTTCAAGGATTCTTCACTACTCTATGTTCTTTGGTTACCGAGATGTTGAAAGTGGTAAACACAGTAAATAAGTAATAAGTAAAATTATATATTTTGCTTATTTCTCAACATATCTTGATAAAACTTGGTAAATGGCTTCTTCTAGTTCAGAGCTACTAAATATTGAATTAAAACCACCCAGTTTTTATATACCCGTAGAAGCAAACCTGCATACTTACTCCCCATGTTTTTCTTATGGAGCTTACAAAAACATGTCAAATCTCGCTATGTTGGATTGAAATATGTTGTTTTGCATTTGAAATTCGCTGAGTATGCAGGTCTGCTGCAACTGGGGTATTAGTAGAAATGAACAAGAAGAGGTCATATGCCAGGTTTAATCAAGATATATTGAGGAATATGGAAGATATAGGTTTTGTTTTTAAATTGCCCATTACAATAACATTGGGAATGAGTATGCTTGCTGCCACAAAAATAGAAATATCGGGGTTTTTAAACTGTTATACATTATATCTCATATAGATTAAGCCACAAACCAAGTTTTATCAAGATTTGTTGAGAAATAAGCGATATATAGAATTTTATTTATTTCCCATAAGGTTAACATTCGGACAACGTACCGTGTTTACCACTCTATTTCGGTAACCAACGGACTTAGAGCAATGATCCAATATACCAAACTATTTGTTTTTTTTCAGGCTGAATTCAACGGTGTAAACCAAAATTAAATTATATTAATTTTTCTATTTCAAAAATTCAAAAGACCTATTTTGGGGACATTTTCCCCCATATAGGTCTGATAGATATCTAGTATAGTATAGTTAAAATCTATAGAAGCCTCAAGGCGAAATTATTCAAAAGCCAAAATAAGAAGCAATCAGGAAAAAATATGGTTGAATGAATCAATTGCTACTAATCATCCGAATTTCACTATAACTCTGTAATCATTGGGTAAAAACAAGACGTACAACTTACGTAGTAAAAATTCTGGACTTGGAGGGTCGCTGGCGAATGGATTTTTTTCACCAAGATGCTCATAGCGTTTTCTGTATTTTTCCCACGTCTCCGAGATATCTAAAACAAAAACCTTTTATATAATTAATTATTAAAAATTAATGCGATTTATTAAAAAACAGTATTATAAACTAAACCAAGATATCAGATCGCTAAAAAAACAAAAACAATGTTTGTATCTCATATACTCGAAATATTCCATCTTGACATAACCATAATTTTGTCACAAAAACTCACTGTCGTTAAAGAACCAATCTGCTAATAACTTAGGTGAACCTAAAGTGCTAACAGTGTAATCCCCCCCCTTATTAATTACACATTCACAACATTAAGTAATGCAATAAATAATAGATATAATGAATGTCGAATACAACATTGAAATTAAAAGAGACAAATAGTAAATTAAAAAATGCCAAAAATATCTGAAGCAATAATTTTGAATAATCTTTGGAAGATTTGTTTAGTAGCTTAAGTTCTACATTTTTAAGAAAGATGATTAAGTTAAAATGTAAGATTTGTACTCAAATATTAGTTAAGGCATATACAGTTATAAATAAATATTATTATTATTATCATTATTATTATTGTTATTATTATTTCCCGTATTGGGCCGGGACAGAATGTCCAACAGTATCCCCTGCTTGTCGTAAGAGCCGACTAAAAGGGGAGGGGGGCGCACTGGTCCTTTTTTCGTGTCTCCTTTTCACAACTCCATTTTCCGTTTCATTTCAATAGCCCGGTTGTTTTACTAAATCATTCCGGCCCACTTGCCGGGGTGACTCTGTGTTCTTCAGCCTCCACTGCGCTGGAGGGCTAGGACGAGCAGAGGGTACAGCTTAAAAACTGGGTTCTGCACCTCCCGGGCTGCCGGATAGTACAGGGGCCCGGGTCAGCCCAGCCAGCTGACCTGGCTGCCCTATCAGCCGGCGAAAACGAAAATCCCCTTGGCCGTGGCGGTGCCGGTTGGCGAACGGATAGGGCCCTGCTGCGGTCACGGGGGGGCTCTGCCGAGGCCACTGCTCGTCTGGGACCGCCGGTGTTTTGGAGGCGGTCGAACACGGATATAGTTGCTCTGGTGATGGGTCGGTCTGACATTCTCATTGGGGCACATTTTGGGGGGTCAAATGCCTTGGGGGCCAAACCAGACATGATGACAGCAAACAACAAAACTACGTCTGAAAAGGTGCCAGACTCTTTCCGGGGTACCCTAACCCCAACAACAAAACCAACCACTTCTCCGAGCGGGCTCACGGGTGAGGTGGCTAGCCCCTTCGAGCGAAGGTCCCGCGTCGCGAGATCGCCGCCAGGCCGCAACGTGACACCTGCCTCATCGGTGGCCAGAACATCTGTGGCCACCGAGAAGCAACCCGCAGGAAACAACGAGCCGATGGACGCCGACCCGTCTCCCTTCGAGGCGGTCATCGCGCTCGCCAGGCAGCAGGAGGAGGGGCACCTACAAAAGTGCTTCTCCACCCTCGCTGTCATGAAGGCCGCGACCGGCAGGCAGAAGAACATCAGCAGGGATGTGCAGGAAGGCATAGTCCAATTGGAGACTAGCCTTAACCACATCCTTCAGCTGAGGAAGTCTTGGCAGTCGTGCGAGTCGGTGACTGCTTCGACGCAGACGACCCCATCACTGCGCGTTAAGGCTCAGCCGGCCGGTGGGAAACGGGCTGCTTCCAGCCCCGCCCAACCGGAGGCTGAGAAGAAACCCAGAGGTGACGGTCCAGGGGGGATATCGGACCCCGAGAAATGGACCGACGTCGTCAAGAGGAAGGGGAAGAAGAAAAGTCCCACCACAGCAGCCTGGAAGCCAGCCCGGCCCTCAGGACAACAAGAAGGCGCCGAAGAAGAGGTCACGCAGGACGCGGCCAGACGCTCTTCTCATCAAGCCGTCGGAGGGTAAATCATACGCCGACGTGCTGGGCGAGATTCGCAGCAAAGCGAAGCCCGATGAGAAGGGCGCCGTTATCAAGGCCATGAGGAAGACCCGAGCCGGCGATCTTCTGGTCGAACTCGGGGACGCCTCCGAAAACAAGTCCGCCTTCAGCGAAGACCTGAAGAACATCTTGGGGGCGAACGCGACTGTCAGCGTTCTCGAGCCCAAGTCGACGCTGGAGGTGAGCGATCTCGACGAGCTGACGACCGAGGCGGAGGTGACTGCTGCTGTCAAATCCGCCATCGGCAAAAACGTCGAGGTGAAGACTTTCGTCTCGAAGGCGAATGCTCAAAGCCAGAAGGTGGCGATCCTTACGCTGAGAGCCAGAGCAGCTGCGAAGCTCCTGGAGAAGTACCACCTGAAGATCTGGTACGTGAGCTGTCGGGTACGCGAGAAGCTCGTGGCCTCCAGATGTTTTAAATGTCTGGGGTTCGGTCACGTCGCTAATCGCTGCTCTGGACCCGATAGAAGCAAGCTCTGCTTCAAGTGCGGCGGCCGGGACCACAGTGCCAGCGCGTGCAATGCAACGTTGTCCTGTGTCCTGTGTACAGAAGCCGGCTTGAAGGGCGACCAGGTCAAGCATTCCGCTGGGTCTGGTCGTTGCGGGCAGTACAGGCGGGCCATCCAGGAGCTTCGCCAGAAACAACAGAAATGATCAGTGTTCTGCAACTTAATATGCAGAGGAGCAGGACAGCAAACGACTTGCTGTTCTAATTCGCTACGGAGCAGGGTGCTGATCTACTGCTTCTCAGTGAGCAGTACCAGTACCAGAACCGACGCTCCGCGCAGTGGTTCTCGGATCCCTCCGGCACTGCGGCGATATGGATCTTGGACCTCGGGAAGGTGCCTGTTCTCGATTCCGGATCGAGCAACGGCTTCGTTTGGGTGAGGAGCAGGGGTTTCACCATCTTCTCCTGTTGCCTCACGCCAAACCAACCGATCAGAGACTACCGCCACATGGTCGATTCCATCGAGGATGAGATCATGAAAATCTCTGGCGGGGTCATAGTCGGTGGCGAATTTTAACGCCAAAGCCGTGGAATGGGGTTCCCCGCGGACCGACACTCGAGGTCGTTACGTCCTCGAGTCGGCTGCCAGGTCGGGCCTCTGTATCCTTAACACGGGCGGCATTTCCACCTTTCGCCGTCCGGGGTGCAGAGAGACGATCCCTGACATATCCCTTGCCTCTGAAGGGATTGTCCAGCGGATCTCCAACTGGCGTGTCTGCGAGGAGTATTCCTCTAGCGACCACCAGGGGATCCTCTTCAAGGTCCTTCCCGAGGGTGCGCGCTTGCGCGCTGAACCTGCTCCTCTGGCTCGACGCTGGAACACCAGTCGTCTGAGCAAAGACACTTTTAAAGAAGTAATTAAAGACCAGAGCATTGTGAATTTCACAGGTGCCGAAGATCTGGCAGCATCGACGATGCGTCTCATCGCGACCGCGTGTGAGCAGTCGATGCCCGGAGTTTCCCGCCGCCACAGGAAGAAGCCGGTTTACTGGTGGACGCCTGAAATCGCGGAACTCCGGAGGAGATGCCTTGGACTCCGACGAGCTGCGCAGTGAGCCAGGAACCGCCCTGATGCAAATGCCAGATCGGCTGAGCACAGAGCGGCCCGCTGAGAGCTCCGCGGTGCTATCAACCGGAGTAAAGTCAGGTGCTGGAAGCAGCTGTGTGAGGATATCGACAACGACCCCTGGGGGATGGGCTACAAACTTGTAACCCAGACGCTAGGGGCTCGCTCACCACCTGCGGTCATGGAAGCACAAGCCATGGCCGTCGTCGTCGATACACTGTTTCCCAGCCACCCAGTTCGGCCAGTCAGGGAATTCGGAGAGGTAGGCGCCTTCCCAGTTTTCCGGGAAGAGGAACTCACCCCCGCCGTCCGATCCCTACGACCCAGAAGAGCGCCCGGTCTCGATGGCATTCCGGCGGAGGTGCTCAAGCTCGCTCCGGAGGTGAATACAAGGCTTCTGCTCGGTATATTCAACGCGTGTCTGGTGGAAGGTTGCCCGCCTTGTTCTTATCCCGAAGGCGAAGAGCACACCGGGGACCCCTGCTTCTTTCCGACCCCTGTGTATGCTCGACACGGCCGGGAAAGTGCTTGAGAAGCTCCTGCGAGTCAGGCTGACCGAGGCCATCGTCTCTGCGGGGGACTTGTCCCCGCAGCAGTACGGCTTCAGATCCGGTCGCTCTACCATCGACGCTATCCAGGAGGTAGTTGAGGCAGTGCGGAGGGCGGAGGACCACAACCACTGGTCGCGCCGCGTGGTCCTTCTCGTCACGCTCGACGTGAAGAACGCTTTTAACTCCGCCAGGTGGAGCGATATGCTGTGGGCGCTTGAGCATACGTTCCAAGTTCCCTCCTACCTCCTGCGTATGATAGATGCGTATTTGTCAGACCGCGTTCTGTCGTACGACACGACCGAAGGTCAGCGGCGCATTCCCATCACTTCCGGGGCTGCGCAGGGGTCAATTCTCGGACCAGATCTCTGGAACGTGTACTACAACAGCTTGCTGAGGCTAGACATGCCCGATGAGACCCGCCTCGTTGGCTACGCTGACGACGTCGCTGCCTTGATCGCTGCGAGGAACGTCGAGCAGGCAAAACTGAGGCTCAGCGTAGTAATGGCCAAGGTCAACGGGTGGATGCGAGATCACGGATTGTCCCTGGCTATCAGTAAGACGGAGATCGTCGTCCTCACCAAAAAGAGGATAAACACCGTGTTCACGGTGCAGATAGGTGACGTCACACTCGAGACTAAGCCTGCTGCAAAGTACCTGGGAGTCATGGTCGACAGCAGACTGTCTTTCGGCGAGCAGATCCAGCGCGCCGCCGACAAAGCCGCTAAGGGTGTCGCTGCCCTTGGTAGGCTTATGCCCAATGTCGGCGGTCCTCGTTCCTGCAAGCGCCGTCTGCTCATGACTGCCGTCCAGTCAGTCTTGCTGTACGGGGCGGAGGTATGGGCTCACGCACTCGAGAAGCGAGTCTTCCGAGACCGGCTTGCCCGAGTCCAGCGTCGAGGAGCTCTGCGGGTCGCTTCGGCCTACCGCACAGTCTCCGAGCCTGCTGTGATGGTGATCGCCGGAGTCATCCCCGTCCTCTTCCTCGCTAGGGAGAGGCAGGCGATTTACCGGAAGAGGCCTGAAGTGGGCCGGGAAGCAGCTGCCAGGGAAGAGCGCGATCGCAGCTTCGACTCCTGGCAGCGTGACTGGGAAGCCGAGTCGAGGGGACGTTGGACCTTCCAGCTCATACCTTCCGTCCGACCATGGGTGGAACGGCAGCACGGCGAGGTCGATTACTACGTGACCCAGTTTCTTTCTGGGCACGGGTACTTCCGAGCCTATCTGCACCGGATGGGCAAAGTCGCAAGCCCGGACTGTCTGTATTGCCCCGGCATCCCAGACACGTCCGAGCACACCTTCTTTCAGTGCGACCGTTGGCACGTCCGCCGAGCCTCGCTTTCATCTGAGATCGGCGTGGTCGTCAGCCTAAACAACATCGTCGGAGCTATGCTCCAGGGAGAGGGCAACTGGAACTGTGTCCAGCACTACGTCCAGGCCATTCTTCGGGCGAAAAAGGTCGACCTCGATCGGCCTTAATCCTCAGCTTTTCCCCAAGGAGGTTGCCCTAGTGGCGTAATATCAAAGGCCTAGCCCGAAGTAATGTGTGAAACAGTTCCAGGCTAGTGTCCTCGGTGCCGAGCGAGGTGGTTTAGTCGGTAGTTCACGGGTCATCGAGCTCGTGGGAGTCCGACACTACTGAGGGGACAACGAGCCCCTCAGTGTGCGTAAACGCATTCCACCTCCTACCAAAAAAAAAAAAAAAATTATTATTATTATACCACTGAGTGAAGGTTAGTAATAAATTATCTTGAGATTAAAAATGGTTCCATTTCACTAACTTAATGTACGTGTTAATTTTAGTTAAGTATTGACTAGTAAACAATGTAGCATCGTATTACACGATAAGACGTTATTCATTTATTGATTAAATAAGCACAACACTTTAAAAAATACGTTTTTAACTACGTGGTCGAAACTAGACGTAGATTGAACAATCTAAATTAAATTTTGTATGAAAACGTCACTAGGGATTACCAAAAACAATGAATATCTATCAGTTAATTGACTTTTTGATAAGGGTTATCCAAAGAAATATATAGTATACTTGAACTAAAGATATCACCCAAATAAATTTATCATATCCATGAATAATCTTTAAAATCAAATTAATGAAATTATGTCACAAGTGATCAAGTCATCTAATTAAAAAAATAGAACCCTTGACTTATAAAATACCCCCGTTGCAGAAGACCTGCTTAAATGCTTAAATAAATCATTTAGACGAAGCCACGTAAAAGTAAAATCTACTTAAATCCCAAAAGGAGCATAAGTCGATTTTCTATGAAAGAATAACATGGGAAATGAAATGGAGGTTTGCTGCCATGGAAATGTAAAATTGAGAGTTATTTTGCAATAATCCAGTAGATATTAACTAGATGAAAGCATATACAAAATTGTATTCATGTACGTTGTGAAATAAGAGAAATATAGAGTTTGATTTCATTCCCATAAGATTAACATTAGGACAACGTACTGTGTTTACCATTAGCGATATCTCGGTAACCAGTGGACATAAATTCAAGACGCTACATATTTTTTCATGCTAAATTCAATGGCCTGAGCCAGAATTTGATAATTTTCCTTTTTATATGTAAAAATTCCCAAAAACTTATTTTAGAGAGGTTTGGGGCCTTACCCCCCCCTTTCCGATGTTCCTATCGAGCAGGTTTTTTCGTACTCGTCCGAATGATTACTATTATAAATTTTTCTCCATTTCACATTCAAAGACATGTGATTATAGTATATTTATTGACTCAATCCACATGACAGGAGTTTTCAAAAAAATTATTGATATTTATAATGATGTAGTATTTAGGTTGTAATTATGTAATGTTCTAAAGAAGAGAAAACCCCGAAATATAAATATATAAATATATAAATATAATATATATATATATATATGATTTTGATTCAGTGTTAAGGTCTACTATATTTAATATGCAATAAATGATAGGAACTGTGTACCCTTTGTTAGATTTTATTTCAAACCGACATGTTTCGGGATCTAAGCCCAATCGTTCGATTATATATATGTATATATATATATATATATATGTATGTGTGTGTGTGTGTGTGTGTCTGTTAGCACGATAGCGGCCGTAAAAATGGTTTGGAACAGACATGTAAAGTGGCAATCAATTGGACGTGTTCGTAAATCAGCCCTATCGAACCACCGGAAGGGGGGGTAAGAGGGAATGAACCCCCAAAAAATGGGGTTTTAGGATTTTTTACATAGAAAAATTATAAAAATCCAATCTTGGTTAGCGCCATTGAATTCAGCTAAAAAAACAAACAATTTAGTATCTTAAATTACTGCTCTATGTCCATTGGTTACCGAGATATTGAAAGTGATAAGCACAGTACGTTGTCCCAGTGTTAACCTTACGGGAAATAAGTAAAATTATATATCTCGCTTATTTCTCAACATATCTCGATAAAACTGGATAAATGGCTTCCTATAGTTCAGAGCTACTAAATATGGAATTAAAACCACCCAGTTGTTATATACCCGTAGAAGCAACTCATTCCCCATGTTATTCTTATGGAGCTTACAAAAACATGTCAAATCTCGCTATGTTGGATTGAAATATTATGATGTTTTACATTTGAAATTCGCTGAGTATGCAGGTCAGCTGCAACGGAGGTATTTTCTTATATCAGCGAAACAATTCAAGCTACTCGAGCCTAGTTCAATATATTTGGTTCCAGTGGGTAAAAAAACGGTCAGCACCAAACCCGAATTACTAATTGTTTCGACGCCACCTAACACTTGTATATCTTGGAACAGGACATCTTGATCGAAAAAATACCACAATTAGTTTATACTTACATTCTTCAAACTGTAGTTTAGTTTGTTCTTTTTCAACTTCATTTTGTACCCTTACAGTTTCTTTGGTTGAAGGGGATTCCCTTTTTACTGTTACTTCCAGCTCTGTATCCCGGTAAATGGAATCACTGGTAGAAGTTTCTGTAAATTTTAATTGAGTTCATTTATTTGATTCTAATATTGAAAAAAGAATCCTACTACATAGTGGTTTAAAAATAAAAGTAAGATTAAGTAAAAATACAACTTATAGTTCTGGACAGTCTTACTGGCGGGTGGAAAAAACTGAAATCTCCCAAAGTGTCTGCTAAAAAAACACGTTTTGGTCGAACTGTCAAATCTTTGTTTACATTTCGTTTCATTCACACTACAAATGTATGCACTGCAATATTTCACCGAGAGTTTTCTAACGAAATAAAAATGTTTGCAGCATGTTTGTGCGAAGCATCAGCTGGTGTTTTTGTATTGCCAACGTTTAAGATCGTATTTCCACATGCTTTAAAAAATAAAGAAGATTTGAACCGGAGTAAATAAAGAAATTAAAAAAAAGACTATATTTTTCCTACAACTGCATGGAGATAATCACATTGCCACACCTACAAATAGTGCTCAAAACGGTTCATTTCCACTTTCATTTCATGTCCACTTGCTAAATCAGGGTTATTTATTAGGTTAAGGTGGCCCACAAGAGAAATAACTATGACGTCAAACACCAAAGACCAGTTTCTATTGGTCAGAAATCCCATGACACTCCCTTTATTCTAAATTCTAGTTACCTTGCTCTAAATCAGCTAATTTCACAGTCGGCCTTTCTATACACTAACTTCCGGTTCGTTCCAATAGATTAAGCAAAACATAACCTCAATGAACTTTTGTGTACAGGTTAGTTAATAAGTTAAACTCTTTAAATAATGGTGGTAGGAAAAAATGTGTGTATTACAAGCACAAATAGTCGTTGTTGTATTAGTGCAGGGTTTTCGAGGAGTTTGATTTTATGCACGGTGGCGTTCCGCAACACGAGTTTTGAAACGCGAGACTTGGCGCATCTCGCGTCAGTCACGCGTTTTCACGACGATGCCGATGGCTGTCCCGGGTTTTCTTCGACCGCGCGTATGACATTTCTGTCAAAATTCGGTCTCGCTTTTTTACTGCTGCGTTGGTTTTTATACTTATTCTGTATATTTTTACATTCCGACTCAAGGACAAGCGCTGCGCTGTCGCAGGGCGCCGAAATCGGGATGCCGGTCACATTGCATAAACACCTCAATTCTACTTAATGTATGTAGAGACAACCCGCGATAACTGTCAATTTGACTCATTACAACTTGAAACGCGCCGCCACAGACGCGCAACACGGAACGCGGAGCAAAAAACCTGCCTAACTTGATAAATATATATCTTAATAAGTTTCCAATTTCTGAATTCAAGGCGATTGTATATCTTAAAACTTGTCCTCATCCTTCCCTTATCAGTTGACGGGATACTGATGTTCCCGACAACTATTTAAAAAAATCACTTACGTACTGGTCTGAGCTCGGGTTGAAGCTCTATTCCTCTTTCATCTGTTTGGTTTTTTGATCTAGAAAAAATTTCAATTTTCAAAACATAAAATCATTATGATTTTACTCGATAATACTTAACACATTCTGTTTCAACTTTGGTAACTAAACAGTTTTTTAAATATTATGAAATTATAAGGCTAGAAACATTGCAGCTTTTAAGAACTTGAATGAATACTGATCCACTTTCACAGTGCAGAATATGGAATGTATAATAACAACAGTATTTGATATACTATCTCAGTTCCACGTTCACCTCCTAGTACAGTCTATTTGGGAAATACCTATTCTATTATCTTTGATGAGTATATTTATTTCCTAAACCTATACCTTGTTATGGTAAAATCATATGGAGGATTATTATGGCTGGTACAACCTAAATTGTCTTTTGAAACACATGGTTCATGGGAAATCCATACTGAAAGGTGAATGTGGAATTGAGTGCAATATTATAATCAGCATTATTTTACGATCACGTGACATGTGTGTAATAAACAGATGCAACCAACAAAAGTAATTAATTACCTACCTGCCATAAGGTCCCCACTGGATGGTGAACGTGGTACAGAGTAAATTTGAAAGCTCCAAAGCCTCAATGTCAATTGCTAGGGTATCCTACGATTTGAAGATGTAGTAAAAAACTAAATGTACATTTGAAACAATTATAAATAAAGGATAATAAATCATGATTAAAACGAACTCTAAAGAAAGTATATTGTCCACTTGAAGCCTCTAGTATTATTAACTCAATGAACAATAATTTGCTTAATCATTTTTCAAATTCGTAATTTTGATAATACTACCAAATTCATGAGTAAACGTTAAATTTTTCATTTAATTTGACTAGTTTGAGTTTTTTTTATATAAAAGGAAATTAACTCGGAATACAACAAGTATTTGCTTTATGTTTTTCATTGGATGGTCATCTAAGATTAAAAATATTGATCAAACTGTGTTAAGCACATCGTATGTCAATTAATTTCCAATGTTATTACACAGATAATAACTATATGATCATATAATAAAGTAGATGATTTGTAAAATTATTTACCTTTTCTTGAAGTCATACGTCAGTAATGTGTCAAGAAAAAACGTTAACTTCTTTTTACCAGATTGTACAAAACTTTTACTAATGTGTTTCTTGATCCATGAATTATCAAAATTTGTTTTTGCCGAAGGATTATACCACATGATGCTTAAAAGTTAACGGGAAGAAGACACAAATTGCTCACAGCGTGTGTTAGTTGTTAGATTAGGGAAATATGTAAGAGTGGCATTGATTATAATCAGGGCCAAAAAATAATTTAATTCATGACATAATGTATAGATGACCTCATATGGTATTGAATTGAACTACTGAAAACTACAAATAAACTCGCGTTCCACTTATAAGTGGAAATTACTCAAAAGATAAATAGATATGACCACTCTTTGATTTGTTTGTCTAGTTGACAAAGCTGAGTAATCATAGTAATCATAGTCGCGTCAGGTCATTCCATACTATAAATATCGGTTGTATAATCACTTATCGATACGTAATTGTAACTTTAAAAACGCTTTATTTGGAATAGTTATTTATCTTGGTTACATTTCTTATTTTTGTAGATGTACGAAATAATTCTGAAATAAATATAACGTAGCACGGATATAACTATAACGTTACTACTTAGTAGAGTATAGTACTTATATTTATGGTTGCTAAGTTATTATTTTTGTAATATTTTTTCAGTATATATTCCACGTAATTTAGTTTATCTCATATATTTTTAAATTGCGCCGTTAGTGGCATAATTAATTGAAAATAAATGAGATATCTTATAACACTCGAGATACATCTAGCGACATCTAAAAAAAAATCTAACCGCTCACTTTTGAGGCTGCCTATAGACTAAACAAAGCCTTTTAATGCAAATCTTAATTTACAAAAGTTCCTTTATATCCTTGCCAAAAACTTTCTCTCAAGCAGAAATTTCACGACAAAATAATTAAAAAAATCCTCGTAAGTCAGCTTTTTCACGTCAAATAAAAAACCAATAATTTGATGTGCTTATTTTTTTATCTACTTATAATTGACTTTTCACTTAAGTTTGGAATTATTGTCAAGGTTATAATAGGTTAAAGTCATTACTGTAATGTTTCAGAATGTTATCTTAACTTTAGAGTTAATAGTTATTTATTCAGGCGGTGTCATTGAAACACTGCGAAGTGAAATTTGCGCTATTTACACGCGGCGGCGGCGGTCTGGCCGGTGGGACAAATGTTTAGCAAAGAATTGCATACTATCACTAAAACTCTATATGCAAGTAATATTTGAAAAAATTTATATATAACCCAAAATGCGTCCTTAGTGTGTAATGTTTCATTTTGGTTGCCATGGAAAAAGGCTTAAAGAACAAATAATGAGGGAAATCAGTAAATACTTGACCTATTATAAGTAACTCTAAATGATAACCACTCGTAAATAAATTAGGCCTACACAATCAGACAACTCAGACTAGGCCTACCTTGATTCAGAATGAAGGTAATGACAAATAATCAGTTTGTTAACATAATTAAATATTGGACTTGTTAAGAAATCCACGGATGATGAAATTAAATTTGTCTCTAATTATATTTGTAGATAAATATTGAAAAACAAAAATCTTAGTAACAGTACAAACAAAAGGCATGTGAAGGTTATGCCGGTGACAAGACGGAGTCCAGATGATGTTTGTAAACAGACGATTTTTGCTCTCATAACTATTTTAAGAATGAAATAAATAACTACGATATATTTGATTGAAAAATACACTTTGTGGGTTAGAAATGGTCACAAAGTACCTATTGAAATGGAAGTTCATGTTCAGTATACCAATATTTCAGCCTGCCAGAATTTTGAAGTACAATGTTAATCCTCCATCAGCTAGCCCAGTGGCGTCCATAACAACCCAAAGGCGCACGGAGGTTGTGATAACAAACCGTCTTGAAGCAGTTTAGTGAGCAAGGTACTCCTTAGGAAAAAACATCAATTTGGTAATAGGTTACGCACAAGTGGAAGAATGCTGTCTGAGATTGGGTACCTCTCAAGTGCCGTTCGCTGTCGTATGGTAAGTGCTGTCGCTGTTGGTTTTTAAGTTTCACCGACATACAACCACTTGGCGTACTTAATGAAAAAAATCAATGTATAAAGAATTTAAATGTTTCAATAAATAATTTGAGTTGCGAGTTTAAATAAATATTTCACATTGCATAAAAATCGGTCAAAAATACGGAGCAATCATTTGCTGCCTTAACACATGGCATAGCTCTAAAACTCCATCTAAACTGGTGCCAGTTAGAAAAAATGTCATAAATTTCATTTCAACGGCAATAAAAGAAAAAAGCTATGTATTTCATGCATATGCATGATGAAATATAACATTCATACAAAATATGGTTACTTTTGTAATGGTAATTTACGGCCCCAATGTCTGAAATCATAAACATTTCCAGCACTTGTTAACACTAACCCTAACGCTGATAACTATTCCAAAAACTGGGGAAGTGGAATTACATTACGTTACATTATAAGATGCCGACAACCAATGGGTATTTTAATGAACATGAATGAAAAAAACGGTGTGCTGGGATTATTCCGGTTTCCCCTGGAGAGTTTGAATTAATGAGCAATTTTAGTTTTTTTCTATTTTTCCTTCAGTTGGTTTATTATATATTTTTTATTGCAGATATTTAAGTGTTAATTTGGCGATGCAGAGATTGAAAACAATGTTGTATGAAAGTTCTCTTTGTAATTAATGTTGATCATGGGCGCATCAGTTGTATCAAACTGCAAGATAAAACCATTTATTGAATTTTATTTTAAACTTGACTTTAATATTCAGTGAATGGTTTTATCTTATGATTGGATTATGCATGAGAGACTTTCTTTATCAAATTTAAAAGTTTGCAGTTATATTTTGATGAGGCTTTTATGGGAAGGTCTTAAAAATTATCATTATAATAAAGTTTGTAATTTTTTTAAGATTTTTTTCACCTTAAGAAGTAATAGGAATCCAAGTAATTACTGATATATCAAAAATTTTCTGCATCAAAAAATAGTTTATAGAACCTTAATGAGCAATGCTTTTTTAATAACGTGCTATGGAGGTAATGTCAGACTAAATGGTAGAGAGAAGAGTTTGGAAACGTGTTGTAAAATTCAAAATTGTATATTTTCACATTATTACTCTTCAAACTCTTCATGTTGAACATTATCTGGTAGCTTGGTTTGTGAGCTAGTCTGACTGGATGTAGCCTCATCGTTATAGATGGAACGAGATTGGGGAGGCCAGCTTGAGTCGGTTTTCCTATTAGAATACTGGTTTTCTGCTTCGTACGAATGTTGCGATGGATCAGCAGTGTTGGAGGGGATAGATGGTCCAGACTGAAGGCCGGATGAAGCTAAGGGTCTTGTTCCACTCTGCCACCACCTTATTGACCTCTCGTTAGGATCCAGAGGCCCTCTCTCAAAAGGCGAACGATTGAAAGTGTCAGTCCGATAGCCAAAATTAGGATTTCTAAAGTTAGACCTGTTGTAATATCTATCACTATGATCTCCAGGCTGTCCCGACAGGTCCTCGGGTATGTATGTCTGTTGACCGCCCATGTCGGGAACGAAATACTTTCGGTTGTGGAACTTGTCGCTGTGGTCACCGGGCCATCCCACTCTCAACCTGTTGGCAGTGTAGGGATCCGCCAGGTTGCCCGGCCATGCAGCCCTATCGTCCATAGCTTGTGTGAAGTAGGGGTTTTGAAATCCCATTTCAGGACTGTTGTAGGCCCTGTTGAACGAAACATTCGGTGGTAGTGGTTTTCCGTACGGATCGGTGGTATTTCCTCGTTGAGTCGCAAAATGCTGATGATACTGACTCATGCCCTGCAATCCTCTCGGCTGTTGAGTGATGGGAGGGGCCGAGCTCTGGTACATGGGAGGGCCGTAGAACGGGTCTCTAGGAGGACCCCTGGGGGGCGGCCGCCTGGGAGTGTCAGGGTAGCCTTGGCCTGGGACGGCGAACTGCCCTTGTTGAGAGTAGACCCCCGGCCCCTCGGGGTAAAGGGCTGGGGAGGGCCGAAACTGCTCCCTCTGGAGGTACCTTGGGGGCGGAGCTCCACCGTAGTAACGGTCCTCGTACACCGGAAGCTCGCTGCTGTAGCTGCCCTGGGGTCGCTGAGGTTGTCCTGAAACAAAAAAATTAAATTTAAATGTCACAACTCCACTTGACCTATCTACCTGATATTGTCAGTCTTTTGAATCAACAATAATTATCAAAGTAATTCCAAATGAAAATGATAATACTAATAAATATAGATAAAGGATTACATATTCAAAATAGCGCAGGAAAATAGTGTAAAAACAGCGTTACAGCGGATTTTTTATTTAATAGGCCGAAAATTGGTGGAGGTGTCATTTATACAGCTGTAATAATCATACTAAAATTACCAATAAATTTCAACTTGCGAAACATGTTCCATCATCGTGGATCTCCTCCTTGTAATACATATTTATAACACAAAATCAGTCCTAAGTACATTAGAACCACGAGTTTGCTCCAAATAATTTTTCTCGATGTAATCCTATTGTTCAAAGCCACAGTAGAGACTTTTGTACTAAAATTTAACAATTTTATGTAGAAATAGAACTTTGAACAATAATTAGTTGGAGGAAAGATATGATTATACATTACAAAAATTGCTGTAAGGTAAATTTGTTCATTTTGATGTCATACGAACGTGCTGACGAGCGTTTTAATGGTTTAACACCGTTTGACAACAGGAAGTGCCTTATTTTGAAGGTGGCGTCTGAGATGGTAGCCTATGCAAAGGATAAAATATACTGGAAGTTAATGGCAAATGTCATATCAAAGCGTATCTGGTGCCATTATACCAATGTCAATAATTGGCATGTAGTCAGAACTTCACTTTGTTTGGGTAAAACTATTCTCATCGCCTTCTTGAATTGACCATACTAATGTAATTGAGTTATTCAAATAATTCCGTCAATCCATTACTTGAAAAAAACTTAATAAAATAGGCTTGTTTCATGTTTATTATTTATGGGGTTTCGCAGCGTAAAACGCCTTTCAACGAGGAAGTGGTTGAACTGTTAACCAGTAAATTTTAAAAATAAACTATTACATAAGATTTGAAACTTCAATATGGATAGTAAATTCATTTCATCTGCTTTAAAAGAATCATTGTATTTGTTATACACTTTGTAACTTTGATAGTGCAAAAATTTCATTCTGTATAATTTGGGGGTTAGTTTACATAGATCTTAAATGCTAAAGCACATCTTCATATTTCTGTTTTGGAGGGTTTTTTTCAAAAGCTATAAATCTTTATGTTATTAAAAAAAACACTGACGCATCAGTCTCTTGCATCCATTTTTATTAGAACGGTGAGAAGATACGCAAACATCTGACTGACATATACTAATCTTAAAGTAATGTTGATAAAATTGGCATTCTTCATTTAAAAACATATTCAGCACTTATAACCAGTCAACCCTCCAAGAGATTCTGTTTTCAGTTTTTCTTTCTTAATTACATCATTGAAAATCCATACTAATATCGTAACTTTCTACGAAATGCCTACATTAAATCGATGTTTTTAATTTGTAATGCGTTTTAAACCATGGATTCTTTTAGACAAATCTTCAACTAATACTGATATTTTTAGCGTCAAAATTTGTATTGTTAGAAAATCCCACCTTTTAGAGCACATTACATGAGTTCCTTCTTAAGTTTTATGTTTGCGAAATAAATACAGGAAAATTTAGATGGTTACAAACTGTTGGTCTTTATATCAATAGGATGGATGCCCTTCTGTAGGATAAATGATTGTTTTCGGTTGTCTTATTAAAACGTCTAATTTTAAGAAATCAAAATCATAATGTGGACAATCATTAACTGACTTTTGCTAACCCTGCATTCTGCGGTGTAACTATGAATGTAACTATTTAAAATCTTTAACATCTATGTTTTATAAACAATTACCAACTGGAAAAAGTTCATAGGTTTTACAAAAGATAGTAGCACTTACGCTGAAGTTTGAAAAACCTCTGAAGTGCGAATGCTTTTGATTGGATATTTTCCAAACCCGGAAAGGCACATCTATAGAGTAATAGGTTTAATTTTATACCAAATATTTGTAGAAAAATAAATATTTAGAGGTCAATATACTCTGTGCAGAATCTCACAAAATTATTTTAATAATATATAAGATAACCACCTTTACACGATATGTCAAACAAATATTCTTCCCTATATAATACTTACAGGTATATCGAGCTTTGACTATTTTTCAGGACAATTATTATTTTGTCCCCGGTTCTAATCACAGTTTGAAGTTCATTTTTGTCTTAAACACTAAGTTATACAGGGTGTCCCGACATTATGGTAAAATATTTTAGTATATGATAGTACAGGTAAAAATAAGAAAAAAAGTTCATATAAACATAGGTCCAAAAGTGCTTCGTTTTCCGTCTGTGTGTCTGTTTGTGATTTTTACATATTTAATCATATCTCATGAACCTCTTAACGTATAAACTTCAAACTTGGTACATGGATGACCACTATTAAGACCTATTTTTTTATGAAGTATCAAATTTCTACTTTGTACCATTTCAAAATGGCGACTGTTTTTTGTTTTCAAAGCTAAATATCTTAAAAACCGTAAATTTTAGAAAAATTATACAAGAGACAAAAAATTTGTGAAATTTAATCCAATTAACGCTGATATTAATGATCGGACCACTAACAACGGAGAAACTTTAATTTTTCCAAATAAAAACATGGACATTTCTGACAGTTCGTTCTAAAAGACCATGTTTTTATTCAGAAAAGTTAATATTTCTCCGTTATTAGTAGTCCGATCATCATAATCTTAATATCAGCGTTAATTGGATTACATTTCACAACTTTTTTGTCTCTTGTATAATTTTTCTAAAAGTTAGGGTTTTTAAGATATTTAGCTTTGAAAACAAAAAACAGTCGCCATTTTGAAATGGTACAAAGTAGAAATTTGATACTACATACAAAAATAGGGCTTAATAGTGGTCATCCATGTACCAAGTTTGAAGTTTATACGTTAAGAGGTTCATGAGATATGATTAAATATGTAAAAATCACAAACAGACACACAGACGGAAAACGAAGCACTTTTGACCTATGTTTATATGAACTTTTTTTCTTATTTTTACCTGAACTATCATATACTAAAATATTTTACCATAATTTCGGGACACCCTGTATAACAGCTCCAATTTGGGAAACTGGTCATTTGACTCATATTAGTCAGAGACAAGTCATCATTCATAATTTAACGTAAACGTTTATTCATATGAAATCTATGTGAAGTCCTAAATCTCAGATTTTTAGATGAGATTAAAAGATGGACCCTCATACAAGCTTAGTACAGATGATGAAATGGATGGTAACATTTAAGTGAGGTCTCTAATTTATTTATTTACACAATTCTTGTTTAGTTAAAGTTAAAGACCTGTAACTTACCTCACACTTAACCGATTCGAATTCTCTTACGTAAATGCGGTGCATTTGAATTTCCTTAAGTAAATGGTGATTTTTTTTAAATAAATAAATTTTAAATGGAATAAGGGATCATAAATCCTCTGAAATTTGTCTGATTTTAGTTATTGATAGGATGCGCGAAGGTAAATAATTGGGTGATTTAAGATTAGAACGAACTTTCAATCTTATCTGGAATCTGGGGTATGCAATGTTTACCGCTGATAACTTTCAAAAAATAAAATTTTATGTTAAATAATAAATGTTAACTAGTATTTTAAGACTAACACGAACTTCATGATTTGATGACAACCGTAGACGAGAGAAAAATAACACTTAAATATATACAAAGTTCGGAACACCTTTAAGGACAGTACTGTAAAATGAGGCAAATTACAGGTCTTAAACTCAACAAGAATTTTGCAATAAAATAAATTTCACAATAAATATAAATTTTGGTCCAAAAGCTTGTATGGAGGCCAATTATTACTGAGTAATTTAAACCCAGTGTGAACTTTGTACCTCATCTAGGACCTGAGATGCAAAACTTTTACGAAACATGCATTTAAAATAAAATTGAATGTTAAATTACGAGTGATAACTCGTATCTGAATAGTCTGTGTCAAATAGTTGTATCTTTCTCAACTTGGAGTTGTCATGCCGCTTCTAAGACTAAAACAAACTTCATGCTGTGATTAGAACCGTAAGTAAAAGAATAATAATGCTAAAAAATCCAAGCACGAAACATCTGTAAGGATTGTACAGTAGAGCGCCGATTATCCGAACGTCGGTCATCCGAACCGTCGGTTAACCGAACGCCGTCATAATTCATATTTTGAACATGATTCTCTAGCAATTAAAATTCGCGTGCCAACCGAAACTCCCGTCGCACCGGGATATCCATGTATTCAGATAGATTTCTTGATAGAATTACGTGAACAATTTTTGTTTGATCATTTTTTAGCCTTCTTACTACTAGAAATTACGTCACATATATAATTTTTAAATGTTTTCTTTTCATGTTCGATTATCCGAATATTCAGTTATCCGAACACCCTTTGTCCCCAATTAGTTCGGATAATCGGCGCTCTACTGTATTTAAAAAAGTCTTTGATCGGAAATGTCTTGAAAATTAATGAAGGTTTTCAAAAACGGATTGTTGCATTGTAATCTGTGAGAAAATTTAGTTTGTAATAATGCATTACAACTTAATGCATACTTTTGTAAAATTTTATTAGCTCCCAAATGGAGGTTTTTAGATGGTGGCACAAAATGTTTACCCAGGCAAAGCGAAATTTTTACTTTATGTTAATTATCGATAGTAGTATAACACCAGATTCGCTGTTAAAACACCTGTGGCAATTGATGTTCTATCTCTCGTATGCTTTAGTTACCATCTCAGATACCATCTAGAAAATAAGGCACTTCCGTTGTTAACTTTTGTGAACTAATACGTTGTTCAGCACGTTAAACATAACTGAAAAATTCAATAATATATCTTATTGCAATATTCTTAAGGAATAATCATCTTACCTCGACTAATGAGTGTTTTTGTTCAGTTTTAGCATGTTACATTTCGATACACAAGTATGTGTAATGATTTTAAATATTTGGTTCATATCCAGAAAAGTAATTTGGAGCTAATTGCATGGTTAAGGAAAATATACACGAAAGTGGTAATATTTCTAAAAGGGCGTCGTGTCCCCCAAGCTGGATTTTTGGGAATTGCAGTAGAAGACCCGAGCTAAATGTACAACATCTCCATAAATTTTCAACCTAGTAAATAATAATTCTACAATTCAACACTATTTTCCTACACGAAAAATGTGTTTAAAGAATGGTTTAAACTTGTACAATAGGTCTTAACAATTAAATTTGAATTGATGATAATTGAGTAGTTTTTGTGTTACCATAGCCGGTGGCTTCTTGTTGAGGAGGATAGTTTGGCCCATTTGAATCCATTTTTATTGCTTGGACTCGTTCTATTAACGTCCTCCAACCCACCGATGAAGATGGCAAATCTGAAAAAAATTAGATTTGACTTAGCATCTTGAAAGGTTAGACCTTCCAAATCGCTAAATTCTAAAAATATCATATTATATTAAGTTTGTATATTTTAAATAAAATATCAAGAATACTTGTAAAAGTTTAGTTAGTACTTTTTTTTTAAATTTATTATTCGTGGTGGTGAGTTAATGTTCTTATTTTGATTTTTGCGGAAATTTACCTTCCTTGGTTACCTTCCTTTCCACCTGAAGATAGGATCAAATACGAGATCCTGAAATGTTGTGAAACTTGTTTTTCAGTGATGGTAAATGTCCGAAAAATAAAAACCAAAGCATTTAGCTAATAATTGCTTGAATTGTATTAATGATACGTGTTGTATTCGTTCCTCGCACGATTCAACTGAAAAATTAGCAATTAGTAAAACAATAGAGGAAAATACCAAAATCATATTTTTTTTCACGTATATGCAAAAATAGCCCACAGCAAAGGCCTCAGAAAAATTTGAGGACGTAAATAAGCCTCATGTGCTGCAACTATTAATTATCTACTTTTTTTGCAAAATGGCAGTCCGGTCTCCTCAGCAGGTTTTTTGTTCACCTCTTACAACAAACAACTAGACTACAACTCTTGTGTAAGTTACATAAACAAAAAAGTTTGAAATTGATGACTTGTGACTTATAGGGACTTAAACCTCTTACCTTTGAAATCAAAAAAGTTGTAAATTAAAAATGGTTGCTTGTTAAAAATATGTAAAAAAGAAAATCAGTCATGATTTTTTTCCGGAGTTCTCCCACCTAAGAACCAAAATAAAAATTTAAGGGTCACCGTGACAATAATACAGAAATATATCCTTAAAAAGATAAAAAAGCTAAATTATTTCCAAAATAAAAACATATCAGCATAAATGCCAAATATAAAAGAACTATCGTGTTAACCGACCTACAGATGAAATGTTAACTTTGATAAATCCAGTAAATTAAATGAATTATCACGATATGGACTGTCAACGAAGAGATACATAACCAGATTCATTTGAAAACACAGGTCTAATTGAGCTTACAGGATGAGTAAAAAAAAACCTATATGTATGTTAATGTGCATTTATGACTTTGGAAATACAAATACAGAAAATAATAATTATATTAAATGCAAATATAATTATTGTTCCAACGCTGGCAAGAGGGAGTGATGAAAATCCATTTTGAGATGGGCAAGCAACATGCTCGAAAGCAGGAGAGTGCAATCGGCTCTGTGTGAGAGAGCTCAAACCCCCGTTTTGAGATGGGCAAGCAACATGCTCGAAAGCAGGAGAGTGCAATCGGCTCTGTGTGAGAGAGCTCAAACCCCCGTTTTGAGATGGGCAAGCAACATGCTCGAAAGCAGGAGAGTGCAATCGGCTCTGTGTGAGAGAGCTCAAACCCCCGTTTTGAGATGGGCAAGCAACGTGCTCGAAAGCAGGAGAGTGCAATCGGCTCTGTGTGAGAGAGCTCAAACCCCCGTTTTGAGATGGGCAAGCAACATGCTCGAAAGCAGGAGAGTGCAATCGGCTCTGTGTGAGAGAGCTCAAACCCCCGTTTTGAGATGGGCAAGCAACGTGCTCGAAAGCAGGAGAGTGCAATCGGCTCTGTGTGAGAGAGCTCAAACCCCCGTTTTGAGATGGGCAAGCAACATGCTCGAAAGCAGGAGAGTGCAGTCGGCTCTGTGTGAGAGAGCTCAAACCCCCGTTTTGAGATGGGCAAGCAACATGCTCGAAAGCAGGAGAGTGCAAGCGTCTCTGTGAGAGAGGTCAAAGCCCAAAGAGGATGTCCACTGGATGGCATTTTGTCACCGAACCTTTGGGATCCGATGGTATGTAGTCTCGGAACTCAATGCAAGGGTATGTACCCTCAAGGATATACGATATTGTTGTGCTAGTTAGAGAGAAATTTAAGAACACTTGCCTGGAACTCATGCAGAGGACATTGTCCATAGTTGAGAAGCGATATAACCAGGAAGGTCTGAGAGTCAATCCAATGAAGACTGTAATGATACCATTTACAAGGAAGAGGAAAGTTGATATTGGCAGAGTACCAATTATCTTCGGTAATCAAATCCAGATTGAGAGGGAGTTAAAGTATCTAGGGCTGGAAGACAAGCTCACTTGTAATAATATTTTGATACATGTGACGTAACGATCTTAAAAAACGCTTATGGTGATGATTAGATTAGATTAGATTGCCATTAAGACGCCGACCACCAGTAAAGGGTTTTTTTAAGGCGAAAATGAGTGAAGGATGAGTGTAGGATGACTATTGCGCAATCTTATAGTCTAGTTACTGACCAAGGCCGACATGTACCTTATACAAGACTGTATAACTTCATAGTTCAATACCTATGGCAAAAAGAGACCATTTTAACATTTCCATATTTTAACATACGCACTTTAAAGTGGGATCCGATCCACAATTTTGCCTGGTTTACAATTCACGAAGTGGTCTAATTATGAGGACGGCTTTATGAAAAGAGCAGCTGGGAAAACATGGGACATGGCCCCACAAATGATGAACGTGGATATACACAGGGGTCATCAGATCGATCATCTCGAGATAATTCACGCATGGTTAAAAAATCTCAACCGAAACAGGGGCGGGGATATATGGTGTCAGACAAAAGGTGAATTTCTGCATAAGTCTGGGGAAACTGGCTACTGTGTTCAAAGCACAGGTTGTTGCTTTGTCTGAGTGTGCGAGACTGGTTTCAAGGCCACGCCATATACATAATCTCAGACTTTTTTCCAAGTGGAAAAACATATACCCCGCACATCAAACATCAAGCACATTTTTACCCACTTCGCGACGTGGACACTCTCAAACACTCACACCGCGGAGTGAGAAAGCTCTTTGATCAATCGCCGAAGTCATAGTGCTCTTTAGAGTTTGAGTAAAAATAATACCCTATTCGCGACATGGGTATATCCTATTTGCCCAAACGCCGATGAGCGTCGGGCGTCAACTCCAGGCCTACCAACCTACCAATACCACTCATTCCTGTCAGTGCGCTGACCTGAAACTTAGTTAAATTTCTCTTTTTATCTGTGACTCGAACTGAGCAATACCTTGACTGATTTGTGTGTTGTGGTTAGGGATTCTGTTTGTCTGCTGTGTTAGCGAATTTCAATAGCAGCGACGGTTGAGGTCGGCTGACCGCACTGAACATCGCGCTGTCAATAACAATAACAATAATCGATATGGAATTTGTAGTTTGAAAAATAATCATTAGCAATCAAGAATTTAAGGAGAGAATGGTAATTTGTAGCCAAAACATTAGCAATTTATTTTTTAATTTTTGTCATTAAAATGTTAAACAAAATGTGAAATTTGATGTAACATATACATTTATAAATGCATATTTCGCAATATATAGTTTTATTAATTTAACTAATGGTATTATCTGAGGTTGGTTGCAAAGAAGACCATTGACATGGTAGCTAAACATTTATTAGGCTACTTAGTTAGGGCAGAAACGGCGAAATCAAATAGTACAACATTTAAATTTGATTCAAAAATTTTGCTAAACTGGTATTCTTTCAATAGTTGATTTATTGTTCTAGTACACTGTAAAGACTAAAATGGACAACAATAAGTGAGAACGAAATAATAAAATAAATTAATCATTAACTTTTATAAAATAATCGAGTAATAACGTAAAAACTCTGCGTTAGGTCTCTCTGTAGGCGAGCAGGATTAAAAAATCTAACCAAAACTTTTTGAGGCTGCCAGTAGGATAAACAACGCGTTTTATGAAGAATTTTCATGATGAAAATGTTCTCACAGACAAACATCGCCTGACCTCAAAGGTCAACTTTTTCATGTCACATTAAAAGGCAAGAATTTAATATCCTTAGTTTTTAATTTTATTAATCTACTTATAATTGGTTTTTCACTCACGTTTGAAATGGTTCGAAAGATTATAGTGTTTAGTTCATCACTAAAAAGGTTCAAAATTTTATCTTAATTTATTCAGACGGTGTGATCGAAACGCTGCGGATTAAATTTCGAGCAGGTTACGCTCAGCGGTCTGCCGCTGCCGGTGGGATCGTGGGTGGGACAAAATGTAATGAGAAGTGGGTTTAAGGACTAATATGCATTGTGCATAGGGAAGACCAGACTTTGGTCGCTAAGATTATAACCATACTAAGATTTTTTTACTCTAAGCATGAATTCTACTGGTTTTTATTCGCTTTCATTAAAATAATCCAATTGAGAAGGAAATTAGTATTTATTTTGCCTAATATCATAGAGTAAGCGTAGCCTAGCGTATGTGGTGTAGATGGTGTTTCTTTAAATTTTTACGTCCCATATTTTCTATTAAATAATTAAAGAATTAAGTTTCAGGACATTTTTCAACTTTTTAGGTGAGAATTTTTACATAACAAAAACATTCTCCTCTGGTCACATAATGATTCTTAAAAGCTAAAACCTTTCAACTCATATAATATTAATATTATTGTTAAGCGGGTGGGCCTTTTGAAACACACGGCATAGGCTTCGATCAATAATCAACAAACCAACCACTGATAATAACTCAAAAAGCAATCCTCAAAGCAGCAACGTAAAGGTGTCGGCGGTATTCGTCGGACGCGTTGTTTGAAGAAATTAAAGTTTGTTTTTAAGGCTATTATATTAAAACACCAATGCAAAATGTGCTTGCAAATCTGAATATTTCATTTCTCCAGGTCACATTAGTGAAGTTGTTTATGCCTTTTGTACGGTTGGTATTTTGTTGTAATAAATATCTTTTGGAAAAGAGAATCTTATTCTTATTTATTTCGAAAGATATTGTAACATTTTTGGGATTTATATTTTATTGATTTAAATTAAATCAGTAAACACTTAAAAGAAGACAGAGCCACTCTGTAAACATAGTTAAAATATTAAATTGTAATTGTTTAGTGGTAAAAAAGTATAATATACATACTACGTTAATGTAAGATGAATATATCTATGAAGAACCATTCTTCTTTCAACCTGCATTGAAGCATATATTTATTATGAAATCTAATCATATTGAACGCTTATCTGTAAAATATTAAGTTACATATTTGTTTCGATTGGATGAATTTTAGGTTATCACTTAAACTAATGCCTTATCTCTAATGTCAAGATCACGAGTAGTGCTTTAGTTTTATTAATAATTTTCCTCACTTAAATTTGAGTAAGTTTTTTTAAGAACAAACTTTAAAGGTCATAAATAATTTACTAGGATATAGAATAAAAAAAATATACATCCCAATCAGCATATGTTAATGAAGCATTCATGTTAGTTTACAGTTTTGATTTTGTTTGATGGAAACTTGAATATGTTCATTCAGAGGTTGATTGTTAATATGATATAGGCCATATACAATACTATACAGTGTATAAATTAAGTATGGAAACAAATCTGTATTTTTTAAACCGAAAAAACTAGATATATTTAGTTTGTGGCACTGGTTGTTAACTTAAGTTCCGTAAATTTTTACGACAACAATTTTTTTCATCCCCCTTACAGGATGGGGGTAAGGGGTAACTTAATTTTTTCAAATATCAACTCCTATTGAGTAACCCCTTATTTTGAAGGGTTTGTCAAAAGAAATAAAATGGCGCAAAACAGAGCTCGATACTTCAACTATAACCCGAATAGCAGCCACTTTAAAGTTTGAGATGAACACACGAGATTAACTAAGGATACTCCATTTTACCTTTCAAGTGAGTTACATTGGGCAAGTCAAACTCTGGATACCATTATTAGATGGAAAAGTGGACGTTTTTGCCTTATTCGTGATTTTTTCCCAGCCCCAAAATAGGGTATTTTGGGGGCAGCCCCAAAATTTCAAATGCAAACCCCTATTGAGTGACCCCTCATTTCGAAGGGTTTTTAAAGACATAAGCAATAGTGCAAATTTGAGGTTGATACATTACCCCTAGCCAAAATGACAGGTATTCAATGATTTAATTGTGTGAAAAATGACCCATTTCACCAATTCAAAATATTTAATGCCTGTAATAGCAGCCCGTATTGATTGATCCCTCGTTTTACAGCCCTTTTCACACTAAAACAATGATTTAAATTAAAATCCGTCCATCCTAAAATATAAAAGAATAATTTTCTTCAAAAACCCCTTCACGGGAAAGTTTTAGGTTAAGTTTGATTTTTGTTGTTTCTGATGTTTTTTGGGGCGCTGAATCCGAATCTGACGTTTTTTTAACAAGATTTCGTGGCAGAAAATTGTAAAAAATGCAAAATAAGGCGAAAATTCTGATTTTTAAAGATTTTTTGCTTATAACTCAAAAACCGAAGATTTTACGTGATAAACATTGATTTGCAAAATGAAATTACATAAAATTTCGTACAAGATACACTACTTTTTTATTTCTATGACGAATTCTATGGGCAGTGCTGCAAATTGAAAATTGGACAATTTTTCCAATGCAAACGAATTTTTTTATAGTGAATAAGCTATTCCAGTATGAGTTATAGTAAAATCTAGGTCCCAAGGCTACTACAACTTTTCAGTTTGATGTCCTCTGACCCAAAAACACCATCCATTTAAATTCTTTTACACATGCATATACATGTTCAGTTGTTTACAAATAAATTTATACTTATTTCTTTTATTGAAGATAACTTTCATAAAAATAATTTGATTACATTCAAACCTGGTGAATATATTAAACATATGATGCAAATACACCAGTTAAATAATTAGCCATATCGACCAGTTTTAACTCCATTAAGGGGGGATTTTGTGATCCGTCAATGATTAACCCATAAAAACTAGGTAAACTAACATATTACTCTAACTCCCTGACTTTGTGACATACAGTAATGATTAAAAAAACTAAATTGTTCATTTTTGTGAGCTAAACTCGAATGTAAAACTTAAAATTCAAATATACGGCTTTTACACGGGAAAATGCCAAAACACCATTTTTGAAACACAATATTTCTAAAAGAAATACTTTCAAATATTAATCCTTGAACCCCTCTAGAATTGACCGATCTGACTAATTATTTTTCAACAGGTCTAATTAGATTATATGTTTAATTGATTCGCCAAGTTTGAATGTAATCAACTTACTTTTACGATAGTTATCGTCCATAAAAGAAAAAAGTGTAAATTTATTTGTAAATAACTGTGTGTGTATATGCATGTGTAAAAGAATTTGAACGGATGGTGTTTTTGGGGTCTGGACACATCAGAATGAAAGGTTATAGGAGCCTTGGGGCCTAGGTTTTACTATAACTCATTATGGAGTAGCTTATTCATTATAGGGAAATTCGTTTATATGGGAAAAATTGTCAGTTTTCAATTTACAGTGCTGCCCATAGACTTTATGTTGGAAATAAGATCAAGAAGTGTGTCTTGTAGGAAATTTTATGTACTTTCTTTCTGCTTATTAATATTTATCATATAAAATTTTCGGTTTTTGAGTTATTACAAAAATACATTAAAAAATCTGAATTTTTGCCCTATTTTGCATTTTTTACAATTTTATTTTCCGACACGAAATCTTGTTAACAAACATCAGATTCGGATTTAACAAACATCAGATTCGGATTCTGCGTCCCAAAAAACATAAGAAACATCAAAAATCAAACTTAACCCAAAACTTTTCCCGCGAAAACTATATTTTGACTGGACTAAAAAGGCATTCAGAATGTTGAATAAGAGAAAAAGGTGCTTCTTACCTATTAAAATTTTTGACTACCTGCCATATTGGCAAGGGGTGACATATCGACTTCACGTTTGCACCATTGCTTATGTCTTTAAAATCCCTTCAAAATCAGGGGTCATTAAATAGGGGTTTGTTTTTGAAATTTTGGGGCTACCCACAAAACACCCTCTTTTGGGGGCACAGGCAAAATCACGAATAAGGCAAAACGTCCACTTTTCCTTCTAAAAATTGTGTCCAAAGTTTGACTTGCCCGATGTAATCCGCTTAATAGGTAAATTGGGATATCCATAGTTAATTTTGTGTGTTTTTTAATCCACACAAAATTTAAAAATTTATCTCAAAATTTAAAATGGCTGCCATTCGGTTTAGAGTTGAGGTATCGATCTCGGGTTTAGGCCATTTTATTTCTTTTGACAAACCCTTCAAAATAAGGGTCACTCAATAGGGGTTGCTATTAAAAAAAAATACTCACCCCCTACCTCCACCCTGTAAGGGGGATGAAAAAAATTTTTGACGTAAAAATGTATGGAACTTAAGTTAACAACCAATGCTACAAACAAAATATATCCATCTGCTTCGGTTTAAAAACTACAGATTTGTTTCCATACTTAATTTACACAATGCAAATATTATTTAATTAAGGGTAAGCGTATCTAAGGAATGTCGATAAATACTTACTGTTGATGCAAAAACTTTCATCACGATTTTCTCTGCATAACTTAAACCGTGTGCCAAATAAAATAAAATAAAACCATAAGGTATGTTAAGATAGTGTAACTTAGCATTAAATCTATTACTTATTGAATGATATTTGTTAAATAATTAAATAATTAAATTTTTTTTTTACTAGGTTTGTAAATTTTAAGACACCGCCTACAATTTTGAACCGATTCTAATACTTTTGATGCCGCTGTAAATAGCTCGGCGTAAAGTTTTGCTAGACACAGAATTTATGAAAAACGTTTGGTATTTCTCGATAGGATTTAACATTGGAATAGAAATCGTAAGAAAATCAGCTGAATAGACCAGAGCCATATTTTATGATTGAAATTGAAACCACTCATTATATACTCGAAACAGACTTCCTATACATATTTAAAAGTGAATATTTAATTAACAGTGTATTTACCCTTACAGACAACTAGACCATACTATATTAGCTTGTAAAGTTGGTAATTATTTTTTAATTTGTCTTAAAAACAATGATGCGAACATCACACTTACCATCCGTTTTCTCAAAGACCGGTTTCTGCAGATAAGGAAAATCATGTTCATTATATTGAGGAGTTTCTTTCTTCTCTGGAATGTAATCTGGATTTAAAATGGGCCGATCTATTTGTTCAGATGGGATATCTCGATATATCGTGTCACTTTCGTCATTTTGTTTTCTGTAACAAACTAAAAGTTAGCAAACCCAAAACTAGTATAGCTGTGGAGTGTTTCTTAAAGGGAGTTTTATTAAAATACAATCCCAACAATGGAGCTGTGATTCTTATTGTGTAATTTAAGAAAATAATGGTTTAGAAACAAAAATAGTCTTTAATTAAACTGTTGGCATTCCAATAGCTTCTTTAGAGTTACTCCACTTTTAATACCTCTTAAGACCGGGACGCAGCACTGGCTGCGTATTTTAACCGGAATATGAGCGAAGGATGAGTGTAGGATGATTGTGGCGCGATCTTGTAGTCTTGCCTCTGACTAAGGTCGACATGTTCCTTAGACAGGACTGTTAATAAATAGCCCAACAGCGAGATGGTTATCAAACCATTTCGAGATACAATTGCTCCAGAGTTTTAATGTCAGTAATCTGTATTGACCATGGTTCGCCTCATCAATTGATACATTCTATTAAAAAAGGTTACGCACCATAAAAATGTTTTCAATTCATTCTTGTAATTCATCAGATTTAATCAAGTTACGGCATGATGCCACTCAAAATTTTCTTTACAAAAAAAATTAAATTCTTCTTTACAAAAACAAATAATTAGTCATCAATAATTCAAGTGTGCCTTGAACTCGTCATCGAAACGGCCGTTGATATGTCGTATGTGTTCTGTATGTAATTATTTTAAATGTTTGTATTTTTACCATTGAAGATTAATGATTTGTTATTGTGTAGAAGATTTTGCAAGAGTAAATATGATAGATTACGAAATTTAATAATCATAAATTTAAGTCAGTATAAAGTTGTGTATACTTTTTTATATGTTACTTTGCGACCCAAGAGTTACAGCCGCAGTGGCTGTAGGTAACTACAAAGTGGCAGGTATTAAAACAAATTTGGAATGGGTATACGTATGCTTCCATACCCATTACAATTGTAGAATATCTGTCAATTTTGTTAGGGATGTCATGTCTACCTCGGGTTCGTGCATTTTTATTTCTCTTGATAAACCCTTAAAAATGATGTCACTGAATAGGGGTATTTGGAAATTTTGGCGTTGCCGCCAATGTATTTGATTTTGAAAACAGAGACAAATTCATAACGTCCTCAATTTAATTTTGTAATTCAAAAAGTCCTCTTTTATATCTTAAAACGGTGCAGTATTCCAAATTTAGTTTCGCTGCCTAAACCCATTTAAAAAGGTAAAAAAAAGGGTATTCAGTCTTATGCTAGTTTGCCAATCGTATATTATGAAATGACCACCAGTTTAGTTATGGGTGTAATATCGGCCTTAGGGGTTGCGCCACAGTATTTTTATTGATAAGTCCTTGAAAATTAGGATTTGATCGATAGATCATTACATTTGAAATTTTGTTACTTCCCCAAATTATCAAATTTTGGGGCAGGAGCAAATTGATGACTCTGATAAAAAAGTACAGTTTCTTGTGCTGTAAATATTTACCAAGGTTAGGTTTCCCAGTGAAGCGTTTAAAAGATAAGTGGGGACATCCGCACTTTTTCTTAAGCCTGTATATCATGAACTTATTTTGGCATTTTTAGATAATCCTTAACTCGGAAGGATTCACAAATAGTTTGCTTATACATTTTTTGCCTTAGCCTCGTAATTTATACTAGCCTTTCTGGCATCGGCTGCCCTGACATGAAGGCCACGTACTGTTTCCAGAGATATCTTGCTTCTTCTTCATTATTCTTCTTTGTTACTGGCTGATGTAATATAAACCTAAACAAATGATTATAATAAAAATATAAGGAAGCAGTCTTGGGTTTATTTTATTAAAACCATTATGAATTACTTTAATGTTTAGTTCGGTAATAGTTTTGGATAATTAAACTCCCTCGCAGCAGACCTGCGTACTCAGCGAATTTCGATAGGATTAATTTGGTTTATATGAGCATTCAATATATATGTAAAAGAAAGTATTCTTTTAAATATGTTTTGTAAATAATATACTGAAAGCGCATATTTAATCACTCATAAGCTTTAAACATGAGGTAAATTCTCAAGGGGATCACAATGGTTTGCATTAGTAATATGCCCTTTTTGTATTTTATATGATTCTTAGCCTTTAAATTTTGAGTAAATGCTATCTTGTTATTAGTATATAAATATCGCAAAATATGTAATCAACGCTATATATACAGGGTGTTTTTTTTAAACGCAACCCATTTTTAAGATTGAATAATACGTATATAAATATGTAATGAGTATTGTTTTATTGATCTTTACATTTTATACGGCCTATTATTTAAGTTTGATCACATTTGGTTTACATTACGTGCTTAAACAGTCCGCCATTGGCATTTATACAAAGTTATGATCTTTCCATCAAATTCCCAAACACTTGTTGCAAGGTACCGCTTTGAATTTCTTACATTAAATTTGTTGTTTGTTTTGAGGTGCTAAAATATCCTGTGAATTTATTTCGTAGAATAATACTAGTTTACATTTCTGTGGCAAATTTCATTTAGATCGGACCACTTTTACGTGAGTTATCGTGCTTACATACACATTAAAACGCAACCCAAAACTTGATTTTATCGGTGAAGGATTACTTCCCCCAAGATCCCCGGATTTGAGCCCTGTATTTTATATTATTTGGGGATACATAATAAGGCCAACTAAAACAATTCACAGGATATTCAACACCTCAAAACCCCCTCTACACGTGTTTGGGAATTTGATGGAAAGAACATAACTTTGCATAAATGCCAATGGCGGACTGTTTGAGCACGTAATGTAAAGTAAATGTGATCAAACTTAAATAATAGGCTGTATAGAATGTAAAGATCAATAAAACAATACTCATATCATATTTATATGTGCATTATTCGATCTTAAAAATGGGTTGCGTTAAAAAAAACACCCTGTATATATATCGCTCAAATCAAACAAATAACATATGCTCATGAACAAATTAAATTCAATCATATGGTTATTTTTATAATTAAAACGCCCCTTTTGCAGCAGGTCTGCATTTCCAGCCCCCTAAATGTTTATTTTCTATAACTTTTTAAAAATAATTTTATTTTTAATATCGGACATATTTTCTCCAAAATCATAATCAATGAACTCTAACTATTCAAAATAAAGACAAATAAAATATTCATCTGAAAATTTAAATATAATCATATGTTCAGCGTTTTATTTTAAAAAAAATCCCTACACTAGGGATAAATGTATTGATTTAGGGTAATTATTATGCAACATTTGGGCAATTTCCCTGAAAACAGGGTTGTTATACCTTTCTAAGGGTAAAATAAAAAATAATATAGGAAAAGTACTGTGTATATCACATCCAATAGCTAAGCAACGGATTGACATAGAATAATAATTCAAATGCTAAAATGTCCATTTTTTAAGCTGAAACCAATTTTGACAGTTAAATTTACACAAAACTATAAAAAAAGTGTTAAATGTTGAAAATCATTTTTATAAAAAAACCATCAAGTTAACCAATTGTGCTGGTTAGAACTTGAAATAAATGTCGCTCAACACGTACATGCCAAATTTGATCGCGATCGGACTTTTTTTTTACGAAAGTTATCGTGCCTACGGACAGATATATATATATATATATATATATACATATATATATATACATATATATATATATATATATATATATATATCTAAGTGGGTTACTTAGAACTTGCGCTATAAAACTTTAACAAAAAACAAATTTGGAAAAAATCAATTTTAAAGTTGTTTTTAGCTCAATAGCTCGTCCAACACTTGCCCGATTTTAATGATCAATAGTTCACATGAAAGCCGTCAGATCACTGAGTATTTTAAGACCAAAACATGCAGCATATCTTATTTAGAACTCGAGATATAAGATTAATAATCCAAAATAATATTCAAATTACGGAATGTCCACAAGAAATATACAGGGCTGAATTTTTATTTGAGCCTATCGTTTTAATGAGTTCAGATTTTTAAAAACGGATTTCAGCATTGAGTTCAGGGTCAAAATCTAGTATACATAATGATGTGTCACAACACCATCCTTAAATTTGAAAAAATAATTTATATCCAAGATGGCGGATCTAAGATGGCGCCCAAAAATGAGTACCCTGTCAAAATTAAGAATTAATCAACCAACAATAGTTGGTGGTGGTCCAAAATCATTATCTTGAAAAGAAATGTATAAAAATGCAGTCAAGTGCCTTAAAAAAACTTTCGTATGGTGGGAAAAGCCGCCATTTTTAAAAGTGATTTCAGTGGGGTTCCTGAGTTCCGATTTTGGTAAACTTTGGATCTGTTAAAATACACAATTTTCTTAGTAGAATGCCATAAAATACCCCCGTTGCAGCATACCTGCATACTCAGCGAATTTCAAATGCAAAAGAATTTATTTCAATCCACCATAGTGATATTTGATGTGTTTTTGTAATCTCCATAAGAATAACATGGGGAATGAGTTTGCAGCTTTGCTGCGACAGGTATGTTAAAACTGGTTGGTATTACTTCAACATTTAAAAGGTCTTAACTAGAAGAAGCCATACACCAAGTTTTATTAAGATATGTTAAGAAATAAGGAAGATATAGAATTGTTTTTTATTTTTCACAAGGATAACATGGGGAATGAGTATGCAGGTTTGCTGCCACGGAAATGGAAAATTCGGGGATTTTAGACTACTAAATATTAGATCTCATCTAGATGAAGCCACAAACCAAGTTTTATTAAGTTATGTTGAGTAATAAGCGAGGTATAGAATTTTACTTATTCCCTATAAGGTTAACATAGGGGCAACGTACTGTGTTTGCCACTTTCAATATCTCGGTAACCAATAGACATAGAGCATTGATTCAAAACACTAAATTGATTGTTTTTTTCAGCCGAATTCAATGGTGCAAACAAAAATTAGATAATTTATATTTTTGCGTTAAAAAAAATATATAGTTAGATAGATCGGTGTTTTGAATTCGAATGAATGGCGTTTTTTTGCTTCTGGTGGCCCCAAAACGAAAAGTTATCATGGTCTCGGGCTTACGTCTTACCATGAGACCTACGGTAATAGCTTCTTCTCTATAGGGGAAATTCGCTTAAAACAGTCTTCTTTCAATTTTTTAAGGTTCCCTATGTTATTTTGCGTAGAATGACATGTTTTTCTCCTGGTCAAGCTTCGCATTTTCGGCCGCCATTTTGTTATTTTTGTAACCTTTTAAAAATATTGCCATATTATTTTTCGGAATAAAATTTCCTTTAACTTGATAACAAACATGATAATTTTTGAATTATTATATTTTTTGAACATTTTCAAGATGACAACCAAAAAACCCTATTTCTCGCGACTTTACGGATGTATATTTTTAATATGTCAATTAGGACCATATTGCCTACAATTTACAAGAATAATTTTTTTCAAATTATTTATACCTCCACCTATTTTTCACTTAATTATAGTGCACTAGTAGTATAAATTAGTCAGAAAATGGAAGAACATCTAGGGCCTTGAAAACCAAAGTAAATTATTTTGATAAAATAATGAAATAACGTTTTTTAGCCTAATAGTAAACAGCTAACATAAAATATTCTAATAACAAGCAGTACTATCATAAAATTATAATATTGTTCAAAGTAAAATAACAATTAATATTACTAGTTAAAAAAAATCATAATTATTGATATTACCAAAACACAGAAATGTTTCTCATTAGAATGAACTGCACATCTACACACACGGTAGCTTAAAGGGTACAAGGCGTTTATTGAAATTAATTATAGTAACTTACTTTTCAATATTCTTTTCGTGGCGCTCTTTCATCAACTGTACAAAGTGCTGCCACATTTTCTTCGCCTGCTCTCTCTTGCTGAGCTGAGTTTTATTTCCATCCGCTGAAAGGTAATATTGTATTACTGCGTAACTAGTTTGATACTTGATTTTTCAATAAAAGTAAAAACTTCTTGATACATGTTACATAGGATTAAATACATTTAAAATTAAATATCGACGCTAACTCTAAAGCGACTTAATTACAAATATTCTCTCGGCACTAAAACAATGCTAGAATGTTCAGGCACTGGGTACATTGCCGACCGGTGTTGTTGCTGCCGGGTGACCAGGCACTGGGTTTATTACCGACCGGTGTTGTTGCTGCCGGGTGACCAGGCACTGGGTACATTACCGACCGGTGTTGTTGCTGCCGGGCGACCAGGCACTGGGCACATTACCGACCGGTGTTGTTGCTGCCGGGTGACCAGGCACTGGGTACATTACCGACCGGTGTTGTTGCTACCGGGCTACCAGGCACTGGGTACATTACCGACCGGTGTTGTTGCTGCCGGGCGACCAGGCACTGGGTACATTACCGACCGGTGTTGTTGCTGCCGGGTGACCAGGCACTAGGTACATTACCGACCGGTGTTGTTGCTGCCGGGCGACCAGGCACTGGGTACATTACCGACCGGTGTAGTTGCTGCCGGGTGACCAGGGACTGGGTATATTACCGACCGGTGTTGTTGCTACCGGGCTACCAGGCACTGGGTACATTACCGACCGGTGTTGTTGCTACCGGGCGACCAGGCACTGGGCACATTACCGACCGGTGTTGTTGCTGCCGGGCGACCAGGCACTGGGTACATTACCGACCGGAGTTGTTGCTGGCGGGCGACCAGGCACTGGGTACATTACCAACCGGTGTTGTTGCTGCCGGGTGACCAGGCACTGGGTACATTACCGACCGGTGTTGTTGCTGCCGGGTGACCAGGCACTGAGTACATTACCGACCGGTGTTGTTGCTGCCGGGAGACCAGGCACTGGGTACATTACCGACCGGTGTTGTTGCTGCCGGGTGACCAGGCACTGGGTACATTACCAACCGGTGTTGTTGATGCCGGGTGACCAGGCACTGGGTTTATTACCGACCGGTGTTGTTGCTGCCGGGCGACCAGGCACTGGGCACATTACCGACCGGTGTTGTTGCTGCCGGGCGACCAGGCACTGGGTACATTACCGACCGGTGTTGTTGCTGCCGGGTGACCAGGCACTGGGTACATTACCGACCGGTGTTGTTGCTGCCGGGTGACCAGGCACTGGGTACATTACCGACCGCTGTTTTTGCTGCCGGGTGACCAGGCACTGGGTACATTACCGACCGGTGTCGTTGCTGCCGGGCGACCAGGCACTGGGTACATTACCGACCGGTGTTGTTGCTCCCGGGTGACCAGGCACTGGGTACATTACCGACCGGTGTAGTTGCTGCCGGGTGACCAGGGACTGGGTATATTACCGACCGGTGTTGTTGCTACCGGGCTACCAGGCACTGGGTACATTACCGACCGGTGTTGTTGCTACCGGGCGACCAGGCACTGGGCACATTACCGACCGGTGTTGTTGCTGCCGGGCGACCAGGCACTGGGTACATTACCGACCGGAGTTGTTGCTGGCGGGCGACCAGGCACTGGGTACATTACCAACCGGTGTTGTTGCTGCCGGGTGACCAGGCACTGGGTACATTACCGACCGGTGTTGTTGCTGCCGGGTGACCAGGCACTGAGTACATTACCGACCGGTGTTGTTGCTGCCGGGAGACCAGGCACTGGGTACATTACCGACCGGTGTTGTTGCTGCCGGGTGACCAGGCACTGGGTACATTACCAACCGGTGTTGTTGCTGCCGGGTGACCAGGCACTGGGTTTATTACCGACCGGTGTTGTTGCTGCCGGGCGACCAGGCACTGGGCACATTACCGACCGGTGTTGTTGCTGCCGGGCGACCAGGCACTGGGTACATTACCGACCGGTGTTGTTGCTGCCGGGTGACCAGGCACTGGGTACATTACCGACCGGTGTTGTTGCTGCCGGGTGACCAGGCACTGGGTACATTACCGACCGCTGTTTTTGCTGCCGGGTGACCAGGCACTGGGTACATTACCGACCGGTGTCGTTGCTGCCGGGCGACCAGGCACTGGGTACATTACCGACCGGTGTTGTTGCTCCCGGGTGACCAGGCACTGGGTACATTACCGACCGGTGTTGTTGCTGCCGGGCGACCAGGCACTGGGTACATTACCGACCGGTGTTGTTGCTGCTGGGTGACCAGGCACTGGGTACATTACCGACCGCTGTTTTTGCTAGCGGGTGACCAGGCACTGGGTACATTACCGACCGGTGTTGTTGTTGCCGGGCGACCAGGCACTGGGTACATTACCGACCGCTGTTTTTGCTGCCGGGTGACCAGGCACTGGGTACATTACCGACCGGTGTTGTTGTTGCCGGGCGACCAGGCACTGGGTACATTACCGACCGGTGTTTTTGCTGCCGGGTGACCAGGCACTGGGTACATTACCGACCGGTGTTGTTGTTGCCGGGCGACCAGGCACTGGGTACATTACCGACCGGTGTTGTTGCTGCCGGGCGACCAGGCACTGGGTAACATTACCGACCGGTGTTGTGGTTGCCGGGCGACCAGGCACTGGGTACATTACCGACCGGTGTTGTTGTTGCCGGGCGACCAGGCACTGGGTACATTACCGACCGGTGTTGTTGTTGCCGGGTGACCAGGCACTGGGTAACATTACCGACCGCTGTTTTTGCTGCCGGGTGACCAGGCACTGGGTACATTACCGACCGGTGTTGTTGTTGCCGGGCGACCAGGCACTGGGTACATTACCAACCGGTGTTGTTTTTGCCGGGCGACCAGGCACTGGGTACATTACCGACCGGTGTTGTTGCTGCTGGGCGACCAGGCACTGGGTACATTACCCACCGGTGTTGTTGCTGCCAGGCGACCAGGCACTGGGTACATTACCGACCGGTGTTGTTGCTACCGGGTGACCAGGCACTGGCTAACATTACCGACCGGTGTTTTTGCTGCCGGGTGACCAGGCACTGGGCACATTACCGACCGGTGTTGTTGCTACCGGGTGACCAGTCACTGGGCACATTACCGACCGGTGTTGTCGCTGCCGGGCGACCAGGCACTGGGTACATTACCGACCGGTGTTGTTGCTACTGGGTGACCAGGCACTGGGTACATTACCGACCGGTGTTGTTGCTACCGGGCGACCAGGCACTGGGCACATTACCGACCGGTGTTGTTGCTGCCGGGCGACCAGGCACTGGGTACATTACCGACCGGTGTTGTTGCTGCCGGGTGACCAGGCACTGGGTACATTACCGACCGCTGTTTTTGCTGCCGGTTGACCAGGCAATGGGTACATTACCGACCGGTGTTGTTGCTGCCGGGCGACCAGGCACTGGGCACATTACCAACCGGTGTTGTTGCTGCCGGCTGACCAGGCACTGGGTACATTACCGACCGGTGTTGTCGCTGCCGGGTGACCAGGCACTGGGTACATTACCAAGCGGTGTTGTTGCTGCCGGGCGACCAGGCACTGGGCACATTACCAACCGGTGTTGTTGCTGCCGGGCGACCAGGCACTGGGTACATTACCAACCGGTGTTGATGCTGCCGGGCGACCAGGCACTGGGTACATTACCGACCGGTGTTGTTGCTGCCGGGTGACCAGGCACTGGGTTTATTACCGACCGGTGTTGTTGCTGCCGGGCGACCAGGCACTGGGTACATTACCAACCGGTGTTGTTGCTGCCGGGTGACCAGGCACTGGGTACATTACCGACCGGTGTTGTCGCTGCCGGGTGACCAGGCACTGGGTACATTACCAACCGCTGTTGTTGCTGCCGAGTGACCAGGCACTGGGTACATTACCGACCGGTGTTGTCGCTGCCGGGTGACCAGGCACTGTGTACATTACCAACCGGTGTTGTCGCTGCCGGGCGACCAGGCACTGGGCACATTACCAACCGGAGTTGTTGCTGCCGAGTGACCAGGCACTGGGTACATTACCGACCGGTGTTGTCGCTGCCGGGTGACCAGGCACTGGGTACATTACCAACCGGTGTTGTTGCTGCCGGGTGACCAGGCACTGGGTACATTACCGACCGGTGTTGTTGCCGCCGGGTGACCAGGCACTGGGTACATTACCGACCGCTGTTGTTGCTGCCGAGTGACCAGGCACTGGGTTTATTACCGACCGTTGTTGTTGCTGCCGGGTGACCAGGCACTGGGTACATTACCGACCGGTGTTGTCGCTGCCGGGTGACCAGGCACTGGGCACATTACCGACCGGTGTTGTTGCTGCCGGGTGACCAGGCACTGGGTACATTACCGACCGGTGTTGTTGCTTCCGGGTGACCAGGCACTGGGCACGTTACCGACCGGTGTTGTTGCTGCCGGGTGACCAGGCACTGGGCACATTACCGACCGGTGTTGTTGCTGCCGGGTGACCAGGCACTGGGTACATTACCGACCGGTGTTGTTGCTGCCGGGTGACCAGGCACTGGGTACATTACCGACAGTTGTTGTTGCTGCCGGGTGACCAGGCACTGGGTACATTACCGACAGTTGTTGTTGCTGCCGGGTGACCAGACACTGGGTACATTACCGACCGGTGTTGTTGCAGCCGAGTGACCAGGCACTGGGTACATTACCAACCGGTGTTGTTGCTGCCGGGTGACCAGGCACTGGGTACATTACCGACCGGTGTTGTTGCTGCCGGTATGTCCAGGTACAGAGGAGTTTACCGACTTGTGTTGTGACTACCTGAATGATACCTTGACCCACTACGAGTAGTGTGGGCTTCTATTCTCTGGCCTCAGCGAAGCTTTACTCACCTTGATTTGGGTAATGAGTGGGACATGGTCGTCCTGCGCATTTGTATTTTTAATTCCAGATCCCTCATTAGTTAAAATTTTGCTAGACTGTGGATGTCTCCTCATTTTTATGGTAGGGTCTCGGGAATTGACGCATTTCATAGAAATTCAATAATGGAAAAATCTAACATTACTTATTTAAAACACTCTTTAATTGAAAGATCTATAGACCAAGGGCCGCCCATATAAAACCCTCCTCCACGGTGGGAATTTCGGACGACCGGTGTTGCAGCCGGTTGTCCAGGCACTGTGGCCATTACTATCCGGTTTTGTTGATGCCGGGTGTCCAGGCACTGGTGACATTACCGAAAGCAAAACAAATTTGTAAAGCTATTTTATGACTTTATAAATGAAAGATCTATGGGCCACCTACATTAAACCCCCCCTCCCCTGGGGGGATTTTTGACTTCAATTTTTTGTTGGTATTGGCGTGTGGTATTGGGTTTAATTTATTTGCCACAAAAAAAGAAGTATCATAAACCATAAGAATAAAAAAAGAATATATATATAATAGTTGAAAAAATTAACATTGGACAATATTAGAAAAAAGTTACTTCACTGAATTCTGACATCCGTGTTTTTGAGATTTTGACTCGGGATTAATGATAATCATTGTTGGGTGGTTAATTCTTCATTTTACAGGATACCGATTTTAGGTCGCCATCTTGGTTCCGTTTTTTTGGATATGGTCTTTATTTTTTTTAATGTAAAGATGGTGTTGTGAAACGTCATTATAATCTAGTTTTTACGCAGATCACAATGCTGAGATCCGTTTTGAAAATCTTTATTCGTTAAAAGGTATGTTTGAATGAATATTAATCCAAATACATTTCTTAAGGGCGTTTCATTATTTTTATTTTTTTCATTTTCCAATATAAGTAAGATATCAATAACAAAATCTGAAATGCAATATTTTTCGTTGGTTATTTTTAAATTACGTCGGTACTGTTTGAAAAAAAATTGGAAGATCTAATTTATTGCTCTATTTACATTTATAAATTAAGGATGAAATATATCTTTGAATCCTCACGGTGATCGTGCATTAGGATCTTCGAATCGCTGAACTTAATTTGCTCTACGCTATAAATGCTGGTACTCCTAGTTGTTGTCTACTTACTTGAACATAAAACTAAGCAGCATTACCTGTATTTCCCAGACCAATGTTTTCTTCATGGCGGAAAGGTCCAGGACTTGAAGATTCTTGCTTGATAGGTGGTTCATTAATTGAAAATTCAGTAACTTTATTTACTTTGTGAGAGGATTTTGGATTTTCGAACTGTACGTTCATTTTTTTGGAGTATACTTTATAGTTCAACGGATTCGTTGGATCGTTCTTAATCCACTCAGGCTCGGTATCGTAATGTGAGAATTGATGCTGTACACTATTCACGAAAGTTTGTAATGTGCTGGATGCGTGCTCGATCGACGGAACCGACAGAAAGGTTGTGTCTCCTGCAGCTTCAGCTTTTTCCCGATCACTCTGAAACTTCCCTGCAAAACATCCTCAAATAATTCAATGATAATTACTCTATTATAAAATACTTATCATTACCCAGGACTTAGTCAACACAACAAATAAATAAACAGACAAAAACATTTATATGAGTATTATTTTTAGCAATATATTTTATTTTTCAAACGTAGGCAACAACTGGAACATGAATCCTGAAGGAAAGAAGTTAGCTTTTTTAATAGTATGCTAATTAAAAAAATGTTGTTTACGCATTCAAAGCCTTAAGAGACGTCTTTTAAGCCCCTTGTTACTGTAAAAAAAGTAAAGAAATTTCCTAAATGCAATTAAAATGGCCAGTATGCAGTGCATCCTCAAACCTTTGTAATAAAAATACGAGGGATTTAATCAAGAAAACGACCCACCCTGTATACTTTAAAGGGCTGCAAATTTTCTTTAAGGACAACCAAACAGTTTGATGTTCTATGAGCAAACCTGAAAACTTGAAATGCCATGAGCAGATATATTGAAAAGAACTATATACATATTGAAATAGAGATGTAAATACTTGGTTTGAAAAAGTGTCTACAACATTCGAAATTGAGGCCGGTTCTCGATCTCCTAGTACTTAGGTATAAAATCGTAATGATATAAAGTCTTAAAAGCATTTGAATAGTATTCCGGGAACAACTAATTTTTATTTTTACATAGGTTTACGAGTGGGGTAACCCTCGTTGTAGTCAAATAGGCCTACAAAACTAATAATTTTGTTATTTGCAAAAGGTCTATTTGAAACGAAATATGATTAAAAAAATAAACACCTTTTTTTCGCAATTCTCTTTGCCTTAGTTCCTCTTCCAATTCTTCTTCATCCGTGTATACCTCAGCAAGCTCTTCTCTACTTAATGAATCTTTGTAAGCTTCATGATCGTAGTCGTCACTATTAATAAGATCAAAGACAGTCCTGAAAGCTAAGCAAAGGAAAATATTGACGTGGTAGTTTTAGAGGATGCTCAGAATTAATGGTACAGTAAAATTCGCAAGTTTGAGAGTTGGTTAGTTTTTTCTTAATCAAGCTAAAACTACAAAATCAGTTAAACTGCCAGATATGGAGTATTTCGTAGGCTTATATTTGTGAGTATTACATTCCCCTTCACACATTTCTTTAAGACAGGGTTTAAGGAGGATAGCAGGAATACTCCATGACGCTATGTAAAACAGAAAAACTCCACCAGAACATTTTCAATGATTTAAGTTTTTTCATCGAAGTATTAAAAGAAATCCAAATGTATTTGGTATTGTAAATATAAATTCAGACAAGAATGAGATACAATAATTTAGTTCTTTAAGATGTACAACCGTTTTTGTAAAGTATTCTTTGAAAACGGTTTAATAGATTTTTATAATAAATGTTGTATAACTAATAAAATTAAAATAAAATATATTTTTTATTTTAAATGTAAAAATAGTAATATATACATATAAGCGTTTCTAAAAAAATTGATTTTACTTAAAATACTAATATTAGTTTGTATTAAGAAAAATAGTTTGAAAAAACAATTTCGTGAGGGACATTTTAAGATATCTGTTTATTTAAACTAGAATTTTGGTTGAAGTTTGGAAAGTATGTAAAAATTCATAAAATAATAAAAAAATACGACCTACAATCTTAAAAATCAAAGTTATAAAAATAAATGCTTTAACATGGGTACTTCGGCACTCACTGTCTACTAGAGCTGAATCGATCTCGACTTCTTTCGGTTCTCCCTCATTTTCTTGGAGAAAACTGTCACAATCAACATTCAAGAAATAATCTTTTATTAATAAAACTAATATTAAAGAAGTAATTACAGAGCACTGAGATAAATTGCATAATATTATTAAAAGTATGGTAATTTAGATTGGAACTAACTCAAAACAGATAGAGACTTATTATTATAGATAGTAACGCAGCCTATAACAAAAGAGGAATCGTTTAGTTGTTAATCTGATGTGAATTACAGCAAATAAATTAAGGGTATAAATAATCTATAAGACTCTAAAAAGTTAATATTGTACTAAACATACAACAGTTTTTATATAGTATATTATCATAAACATTTATTGTAAAAACCACGTTAGTTACAACATCTCATAAAAGCGACACACAAAACGATTCTTCTTCATTCAAACAATCTTTTATTTATTATTTAATCTAAAATGTTTGAAACGTTTGAGACCCAACCAATTGATGCAACTAAAACCAACAAACAAAAAATTCACATTAAACTCCTTCAGTTATCTGTGATTCAAAAATATTATAATTTTTTAAATATATTCTTTTATTAAAAATAGTAGGATACTTTCAAATTAATATTTCCTCCATTTCCCTCATTTCAATAGACGAAGTTTTTCCAATCAATTTATTTATTCATAAAATAAAAAAGACACCTATATCATTTAAACAAATCTGGGAATAAACGAATGTCTCTGTAATTTGAAACTGCAATTTAATAATGTTTATCTACTCACCGTACAAATTTCTCTTGGCCTTTGAGAGCATAGTGGCGTTCTGTTTTTTCCCATTCTCGTTGAACCTTTCTTCTAGTCCTTTCATACTCGTCCAAGCCTGGAATATAAGGAGGCTATAAGACACTTTAATTGTTATTAAAAAGTGAAGGAGGGAGAAAACCACTTGACGTAGCGTTCATTAATCTGTGTGAAATCATACAACCTAATGAGCATTGTTTGAAAACTGATGCTGACGTGTAAGATCTTGGGTATTTAAACATTCTAAATATTCCATTTTTGAAATTAATTTTCAATAATAATAGGTTTCAATGATATCAGGCTGTTTTAGTTGTTTTACTGATAAACACTAACTACGTAAAGGATGTTAGACGTATTTATTTTTTCGAATTTCCCTTATAGGGAAAAGCCAAGACCATAATAACTTTTCCAAATACCTAATATTTATCACGTAAAAATTGTCCGATCTGAATGAAATTTGGTACAGACTTGTAAAATGGTAATCTACGGACGAGTTCGGAAACCAGCCTGATCGTATCATCGGAAAAGGTGAAAACCCCCTCCAAAAGATGGGTTTATGAGAATTTCAACATAAAAATAAAATTAATCAAATTATGATTAGAACTTACTCAACGTAAGACTCCACTCTTTTTGAAAAGGTCTATTTGAAACACCTTAGACCTGAAACACCTTAAGCTGAATTTAGCTTGAATATACGTAAAGTAGAATTTCGAGTCATTGCTTTACCTCAGTTGGCTACCGAGAGGATAATATACACAGTCCCTTGTCCCAATTTTAACCTTATGTGAATTTTATAGCTCGCTTATTTCTCAACATATCTGAATAAAACTTGGCGTCATATGGTTGGGATTTAGTGGATGAAGTCCTAAAATTCACCATTCATATGATACGCTCAAACCCCGAATTCGGACAATGTCCGAAATTTCTACCCTCTCTGTGACGTGGACTCTAAAATACTCACACCGCAGATTGAACATTTTATTCGGACATTGTTCGACTGAAAGAAAATGCCCTAACCGTGGAGTGGGTGAATGCATTTGCTCAATCGCCGAAGTTATAGCGGTCTTTGGGGTTTGAGTAAAATAACAATACCTACATCGCGACTTGAGCAAAACAGATTGCCCACTTCGTGACGTAAGTATTTCATACATGCGCAAACTCCCAAGCCTATTGCATTTTCATAATGCCCAACAAACAAATATTAATGTTACTGGAGGTAATACGTATTAGCTCTTGGGAATGATTATTTGACTAGGGAAAGTGTTTTGATGTGTTACAAATTTTACTTCCATCCCCCAAAATGGAGTAGGCTAATAGGAGCAAGTGTAAAATTTCTATTCCCTTAAACCTTATTTAGAACTTACTTAGTATGAAATTCGGAAGATAACAATTTTAAGAAACCCTGTGTACACTATTAGAAGTTAGGTGTTACATTGACTGTGATATTTAGGTATCGAATAGGTATGGTGTATTAATTTTTTTTTAAATTGGATTATTTTAATGAAGAAAAAAATCAGTTGGATTCATAGCTTAATGTAAAATATCCTTAGTATATCAAGACTAAGTGTTTAATTCCACTTTTCAGAGACATGTTTTTTGAGGTGTATTCTATGTAATTCCTTTTTTGGGTTTCTCTCACCTATTTTTATCCACGCGTTTTTGTCGATGCAGTCAAATTAACACGTAAACACAAGTGAGCACAAAACATATAGCACAATGTCCCGGGATCACTCCTACGTTTCGTGGGACCGAGAAAAATGCCCCGCTTCGTCAGGGAGCCGACTTTTTAGTTTTTTTACGTACCTCGCGTATTCGTGTCGGATGCCGGAACGCACTGACCGTGGTGGGTGTTCTTTATTACCTGGAGGGGCGGGGGTCCTGCTTATCTCCACAGGAAAGTCCACTTTAGTGGCCTCGGTCTTGCATTGTTTTTAATTCGCCTCTGACGAATTCAATGTAAAGAGGACACATGTCAATGCATGGGCGTGACGGTGGATCTTTAATAACGGTAATAAATAAAGATTCCGCCAGATTTCTCCTCCTTCTCTCTGTACAATATTTTACTCTCCTCTTAATTTATTTCGTGGTCAGTCTCGAAAACGTTCACTAATTGTTGACTCACAAATAAATGTCACAGTTTTTTATATTCTTTTTGTGCTCTCCAATCCTAACAGTGACAGGTCTAGATGTCTGCCCGATGTAGTTTTTTTCACAAGAACAAGGCACCTCATACACAAATTTTTTAGCTATCTGCAGATTATTTACAGGTTTAACTTTGGTAACCCGGCTGCGGATTGTGCCTTTAGATTTAAAAACTGTACGAATCTTGTATTTTGAGTTTATTCGTCTTATCTTTCAGATAGGTTCCTTACATAAGGAATGGAGACGGTTTAAGGGGTTTTCCTTAGGAGCAGTATCAATGGAATTATTGTTCATGTGGTTTGAAGCTTTGTTAACAACATCGGAGAGGGGGGGGGTCCACTGTTTTATAAATGACATTTGATTTTTAAGAGATCGTTATTGAACAGTTCCTTCGAGCTACAGATATATAGATAGACCTGTAGATAGTATTTTAAATACAGTTTAAGCCATCTAGCACATGTCTAACTGGGATTAGTAATAGGCTTGATTACGAGAGAAAAATCTCGGGAACAGTGATATTCTGGGACATTGTTTGTGCTGTGTGTTTTGTGTGTATGTGTGTCTACGTGTTAATTTGATTGCACCGACAAGATCCCTGGGATAACAATAGGTAACGGACACCTAAAAAAAGGAATTACACTGAGTATTGAAATCTAATAACACAACACAAAAAAATTACTAAACAAGCTACAAGCTAAAACAAAACACGGACACTGTTCCATCAAGGTAGTATTCAGCACAAGACAGATAACGCGAGAAAACTCAACCAAGCTTCATGTAAGCGCGCTTACGAAGTGACTTGTACTGGTAGGCTGGATGTTGACGCCCAACTCTCTTCGGCGTTTGCGCAATAGAAAATACCCATGTCGCGATATGAGCATCAACATTACTCAAACGCCGAAGAGCACGATGACTGCGGCGATTGAGCAAATGAATTCACCCACACCGAGGTTTGGGCATTTCGCGTTGGACAATGTCCGAATAAAACGCTCACTCCGCGGTTTGAGTATTTTAGCGTATCCCTGTCGCGGAGTGGGTAGAAATTCCGGACATTGTCATAATTATATCAGTGGCAGCAAACCTGCATACTCACTTCCTGTGTTAATCTTAAAGGGGAACCTGTTACATGCTCATTTTGGAGTTCAAGTCGATTTTACTTAGTTTAGAGCTCCATCTAAATTATTTAATTAGGCTTATTATTTGATGGAATTTTCTTAGTATGTAGGCTGCTTCAATTGGGGTATTTATTACACTTCTTTCTCTTGCACATTTTCTAACTACATGTATGTACCACAGATTCCAATTTCCAAACGACAATGACTAAATAATTACTTTTAATAACTGACCTGGTTCTTCCCAAGGTGGTATTGGTGCTTCTGTTCTTGTTAAAATTTCTTGCTTTTTGGCTTTGAAAAGTGCAACACAACTGTAACATTAAAAAGTTAACGTTAGGCTTAGTCTTGAGTTCAAATAGTATAACTTGTCATCAACAGATGTAAAATCAGGAATTTTAACTTCTAATTTAAGATAATCTTTCCTTGAAAATGAGATATCTTTTTCTAAATGTCAACTACCTTACATTATTAGTGTTTAGATATTTAATATTCTATGCTTTTTAATTAACATATGATTAAAATTACTCTACACCTGTTTATAAATAATGTTATTGTTGTGTTTTTCAAATAGAAACTTTTACTTTTGCTGCAGAATGTCTCCTTTATTTATACTTGATAATTAATTGTTGACTTCTACTCCAGATGGTCAGAGGTGGTCAAAATGAATAGTAAAAACAGTTTTTCCGTAAAGAACGCATTAGTCAAAATATTTGGTAGATTTGGTATTCCACAAATTATGATTGCTGACAACATGCCTTTTGATTCTTACGAACTAAGAGAGTTCGCAAAAGAGTGGAATTTTCAAATACAAACTACGAGTCCTAACTATCCTCAAGCCAATGGCATAGCAGAAAAAGGCGTATTTATTGCTAAAAAGCATATAAAAAAGTCTTCAGAATCAGGATCAGATCTTAATTTGAGCACTACGGAAACAGTGTTGTTGCAGGACTCGACTATTCTCCAGCTCAGTTACTAATAGGGAGGGTACTTTTACTTTTGCAACAAAATGTCTCTTTTATTTAAAACTGGTTATTAATAGTTAAATAATTAGAAAATGTGATAGTAAAGTTACCGAAACATATCGCCTTAAGCAGTCTTTAACCAAGGTTATTTAAAGTAAACACTTTAATTTAAAATGCTGATTTTAATTAATTTTAATTTTCATTAACTTAAAAATGACTTTGCCGTAAAAATCATTTTCTTGTATGTTGAATACTGTAAGTATTTTAACTAATAAGAAACATAATGCAATTTACTTGTCAAATGATCTTGTTTTATTATTGTTCATGAGTTTGATAAATCTATACCACAACTCCCAATCGTCCTCTTCCAAATACTCGTTAATCCCCTTCGTAGGCTTAAAAACTTCCCCTGAAAAATATATTGGTTAAAAAATTATAAATGACATCTTCTTCACAATTAATTATTGCACTCAATGTCTTCAAAGATTGTTTCTTTCGTTAATGTTTCTTTCTTTCTCGTGTCTTCATAAACAACACACATTGGCTTAAATGTGTGTTGTTTATGAAGACACGAGGAAACAATTTTAGTGACCTTTCGCATTTCATAAGTAAACAACATAATTTTTTATTTACTTTTAAGAACTTGATTAGTTTTCTTTAAAATATTTGTAGGAATTCCGTTTTTATAGATAAATCAGCCCATATTCGGTATTACAAAAAGTATACCAATTATAAATGTTCCATGCTACAACCTGAAATTAAACATAAGCTATAATATTAAATTTTGTAGTTCTATTGTCATTCTTTTAATCATGGTCCGTTTAGCATCAGTTCACATACATGTGTTCTTCAAACTAATTTATCACAACGTTGAAGCCACTGAAGGTACATAAAATCGGAATTCCGGGCACCTCTTGGATAACAATTGACAGGTGCGGTATATAGAATTACCAAGACTATAGGTACCATAAATTCAAGAAAAAATAAACTTATAGTTAATCTTAATCATGATAATACAACTTGTTAGGGAATATTAATGGGACGTGGAGCTCGACCTTTATAGGAACTTCAGTTATGGCCATTTTTTTTTCTCAAAGCTAATAAAGGTTTATAAAATACAATAAGGAGACTTAAGGAATTCCATGTAAGATATCCTTAATACAAGCCAGCAACATCGACAAGGTTGAAAGAGTCGATTTAAATATCGATGGTTACGACATGAGTAATGAGTATAATTATTATATTTTAAGTTAATGTTTTCAAGTGTACTATAACTGGCCACAGGCTGTGGAAGGAACTTTTTCATTTGAATTTTCAGTAAAATGTTTAAGATAATTCATGAATTACGTGTATAACCATAATAGTGTAGGAAAATAGTGTTGGATTCTAGAATTCTAAATTTTTACATAAATAATTATTAATAAAGGGAATAGCTCCTTGATGTTTGGTACATTATACACAGTCTAAACAAATACACAAGAATACAAAATTTTAAATTTTTAAATATCACTTAAACAGTGTCAGTGAGAAATGCTTATAGTGCAGGAAAATGATGCAAAAATAGCGTAAAAGCGGAATTTTCATTTATTAGGCTGAAAATTGGTGGAGAGGTCGTACATATAGCAGGGATCATCATAGTAAAATTCCCAAAAAATCCTACTTGGACAACATGCCGCCATCTTGAAAAAAACATTTCCGGCCCGTGTTTCTCTAAACTTTGTTTTAAGTACCACGAAAACCACAAAAAATACGAAAAAAGTGCAAATGTAGTTTATGTGGAAAATCAAATTTAAAATAAAATTAGTGTCAATATGTACAAGGAATATTGATATCTGTTGATGTTATAAATTTACTCACATGTAACCCCTGCCCTCACATAATAACCCTGCCACAATGAATACATGTAAAAGTTTATGTAAAATACACTCCTTAGGGGGCGAATCCCTTTGAAATTAAAGAATAATAAATTATACCCGTGGAATCCTGATGAAAACTTCAGTTATTTGACACCTTAATGATAAAATTGGTTCAATATAAAGGCGTGGGTAAGCCCACAAAAAATATATTCCTTCAGGAATTTTATTCCTGAAGGAAAATTGAGAACGTTTATTTTTAGATTACCACGATGTTATTGTGGACCATTTTTGATGATTGGCGTGGCAAATAACTGGAATTCTTATCAGGATTCTATGGATATAATTTATTATCCATTGAGGTCTAAGGGGTCCGCCCCTATAGAGGATGTATTTTACAGCAAATTTTGCATTCATTCCTTACGACAGGGGGTTTTAGAATTACAACATTTTAATAAATAATATCAACAGCTCTTATCAATATTTCTTTTACATATTTATACTCATTTTATTGAACATTTTATTTTACCCAAAAACGGCATTTTCACTTTTTGTATCTCTTACAGTTTTATTGGTAGTTAAAAACTGATTAGAGAAACACGGACCGGAAATGGTTTTTTCAAGATGGCGACATGTTGCCCAAGTGGGATTTTTAAATAATTTTAGTATGATGATCCGGCTGTATGATTGGCTGTCTACCAATTTTTAGCCTGCTAAATGAAAATTCAAACATCAAGGAGCTATTCCCTTTATTAATAATTATTTATGTAAAAATTTAAATTAGACACATCTTAATATCAGTATTTTATCTTTTGATTATTTTAGTTAATAATTTGAAGCAAAATATAATAATACTTTTAAGTATGTGTCTCTTAACAGGTTATAAAGTACCCAATTAAACCAAGCTGCAATTTTATTTTCCAAGCTTTCACCTGTAAGGTTCATAAACAGGTGTAAGCAAATCACCTGTAAGATTTTCACTAGATACGACTTCCTTACTTTTTTCTGCTTCTGCATATTTTTCTAGATTAGTTGATTCGTCTACTCTGAAACATGTTTTTTTTTTACTTTCATTAAAATAGATAATTAATATACAATTAAGTTGGGTGGTTACAATTTTTAAATTGTTTAAGTAAATTATTGCAAGTTATTTGTAATGCGATAAAATTTAATGGGAATTTTGTACAAATAATACAATTTTATTGTAAACTCTACACGAGTAACTGGTTACTCGTGCCACACTGTGGTTATTTTTGAAACATTAAATTGAGCTTTTAATGTTGTTGTTATAAAAAACGAAATATACGCATTTTGTCGATGCTTTTGTCATGTAAATATTTATTATCATCCCCCCCTTCATTACTATTGACTTCGTCAATTTTTATAAGCTGTACAATCTATTAGGCCTACGGTTGTTATTTTTTCTTCTTTTCTTTCTGGAATGTCGTCAGAAACAAACCCTGAGCTGCAGAATGGTAAACAAGGTCGTCTTAGTTTCTGTGATGGCAACTAGCGTGTCTAGCTTCATCTCCAGCTGATATATCTTGCGAGAAATGTTGGCTTTGACACGAGTAACCGGTTACTCGCAACACACAAAGGTTAAAACTAGGCACCAAAAACCCGTTACTCGTGACGCTCTGGAATAAGATCAGGATGTAATTCTCCCTTAATGAAGATAAATCGATATGAAAATTTGCATAATAAAATTTTATTTTTTAAGAAATTAGAAAGCATTTTTTTACACTTCAATCCGTATAACACATATAGCTGAAAGTTTACTCAATTTTATCAGGATTGTGTAGTTTTGTTTCACATCCAAACATAAATCATTACAATTACTGCGTTTTATTAACTTGCATTTTAAGCGCATTTCCTTAGTAACTGAGATATAAAAATTGTTTTAGTTTTCATTAGGTTTTATGGCTGAAGTACTCCTAAAATCTAAAATATAAATAGCAGACCTGCGTACTGAGCGAATTTCCATAGGATTTATTTTTTTTATGTGAGCATTCAACATATCCAAATAGTCCAGGCAATGAATGCTCAAAAAGAGGTATAGAAGGAATTGCATGGATCACAATTTTTGACTTTGTAACTATGTTTGGACTAGTTAGGAGTAAAACATATCAAAAGTCCCCGCCCTTAGCCCTTGAGACGGCTGGGCTGGAAGGGCCTAAAGGTAAAATTTTTGGGATTTTCCTAAATATCTTGAAAACTATCAACTTTTAGTATTCCGTATTAAATTTGAAAAATAAAGAAAATTAAATTTCCTTTAAGAAAAATATATAATATGTCTACTTTGGTCCAACTGTTTACAAGGTAATAACGAATTTTATTAATATCTTTAAAGAATATCCCTTCCATAAGAAATACATGTAAATTTGTGGGTAACTTAGATGCCCAACTGGGCAACGCTTTTTTTCACCTAAAGGAAAATGAACAGTATTCAGGAAATATTGACAAAATTTCCAGTAATTTGACACCTCAGTCATAAAAATTGGTCCAAAGTAAAAGGGTTGGCGAGCTCAAAAAAACGTTATTCTTAAAGAAATTATTACAATTTGTTATAATTCCTTTAAAAATAAGTATGTATTAGTAATATGCTTTGTTAATATATTAACTCATTCAAAAATGCCTAGGATAGAATTGTTCAAACTATTAAATAAAATAGAATATTAAATGTTGAGCCAAGGAATTAAATACACTACACTATTTATTATAGATATTAGTTTAACTCAAAATAAGTACGAAAGTAGTAAGTAGGAACAGGAAACGACGATGGGAATATACTCCCAGGCACACTGAAAGATAGTTTAGACTTGAGTCCCGCTCGCTGCTGTCCAATACTAAGACCGGTACCGGTTATCGGCAAATAGGCAATGGTCGTCGTGTAACAAACAAACCAAACACATTGAACTACAAAACCCTGAAAATATTGATTTTAAAAAAATTATATGGTATTACTGAGGTATTACTGATTCCACATTCATTTCCACACAGTAGAATCAATCTCCAAATTTTATATCAAATTAAAACAGCAGACATTGCCCATATCAATAAGAAATTTAATAGATCAGCAAACAAACCGCGAATTCTGATCACCTGACCTTTATTATGATTTAAAAACCGAAATACCTAATTAAATTCGTAAAAGAAAAATCAAAATACAATGGTCGCGTAATACCGAGATCGATGATTTGCAAGCAGTTATTTTATTGAATACTAGCTGTTCTACCCGTTCTTCGCACGGATTTAGAATGAAAAAGAAAAATGGTTTCTATGGAAACCAAATAAAAACTGTCAAAAACCAATAACTTGGCATAAAACATGATCGCAAGAAGCCCATAACGCGGAGCCCGAGAGGTTTTTAAGAAAGTGAATAGGCCTATGTGTTTCCCGGATTCAAGATCTACATCTGTGTGAAATTTCAACCCAGTCGGTTCAGTATTTTTCGAGTTCACTTGGTACATACATATCTACAGAAACCACCTCTTCTTAATAATAGTATAGATAGATTAAAAAGTTATTACTTAATCCCCTCGTGATTAATCCCCTTAAAACATTGATTCATGTGAAATTTACGAATTGTGGAAGTTCAACCGCTATTAAGGCCTTAGTTTAATGATAGTTTTTGGAAGAGTATTAAAGCAAGAATAAAACATCTTATTTTTTTAAGTTATGAATAGTAAAAAGGGTATAACTGAACAATTACACAAAGCAACTTATTCAAAATTAGAGGAGACTATTCAATTTGACGTTTGCGTGTTTTGATTAAAGTAAAATAAATGTGTTTAGGCTACAATGAACAATGTCTTATAAATTACATTCTTAAAAATATATTTATATTACAATGCTCATTAAATGTTTCAGTGGCGTACTTACTCCTCTGATGTTGGTGTGGTTGATTCATTTTTCTGCAAGGACTCTATTTTGCCTGCTCCACTTGACGATTCAATTTGAGTAACAGAAGGAGCGTGTCGTTCAAGTGTTTCTGCTTGAACTGCGTCAGTATCCTCTTCAGAGGGACAGTAGTCTGGCATTTCCATTGGGAAGTCGACTTGGTCTCCAAAGCACTCGTTAGCATTTATTACAAACTGCCTCCATTCGTCTTTAAGAAATTCATTGTCCTTGTACTTGTCTTCCTCGTCTTCTTTTAAGTCAATATCATCGATATCACTTCCAAAAATGTCAATATCGCCTGAAATGGCTTGTTTTTTGCGTGTTGCAGCATCAGAAGCATCAGAGTTTTCCTTTTGTGTGGTTAATTTTGGATCAGGAATATCGGCTGATTGTGGCTCCCCACCGCTCTCCAATATTGTATGATCCGGGGCTTCAATTGTTTTAACTAATTTTTTTTCATCATTTGATTCATCAGCTTCTTGCGTTCCTTTTAACTGATTATTCAAGGACTTTATTTCAACGCTCTGTAAAATATCTATTGACTTATTTTGTGCATCTGCTGATGGGCGCTGATCAACTGCCGGTGTTAGATGACTCCTAGTCTGTGCGTCAGGCTCTTCTGCGTCGCCTATTAATTGGTCAATTTTGGCACTAACTGCTTTTCCCTTGATTTTAGCTTTATCCCTTTCAAGAAGCGAGGATTTTTTACTGGACACTTTTTTCTTTCTACTTCTTTTGGTTTTTGGGCGTTCAGATTCTGTTGATACTAATACGTCATCATCACATGGTTTTTTACCATTAAGCTCCCCATTTTTCATTGCTCTTTCATATTCCAGATCAGATAGAGTCTCTTGAGTAGGTAATGGTTCTCGCTTTCGAACTGTTAAAAAATTATAATTACTATTTATAGAGTAACGGAAATAATTTAACTAACAGAATAGGGATCACAAATTCCTTTAGTGTTATATAATAATGAACGATTGTGAGATGTCTATAAGAAAAACGTTTTCACTTTGTTAACTCATAGACATAAAGTAAAATAATCTTCCTTTTTTAACATGTAAACTTCGATTGAGTTGGCCAAATAATTTAAAAAGATAAGCGTTCATTTATTACTTTATTTGTAATTTTGACCAAATTTACAACACGGAGACCTGAATTAAAGTCCCATAAACATAAACGATATTCAATTGAGACAATTTATGATTTAAAGCAATTTTGAAATAATTAGAAAGCAAGAATGCATTTTTTCACACCATAATCTGATATGCCGATACTATACGAATCACAAAACCCGACAGAGATATCATGGCAATTATGAACTTTAAGACATACTCTATATATATTATTATTAGTATTCTTATCACTTATTATAATATTATATATCACGTATTATAATACGTGAACTTAGATGAGTGTTGTGTGTCGGTATATAAGGTGTTACAAATCATACATGGACCATTGGTTTGGTATTTAATTGGTTTAATTGGTAATTGGTTTCTCAAATAAGCAATATGATGGTTGCGTTTCACTATGTTCTAGATTCTAGGACTTTGCCACAGAACCGTTATAAAGGGAACCACGTCAGGGCTTTTTCAAGTGTCATAGGGAGCAAAATAATCTCCTGAGATTATTTTGAGGACCGAGGACACCAGCAATTTGTGTATATAACTGGGCAAAGTAAACTCTAATATTAATAACTAGTATAAACTTATAATATCAGCTATAATTAGCTAATATAACTTATAATTATCTCAAACTTTATAACTAGTTGCTCTAACTTTTACTGTATTACGACTGATTAAGGGAAATCTAGCGATGTGAATATATAAGGAAACTAATTTTGTACTGGAAGTGTTGAACTATGCATGAATAACAATAGTCTGAGTTGTAAGTAAAACATGTTTAGTTTGTTTATTCCCATGATCTCCAAATTCTCATCATAATACACAATAAGGAAATCCTCACCTTTATAATAATTATAAGCTAATTTCACCAAATAGTATATTTCACTACTACTATTCATGAAAGTGGCCCATTTCAGGGAAAGATAGTGTTTTACTTGTGAGGCGTAAGACGAGCGTGTAAAACACTACCGAACAATACTTTTCATCACGATGCAAATAAGTATCTAAACTTAAAAAAGAAAAATCATTTCCATAATGTGGTCATTTTTCTATAAGCAAACACAAAACGGCTGTACAGTTAATTTTTAGTTTCAAGTCACCAGAACAATACAACATAAAACTTCCAAATAGAAACTTCGTTTGTTTGGGTTCGGAAACGTTTTGTTGGGGTTCGGGAAAACAATGTTTTGGTACAAAAGTAGTGTTCAGTTCAGGAAAAGTCAGCTGATCATAATTTGTTTTGATGTAAGGAAATTGAGGGTATTGTAGATCTCAGCTATACGGTAACGGACTATTTTCGGATAAAGAGTGATGCAAATAGTTAGTTTACCTTACTTACTATGTTTAGACGCTTTATTCCTTGTAATGAATTAGCAAAATAATATTTTGTCCCCCAGCAGGAGTAAAGTGATTACTTTATCTCCCGGTTGGGACAATCAACAACTCAAAAATCGAGTGCTCCAAATTTCTACGTAAAAATGCAAAGAATATATTGAGGATCAACAGATTGCAGGCGCTAACAGCTGATTTAAAGGCAGGAATGATCATATAAGAATAACAATAACAACAAATAGTTTAAGTCACGCATGAATTAAATGTGTGAGGGTGTTGCAACTATCAGCTGATCGCTGGTGCATGAATGGTTGCAGACACTAGCTGCAGATCGAAACTGAATGGATATTGTTTGTAAATTGCTAAGTTAATAAACTACATATATGTTTAAAGATTGGACATTATTATTGCAGGAAGCGGAAAATCTTTGTGTATATTTCAAGAGGAAAAGCACATTATCTCCCTCTTGAAAATTAACGTTCTCGCAAGCTCGGGCGCCAACACTTTCACTCGTGAGACAGTAACTCGTGAGGCTCAACACAAATAACTATTGAGTATTGAGAGAGTGAAGTAAAACATTGACTCGCGACTGAAAATATTGGCGCCCGAGCCTGTCGAGTGTGACAAGTTCCACAATGGAGAAAATTTGTGATTTACTCTCGAAATATACACAACATTTTCCTTTCACCTACAACAATAAATATCCTAACGATAAACATTAATTTTATTAATTTAGTGAGTAATAAAAAAATTCCATTTTATTACGTTCAGCAATTAGCACCTACATCCAGGTAGCTGCACCCATTCATGCACCAGCGATCAGCTGATTGTTGCAACGTTTTTACATGCTTAATTCTTAGTTGTTCTCATAGCTCATTGTTGTTAATGTCATGCTTATTTATTTGGTATGTCTGGTACTAAATCAGCTGTTAGCGCTTGCATTCGTTTAGCTGCAACATATCTGCATGTGTGCGTGTGCATAAAGGCGCTCTGTTTCTTGTTTTATTGATTTCAATGTTATTCTTATGGGTTTACTTTGTCTCCTGCGGGGTAAGAACGCCCCGGAAATTTTTGGATCTGGTTGTGTCGGAGTTGTACAGTGTACAGCGGCTGTATCCTTGTCCTTATTTCCTAACATAACATAATAAAACTTGTATATGGCTTCTTCTAGTTCATATCTACTAAGTATTGAATTAAAACAACCCCGTTTTAACATACCTGATGCAGCAAACCTGCATTCCTCATTCCTCATTCAATCAATGTTGGATTGCAATATGTTCTTTTGCATTTGAAATTCGCTGAGTATGCAGGTCTGCTACAACTGAGGTATTTTTCGTTCTTGTACTTTAATAAATGAATAATATTTCGTTATGTAATGTTCTGCATTCCTATGAGACGGACCTTGGTGGAAATCTTAATGGGAGCAATATTCTTGATGGAAAGCATATCTAGAATTACACCTCATTTTAGAGTTCTTAAAAAGTACACAAGAGTGCAAACCCGGTTGTAAAAGGTAAGTTCACTCAAAAGTTACACAGCTCGTCAAAGATTGTAATAGTACATGATTATTGTTACAATTTCTTTATTAAGTTGTAGCTTGGTATTGGATCAACCTTTATTCGGCTGGGGTCAGCTTAGGATTGGATCAACTTTTTTTCGGCTGGGGTCGCTTTCTTGTGATCTAATTTTAAAATACCTTTAAAATGAAATATAAATTGAGGTATGCTTACCTTTGAGAGTTTTAAGACTTTCTCAAAGAGCCTTCTCCTAAGAATGTAAAAAATCTAAAATAACAAAATATTGTTGGTCTCTATGAAATATAAAAGGATGCAATGTTTGGTTATAGTATGCACGATATTTTCGTAGTTACTCAAAATATCGTCTTAATCCCACTTTTAAGACCCCCTAATCGACTTTTAAGACTTTTTCCCACATGTTATTAGTTTTATATTGCAATCCTAGAGGAGCGGAAATTCTAGTCATGATCAACGTTTTGCAACCGGATTTGCAGTGTTGCATTCTACTTTTTAAGATCCTTGAAATAAGAAACATCTCAAGGTAAGGTTACTTATTTCAAGACGTCCATCGTGGACCATCTCCTGGGCAAGCAAAGTGTCGGTAATCTATGTCTAGATGTTTGTCGATGACTCAGATATACAATTTCGAAGTAGCATCACATTTTGATCAGTAGTCGAAAAATATTAATAATGTTACAGCCTTTTCCTTAACCCTGCATAACAATGATTCCCTGCATAACAATGATATATTATTCAATAATGGTCATTAAATGTATCTACATACTATTAATTAATTACGATAAAGTTTTTAAACTTATAGCAAATACTATACAACTTTTGCTTAATGCTACAAGTAGCAAGGTTTGCTACACAGGGTAAACCCAGTTTCAGTTTTTTTGCAATTTGAATTTTTTAAAGCTTTCTGATAGTAATGTTATTACGCCACTTGCGAAAAGACTATGTTTTGTATACAGGGTGTCCATTAAAACGTTTCAGGATTTCGGGAGGTGATTCCTCACACCTAAACTAAGAAAAGAGTTGATTGAAGTATGTCCTAAAATGCATATTTACCCAGATATCCACCATTTTATATTTTTCGCAAACATATTTTTTATCTCCGAAGTTTACGAACCGAGTTTGCGTGACCGATTTTCATATTTTTTTTAGCAAATTTTTCCCTATAGGGAAGAAGCTATTACCGTAGGTCTGATGGTAAGACCTAAGCCCGAGACCATGATAACTTTTTGTTTTGGGGCCACTAGAAGCATAAAACACCATTCGTTCGAATTTATATATATAACACCATTCGTTCGAATTTATATATATATATATATATATATATATATATATATATATATATATATATATATATATATACAGTGCTTGATTTGCGACGGAACGCGGCGGAACGGCGTTCCGGGACCTCTTTCTGCCACAAGAGTCGATCGTGTGTAATCGGCCGGGGTATCTTTTACAAGAGACGATCGCGTGTAATCGGACGGATAATTTGCCATTAAATACAATCGCGTACAATCGGCCGGAGAATTTGCCACGAGAGAGGATCGTGTGTAATCGGCCGGAGTATTTCGTAAGAGACGATCGCGAGTAATAGGACGGAGACTTTGCCGCACAAGACAATCGCGTATAATCGACCGGAAGATTTGTCGCAAAAGACGATCGTGAATGATCGGCCAGAGAATTTGCCACACAAGAAAATCGCGTGTATTCGGCCGGAGAATTGTCCGCAAAAGACGATCACGTATGATCGCCCGTAGAATTTCCCGGTAAAGACGAACGCGTATGATCGGCCGGAGAATTTGCCATAAGAGAGGATCATGTGTAACCTGCCGGAGTATTTGTCGGAAGAGACGATAGCGTGTACTAGGCCGGATTAATCTTTCCGAAAATAACAATCACTTTAAATGTGCTGAAATTACGCGCTGAGTTTCAGCCTGAAATTAGCGCTATTTTGTCTAGCCTCGAGTTAAACCGAATTTCGAAATGCTAAAAACACCTGAATACTCGCACTAGGCGTCATAAAAAAATCTAGAATTTCTTTAGGGAATTTAATTTTCAGTAAAATAATGCTTTGTTAGTTTGAATTTACTTATAAAAAATTCGAGTTAGATAAAATTTCACTTTTAAAATAGACCTAATTATTCACATAGACAAATAATGTTATGAGGAGGATGTAAAAACTGGCAAATTACAGTTCCGGTACCGTAATTTTTACAAATCAATTGTGTGTGTCAATGTGTGTGTTGTGTGTGTGTGTGTGTGTGTGTGTGTGTGTGTGTGTGTGTGTGTGTGTTTGTTAGCACGATAGCGGCCGTAAAAATGGTCCAATCGTAATGAAAATTGGTACAGACGTGTAAGTTAAATGGTAATCACTCGGACGAGTTCGAGAACCAGCCCGATCGGACCACCGGAAGGGGGGGTAAAGGGGGATAAACCCCCCTAAAAACGGAGTTTTTTGAGTTTTTACATAGAAAAATTAAATCTACCGAATTTTTGTTGGCACCATTGAATTCAGCTCAAAAAAACAAACAATTTAGTATGTTGGACCACTGACTGATCTATGTCCTTAGGTTCAGGATATTGAAAGTGGTAAACGCAGAACGTTGTCCCAATGTTAACCTTATGGGAAATAAGTAAAATTCTATATCTCGGTTATTTCTCAACATATCTTGATAAAACTTGGTAAATAGCTTCTTCTGTTCAGATCTACTAAATATTGAATTAAAACTACCCAGTGTTAATATACCTGTAGCAGTAAACCTGTATACTCTTTCCCCATGTTATTCTTATGGAGCTTACCAAAACATGTCAAATCTCGCTATGTTTGATTGAAATATGTTGTTTTGCATTTGAAATTCGCTGAGTATGCAGGACTGCTGCAGCGGGGGTATTTTGTCATTATATTGGAAATAACATTTTCTAAATATAGCTATTCTTAAGATTTATTTGTAAAATTTGCCATTTTTCGGTATTCCAATTTAAAGCTTTTAAATGGCCTCCATTTTGAAATTTACTATTCGATCATGTTGATTATTTTTTCGTAAAGTGAGTTTGACTAGTCATAGATCCACAAAAAATATTTTGTGAAAACACAAAATGATGGATATCTGGGTGAATATGTATTTAAGGACACACCTATATATTAACTTTTTTCTCAACTTAGATGTAAGGAATCATCTCCTGGAATCCTGAAATGTAGTTACCTTGTATTCTCAAAAATGCAGCAGTTGGTTTTGGTTTTAATTTTATTTTTAAGGAGCGATCACGTAAGACAACTAAAGACAACTATATAAGCGATTCTAGGTATAGTAAAGTGCAATAGGCCCCTCTATATGTTTTAATAAAAATTATTACTTACATCGTGCGGCTTGATGATCCATTTGAGCGTATCTTTCAACGCCTTCGTCTCCAACCCATACCCTGTCAGACTTAAGCCCAGCCATCAGTGCAATGTCATATTCTTCCCTATATTCACTTTCTGAGGTTTCGTTATCGTCATTAGATTCATCACTATTTATGACAGTGTCTGTCGTTTCCGACTCAATCGGGCTTTCAGAGTAATTTTTTTCCTCATGAGAAGCTGTTTTCCGCGAGCGACTTACTGCAAACCGTACTTTAATTTTAAGGTATAATGTTTTCCAAAGTTACTTCAACTATTGATAACAGCTATGGAATATTTTTTTTCGATTCATTGTTTTAAAACACTGAGTAATGATAAATTAAATTAACGAAGAGTTAAACTCAATATATTATTACACCCTAATTCTTACATTTACTGCTTTTACAATCGTGGATTTATTGTTATAAGACGCTGTACTTCGAGAAGCATATCTGATATATTCTGTTCCAAACATGGGATAACGATGAGTTAAAAAGCTGTTAATATAAGTTTCTACCAAAACTTATTAAAGCAATGAAAAATTATTATATTAGTATAGAATGGTTTTCTGCACTACATAACTATAAAACATCCACTTTACATAAATATTGCTTTCTTCTTACATATTGTAAATATATTATTTGAAAGTTAAATCTAACCTCTTAACAACTGACGATGGCGAACAGGTGACAACATAGGTTGGAGTTGCAACGTTCAACTTACCGGGCTTATTTTTACCCAGCAAAGTTTTACCTCTGAGCTACTGTCTTGGTAATTCAAGAAAATTGCAGTATAAAACGCCAACCCCATATAAGTTTAGAATTAATCGTGTAATCTTGTGTCTTTTAGCTTTGTTTCGATGAAACTAAACATATAAATCTACTGCAAACGCAAAACTGACGTTTCTGAAAATAAATAAATGTTTTCTGTTATCCAAGAGGTTGTTAACGGTCCCCGTAAGTGGTAATTTAGCTTATATTACGTTACTAGGCCGGAAAGTACTGTTTTCCGGCCGTGTAACGTACGATACTTTTCATAATACTACTCAGAAAAAACATACTTTCAATCATAACGTAGTTGTAGAGCTTGCATAAACCAGTACGTTTCTCAATCCTTCAAACCTAACCTATAACAGATAGATCAAACATTTATTCGCTACTGCTGCCAGTGCTGTATACAGATTTTTGTACCAGAATATTTATCCCCGAAATTAAATGTTATTATACACATATATTCTTACCTTTAGGTAGATGTTATGTTATTCAATTTTGTTATGTTGGTATACTGTAGGTCAAGTTGACTAATTAATTGTAAGAATTGAATTCTAACCGTCTTTATTCTGATTCTTAAAAGGGGCAGCACGAAGCAATAAGTTAAATTACCACTCGTGAAATGTAAGTAAAATTAGAAATGATTCTTATTGTATTCAATCTCGTTTTTATTTGTAAAGTCAGTGTAAATGAAAATTTAATGTATCAATGTTAAAATAATATGATTCAAAAGATTTATCATACTTAAGATTTTAAATTTACAAATTGTAATAATTCATGTTAAAACCATTCTCATTGTCTTCACGTATCCATTTCTGTTTGTAAAGTTTTTTAATTTACATATAAAATAAATTAAATTTAAATATTAATTTTAATTTACCTATTATTATTTCATTTGCTTGTTTGCAGTCGAGTTTGAGTGATAAATGAGAAAATGTTGTGCTGAATGTCCCCATCTATCAATAAGACATAGGCTATTTCAATTAGGCTGATTATTTGGACAATCAATAAAGTTTCATTATCAAATCTGGTTAACTTTCACCTTAATCCTCCAATAAAAATATATAAAATTTGTACGCTAAATTGGCCACTAAAGGCGTATAGAATTTTTGCGCAACTCTGCTGATTTGTAAGCTAAAGATTTCATGGAGTGGAAAGTTATGAAATTTAGTACAGAAATGCAAAATTACTAGGTTTGTACAAAGTCATTAGGCCTATAACTAGGATTTCAAGCAAAGACGTCATCATGCCTAAGTACAACCTTAACTACCTAAATTAGGAAGAACTTACTTATGGACTTTTAGATAGAGGTCATCAAGTGACAAATGAAAATGTAGATTCATTAAGAAAAGTCCTTAGAGCCAATATCGATCAAAGTATGGATATAACATATCTAAATGGGAAATTAAATTTAGCTGAACAATTTAACAAACTTCAATCCAAAATTTATAACATTCAGTTAGTATTAGATCAAGCTAGTGAAGAGAAAAAGGCTACTGCAGCCCAAATAGCTAAGTTAAAAGCTAAAATAAGTCATGATAGCTTAAGACTTTCTCATCTTAGTAAATGTCAGCTTGATAGTGTATAAGAGAACATCTCAACTAAACTAACTAACCAATTAGATACCTTTTCTACAAAGTTCCAAACTCTCAAGGATCAAATCAGTGAAGAAGATCTTAACTCATATGAGGAAAGACTAAATCAATCCTTAATATGAGATGAGCAACTAAATTTACAGGTTGAACGACCCAACAAGGTAAAACCAACAACTTCAACACCAACTAAGGAGGGGGAGCTTCAAAATCCTTTAGATGTAGGCCTAGTCCAAACTATTCAGAGAGTATCGACCTCAAATATTCCTGACCAAGAAATGGGTAAGCTAGCTTTTAATGTGCGTACTACTAGAGTGGAAACTTCCATAGTGTTTAGTAAAGTGACCAATCCTATTGAAACCCATTTGAATAAATTTACATGATATTGAATCACTATTGAAATGGTTGAGAAATCTAGTAGAGTTCCAAAACCAAACCACCCTGACTTCAAATGAAATAGTTCAACTTTTGCCTGGTTATGCCACAGCACCTCTCCTCGCCAGAATATTAAAACATAAGATGACTGACAAATCAGATGAAACCCTAGAAAATAAAGACAAGGGGAAGCGCTGAGATACATCAGCTACAGTTCAGTTGCATTGACTAGCGACGAAAGAGATCAAGAGGAGAATGTAGTTCCTTTTAGCCCTTATATATGTGAGGGCAGTATTTATACAATTTTAGATTTTATATATATCCAATTTCTTATTCAGAGTTGTGAGGATTAGGCATATTCTACATCAACGAAATTTAAGACTTACAGCGTTACTATAAAACATGCTAGTAAAAAAATGAATGAAATTTTAAAAAGAGCAATCACACGCTACAATGGTTCCTTTGGCTAATCTGTACAAGCCTCAAAGCTATACAACTCTGCATGCAAAATATAACTATTAATATGCATAGACAAGGTTTCATCTCATGAAAGAATAGTACAGTTCTAATGATTATTTAAGGAATTCTAGTAATCCAAGTGTCCAAAGTATTCCCAATGTACATAGGAAGAAACCTAGTTTTTTAGATTTGGCGTTGACATGTTCTAGCAGCACCCGGTTGCCAGACCTGATGAAATCGTTCTACTGATTTTTCGGTAATGCGGAACATTCTTTGGTTAAATTATGAAATTAGTGCAAACAGGTATGTATTTTTACTCCAATGCCTCTAACTGATCTGACACTTGCTAGAACGTAGCTAGGATCTTTAAAGTGACAAATTCTTTCATTGGGTTTTTTTTCAAGAGGGTGGTGATCTCTTTTGATCTCATATTCACCCGCCCGCTTCCCCAAACGGGCCTCTGACCTATGCGTTTAAGATATCGAGCTAGGAAGTAAGCTAGAGCAGTATAAAGGTGAGTAGTACTGGTAAAAGTATGCGACTAAGTGGAGAATCGAACTTATGACATCGCTATCTTAGAGCTGAAGCCCTTGCGCTACCAACTGTGCAACCGAATCAACGACCTCGACAAGTAAGAATAATATATTTGTTTACTGATTAAGATAGCATAGTTAAGATGGACACATAGAACGATTTTGTAAGGCAAATGTTGATGAGTGGATCACAAACTGAAAAAATATCCATTACTATAACACTGTTAAACATTTAAAACGATTACGTTAAATTCCGGTAAAAAATGTTTTACGAACCAAATTTTCCATTTAAAATCATCACAGCTGATAATCCTTTGCATTGAAATTATTTAATATTGGTCATCATACTGGAAATAGTGACCAAAATCACAAGAAATTCATATTTTTTTAACTTGATCAAAAAGACAACAGGGAAGGACCTTTATTCAAACTTTTGAAAATGTTTTCGCTTTGAGAATAGCAGTGACGCATTTAATTAATTATGTATTAATTATATGAAAACTTATATAAATAATAAGTTATTAGGACCAATTTCCTAGTTCCTCTAAGTTATTCCTCGCCAATTACCATTGTTCTTGTACGGACAATGTTGCTACATATCCATAAATCTGCTGAACGTTATTTGCTTGACCATTACAATCAAGGCGCCACACCATTCCAGTGGTTACAAAAATTAACGTTTTTATTGCTTTTGTGAGTGTTATAGGAATTGAAATTTATTTAATTCTCTTAAAATTTGCCTTTATAAAGTCTTAGCTATTTGCCAAAGGGTTGACAGTACTGAGAATCGCAATCATATAACATCTAATAGTCACATTACACAAAAAACTTAGCCATTGAGATTATTAAAACAAACAGTCAAGTTAAAAACTGACCTCTGGAGACCTTTACAAATATTTGTGTAGTTTACAAATACTTGTGTCTTCATGCAGCTATAGTTCATTCAGTGAGAGTGTAAAGTAAAGCCCCTCCCTTTAAATAACATTTGTATAGAAAAGAACCAATCAAAGAAGAGGCAGTCCATATGATCCAAGGGATGGTTAACAGCTATTCCCCTTAGTGATTTCAATTGAATGAATACTATATGATATGAATAATAAATTAAGCATGTGTGGATGCATTAATTTGTCTTATGGACAATTTATTTACTTATTGTAAAGCTCACGTTCATTCTATGTTCACTGCAAACAAACATAACCAAAATTGGCTTTGTCAACAGACATCCAGTTCCAGCTCCAGGCTTTAATAAAGCTCTTTGGCGATTTGTAGCTATAACATCAGGTACTCATGTGACACAGCCTGCCAACATTACAGCTGATGCAGGAGGTGTGGCTTTACTTTACACTCTCGCTGAATGAAGTATAACAAATGCAAAAATCTATTATACTAACACACACAGTGTAAAAAACCCCGAATGGTTACGTTACTAGACAAATAAAATTTCAGGCATATTAATATTGATGTTGATGAATTTTCCTTAAGGAAATAGCTCGTAAAGTTACAATCTTGTCTCCCATTTGTAATTTTATACTTATGAATACGAAAATTATTAAATTAAATAATAAACCTTAACATTCATATTTAAACTGAAAAAACTTATAATTTGCTTACCTGACTCGTCTTGCGTTCTAATTTCAGACATATTTTCTTTGTATTGTTCATAGTCTTTCAAATCAAAATCTCTATTATCATCTCCTTGAAGGCCTTCGTCTTCTTGATCATCAGAAGTATTGAGACCTTCAATATTGAACATTTCTTCATCATCATTAAACAATAGCGGACCCACATCGTCCAAAAACTCCTCTTTGCTTTTGAATCTACCGCGTCCTTTTAATTCTTCATAAAGTGACTCTAACTTTTCGTCAACGACAGAGCCAGTGGGCTGAAGACCTGATTTTCTTTTAAATGCTTCAAAGCTTTTGTCAATGAATACTGAGGTTTCTTTGAGAGTTTCCTTTATGTCGGTTTTTGGTATATTCTCAAGATTCTTTTTTAAACTCGTTATAGGCTTTTCCTCTTTGTTGTCTAAATTTATTGAAGGGGTATTATCGTCTGTGGCATGGTATGAGGAGTAATCGCTCCCTATCTCATCAACAATTCCAGCTGGTGGTTCGATTGGTGGTAAAGTGTCAGGTCTATCGATGGAGCCATTTGCAAACTTTTGTGATATCTCTCCATTCTCTTCTCTGAAATGTTCATTTTCTTCATTAATTAGAACAGTTGCTGAACGCGTTTTAACTCTCTTCCGAGGTTTTCTAAATGTTTTTTTAACACTATCCCAAATTTCATACTCGTCTGATGCAGTCTGGTACTCTTCCTTCACACTACTGATCTTTTTCTGCGGTTCGGGGCCTGATTGCTCAATGTTATCTTGGATCTCTGATTCTTTGAGGAGATATTCTTTAATGTCCTCGTAAACTTCATCGTCCAATTTCATGTCACTTTGTTTCAATTTTCCTTTTCTTTTGTTTAATAGATTCTTATCAGAACTGTCCTTATTTTGGTCATTTGATGAAGCAGTAGGCGAATCAATTTTATCTTCGACAAATGTTTTGTTTACATGCTGTTCGTACATTTCTGTTCCAGGTATCAGTTTTGATCTCTTATCTCTCATCTTTAACGCTTTCTCGCGGTATTCTTCCCAGTTGTGTTTCTGACCAGCTTCTGCATTTATTATTTTAGATTCTCTACTTAAATCAGTAGCTTCTTCATGTACTGAATCCTCCTCAAAACTCAGTTCAGACTGCATCACATTTTCTTCCTCATCTTCGTCTTTATATTTCTGATGTAACCTGTTAACGGAATAATCAGGGGACCATGATACAAGAGGGTCCTCTACATTTTCCTTACCCTGCCAAGGATGTTGTTCTAAATTGAGTTTGTTTTCCTTCATGTAATCTAAAAATGACGTATTTATATCTTCAAACTTATGATATTCTCTTTCAGGTGCATTACTTTTCTTTGGCTTCAGTTTCAGTCTAATCTTTGGGGATATTTTCTCGTCATCAAATTTTTCTGCGATATCCATATAAGATTGAAAGTCGCCTTCAAGCCCTTCTATTTCTGACAGAGTTGGCACATATTCTCCTTCAATAACATTTTCTTTTATTTTATGACTATCATTCTCTCGTTCCAGTTTCTTTTCCTTGCGTTTTTGGGCTTTTTTTCTCAGCTTTTCACGTTTTTTCAGTTGATTTTTCGATGGCATTCGCAAGTCGTCAAAGTCTTTAGGTTCCTTTTTTTTCTTTGGCTTTTCTCTATCTGCATTTAGCCCATCTGTTACAAACTTCGGTGCTTTCTTGTCTTTGGGTTTTGGCGTTTCTCTCCAAAAACGTCTCAATTTTTCTTTTATATCTTTCCGGTCTTTTTGTTTTGGCCCAGGCCTTGTCTTTTTACCCGATTTCCTAACTTTATCCTCTTCTCTTCTTAGTTTTTCCTTTTCTTCAGCTTCATCTGATTTGGGTCTTTTTATCCTCTTTGAACGACCAGTTTTTGGATCAACATCTATCGTATTATATTCAGGATCATCTCCTTCGTGTTTAGGAGGGCGTGGACCCATTGGTCGTCTCCTTCTTGTGCTATAAAATGATCCTCTTCCTGTGGGACCTCCCTTTCCAATTTTCCGATTTCTAGCTGCAAAGTTTGGATGTCTCTTTCGTTCACCTTCCCTTCCACCTCCCCCTCTCTTACTTTTTCTCCCACCCCCTCCTCGACTTCCTCCATTACGTCTCCCGGCAGCTTCAGGCGGAACGAAGTTTTCATTTGAATTAAGTCGTAGTTCGTACACGATTTTTGTATTGTTTATTTCTTCTGCTTTATTTGGTTGTAGATTGAACAAACAGTCTTGCTTGAGATTTGTTCTTGTCAAAGGATCCCATGAGTCAACATCTACAAGAGGCAATTTTTCAGTCATATTAATAGTCATAAATACACCCCGTTGCAGCAGACCTGCATAGTAAGCGAATTTAAAATAAAAAATATTTTAATCCAGCATAACGAGATTTGACATGTCTTTGTAAACTACATAAGAATAAAATGGAAAATGAGTATGCAGGTTTGCTGCCATAAATATGGAAATATCGGGGATTTTAGAGTTATTTACATTAAATCTTATCTAGATGAAGTCAAACACCATGTTTGATTAAGATATGTTGAGAAATAAGCGATATGTAGGATTTTACTTTTACCCATAAGGTTAACGAAGAGCCAGTGAGGCCAGTTTTTTGTCTAGACAAGCATTTTTTTCATAAGATTTTTGTGCTCCCTTTTTCTCAGCCTTTTTGCATTGTAGCGAAAACCTAAGCACACCGATAAAATTTTTTTTCCGATAGATGTGCACAATCCCATTGAAATGTATGTCTTTTAGGCATGTAGAAAATTGAATTCAAAATTTTAAAAATACCCCGTTGCAGCAGACCTGCATATTCAACGAATTTCAAATGCAAAACAACATATTTCAATCAAACATAGCAAGATTTGACATGTTTTGGTAAGCTCCATAAGTATAACATTGGGAATGAGTATGCAGGTTTGCTACTACAGGTATATTAAAACTGGGTGGTTTTAATTCAATATTTAGTAGATCTGAACTAGAAGAAGCTATTTACCAAGTTTTAACAAGATATGTTGAGAATTAACCGAGATATAGATTTTTACTTATTTCCCATAAGGTTAACATTGGGACAACGTACTTTGTTTACCACTTTCAGTATCTCGGTAACCAATGGACATAGAGCAGTGATTCAAAATACTAAATTGTTTGTTTTTTGAGCTGAATTCAATGGTGCCCACAAAAATTCGATAAATTTAATTTTTCTATGTAAAAAACTCAAAAACCCCATTTTTGGAGGGGTTTATTCCCCTTTACCCCCCCTTCCAGTGGTCCGATCGGGCTGGTTCACGAACTCGTCAAATTGATTACTACTTTACATGTCCGTACCAAATTTCATAAAGATCGGACCATTTTTGCGGCCGCTATCGTGCTAACAGACATATATATAGATATATATATATATGTATATATAGTATTAATTTCTTTTCAATTTCAATTTTAAAAAATTTAACTTTCGTTTAACTAGTAAACTTCATCAGATTAATAAGGTGTATAAATATGTAAAATATAAAAAAATATAAAAAGAAATTATAACCTAACACAAATGTATAAAAATAAACAATATATATATATATATATATATACACACACACATATATATATATATATATATATATATTCGAACGAATAGTGTTTTTTTGCTTCTGGGGGCACTAAAACGAAAAGTTATAGTGGTGGTAGCTTAGGTCTTACCATGAGACCTACGGTAATAGCTTCTTCCCTATAGGGGAAATTCGCTAAAAACATTGGCCGTATTAATTGCCATGATGGTGATATAATAACAACAAAATGTAAACAAAGTTAGCATCATATGTAGCTAATATCACAGGTTACTTTTCGTAGAGTAAAGATTAATTGTAGAAACACATATAAGTGCAAAAGTGTGTACAAATATATGCTGTTTTATCTGCCATCTGATGGTATATAAAACCAAAACAATAAGAAACAAAAGGTAAATTCTTACCATTACCATTTTAAGTAAGCACGTCTTGGTTAACTAATTATTTTATAGTTTTGATTTTTTAATGCTTTCAGTGGTACAGTATTTGACTGAAATCAGGACTATTTGCAGAAGATTTAAGATGTCACATTGAAATAAAAATTTATCGCTTAAATAAGATGAAGAGATTAGAATTTGCTGATAAAAAGGAAAGAAAAAAGTACATTAAGTTGAGTCTCTACCATCTAAAGTTCTAACTGACGTGCAACGATACTGTATGATCGGACATTACATTCAAATTGTGGTTTTTATTGGTGGAGAATTGCTAGAGTATCAAATTTTAGTGACTGAGATAGGAAGGGACGGGAGGAGGGGAAGAAGTCGGATGGGTAGGAAAGAAGGGAGGGAGGTGGTAAGAAGAAAAATAAAGTGAAAAGGAGGGGGGAAGGAAGAAGGTAGAAAGGAAGGGAAGCGGAGAATAAGGGAATTAAGGAATTAAAGGAGGGAGAAAGGGAGAGAACTGTGCTAGGAGTACGGGAAAAACTGATTGGATGACTGAATTTTTACTTTTATCCGAAGCAATACTCGGTTCAGTCTTAAAAAGTAAATGTGGAATGTTATTAAAATACTTGTTACTAATCTAGAGGATAAACTATGACATAAATGTAATCCAGAGATTAAATAAAAAAAGGAGTCCAAGAATTACACTTTCTCTTTTGCTTTCGGTTCCTGTTTGGTTATATTGTGTGTTTCATGAAAAAAGTATCCCATAAGAAACGTATTTATAAACTATGGTGTTTTACAGGGCAGTACATTAGGGCCGTTACTGTTTCTTATCTATATCAACAATTTAGGAAAAGTTAATCTGGTAAATGGCAAAATCTTTCTGTATGCAGATGACTCAGCGCTTCTTTTTGAGGGCGACAGTTGGAGGGAAAGCTGCAGACTGGCGGAGTGCAGCCTCGCCACCGTTAAGGGTTGGTTTGATCAGAATCGGCTCTCGGTCAATATTTCTAAAACTAAATACATGACAATTTCATTGAGAGCCGATCATGATCCTACTGACATGTGTCTGCGCCTGCACACTTGTGGCGGCACGAATGTGTGGACGAAGTGTGAAGCTATTGAGAGGGTATCAGAGTACAAATATCTTGGGGTTATTTTTGATAATCGTATGAAATGGACGGGCCATGTCACATATCTAAGAAACAAACTTAGGAAATTTTGTTTTATTTTTTCAAACTTAAACACAGTTTTAGCTCCCGATCTAATAAAAACAGTCTATTATGCTTATGTTCAGTCGTTATTACAATATGGTATTTTAGCTTGGGGGGGGGTGTTTTCGTTCACTTTTGCCGTTAGAAGTTATACAAAAAACTATAATAAAATCTGCCTTGAATAAAAACCGTCGTTATCCTTCTGATTTGTTATTTGAAGAGTTCAAAGTGTTCAGCATTCCTCAACTCTACGTAAAAGCTTTAGTTTTGCATATATTTCAGTCTAAAAATTCACTTTTTCAGCAAATATCTCATTCTTATTCTACAAGGTCTTCATCGAATTCCGGTATTGTTGCACCTCGTTTGTTAAAAGTATTAACAGCACATCTTCTCATTACTTAGCGTCCATGATTTTTCCCTTGCTTCCGAATGAAATAAAAAAATCCACACACTCGTAACATAACATCTTTTAAGAAAGTAGTGAATCAGTGGCTTGTGAATATAGGACAGGACAGAATCAGATCTTATTTAGTATCACCGTATGTTTAAATACGCCCGTTGCAGCAGACCTGCATACTCAGCGAATTTCAAATGTAAAACGACATATTTCAATCCTACATAGCGAGATTTGAAATGTTTTGGTAAGCTCCATAAGAATAACATGGGGAATGAGTATGCAGGTTTGCTGCTACAGGTATATTAAAATTGGGTGGTTTTAATTCAATATTTAGTAGATCTGAACTAGAAGAAGCTATTTACCAAATGTTATCAAAATATGTTGAGAAATAACCGAGATATAGAATTTTATTTATTTCCCATAAGGTTAACATTGGGACAACGTACTGTGTTTACCACATTCAATATCTCGGTAACCAATGGACATAGAGCAGTGATTCAAGATACTAAATTGTTTGTTTTTTGAGCTGAATTCAATGGTGCCAACAAACATTCGATAAGTTTTATTTTTCTATGTAAAAAACTCAAAAAACCGATTTTTGGGGGGTTTATCCCCCTTTACCCCCCCTTCCGGTGGTCCGATCGGGCTGATTCACGAACTCGTCCGAGTGATTACTACTTAACACGTCTGTACCAATTTTCATTAAGATTGGACCATTTTTACGGCCGCTATCGTGCTAACAGACAAATATATATATATATATATATATATATATATATATATAAATTCGAACGAATGGTGTTTTTTGCTTCTGGTGGCCCCAAAACGAAAAGTTATCATAGTCTCGGGCTTAGGTCTTACCATGAGACCTACGGTAATAGCTTCTTCCCTATAGGGGAAATTCGCTAAAATATAAGTTTAATGATCCCTCGAAACAGCTGCTAGTGAGATTGTGTGTTTGCCTGTTGAGTGCGGGTATGTGTGCGTATGCGTGAGTGTGAGTGAATGGGGGGGGTGGTGTGTGGTTGCGATGCGAACTTTGGTCTGTCCGTCTGTCCCTTCAATTTGAATTCGTGACCTTGAATGTCTGCGTGAATGGCCGGTTTCCGTTAAGAAATAATTAGATTTTCTTATTATATAATACTTTTTCTAAATATATCATTTTTGCATGCGTAATTTCATCTGTTGACTCTAATCTCATTTACATCAAATCAGTTTTTCTCATAAAAATAATATCTTTTATTCAATTGTTACTTATTAACTACAATTAATTATATTAATCTGCTTCTACATGTGCACGTTGTAATTCATACACTGTTTAGAGACTTTTTGAACTCTTTCCCCACCCACAGGCTTATTATGCCCATGTGGGGAAATAATTCAGTGGATTATTATTATAATATTTGTATGTAAATGTAACTTTATTTTGCTGAATAAACAGATTTCATTTCATTTCATGCATTGGTGTCTGCATTGATCATTTTCAAAATTAGCAATCCCTATTTCTCGATTTTAACATTGGTCGAATTTTCGATCACTGGCGATCTCTAGAAGTTAAAAATACACCGTTGAACTTAGATTCAATCCTTAACTTAAATAATCCTTTATTTGAGGTTAGTTTTTTCAATCTCAACCACTCGTTACCATGGGCCAACAGGCCTTTGAAGCGATCTGGATTCAGTAAGGTACCGCGGCAACAGCCACAAAGGCGAGCCAGCGGCGATCTGAGTCAGTAAGGTACCGGAGTGGTAAGAGCCACTTAGGCAAGCCAGCGGCGATCTGGAGTCAGTAAGGTACCGGAGCGGCCACAGCCACATAGGCGAGCCAGCGGCGATCTGAGTCAGTAAGGTACCGGAGCGGCAACAGACACATAGGCGAGCCAGCGGCGATCTGGAGTCAGTAAGGTACCGGAGCGGCCACAGCCACATAGGCGAGCCAGCGGCGATCTGAGTCAGTAAGGTACCGGAGCGGCAACAGACACATAGGCAAGCCAGCGGCGATCTGGAGTCAGTAAGGTACCGGAGCGGCCACAGCCACATAGGCGAGCCAGCGGCGATCTGAGTCAGTAAGGTACCGGAGCGGCCACAGCCACATAGGCGAGCCAGCGGCGATCTGGAGTCAGTAAGGTACCGGAGTGGTAAGAGCCACTTAGGCAAGCCAGCGGCGATCTGGAGTCAGTAAGGTACCGGAGCGGCAACAGCCACATAGGCGAGCCAGCGGCGATCTGGAGTCAGTAAGGTACCGGAGCGGCCACAGCCACATAGGCGAGCCAGCGGCGATCTGAGTCAGTAAGGTACCGGAGCGGCAACAGCCACATAGGCGAGCCAGCGGCGATCTGAGTCAGTAAGGTACCGGAGCGGCAACAGCCACATAGGCGAGCCAGCGGCGATCTGGAGTAAGTAAGGTACCGGAGCGGCAACAGCCACATAGGCGAGCCAGCGGCGATCTGGAGTCAGTAAGGTACCGGAGCGGCCACAGCCACATAGGCGAGCCAGCGGCGATCTGAGTCAGTAAGGTACCGGAGCGGCAACAGCCACATAGGCGAGCCAGCGGCGATCTGAGTCAGTAAGGTACCGGAGCGGCAACAGCCACAAAGGCGAGCCAGCGGCGATCTGGGGTCAGTAAGGTACCGGAGCGGCAACAGCCACATAGGCGAGCCAGCGGCGATCTGGGGTCAGTAAGGTACCGGAGCGGCAACAGCCACATAGGCGAGCCAGCGGCGATCTGGAGTCAGTAGGGTACCGGAGCGGCAACAGCCACAAAGGCGAGCCAGCGGCGATCTGAGTCAGTAAGGTACCGGAGCGGCAACAGCCACATAGGCGAGCCAGCGGCGATCTGGAGTCAGTAAGGTACCGGAGCGGCAACAGCCACATAGGCGAGCCAGCGGCGATCTGGAGTCAGTAAGGTACCGGAGCGGCAACAGCCACATAGGCGAGCCAGCGGCGATCTGGAGTCAGTAAGGTACCGGAGCGGCAACAGCCACATAGGCGAGCCAGCGGCGATCTGGAGTCAGTAAGATACCGGAGCGGCAACAGCCACATAGGCGAGCCAGCGGCGATCTGGAGTCAGTAAGGTACCGGAGCGGCAACAGCCACATAGGCGAGCCAGCGGCGATCTGGAGTCAGTAAGGTAACGGAGCGGCAACAGCCACATAGGCGAGCCAGCGGCGATCTGGAGTCAGTAAGGTACCGGAGCGGCAACAGCCACATAGGCGAGCCAGCGGCGATCTGAGTCAGTAAGGTACCGGAGCGGCAACAGCCACTTAGGCAAGCCAGCGGCGATCTGGAGTCAGTAAGGTACCGGAGCGGCAACAGCCACATAGGCGAGCCAGCGGCGATCTGGAGTCAGTAAGGTACCGGAGCGGCAACAGCCACATAGGCGAGCCAGCGGCGATCTGGGGTCAGTAAGGTACCGGAGCGGCAACAGCCACATAGGCGAGCCAGCGGCGATCTGGAGTCAGTAAGGTACCGAAGCGGCAACAGCCACATAGGCGAGCCAGCGGCGATCTGGGGTCAGTAAGGTACCGGAGCGGCAACAGCCACATAGGCGAGCCAGCGGCGATCTGGGGTCAGTAAGGTACCGGAGCGGCAACAGCCACATAGGCGAGCCAGCGGCGATCTGGGGTCAGTAAGGTACCGGAGCGGCAACAGCCACATAGGCGAGCCAGCGGCGATCTGGGGTCAGTAAGGTACCGGAGCGGCAACAGCCACATAGGCGAGCCAGCGGCGATCTGGAGTCAGTAAGGTACCGGAGTGGTAAGAGCCACTTAGGCAAGCCAGCGGCGATCTGGAGTCAGTAAGGTACCGGAGTGGTAAGAGCCACTTAGGCAAGCTAGCGGCGATCTGGAGTCAGTAAGGTACCGGAGCGGCAACAGCCACTTAGGCAAGCCAGCGGCGATCTGGATTCAGTAAGGTACCGGAGCGGCAACAGCCACATAGGCGAGATAGCGGCGATCTGGAGTCAGTAAGGTACCGGAGCGGCAACAGCCACATAGGCGAGCCAGCGGCGATCTGGAGTCAGTAAGGTACCGGAGTGGCAACAGCCACATAGGCGAGCCAGCGGCGATCTGGGGTCAGTAAGGTACCGGAGCGGCAATAGCCACAAAGTCGAGCCAGCGGCGATCTGGAGTCAGTAAGGTACCGGAGGGGCAACAGCCACATAGGCGAGCCAGCGGTGATCTGGGGTCAGTAAGGTACCGGAGCGGCAACAGCCACATAGGCGAGCCAGCGGCGATCTGGGGTCAGTAAGGTACCGGAGCGGCAACAGCCACATAGGCGAGCCAGCGGCGATCTGGGGTCAGTAAGGTACCGGAGCGGCAACAGCCACATAGGCGAGCCAGCGGCGATCTGGGGTCAGTAAGGTACCGGAGCGGCAATAGCCACAAAGTCGAGCCAGCGGCGATCTGGGGTCAGTAAGGTACCGGAGTGGCAACAGCCACATAGGCGAGCCAGCGGCGATCTGGGGTCAGTAAGGTACCGGAGCGGCAACAGCCACATAGGCGAGCCAGCGGCGATCTGGAGTCAGTAAGGTACCGGAGCGGCAACAGCCACAAAGTCGAGCCAGCGGCGATCTGGGGTCAGTAAGGTACCGGAGCGGCAACAGCCACAAAGTCGAGCCAGCGGCGATCTGGGGTCAGTAAGGTACCGGAGCGGCAACAGCCACATAGGCGAGCCAGCGGCGATCTGGAGTCAGTAAGGTACCGGAGCGGCCACAGCCACATAGGCGAGCCAGCGGCGATCTGGGGTCAGTAAGGTACCGGAGCGGCAATAGCCACATAGGCGAGCCAGCGGCGATCTGGGGTCAGTAAGGTACCGGAGCGGCAATAGCCACATAGGCGAGCCAGCGGCGATCTGGGGTCAGTAAGGTACCGGAGCGGCAACAGCCACATAGGCGAGCCAGCGGCGATCTGGGGTCAGTAAGGTACCGGAGCGGCAATAGCCACATAGGCGAGCCAGCGGCGATCTGGGGTCAGTAAGGTACCGGAGCGGCAACAGCCACATAGGCGAGCCAGCGGCGATCTGGAGTCAGTAAGGTACCGGAGCGGCAACAGCCACATAGGCGAGCCAGCGGCGATCTGGGGTCAGTAAGGTACCGGAGCGGCAACAGCCACATAGGCGAGCCAGCGGCGATCTGGAGTCAGTAAGGTACCGGAGCGGCAATAGCCACAAAGTCGAGCCAGCGGCGATCTGGAGTCAGTAAGGTACCGGAGCGGCAACAGCCACATAGGCGAGCCAGCGCCTATCACTCATGATCACTCATGATGAAACAATAATCGCCTGCGGGTGGAATTGAGCTTACGACGTTTTGCTTACTGGGCCAGCGCTTTACAACTGAGCCACCGCCTCAGTAAATATAAAAACAAATATTTCAATTGGTCATCAGTAGTTTCTTGGGCTTCCTTTAATAATTTGGACATTCATTAACTAAGTCTTTAGAGATAAATTTTGGCCATCACAGACATGATTCAGAATTCAGAAATTTCTTAATCGCCATTGTTTCCTGTGGCTGTGAATTTAAACAAGCTGATCACTTTTTGCATAAATATAATAAAATGGAAGCACATTTTAGTTCAGTTTCTAAGGTATAACAATATTGATCAGATAACCAATTTACCTTCTAATTTTGGTTTCTGAGTTACCAAGATCAGAAGACAATAAGATTAACCACCACTAATCCAGACAAATCAATAAATATAAATTTTACTTTTTAGTAAATAAATAAAAGGTTAATTATTTTCCTAACACATTTATATTAAACATGACAAATCAATACTAACATTAACCTTTTTTAAATATTTTTTAATGTTACAATTTATTTCTAATTACTTAGTATCCCTTAATAAAACCTAAAATAAATCAAAATATAGCAAGGTAAAAAAAGTTGACTAAAGTGTCAAGAGAGGATTCCGCTCAACTAAAAAAAGAAATTTTTATTGTTACTTCTTTGGTGTTTCATTTTAAAACATTAACATTATATTATATTGTATTTTGTTTCAGTGTTAGTGGAATAAACTTAAATTAAAGTTAAAGTTGTTCATTTATTTTTTATTAATAAATTTAAAATCATTGCATCAAGCCTTTTCACTTAAACAGTTTATTTAGTATTTGTTCATAAAATAATACAAAAATCTATTTGGAGCAACCTATCTACATCACAACTTTTCGGTAATGTTCTTCAAATCATTAATTCTATTCCTATTGATACCAGCAACATAACATAATTAAAGATTATAGGACATAGACTTGCATTTGGAAATTCATATAAAAAATTGCCTAAATTTATAATAAATAAACGTTTAATGTTATTTACAGAAAAGGAGTTGGTGGCAAATGTTAAATTTTTAACCGTTGTTATTTTATTGAAGTGATACCTGACATTTTTAGTACCGATACCTAATACCGTGGGTCTCATGGTAAGACCTAAGCCCGAGACCATGATAACTTTCGTTTTGGGGCCCCCAGAAGCAAAAAACGCCATTCGTTCGAATTTATATATATATTTATACGTAAAAATAATAATGAACTTGAGCACCCTTTTATTATTATTTTATTTAAAAATCACGACACGTGTTCCGGTAATTATACCATTACTTATAATTATTATTTTTACAAATACTTTTAGCAGCCCCAAGTTGTGAATTAAGCAATAATATATATATATATATATATATATACTGTATATATAAAGATTACGTTTATTACTATTTTCAGGAAATTTGTGTTATGTGTGTTAGATAATAGCCAACCGGACACACTCTCTTAAGACCATTGATCTACAAGTGTAAATATTTATGTAGACTATTTATTATTTTGATTGTAAAATAAAACACTTTTTTCATTCATTCATTCATTCATATCCTATCTTGCTTGTATATTTCAAATTATAAAATTACAAAATATGGAAAAAATATTAACTTTATCAAATAATTCATCTGGTACGTTGATAACTTAAGCCACGGCATATCATAAGCCTATCTGCCCTGCCTCTTTTAAATTATAAAATTACAAAAACAGACAAAAATACTAACTTTTGTCTTTATTTAAAGATTTGTTTAACGTTTGGATATGTTGATAAGAGGAGGCTAAAGGCTGTTCGGTGTCGCCCTCGCGGGTAAGATACGTACTAACATTACTCCGCGATGATAATGGGAAAAGTAGTGCGACGTAGTAAATAACCAGTTTTTCTCAAATCATGGTCTTAACTAGCATACAAAGTACTCTTTCCACTTTTAATGACCAAAATATAGCTTCAGACGCTGATATAATTTCGTTGCTCATCCATATAAGAGTCCAAACAGTGATAAATGAAGTAAATATTCCTCCCCGGGGTTGGCGAACAGCACATGTAAAACGTTCACGCGGTCGCGAATTACGGCAATATATTTGATTTTAGAGAAAATTATTTTATTGCACCTCGATGAAAATAAAAATTCAACATTAGGTCTATGAAGTAAATTATTAATTTTCTTTTTATATTCAGAGTTATTTTAGCTCAACATATCAACTAGCTAAAACCCACTATTTGAACTCGACCTCCAATTACTCTTGGATTTTCAATGATATCAGAAAAATAAAAATTGCATATTGTGAGGAATTCATGAATTTTCATTTAGCTTACTGTCGTACGTTGGTTGAAAAATAACGTCAGGATATGGTATCGCGCGATATGTATCCCGATTGTACTGGAATCAAAGTTATTATTGGCTGTATCTGTTCTTTGAGACCTAAAGATCTGATATTGACGAAATAATTTTTGAGACCAATGCAATATGGGCGACAAAACAAAAAACAAAACTTGATTATTTAGTTTTTCAAGTAAAATTTAGTGGTTGCAAGTATATTTTCTTTAGAAGAAAAATATAAATTGTTTAACACTTAAACCCCCATAACTTTTGAACCTGAATGTTTACAGACATGCGGGTGTTGTCATTTTGTTTGTCATCTTAAGCACTAAAAACCATGAAATTGTTAGAGCCGTTTTTGAGCAATTTGGGTTTTTGTAGTTTTTTTATGTGTTTTTATGGGGAAAACTACTTAAAAATTAAAATGTAAAAAAAATGAAAAAAACACCTGGAGATGTCACGATTTTATACCTACATGCCAAAATGCATGGAAATCGGACCATTGGTACCATCTCTAGCTTAGTTTACATACATCCGCACATCCACACATCCACACACCCACACGGACAGACAGACACCACTCTGAAAACCACATTTTTGGATTCAGGGAGCACAAAAAATATAACTACTAACAACTCACAAATTCGAAAATTTTGAAGAAAACAATACTTTCTCCATATACTATGTATAGGGGGGAGAAAATAAAAATAATCAGCTGATATAGAGGACGTCAGCTGCTCTTTTATATTGCACTAAAACTGTAAACGTGTGTACGGCAGCGTCGATGGTGAGCTATAAATTGCATCGAGAGTGGTTATAATTTTTTTTATAAATTGTAATGCATTGTTGCATTGTTGTCGGTTTAATCGATTAGTGAAATTCACTCATTTCACCAATCGATAGTACAATGCGTTCAATACATCGATGGTTGCTCAGTCTAACCTAACACAAATGAAACAATCAGCTGATTGTTTAAAATTGCAAAAACAATATGAAAGGCTCTTTGGAAGATATCTTTAAAGGTAATATTTTGGTTTTCTTAAGTAGTTAGTCTGTTGTATTGAGCGGTAAAACGTAAAATATAGTTCATCACACGAGTCTAAAGCTGCTTTTCGTTACTCGGTAATTTTTCGTAAAACTTGACCTCGTACGAAAAGCGTCAATTTAGGCCCTCGTAATGAAATTTATTGATTGACTGTTTTTTTCCAAACAATTTTCTTCAGTTTTTACATATCATGTTAAATATCAGTTTCTATATAATAACCAAGAAAGCTCAGTTAATAATTTCAAGAAGCTTCAGAAATTCCCTGACAGGAGGTTGTTCAAGCTCCAAATGTAAATTCTATAACGCAAAATTGTTATCTTTTTCTTTCAAACCTCTTCAATAAACATTGCCCCGTAGAATCAAAAAGAATTTCCAAGCCTCCTGCTCCCTGGATAACAATCCGCCAACTCCAAAGACAAAGATACGCTGCTTTTCGTAAGGCCAAATGGACAAAACTTCCTCATGACTGGACAATTTATAAGAGGCTTCGGAATTCAACACAGCAGCAAATCCGAAACTCCAAAGCTAGATTCTATTACAGATCCTTATCTCAAATCCAATCCAACAAAGTTTTATGGTCCAAATTGAAAAATCTTGGCATTGGAAGCTCCGAGAACACTCATCAAGTGACTGTCGTTTAAGGAGTCTGGACTCCTTAAACGATTTCTTTGTTAATGTCCCTGTTGATTCATTTGGGGCTCATGACCATGTTGCCGACTTGGAATCTTGGCCATTTAATATGATTGAAACGCAATTTTCCTTCTCTCCGGTGATGGAGATTGATGTCTATAACGCCACTATGAGGATGACAAGTAACGCAGTCGGCGCCGATGATATTCTTATTAGTTTTCTTAAAATCACCTTCCAGACCCTTCGACCAGTTATTACCTACTTCTTCAATAAATCTCTAAGTACTCCTATTTTTCCTTCTGCTTTGAAATCTGTTATAGTTCTTCCACTTCCTAAAATATCTCCTCCCAAGACGATCATGTTTCTCAATTTTTTGACTTACTCTCTTTACTGAATCTTGAGGATCTTCGTGAATTCCACACTCTCCGTTTATTACATTCTATTTTGCATTCCAATGTCCCTAGTTATCTTTCAGATAGTTTTCATTTCATGTCCGATATTAGTACTGGTACTACACGAAGAGGCTCTCGTCATTTAATAATTCCTATCCATAGAACTTTATTTCTCTCTAAAATAAATCAAATTTTTCTCCTAAAAGTTTATTTCACAATAAATTAACCTACGCTGACTGTAATATCGGCTAAGCCTTCGCACAGGCAACCTGCCCATGAAGGCTTATTTCCCTGGTTATGAACCATCTTTCATGGACAATGTTTTGTATTTTATTAAAATTTAGCCAAATCATACTATTTAGTTTTTATTGTATTTGTAATTACCAGCTATTATAATACGAATTCATGGAAGATTTGTTGATTTTGTTAACATTACTGGATATAAACTATTTTTCATTTCATTTTATTTCAATCTTTTCTTGTGTCTGCATCTCGAATGTGGAATTCCCTTCCTGATAACATCACAAATGAAGGTAGGCGGGCTCGGTTTGAAGTGAAATATCTTTTGCTACAACGGGGCAGGCGGTTATGCTTTGAGACTTTGGTGTGACGGGTCTTGAGCGACATGTGTGAATGAGCGTGTGTATGATAAAAATAAATCCTGACTTTGTTTTTTTTTTTAAGGATTATACTTAAATAATTAATTTAGATATTATCATCTCCTTGCAAGATTTGTATTCTTTAATATTTCAGTTGAATAATTTTTATTGTTTTTATTATTGTTATATATTATGTAATTTTCTATTCTTCAAATGTTAACTAATTTAAGAATGTTGTTTATAATTTGTGTATGAGGTTAAGTGGCATAGATGACTTTGAAGTCCTAACTTCGCCTCTTTAATAAAAACATTTTTCATTTCATTTCATTACCTAGAAAAATTACATTATTTTGGAATAAAATAAGTTTGGATGAAAAAGGTAGCCAAATGCATACAATGTCTTTTTTTATTATGACTTAGAAAATGCATCATAAGTCCTACGTAGAACTTTTGCTAAAGTAAAACATTTTATTAGAAAGCTATTTACGTACATACATGGAATAACTTTTGAATTTTACATAAATACAGGAATGTTTGTATTAAAATTAAATCATGTTAATTTTATTGATGATGGTATCAACAAAATAAATCAGTTGTCGGGTGGTTATATGTAACAACTTTATAAAGTTAGAAAAGTAAAGTTCAAATAATAATATTAAAGTTTACATAATATACCTTCCATTAATAGAAAATGTTTTTAGATAGTATAGCATTCCTTTGTGAAGAAAGTTTGGGTTTTTAATGTTGAAAAAATACGTTTGTTTAGAAAGAATGAGAAGTTCGTGTGATGAATATACAAGTTAATGTAATATAGGGTGAGTGCACCAGTGAATGACCGGTTAAGGACGATGTCTCATGTTAAATTGACATTACTCCCTTATTTCATAGTCACAGTTATACATTTTACTATATAAAGTTCATTAATTCTTTAAGGATCAATCAATATTAGTTAAATACATTAATGAGATACTGGTTGTAATTATTAATTAAAAGGCAACTATGTCAATGCTCCAATAAATGACCGGGACTGCACCAGTGAATGACCAATCTTGCACCAGTGAATGACCGGTCTCTTTTGGTTGAATAACTGTCAAAAAATTAAATACCCCTGTTGCAGCAGACCTGCATACTCAGCGAATTTCAAGTGCAAAACAACACATTTCAATCCTACATAGTGATATTTGACATGTTTTGGTAAGCTCCATAAGAATAACATGGGGAATGAGTATGCAGGTTTGCTGCTACGGGTATATTAAAACTGGGTGGTTTTAGTTCTATATTTAGTAGATCTGAACTAGAAGAAGCTATTTACCAAGTTTTAATAAGATATGTTAAGAAGTAACCGATATATAGAATTTTACTTATTTCCCATAAGGTTAACATTGGGACAACTTACTGTGTTTACCCCTTTCAAAATCTCGGTAACCAATGGACATGGAGCAGTGATTCAAAATACTAATTTGTTTGTTTTTTTTTTGAGCTGAATTCAATGGTGCCCACAAAAATTCAATAAATTTTATTTTTCTATGTAAAAAACTCAACAACCCCATTTTTGGGGGGGTTTATTCCCCTTTACCCCCCCTTCCGGTGTTCCGATCGGGCTGGTTCACGAACTTGTCCAATTGATTACCACTTTACATGTCCGTACCAAATTTCATAAAGATCGGACCATTTTTGCGGCCGCTATCGTGCTAACAGACACATATATGAATATATATGTATAAATTCGAACGAATAGTAATTTTTGCTTCTGGGGGCCCCAAAACGAAAAGTTATAGTGGTCCCGAGCTTAGGTTTTACCATGAGACCTACGGTAATAGCTCTTCCCTATAGGGGAAATTCGCTAAAAATCAGCTGACAACAATGAATAAGAATAATTCAACTAAGAATATAGATCATAGCTAGTAAATGACCGATCTCGTTTTCCCCGCTAAGGTTTTCCTCGGTCATTCATATTTTTTCACTGGTTTTTGTCCTAGTTACGATCCAATTTATGACCGCCCTCAGTAATAATTAATCATAACATGCACAGCAATAAAATTGATTTTAAATTGTAGGATAGTATGTTAAATATTATTTCATTGCAACGCATTTTTGATATAATCATCAAATACAGAATGAATGTAAATCCAGGTAGGCCTGAGGGGATAGTCACTAGAGCAGGAAGCATCAAAATCGAATATAGTGGGACACTCAATATTAAATATGTTTAAAAAGTGTTTTCGACTCCAACAATTTTAACCAATGAAAGATTATTGTTGAATAATATTCCAAGGCTGCTTTAACGCTTACTTTTAATTAGGTAGCCCAAAGAATATGCTTAATACCAGACTTTTTAAGCAAAACGGTCATTCACTGGGGGGTGGTCATTCACTGGGGCACCCACCCTATTTTATATTATGAAAACACGTCAACAAACAAATTTCACATTTTGTTTTTTTTTTGTCCTGATTGCTTTCTCAAAACATTAACTCAAAATGGAATAGATTTACACGGAACTAATTCTGAGCTGAATATTTTCTTGTTATGAAAATTCACCAGGAAAACTGTTTGGGATGAATTATTTTATAATGTTACTGTTGATTTGTATCGCACCTTACATGTTATATTAAATGTAATTCAGGACACAGGCACGTATTATATGTTTTAATTCAATATTTAATTTAATTAATTATTTTAAATTTAATTATTTAATTTAAATAAAATCACACAAGATACCTTTAGCGTTTTGTGACTCCATTCCACATTAAACTATATACAGCACTGTTACAAATAGAAAGTACATATCTGTTATGTACCAAAACAAAATAAAATACCACTGTTCAAGAGGACGAGATATCTAAAACTGTATTCCGAGATATGGTTATTCACCGACCTTACAAGTATATTTCTTATCTTTTAGGCTAATAATATTTGAATCCGTCTGGTTTCATTCATATGATTTTTACATTGTAAGAAATCGTTATTTTTACCTTTTCAAAGACAAAATTAGATTTTTAAAAGGACTAGGTACAAAAGTAAAATAATCAAAATGAATAAAAAATAAAAATTGAGAAAAAAAGAGTTAAATTCATATTTGTTCTTATTAACTAAACAAATAATCTAATAACGTGGGTATTTGTGTTTGATTAGGATAAATATTTTCAAATAAAATGTAGATCTCTAATAGACCGGGAGCTTGGAGGTCAAAAATTACGTCATAAGGTGCACATGTAAAAGCTATACCGTTTTGAAGAGGCATCCTGGGGGGTGTCAAAAATGGGTTTTTGAGCCCTCAATCTGGGGGCTTTCTCCAAGGTGGACAAACATGAAAATGACCCATAAAAAGGGTTTTTTGCAATTTTCATGTAGAACGATTCAAAGATCACTTTTTAGTTCACACCATTGAATTCAGCTTAAAAAACAAACAATTTGGTATGTTTAATCATCACTTTATGTTCATTGGTTCCTGTGATACTGCTAGTGATGAACTCAAAACGTCGTCCTATGTTAACCTTATGGGTATACATAAAAATAAATAAATAAATAAAATCGTATAACTCGCTTATGTCTCAACATATTTTAATGATACTTGATCTGTGGCTTCATTTAGTTAAGACCTATTGTATACAAGCCTTAAATCCCCCATTTTAGCAGTAAATGGGGGATTTAACCTTAAATCCCCCGTGGCAGTAAACTTGCACACATTTTTCCCATGTTATTCTTATGGGGAGGAAATAAAAGTCTATATCATGCTTATTTTTTAACATATAATGATAAAAGTTGTCATGAGGTTTCTTCTAGTCGAGGTTTATTGGATATTGACTTAAAATCACCCAATTTGCACATACCTGTTGCAACAAACCTGTACACTTAAACCCCATGTTATTCTTATGGGGAATACAAAAAAGTCACAATCAAGTTTGTCCACTTTAGAGAAAGCCCCCAGATTGAGGGCTCACAAACCCATTTTTGAAGTCCCCCAGGATGCCCCTTCAAAATGGCACAGCTTTTACATGTGCACCTTATGACGTAATTTTTGACCTCCCAGCTCCCGGTCTAGAAACCATAAACAACAAATTTGGTCTTCTATATAAGTAAATCCTTATTAACACCAAGTAAACAACAACGCATAACGTTACACATTAGATATTTTGGATTGAAAAAAGATCAGAATTTTTCCGGTTGCAAATAACCTTTCAAATAATAATCTTTATCTTTGATTCACTGGGGTTGACGGTTGTAATTACAAAACGTTTATATTGCTTATGCTCTACGATGTCATGTTAAGTTTTTGTACAACATTATGTTGAGTGCTTTCTATTTACTAGATTTAGACAATTTTTGGAAGTAAATTGTATTACATAAACGATTACTGTGTATAGTCTTTGACTCTAAAATATTGCATGATTGGTATGTAAAATTAATGTTCGATACTTCATTTGTCGTTCCTTAAATTTCAAATGCCAGGAATTTGACTTACCTTACTTATATATCACCATAATATTATAATAATGGTTATTTATACAGTGAGGTAATCTTTTAATAGGCTTTAGAGGTAATTACGTGTTTGTAAGAAAGCAATAAGTTACAACTCTGACTACCGCAATTTGTAAATTCTGAAGGTTGATCTATAAATGTATGTAAAATGTAAATGTATGTACAAATTGTATTTATACATATACTATATGTGTATACTATAGTATATGTATTCATATATAGTATATGCACTCTGAAAACTTCAATTACTGAACACTATGCAGTACTGACTAAAATTAACTTCGTAAAAAGCGATTTTTCTAAACTTGACAATGACAACACTAATACTTATACAGATTTGAAAGTATTTCATGAGCTTGTAGGGGCTCAATCTTGGAACCATGTGCTGGCCCTGTATGATGTAAATTCATCCTGTGATTTATTTCTTGAGACTTTGGAACACTTAAAAACCGCCTCCATGAAACATAAGAAGTTGAACACAAGGTGCAAACATTTAAAACCCTGGATAGCTAGAGATTTAATTAATTTATGGTATTAGAGTCAGAGATAAAATGAGTAAAATAAAAAAACAACCTTTCAATCACCATCTAAAATTAAATTTTATTAGTTTTAGAAACAATTTAAATAATCAAATTAAACACCCAAAAATAAACTATTTTAGGGGAAAACTTATTAGTTGCGCTGGAGACCCAAAAAATTGTAGAAGACAATTAACGAAATTAGAGGCGTCAAAAAAATTAAAAGTAGTTTTCCTATAAATCAATCTATATTTATAGGGTTGGATGTCGGCGATGGGGAGAGGAGGGTGGTGGCGAATTCCTTCAATAAGTATTTTGCGGAAGTAGGGAAAAAGTTGGCTGATGATTTACCACCGCCTACTGCTCCGCCGGCGCCGCCGGTTGACGACGCCGCGTACAGGGCCAGACATGACTTCCGCTTGGAGCCGGTTACCGACAGCGAGATTGTCAAGAGTGTGCAGGAGATGCGTGGCGGCTCGGCTCCCGGCGTAGATGAATTCCCAGCATCAATACTCAGAGGAAATATTATGCAACTATTGCCCACAGTCAAACTATTAAAATTTTAAGTTTTTTAACAGGCGTTTTTACTGGAAAATTAAAAATTTCTTAAGTATTCCCTTGTTTAAATCAGGTTTGAAAAATGAAAAAAATTTCAGAACAATTTCTTTGATAAGTGTAATATCTAAGATTCTGGAGAAGTGTGTAAAAATTGAGCTTCAGTTATTTCTTGAAAATAATTTTATCCTATCAGAAAAACTATTTGGTTTCAGGCAGGGCAAAAATACTTCTGATCCACTTTTTGTTATCAAAAAAAGCATTGTAGAAACTTTGAACAAAAACGAAAAGATTTTGATGGTTTTTGTAGACTTGGTAAAGGCTTTAGATTCAACTGATAGAAATATAATTTTTTGTAAATTAGAGTGTTCGGGAGAGCGGGGCGTTGCGCTAGGTTGGTTCAAAAGTGATTTCACGAATAGGAAACAGGTTGTGTCAATTAATGAAACTTTAAGTGAGGTTTTGGAGGTTAGTTACGGTGTTGTTCAAGGCAGCACTCTTGGATCTTTACTTTTTCTGATTTACATTAACGACATTGACAAACTTAACATATCAGGTAGTATATTTTTATTTCCTGATGACACAGCTATTTTATTTAAGGCTCAGACTTGGCATGAATCTTTCGCAATCGCTTCAAATGATGATCGTGCATTATTAAAAAATTGGTTTGATAGTAATATTCTCACAATGAATGTTTCTAAAACTAAGTGTATGCCAGGCCAATAGCGCTGCGCCCCACTAGCGAGCCGCCCGCATACCTCAGGCTGATGTTACATGCGTGTGACAAAACTGCCGCCCCCGCTTGTCAGCCTTCGGAAATAGAGAGGGTAGACCGTTACAAATACCTTGGGGTTGTTTTAGATTCAAAATTAAATTGGGAATATCAAATAAATTATTTGAAAACCAGACTCAGAAAAATGACTTATCTTTTTTATCAAATAATTGAAGTATTAAATGAAAATCAAATTCGGACAATTTATTTTGCACATGTCCAATCTTTATTAGAATATGGAATCATTGCTTGGGGTGGGGCTGGGGTCTCACTTTTAAATTAATTATCCGTCATTCAACAAACAATTATGAAAGCTGCATTCAAAAAACAAAAACGCTTCCCTTCAAATCTGTTATTTTCAGAAACAAAATTGCTTTCAATTAGACAACTGTACGTCAAATCTTTGTTAACCTACATTTACACCCATAAAGATTTAGTTATATCACCTATTACACATAGTTATCGAACTAAAGCTGCCACTAATGTTGGCCTCCAGGTACCACGAGCAGTCAAATCAATTAGCCATTCAAACTCATTTTTTAGCACTAACTTTATCTATAGGAAAATTCCTGCTAAAATAAGGGACTTGCAAGTATCGGTAAAAGTTTTTAGGGGATTGGTCCATGACTGGCTGGTGGGGATCGGTTCCGAACCAGCTGAGTCCCTCATTCGTACTAAGTATACAATAATTAAACTATTAATTACGATTGCAATACTATACCAACTGACTTTTATTTTACTAGCCTACTTAAATAAATAATTTCTAGACTCTTTCTTTCACCGCGCATTTCATTTCATTTCATTACATACATTACATGTGTATTATTTGCAATTTGTCACTTGCTTTTTCAGTTAATAGTTATATAATGTATATTATTCTACGGTGTCATTATTCATTATTTATTTATTATAAATTTTTCCTTACTTGCCTTTTGTTTGTAGCTGGAATTTGACTGGTTTTTTATTTTGAATCTTTTTCTTTGTTTACTTCATAGTATGGTTTTAGTTATAAAGAGTACATACTTATTATTAACAACGAGCACGTTTTCACGCACAGGCTATTGGTGGCCTATGTGAGAATTTTGTTTCCTTATTTCTTTGTACTCATGTAAATATGTATTATATTATTGGAAATAAACTTTGATTCTATTCTATTATATACATTTATTTATAGCTTTCATCCATAATGACGTGAATGTTCGAGCCTGTTACATTCCATTGACGAAAGTTGCAACGATAGCAAAAAATAAATCATCAGATAATTTATCAATTAAAAAAAATTATATACGATCCTATGAAACCTCATCTTAGATCTGAGCCACTCTTCAGATGATCATTTGCTAGAACTGGGATTGTTAGGGGAAGTAACGATATTTTTATGGCTGTGAAATAACAGCCAAAATCTTACTAATTAATAATCAATGATATGTTTAATATATCAGCTATAACGGGAAACAAGTACTTTACTAAGCAATTAAGTAGACGTGTAGTCTTAGTAAAATTAAATCTTTAAGTTTTGTACCGTGTATTTTTCAGAATTATTGCAATTTATAATGAAATGCCTAGTAAAATAAATATTCCAAGATTTTTATTAGTCGTCAAAGAATTGTATGGCTGTCTAGTACTATAGCTTTTAATATTAAAACCCTTTTTCATCATTATTGTTTCTTACAATGTTAACTAAGTGATATTTAATATGTAACATAAAAATAAGAGAATATAAACTAAAATAACAAATAACATGCTTATCAGAATAATTATCATCGTTATGAACTTCAACTGCTTTGAAATAGGTTAAGAAGTTTAAATACTACTGAGTTTAATAGTTTAATACTGAGAGCTGACTAATGTAACTTACGCACTTTTAATGCCTTCATTTATAAAAAACCTGATAAACTACATAATGGAACACTGGTCACTGTCCTGTCGTTTACTCTGAGCCCTCACTATTTCTCTTTCTTCATTTACAGTAGCGGTATTTTTATATTGAGTAGGTACCAATGAGATTTCTTCATGATCCTTGTTTTGAGATTTATCAGCCCAATTCGAAATTGAATTTTGTCGTTTGACTGGGTTTTCTTCTACAAGTAAGGGTGTCCATTTTTCGTTGTATAAATATAAGTTTCCTCTGTTTTTTCTTACTTTTTGTAGATGCCAAATGTATTCGGGCGATTCTTCATTATCAAGTCGAGTACTTGTTGAGTTTTCATGAGACAGTAAAAAGTCCTCTGACACGGGTAGATCTTCCCCCTTTGTTGAGCTAATCTTTCCGATTTGACCTCTTAGTCTTATGAGTTTCTGTTCTTTTGATTCGGTTGAATAACCTATCTTACCTACTTCATTTGTACTTTGTTTTGGAGAAGACCCCTTTATCAGAGAGGCTGGTTCAACTCTATGGTCCATCAATTCAATTTTGTCAGATGGAAATTGTGTACTTATTTTATCATCTAAGCTCCTCGTGGTATTTGAATGTATTGCTACGCTATCAATTGATAATTTATAATTATCGCTTTTGCTTTTAATTTGTGACTCATTCAGCAAAGATGATTTTAAGTCTGACTCTTTTACGTCAACTAAATTATAAATCGATTCCCTTTCATTTTGGACGTTCGTTTCGAATTCATTAGAGTTGGTTTTTGATTCAATTGGTTCACAAGATCCATTCTTCTGTTCAATAATATTTTTTCTTTGGAAGATTGGTGTTTCTTTCAAGGAATGGGGATTGCATTTATTTTGAAAATCAAAATGTAAAGATAAATTATTTTTCTTCTTGAATAATAATGTCTTTCCTTTATGCATATTTTTAGTTAAACTTAATGGATGTAATTGTAGACGTCTATTTAAATTATTTTTCATAACAGTTATAGATTTTCCTTCACCCACTTGATCACTGGAGATAACAACATTTTGAACATGATGAGCATTTGTTTTCTTTCCAGATCCAGACTTTACTAGAGGCTCTTTAATTGTTGTTGTGTCTTCCTCATCGAAAAGTATTCTTCGCAATACCACTGCATTACATTCGTCTACATTTTCTGAACGTATGTCCTTAGTATTTGAAAGGTTCTTAGATTTGCAAAAAGGAAATACATTTGTAAGCCTCTTAGAGCTTGCAGTCTTCATTTTGGGTGCAGATACTTTAAGTGTGCCTTTTTCAGAGAATGCAAAACGCTCAATATTATCTAAAAAATACCGTCTGTCTTGAGGCTTTGTAAATTGAATATGAGGAATCATAGTTATGTTCTGTAGAGAAAAAGAATCTCTTATTTTTTCTTTGTTAACTGACAATTTGTCGACAGATTGCTTTCTACCGGAATAATTAAGGTCATTTGTCATTAGATCAACGCTATTTTCTGAATGGCCAGAGGGTCTATTGCCAGCAGATGATACAAATGAGAGTTTGTAAGGTAAATTTTGTGTTTTTTTGTACTCAAATTCATTTTGCAACCCTGGTTCATTTTGCTTTCCGATATGACCTCGGTCATATGCCGACGCAGTATCCAGGTAGACTTCAGCGTCTTCTAGCTTATCAGTTTGGGTTTCTGCCAACTGTAGTACTTTATTTCTTGATGGCCGAATCTTGTATCGTTGAAAACGTTCAATTGTCGTGTTATCTCCAATTTTAAACTGTCTTGTTTCTTCATAAAGAGATAAATCAGCAGAATTTGTAGAGTCTTGTGTTGAGGTCTTTTTGTGATGAACAAAATCAAGGCCTGTGCCAGATACATCATACTTAGAATTTGATTTTAAACATTTTCTCATAGGTAACGTTATCTTTTTTACATATCCATCATTGGAATTGTTTCCATAGCTTCTGATTACAGGTAGTCCATTCCTGGTTAAAGTTGCGCTTGATATTTTCGAATCGATAAATTGGAGTTCCCTCTCTGAAGTTTTCAATGGTGAACCTGCAAAAAAAGTATTATTCCACAATTCCTTTTTAACTATAATGATGCAGATAATTAAGTGTCGATAGAGTCCTGTCTATTCACGACTGCTTACCAGTTAAATAAGTACCAGCTAATGCAGGTTTTAATGAAGGTTTACTTTAAACCATTATCATATTGTTTTATTTTCTGAATATGTGACAGAACCATAAACCCCATTATATGTTTCTTTCCAAACATTCCATTGCGTCTCTCTTAATAAAACAACCGTTATTTTTATAATATGAGGATAACAGAACGCGGTCACACTTTGGGTGCAAAAGGATATACAAAAGGTTTAACAGCTAACTTTGTCATTACAAATAGCAATTATCAGTAGGGTAGCTGTAAACAACAAAAAGTGTATCCGGATATACGGTATTAAACTATTGTATGATAAACTATTTTTATGCCATTTAAATTATAAAATACAAAAGTTTTGAACCCCAAATATATTCCAATATCTAGGTCTTTTTAAAAGGCCGTTTGCCAAAGCAGCCCATGTCAACTTAATGAAAACCTAATTAGAAACGATTTATTCAAAGGGCAATATAACTCCAAGAGATTTAATTCGTTTTTATGTTTACAACAATAATAAACATGTACCAGAACAATATAAATTGAAATTCTTCAATTCATACATACTGAACCTGATATGATTGATCAGCAACTTTATTATAATTAGAGGTTTTTTTTGCTGACTTTACAACATTTTAAGCATTATACTGTGAATGTTGTGAAAAACAATCATAAAGAACAATTATATACATTTTTGTTATATATTTTTTAATACGTATCTCTCTCTCTCTTATAAATAATTATGATAATACTACACTTACCACTTTCCCCCAAAATGGTATAATTTATAGGGGTTTCAAATGAAGCTTCAGGATTTCGCTTCACAATGATTTTTTGAAGCTGGCCGTTTTTCTTCCTTACGATACATTCGGCTCTGTTTTCATAAAGCATTAATTCCTCCAATAGCAAGTTTGAGTCTTTAAACAATTCAGAAATATAAATGCCATATTCGACTTGGAATTTAAATGGATTTAGCTCACTATAGGGTATACTTAAGTGGCCGGAGTCTTGCTTTGTAAAAGTGTTTGCCATCGATAAATTCGATTTCCTCGTTGTTTATTTCACTCTTAAGTTGTATTGTCTTGAGGAGTTAAGCAAGAGGCATTGCCTGAACTACAATAATAGTTTTTATAGATTCTTTCCTGAAATTTTTCACGTTCGTTACTCGTATATAGTCTTGAATTATCTTCATGCTTTCCATAACAGTCGTTTTCATACATTTTTACTGCATCTAAAATAATTTTTCGCTAACTATATTTATCTGTACATAACAATATTTTAATATTCTTTTTATATCTAAATTGTGAAAATTAAATAATAACTCTTGAAGGATTATTACAATGGTTAAACATTATTCCAAAATTAGTATTCTGTAACATGAACTTAGAGAAAGTATAAACAATTTGAAAACTCTTAATATTATTATTCTTTTACACCTACTTTTGATTGGATTTTTCCTGAGCGTAATAAGTTCTCTTCTAGAGTATCCCCCATTTAATGTATGAATGAAACCTTAGGTAGTCGAATTAAAAAAAATTCAATTCAATCTTATGGTTAGTTTTATAATTAAAGCACTCCTTTTTCAGCAGACCTGCATTTCCAGCCAATTTCGATAAAACATATTGTCATTCTCAGTATTGTAAACATACCATATATTATGCTACATTTTCAGGCAGTTTAGACCAACCTCCCCCCCCCCCCCCCCTAAATGCACAGACTTATTTAGTAATTTTAAAATATTATTTTTTTATTCCGTATAGTATATATATATTTCACAAAATCATGATTATTGAACATTCAAAATAAAGACAAATAAAATATACACCTGAAAATGTAAATATAATCATATTTTCAGAGTTTGATTTTAAAAATCCCCTTGCATCAGGGTAAATATATTGATTTACAGTAATCATCATTCAACCTTTAAGGATTTTTCCCTGAAAATAATGTAATCCTACTTTTCTGAGGGTAAATTAAAAATTATATAGGACAGCGTACTGTGTTTATCAAATATAATTTCTAAGCAACGGATTGATGTAGAATAATAATTAACAAAAAATAATAAATTGTTTATTTTTTAAGCTGAATTTAATTTTGACAATCAAATTTATATAAAATTAAAAAAGGTGTTAAATTATAAAAAATTGTTAAAAAATCCTACTTAGAGTTAAACAATCATGCTGGTTTTTTTAACTCGGAAGTAATAAATGCCGCTCTAGACGTACGTGCAAATTTTATTGATATCGGAACTTTTTTAAGAAAGTTACCTTACCTATGGACAGGTGTACGTATACGTATGTGAACGAACGGTGTTTTTGGGGTCTAAGGGCATCAAAATGAAAAGATACGGTGTCCCGTGCTTACGTCTTACCATGCCAACTATGGTAATTGCTACTTTCCTTTAGGTGAATATTCACTAAAAGGCTTTTTGTAGTAATTTCATTTATAGTTTATATTATAGCTCTTATTTTACGTACCTGCGTTTAACCTGTTAATTCCCTTTAAAGTCGGTTATTTTACCCAACTAAGAATTTTTATTTACTAAAAATTGTAAGTTACATTTTTAAATTATATTATTTAGTTAACTACATTTGTCACTGTTTCTGAATACAAACTCAGTAGATGACTGAGGCCCCCCCCCGTGTTGGGCCGGGACAGAATGTCCAACAGTATCCCCTGCTTGTCGTAAGAGCCGACTAAAAGGGGAGGGGGGCGCACTGGTCCTTTTTTCGCGTCTCCTTTTCATAACTCCATTCTCCGGTTCATTTCAATAGCCCGGTTGTTTTTTCTAAATCATTCCGGCCTATTTGCTGGGGTGACTCTGTGTTCTTCAGCCTCCATTGCGCTGGAGGTCTAGGACGAGCAGAGGGTACAGCTTAAAAACTGGGTTCTGCACCTCCCAGGCTGCCGGATAGTACAGGGGCCCGGGTCAGCCCAGCCAGCTGACCTGGCTGCCCTATCAGCCGGCGAAAATCCCTTTGGCCGTGGCGGTGCCGGTTGGCGACCGGATAGGGCCCAGCTGCGGTCACGGGGGGGCTCTGCCGAGGCCACTGCTCGTCTGGGACCGCCGGTGTTTTGGAGGCGGTCGAACACGGATATAGTTTCTCTGGTGATGGGTCGGTCTGACTTTCTCATCGGGGTACTATTGGGGGGTCAATGCCCAGTCTCGGGGGCTAAGCCAGACACTATGGACAGCACTGAAGGAAAAGAGACTCAAAAGGTGCAAGAATCAAAACGGGGTACCCTAACCCCACAAAGTAACCAGTCGCATAACCGCTCTTCACTGAGCGGGCCCGGTGACAAGGTGGCAAGCCCCTTCGAAAGAAGGTTGCGCATTGGAAGATCGCCGCCGAGCCGTGTCGTGACACCTGCCTCATCGGGGGCCAAAACACCTGTGGCCATCGATGAGACACCCACTGTAAATGAGCGGATGGATGATGGGTCGTCTCCCTTCGAGGCGGTCATCGCGCTCGCCAGGCAGCAGGAGGAGGAGCACATCAAAAAGTGCTTCGACACCCTCGCTGTGATGAAGGCCGCGACCACCCGGCAGAAGAACATCAGTCAGGATGTGAAGGATGGCATCGTCCAATTGGAGGCCAGCCTACACCACATAATCCAGCTGAGGAGGTCGTGGCAGTCATGTGAGTCGGTGACTGCGTCGACGCAGACGACCCCATCACTGCGGGTGAAGGCTCAGCCGGCCGGTGGGAAGCGGGCTGCTTCCAGCCCCGCCCAACCGGAGGCTGAGAAGAAACCGAGAGGTGACGGTCCAGGGGAGACATCGGACCCCGAAAAATGGACGGACGTCGTTAGGAAACGACGGAAGAAGAGAGACCCTCCCCAGGAGCCTGGAAGCCAGCCCGGCGGACAAGAAAAGAAGAAGGCGCCAAAGAAGAGGCCCCGCAAGCAGCGGCCGGACGCTCTTCTCATCAAGCCGTCGGAGGGGAAATCTTACGCCGACGTGCTGGGCGAAATTCGCAGCAAAGCGAAGCCCGATGAGAAGGGCGCCGTCATCAAGGGCATGAGAAAGACTCGAGCCGGCGATCTTCTGGTCGAACTCGGGGACGCCTCCAAATGCAAGTCCGCTTTCAGCGAGGACTTGAGGACTCTTCTGGGAGCGAACGCAACCGTCCGCGTTCTCGAACCAAAGACGACGCTGGAGGTGCGAGACCTCGACGAGCTGACGACCGAGGCGGAAGTGACCGCTGCCGTCAAAGCCGTTCTCGGAGAATCCGTCGAGGTAAAAACCTTCCTCTCAAAGGCGAATGCTCGGGGACAGAAGGTGGCGATCCTGACGCTGGGAGCCAGAGCTGCCGCGAAGCTCCTGGAGAAGGGCCACCTCAAAGTCTGGTATGTGAGCTGTCGGGTGCGCGAGAAGCTCGTGGCCTCCAGATGTTTTAAATGTCTGGGGTTCGGTCACGTAGCTAATCGCTGCCCTGGACCCGATAGAAGCAAGCTCTGCTTCAAGTGCGGCGGCCAGGACCACAGGGCCAGCGCGTGCAATGCAGTGTTGTCCTGTGTCCTGTGTACAGAAGCCGGCTTGAAGGGCGACCAGGTCAAGCATTCCGCCGGGTCTGGTCGTTGCGGGCAGTACAGGCGGGCCATCCAGGAGCTTCGCCAGAAACAACAGAAATGATCAGTGTTCTGCAACTTAATATGCAGAGGAGCAGGACAGCAAACGACTTGCTGTTCCAATTCGCCACGGAGCAGGGTGCTGACCTACTGCTTCTCAGTGAGCAGTACCAGAACCGACGCTCCGCGCAGTGGTTCTCGGATCCCTCCAGCACTGCGGCAATATGGATCTTGGACCTCGGGAAGGTGCCTGTTCTCGATTCCGGATCGGGCAACGGCTTCGTTTGGGTGAGGAGCAGGGGTTTCACCGTCTTCTCCTGTTACCTCACGCCAAACCAACCGATCGGAGACTACCGCCACATGGTCGATTCCATTGAGGATGAGATCATGAAAATCTCTGGCGGGGTCGTAGTCGGTGGCGATTTTAACGCAAAAGCCGTGGAATGGGGTTCCCCGCGGACCGACACTCGAGGTCGTTACGTCCTCGAGTCGGCTGCCAGGTCGGGCCTCTGTATCCTTAATACAGGCGGCATTTCCACCTTTCGCCGTCCGGGGTGCAGAGAGACGATCCCTGACATATCCCTTGCCTCTGAAGGGATTGTCCAGCGGATCTCCGACTGGCGTGTCTGCGAGGAGTATTCCTCTAGCGACCACCAGGGGATCCTCTTCAAGGTCCTTCCCGAGGGTGCGCGCTTGCGCGCTGAACCTGCTCCTCTGGCTCGACGCTGGAACACCAGTCGTCTGAGCAAAGACACTTTTAAAGAAGTAATCAAAGACCAGAGCATTGTGAATTTCACAGGTGCCGAAGATCTGGCAGCATCGACAATGCGTCTCATCGCGACCGCGTGTGAGCAGTCGATGCCCGGAGTTTCCCGCCGCCATAGGAAGAAGCCGGTTTACTGGTGGACGCCTGAAATCGCGGAACTCCGGAGGAGATGCCTTGGTCTCCGACGAGCTGCGCAGCGAGCCAGGAACCGCCCTGATGCAAATGCCAGATCGGCTGAGCACAGAGCGGCCCGCCGAGAGCTCCGCGGTGCCATCAACCGGAGTAAAGTCAGGTGCTGGAAGCAACTGTGTCAGGATATCGACAACGACCCTTGGGGGATGGGCTACAAACTTGTAACCCAGAAGCTAGGGGCTCGCTCACCACCTGCGGTCATGGAACCACAAGCCATGGCCGTCGTCGTCGATACACTGTTTCCCAGCCACCCAGTTCGGCCAGTCAGGGAATTCGGAGAGGTAGGCGCCTTCCCAGTTTTCCGGGAAGAGGAACTCACCGCCGCCGTCCGATCCCTACGACCCAGAAGAGCGCCCGGTCCCGATGGCATTCCGGCGGAGGTGCTCAAGCTCGCTGCGGAGGTTAATCCAAGACTTCTGCTCGATATGTTCAACGCGTGTCTGGCGGAAGGCGTTTTCTTTTCTTCGTGGAAGGTAGCCCGCCTTGTTCTTATCCCCAAGGCGAAGAGTACACCGGGGACCCCTTCTTCTTTCCGACCCCTGTGTATGCTCGACACGGCCGGGAAAGTGCTGGAAAAGCTTTTGCGCGTCAGGCTGACCGAGGCCATCGTCTCTGCGGGGAACTTGTCCCCGCAGCAGTACGGCTTCAGATCCGGTCGCTCTACCATCGACGCTATCCAGGAGGTAGTTGAGGCAGTGCGGAGGGCGGAGGACCACAACCACTGGTCGCGCCGCGTGGTCCTTCTCGTCACGCTCGACGTGAAGAACGCTTTCAACTCCGCCAGGTGGAGCGATATGCTGTGGGCGCTTGAGCATACGTTCCAAGTTCCCTCCTACCTCCTGCGTATGATCGAGGCTTACTTGTCAGACCGCGTTCTGTTGTACGACACGACCGAAGGTCAGCGGCGCATTCCCATCACTTCCGGGGCTGCGCAGGGGTCCATCCTCGGACCAGATCTCTGGAACGTGTCTTACGACAGCTTGCTGAGGCTAGACATGCCCGATGAGACCCGCCTCGTTGGCTATGCTGACGACGTCGCTGCCTTGATCGCTGCGAGGAACGTCGAGCAGGCAAAACTGAGGCTCAGCGTAGTAATGGCCAAGGTCAACGGGTGGATGCGAGACCACGGCTTGTCCCTGGCTGTCAGTAAGACGGAGATCGTCGTCCTCACCAAAAAGAGGATAAACACCGTGTTCCCGGTGCAGATAGGTGACGTCACACTCGAGACTAAGCCTGCTGCAAAGTACCTGGGAGTCATGGTCGACAGCAGACTGTCTTTCGGCGAGCAGATCCAGCGCGCCGCCGACAAAGCCGCTAAGGGTGTCGCTGCCCTTGGTAGGCTTATGCCCAATGTCGGCGGTCCTCGTTCCTGCAAGCGCCGTCTGCTCATGACTGCCGTCCAGTCAGTCTTGCTGTACGGGGCGGAGGTATGGGCTCACGCACTCGAGAAGCGAGTCTACCGAGACCGGCTTGCCCGAGTCCAGCGCCGAGGAGCTCTGCGGGTCGCTTCGGCCTACCGCACAGTCTCCGAGCCTGCTGTGATGGTGATCGCCGGAGTCATTCCCGTCCTCCTCCTCGCGAGGGAGAGGCAGGCGATTTACCGGAGGAGGCCTGAAGTGGGCCGGGAAACAGCTGCCAGGGAAGAGCGCGATCGCAGCTTCGACTCTTGGCAGCGCGACTGGGAAGCCGAGCTGAGGGGACGTTGGACCTTCCAGCTCATACCTTCCGTCCGACCATGGGTGGAACGGCAGCACGGCGAGGTCGATTACTACGTGACCCAGTTTCTTTCTGGGCACGGGTACTTCCGAGCCTATCTGCACCGGATGGGCAAAGTCGCCAGCCCGGACTGTCTGTATTGCCCCGGCATCCCAGACACGTCCGAGCACACTTTCTTTCAGTGCGACCGTTGGCACGTCCGCCGAGTCTCGCTTTCATCTGAGATCGGCGTGGTCGTCAGCCCAAACAACATCGTCGGAGCTATGCTCCAGGGAGAGGGCAACTGGAACTGTGTCCAGCACTACGTCCAGGCCATTCTTCGGGCGAAAAAGGTCGACCTCGATCGGCCTTAATTCTCAGCTTTTCCCCAAAGAGGTTGCCCTAGTGGCGTAATATCAAAGGCCTAGCCCGAAGTAATGTGTGAAACAGTTCCAGGTTAGTGTCCTCGGTGCCGAGGGAGGTGGTTTAGTCGGTAGTTCACGGGACATCGAGCTCGTGGGAGTCCGACACTACTGAGGGGACAATGAGCCCCTCAGTGTGCGTAAATGCATTCCACCTCCTACCCAAAAAAAACAAAAAAAAAAGTAGATGACTGAGCACCTTCAACCTTCAAAATTATTTTTTTTTTTCAATCATTGCTAGTTTTAATGAATACCGTTATCTATTGGGGAACGAATTAATAATATCAGAGTTCATCATGTTTTTTTAAACTGTATTATCTTTATGAAGCAATGTGGGCTGAGACGCGCTTTAAGTTTCATACGATTGAGAAATTGGCTGCATTTATTTTGTTTAACAAGTAGTAGAAATGTTATATAATAATAGTTTTTTATTTATTATTATGTGTTTATGTGTCAACTTACTATCTATCATCTTATTGGTTTTTCAGAAATTTATTACAATAGCAAAATATGAAGATAACCAATACAATAAATTTAGCAATACCGTAACCTAAAAACACAAAAGTGTTCATAATTATTCATTCTAACAATTAAAATGTTTCATTAAGCATAGGTTCCAATGAAAAATTCTATAGTAGACTAGATTTAAAAACTGAAATATTTGCTGTAAAAAATAATGTAAATCCATAATTGTGGACAGTTACTTTTGTCCTGTTATTCAGGATTATCGTAAGCACAAAGACTTACAGGTTAGCATTTTATAAGGTTTTGTGATTTTTATTAGTCCATATGACTATAAAAATGTACAAATGATACAGATAGAATTGGATTGGGTTGGAAATTGCATTATATACGGTAGGAGTGTTAGATCTGAAATATCTGATTAGATTTATAATTTCAACAATTATACAAATACGTCACACATGTTTGCTTTTCTTTTTTTGAAACGTCATCCTCTACTAAAACGTCTTTTCGATTTTTTGCTTATATATCTTACGGTTTTCATTTAGATTTTATTTGTCATTAGAATAATTACTTGTTGCCAATAGTACTACAATCTAGTAAAGTTTAGTCGTAATATTTCTTTTTACATGTTAAACCTGTTCGTAAAGCTTTCCATGGTAAATTTCACTTAGATTGTACTGAGAACGCATTTGCACTAAAACCAATCAGTTTCTGTAAATTGTACAAAAATAACTTTAAAAATGAATTATTTTTAGCTCAACTTTTACTGTTGAAATAACTTCAGTTATATTAGAAAAAGATCTACAATACAGTTCTTTAAACCATTATCATTGTTAGGTTTTTTAAAGTACAGATTGATGCATACATAAAAATATCTATGTTATGATTGATTTTTGGATATTTAACATTTTTAAGTTGCATACCTGGTCTCCGATAATAATTTCTAAAACAAATAGACTTGTTTTAGCTCACCAGGTGTTTATAAATAATTATCTTAGAATAATCGAGGGCTGGTGCTGTAAAAATGTAGTTTTCGTGGGAAAGTATTGGGTTCAGTTTGATTTTGGTTGTTTCTCGTATTTTTAGGCAAGTCAAAGCTGATGTTTGGTAGCAAAATTTCGACGCATCTAAGTCAAAAATGCCTAAAAGCAAAAGATTGTCAGTTTCTCATTCATAGCGCTGTACATACGCTTTGCTATAGAAATAAAATACCCCCATAGCAGCAGACCTGCATACTCAGCGAATTTAAAATGCAAAACTGCATATTTCAATCGAACATAGCGGATTTCACATGTTTTTGTAAGCTCCATAAGAAGAACATGAGGAATGAGTATTCAGGTGTGCTGCAACAGGTATGTCGATACTGGGTGGTTTTAATTCAATATTTAGTACATCTGAATTAGAAGAAGCCATAAATCAAGTTTTATTGAGATATTTTGAGGATTAAGCGAGATAAAGAATTTTACTTATTTCCCATTAGGATAACATAGGGACAACGTACTGTGTTTACCACTTTTAATATCTCGGTGACCAAAAGACATAGAGCAGTGATTGAAGATACTAAATTGTTTGTTTTTCGAGCTGAATCCAGTGTTGCCAACGAAAACTGGATTATTTCTCGGGCTTAGGTCTTACCATGACTAAGGTAACAGATTCTTCCCCGTAGGAGAAATTCGCTAAGTAGTGTATCGGAGAAATTCATGCTCTTATTTGATTTTGCAAATAGATTTTTATAATATAAAATTTACGTGTTTTCAGATAAAAGGAAATTTACGTAAAAAATCAATTTTCCCCTTTTCCCATTTTTGAATGTAATGCGTCACGAAATTTTGTTAAAAAAAACGTCAGATTTGGGATTTAACGTCCCCCCCACATCCGAAATTGAACTCAACCCAAAACACCCCAGTCAAGGGGTTTGACTTGAGCCGGTCCCTCATCCCCGCACCCAGCATAGAGTTTACCTCACCATTATTGAAAGGGCACATCCCGACTGTGGAGAGAAGGGAGCTCATAACCTACCGAATGAACCTTTATGAGCGTGGAATCGGGGTAAACTATAAGTAAACAATTTTAACCTATTCCAAAAAATTAATTTCTGTGTACATGATTTTCTTTGTTCCAGTAAAAGGCAGATGGCAACAGTTTGAGTTAGAAGTTAAGTTTCCAAAAAAATATATTAAGCATTCCAAAAGGCTGCAACCTCGGTCTGCCCTACAATTTAACACTGGAATTTATTAGTTTTGTAGACTTAAAACTAAATAACAATAATAAATATAAACATGTATGAACATTAACGGCGCAAATAGAGCATCATAAATGAATAATATATTATATATTATATATATATTAAAGAAAAATAAATAAATACGGCACAATGTATCACAGTCATGATGGTTGGGGGATAATGGAGTATCACAGTCATTCATGGTGGTGGTGGTGGTGACTCGGCTAAAGCCCCCATATCTTCCCCTCTGGATGATGAGATGAAGAGGGGGGGGGGGGGTGTGAGTGAAGAGCAGGTGGTAGTGCAATACCCCCAGATGGTAGAGACATCCGCAGCTAGACAGGTTGGTGGCCAGCCGGACACCATGGTGCGTCAGCACTGGGACCCTGTAGAACAAGTCTCACGTTGCGAGAAAAAATTCCAAACCAATATAATTCAACGTTTGTTTAAAAATTAATTACTCTGGCAACTCAAACACAGGTTGAAAAAGTTCATCGCCTCAGAAAAATGTTAATAAAGTCCAAAATTTAACCAGTGTGACCTTTTTCAAATAAACAGTTAATGCCGGAAGGTATTTAAAGCTCAGCTATAAAATACAGCTATAGTTTCATCCAGAGAAAACAGAAAAGCAATTAATGAAAATAAATTTTTAACAGGAGCTCATTAAATATAAAATGCCCCTTTTATAATTCAAAAAACAAGTTTTGGGTGCCGTTAGACTAGATTGACAAATATTTAACTGAAAAGAAGCATTTAGAAATTTAGAACATTAATAAGTACACAGGAAATGATTTTTAACAACACATGAAAATTTTAGTTTCAGAGACCAAACTTTTGTAAAAATGGTAATAACTCCAAACATTACTGACTGAATTTCAAAATTTTGCTTTTAAAGCAGGGCAGAGAGTTGCTGCAACTACAAACCATACAGAGTTTTAAATATTAATAGTTTAATCTCTGGCTAACAAATTATCTATGGTTGTGCACCCTACTGACAATTTTTACAACACAAAATATAGGCTATTTTCCACAATAATTTACAGAATGAAGTGAAACCTTCTGGAAAGCTTACTAAAAGGCATAACACAGGATTTTAATACCAAAAAGGCCAGCCATAGCCTCGCTGGAACTTTAGGGTGTGAATTTAGGCTGGATGGCCCATTGCCAGAAAGCAATAACTGAGAACCACTATAAAATGTCATTGACAGCACCCAACTGCCTTAGCCTAACTGGGTGACTTAAGATTAGTCACAACAAACTTACTATGACTAGAACATGAGATCTAGAAGCTTATTAGTGCACTTGTGAGAAAATTACCTTTGTGAAACCAACCTAGCCTAGAAACAAATCACAAGTGTAAAATAAAGTAAATAGAGCCCTGAGGGCTTAGAAATGTCAAAAATGAGTTACACCAGAGTGATTCTAAAATTAAGAAAAGCCCAGTGACATTTCACAGGGTGCAAACAATGAAATACAAGAGAAAAATTGACAAGACCCTAACGTAGATTTCCACACTTAAACAGAGAAATTTGGCCTCAGGGCTGGAGTTTTCAATAGCACACAAAATTAATAAATAAATACCTAAAACTAAACTAATGATTGAGACTTGGCTGTAACGCTACCGGTGAATCAAACCCAAGTAACTTGCTTGCCAATCACTTGAAGTTTCAATGAGAAAGGAAAACAATGTTTTGAAACTTACCCTTTCGACGATCACGGCAAAATTTAGTTCAGTATGAAGAAGTAACTAAATTGCTCGCTAAACAATTTTTGGTCAGTTGGATGAACATTGTTTAAAGCAGAAGCAACTAGAACACCTTAATGCTGAACCAGTGACTCGGACCTTCAGACGAATTCGTCGTTCACTCAGAGTGTCAACGAGGCTGGGGTTCACAAGAGTTGCAACAGAGATTACCGGCAGCGCCACAGCCACAATAACAACATACAAACATACTATATTAGAGCGGTGACGGGGGGGGGGGGGGGGGCAATGTCACGGCTCAATAACGATATTTTTATTTGTAACACTTATTTTTCTGGTGTGCAAAACAAACTACTTCATGGAACAGAGGGGTTTGTAGATGTAATAGTAATATACAGATAAAGTATAAATAGCACAGAAAAACTATTAGTTACATTTTACCCTCTTAAATACTAAAAAAAACATTTAAGTTATAATAAAACTATACCCTATTCTCAGCATTTAAATACGATATTTATGCCTATTTTGTTTGTGAACTAATTTTATCAGTGACAAAATGTGCATACGGTCGCCTGACATGAGACCCTTTTCATTTCTTTGACAACTGCTTTGTCAGTTTCTCTGTGATCTCACTTACGAGGCTAACTAACCAACATATTCACCCTTGCCCAGCCTAGAGCTTGAATCATTAAGATATATCTTTTCTCTCTGCTGATGTATAGGGAGCGTCTGTGACGGATCTTTTTTTTTTATTATAGCCAGTCAATTCCAGTTCAATTATGGCTTTGCTTAAAAACATTAAATTAAAATAAAAAAAATTTGTTTACATATCTTCATATCACATCATATTTTCTCTTAATAAATTATTTTCATCAATTCCTTGTTTCTACCAAAGTTGGTTCAGACTAGTTTCGAAGCTATTTACAGCCTAAGTATTGAAATATTTTGCCACATGTACATGAGTACACCAATCAGATGTGTGACTGACTGGATGCAAATTTTAAAACACTTATAGATAAGCTACAAACTTGAAATATGTCGAGAGGGTCGACGGTAAATCGACGAAGTATGTTTCATAATCAAAACCTTCAAACAGTCATCCCAAAATTTTAAAATACTGACATTTGGTGACATTTTAAAAATAAATCTCCATGAAACACCTGTGACTACATTTATTCTTAGTCTCAAACTATGTTCAGCCCATAAAGTGATATAGATGGCAAATGGGTGATATAGATCACCTATTTTGTCCTGAGGTAGATATTCTAAGCTAACATTTCACAGGATTTCAGTGACTTTCTTCAGATAATACAATTTATGCTGTCCGTTCTTGGATTACTTGGAGCTAAAGAATCTGGGAATCTGGGACTTGGAGATTTTTGCATTCCGAAGGCACAACCATGTTTGATTAATTTTTTTTCTATTAACAAAACCATTTATTTTTTTAAAACATTTATTAAACAATATTAACGTTGAACGAAATCTTTTGAATGATTCAAATATTTAATGATTGTTTTCGCAGACATAAATTCTCGGGATTACATGTTATTTGCTATGAACAAATGCCATTCTTGAATTGCGTATTGTCGTTATATTAGGTCCTTCAGTACTCGGGACATTGATATCACCACTGAAACAAGAAAGGCGCATTAGTTTGATATTAACGTTCATTCTAAGAAGCGTTCACTTATAACATATATAAAATCAATGATGTTATTTTGATTTTATTTAACTAACTATTGCCGCAGGAGTTACACAGAAAGTAATTAATTTGGTTCATTATAGAATCTGCGATTACCAACATCTTTACTTGAAGGAACACAATATTTTTCTTTGATACCAACAACTTCAAGCTCGAAAATCTGAAACTATATACTAAGCTGAATAAACCAGAAAAACTTTGATTGACAAAATATTTATATCAGCAGTTACAAAACCTCACATTTTTATTTAATTACAGTCTTAACAAACTTATATTAGCCTGAGAGTATAGAAAATAATAGAACGTATGTAGCCTTAATACAGAGTTGAGTTAGGGCAGTATTTATGATGAATGTCCTAATAAAAATAAATATTTTAGAAATTTTTGATTACGAAGATGACCAAGTACACTAAATTAAGCAATAGTAATAAAACACGAAATCATTCATTTTAATTATTAAAATCATTAATCAAGCATTGGTTACAATACAAAATGCCATAGAAGGCTAGAAAAAAAATAAATCAAAATACTGAGAAATCCTTTTTATTCATAATTAATTGTGGATAATTGCTTTGCTCCTGTTATTCAGCAAGGTTTGCTGTGACGGGAGTTTTATGTTCTCCCTCGGATTAGCTTGAAAATGTATCAGGATTTATTGTAAGTCCAATGTTCCCTATAAGAGTAGTATCTAATATAAACGACATGCTTTGTGAAACGTTATTCGGGCTTATTTTATAAACAAGTGAACTAGTCGAAAAAAGTAAAATGAGACTTTTGCATTATTGGTACCGAAAATTAACTATATTTCAAAGATTTTCTGTGTATTTTTTAAGGCCTTGTTTGATTTTTAGAAGATATAACGAAAAGAATAATAACTTAAAATATACTAATATTTTTCAATACTGGTTCTTTATTCTGTTGGTCACATTACCACAAAAAACGTTTATTTAATAACTTGACTAAAATATTAACAAAACAATAACAAATTATCATTACAAAAGTTTGTAAATGTTACTTACGCATGCATTTTATAAAAGAGGAAGTTTTTTTGTTGACAAAACTTATTACCTACCTATTCAGTTGATCGTTATGTGCTATATACAAGGAGTGGATCTTCTAAAACTATCACATAAAACCTTGAGAGTAATCTCCTTGAAAAAATTAGAAAAGCCTTTGTATGCCATTACTTGTTCACTTTAATCTGTAACCCGGACACCCGTACAGCTTAATAACACAATATAAATTTCAATCTGATTAATAAAACTTTTCCTTACTGTCTCTATTGCCTTCTTTTCCCAATCCAAGTCCCAAATCCGGAAGCTGATCTGCAGGCCCTGGCTCATGAATGAATGAAGGAACTTTTTTCCTCCACTCAGGCCCGAATCTTCTTTGAAGCTCTGAAACAATTAATACTCTAAATGATACTCCAAGAACTAATATTTCAAACTAATGCAGTTTTTTAAGTGTCAAGTGTGTATTTGTTCAACACATAGTCTTACTCACTTTATTTTCACTAGCCTTATTTCCCCTTTTTACCTGTAGGCGGCTAAAGAAGCTAAAGAACAACTTTGAAAAATGAGGCTAAAGAAGCTCTTACTCTTCCTGGGGAGAAAAAGAATCAGCTGAAGTTGAGGAAGTAAGCAGTTCTTTTTTTTAATGAAGTATTTCACTAATCGATAGTTTAATGTGTTCAATACATCTATAGTTGGTTACTGTCAGTCTAACCAATAAACGAAACAGACAATGAGCTTATTGTTTTTAATAGCGAGGACAAGATGAAAGCCTCGTTGCGAGAAATCTGTTAAAGGTAAACAAGTTGTAAAATTTTGACTAAAAACTTGACTTGTACAAAAAGCGCCATTTTAGTACCTAATATTAAAATATACTATTAAATGTCTACGAAGGCTCTAAATTCAACTTAAAACTATCAATACCCTATATTTGTATACCTTCGCCCAATCGTTTTGTCAAAGGAGGAAGCTCTTTTTCTTTTTTCTTAGGTTCTTCACACTGGCTTTTGTTATGAAATTTTTCTGATTGATCTTTTTCTTGCGGTTTGTAATAACTATTTTCCTCAGACGCAAAAGTAGACGTTTCTCCGGTGTTAAATGGAGGCTGACTCTCACAGTGTTTAGTTTGTTGAAAATTTATTTTCTCGTTTCGCAAACCAAAGTGGCCGCTATTTTGTTCTCTTTCCTCTTCGTCGTTTAAGTTGCCAAACCTAGTCTCTCTGTCATCATCAGATTTCATCTCAGAATATTCTGGATTATCAATGGTTGGTTGGGTCTGTGGATCAGGATGAACATACTCTGAAAAGATCGAATAAAAATACTTAATGGTTGCTATTTTATGAACGAAGTGAGTAACTGGGGTAACTTTGGAGATATTTACACTGTATGTCTTTGTGTATTTATGCTATGAAATTTTCATGGATTCAATTTGAACAGAGCAATGTCACAAGATCTTAAAGAGGACACAATTTATATTTATTTATTTGTATTGTTTCATTTTACTTTATTATCATTATTACAATAATTTATTATTATTATACTTTATTCTGTAAAGGTTCTGAAGTTTTTAAAGTTTTTTATAATATGGATATTGCTTAATTTACCTCACAATATTTTTAACGTTACCGTTGTATAACGGGAAATTCATGAAGGTTTGTCAAAAACATGGGATTTTATTCCTGTAACAAAAATAAAGAAAACTTTTCGGTTAACTTTTTTCGTGGGGTACTAAAATGCCCAGTCTGTTGATCTGTAAAATTCACCTATTGACATCAAATGTAGAGTCTAAAAACCAATAGAGGACATAGTGGTGCGGAATATCAAGTTTTCACTTTGCACTAACTTAAGACCAGCCGTGACGGACTATATGGACACGCATAAAAATGATCTAGCTACTGGGGGCACGAACCTGTTTGTGATGGGTGTGAGGACAGCGGTCTAGAATGACTCTGGAAAGAGTCCGTTGTAATTGCATCCGTCATTCTTCCGATGGCTTCTGAAACATTTTCTTGGGTTGTCTGATCATGAGTCGTGAATTTCATGTGCTCTGGTGAACTTTCTTGTTCCTCGTTGTTGGGGCTTGAAGAGCCTTCTCTGGATCCAAAGTTGGATTTTGTTAGTGATTCGAACAAAATATCTGATACTTTTTTCAGTGTGTCTGCAGGTACGACATTTACTGTTAAAAAAAAATTTAATTGATAAAAACGGATATCAAAACAAAACAAGGACAAAAAAAGGATTAAAATCACAAAAGATAAAATGTGAATCTTTTATTGCTTGTAAAAAGAGGAAATAAAAGAAATTCATCAAAATATTATGTTTTTTTAACCATAATGTATTTTTATATAATACTAGTGGCTTGAAGGAGCTAAAAGCCCCTAATGAGGGATAATTCAAGCAATCCTTATTTATTATAGTAGAAAATTCTTTATAGCAAACTGAAACTACGTGACATTGATATCTAGCCTACCACATGGTTTTCAATCAAGTATCAGCATCACATGTTTTATGTAAACAAAGCATCGTTTTTAGATTCCAATGCATTTCAAATGGCAGAGATTTAACGTTATTTCTCATTTCCTGGTGAATTTCAAGCAATTTCAAGCAAAAAGGTCAAGAGACCTTTAATTTGAGCCCTCTCCCATCTTTCTACGACTTGCCAAACGCCTACAAATTTGACGCAAAGAATCGCCTTACGAAATTAAATATATGTAATAAATATATGTGGTTTTATGTATTATATTTTTGTCACATCCCTAATGATTCTTATCATTAATTTTTTTTGTGAGACTAATATATTAGAAAGGAACATTGGAAATAAATATATTTTCCTCCACACCGCCCTATCTAAAGTCGTCTTTTAGTCTCTGGAGTAGAATACTAAAGTACTAGTTTATAATACATGGGATTTACTTACTTACTTTTTCTCCCACGGGACTAAAAGTAAACTAATTATAATTAGTCCACAGTGTGGGTGGACGTGTTTGCGTGTCGTGCTACTGCCAGCTTGGAGGCATTGCCGGCAGTAAGGTATATGTTTTTGTTTTAATTTTCTATCTATGTTCTGTATCATGTTTAATATGTTTTAGTTTTAATTTTCTTTCTGTATTAAGTATGTTTAATGTGTTTTGTATGAAATTTTGTGTGAGTGAGATTTCTGTTGAGTGTTGGCTGAATGTAAATTGTATGTAAAAAAAACAAAAAAAAAAACAAAAAAGTAGGTTAAATAGACATAAGTAGGTAATGTAACTTTAAGTAGGGTCACTTGAAAACGAGAGGAGTTTCAATACCTCTCGAAACGTAGTGTAGTTTAAACACTAGAAGCGATAGGAAAAGTCTAACAAATCAAATAATAATTACAAATCCTTCGCTATTATGAATTTAAATAAACGGTATCAGGAAACTGACCCATACTTTCTCCCTTAATGCCATTTAAAACCAGAAAATTTATATAGTGAAATAAAGCAAATTTACAATTAATTATCACACAAATACTTACCAAATTTTATCAAAATCGGCTGACAAATAACGGAGATATCGTTTTTAAATATTTGCCATAAGAAAAGCCTTGGACAACGTACTGCGTTTACCGCCGAACTAAAATATCAATTATCTCCGCAACCAGTTGATGTAAACTAATGATTCAAAATACTTGATTATTTCGTTTTTCAAGTCAAATTTAATAGTTGTAAGTATATTTTCATTAAGGATACAGATTTTGTGAAATTTGAAAAATATGAATTTTTTAACACTTAAACCCCCATAACTTCTGAACCTGAACGTTTACAGACATGCGGGTGGTGTCATTATGTTTGTCATCTTAAGCGCTAAAAACCATGAAATTTTTATCAAAATCGTTAGAGCCGTTTTTGAGAAATTTGGATTTTTGTCATTTTTTATGGGGTTTTAAGGGGTAAATACCCTTAAAAATCAAAAATTCAAAAAAAATGAAAAATACGCCTGGAGATACCACGGCTTTATACCTCCATGCCAAATTTCATGAAAATAGGTCCACTGTTGTCGTCTCTAGCTTTGTTTACATCCACACATACATCCAGACACACACACACACACACACACACACAGACTGACAGACACCACGCCAAAAACCACTTTTTTGGAATCAGGGAGCACTAAAACAAATATATCCACTAACAACTCAAATTCAAAAATTTTGACGAAAACAATACTTTCTCCATATACTCCATATACCATAGGGGGGAGAAAGTAAAAAAAGTAAACTCATGAGAAATACATGGGGATAAATCTGGCAACGCCGTAATGGACAGTGAGAAAATGTGACAACACTGTCAATTTTCATTTGCTTACTCTATTTTTAATTCAAGAACTTCAGCGTTTCAACTTAAGAAAAAAAACCGTATGCATTTAATAGCCAAGTAATAATTTTTTTGCATGAATTAATTTGGCAACACTGAACATAAAAACACCTGATTTAGAGTTTGTTATCACCATTATACCGAACTTTTTAAAAACATGATTGTTTCTTACATCATGTACCTAAATGTACCAACAAATTTTGGGAGGTTTTCTAATTAACAGAATTTAGAAAAAAATAGTGTTAAGATAGTGTGAAAGTGTGAATAAATGGTTGTTTAAATTGCCTAAGTAGCGTTTGTTATATATTTATATGTGATTCTAATCTAGCCTAGTTTAAAGGAGAAAAGGATCATATGAAGGAAAAGTTATATTGTCACAGTTATTGTTAATAGTGTAGGTGGAGGAAAACTTTTGTGTGCATCAAGGGACTAAAGTGCTTTTTCTCCTTCGGGAAAATTGTTGCCCTCGGCTACGCCACCGGGTGACAACAGTTTCCCTCACGGAGAAAAAGTTGCACTTTGGTTCCTAGATGCACAAATATCTATTTCCTCCACCTACTAACTAAAGTCGTCTTTTAGTCCCTGGAATAGAATACTCAAGCACTAGTTTATACTCCATGAGTATAACTGGTTTATACTAGTTTTCCTCCCCCGGGACTAAAAGTACCTTCTTTTTCTCCCATGGGACTAAAGGTAATCTCATAAGAAATACATGGGGAGGAATCCGGTAACGCTACGAGGATCAGTGAGAAAAAGTGGCATCACTGTCGACTTTTATTTGCTTACTCTAAATTTAATTCAAGATCTTCAGTGTTTTAACTTAAGAAATCAAAACCGTATGCATTTAATAGCCAGGTAATAATTTTTCTTTATGAATTAAGTTGGCAACACTGAATATAAAAACACCTGATTCAGAGTCTGTTGTTACCAATATGCTGAACGGCCGAACATTTTATAAACATGACCGTTTCTTACCTACAGATTTTGAAAGGTATTTTTTTAAAATTAATCCTTTGGAAAGAAATGTGTTAAAAAATAGTGTGAAAGTGTGAATAAGTGGTTGTTTAAATTGCCTAAGTATCTTATTTTATATATTTATATGTGATTGAAATCTAACCTAGTTTAAAGGAGAAAATAAGGGTCATAATGAAGGTAACGTTATATTGTCACAGTTATTGTTAATAGTGTAGGTGGAGGAAAAATTGTGTGTGCATCAAGGGACTAAAGCCTAGATGCACACTTAACTATATGATCAAAGCAATGTTAGTTTTCTCCGTTACCTGACATAAGGAGGAAACTAACATTACTTATAGTAGGGTAAATGCGGTAATGTAGGAAGGAAAGGTGAGTTTTTAGATCTTTGTACGCATTTACTTTCGAAGCTTAAAGAAAACCACACTATATTGAACGTTTTATCCTTGTTTTATGCTTATAACTTAGGATAACTATGATTTACTCACACAACTCCTTGTATGATTCTGGAATGTCTATTCCGGTCTTATGAATATTGTCGATGATGTCTTTGGGATCCTTGGTTTCAGAGAATTTGTTTTGGTCAATTGAAAGTGCCAATTTGTACACAGCTTTCATCATTTTGATAGACTGTTTAACTCCCTCATAGCCATTTTTGACGCTATGGTAGGTCTCTTTGACCGAGGCACAGCTGTTTGTAATAACTAAAACAATAAATGGTACTGTATCTGCAAACTTACACATGCTTTCTCCCTTAAAGCAAGAAAATATACTATGAAATAAAATAAATTTACATTCCTCCCACGAATGCATATCAAATTTTATCGGAATCGGTTAGCAATTAACGGAGATATCGGGTTTTGGAGGCGTTCCATTCCAAAACTCACTTATCGACATTTTTTTTGATTTCGAGATATTGGCATCAATGGATTCGTTGGAAAAATCTGCATCGACTTTTAAAATCAATCCTTTTCAAAACTAGCTTTTCTAATTTTAATTTAATGTAGAAAGTCAGGTATCTATCCAAAACTGGCTTATTTTAGGGGTCTTGTTGTTCCATAACTCACTCATTGCAACAGCCAATCAAAATGCTTCATTTTCATGACGTTCACCTGAAATTGTCAAGTCACGTGACAATTTGAAGCAACTTTATTGGCCAGATGGAAAGAGAGAGTTTTGGAAAGGCAGTAATTTCAGCCATCAAAAAGAAGCATTTTGCTTGGCTGTCGTAATGAGTGAATTATGGAACAAGACACGTAAAATAAGTCTGTTTTGGATAGAGACCTGACTTTCTACATTAAATTAAAAATAGAAAAAAGTGAGTTTTGGAAAGGTTTTATGTTAAAACTCGATCCAGATTTTTTCCAACGAATCCAGTGATGCCAATATATCAAAATCTAACACACTGTTTAGCAAATTATTTGCTATAAGAATAACACTAGACAACATACTGCATTAAGCACCAAACTAAAATATTTATCATCTCCGTAGACTAATAATACAAAATGTTAGATAAGTTATTTTTTAAGCCAAATTGTATGGTTGCAATTGTATTTTATTTAGAACTTATAGATTTTGTGAAATTTGAACAATATGAATTTTTTAACACCTAAACACCCATAACTTCTAAACCTGAATTGTTACAGACATGCGAGTGGTGTCAGTTTATTTGCAATCTTAAGCACTACAATTCATGAAATTTTCATCAAAATCGATTGAGCCGTTTTTGAGAAACTTGGATTTTTGTACTTTTTATGGGTTTTGTAGGGTAAATACCCTTTAATATTAAAAATGGAAAAAATGCCTGGACACATCATGGCTTTATACTTATATGCCAAATGTAATGAAAATCGGACCACTGGTGTCGTCTATAGCTTTGTTTACACATTCGCATGCATGCATGCATGCACGCACGCACGCACGCACAAACCCACGCACACACACACACACACACACACACACACACACACACACACACACAGGACGGGCAGACACCACTCCGAAAACCATTTTTTTTGAATTCAGAGAGCACTAAAACAAATATTTCCAGTAACAACTCAAATTCGAAAATTTTTACGAAACCAAATTTTCTCTATATAATATGCATAGGGGGGAGGAAGTAAAAAGCGCCAGCGTTAAATATATGTTAGTGTTTTTGGACCTGGAGACCCTAAAACAATAATTTATCATGGTCCAATGCCTCAGAGCCACGCGTGGGGGGGCGGTTGGTGCCAATAGCTCACTATACCGTTGAAAATCCGGTAATAAACGTTTATTTGAGATGGCTATTTAGAATGCCAAAATATGCATAAAAAATATAATATTTTTAAAGGGTGCTCGGTGGTTTTTTTAAATAGCTGTGGAGCCTACCACGTTATGTTATAGATCTTTAATGCCTTTAAAAGCTCTTAAGACCGGGACGTAGCACTGGCTGCGTATTTTAACCGGAATATGAGTGAAGGATGAGAGAAGGATGATTGGGGCGCAATCTTGTACTCTTGTTACTGACTAAGGCCGACATGTTCCTTAGACAGGACTGTTGATTAGCCTGATCGTAAGGTAGACTTCATTTAAATGTGATCAATAGTATCACTTCTTTAAGTGTACATAAAAATATATGTACATCATATCTAACGTCAACCGCTATTGTACTTGAAGTTAGCGAATATCCTTTCGAATAGGGAGCTATTGGCATCGCCCGCACGATGGCTCTGACGCATGGGACCATGATAACTTTTCATTTTGGCACCCCGATGGTAAAAATACCATCCTTAAGAAACTGATATATACTTGCTTAAAAATACACACATTTTACCAGTATTAAAATATTTTATTTGTTGCATTAAATATTTTATTTCCTCTATATGGCTCTTTTTATGGAGAAATATTACTGATTATGTGATTGTTTACAAATTTCTTTGGCTTTTCTTCGTTCCTATTATTTAGAGTGTCCCGTTAATATTTGAAGTAATATAATCAGTGAATGGTTTATCAATTTCATTATTGTGACTCTATAAAAAACATGGTACTGGTGAATAATGTGGTCAAAGAAATTTCAAATTGTTTAAGCAAAATATGTAATCATACATGCACTTTTTACAGAATCGATTATCAAAACTTCTCATTGAAAAAATTCAAACTAATAAAAAAGTAAATTAAATACTTGGTAAATTTAACCACATGATATTGCATTCTAATGAAAAATACATTAAATATTGCAACACTGAATGGTTTACATAATTTAATAATATAGGATTTCACCTTTCATTAGTTGGATACACCCTTCCCAAATTTTTATTTGCTTAAATTTATGGTATGCTTAATTTGAATTTCTCAGTGGCTAATCATGAAGCATAATTATTTACAAGAAAAGGAGTTTTATATTGATACTGATTTTCTTATTGTTTTATACCTTCAGGGAGTTTATTTAGGAACTTGACCCCACCCTGTGACGGTGAATGCTTGAACGTCACAAATCAGTTTTGTACGAGTGAATAAGTGTCCCTGCTCCAAGAACCGTAATGGTTAATTTGGTTGCCCTTAAAAAGTAAACATTTATACCTGCAGTACAGAGTCACTTTCAAGATATCTCTTGGTTGCTTCTAACCAACTTAACCAGTAACTTTAATTTTAGTTTTTTCCAGTCTAAAACCTCTTTCTTGCTTCAATTCAGCACAAGATCAGATTCCATAAGAAAATTAGGGGTGGTTTGGACCAAAATAGGCTATCGATAGCACGTATTTTGAACAATTTTTTTCAAGGTTACGAAATGCATAAATACCGTTTATAGCCTAGCCACAAATGTTGACCACTTAATATTTTCAATTCAGCCCTCCATCAAGATGCATTCCTAGGAAATTGGTGAAGAGAGTTCCTTTAAGGGACCACTATTCACCAAGACCTGCCACCGGAAGTAAAATTAAAAATATCACGTTTGATTAGGATTTTTTTTTATTTGGAGTAATTGCTAAATGCAATATTTTCAATAAATGATAGATTTTACATCCAGTTCCTATTTTGTTGAAACTTTTAGGTATAAGATGGTGTCATCAGCGTGTTGAATCACCTTTACATTATGGACCGATAAAATACATTGTTAACCACGTACAGCAAGAACAGATACCTGCGGAACTCATTAGATCATCTTTTATTTTTGAGGAAGTGTATTTTCAACTTGTAACACAGGATTCTGCTGTCCAAGTCGGAGGCGGTCCACTTGAGAGGTACTCCACGAATGCTCTCCACCATATATGTGGTGCAACAATGTCTCATGATGCCCACAGTTGAAAGGTTAAGAAATATGCTAAGCACATGAAACCACCTCTCTAGGCCATCAAAAAAATATCAAATAAGATTAATGATTGTCTCTATGGTGAAATTGTTTTTCCTAAATCGAAATAAAGGAGAAAAATGTATCTTAACTTTGTCAGCTTTACCTTATTTATTAAACGGTTCAAGAGTCATGGTAAATCTGACTTTATACATAAAAACTACTGTCTATTTTCCTCATAAAAGTATACTTGTACAAACATTTTATTACTTACATTTTGGAATACTATTCCCCATTTTCAATCACCTTAAAAAGTATTTTACAATCAATCACATTAGATTTGAAACATATCTTCTGTATTTTCAAATGTTATCCTTTCTTCTCAAATAAAAACGTTGCAAAACAGCAGAAGAAAAAGCATTAACAATGTTTTTTTTTTAATAGGTTGATGTGCTAGAGAGTGACGTGTTTTCAATAAATGTGTATCTTATCTTTTTAAGATAACAAACGTGGACGATCACAATAGCTTGTGATTATAATAGAAGAAAATTCAGATAGTGACTAGTCGAAGAAGGTTAGTTCTATGTCAGCACTGTACCTAAACCTTTTATCAGTTGTTAGATTTAGGTTGACTGATTTAATCTGGACTTAATATAGATTGACCTAAAACTTAAATAATGATTCGTTCTTTAACGTCTTATTAGACAAAAGAAGTTTAAAGCAAGTCACTCTTAAGTTTTTCATCATTATTTGCTAAGAAAATAGATTTATTAATATTGTATATCAAACCGCGTCCCTCGCCCAATAATGTGAAGGGGTAATTACAGCATTTTTAAAATGGTTCTAATGTTCTGATGGTGTGATTGGACCTATCATACCAAATGAAATATTTTGTACGAATGTAAAAGCATTAAATTATGGGTGTTGTAACCCATAAATTAAGACTAGACTTTTGCTTTGATCAGAATCTTCCCACCCATTAAGAAAATCTTTATGAGATTGTGTACATTGATGTTTGAAAAATTAAATCTCGTATCCTATGTACCCTTGATAATTTATTTTACAATATCGTTCAAAAAATTCTAGCAATAATAATGAAAATTAAAATCTGCTATATTTTTCTTGAGGCTAGGCATAAGCTGATAGCTTGTTACTTCATCAAAAAAGTAATCTTTTCTTATTGATTTTGATTAATATCACTTGTCATAGGGTTCTCGGGTGTCTATTGACTTCCTGGATGTCGTCTACTACCACAATAAACCGACCTCTGTCTGTTTCTTCTCTGTGCGTTGTCCTAAGAAATAATTATGTAATGTTTGACCGAAAGGTTTGAGAACATCTCGTATGAAAGATGGTTGTTCTATAAAAAAGATTGGTGGCCGTTTTCAGCACTGTCACTCAGTAATAGCAACGTACACCACACCAAAGCTATGTAGGAAGCTGTACAATTAGTATGTACTGGTAGTCATGAATATTCTTTGACATTTTTATCACTCATACATCTGAGAACAGCCTTCTCATCTTTTTTAACGAGGGTCAGGCTTTGTAGTTATAAAAGGTGTGGACATGTATTGCAACTATACTGTACTTTCAGCTTGTTCAGCTTGTTATGGCACCGTAGTGATTGAAACTTTATCATTTAGCAGTTTGCTATTGGTTTTCGGCGTGATTTGAGCCCGAGGCCCTGTGGACCGAAGATCCATGCTGTACCGCAACGGGCCGCTCCCTTTTCTTACCTTGGTAGAATAAATAGCTTTAAAGCATTTCATTGATTTAATGGTCTGAAGTAGAACCTCCGTGGCATTAAAATATGTGTGTGTGCTGTTGATATGACTGCAGAGGATAGACTGATGACTGGGAGGGGAAGTCCTCCTGCGGCGAGTCGGCCCAGGGCGCGGTGTCCGGGTGGGGGTTCTCCAGCCACGCCTCCGCATCGTCCTTCCAGGGAACCTTCTCAATCCCGTCGATTACATCTGAGTTGGTTATCCTCTTCACTTCCGTCATCTCCTCGTTCAAACGCTCTTCTGCGTCAAACAGTTCTGAAAACCCCAAAACAGAGGAAATATACTAGCTTGAATGACCAATATACATGAGTTAATAACGGGTAATGATAAAATGAAGTTGGAATGACAATTTTTTAGATATGAGAGCCTACCGTGCAATGCAGATTTCAGCCTAGTGATCTATAAAATGGAATGTCTTTTTGATGGACCTCACATTAGATTTAATTTAATTTGTTGAAAATGGATATTTTAATCATATCAGTTTGAACAGTCAAGATTTTCATATTCAGATGTTTTGTAATTGATTTTGCAGTAGGAGTAAACTGCCGGTTGAAACGAAAATAATATATTTTCATTTCTACCCTTGCAAAAAGGTAATAGCAAAAGCAAACTTGACATTAGTTATTTGATATGTTCAAAATAGTTTTAATTATGATGGAGTATAAGGTAGATATATTATACAGGGTGTTGATAAAAAAAAACCCTTCAGGACTTCGGGATAAGGTTTTTTACATCAAAACTAAGAAAAAAGTTCCTATAAACATGGGTCCTAAAATGCTCGGTTATCCGTCTGTCGGTCTGTATGTGTTTTTAACATGATTTTGCATAACTTTGGAACCACAAAAGATATAAACTTCAAACTTGGTACTTATATGCTGGCTATTAGGACCTAATTTCGTGCGGAGTATCAAGTTTCTACTTTGTACCATTAGCAGCCACTTCTATATTTTAAAACTTGATATCTTAAAAACTGTACATTTGTAAAAAATTGGACAAGAGACAAAAAAGTTGCGAAGTTTTATTTCCTACAAAACCATATCAAGATTATTAAGATAAAACAACAATTAACGGAGTTATTGCAATTTTGCTAACAGAATTCAAGTAAATTTGCCATAACCACCATAAAACATGCATGTATTTTGTTGGAAAAAATTGCAATAACTCCGTTACTTGTTGTTCGATCTTAATAATCTTGATATTATGGTTTTGTAGGAAATAAAATTTTGCAACTTTTTTGTCTCATCCAATTTTTTAAAAATTTGCGGTTTTTAAGATATTAAGTTTTAAAATATAAAAATTGCTGCCATTTTGAAATGGTACAAAATATAAACTTGATACTCCGCACGAAAATAGGTCCTAATAGTCAGCATATAAGCACCAATTTTGAAGTTGATATATTTTGTGGTTCCAGAGTTATGCAAAATCATGTTAAAAACACAAACAGACCGACAGACGGATAACCAAACATTTTAGGACCCATGTTTATAGGAACTTTTTTCTTAGTTTTGATGTAAGTAACCATATCCCGAAGTCCTGAAGGGTTTTTTATCAACACCCTGTATACCCGTTTTCATCTGTACTTGTTCCTCGGAAAAATATTCATACTTGAATAACACAACGGCTTATTACTCACCTTGAATCTTTTTTTAAAATAAAACATTTTAAATCTTTTAAGGTAAACGCACCAGTAGCTGACAGTATAAGAAACTATACGCATTTAATAATCCGTGGTTTTGAATAAATAGGAACTAAGGAGATTATTACGGATTTTATGTGATTCTAAATTTAGTGTAGTTTTCAAATTTGTCATACAAAAAGGGTTTTTTAAATATATTTTATAACATTTTTAAACTTAATTCAACCTTTGTACGTGTTCCAGTGGCTGACAGTGAAAAAAGTGCTTGTACCAGTAGCTGACTGTCAGTTGTCCCAGTAGCTGACACTGGAACTATAAATGTACTAGCTGCTAAACCTAAGGGTTTTATAATTTATAAGACGAATCAATCTAAACTTAATAATTAAATTATAAAACCATTTAAAACGTTATTAAGAAAATTTATTTTACATATTTTAAAATAAAAAATATTTACATTAAAAAAATATATATTTTATATATATATATATATATATTTAAAAAATATACATTTTTTAAAGATAATTTGGTTTATTAATTAAAAAATTAAAATTTGTGAAATCAAACACATAAAATTAAACATAACTATTCATTAGGTTAATGCAGAATGGGTTTAGACTGCTAAAATCTTTTATGTACTCTCATATTCACAAAATTTCATATGTCTGTACCAAATTTCATAAAATCGGACCATTTTTGCGTCCGCTATCGTGCTCACAGACATGAATATAGATATCATAAATAAATATATAAATGAACGAACGGTGTTTTTGGCATCTGGGGTCCTCAAAACGGAAAGTTATGATGGTCCCGGGCTTAGGTCTTACCATGAGACCTACGGTAATAGCTCTATTTCCAAAAGGGAAATTCGCTAAAAGTAGTTATGGGGTCTTGTTTCTTTATTAAAGACATTTTAAGGTGTGGTTGAGATGACATAAATTATAAATAGCATGCAAATTTCGATGGGTAAAACCAATTTAATATCCCCTGTCAGCTAGTGGAACTTTTATGGCCTTTGTGTACCAAAGCCTGATATTGATATAATTTTAAATCCAAAACCCCTAACACCCCAATTTTATCATGAAATTGTCAACAAAGGTATAATTGATAAAAATAATGAGCCTAATCATTAATACTATTTAAGAAATTTAGCGAAATGACAAAAACCAAACTTACCTTCTTAACAATTTCATTAAGGGAATTGACTAAATGTGATGTGTACAGACAGGGTCGCTTTCAAACCACCACCATTCAGCGAGTATGGGCTAAATTTCACTGATTTGTTTGTAAACAAATCAAGAATAAACACATGTTCTTCTAACAATGCAATCATGTGTATATATTTTTAAGAGACCACATTATAATGTAAAGAAACTCAAACTGTCAGCTTCTGGAGCACTGTCAGCTACTGGTGCATTTACCTTAAGTGTTACTAAGGTGAATTTTCAAACAAGAATCAAAAGCTTTACTTTTTTCCATAGGCTAATTAGTTTTAAAAGTAGGAATAATAAACCTCCTTCAAAATCTTCCCCCTCGCTCGTGGGGAAATCGTCACATCTGTTCCACTCATCAGGAAGTCCTTCGTAGTCATCCATGTCGTACTTCTTCCGGTGAGTCCATCCCAAGTCGTAAAATAGTTCACCAACCTCCTCCAGTTCAACCCAACTAAGGTTTTTCAGATGCAACGATATCAGTGGTTCCTTCAGACTTTTGATGTATTCAGTTGGTTCTGGCGGGGGAGGCAGAGGTTCAATAACGTCAGGATCACCATCAAACTAAAAATATAAAAAATAATAAACGCAGTAAATAGTTGACTTCAGTCAAACATTCCCATGAAACTAAATCTCCCTTGTGTCCCTACTCTTAAGGGAATTCATCAGGACAGGCCACACCATTGCACCTAGAATCATGAATTTTTGCAGTATACTCCTCGTATGCTACAGTTCTATACTGTAAGAATGTATTTTTAGAAATTCCCATAAGGCCCCACCAATGAGGGTCGAATTCAATTTGGTAGGTAAATAAAAGTTAATAGACCCTAATTCCAGAGTATCGAGCTTAGTGCTTTATATCAACTTCCAAAATAAATAGTTTCGTAGTTTTCAATGCTTATTATCATAAAACTAAACCTTTTTGGCAGATTTACTTAAAATAGTAAATCTGCCAAAAAGGTTTGGTTTTATTTTGAAAGGTTTAGTTTTTGTATTAAAATATACAGTTTTAAATGCACTTTAACAAAATGATAAAAATTGCAAAGGATCCGGTAATATGTAAAAGGTAATATGGCGGCCGAAATTGGACCCACTCAACATGAAGTAATAGCTACCCAACTGAAAAAAGGGGACCAGCTCTGGGGCGAAGATGAGACACGTCCTCGTCATCAAACCGGGGCAAGGTCGGTCCTACGCCGACGTCGCGTCGTTGGGAAGCTGTGGAGGGACGTCCAACCCGGGGAGCAGTCGGGTGTGGAGGTCCGCCGACTCCGCAGGACCAACGACGGCGGCGTGCTCATCGAGCTGGGTTCTGATCGCGGTCACACCCAATTTGCCGAGTCGGTGAAGTCGGCGCTCGGCACCGGTGACAAGCTCAAGATTGTCGCTCCTCGTCTGCGTGTGGAGATCATGGATCTCAATTTGTCCTCCACACAGGACGAGGTGAGTGGCGCTTTGAAGCGGGAGTTGGGACACGAGACGGAAGACTTCAAGGTCTTCCTGACCAAGCCCAACGCCCGTGAGCAGAGGTTGGCGGTCGTCGATCTCGACGCCTCAAGCGGCCAGAAGCTCCTCAAAGTCGGGTAAGTTGTCTGCCGGGTGCGAACTCGAGTAGAGTTCCCACGATGTTCCGCTGTTTGGAGTACGGCCACACTCGAAGACAGTGCAACGGTCCGGACCGCAGCGAGACATGGTGGAAGTGCTGGTGGTGTCGGGCACAAGTCGTCCACTTGTACCAGGCACAGGCACCCTCGTGCGAAGCCTGCAAGAAGGCAACCGACGGCCGACCGTCGGATCATGTCCAAGACTCCTGCGCTTGTCGGACCTTCAGAGGCCTCTTGGTCTCAAAGAAGACTGAGAGGCGCGGACGCAAGAGAATCATCCAGGGAAATCTAAATGGGAGCATCGCGGCAAGCTCCCTGGTGGACCAAATCGTTCGGGAGACGGGGACATCTCTCGTCTTCGTGAGCGAGCCTCACGGGCTAAAGATCCACTACGCGGAGGTGGACGCGGACGTGGAGGCAGTGGCGGAAGCAACAAAACGCCTCATTTATCGCGAGCTTATATAAGAGAGTCGTGTCATCTGCATACTTCACGATTCGCTCGTGTTGTAAAGATGAGCCAATATCGTTCACGTAGATTAGAAAAAGAAGGGGGGTAAGAATTGATCCCTGATCCCGTAGCTTATATTTACTGATTTTGAAACCTGGTCGGCAATTTGGGCACCTTGAGTTCTGTCGCAGGAAGTATTTGAGCCATGAATACACTCTCCTTATCCCGTGCGATTCTAATCTGTTGAGAAGTATTTCGTGGTCAACACAGTCGAATGCTTTTGAAAGGTCAAGGAACACACCTAAGGTGGGTTCCCTCCTGTAACGTTCCTGTGATGTGTAAACCGCTTCTAAACCATTTATAATTGGTACCATAGTAATTGTGAGATTCGGACCTTTAATTTGATACCACATTTGTATTTTTGTAGTCGAATGTATTTTTGTAAACAGCAGATTAGGAATGACTTTGTTTTTATGCAGGTGCCGCACAGGTAAAGTCTTCCACAATTACTAAGTTATCGACCAAACTAGGGCAGCTATTTTTTTTTTAATATGATTAAAAAATTCAACACTTGAGCAACAATTTCCACCGTTTTTTATATTTTACCTGACCACAAATTAAAACTTTTACGGTTCTATGTTTTAGCTATGTTTTTTTTTCAGGTTTCCTGGCTATATAAAACCATCAACGGGAATAAATATATGGCCTAAGTATGAAAGTGCTTGAAATTATGCTGGTATTGAAACCCCTCGTACAACTGATTAATGCGTTAACATCAACGGGTCCTTTGGCGGACGGCTGAAAGGTCAATCGTTAAGGTCTTGCCTATGTCCAAGAAGAGGGATGAGGGGGAGATGTGCAACTGCACTTATCACTGCGAATATTCAGTTACCATACCGTCCCGTATCACTACTGTGTGTGATTTCTAAATTTATTGACAAAGTGTTCTGTGACTAACTGATTACTTACTTGGCAGTTAAACCTGTTAAGTGGCAAGCTACTAGGTTGCAAGCAGTATTGTTTCAGAGAGTAAAAATCCTTTGAATTTGCATTTATCATCGATATATGGCTTTAATTGATTTCATCAACAGCTGTGTCGAGGCAATGGACGCGGGTGAGACGGTTGTTGGTTGCAAATTTTTGATACTCCACGGAAAAAGCAGTCGACGCCAGTTTTAGAAGACTGCAGGTAATCTCTGACTGTTTAAAGATAATTCCCTTTGTCCCCAGTCCCGTAGCGACTACCCGGACGGGCGCTCGGGGCGAGGCGACCCTTCCTAATCCTCCTTGACGACCGGGGCAGTTCCGTCGTTTCAAAAGTACCCATAATGTCGGGACAGTTTCAGTACGTCCCGTTTGTTTTGATGAATTTTGCCAAATCCCAAAAAAAATAGAAATTCTTCAAATCAGCCTATAATTGTCTTTTCCATCCCACATATACTACTCAGTAGTTGTATAGGGAGCAGCTGAATCAAACTTGAAAACAGATTTTTATCTTGCAAAAGAAAGCTTTGAGATGTACGCTGAGACTGCCTCCACGCTCTGTTTATAAAGACCATTTCAGTAACCTAGGACCGTTGACAGTGCCTAACCTTGATATTTATGAGTTGTCTTTTTACATTAAAAACTCAAACACTAGAATATAATATCAACACGATTCATATATATCACAAGGTTCAAAATATTTTGCAGCACAATAAAATTTAAGTGGATTTAAAAAAAAACCTAAATAGTCTGTCCAAGATATTTAAAAAATTCTTCTGGCTCAAATTAAATTACAACAAAAAGTCAAATTTTTAAAAGTGAGCTGAACATTTTTTGACTATTAATAGCATTTCTAGTTTAAAAAAATTGTTTTGAATTATGCAGCTATAGAACACCCCTTTGAAGAGTTACAAAATCACGACACCAAAAAAGACCTACCTAACATAACACAACCATTACCCCCAATCTTACTTATATCGGAATACTTCATGCCGGCATCGGCATTTTGACAACATCCTATACTATAAAGACAACTGGATGGATGACCAAATATCCAAGCACCAGTGGTGTGCCCTAGAGTATACCGGCTGGCGTCGACTGGTGCCCCTGTTGGGGTGTAGCCGCTCCAGCACCAGTGGGTGCCCTAGAGTACACCGGCTGGCGTCGACTGATGCCCCTGTTGGGGTGTAGCCGTTCCCAGCACCAGTGGTGTGCCCTAGAGTACACCGGCTGGCGCCAACTAACTGGTGCCCCTGTTGGGGTGTAGCTGTTCCCAGCACCAGTGGTGTGCCCTAGAGTACATCGGCTGGCGTCGACTGGTACCCCTATTGGGGTGTAGCCGTTCCCAGCACCAGTGGTGTGCCCTAGAGTACACCGGCTGGCGCCAACTAACTGGTGCCCCTGTTGGGGCCGTTCCCAGCACCAGTGGTGTGCCCTAGAGTATACCGGCTGGCGTCGACTGGTGCCCCTGTTGGGGTGTAGCCGTTCCCCCTCCACTTGCTCTTCCGGCGCTAGTGTCAGATTGACCAGCGTGCGTGGGTGCATGTGGTGGGTTGTATGCGTGTCGAATCGCTGACAACTTGAAAGCGTTCCATCAGTTAACATGCATGTTTTTGTTCAAGTTTTTTTTTTATATATTTTTATATTGTGTACTATGTGTTCCAATGCATTTTGCTTATAATTGTGTGGTAGTGAGAGCCTAAGTTGTTGAATGTATGTATGAATGTAAATCGTTTAAAAAAACCTCCTAAACAATGTAGGTAAAATAGGCAATAAGTTAGATAAAGTTGGGTCCCTTGAAAACGGCAGGAGTTTCTTTCCGTCCCGAAACGTAGAGTAGTTTAAACACCAAAAGCAAAAGAAAAATGGAGAAAAATAACAAATCCATCGCTATAAAGAATTTTGAAATATCACTTGTTATTGTGTTTGTTTTATTACGTTCTATTGATACTTACCTCGTGGCCATATTCAGGATCTTCATATGCCATGTTTCTCAGTTTTGTCCCTACCAACATCCATTGATGAGGAGGTATATTCTTCAACTTTAAATGATAGACTCTGTTTGTCTTTTCAAGTTTAATGTCTCTGAAATCGTGGGGAATATCAATATCTTTAGGAAAATTGTTGTTACAGAGTTCTTGGTCTTTTTCATCCAAAGGAGATTTCTCCTCAAATTTTTTTATAAAATTTGGCAGAGGCGTCTCGTAGTAAATTTCTTTTAATTTTGCCTTGAAACGACTTAACACTGAAATTAAAAGTTTGGTTATTAGAAAATAAATAGATTTTATAACATATTAACGTACTAGTATTTGTTGTAAATGCTGGATTACTTGAAAAAGGCGATTCCTCACGCAAAACCGCTTACGTTTGCAACAAGGCCAGCGCCGACAGTAAGCTGTTTAGCACCGGCTGGCAGTAGCGGTGGCAGTGCTACGACGTATCAAGCTATGTTAGCAGGGAATTTTATATTTACTCCTAGCTGACCGTCGCAGCTTCCACACAACAGCTGATCGATCGTTAGCAATAATACCAACCAGCCTCGAGGTCTGAGAGAAGAAGAGAAGATAAGAATAACAGTACTTATGTCAGGTTTTCTGAGTAAAAAAATGTAAACAAATACAGTAGTGACGTCTTTAATAGACCTATAACCTATAACCTACAGCTGAGATCGTGGCATCTTGAATTATCTTATTTGCAACATGTATATATGGTAAAATAGTAATAAATAAAGAATTATACATGAATATTCATATGTATATAACACAATTCGATATACTGTGAACTTCTTGAAATATTGACTTTAAAACTTAGTTGGCTGACTTAGTTGGCTCAAAGTTGGCTGACCCATTTTAGTGTGGAGTATGGTGTACACAATTGAAATGGTAGTAATTTTTATATGTAAAAATATAAAATACTATAAAATCTATTTGAAGCCATAAAGACACATAAAGATTCAAAATCAATTTCCTTTGCCATCTTATTACAAGTTAATATGATACTTTTATGTAGCAGATTATTTTATAAATAGCATGACACATGTATAATTTTTTAGGTTAAATGCAAAACCTTAGGTTCGTAAATTAAACGTTAACACTATTACCAGCACAGAAAAATCATAATGATTATTTTTGAATCACAGACGAAGGCCTGTTATAAAATTAAATTAATACAAAATGAATGTGAACCTAGTATTAGTCTTAAATTGGAAATTATTTTATTGAAACCAAACATATTGGCTCATTAAATCCACTTTAAAAAGTATATGTTTTTATTTTAATTATGTTTTTATATCTTTAAAAGCCTTTATTGAATAATTGTGAATTGGGACATGCCAAGTTGAATGACTACCGCAGGCATAAAACGTGTTAAATTAAATGAAGTACTCATGAAAATGTAATCAACAACCGTAATTCAGTAGTTAAAAACCCCTAAACTGACGACAGGCCTTAAACATATAGCACGTATAAAACTAAATTAATGTACTTGTATTTGGCAGCAAAAATAAAATGACTTACGCTCAGACATATTTGACGCTAAATCAAGCGCACTAGGCAGGACGAAAATACGTTGAAATATGTTTCGGTGATAGGATTGAAACACTCTACACTCAAAAAAATTTCTAAAGAGAGAGAATATATTTTAAAGTTTTGCCCTCAGACAGAGTGAAATAAATTGTGGATTTTTCTCATCCTGGATTAATTAGAGCATATTTTTCAGACATAAATGTCATTGAAATTTTTTATATACCATATCCATTGCGCTAAGTCGATTCGTTTCATAAAGTTACTGGTTGCAATCTTATGCTATGCATTCAACTAATCATTAATTTATTCTAGTTCACACATATGAACTTTATCTTATCGTTCTAGTTAAAACTAATGTTCTGGGAAATTAATAGACTAGTCTTTATTGTTCAAGCTGAGCTTCCAATAAAGACTTTGGTCACTCTTCTTCGACATATTATTGGGGATATAAACAATGTTTCCATTGATGCTAACACAGGTTATTGCTGGAGTATTTAATAGTACAATAATACACTAAGATGATTACGGTACATAGATTTTATATAAATTCAAGGGCTTATAATTTATTTACGTCTCCGAGGAACATAAAGTTGCCAGCATTTGCCGGAAAACTTTATCTACAAAATCAAAGAGCCAGAATACATTTTTTATAAAGTTATAATATTTTACATCATATAATTGATTTCCTAAGCGAATAAAAAAAAAAAAAATCATCTAATCACTTCTGAAAATTGCAGGGGAAATAAAAACGTTCATATATACATTATTCTATGCTTGAATGAAACGTTTTCTGAGAGAGAATTATGTAATTATTTTCCTTTTTGGGCAGCACTCACCTCTCTTATGTTATCCTTTGGGACTCTTGTCAAAAGGTCGAAAATCAGAAAACACGAGGCAAACATTAATAATAGTTTTCCATTAGTATATTACGTTACACGGCCGGGAAGTACTGTTTTGCCGACAGGGCAAGATAGTTCCCGCGGGAGCCGGAGGCGGGTGTGGGATTTTTATACTAGGTAAAACTTACAGGCCGTGTAACGTACAATACCTTTCATCATACTATTCAGAAAAAAAACATATTTTTAATATAATACATTTCTATAACCATCCAATACGTTTCCCTATTCTTCAAACCTAACCTATAATAAACAAACATTTGATACTGCTGCCAGTGCTGCCACTAAAATCTTCTAAAAAGTTACCTATAAACATTCATTAAACGTCGGTTTGATGCGAATCAGCTGATTGTTTACTTCTGCCCTGGAAATCTTTCGATTCCCGGTCTTCGATTACAGGAAACAGGAAACAAACAATGAGCTGGTTTGCAATAAATCAACGTTTAATGTGTGTTTATAGGTTACTTTTTTGAGGAATATGGTGTTAGCACTGGTAGCAGTGGCAAATGATTGTTCTGTTCATTATAGGTTAGGTTTGAAGGATCTAAACGTATTGGTTTACGCAAGGAATACGTTATTATTGAAGGTATATTTTTTTCTGAGTAGCATGATGAAAAGTATTTGCACATTACACGGCGGGTAAGTTTTACCGTACTCGCATAGGAAAGCCAAAATGACGTGAAGTTAGTAGGGGAAAGTTGATTATGACAATACGCTAATTAACGATTCAAAATTGACTTTGATTTGAAAACTAATCAATTTTGTACCTTAACTAGCTGATCAACCCGGTTTCACTCATAGAAAACCAGAAAAATTTCCCTGGATTCACCATGAGGGAATTTTTTAAAATCCGTCCTCAGCGGATGCCTATGCCCTGAGAGGAACGTCCTTGCAAAGATTCAAGGTTCTAGTTTGGGATGTGTGATTATAGGTGAGTGGTGTTTGAAAAATATACAGGGTGTTTCACGATAACCCTGACAAACTTCAGGATTTGGTTCCTTTGGTCAAAACGTGAAAAAATGCCCAGTAAACATCTATATTACTAATTCTGTAAGCGATTTTTTAAAATCAAAATTGTGAGAGTTTGACAGCTCGCAGGATGATGGGAGATGGCTCAAATGAAAGGTCTCGGTCCCAGGGGGTCGGGAAAAATAGCAGATTATGTCCAAGTATACCAGAAAATGAGAAATAACGAAAAATACCTTTCATTTAAAATGCATTGGGATATAAAAAGGTATGCTTTGTTTACTTAAAACCAAATGCTAGATATAATCATAATTTTGTGGACAGTAGTGGGCACTTGGGGCTGCTGGCCCAATCAAACTTTGACAGGCAGTCAATTTTTTGACAGCTACTTCCGGTCACGTGACCGGAAGTGACGTCATCAGCTGTGACGTAGCTGTGACGTGTTGTTGGTGGGTATTTAAAGTTTAAATGCCCTGCTGTGCTGGGTATTTAAATTTTAAATGGCCGGAAGTGTGTCAAGGTCGTTTGGGGATGTTTTTAAAAAAGATCTTGCATTTTCGGAAAATCCGAAAATGCAAGATAATTTTTGTTTCTTTTTACAAACTGCTGTTTTGTTGATTTTCACGTCTGTTAAAATACCATGTAAAAAATGGAATTGACAAATTAACAAGAAAATATCCTGCTACAAAGTATCCAAATAAAGATGCAATTACATAAACATAAACTTTAAAATATAGCGAATGTTCTTCATTTTTATCTGTTAGCATTTCCTGAACAAGGTAACCAAAATTGTAACCACATAAAAATGAAAGTAGGCAAATAATAAATTTCGACGGGTTCACAAAAACCAAGTTGTAAAGTAGCGAATTTCTTTCTTCTTCCATTGTTGAATTTTTAGTCGAAACCAATTAATGATAACATTATTGCTTGCGCATCAGAACTAACAGTTGATGAAATTTCATTTACTTGTAGACTTGTAGTAGTTTCATTTGTAGTAGGTAATTGTTCGGAAGTTGGTGTAGATGTAGAAGAAACAGTATTATATTGAAGCTCAGAGTCCATGTGTGCTCGGGTAAAGAGCTGAAGCTTTAATGACGTGTGGTAGCCGTGTCCTACTGTGCATCAGGAGTTGTTGGTGGTGGGGGGTCGTTTGTTTCTTGCACTGAAATGTAGATGGAATCATAACTTTCTGGAGGATGTACTAAAATTTGTTGTATAGGATCTGCATCAATAGGAAAACTTTGCGTTTCAATGCAAAGTCCATCTTTAATAAAAGAAACATATAAAACAGAACTCATGTTTATTTAGATGTTTACTCTGCCAGTTCTACTAGCAAACTGATGTGTCAGTAGCGGCGCTGCAACCTCCCTTGACATGTGCAGCTCGGAACATCTGCCCTCCCCCCACCACCATGAGAGACTCCTCGCAATTTTTGGATTTGTAGTGTTAGTTCTAACGTAGGTGTTGTAGGGTGAACATCTCAGTACTAAACAATTGTTTTTAACATTTGGCTTAAAATACTTATTTAACTTTGTACAAGTTACAATATTTTTTAAGATGCTACTTTATTATATTACCTTAATACTTAGTTATAATATTTAGTTAAAGAAATCGAAACTGTATTTGCTATTAAAATAGAAACATGGTTTCTTAACATTTGCCTTAAAAATATTTGTAACAAAATATCGTAAGAAAATTTTTACAACATATTTGAATTAATATGTTTGCAAACCCTATCATGCGAGTTTTAAAAGATAAACGAGACCGAGTGGGCCGGGTTTGACCTCGCATGCTTTCGCTTGTTGCCGACCAGTTAGCAATACAACTGGTTGACCTTGCGCCGCACTTTCGCTTGCGGCCGGCCGGCGAATACAGGTCGTCGTCCTTGTTGCATCACCTGGCACACCAGTCCTTGATTGCTTAACACACTCTACACTCTACACTCGACAAGTTATTCTTTCCTTTGCCACCGTCCTAACAACACCTACTTCAAATTCACAATGAACCGCTCCGAGTATACCGAGATTTGGTATAACTGGTTTTCCTATCTTCAACTGCTTGGGGTACGAATTATTCAATCGAACAATAATCGTGATTGGTATGATGTTACAACCACTATTGCTCGAAAACCTTTTCAGCAAGTTTGGAAAAACATTCTTACCGGCACCAAAATTCGCACCGAACCACCCAAAATTCGCACCGAACCACCTCTATCACCTGTATCTTCAAACGTACCCCAGCAAAAATTTCATCTAAAAAAACTGAAACTTAACCGAAAATATGAAATCTTAAGACATTTATCTTCTTCTATTTTCATTTTTAATTCTGAAAAAACCAAAATTTATGTCATTAACATTCCCAAAAAAATTCCTATTCCCCTTAACCCTCGACACTTGATAATAAATAAAAAAGGTGCCAAGTTAAACATAAATATTACCGAGTAAAACCTTTTCCCACCTCCAAAGTCCACCCTGGTGGCAAAAAAGGCCCTTCTAAGGGCCGACCTAAGACTTTCAAATTTAGGCTTTCGCTAAAGCCTCAACCCTTGGTGACTAACAAGGGGCGTGTACCTCTTGTTAGTCACCAAAGGTTAAGGCTTTAGCGAAAGCTCCCCGCTATTGACTCAACCTTTGGGACTTAGAGGTATGTGAACCGCTTGTTAGTCACCAAGGGTTGATGCTTTAGCGTCCAACCCTTTGTGACTTAGTGGTACACAGACCACTTGTTAGTCACCAAGGGTTGAGGCTTTAGCGAAAGCCCCCCGCTATTGACTCAACCTTTGGGACTTAGAGGTATATGAACCGCTTGTAGTCACCAAGGGTTGAGGCCCTAACTTAAGCCTAAATTTGAAAGTCTTAGGGTGGCCCTTAGAAGGGCCGATTTTGCCACCAGGGTGGACTTTGTATGAGGAGGGGAAGGAAGAAAAGGGTTTAATTTGTGATGTTTATTTTTAATCGTTCACCCTGCGCTGTTACAATCAGGAATTTTGGATTTAATGGGATGTTTATTCTTTTTGTTTTTGGTGTAGTAAGTACATAAATTTTCGTCCTCTCCTCATTGTAAACATAAATTTTGTTTTCTTCAATTTTGTAGATTGTATATTTCTGGTTTTTCTTGAATTTTTTCAGTCTAATGTTCTTTACTGGTGCGGGATGAATTGTTTGGGGGGTGGGGGTTTCTTTGATTGGTGCGGGTTGAATTTGTTGGGGGGTAGAAGAAGGGTGCAGTCCGCACAACTCCATCCAGTCTTCAGTTAAAATGTCGTCACAAATTGGAGCGATGGGAATCTCTTCAATTTGCGGCGTTGATGTTTCTGTAACTGGTGTGGGATTCTGAAATAATTGGGGTTGATCTTCATTAACAGCATCAGCTATTATGTCGTTAATGGAGGAGGAGAGGACGGGAGAAGTTTGTTTTTTTTGAAGAAAATTAGTCGAAATAGAAGAAAGGTCAATAGATACCGGAATTGTAGTTGGTTTCTGCTGCAGAGGTTTCTGCAGCAGACTCAGGAGAATGGGGGTAGATGAAGAAGATGCAGAGGAGTTCATGTTGATATAAAAAGAATAATAAAATGGATAATATAATGAAATAGGAAAAATGGTTAAAAAACGTGGGAATGGATAGTAACAGCGATGGTGGCGAGTGGCAGAATAACACAAGGCGGGCGAATGGGGTTCTTATAGGCAGCAGACACAACAACTTTGTAGTCAAGGTAGTGAAAGCTGAGGCTAGCGACCAGGTCCAAGTAGGCCAGACGAAGTTGTGAGAGCGGTGGCTAGCGACCCGGCCAAGGCTACCGGCCCCGGCAGAGCGACACGTTGACCTACTAGTCAAGGCTCGCTAGCGAGGTCGAGTCTCGAGCTCGCTGATATAAGCAAGCGCGCAACGTTTCTCTTTGGCATTACGGTGAAGGTGTAACTGGTCCGCTTACGTGGAGGGTTATGCTGTAACGTAATGTTCGCCATGGTGTGTGGGATGGCTTATGTCAAGCACACACTGCGTTCGGCTATTGTGGGAGAGGCGCCCTCCTATAATAGTCGGTCGCAATGGCAATCCACCTACCTTTCCATTTCCTGCGTGGTTTAATTGTCAGGGTTAATATTACGGTGAGGTGTGTGAGTTCGCTTACGTGATGATCACACCGTAACTGTAATATTAAGTTAGGTGTAATATTATAGGGAGGTGTGTGAGTTCGCTTACGTGATGATCACACCGTAACTGTAATATTACATAGTATAAGATAGAATAGGGGGAACGTTAGGTAGGGGTTAAGATATGATAGGGCGGTGAGGTGTGTGAGTTCGCTTACGTGATGATCACACCGTAACCGCATGCATGATAGCATTTAAGGGGTAGCATAAGTTATAATAAAGTAGTATAGAAATAAAGTAGTAGAATAAGGTAGGGACCCCACGCTTCCCCACCCCCCTTTTTTTATAATTTTTAAATGACCTTGACCTAGTTTTGATTGTTCTACTTTCGGACTTAGAATTATTTTAAATGACCTATTTTTTAGACTTAGATATTTTAATTTCAAAAGACTTACTTGTTTGACTTATATATTGATTGATTTTAAAACTCTACTTTTGAGACTTAAATATTTTGTTAAAGTTTTAAATAACCTAAGATTTTAGTTTTGTGTTGTATCTTTTATTAAATAATTATTATTTTTAACATTTGGGTTTTTGTAAATGTTTTAATTTCTGTTGATGGTGAGTTTAGTTTTCGCGTTGGTTATTAATATTTTTGAGTTTTTGCGTCATAACTTTTATACCGCTGGTTTAATAAAAAAATGTTACTGAACCTTTTTTGTTTGTCTTTTAATTCCGCTTAATTTGACTACCCGCACGATAGATTTGGAGCATTTTTTGTTATATCCCCCCCTCCCCCTCCCCCCCTCACCCCCCCTCCCCCCCTCCCCCCCTCCCCCCCTCACCCCCCCTCCCCCCTCCCCCCCTCCCCCCTCCCCCTCTCCCCCCTCCCCCCCCTCCCCCCCGCGGAAACCCCCCCCCCGGCAAAACCGGCTACTTGATTTCGTCGCCGTTCAACTTTAGAACTGCGTCGCCGTACACGATGGCAGTGGATATAACAAAAATGCTCCAAATCCATCGTGCGGGTAGTCAAATTAAGCGGAATTAAAAGACAAACAAAAAAGGTCCAGTAACATTTTTCGATATAACCAACGGTGTAAAAGTTATAACGCAAAAACTTAAAAAAATGTACATTTTCTATTATTTTTTACTTCGTATATTTCTTAACTATAAAAATTAGGTCAAGGTCACCTACCTAACCGGGTAACTTTTAGCGGAAAAAAGAGAGGGACAGTGTTATTAATTAACACTGTTCCTCTCTTTTTTCCTAAGAGGCAGGGAAAGAAGTTCCGTTAATGTCTATTTTTTATGTGGCAGAATCATATCCATCATCATCATCTGTTTCGTTTTGAAAGTTGATGTAACTAACATCAACCCAAAGATAATGATATCCTTGTTCGAAAGCCATAGTATCAATATATGATTCCACTGTTGAAAACCAATTAGGATCTATTAAAGGGTTGATTGTAACCATGACAGTTTCTAATGTTAAATTTACCCATCTTTCTCCAGTAACAGAAATTGCAAAAAAATTTACATTTTGAAGAAAATGGATTAAATTTAACATAAAATGAACATGTTGTACAGGAGTGCAATGAACATTGTAAGACATCCGGAAAGTTTCCATGCTGATGAGGGAAATGTTGTCTTTTACTTAATCCACGGTTTATATATATGCATTTCCCCCCACCATAGAGTTCTTAAAAAGTGGGTCAAGGTCATCTGAAGATACCCTATGAACGGGGAACAGAGCAGTAAGTGGTTAAACCACAAACTGCTCTGTTCCCCGTCCCTATTTAATTTCTTTTATTGATATGTCTTTATAAACATATAATATATGTTTATAAACACATACATTTAACTTCATATTTAGCAAATGGGAAGAATCCACACAGCTGGCACAATTCTTGCGGTCTTGGTGTTTCCAGTTTGTATCCTATGATTCAAAATCGGTATATCATTTGCCTATGCAACGGTTCTCCCTCTTCGGCTGAAGGAAGAGCCTAAAAAAAAAAATAGTTTAATGATATTTAATAAAATAATATATTGCAAATAGAAAAGAACAATACTGTTAATGAAAACGTACCCAGTCACATAGGGCACATATTTTCTCGCCATCTGCCAATTGAAACCAAATTTTGGTTTTAAATATACAACGTTTCTTGTGCTCAGTAATGAGCTCGCTTTGCAAGATTTGCGGCAGCGGCTCTGACACCTCCCTAATTTGCCGAAGCATAGGGTTGTCTGAGCAGATCCGCTGCAAACATAACTCGTACAAGGAGCTCATTGTTATGGGCTGACTATGCTCACCTCACAGCCTTAAATACGTACCAATCACCTTGATGGCAAAGGACAACGCCCTCCATTGGGTTAACCAGGTCGCCATAGGAGGCCGCCGCCTTGGACCGACAGTATATATAAGGTGTGCTGCAGTCTTGTGGTTATATTTGCCATGGAATCCCTCATGATCTTTGGTGCTGTGCACAACTTTGTTGAAGCCAAAAGAGTACTATGGTACATAAAAACGTATCATAGCAATCTGAATTGCATCAGTGGAGTACTTGAAGCTGTTAAAGCAGACGGTACAAAAATCTGTTGCACTTCGGATTCTATGGATTACGAAGGACTTGAATCATGGGTCCTTTATTATGTACAATTTTGTACAAAACTTTACATCAAAGTTGACACGGACTAAGGGGGTTCTCTAGGAGGAAAGAAAAGAATAGATACCAACAATGCATGTTGGTAGCTATTCTTTTCATTCTTCCGCTAAGATTTAAATGACCTTGACCTCGTTATGGACTTAGAAAATTTTTGTTAAGTTACAATAAACCTTCAGAATAACTAGGTCAAGGTCATCTGAACATACCCTATGAACGGGGAACAGAGCAGTAAGTGGTTAAACCACAAGCTGCTCTGTTCCCCGCTCCTATTTAATTTCTTCTATTGATATGTGTTTATAAACACATACATTTAATATCATATTGCTCCAGAGGAAACCAACCACAAAGATGACAATATTCTTGCGTTATTGGCGTCTTCAATTTGTATCCTACATTTTCAGATGCATGTTTCAGGTATCTGTACAGTTCTTGATCCGGATTCGCACCAGGAAGCCGCTAAAAAAAAATATTAATTTAAAGAAAATTAATAAAATAATATATTGTAAATAGAAAAAACAATGCAGTTAATGAAAACGTACCATGTGACATAGGCCGCATATATTGTTTTGCCAGCATTTGGCATTTCCCACCAAATTTTAGTTTTAGAAACACACCGTTTTTTGTGCTCATAAATGAGCTCGCCTTGCAAGATTTGCGGCAGCGGCTCTGACACCTCCCTAATTTGCCGAAGCATAGGGTTGTCTGAGCAGATACGCTGCAAACACAACTCGTACAAGGAGCTCATAGTTATGGTCTGGCTATGCAAACCTCAAAGCTTTAAATACGTACCAATCACCTTGATGGCGAAGGTGATTCCCCCTCCCCCGGGTTTCCACTATATATTGAGCGGATAGAAGCTTTATAGAATTAATAGTTTGCAACATTTTGAATCAACAAAACGTTATGGAATCTTTCCAAAAATACCTGATTGATCAAAGATTAAGTAGAAACCGAAGGGAACAAAGAAGACAACACAGATTAAAAAAAGCTTTTGAAAAATTAAAATTAGTTGTACCGGAAAGTCAAAAACAAAAAAAAATTAACAGACAATCTATAGTTCAAAATGCAATAGATTACATTAAAAAATTGGAAGAAGACTTGAAATCACCAACATTTAACTTAGAACAACAAGAATTTGAACAATCCGAACAGACATTTTTACAGGATATAGAAGAATTCCAACAATTCGAACAGAAATTTGTACAGGAAATAGAAGAATATCTTCAAACTTCGCAAAATTTAAACCAAGACATTTATGAAATTTTGTATCAACCTTTTGAAACTGTTTCCTTGCCAGTGTTAGAAAGCTTGGATGAATATTTTTTTGACGTCGAAAAGTAGAGGGGGTAAATGGGTGGGGAGCTGTTATAAAGGCAGGGTAAACAGAGTAATCTTTACTTTCTTAGGATCCAGCGCTATGGCAGGCACTTCGTCTTCGTCCAGGTCTTCTTCCTCGTCATCAAGAACATCATCATCATCTATTGTTTCTATTGTGAAACAAAAATCTCCTTCTCCAAAAAAATCTTCACCGAAAAAATCTCCTTCTCCAAAAAAATCTTCACCAAAAAAATCTCCTAAAAAATTTCTGAAAAACTTCAAAAACTTCAAAAATTAAGAAAATCCTGTTTTAAGAAAGAACAATGTGCTCATATTTTAAAAAAAGGAGCGAACAAAGGTGAAAGGTGTGTGAAGTTGTGTAGTGTAGGTGAAAAATTGTGTAATTTGCATAACAAACGTGAACCTTCCGAAAAAGTCAAAATTCAACCTTCTAAAAAAGTCAAAATTGAACCTTCCAAAAGTGAATTGCCAGAAAAAATTGAAAACTATAAAAGAATTAAAATCAACAGATTGAAATTAAACCACAAATATGTTTTTGTAAAAAAGATCAGTAACAGGGATGTTGTTCTTAGATGTTGTGATGAACTCTACTTGCTCAAATTACCAGTAAATCTTCAAATTCCAAATATCAGTAATGTTCATTATTATTTAGTAAGAAAATCTCCATCTGATAAAGTTAAATGGTCAAATTAAACACAAGACAAAAAAATGGAGCGGGGGAATAGACCACTTTGTAATTCCAAGAGAATTACTTAGCGGTCTATTCCCCCGCTCATAGGGTATTTTTGAATGACCTTGACCTATTTTCAAAATTTACAATGGAGGGTTAATTTCTTATAAAAGCGGGATAACAAAATAACTTTTTACTTTTTAGAATCTAGTCCTAAAAAGAACAATGTTCGTATATTATTAAAAAAGGGTAAAAGATGTGTTGTGTAAATCAAACATTATGCAGTGCGCACAACAAATACCTCCTTTTGTTAAAACTGAGAGGTTAGTGTAAAAATGAAAAAAAAATAGGAGCGGGGGAATAGACCACTTTGTAATTCTAAAAGAATTACTTAGCGGTATATTCCCCCGTTCATAGGGTATTTTTTGGTGACCTTGACCTACTTTTTACACTTATAAATTTTCGCTAACTGCTATTGACCTTGAAAATAAATAGGTCAAGGTCATTCAATAATTAAAAAGAAAATGGAGGTGTACGGTTTTACAGAACCGTACACCTCAGAAACCTAACAGAAGAAAAGCTAAATCTACCTATATATAAATGACCTTGAGACTTAGAAATTTTCGCTAAGTCTTTTTGTTGACCTTGAAAATAAGTAGGTCAAGGTCATTCGATAACTAAAAAGAAAATGGGGGTGTACGGTTTTACAGAACCGTACACCCCCGGAAACCTAAAAGAAGAAAAGCTAATTTACAATACAATCTGCCTAGATTTTAAGAATTAATAAAAATAAAAAAATAAAGAAATAAAATTTAGTTTAAAAAAAATAGCTAGACAGCCCAGCGCTGCACATCATGATTACAGTGTGATCATCACGTAAGCGAACTCACACACCTCACCATAAGCGCACAACGCTAAGCTAAAACAAAAATGTTATTTTGAAATAGCAAGTTGCTTAATTAAATTTAGGAAAAAATGTTATACAAATATGTTTTTTATTTCCTAACACTAAAGGAGCCAGTGTCTCGCCATTAGCGACGCAGAACAACTGAGGTCTAGCGAAACTCCGGAGGTAGGCGAACTACCCATCCAGCACGTATAGAGGTTGTAAGTGACCCGCTTTGGTGAGCGTAATCACTACAAAAGCGGTAGCCGGTTTTACCATTATTGGTTTTACCATGCAAAAGATGGAAGGAAAAAAGGAAAGGAAATTGGAATTGAAAGGTGTCCCTAACTAAAAAGGAGTACAAGACAAGAGAGGGAATGCCCTCAACAAGCTTGTTGGAAAAAGGAAATTGGAATAGAAAGGTATTAAAAACATATCATATAACATTCCTAAAAACAAAAATTTTACTTTAAATTTAAACATTCCAGGCAGAAATATATTGTAAGTAAAAGAAAGATTTTAAAATAATACTAACTACCAAACCAGCAAATTAAAAACAAACTACAAACCCTAGGGTATCTACAAGCACAAACAACTACCATGCCTTAAAATTAATCAGTCCTACGTCAAGATGTTATTATACAAATAACACCAAGATATTTTCACCAAACAGCAAAAATGATAAAATGTTCAGGGCGCCTTCTGAACATGTTACCACCTCACTGTCTAGCGAGCAACTGATGCCGAACCACACGCGCAGATCCCGGACCCCAACTCGGCTTGAGGTCATCCCCCCTACTCGCTTACCCCCTCCCAAACCACAGGACCCTTACTGCGGGTTTGGTTTCCATCATTCTTTTGCCATTGTTCCAACAGGCAACAACATTTCTTTCTTTACTTTACATTGGATTTGTAAAAATTTTAAGTGTTAAAACTTCTCAATATTTAATATTTTAGGACTTTGAAAAATTTTCAAACCTATCATTCTTTTGCAACTGTTTAAACAGGCAACAACACTTCTTTCTTTATTTTTACTTTACATTGGACTTGTAAAACTTCCTAATAATTAATACTTTCGGACTTAGAAAAATTTTCAAACATTTGCTTCAACATTTATTTTACAATATCAAGTTTCTTTTATAATGCCTCCAACAGACAACAATTTTCCTTTTGGATGTACAATTTGTGAAAAAATATATAAAATGGTTGAACCAGAAGATTTAACGGATGACGAAAGTATTTTTGAAAATAGTTTGATTCCAGTAGAAGATACATCTGATGCTACATCCGATGCTACATCCGATGCTACGTCTGATGCTACAAGTGATGAAGAAAATATTTTGGAAGTACCAGTAGCAATAGGCGAAGAAACACCGTTAACACATGTTGTAACAATTAACTATGATCCAGTACAATATATACATGCTCTTGTTCGGCGACGTTTGTTTCCGGCATCGGACATGGAGGAAGATGAAAGCGATAACGATTTGGAAATAACATATTTAAACAACAGCAATGATGATCACACTTACGACGCATAATATATGTATTATTTTGAACTTAAATTATTTGACCTTGGCACTTAGATTTTTTTAAAACTTCCATTATTTGACCTTGAGACTTAGAATTTTTTTAAAACTTCCATTATTTGACTTTGAGACTTAGATTTTTTCTAAAACTTCCATTATTTGACCTTGACACTTAGATTTTTTTAATACCTGCATTATTTGACACTTAGATGTTTTTTTAAACTTGCATTATTTGACCTTGACACTTAGGAGTTTTGAAATATAAGAAATTTAACTGTTATTAACACTTTTTGTGTTTAATACAGAAAAAGTGGTGGGGGTAGTCTATAAATAGGGGTAGTTTAAGAGTGGTTTTTATTATTACTGCAACTTTTGTGGAGAGCACACCTACGTCATGTATTACTGCATCAGTTGTGAAGAATCTTTTGAAAATGAAAACTTACTACAAATACACAAAGAAGTGTACCATAACAACGAAACAAGAAACAATGCAGAAGAAGAAGATTTGGAAGAATTAGATCAAATGCTGGCTACCCATCAACAACAACTTAATTCAAGACCAAGTGTTATTCAATACGCACCCGGACCATCTTTGGATGTGGAATTATACGCCCGAGCTTTACCAGGCAGTGTAGTAACTCATTTTAAGATTGACAATGCTCAATTGCAACTAGCACAATTTATATTGAAAGCAAAAACATTAGTAACAGAAACATTGAAGAATGAACTAAGAAGATTAAATTTTATAAAGTTTGGAATATTATTAGATACTGTATTTACAAATGTTCAGAATGAAACATCACCAAGAGGATTTTTAACTAAAAACAAAACCATCATGTTTGCATCGGATATAAGCTCAATTGTGGATGATTGTTTTGAAGAACTTTTAACAAAATTACAAGAACATGAAGGAAGAGGTTCTGGATGGAGTTTGTTAAGTATAACAAGCTTAGATGTGAGAGTTCATAAACATGGATATGGAATGAGAGGTAGTAGTTATATTGCTTTGCCAAGGAAGATTCAAGTAACCAAATCTTGTGTTAATGTACAAAATGAAAATGCTGAATGTTTCAAGTATGCAATGCTTGCAAAATATGTAGAAGATCATGTGGAACGACCGAGTAGAGCATACGATGAGGTTTCCTATATGTATAACTTTCAAGGCATGACTTATCCTGTTTCAATTCAAGACATATCAAAATTTGAAAAGAAAAATCCTTTTGCATCTGTAAACATCTTTGGCTTAGATTCATCCAACAATGTCTATCCCTTACGTATAACACCCACCGAACGCAGAGATCATACCGATTTATTATTAATAACAAAAGGTGATATTTCACATTATGTATATATTAAAGATTTCGAAGCTCTAGTTTGCAAACAGTTATCAAAACATAAAGAAGAAAAAACCACTTGTAAAAGATGTTTTTGTTTTGTAAACAAACCATTAAGAAGAGGTGGTTCAGAATGGTTAATGGAACATCAAAAATTATGCAATGGAAACTATGAAGTAAGAATTAAATTACCACACCCTAGCAGATCACAAGTAAAATTTGATAAAGTTATCCAACAATACAGAATTCCCGTTGTAGTGTATGCAGATTTTGAATCTTCATTGCTTCCACTTGAACAAGAAGAAGGAGAGGAAATTACAAGCAGAACAAAGTATCAACTTCACAAACCAAACAGCTACTGTTTAATAGTAAAATCCACTCTGCCTGAAGAACATCTTCAAGAATATGGTTTGACATCTACACCAAAGATTTATCGTGGAGAAGAAGCAGCTCGATACTTTGTTGATGATTTATATGACATCGCTGGGAAAGTGGAAGCAATGTATAGCAATGTGGTTCCTATGTCACCTATGACACCGGAAGAAATTTATCTTTATGATTTGACAACAACATGCTATTTGTGTAACAATCAATTTACAGAAACTAAAGTTAAAGTTCGCGACCATGACCATCTGACAGGAGCCTACAGAGGTGCAGCTTGCAACGGATGTAACATCAACTACAAACTACCATCTTTTATTCCCGTGGTTTTTCACAATCTTAGCGGATACGATGGACATTTTATCATTCCCGAATTAGCAAGAGACAACGGTGAAATAGACGTTATAGCACAAACTATGGAAAAATTTATAAGCTTTTCAAAAAAGGTGGGCAAAATTAAACTTAGATTTGTTGATTCTTTTCGATTTATGCCTTCCAGTCTTATGAAACTTTCTGAAAATTTAAGAAGACAAAATTTAATAGAAACAAGCAAAATTGTACCTGCAGAAAAAATGGATTTGGTTCTTCGGAAAGGAGTTTTCCCGTATGATTACATCGATGGACTACATAAATTTCAAGAAACGTCACTTCCTCCACCAGAAGCTTTCAAAAGTAAACTTACCGATTTGGACATTTCACCTGAAGACTATCAACACGCATGCAGAGTTTGGGACGAATTGGAAATGAACACTCTGGGAGATTATTCTGACTTTTATGTAAAACTTGATGTGACCCTTCTCTGCGATGTGATGGAAGAATTTAGAAACACCTGCTTTGAAGCTTACGGATTAGACCCTCTTCATTCTTATACTTCTCCAGGACTAGCTTGGCAAGCTATGCTAAAAGAAACAAAGTGCAACCTTCAATTATTAACAGATATTGACATGGTGTTGATGATCGAATCGGGCGTTAGAGGTGGATTGACCCAAAGTGTTACTAGACATGTTAAAGCTAACAACAAATATCTTCCAAACTACGATAAAGAAAAACCATCAGTGTTCTTAGGATATTTCGATGCCAACAATTTATACGGATGGGCCATGTCTAATCCACTTCCTTTTGGAAACTTTGAATGGGTTAATCCAGACTCTCTTGGTGATATTTCGCAAATTTCAAAAAACGGAGACACCGGATACATATTGGACTGTGACTTTGAATATCCAGAACACTTGCATGATCTTCATTACGATCTTCCGCTCCTTGCAAAAACAGAAGTTTCACCAATTGGCAAACATCCAAAATTAATGATGACTCTTGAAAATAAACAAAGATACGTAGCTCACTTTTGGGTTGTTCAACAAGCACTCCAATTGGGTTTACGTATAACCAAAATTCATAGAGTTTTAAAATTTTCCCAATCTTGCTGGTTAAAACCATACATTGATTCAAACACCAGAAGAAGAGCAGCTGCAACATCAACATTTCAAAAGGACTTTTTTAAATTAATGAATAATGCGATATTTGGAAAAACATTGGAAAACAAAAGAAAACACAAAAATGTTAAATTAATTACAGATCCTATAAAACTAGAAAAACTTGTACAAAAACCAAACTTTGAAACATCCGTTATCATCAATGAAAACCTTGTGGCAGTATCTATGAAGAAGACAAGCGTGAAAATGGATCGTCCGTTGTACGTTGGAATGTCAATCTTGGATATTTCCAAAACCCACATGTATGATTTCCACTACAACAAAATGGTCGCCTTCTACAGTAGAGATAACATCGGAATCGCCTACATGGACACGGACGCTTTCATCTACTGGATTCTTACTGAAGATATGTATTTGGATCTTCGAACATTTGTTCACAAAAATGAATTTGATTTTAGTGACTATCCAAAAGATCATTTAAATTATGACAATGATCGGAACAAAAAGAAACTTGGAAAATTTAAAGACGAAGCAAATGGAATTTTACCGAAAGAACTTATTGCACTAATGTCAAAATTGTATTCACTACAATTGCATAAAGAAGAAAACAATATTATTAAAAAAGCTAAGGGAGTAAAAAGTTTGTATCTTAAGAAGAATGTAAATTTTGAACACTACAAGCAATGCTTATTTGAAGAAACGACTATAACTGCAAAATTCAACACCATCAGAAGTTTCAACCATCAACTGTACAGCGTAACAGAAGTGAAAAAAGCACTCTGCTCCAATGATGACAAACGACACATTCTTCCAGACAAAATTCACACTCTACCATTCGGCCACTACTCTCTCAATCCTATCAATGAGTAAAAACAAAAAGAAAAAAAGAAAAAAAGAAAAAAAGAAAAAAAAGAAAAAAGAAAAAAAGAAAAAAAGGGGAAATCACAGCATGCTCGCTGTGATTTCCCCTTTTTTTAAAATATGTTGAAATGACCTTGAACTATAAAAGCGGATGCAGAAAAAGAAACACGCAATACTAACTTGACTTTGTTAGTAAAATCATCATGACAGACTTAAAGGAAAAGATTGTTAATGAACTTCATAAACCTGCAAGAATAAAGTTTCCACGACGAAATACTGTTGTAAAAGGAATAAATGATTTATATCAAGCAGATTTAATTGAAATGCAACCGCATAGTAAAATAAATAAAGGATTTAAATACATACTTACGATTATTAATTGTTTTACTAAAGTTGCAGATGCTTTGCCATTAAAAGACAAAACTGGTAACAGCATAACAAAAGCTATGGAAGTAGCTATAAAAAGAGATAAAAATAAAATTAAACATTTACAAACTGATGATGGGAAAGAATTTTTTAATAAACCTTTTGCCTTGTTAATGAAAAAATATAACATAAATCATTATTCCACAAATTCTGAGAAAAAGGCAGCTATAATTGAAAGATTTAATAGAACCTTAAAAGGTGCAATGTATAAAATGTTTTCGAAAAGAGGTTCTTACGTATGGGTTGATATCTTACCAAAATTAATAAGCGATTACAACAACAAGTTTCATAGAACTATCGGTATGGCACCTAACAAAGTGAATAAGAAAAACGCTAAACTAGTTTTACAACGAATTAAAAAGAATACACAGCCAAAAGCGGAACAAAGAAAACCAAGATAATTTAATGTAAATGATAAAGTTCGAATTAGTAAATACAAAGGAGTGTTTACTAAAAAATACCTGCCCAATTGGACAAACGAAGTTTTTACAGTGTATAAAGTACAACCTACTGTACCGGAAACTTATATTTTAAAAGATAACAAAGGAAATTTGTTACAAGGCGGTTTTTACGGACATGAATTGTTAAAGTCAACAGTAGGCGATGTTTATCTTGTTGAAAAGGTGTTGCAAAGGAAAAAAGACCAAGTTAAAGTACGTTGGTTGGGGTTTGATAAAACTGAAGATTCGTGGATACCTATAAAAGATTTGATTTAGTTTTAAATCAACTTATTTACTCTTTTGCCTTTGAATAAGATGGAGATTGTTCACCATAAAGATAAATTTAATATTAATAACATTGATGATTTAACCGTAGATAACGTTAAAATCAACAATGGTAAACACGGCAGTTTATTTCCAAACACTGTACGATGTATAGTCAGCGGTCCTTCAAACTGTGGCAAAACTAACGTTGTGTTTAACTTAATTACAAACACAAAAGGATTGCGATTTAATAACCTATATATTTTTTCAAAGTCCTTACATCAACCAAAGTATCAATTGTTGGAAAAGATCCTGACTGATGTGCCCGATGTTAACTATTACAAATTTAATGCTAGTGACAGTGTTATGCAACCAGACCAGGCTAAGCCGTATTCTGTATTTGTATTTGATGATGTATCTAGTGAAAATCATGATACTATCAGAAACTATTTTGCCATGGGAAGACATAATAATATTGATAGCATATATATCGGACAAACATATAGCAAAATTCCAAAACAACTAATTAGAGACAATGCAAATATTTTAGTTTTATTCAAACAAGACGATACAAACCTAAAACATATATACAACGATCATGTAAATGCTGATATGTCATTTGATAAATTCAAAGAGCTTTGTGGAAAAGCTTGGGCGGAAAAATATGGATTTTTGGTAATTATGAAAGATAAAGCTATAACAGATGGTCGTTACCGCATAGGTTTTGATAAATTTGTTTTAATACATTAATTAACAACATTATCGTACAAGTCTTCATGGTGTAAACATGGTTAATCAGGAAAAGCTATTAAAAGAAATAAAATCACTTAGTGATTCTATTAGACATAAAAACAGAGCGTTAAGATTAGGAATAAGTGAAAGAGAGAAATTTCTGGAATCAACATTTAAACCTATTATTGAGCCATTAAAACAATTAGGACAAAATGTTAAACATTCAACATTTAATTTTTCCGGAGATGCTATTTTACCCATTTCAAAATTTGAACAAAAAGAAGAATATGAAAGTGATACAAGTTTTACACAACAAGGAGAAACAACTGAAGCAGAAAGCGAACTAGGTGAAGAAACGGATGTTTTAACAGAAAAAGAAGGTCTTTCTACAAGCGAAGAACAACAAGAAGAAGAAGAGCCTATTAATCCATCCAACTTGAGCAAATTGGGCTCGGATATTGCGTATAAAGGGCCGCTTGCAAGACAATTTGTATTAAAAATGTTACATTCTGCACAACCAACTCGAAAATATCATACTTTTGGTGCTAGAATAGAAGAAAATGGGCTAATGATTGGAGATAGCAAACTTGATGTAGACGAACATGACAATATTATTATAAATAATAAACAATACAAGGGTACAAAAGGATTGTTTGAACTTATTTTTAAGCCGAAACCTAATAAATATACTAAAAAGGATTTAAACATTTTTAAACAAATATTGGAGGATACAAATGCGCATAAGAAAAATTATTCTAAAAATTTCAATGTTCATAGAAATGCATCAGAAAAATATAAAACTATTATTGCTAAACTTTTCCCACCAAAAAGAAGGGAACCCATAAAAAGAAAATCATTATCTTCTGCTGAAATAAATATTTTACATAAAAGAAGAAAAACAAATCAATCAAGTTTATCAGGAAAAGGATTATTAAAAAACTTGTATGATACTAATATAATATACTACAACGATATAAACAAATTGGTTGACAGAATGAAGTTGATATATGAAGCTAAACAAGCCGGACATAGTGGTTTAGAAAATGAATGGGTAGCTTTGGTCGGCGAACTGCGAAATCGAGGAGTAATTGCATAAAAAAATATGAGTATATATATATAATACAAGTATAACTGATTAAATATTTAGTATAACCATGAGTGTGGATAGGTTTGGACGGTATTCCGAAACTGGAAGCAAATCAGGATCTTATGGAAAAAGAGGTGGTTTACCACTAACATCCGATGGAGATTATGATATAAATAACAAACGTTTAAAGTTTGTAAATGATCCAAAAGATGATAATGATGCGGTAAATTTTAAAACTTTAAGAAGTGAAACATTACCTAGCTTAAAGCTTCAAAATGAAGTGTATAACGCTATTTTTTATAGAATTGCAAATCTTCCAAAACCAATAGATAAGAATGATTCGGTAAATAAAGAATATTTAATGTGGTACATAAACCAAACCTTAAGATATGATCCTAAAAGTAATAATAAAGCATATGATGCAAAAGATCTTAGAATAGCCAATATAGCAGATCCTGTTAATGATCAAGATTCAGTTACCAAAAAGTATTTACATTCAGTCATACCTGAAAAAACAGATAAATTTTCCTTTTACAACTTTGTAATACACGATATTGGAGACCCTAAAGATATGAAAGATGCGGTAAACCTTCAATATGTTACAGATCATTGTATTACACATGATATTAAGTCAATTGATTGCAAAAATAAAGTGTTAACTAACGTTAAGGAAGGAACTGCAAAATCAGATGCAGCTACAATAAGTCAAATAATGAAATTAAAAGATAACAAATGGAATGCGGATGCAAAAAAAAAATAGTTAAAAAAGGGTTGGATGAAACTGATGTAGCAACAGTTGGACAAGTTCCTGCATTAAAAGAAATTTCATCAAGAACTGGTCAACAAGGCTTTGATTGCAAAGGGAAACCACTAGTCAATGTTGCAGAAGGAATAAGAGACAATGATGTAGTTACAGTAGCACAAATGCATAAGAAGGGACACATATACTATAATCTTTTTCTAAGAAAAGATTTAAATAAGCAGTCTTTTTTTTGTGAAGACTTGCGATTGACTAGCTTAAAAGACCCTATTAATTTTACTGATGCTGTTAATGTAAATTACATTGTAAGACTCTTAAGTGTAGTATTATATGATATTTATAACACAATAAAGCCCATAAAATCTGATCAAAAATTAAATTGGGTTAAAAAGAATGTTATGGAAAAATATTTTTTAAATAAGGAAACTGATACTTTAAGAACTTCTAAAGATGATGATGATGAAGAAGATACAATCCTTCCACAAAACTGGAAAAAAATTTTTTACCCATAAACAAACATACTTATAAATAAACAATGTCAAAGGATAAGTGCATCACTCATTATAAAGCATTTATAAAATAAACAAGTATCGACATTTCCTTTCACTATAAAAGACCATGTTGAAAGTTCAACGCATCAGTCATAATCGACACGTTATAAAGAGAGGAAGAGGAATAGCATCAACAGCACTTTCTCTTATTACTAAGCCGGTTGGAGCTATAGTTAATAAAGCTATCGATTTATTACCTGTAGAACTACATTTACCAGGAGGTTATCAATATTGTGGTCCTGGAACAAAATTGAAAAAAATACTTGCTAGAGGAGATCTTGGAATAAATAAACTTGATCAAGCCTGCAAACAACACGATATAGCATATTCAAAGTTTGCAGATACTAAAAATAGATCAATAGCGGATAGAGCACTTGCTGAAAAAGCTTGGCAAAGAGTAACATCCAGTGACGCTAGTATCGGTAAAAAAGCAGCAGCTTTAGCGGTATCAGCAGCAATGAAGGGTAAAACGATGTTTGGAGGTGGAAAGAAGAAAGGAGGTGGAAAAAGAAGAAGAAAACCTGCAAAGAAACGTGGAGGAAATATAAGAAGAAAACGACGATCCACCGCAGGTAAAAATAAAAAGAAACAAACAATATGGTCAATGATAAAAAAAGGAGGAGGATTATACCTAAGACCGTATCGTGTGTATTAAACAGAAAAAAACAATTACTAATTCCAAATAAAGAATTAACAGATAAAGAATTAATTACTTATGTTTCTTGTTTAAAAATTCCATTTTTTAGAGGAGTGTTTATGAAAGATGCATTACCTGTTAAAATATGGAAAAATGAAACCGGAATAGTAAATTTAGATAATAGTAAAGGATCAGGCACTCATTGGGTATGTTATAAGAAACTAGGATCAACTATTTACTACTTTGATAGTTTTGGTAATCTCCCACCACCAAAAGAACTACAATATTACTTTAAAACAGCTAAAAATGTACTATACAATTATAAAAGGGAGCAACCTGATGATACGGTAATCTGTGGACATTTATGTTTAGATTTTTTAACAAAAAGCGTTAGTCAACTTTAAGATGTCTTCCTATACAGTATCATTAACTGGAACTTCATCTACTTTGCGAAGTGTTCTTTTCCCTGCGTTACGTTTGGAAAAAGATAAATTATGGGAAGCTGCATTATTAGATATAACAACTTATAATTCTATTCCCAACGTTACTGAAAATGTTAATGACAAAATACATTATTACAAAACAAAAGATAAAAATACAAACAAATATTCAGATATACAAGTATTTAGTTTACCCACTGGAGCATATGAAATTGATGATATAAATGAAGCGATACAAAATCATATGGGAAAAGATAATATAACAATAAAAGGAAATAACAATACTATGAAAGCTGAAATTAAATCTAAATATTATATAGATTTTAGCAAAGAACATTCAATTGGTAGTTTATTAGGATTTCCTAAAACAACAAAAATTTTAGAACCTAATATTAACCATTCAGGTGCTAGAACTGTAACAATAATGAAAGTTAACAGTATAGATATTACATGTAATATTATACATGGTTCTTATAGAGATGGTGAAAATACTCATATATTGCACACATTCTATCCAACGGTCGCTCCGGGTTTTAAAATTGTGGAAAAGCCACAAAACTTGGTGTACCTACCGTTAAACACCAGTTTTATTTCAGACATTGTGGTGAACATACTAGATCAAGACGGAAATCATATTGATTTTAGAGACGAACCTATAACTATACGAATACATATAAAATCAACCGTATAACAATGGGGTTATCATTTAAAAAGAAAGAGCTGACTGGTAAACAAGTCAGTAGCACTTCAGCTATAGAAGGATTAACAAGTGATAACATTCGTTTTCTAGAAGAAATTGGATTAAAACTTATTAATAATGGAAATATTGGATATAGCGCAGGGTCCGACATTCGACGAAACCTTATGGGAAAAGGAATATCATACGCACAACCCTTACGCTTCATCAAAATTAAATAATAATGATGAAATTAGAATTCCCATACAACAACAGGATATTTATACACTTCCATGTGAAAGTTATTTGTATATCGAAGGAAGAGTAACAAAAAGAGATGGAAGCACTGCAAGTACTGTTCCGTTCATAAATAACCCCATGGCATATTTGTTTGATGAAATAAGATATGAAATTTCCGGAGTTACAGTAGATTCAACAAAAAAGGTGGGAATTACAAGTACATTAAAAGGATTAGCATCTTTAACACCGAGTGAAAAAAATATGCTGGCCGCCGCAGGATGGGTATCACCCGATTCCAGTACAATCACTCCAAACACTTCAGGCAATTTTGACTTTTACATTCCTTTAAGATTACTTTTAGGCTTTGCCGAAGATTACCGAAAAATAATAATAAACGTAAAACAAGAATTAGTTTTGTTAAGATCATCAAACGACAAAGATATTATTCAAGCAACTGATGGAACAACGGAAGCTACTTTAGAATGGAAAATGCAATTAGACAAAATTGTTTGGAGAGTACCGCATGTACGGTTAAACGATCAGAATAGAATTTCATTATTAAGAACTTTAAAATCAGATCGTGATATCGTAATACCATTTAGAAGTTGGGAGTTTCATGAATATCCGGTTTTACCGGAAACACAACGTCATACATGGACTGTAAAAACTTCTACTCATTTGGAAAAGGCAAGATATGTAATATTTGGATTACAAACAAAAAGAAGAAACGAAATAACTAAACATGCTGGTGAATTTGATCATTGCAAACTTACAAATTTTAAGGTGTTTCTAAACTCTCAATTCTTTCCATACGACAACTTCAACATAAACTTTACAAAAGACAGGTTTAGCGTTTTGTACGATATGTACGCAAGATTCCAAAATTCATATTATGGAAAAACAAACACACCTTTATTAACGCCAAACCAATTTAAATCTAACTATCCGATTGTTGTAGTTGATTGTTCAAAACAAAACGAATCTGTAAAATCTTCCAGTGTAGATATAAAAATAGAAATGGAATTTGAACAAAATGTACCCAAAGATACATCTGCTTATTGTTTAATTTTACATGATAAAATTGTTACATATACACCTTTAACAGGAATTGTAAAAGCAGTTTTGTAAAATGAAAAGGAAAAAAAAATACCCCCACCACTCGGTTATAAAAGCAGGAGCGGGAACAAAAATTGTTTAGTTTACTGTCTACAGTTGTATGGGTAACATCGTCTACAGCATTATAAACAAAATGAGTTCTTTATCAGTTGTACAAGACGTTTCCGAAACAGCACCTTTATTGGAAAATGATGATAAACATTTTGAAGAAAATATTGTAAAGGAAATTGATGACTTTTTAAAGTTTGGAAAACAAAATAAAAAGTTGGAAAATAATAAAACAAACGTAAGAAAGAAAAGAAAACTTGAAGAAAATATTCCACCAAACATTTTAACTGAAGTTTTCCTTCGCATCTTTTATCCTATTTCATCTTGCATGAGTAAAAGTGTGTCGATAGGATTGGTAAAATCATTAGACTACTCTCCCGCAGTAATACTAAGCCATGGAACAAAGATGGTTTTATTTTCAGAAAATGCTTGGGATTCCTTTTTAAAACATCTACATCTTATTGAATGTTATTTAGCCAACAGTTTCTTTGGAAGAAAAACTAACATTCGACTTTTGGATTGTGACAATGAAATTGACATTATTAAACATCGTGGTCAACAACAAGTAAGAATTAGAGACTCGACACAATTTGAAAATAAAATTCTTCTAACACGTGAAGAATTTTACATTTTAAACTATGCAACATCACCTATTACCAGGTATATGAAACAACTAGTATTTTCAAGCTCTGTTATTAAGGAATATCTGGTAGATGCATGCGAAAAACAACCAGAAAGCACTTTACAATACGGACCAATAGATACATCCATCTTTAATAGAATACCTCACGAAGTGGAAATGTGGAGGCAGTTAAGAAACTTTGAACCTTTTACCGAAGTTGCAACGGAGGCTACAGAAGAAGAAACCAACAACAACAACAACAGTACAGAAGAAGAAACCACCAACAACAATAATACAGAAGAAGAAACTTTGCTAGGTTAAAACTACAATGTAATTTAACAAAAGAATAAACCGTGGGGTAGGCCTACTGGGGATGGTGCCCACGTTAAACATACACCAACGCGCCTACAACTGTACGGCCTGGTTTATATATATATATATCTAACCTACCGTGGTGTGGAAAACAGTTGATCAGCAGACACCATGATGAGCAGACAGGATGAAGAAATGGCAGCAAAACCTTGTGTAATTGAATTTCAAGCATTTCGCGGAAACGATGATAGATTTATCATAAAAGAATTGGTAATTTTGGATTTGCTTACACAAGTAGCATACCCGTTTTTATTTGAAGCACCGTGTTCTGTCCATGAACTAAAGTCAAAAGCTAAAATAACAAACAGATGGCTAACAAATAATTTTCATCATATCCATTGGTATGAAGGTTTCCTACCGTACAACAATGTACACAAAATTATGTTTCATTTTTGCAAACAATTTACACACATATATACCAGAGGATTGGAAAAAAAGAATTGGATACGACAGTACACAAACAAAGAAGTTTTAAACATAAAAGTGGACAAAACATTTCACTTTGATGCTAGAAATATTTGTGTTTCTACAATAAATCCGAAACACAACCAATCTCAATGCGCATTACAAAACGCGTATCACTTGGCTGCTTACTTACAACAACAAACGGAAGAATGTAGTGGGGGTTCCGAAGGTTATATAAACGAAGAGGCAACACACCCCGAGTATCAGTCTAACTCCATACTCCGAACAGACAACATCTCCTGTGAAGGATGGCATCACAACAGTTTCTCCAATGTTTAGTTGAATAATTCAACTTGCATTCAAAATCAAATACTCTAATTATCAAGAAATGTTCAGAATTAAAAGAACAGAAACATTATATTGTTCATGAAATGAAGAAAATTGATACAACGCATGGAGTCGCAGTCGTCGCATCTTTATCCGATGCACCATATACACCGGGTGATGAACCAAAGTTTCAAGTATATCTTCCAAAACGATTCGTCCAGTTGCTGCAAAATGAAGATCTGCGGGAAATTCAACCAGGATCATTATATTTGGTGTCACACGGAATGAGCGGAAACAACTCTACGGAACTAACTCTGCACATCGCACAAAAATAACATTGTAAAAAAAATGTTTTAAATAAAAAGATAAAAAACAACATATCAGTATATGTTTTTATATACTGATATGTTGTATTTTTTTAAAACCTCAAACGGATGACCTTGAACTTTTAATCGATAGTATTATTCGATTATTTTATTCGATAGTATTATTCGATTATTTTATTCGATAGTTTTATTCGAATACTTTACATAAATACGAAACTTTAACGTTGAGAGGCTCAGTTCTGTTTAAGACAAGCTACAACCAACATGTCATCCAAAAGAAATAATCTAACACTTATAACTTATTGTTGCAAAGAAAAATGTTTTAGAATACCTGAAGATCAAGTTGACGGAAAAGCTTGTACAAAATGTAATTCTTTCAGCTATTGTAAATGTAGTTGCAAAACATATCAAAAGAACCGGTTGGATAAACTAGAAGAATTGCAACATCGACTCGGTCTATTGTGGCAACGATTAAATTCAAAGTGATTAAACAAACACCTGCCATTACCCCCACCACTACCCCCACTACCATCGGAGGTACCTGCAGCACCGGCTTTGCAATAGTCATTCCTGCTACACCTCTCGTCGAGTAAACAACTCTAGTCATGTCTCTCAACATTCGCGGGATTCACTACAACACTATCAATCTTACAACCTACAAGGATTTGGAAATTTTTAGTGAAGAACTAAAACAACTTATAACCACTGGGTTTGGTTTATCTTTAGAACTTTATGCAACAAACAATCAAAACGAAAAAAATGTGTTTTTGCCAACTTACAACAACAAGAAGAATGAAAATAAACAAGAACTTTCAGCACCGACAACAACTTACTTTTCAAATTTGGGAGCAAACTTTACTAACTTGTAAAATAATACTTTTGTAAAAAAAAAACAAATAAATAAAAAAAGAAAATATCTTGCATTTTCGGATTTTCCGAAAATGCAAGATCTTTTTTAAAAACACCCCCAAAAGACCTTGACACACTTCCGGCCATTTAAAATTTAAATACCCAGCACAGCAGGGCATTTAAACTTTAAATACCCACCAACAACACGTCACAGCTACGTCACAGCTGATGACGTCACTTCCGGTCACGTGACCGGAAGTAGCTGTCAAAAAATTGACTGCCTGTCAAAGTTTGATTGGGCCAGCAGCCCCAAGTGCCCACTACTGTGGACCAAAAAGCCTATTTCCTAAGAAGGTATTTTGTACTATAGTAAAGAAGGACTATGCTTAGGGGCTATTAGCCCCTTCAAGCCTTTAGTAGGTTCCAAACTCGTTTCGGTACTTTGGTATTATACGGAGGCCACCCTTGTACAGCGCGCTGCGGCGGTTATGTTAGGTTGGGTCATCATAAATATGTTAGTATGACTTTCCTCGTTTCGTTACGAAAATAACGATACCAGATGAGTCATAGTTTTGCCCGCCAAATCCTTTCCAGGAAGGCCAAGATCAGGTCGTTGACCGGAGCGCGCGTACCTATCACCAGTCACCGCCAAAAGTATGACTCATCTGTTATCGTTCGATTCGTGATGAAACGAGGAAAGTCCTTCTAACATATTTATGATAACCCAACCTAACATAACCGCCGCAGCGCGCTGGATAAAGCTTGTCGACCTGTGGCGACCGGGTGTGGCCGCTAGCGAAGGCGACGCGTTCAACTCAATCCTCGCCAACATCGCTGTCTTCTGGGAGGCAGAACATAAAGACTGCTCATTATAATTATGTCAAAATTGGACAGTAAGACAATCAAAGTATGTTCTTTCCAATTATATAGTTATTTTTGGTATCCAGTAAAGAAAATCTCTCAAAAAATAGTGGCCTCCCCCCGTAACGTGAGGCCCCCTCAAAGTACCCCCGTTTCTTTTCTATTTATGAATGAAAATATGTTTTTATTGGTTTTCAGTGAACATTTTGACGTATAGATTGAAAAGCTGACAAAATATTTCTATACTAGCAGACCCGACAAACGTTGTCCTGTCTTCTTTATGAATAAGTACCTGGTGGACCTAGCCTTGCACGGTGTTATTTCATGTTTACCAGTTCACCCAGTTACTATAAAATATTTCAATGTCATGAAATTGATATATAGAAACCTTTTTTATTGCTCCATGAACTCTTTATCCCACTCACTGTATTTTTCCTTGATGGCCTAGATTGCAAACAGTTGTTATGATTACTGCATTTGTTTACAATTTCCTTGTTTATTTTCGTTGCTATCATGGCAATTCATAAGGCCAGTGTTAAAAATTTACAACTTTAGAATTTGATTTATTACGTTATTAAATTTTCTCTGGCCAAGTAATCTGCATAAAAGACGTTTTTGAGTCATAAATTACTGATTTCCAGACTTTCAAGGAAATCCTCCGAGCCGTTTTTGAGATCATTGTGCAAACATACAAGCAAGATAGCATTGCTCATATAAGAGTATAAAAATAAGTTTGTTTTGGTCTGAATGAATAACATAAATAGTAATATCAACAACATATTTTTTTATGTTAAAACTTTTTCAAAATAACATTTTTAGTTTTTTTTCTGGCGAAAAAATAATTTTTTGGTGTTCCGACACGGGAACAGATACAATTGACCATGTGAAAATCATGGAGTTTCAAGGTTGATTCCACAAACATTCAACGGCTGACCAAGTGATTTATTAATGGACATTGCAAATGCTAGCTGCACTGGAAATTGTAGCCGCCTTAAGTCAAAGGGCGTATCGATTGGAACCATTGGTATACGTGGAATATAAACGTCTTCACTTGGAATAAAAATCATGACTAACTTTAATTTTCCCTTAAAAACTCTTGTGGTAACATTGAAATTGGCCAGGAAATTATTCTTGTAGATTTTCTGGCCATTTTGAATTTCACGGGAACATAATAAACATATCTGGAGTACCATAATGACGTATATCCGACATAGCATCCTGAGCGTTCTCATGCATATTTCGCGGACTTCCGACATATGTTGCTGAGAGAATAGTCTTTCATCCGACATGTAATGCATTTCCATCAGCTTTGTAGGCATCCCGAAAAAGTGCGTATTCCACGAACCGGAGCTTAGCCTGGTTTAACCTGATATGTCAATGGTTTCAATTTAATTGGCCACTGTTGCAGCACATACATGGACTTCATTTTTAAACCTAAAATCGTTGCAATTGCTGACACACAATATTTATTGAGCCTAAAATATTATCTATAAACTGTAATCGATTGACGCGTTATAATTATTAAACGCTGCTCAATGGGGATTGAATGCCGGATCTCCATGTTGATGGTTTAGATTAAATAGAGCACGTACATCTTCATTTCGAGCCTCGTTTTGTTTGTCCTTTTGGCTTGCCCGAAAGTGTCTCTCGCTCTAAGCACTGCATGCTCTACGGCCCAGGTTGTTGCGTCGAGGGTAACGTGGCATTTTAAGAATCAGAATAATACAAAATCAATGTTATATTAAACTTAAAATATAGTCATGATTGTAGTGAACTTTGAACTCAAACACTTTTCAATCTCTCTGGTCAAATAAATAACTGAAGTTTTTCACACACGCATAAGGCCCGCAATATTAATTTTTCTAAAACCAAACAAAACTATGAGGATTTGTCTTCATTTCTGAGCATCCTAAAAGGTTGGGTGGATAAAAAGCCCAACAGACACAGATACACATGTTATGTAATCAGAATTCTTCAAAAACAAAAAATAACTTTTGATTAGACTTTTTAGTTTACAAAATCCTCCAACTACAAAAGAAAATAAGCAAAGTGTAAATAGATAATAGTATATTTCATTTCAAGGACCTAAAGTGACGCTTTTCGTACAAGGTCAAGTTTTACAACCGAGGCTTTAAGCCGAGGTTGAAAAATGACCGAGTAAAGAAAAGCAGCTTTAGGTCCGTGTGATGAACTATATTTTTCGTTATATTGCTCAATAAATACGTAAACTACTTAAGAAAACCAAAATGTTACAGCTTGTTTACCTTTAAAGATGCCTTCAAAAGATGCCACCGTCTTGTTCTTGCTATTTGAAGTAATCAGCTGATTGTTTCATTTGTAGTTATTTTTGTATGATTATTCGGACTCACCCACCTTGTTTATTCGTTTCTTGAGCCGGTGTAAATCCTGGTCACAATAATTTCTTGCACATTTAAAACAATCTGGATTCACACACAACTAATTCTACTGTGACGTTTCGCGTGATAAAATAAAACTAACATCACGCTTCCTCAGACTTGCCGGATGTTCGGGCAGCGATACGCTTCGACCGTCGCGGACGGGGCTCGACTGACGTGACCGTTGCCGGGAGTATCCCACTGTCCTTTGTCCTGGTGTTATCAGCCTTATCACTGACCGCCCCCTCCCTCTCACAGGTGACTAGCCGGATTGTTTTAAAAGAGTTTTCTTTTAATAACGGGAGGTAAATCTGTTTCAACTCTAAACTTGGTTTTGAGAGCGGATTGTTTTCCATAGCGATGGCGGCAGATTCCAGAAGACAGCGATTTTTCCACTTGTTTTCTTTAAATATGACCCCGGCACCGTCCCAATCAACGGCGTGATTTTCTTCACACGCATGTGCACATAGCCCCGACTTTGACACCTCCTTTCTCTCAATATTTTTCATGTGCTCTTTTAGCCGTACCTTTAAAGGTCTTGATGTTTGGCCAACATAGTTTCGACCACATGAGAGTAGGGTACCCGGCGATCTAGCAGGGGTTTTTCCCATGACGTCATCGACCATCTGGGGACAGACCAGTAGCAAACGTCTGGGGACAGACCAGTGGCAAATTTGGGAGCGTGACGTAATATTTTTCTTGGTTTTTAGTGCGGCCCAGATGGCGGGACAGACCTTTGGCAAAGTTGGGAGCGTGACGTAATCTGTCCTTGGTTTTTAGTGTGGCCGGGGGACCAGTGGTAAAGTTGGGAGTGTGACGTAATATTTTTCTTGGTTTTTAGTGCGGCCGGGGGACCAGTGGTAAAGTTGGGAGTGTGACGTAATATTTTCCTTGGTTTTTAGTGCGGCCGGCGGGACAGTGGCAAAGTTGAGAGCGTGACGTAATATTTTCCTAGTCCTTGGTTTTTTCGTCGTCTTTTGCGCCGAAATTCCTAACCTCACTCTTCTCCCGCCCTCTTCTCCCGCTCCATATTTACCCTATGGAGTTATTTTATCTATGGATTATATTACCCAATGAATTATACGAATGTCTTACTCTATGGAGTTGACGTCATCAGTGGCGCCAGCGGTCATGGGACCGTGACGTCATCAGTCCCGTGATCTGTCAGTCAAAAGATGACGTAATTTTTAACCTCAATTACAGTACACCCCACATTATCCTGACCCCACATTATCCGGACCCCACATTATCCGGACCCCACATTATCCGGACCGGTTCATCCAAGAAATTAAAAATTAAATCACGGCTAAAAGTGATTTTATCGAGTTCACAAGAGAAATGCTATACATTACTGTACGCATTTGGAATCAACATGGTGAGATAAGGTGGTATGTGGTTTCCGGGTAATGGAACGGGCTATCAATATGACATCCGCAGGAAAACCACATGACTCCGGAGGAAAAGTGTTATCAGTACAACATCCGGGATGTGGTTCTTTGTTAGATGTGGTCGGAATAAGCGGGCATCCTATTGGCTGATTGGTTTACCTCCATCGGTTTACATCTTGCCTCGATCACTCTGTTCCTGGCTTTCGAGTTGTTCAGAGGTGTCTGCGCTGCGTTGTTCTAGCGTGTTCTATTGTGCAATACTGCTGTGAGTATTTAGAATTAATTCAGTTTTTTGTTTAAAGAACTTAGAACATTTTAACTTAAATAATTAATTCGGATTTTTTGTTTAAAGAACCTAGAAAATTTTAAATAACTAATTTAGATATTTGCTAAAAAATTGCTTGTGTTGGTAAGTGGTCCTTGTGTTATTTTGTACTTAACCTTACTTTTGTGTTATTTTAAAGTTTAATATAGGTATTAGCCGGTATATAGTGAATATTATTTAGTTTTAATTGAAGCTCCTTTGATTTAAGTAGTTAACGTTTTCTGTACGGTACGTATTATTTTATGTACCTTTTATTATTAGTTTAATTTTTTGTGTTTTGTTCAGTAAGGCTGTTCTTAGTCCCGCGCTTTGAGATAACCATATTTAAAAGTTAGTGTAAAGTTTAACATAGTTTTTTTCTGTACGGTACCTACTACCCCATATACCTCTTATTATTAGCTATTTTTTCCTTTGAAAATTTATTCAGTTAGATTGTTCTTTGCTCTATTGTTTGAGATAACCTCATTTTAAAACCTCATTTTTAGTCATTATAAAATTTAACGTAGCTATTATTATTTAGTAATCATTATTCAGACGTAGTGTTGTTATTTTGACTTAACTAGTTACTGCTAATAGGACATTTTATTCTACGATAGAGTTTAGGAAGTGTGTTAAAACCTGTGAAGCTATGGCTTTATCAGACCACACCTATGCCAAAAAGCCAGAGCTAATTTTAGGGGGAACTTGTGAGGAATTGTTAGATCATACATATGCCAAAAAGCCAGAGCAGATTGTAAAGGAAACTCGTGAGCCTGTAGAAATATTAGGTTCAGATGATACTTATGCTAAAAAGTTTAGGCTATATGGGACTAAAATCACTTTCAAGTTCTCGAATCCTCCCCTCCCAAACCAGTGAGATCGAATGGCTAAGACGGGGGTTCGCTAAAATCGTCAATGAAATGAAAGATAGAGCGGAAAAAGGTGATCAACTCGGATTCACACTCCACTCATTGAATTTAAAAAATAAAGATCCGGGTTTTGTTAGCTTTCGTCCTGTTGAGGAGATTGATGAGAATATATTGTGGCAGATTTTTGGGGGTATTGTCCAGTCTAATTCGGAGTCCATCAAGTCCACAGATACGTTTAAAATAGAATGTACCCGAGTGAATCTCCCTGTCGGTTCAGGAACCCGTAAAAGGCCTGGACTCTATAATAGTTTTGAGGAAGAGTGTAAGGCAAGAAATGGTATTGTAGTCATAAAAAACAAAGATAACTTGTGTCTCCCCCGCGCCTTGGCGGTAGCGATAGCCCATGCAAACAAAGACCCTCTGTTTAAAGCTATCCGTCAAGATGACAGAAAAAGGCAGACAATAATGGCTCAAGAACTGATTCGTAGGGCGAGGGTAGAGATCCCTGAGGGTGGGGGAGGGATCCCCGAATTGGAAAAATTTCAGGATTTGTTAAAAGATTTCAAAATTACTGTGTATAATTACGACAATAAGGGTCGTGATGTCTACTTTGAAGGCCGGGTAGACAATCCTAAATTCAAAATTAATCTTCTTTTCCATAACGGCCACTATAATGTAATTACAAGCCTAACTGCCGCGTTTGTTTGTAGCTATTTCTGCGAGGCATGCCATGTCCCTTATGATCACAAAGGTGAACATAGATGTACAAACATATGTCAACAGTGCCAAACCATCTCGCCTTCCTGTAAGAAGGAGCATGGGGGAATAACTTGTCCAAAATGTAACTTGACTTTGAGAAACCAGCACTGCTTTATCGCCCATCAGGCTGATAGGTGTAAAGCTGTGAAAAAATGTCTTGACTGTGGGAAACTGATCTGGTATAGAGAAAGGTCCACACACCACAAGTGTGGAGAAGTCTTTTGTAAGCCTTGTGGAACATACACGGATCCCAACCATAAATGTTACATGAGGCGTAATGATGGCAAACCGAAATCCAAAGACTTTCTTTTTATTTTCTTTGACTTGGAGACTCGCCAGGACGAGTCCCTCCCCTCTGACCCAGAACAAAAAATTCATAAAGTAAATCTGTGTGTTTCCCAACAGTTTTGCTATCAGTGCATTGATGGAAAATTTTGTATGGCCTGTAGGAACCGTATGAGAGTCTTCAACTCTAATGCGGTTCAGCAGTTTATGGACTATGTCTTGCAGGTACGTAAACAATTCAAACATGTTTGTGTAATCGCCCACAATGGTCAAGGCTTTGATTTCCAGTTTTTGCTCAAGTATGTGCTGGAGGAAACAAAGTTCACTCCTGAATTGATCATGAGGGGTTCTAAAATCATTTTAATGGAATTGGACAATGTGAGGTTTGTGGACTCACTGAGCTATTTCCCCATGGCCCTCTCTGCACTCCCCAAAGCTTTTGATCTGCCTCCCGAAAGAAAGAAGGGTTATTTCCCCCATTTGTTCAACACTCTTGCGAACCAGAACTATGTAGGCCCTATGCCTGATAAACAGTACTATTGCCCTGAAACTATGTTTGAGAAGTCCTATAAAGACTTTGAAAACTGGTACAATGAGAAAGTCTCAGAAAACTACGTCTTTGATTTTCAAAAAGAACTGTTGGAATACTGCATCTCTGATGTGGAAATCCTAGCCCAAGCCTGTCTTAAATTTAGATCAATATTCCTCCAAGAGTGTAATGTTGATCCTTTCCTTGAGGCTGTTACTATTGCTAGTGCTTGCAATCTGGCCTTCCGCCGAAACTTTTTAAAGCCTCACACTATTGGAATCATCCCAAAGAACGGTTACCGTTTTGTGGATAATCAGTCGGCTGCTGCCATACAGTGGCTAAGCTGGGAAGAAGAAAAGCGTGGAGTGAGAATTGAACATGCCGGGCGAGGAAAAGAAGTTAGGATTTCTGGTTCAAAAGTCGATGGATTTGACGGAGAGCGAATCTATGAGTTCCACGGGTGCTACTGGCATGGATGCCCCAAATGTTTTCCTTACAACAGAGAGGCTCCTCTGAAGGAGGATCCCTCTGATTCACTCCACCTGAGGTTTGAAAGAACCAAGTCTAAAATTGCAAAGTTTGAAGACTACGAGGTAGTCGAGATGTGGGAGTGTGAATTTCGTAAAATAAAGCAAAAACTTAAACACTTGGATTCCCTCCCCATTCTTAACAACCTCCCCCTTGACCCAAGGCAGGCGTTCTTTGGAGGCAGAACTGGCAATGCAAAGACTTACCACAAATGTGAGGAGGGAGAAACCATACAGTATGTAGATGTGTGCTCTCTCTATCCGTATGTGTGTAAGTATGGCAAATACCCTCTAGGTCATCCAACCATCTATGTTGGGGATAATGAGTGCAGACAGAGGGGGCTTGAAGTAGATGGTTTGCTAAAGTGTAAAGTCCTGCCCCCTAGGGATCTCTACCATCCAGTACTCCCGGCTAAGATGAACAATAAATTAATGTTTGTACTATGTCGTACTTGTGGGGAAGAGATGAACCAAGAAGACTGTGACCATGAAAGCCAAGACAGAGCATTAGTAGGGCCGTGGACAATGGATGAAATTAGAAAGGCTGTAGAGAAGGGCTATGTTATCCTGGACATGTACGAGCTGTGGGAGTATGAGGTAGCTACGTATGAGAAGGGAGGCCTGTTTACTGATTTTATAAACAAGTTTTTGAAAATGAAACAAGAGGCATCAGGCTACCCCAGTTGGTGTCAGACAGAAGAGGATAAAGACAAGTATATAGCAGACTATTTGGCGCATGAGGGCATTCAATTGGAAAAGGAGAAAATTGTAAAGAATGGAGGGCTCAGATCGCTTGCAAAGCTCATGCTAAATTCATTTTGGGGGAAATTTGGACAGCGTGAAAACCAGACCAAGGCTACTATCGTCAGAGACTCAAAAACACTATTTGGAATGCTAACTACACCGGAGATTCAAGTTAACAGATTACAGATTATCAATGATGAAGTTCTAGTTGTAAGCTGGGAGTACTTAGAAGAAGTAGGTGAGCCTTTGCGAAATGTCAATGTTGTGATTGCGGCCTACACCTCAGCTCAGGCCAGACTTAAATTATATGAGCACTTGGATGCTTTAGGAGGCCAGGTCTTATACTATGATACGGACTCGGTCTTGTACATTTTTAAGGGAGGGTTGTACCGGGTACCCACGGGAGATTACCTCGGGGAGATGACTGATGAGCTTGCAGAGTATGGACCAGGATCCTATATTGTAGAGTTTGTCTCTGGAGGGCCAAAAACCTACGCCTACCTTGTATGGTCCACTAATAAACAAGCGTTAATCCCTGTTTGTAAAGCAAAAGGACTTACTTTAAATTTGAAAACTTCTAAATTGGTAAATTTTCAAACTCTTAAGGAGATGGTATTGAGTGAGTCTGCTCAAATGTTAGAAATTGAAGAAAAAAGGATCAGACGTACAAAAGATAAACTTATTGTAACCATAAATGAGACCAAAGTTTTCAAAATTACAGGTCCAAAGAGGAAGCTCGAGGGAGAGTGTGACACTCTTCCCTTTGGCTATAAAGTTCAAAGACTACAGTGAGTTGCAAACATGGCATCCTAAGACTTTCAATTTGATAAATTTACTTTGATTATTTGGAATAGTATTAATTGTATAAAAGAATTGGCTCATTTGAATTTACCTAAAGAATTATTCGAATATTTTGTAAAATTGTATTGGCTAATGGAGACAGGTCAAACTGAAATACCGTACAAGGAATTATGGTGTTTATGTGTTCACCCCGAGTCTTATTACTTTTATGAGGATTTTCTAAAGGCCATGTATGATTGTATTATTGACTCATACTGATTTTACCCAGTTAGTGAAATTTAAGCTCCCTCAATAATTGCATTACTCTGGCCATTTTGGCTGCTGCTCTCGCTGAGGTAAGACATCTCTGCTCCTTTAACATAACCTTAATTTCATAGTTGAAAATGTCTAGCCTTACTGCTTTTGTATTTAACAACCAACCAGTAATGGTGATATTTGATAGGGAAAATAACCCCTGGTTCAAAGGGAAAGATGTAGCTGAAATTCTTGGCTATGCTAGACCTAGAAAAGCAATAAATGATCATGTCAAATCAAAGTACTGTAAGACAACACCGGAAGTGAAGAGCACCGATTCGGTGCTCTCTTTAAATATTCATCCTCATACAGTATTTATTAATGAGCCCGGTTTATATCAGTTGATCTTTTCATCCAAACTTCAAATTGCTGAAAAATTTCAAGACTGGGTATTTGAAGAGGTCCTACCTTCTATTAGAAAACGTGGAGAATATAAACTAAGACAAGAAAATACTGAACTGTTACAATCTCTTTCAAAGTCTCTTCAAACAAACTATCAACTCAATCAAATGAACTCTGAGATGAAAGCTGCTAATGATAGAATTTGTAAAGAAAACCAAACTCTAAATGAAACTCTAAAAGAACAGACACCAAAGGTGGCCGTGTTCCCTGCTGATGATAATCTAGCTCATGTTCTTTGTGTTTTAATTAGAGACACCCTACAAAAAACTCATGGTATGTGTGAGTACAAGTGCATCCGCACAGAAAAGAGAAGTTTCCAAACGGCTCTAAAAAAGGCAAAAAATGAAGGCTTTGTGCCTTGTTTTATCAGATCCCCTGTCCCTAATGGTATTAACATTTTAAATAAAGCAAAGGAATTCATGGGCAACAATGGCATGTACTATGAGACTGCCTTTAATAATGTATTAACGCCATACAACTTTGTAAATGTAATTGAACTTATCATGAAACATAATTAAAGTACCCCACTGTGTGAATGTGTGTATGTGAGAAGTTAGTAAGGCTGAGTCTTGAAAGCTTCTATTCTGTGGACAGACACCTGCATAAAGGCTGACTTAAAAAATCATAAGTCCACTTGCAGATGGCGGGTTGGCTTAGTTGCCGTAGAAAATGATTTCCCGCGTCTGCCACAGACAAGGACTTGATGTCCGGTGTGAATGTGGATCAAGGGTCTAGTAGACTGTGGCGCCTAGAACTTAGAAAATTCTAGGTTACACCTTTGAACAGCCCAGAGTGAATGAAGGTCCCTGGCGCGGTGTAAAAGCCCGTAAACCTGAATGAAGGTCACTGGCGCGGTGTAAAAAAAGCCCGTAAACCTGAATGATAGGGCAAAGTTGATAGTCTGGCTCTTGGGTCATTCAATCAAACTGCCCGGTGGGGTAAATTAATTATTGTGTAAGTACATGGAGGAGGAGGAGGAGGCAACTAGCTTATTTTTGGAAGGCCTTCACGGGTCATAGCGGTGGTGGGGCTATGACTATTCAATAAAAAACTCTTTCCTTGGTTTGCTCAAAGGGAGAGGACATTAGTTCATACTGAGTGAAAACCAGTTTACCTGGACTGGCTCATGTATGGAATAATGTTTAACCTGGGTGTGTAAACACGAGTGGTCTCAAACCCCACTCAAGCAAACACTTCATCATGGATCTGGGCATAAAAGGTTGGTCAACTGCACATACAAATCCATCCAGTATAGATCGAGTGCTGCTACAGTCCAGAGGGTTGGTAAGTATGGCATTTTGTATGATTGAAACTTTAGCAGACAAGCTCTTTGTTCTAGCTATACTTGTCGCAAGTATGATGTTTATTTATTTGATGCGTGTTACAGACGTAAGTGTATTGAATAACTCTATAAAACTAATGTTAGAGGAATGAATTGCATCATTAGTAAAATGGATGCAAAGAAAGCTATAGCTGAAGAGCTGCACAGACTAGCTAGGAGAAATTATCCTAGGCGTAAAGTTACTTTAAAATCACTCAAAGATCTTTATCAAGCTGATCTCGTTGAAATGCAGCCTTATGCCAAGATAAATAAGGGGTATAGGTATATCCTTACTATGATTAATTGTCTATCTAAATTTGCATTTGCTATTCCCCTAAAGGACAAGTCGGGACTCGAAGTTGCCAAGGCCTTAGAGCCAATTTTAGCTAAATATAAAATGAAAAACTTTCACACAGATCAGGGTACAGAGTGGTTAACAAACACGTCAATGCTTTAATGAAGAAATATAAAATTAATCACTATCACACCTTTTCCGAACTCAAAGCTAGTATTGTTGAGAGATTAAACAGAACATTAAAGTCAAAAATGTACAAACTTTTTACCGCTAGAGGCAGCTATGAGTGGATTAGTATACTTCCAGAAATTGTCAAGTTGTACAACAACACTAAACATAGAACTATAGGTATGAAACCAAAAGATGTCAGACAAAAACATGTTAAAGATATTTTAAAAAGAATCAATAAAGTTAAGAGTCAAAAATTCAAAAAACCAAAATTTCAGTTGGGGGATAGTGTAAGGATTAGTAAAAATAAAAAGACTTTTAAAAAGGGTTATCTTCCCAACTGGACAAATGAGACATTTAAAATTTACGCTATTAAACCAACAAAACCAGTTACATATATTCTTCAAGACTCTAGAGGAGAGGTTCTTAAAGGGGGATTTTATGCTGAAGAAATCAGCAAGTCTAAGACTGGTGATGTTTATTTGGTAGAAAAAGGGCTACGGAGAAAGGGTTCCAAGTTACTTGTGAGGTGGAAGGGATATGATAGCAGCCACGACAGTTGGATTGATAGCAAGAACTTGGTTTGACTCATGTGGGTGTCAGCGTTTGGGAAGTATATATCTCTTTGTAATCAACGTTGAGTAACCAGTTAGGATGCAGATTGAGAAGCAGGAAGTTGAATTTCCTATTCAAAACTTTGACCAATATATCGGATCAGGCATGGTTAAAAAGAATAAACATGGGCCTTTATTGCCCGATTCTATACGTTGTATAATTTGTGGACCGAGTTCATCTGGTAAAACTAACGTTTTATTTAATTTATTATTTGACCCAAACGGGTTGAGGTTTGAGAATATTTATGTATTTTCAAAATCGCTATATCAGCCAAAGTATCAGTTTTTGAAAAAAGTATTGCCAAAAGAGGTTGGTTATTTTGCCTTTGACGACAACAACCTAGTTATCCATCCTAATGAAGCTAGGCCTAAATCAATTATGATCTTTGCCGATATCTCTTGCGAGAAACATAATTCCATTAAAAGTTACTTTACGATGGCAAGGCATAAAAATATTGATACATTTTACCTGGGCCAAACATATAGTGCCATACCAAAACAATTGGTTCGAGATAATTGTAATTTTGTTATTTTATTCAAACAAGACGAAATGAACTTAAAACATATTTATAATGACCACATCACTACTGACATATCTTTCGATAAGTTTAAACAACTGTGTGCCAAGGCCTGGCAGGATAACTTTGGGTTCTTGGTGATTGACAAGACCTCTGATCCGTATAAGGGAAGGTATCGGATTGGAATGGACAGTTTTGTAACAGAGACATAATAGTTAGGATCTATGCATATAATGACCTGAGAGGGTTAAAAAAAACGCTATGTGTTCCCAAGGTTTGATAGTAGAGAGGGAAGTTGTTGTAGAGGACTGAATGTTAGGGCCGGTGTTTCACTATTGAATATAATAAATTTCTTAATAAGACACGAGAAACAGGCTTTATTCTTCAGACAAGTGGATATGCCTTAAAACTGTGCATACAGCTGAGGATATATCATTTCCAACTATGGAGCAGAGTGGTAAACACCTGAAGGCTCGGCTCATTGAGCTAAGAAATGCTATTAAACGCAAATATCAAATGTTCAAGGATGGAACGGAAGAAAATGAATTAATGTTAGAAAGACAGTATAAGCCCTTATTAAAAGAACTTAGGAAAAGCAATCCACAAGATGCTATGGACATTAAGACTGAACAAAAGAGTATTAAACAGGAAAAGGAAGAGCCAATGGAGTACGATGACTCTGAAGAAGAAGAAGAATCATTTGAATCAACACCAAAAGCAAGAGAGGAATTTGTACCATCAAGAGCTTCAACACCCAACCTCCAGGGGGATTTGCCAGACTTGGTATCTAATGAAGAAGACTTGGCCACAACTACCCAATTTATTGATGAATATTTCCAAAACCCTATAACAAAGGAATATATGACTTGGTTTATAAAAGATGCTGGTCCAAAGAAAATTATCGACTATACCTTTGGTCCACGTTATGAAAATGACAAACTAATGATTGGAAGTAAAGAGTTGGACTTTGATGACGATGGAAATATAATTATCGGCGGTACTAGGTATGGAAGTTCACCTGGATTATATGAACTTATTTTTAAAAGAGTACCTGATAGTACAGTGTTCAATGGTGATGATTTAAATACTTATAAAAGTATCATGATTAATACAAATGCTCATAGGGAAGGATACAAGTTTGATGGTAGGGTTAAAGCTAGTAAAAGTGCAAAATACACAAAAATTATCAAGCCGTTGTTTCCCTCCTCCTCCTCCTCTAGCAGTAGTGGAAAAGGATTGCAATGGAAAACAATAAAGACCAATGATATTATACACTGGGATGATCCAAACGAGTTGGTACAAAGACTAAGGCACATTGCCATGTCCACCGAGAGTGGTAACCGAGGAGTGCATACTAATGAAATATTGAGTATTATAGAATAATTGAGAGAAGCTGGATACGTTAGAGGAGCGGGAAACAGTAGATTTAAAGCTTTACTATATTGAAGTCGCAGTCGCAGCCGTTGCCGCAGCCGCAGCCGCAGCCGCAGCCGCTGCCGCAGGTACAGCCACAGCCGCGGATATATTGAGCGTGATAGAAGAAGAAGAATTAACATACATAAAAGGAGCGGGAAACAGTAGATTTAAAGTATTACTACGATGACTATTGACAAGTTTGGACGTAGCTTAAAAGCCCGTGGCAAGGATCTTAAGGGTCCCAAGGGCGAAGGTTTCAATTTAACATCCGACGGTAACTAAGATATGCAAACTAAAAGACTTTGTAACTTGGCTATACCTTTGGAACCACCTGATGCAGCAACAAAGAGCTATGTGGGTGGAAACTGTATACCTTATACAAAATATAAATGCAATATGAGAAAGAAGAGAGTTTCCAATATCGGTGACCCAGTAGACCCTATGGATGCTGTAAACCTGCAAAGCCTGAATAAACTAAGTATGATACTTAGTAATGAGCACTATGATGCTCAAAACAAGCAAATAAAAAACACTGCGATACCCACTGAATCAAATGATGCGGCTACCAAAGGATATGTTGACCAAACCTGTAGTGACAATATTTTACCATTAACTACTAACCTTGCAGAGGTAGTGTCTGGTATTACTCAAATCAAAACTAGACTGGCTAAATGCGAAGGGTTAATCAGTAGTAATAAGGACTATCACGATAAGCAACTGAAAAAGTTTGGCGTATATGTATACAATTATATCAATCAAAAACAGACCGGTAGAGCAGCTATTTTACCGCAAGCTGGCGTAAATGATTACTTAAATTGGGAAGAATTGTTTAAAATATCATCTGAAACACCACCACCACCACCACCACCAGCTGGTGGACTACCACTTGATATACATCTCCCATTAGAGGAAAGTGGTGACGATACAGACTATTACAGAGATAGAAGGATTTAATCATATACACATAAATGGTATGTTTTTGGTTTATCACTGGCAGTGGTGTTTTGGAGTTCGATAAGTCCACAGGTTGAAAATCTCTTCCATAAATGCCTAAGACCAAGAGAAAACAAGTCATATGCAAAGGAGGAATCAAACGGGGTGGAGGTATAGTTTCATCTGTTTTAAACAAAGCTATTGACCTACTACCTGTTGAGTTACACCTGCCAGGCTATCAGTACTGTGGACCAGGTACTAGATTAAAGCAGAGATTAGCTAGAGGAGACCCGGGAATCAATAAATTGGACCAAGCCTGTAAAGTACATGATATTGCGTACTCAAGATATAAAGATTCAGAGAGACGGAGACAAGCAGACAAAGAGCTAGCTGAACGTGCTTGGCAAAGGTTTAAAGCCTCAGACTCATCAATAGGAGAACGAGCCGCAGCTTGGGCGGTGACAACAGCTATGAAGGCAAAGACGAGACTAGGTGGTGGCCGTAGGAAGAAACGCGGTGTAAAAAGATCAAGAGGCAAAGGACTTTATTTAAGACCATATAGAAAGGAAGGTGCAGGCAAAAGCAAGAAGAAGAAGAGACCTCAGAAGAAAAAAAAGCTTCTCAATACCGATAAAACCTCTTACCAACTATGACTTGATCAAGTATGCAAAACTTTTGAAAATTCCACATTTCAGAGGGGTTTACATGCGAGACTGCTTACCTAAACACCCGAGGAAATTTGAATCAGCAATTATTAATTTGGACAGTTCATTAGGCCAAGGAACTCATTGGGTATGTTACAAAAAAATCGATAAAAAAGTTTACTACTACGATAGTTTTGGGAACCTGAGACCACCACTTGAAATAACCAAGTATCTGACTGGGTGTGATATTCACTACAATTATGAGAGACAACAAAGTTTTGATTCAGTGATTTGTGGCCACCTGTGCTTGAAGTTCCTTTGCAATGATGTTTTGCCTAACAGGGACCACTAGTATTTTATCTCATGAATTGACATTTCCAATTGATGTAAGCAGTGGGGACTGGGAAATGGGTTTACTAGAGTTGACAACTTATAACTCTATACCAAACATTGGAAAAGGTATTAATGATGAGTTTTATTATGGCGATAATCAAAAAATAACTATACCTGAAGGATCCTATGAAATTGAAGATATTGAAAAATTTTTAGTCTCCAAACTCCCAAAAATTGTTAAATTTACATTAAAGCCTAATAATAACACTTTACAGTCTGAACTGTTTTGCTCTGAGCTTGTAGACTTTGAAAAAGGGGAAAAGTTGGGGAAAATGTTGGGTTTTAAGAAAAAAGTGTATAAAGCCAATGAGCATCATGTTTCTGAATTACCCGTGGATATAATCAGAGTCAATTCGATACAAGTAGAGTGTAATGTCACACGTGGATCTTATTGAACGGTATTCATGTAATACATGAATTCTATCCGTCAGATCCACCTGGCTATAAAATTATTGAGATACCTCGAAATGTAATCTATTTGCCTGTGATCAGTCAGAGGATAAACAACTTGACAGTGTCTTTAAAAGATCAAGACGGAGATTTAGTTAATTTTCGCGGAGAGAGAATCTCAGTGAGACTACATCTTAGACGCAATAATGGGTCTGGTATTTAGGGATACACCCCTGGAGGGTAGCTTCAGTGGTGTTCAGAAATCCGTTGGGTTAAGTTGTAAAAATATTAAGTTTCTCCGCTCTCTTGGTTTCAAAGTATTTCAAAATGGCCATGTTATCAATAGACAACAAGGCCTTGTACGATGATTCTGTCACTGGGCTGGAATTTCATACACATCAGCCTTATGCTTCAACTACATATAAATCAAATGATGAGATCCGCATTCCAGTGCTCCAACAAGACATAATAACTGCTCCATTTGAAAGCTATATTCTAATACACGGTAAAGTTAGTGCTAAAAAAGCTGATACAACTCCACAGGATGTTTCATTGATTAACAATGCAGTGGCCTTTTTGTTTGAAGAAATACGCTACGAAATTTGCGGTAAAGAAATAGACAGAACAAAAAATGTAGGTATTACTACAACTTTAAAAAATCTTATTTCAATCCGAGAAGAGGAGAGAAACTCCTTAATTAACGCTTGCTGGCTAGGCCCTGGCAAAAAGACCGATAAAACAACAGAATTTACATATTCCATACCACTAAGACTTTTACTTGGTTTTGCTGAGGATTACAAGAAGGTAATGGTAAATGTTAAACAAGAGTTGGTTTTTTTTGCGCTCGGCTAGAGATGAAAATGCAGTTATAACAACAGCAGCTGGTACTTTAACCATGGACATTGAAAAAATGTACTGGCAGCTACCTCATGTCACACTTAACGATGGCCAAAAACTTAGAATGTTTAAGCTTATTGAAAACGACGCAGCAATACACATCCCGTTTCGCCAGTGGGAGTTGATCGAGTACCCGACTCTTCCAACAACTGATACAATTTCTTGGGCACTAAAAACAAGTAATCAGACTGAAAAGCCTCGGTATATTGTGTTAGCCTTCCAAACCGATAGAAAAAACGATTTAACCAAAGATATGTCTCAATTTGATGCGTGCGATCTGCTTGATGTTAAACTATACTTAAACTCAAATTTTTATCCTTATGATAACATACGCGGGAACACCTGCTTGTTTTATGATATGTATGCAAATTTTCAGAGTTCATACTATGGTAGGGTTGGTTCACCTGTGTTAAACTTTGATGATTTCATAACAAAGTGCCCTTTGTACCTCGTTGACTGCTCAAAGCAAGATGATTCGATTAAAACAGGACCAGTAGATGTCAGACTTGAGATTCAAGCTAAAAATGCCTTCCCAGCCAGTACTACTGCTTATTGCCTAATAATTCACGACACTCACTATTCGTACACACCCATCAAAGGGGATGTAAGGAAGGTTACTGGGTAGGAGGAAATTGGTTAGTTTGAGGCCAGCAGTCACATGGATTGGGTGCTTATAGAGTTTTATGATAAAGAAAACACTTTACTTGATACAGTAAGGTTATGTATTGATTGTTTTCTTAAAGACTATGGCGATAAAACTTTCGACACTCCACCCGGTACTTTTAAAACTATTGTAAAATTACGTAAACATGATCACTACAAAGCTATGATAGATATAATGGAAGGTGAATCATCACAAAGCAGGGATCAATCTGTAGCTAGCTCTCGGTGAGTAAACATCATGGCTCTATCAGAAGACAGCATCGCTGCAGTTTTTGTAACTTTATTCAAAGATGGTAGTGTGGTTAAAAAATTTGAATATCATGGATATCCGTTGCGTTTGAACATTAAAGAAAATTATAATTTTACACAGATCCGTCTTGAACCTATGTCTTGTGAAGCCATGAAACTCAGCGGGTTTCCCGTAGATATTAATAAAGTAAACTATTTTTCCAAATTTAATAAAATCGACTGTTGGGCTTGTAAGCATGAATTTGATTGGGATATTAACTCGCGTCAAAGTACACATATGACATGTGGGCTAAATGAATATGCAATCAACCTAAGAAATTATAACATAAACGATATTGAAAGTGTGGTCATACAGTTACGTAATTCAAGGTACAATGACTCTGACGATGGGGAAGAATTTAGACCTATTTTTGATTACTATTCTGACAAAGAGTCATCAACCATTAAGCATGCGGATAAGGGAGTAGATGTATGCGGGATTAGAGATTAGTCTGGGATCAGCGCTGGAAGAGGTAACATCATGTCTCGTCACGGGTGGATTGAAATTGAATTTTACACTTCCAACGGGGGTTTGGTAAAGAAACATTACTTAGACAGTAATTACCTAGCTCCTGTTGAGGGTTCATTTTCTATTCCTCCCGGGGCTCAAAACATTAAAGTAAAATGGCAAACCACAGGCCGCATATCGTCTTATTCATCCTCCTCCTCCTCTGACGAATATTTCTCATCGGAGGAAGAGGGGGAGGGGGTAGTTCTAGCTGAGGGTATTTTAGTTTAGGGATCAGTCAGTAGCAGCCATGACATCGCCGGAGACAGAGGTAAGTACCGAGGTAAGCACCGAGCCCATACCTATTCCAAAGGGCAAAGAGCCTATAAATCTTTTAACCGGGGTTCTGTTAAAGTCAGTTTACTTTTTGGATGTCGAGCTAACAAAGTGCGCTGTAACTGGGGTCTTTAAAAACCGTGATAATAGTTTGGGATTTTTAATCAAAGGTAAAAAGGGCTGTGTGTTTTGGTCATATGACAGTTTTTGTCAGGCATGCGATAATTTCAATTTAATTACTCTAGCACTGTTGGGAAAATATTCATACTGTTATAAGACAAACACCGGTGAGAGTATTAAAGTTCACAGCGTCTTTGGCAATTACTATGCAACCGTATCTGATGGTGAGCACTCTGTGACCCTCAATGGGTATGAGTGGGACCAGTTAGTAAAAAATGTTCCCTTAATTTGCCGCGGTCTCTTAGAGTTGTTCTATATCGAAGATATAATTAAAGTTTACATTGATCAAGTACTAGCTGATGCCGAACACCGCACAGACCAGCTACCTTCTAGCGTTGCTGACCGTCTATACAGCGAGTTGTCACTATGGAGGCAGTAGTCGAATTTCACGGGTTTAAAGACAATAACAATAAATTTATTGTCAAAGAGTTTGCTATTGTGGGGAAATCTTACAGAACACAACTCGTGTTCAAACCTCCTTTTGACTATGATATTTTAAATAGTAAAATGAAGCGAACAGCTAGATGGCTCTCTCGCCATTATCACCACCTTAGGTGGGAGGAAGGTAATGTTCATTACAGTAAAGAATTGATTGAAAATTTGTGTAAGCCATTTGAGGCTATTTACACCAAAGGCCTGGAAAAGGCAAAATTTTTAAGACAGCTTCACGATAATGTACTAGAGATAGATGAAAGCTTGCATATAGATAATGATATTACAGTAGATTGTATAGTTAAGCGACATAAATTAAATAGCGAGAATTGCGCCTTAAAATCGGCGTAATTTTATGCTGAGAAAGTATTATAAGTCTCTTACATATATTTTTGGTATATCCAAGATGGGAATGGTTGTGTGTGGGGCTTAGTAGACTGTGGCGCCTAGAACCGAGGAGGGTCTAGGCTACACCTTTGAACAGCCCAGTGTGTGTGTGGGAGATTGCGACTTGCTCAACAGGCTGGTGTAAAAACCTGTAAGACCAGGGGAAAGTAAAAGAGGTTTGGATAACACCTAGAAAACGTGAAATGTTTCCCTCTAGCAAATCTCCAAGTATGAATGTTTTAAGGTACAGTGTTCACCATCAGGCTAGCGTAAAACCTGTAAGACCAGGGTGAACAAGGGTTTGGATAACACCTAGAAAACGAGAAATGTTTCCCCTAGTACCTACTACCCATCTTTAGGATTACCTTAGTATTTGTAAGAGACCAAAAAATATAAAAATTAAAGAAATCCTCTGTTTGTCTAAGTAAATGGAGGGGTTATAGGTCAAGTAAATGGCTAAATGCCTCATACATAATGAACAGACCAACAGAGGGCCAAAAAAATATAAAAACAAAAAATTCTGTCAACCTTCTAGGCTATATGAACGGATAATATCCAAGTAAATAGCCTAACGGGGAAGACAGAACAAAAATATATCGGAGTCAGCAAATTGTTATGGAATGGTTGCCACGAGCCACTGCGTTGGTTGGGGCAGTGGTTTAAAAAGTGAGAATATGCCTACTGGGGATACTCACTATAATAAAAAACGCGCCGACGCTCATACGGCCTAGCCTAACGGCTTACCGTGGTGTGGAAACGGAGCGAACACTAACACTTAGCCAAATTCTCTACATCATGTACACCGCCATCTTGGACAACCATCCACAACAGCTACAGACATAGATAAACATGATTACCTCGGTCAGCGTACACCAACTCAGAGACCAGGGTTCCCGACCACAAGGGTAACATTTTTAAAACACCGATAGGAAATCGCCGCCGCCATCTTGATGACGTCAAAAGCTCGCTAAAACACATGTGGTAAAAATAAAAAAAACATGAGCCATCTTAATGATAGGAGGGGTGGGAAACCACCGGTCCGGATAGTGTGGGGTCCGGATAATGTGGGGTGTACTGTAATTGAGGTTAAAAATTACGTCATCTTTTGACTGATAGATCACGGGACTGATGACGTCACGGTCCCATGACCGCTGGCGCCACTGATGACGTCAACTCCATAGAGTAAGACATTCGTATAATTCATTGGGTAATATAATCCATAGATAAAATAACTCCATAGGGTAAATATGGAGCGGGAGAAGAGGGCGGGAGAAGAGTGAGGTTAGGAATTTCGGCGCAAAAGACGACGAAAAAACCAAGGACTAGGAAAATATTACGTCACGCTCTCAACTTTGCCACTGTCCCGCCGGCCGCACTAAAAACCAAGGAAAATATTACGTCACACTCCCAACTTTACCACTGGTCCCCCGGCCGCACTAAAAACCAAGAAAAATATTACGTCACACTCCCAACTTTACCACTGGTCCCCCGGCCACACTAAAAACCAAGGACAGATTACGTCACGCTCCCAACTTTGCCAAAGGTCTGTCCCGCCATCTGGGCCGCACTAAAAACCAAGAAAAATATTACGTCACGCTCCCAAATTTGCCACTGGTCTGTCCCCAGACGTTTGCTACTGGTCTGTCCCCAGATGGTCGATGACGTCATGGGAAAAACCCCTGCTAGATCGCCGGGTACCCTACTCATGAGCATGGAATTCTGTAAACCACATTTTTTGTTGACACATGCTCGTTACACGGCTTCACTTTACTCAGCCTTCTCCTTAATGTGTTACCACTTTTAAATGTCGTACGTATTCCAAACTTTTATTTATTTATATTAATTTTATTGTATATTTTGAATTCCGTTTTCGTCAACATATGGTTATGATTTGAAATGGTTCTCAAGTTTCTTCACAGAACGCATACACGATCAAATAACTTAAAAGGCCAGTGGAAGAGAGTCGGCTTGTCCTTGGCCCACTGGTAGCCAGGGACAAGCTGTGGGCTCGCAACCACCCGTTGACCTTGGCCATTACTACGCTGAGCCTCAGGTTTGCCTGCTCGACGTTCCTCGCAGCGATCAAGGCAGCAACGACGACAGCATAGCCAACGAGGCGGGTCTCATCGGGCATGTCTAGCCTCAGCAAGCTGTCATAGGACACGTTCCAGAGATCTGGTCCGAAAATGGACCCTTGCGCAGCCCCGGAAGTGTAGGGAATGCGCCGCTGACCTTCGGTCGTGTCGTACAACAGAACGCGGTCTGACAAATACGCTTCTATCATACGCAGGAGGTAGTAGGGAACGTGGAACGTATGCTCAAGCGCCCACAGCATATCGCTCCAGCTGGCGGAGTTGAAAGCGTTCTTCACGTCGAGCGTGACGAGAAGGACCACGCGGCGCGACCAGTGGTTGTGGTCCTCCGCCCTCCGCACTGCCTCAACTACCTCCTGGATAGCATCGATGGTAGAGCGACCGGATCTGAAGCCGTACTGCTGCGGGGACAAGTCAATTAGGGGTACAATTAGGGGTATTAGAATTACAACATTTTAGAAAATCAATAATATTAACATTTATTATCATCAATATTGGAGTGATGAGTCAGAGTTCGACCAGTGCACATCGTTCCCGGTGCGGGCATATCGTGATAGTGCGGGCATCAGAATTAACGGTGTTTTAATTTCGCTAACTAGTATTCCATGTGCTCCTCATGAAAAAACTTTAGTTTTGATTTATTCAGTGTTATTGTGTCATTATAACGGAACTTTTGTTATTCACGTGTTTGTTACAAATATCACTATAAAAAATGCCAAATTGTAGTGTGTGCAATAGTAAATTAGGGCAGCAGGCTCATAAGGTAGCTTGTATTGACTGTAGCAAAAGTTTTCATTTGAGATGTGTAAATATGACTAAGACTGATCTGGACGCGCTGACAAGTGAAAAACTCGATTGGCGGTGTCAAGCGTGCGCATCCGAACGGCGGAAAAGCATGCGGTTCGAATCGACAACCGCGGCCGGTGTCGGCGCGACGTTGGACGATATTATGACGGAAATTCTTAGTTTGAAACAAGCACAAAAGGACACTATGAAAGAATTAAATAAAACTACTGATATGGTTTTTGAAAAAATCGATGATCTTAAGGGAATTGTTGAGGCTCAACGAGGTTTACTCAATTCTTATCTCGAGCGTACCGAGGCTCTGGAAGCCGAGAATCGTAATCTACGACAGCTGTTAGAGGACACCCAAGCCCGCGTTGAGGAAACTGAACAATACTCTCGAGTCAATTGTATAGAAATTCACGGGATCCCCAATATGAATAATGAAAACGTACTAGACATCGTAAAAAAAGTAGGCACAGCGATTGACTTTGAGGTGGCAGATGTAATTATTGATAACTATCATCGGCTCGGAAAATCGTCTCAGGATCGCACGACCGGAATAATCGTCAAGTTCGTCCGTCGAATAGATAAAGATAATTTTCTCGCGAAAAAGCGGCAGAAGAAGGACTTGTCAACTCTTCATTTGGATCTCGGCACTGATCGGCCCGTGTACGTGAATGAGTCCCAGTGTCCAGCACGTCGGAAGCTCTACGCTCAAGCGCGGCAGATAAAGCAGGACAAACATTATAAATACATTTGGCTGAGGGGTGGGAAAATACTGCTCAGGAAATCTGAAGGCGATCCAGTTGTGAGTGTTACGCGTCCTCAGGACCTGAAATCGCTGTAAGAATCGCTGGTAAAGCCATGTTTGTTTAAGCTAAAAATATTATACAGGCTAATAGAAATTTCATATTATTATTTATTTATGTTTGTTTTTGAAATGGAATGAATTCTTAACTAAACTTGATGATGAATAAAAAAAATGTTTTTAATAGTCAACTAGTTATTATTCAACAAAATATATGAAGTGTAAGAGCAAATTTTGACAGTTTTTTTGCATGGTTATCTGGTGTTACGTCGCCTAGGCCACATATAATTGTTTTAACAGAAGTATGGATTCGTAAAAATGAAGTTCCTTTGTATGAAATGGAAAATTACAATTTAATAGAAAATTGTAACGATGAATATAGAGCTGGAGGTATTTTGGTTTACATCGATACTGCAGTTGCTTATAAAGTTTGTAATAAAATAATATTTGATTGTGATGTTTTAAAAATATGTTGTAATTTCAAACATTTTAAATTTATACTGCTGTCAATCTACAAACTACACAGTGTGGATAAACAAGTTTTCATAAATAATTTAAAGCTCTTTTTTGAAAGTATTGATACTGAAAATTGTATTATAGTTGGAGATATGAATTTTAATTTATTGGAAGATTTATCCATAGTTAATGAGTATAAGTTAACAATGAGTAGTTTTAGTTTTGATTCTCTAATTAATCAGCCTACGCGTATAACTGAATCCTCACAAACATGTTTGGATCATGTGTTTTTAAGAATCAGGAATATGTCAGACTTTCAGGTTTATTCAGATGTTTTCCACTGTGAGTTGACTGACCATAGTATGGCTAGTGTACGGCTCACGTGGGACACGGAGGGCACGTGCGCTAGGACACACGACCTTGACAAGGTCCGGACACTTATCAATTATGATAAGCTGAATGAGTTGCTTGCCCAGGTGATTGGTCACCCGTACTAAGTCAGGCAAATCCGTCTCTGGCGTTTAATATATTCATGGATATCTTTAAAGATTGTTTAAGCTTGTGTAAAGAACAAAAAATTAGTAAATGTAATTATAAGGGTTTGAAGCCGTGGATAAATTCATTTTTGTGTCGAAAAATCAAAAGAAGAGAACTAATTTACAAAAAAAACCTTAAAAAACCCTCACGATAAAAAATTGCTTAGATATTATAATTCATTTAAAAGTAGATTAAATGCTGAAATTAAGGAAACAAAACAACTATATTACAATAATTTGTTTAGTAGGTGCAATGGAAATTCAAAGCTTGAATGGAAAGTAGTTAATGAGTTAACAAACCAAAAAGTGTCGAGATATAATATTGATAGTTTATCCAACGATGGTGTTGAGGTCCGTGCGCCGATGTCACATACTGTAGGTGAGATGTGGTCCGTCGGGCTGCACTTCTTGATGTTTTCGCAGGAGCGCTTTCGGCGTCTTGATAGTTTATGTTTGGATGGCAAAACTATTGTTGATAAAAATGAAATTGCTGAAACATTTAATACTTATTTTTCTGGTATTGTGGATGATATGTTAAGAACTGATAAAGCTTACACTGTAGATGATAGATTATATAGCCAAACTTTTAGTTGTGAGGCTCAAATAAACTCAATATTTTTAGAATCTGTGACGTTAGGAGAGATTCAAAATGTAATTAATTCTTTAAAAAATTATAAGGCTCCTGGTTACGATGAAATTAGCTCTAATATAATTAAGAGATGTTGTAGTCCTATAGTTAATATTTTGTTATACCTTGTTAACTTAAGTTTTAAAAATGGTATTTTTCCCGAAGCCTTAAACTAGCTGTGGTAATACCATTATTTAAGAAGGGTGAAAATCAGAACATATCAAATTATAGACCAATCTCATTGACTTCTGTCTTTGCTAAAATATATGAAAAATGTATGAAAAAAAGTTGCTTGCGTTTTGAACAAAAATAATTTTTTCAGTAGTTTTCAATGCGGTTTCAGGGAAGGTAAAAAAACAGAGGATGCTCTTTTGGACTTTGTAAGTTTAGTAATGCAGAGTTTAAATGAGGGGAAAAAAGTCAGTAGCCTATTTTTGGATATTTCTAAGGCGTTTGACAGTGTGCAGCATTTAATTCTGTTAGACTTGTTGCATAATTGCGGTGTAAGAGGTGAGGCCTACCGTTGGTTTGAGACCTATTTGATTGGGCGAAAACAATGTGTGAAATTGGGCGATTGTAAGAGCAGTTGGGAAGTCATCAGGCATGGGGTGCCTCAAGGTACGGTTTTAGGGCCAATTCTTTTTTTGATTTACGCCAATAGTTTGTGTAGTGGTAAATTCAAAGGAAAATTGTTTTCCTTTGCTGACGACACTGCCCTGATATATGTAGGTAAAGATTTTGATGAAAATAAATCCGCTATGGAGGAAGATCTTAACAAATTAAAAATGTGGTTTTGTAAAAATAAAATGTTCTTAAGTATTGCAAAAACCAACTTTATTTCATTAAGGCAAAATGAAAATACTTTTGATCAAGTCGCTTACCTGTATGAAAATTGTGCTATTCAGGCCTTTGTAAAAATTGTTTGATCGTAAGAAGGACAGATAACGTAAAGTATTTAGGATTATATTTGGATGACTCATTTTCATGGAAGACTCACATCGCTCAGTTACAAAAAAAATTAAATGCAACCTTACGAATTTTTTATTTTTTAAATCAGCTTGTTCCACTGCAGACGTCTAGAAAACTTTATTTTTCACTGGTTCAAAGTAGATTGGAATATGCAATTATCTGTTGGGGAGCTGCATACGTGACAAATTTGAAAAGTTTAATAATCGTGCAGAAGAAATTTTTAAGGTTAATCTTAAAGAAAGGTAGATTAGTGCGCTCATGGCCTTTATTTCAAAGTTTGAAGATATTGCCTTTGAGACATCTCTTTATCTACAAGGTACTTAGTATGTTTTATGTTAGAAGTGGTAATATTCCGGTAAAAGATAACAGAACTAATTTACGTTCAGGACTAACCTTTTCTGTTCCAAGGTCCACCAGAACATGTTTCAGTTTATCATACGCTTACATAGCACCCAGAATATTTAATAACTTACCTGAATTTATAAAAAAAGCGAAAAACATATTTTGGTTTTTGAAAAAAGTGAAGATTATGTTGTTTACTTTTGAAAATACACATCACATGCTTAGATTTAATGTTTAAAATTGGTCAATTTAATTATATTGTTTATGTGTTAAAATAATTTTGACTAGCATTTTAATCTACAGGTTACATAGTTTTAAGTTGCTTTAAGTTTGTAAATATTTTGTATTTGAGTCATAATATTATTAATTTAACGAATGCTCTCTTTTGATTATTGTTTGTTTGTCAGCTTTTCATTGTAGAGTTTCTGATGCTCGCATCGAAGAAATAGTGTAATTTTTGATGAGAAATGTTTTTTAATTTTAATCATAATGAAACAGTGCACACCGAAGAACTCTTTTAACAAGAAGTTGGACATTTACTGTGATGGTAACCTGGCTACAGGGCAACCTAAAAGAGGTACCTATATTTTCCATGATTGTAAAATTATCAATTGGAATTGTAAAAAATTGGAAAATAAATTCATTCTTATTCTTATTCTTATATCTCTTGTACATATTTAAACTCATTTTATAGGAAATTTTATTTTATACAAAAAACGCCAGTTACAATTTTTTGTATTTCTTATGATTGTCGTGGTAGCTTAAAAAATGTTACGAGAAAGATGGACCGGAAATGTTTTTTTTAGATGGCGGCATGTTGCCCAAGTTGGATTTTTTGGGGGTTTTGGTATGAAGATCCCAGCTGTATGTTCTTTCTTTTTATAAATAAATAATTAAGAATAATTACTTTATGTCTCAGGTAAGTGGTTTGTTTATTTTACTTTCATTACAACTATAAATAACTTAAATATTCTTCTCCTGGCTGTATCCCCGATGGCATCGAATCCTCCTAACGCTTACTCTAGGGCCTATTTTAAATTAAACTAATAAATAAAGGTAGATCTGAAATACAAATTTTATTCATAAAATTACAATAATTCTGATCATTCAGCTTTAACTTTGAGGGAATAACAATGTTAATTACACAGGATGGGGTCGGATAAATATAATGTAATAGCCTAGTTTATAATTCCAAAATGGCTTCCAGCTAGTCTTTGAGGTAGAACACAAAACTTCTTATCGTAGAACGTGGGTATCATGCGGAGCAACATAATTTGATAATCAATTTATTGGATCTGTCAAAATTCATTTGAGTTTAATTACGAAATTTCGAATCTATATATTAAAAAAATTTGGTTTTTCTTTTCCGAGTCCGTTCGGCTCTTCTACTCAACCGATTTTCATAATTGAGGTCTTAAATTAAAGGTTTGCACGCGCAGATTTGCCATCAAGCATCCACATTAATTTATCTGCCGTATTGCTCGAGTTATGCACAAAAGCAACTTCCTCCCTGTACATTTCTTATGGGAGTTAAATATGGTTTCCTTTTTCCAAGTTCATTTGGCTCTTCTACTCGACCGATCTTCATAATAGAAGTCTTAAATTAAAGGTATGCACGTACAGATTTGCCATCAGGCATCGGCATTTATTTATCTACTCTATTACTCGACCAAAATACATAAATTCGATTATTTCCCGGATTTCGAATTCAATTAAAGATATATTTACCCAGTTCTAATTACGTAATTCTGTATGTTTTGGTCTAAGAACCCTCAGCGAAATACCAGCTTTCATTTGAGCTATTGATTATTATGATCAGACGCACCTGAAGCACTCTGCTGAATTCCGAATAACACAAAAAATTTTTGTTTTTCTTTTCCGAGTCTGCTCGGCTCTTCTATTCGACCGATTTTCATAAATAAGGTATGCATGCGCAGATTTGCCATCAAGCATCCGCATTCATTTATCAACTGTATTACTCGACCAAAAACCATAAATTTGATTATTTCCCGAATTTTGAATTCAATTGAAGATATTATATCTCCCCAGTTCTAATTACGTTATTCTGTATGTTTTAGTCTAAGAACCTTCAGTGAAACACCAGCTTTCATTTGAGCTATTGATTATTATGATCGGACGTACCTGAAGCACTCTGCTGAATTCCGAATAACACAAAAAAAATTTTGTTTTTCTTTTCCGAGTCTGTTCGGCTCTTCTACTCGACCGATTTTCATAAATAAGGTCTTAAAGGTATGCACGCGCACATTTGCCATCAAGCATCCGCATTCATTTATCAACTGTATTACTCGACCAAAAAACATAAATTTGATTATTTTCCGAATTATGAATTCAATTGAAGATATATTTCCCCAGTTCTAATTAAGAAATTTTATATGTTTTAGAACCTTCTCTATGCTAAGAACCTTCAGTGAAATACCAGCTTTCATTTGAGCTATTGATTATTATCTCCTACAACGTACCTGGAGCACTCTGCTGAATTCCGAACAACACGAATCTTTTATATATATAAATTAGGTTTTCTTTTTCTGAGTCCGATCATGGTCTGATATTAATGAAATTTGGTACAGATGTGTAAAGTGGTAATCAATTGGACGAATTCGTGAACCAGCCCGATCGGACCACCGGAAGGGGGGTAAAGGGGGATAGCCCCCCCCCAAAAGTGGGGTTTTGAATTTTTTACATAGAAAAACAAAATTTATCCAATTTGTGTTGGCACCATTGAATTCAGCTAAAAAAAAAGAACAATTTAGGATTTTGAATCACTGGTCTATGTCCATCGGTTACCGAGATATTGAAAGTGGTAAACACAGTACGTTGTCCCAATGTTAACCTTATGGATAATAAGTCAAATTCTCTTTCTTGCTTATTTCTCAACATATTCATCTCGTTAAAAATTGGTTTATGTCTTCATCTAGATGAGATATAATGTATAATAGTCTAAAATCCCCGATATTTCCATTTTCATGGCAGCAAACCTGATGTATAATCATTCCCCATGTTAATCTTATGGAGCTTACAAAAACACGTCAAATCTTGCTGTGTTGGCTTGAACTATGTTCTTTTGCATACGAAATTCACTGAGTACGCAGGTCTGCAACGAGGGTATTTTAGCATGGTATATAGTTAGTTTGTAAAGTCGTATGTGCCGGGCTGACATGTCGCTGTCCCGGAAACGTAAGTACAGAATATCTCATGAAAGTCCTACGTTTTCCTTCGTGGAACAAATTATTACCAACTTGGTAATAATTGTGGTTTAATTGGTTTTCTGAAATTCCAACACAACCGGGCCCAGCTATATGAACCTCTTTTTCAACTTAGGCAAATGTCGGGCAAGTCACATTGAAGTTGTAAAAATCCATTGCATGTAACATTAATTTTGTAAATGAAGAATTATTTGATTTGAGTTGATTTTGTACCTTAGTACCAAAATTTACTGCTGCGCAGCAGCGTGGGTCCTCTAGTAATAGTATTATTACTATTACTAGAGACCTATTATTTGCAAAAACCTATTTGCAAATAATAGGTAATACCCTAGAGACCTATTTTTGGGTGAAAAGAGACCTATTATTTGCATTATTTATATAATGCAAATAATAGGTCTCTTTTGTTAGTTTAAATAAACAATCACAAAACTGGTTCCTCAACAATAACTTCAGTTCACTCTTAGTTGTAACGTTTGATTCTATTTATTGATTATAAATTTACTTGGAAATGTCTTGATATATTTAAATAATATTATTTTTGTTTCTTGATATGACTTCAATTTATCATCTGATTGAAATTTGAGTCTTTAATAATAATTATTTGGTTTTCTTGAAGGTGATGATCAGATTATAATTAAGTCAAACGGGAAGGATCTTACCAAAATTTTAATCTTCACCCAAGTCTTTATTATTTAATCATCATTGGCCATGAAAAGGGACAACTGACTTGGTATTCCACTGGCTATCAAAATATAGGTATAAACACCCTATAACTTAACTTTAATGGGGTATTATTTAGAACAAGGACAGAGGTCCTGAATCAAAGATGTTCAGAACACTTGGCCATTCTCTTCTTGAAGTAGTCATCCTCTTCAGCTTCAAAATGCACTTAGAACAATCAAAACATGTGTTGGAGTATTTGGTTTATGGTATATTTGTACTTCACGATATTTTAAAATCAAAAGAGATCAAATTAAAGGATATTATATAAAATGACTATTTGAGATAGCGTTTCCTAATAAATATGATTGACTTAAATGGCACATATTAGCGAGCATAACTAAACTGTTTAAACATTACAAATAAATGAATTTAGAAAATTATTATTAAATTAATATTGGGTATATATATTAGGTTCCTTGTTTATTTATATTACTGTTTATTTATAAAAAATTAAAATGTAAATATTTGTGAACTACTACACTCTGCACCAATTGTCAGCCTGTTAAATGAAAATTCCGCTGTTACGCTATTTTTGCATTATTTTCGTACAGTATTAATAAATAGACTTATGCTTTTGATTCACGTTCAGGAATCTTGTTACAAGTATATAGTTATAAATTAATACTTTATAGCTTATAAAGACTTTTAACACTACTTTAATAATCACTGTTCATGTTTGGATATTATTTCCATTCATCCGGGACCTGGTTCCTGTACAAGTAAACATAATTAAATGAGGATCGCCTATTTTTTCAATATTAGCACATTTACAAAGTTGAAGTGATATGTATTTGGCTATTAAAAATACTTAAAATGAGATATCGATACTGGTTAGACCCTGGTTATAATACATGTAGTGTATGAGTCATTTGTTACCCAAAATAATAATTGACAATTTAACCAGGAACATGACAAAAATAAAGTATATATACTGCTGTTATTTAAATAATAAATATAGTAAACGATTTACATGTTATTTGGAAAACGTAATCAGCCTAATAGCGTCCTCCTAACTCATATGAATTCTTTAGACCAAGTTTTACAAAGTTCTTTTATGCTCTCGAATACTTAACTGGAATTAGTTTGCTGCACTGTAATTTTGAAATGACAAATCATTTTCTTAATTAATTACATTTTATAATTTATTGTAGGGAATAAAAATAAGGCTATTTTACTGCTGTTGTTTAGAACAAGATCATCCCTTTTAAAATGTAAGAATTTGTGCTGAATTACGTCGTCAAACTTCTTAAGGACTTTAAATTCATATTTGTATCTCCATGCTGTGATTTTTGTTGTCCTTCCTGATACTCCTCACAGAACCTCGGGCGCAGGCTTGATGCGCCAGTCGAGTTATAGAAACTTCGGCACAACAGTTGGTCATGATTTGATTTTTTTTATTTTGCCTCAGAAAGGCAGTGGGATTAAGGCCTGAGGTAGGCGTTAAAATTTTACTTTATGAGAACCTTGTCCTAACAATGATGAACACGATAAAAAAGAATCATACAATCAGGTGCACGCGTTCTCGAGTTTTGAATGACCAAGGAAAAAGGGATTGATTTTAATGTATATAGATTTATTACCTAAAGTCAATAACGTCATGGACTTTCCGGGACGCCGGACGCCTCCGGCACTCTTGGTAGTAACTCCTCGGCCCCGAACTCCGGCAACTTGGGCTTGGGAGGAGGAAGATTTTCTGTCAGCTTTTTTTGTAATCTTGCTCTTTTTTCTAAAGTCACGTATCGCCTGAACTGATTTCTAAACCCTAGAATCAAGCTTAGCTACAGGATTAAAATTAGATTGAGTCCTTTTTTAGTACTTGAACATTAGTAAATATTGTCAATACTTGTATATTGATAGAGCAAATACCACACCAGTCTTCTATACAAAATATTTGAAGAAGAATTACATTTTTTCAGGTTTCATTACAATATTTATAAAAACAAATCGAAAAAGTTGGCCTTAAATGGATTTGGAAATATATTATGATAGTTTAATGTTAGGTTTTAACCAACTTCTTGTTAACCAAGTGCTATTACCACGCTCTATAATAATATTTTAAATAAGAGATTAGGTGTATATATGCTTACTTCTAGGATCAATGTATTTTTGCCCCTTGCAGTTTTCAACCATCGCCATTGCAATCTCTTTCATCCACGCGGTGATTTTTATAGTCCTTCCTAGTACTCCTCGCAGAACCTTGGGCACAGGCTTGTTGCGCCAGTCGGGTTTCAGAAACTTCGGCATCCTGGGGGGTTCCTGGTAGGGGCCGGGGTCCGGGGGGAGGTTGACCGCCGCCCTCGCCTTGTCGGGGTCGAAGATGGAGACCATGGAAAGGGGCTGGGTCTCGACGATGGTGGGGGTTTCGTTAGGCCTGGGAGGGGGCCGGTGAGTCCTGCTTGGGAGGTAGATGTAGCCGTTGGCGGCCGTCAGCAGGCACTCCAGGCCCATAGCTGAACTAGCATCAGACAAATTGTTGACAAAATGTAAATTTACAATTTTTTTCAGATTATAGATAAGGATCCAATTTTGGTCATGGTGGTCCTTAATAGGCTGAATCTGAATTCATCATACTTGCAAGCCACAATATTGCTGACGAAATAGTTGAAGTACACTTTTAATGTGGATCGAGTAAAACAACAAATTTTCTGGCATAATATTTTTATAAGAGTTAAAAAAAGTTTACTGTCTATATTTTTGCCAAGTTCAGGATTTGAAAGTATGTATTTCATCGTGAATTTTGTCTGTGGGATTTTATCTTAACATTTTGTAAATACATACTCCAGAAGGTAGCCCAATAGCCCTCAGTGCTTTTCAGTTGTTTAATAACATTTGCAATCCAATTTTGAACGTTTGAACGTTTTAATAAATACTGTACATATTTATTAAAACATAGTCTTGAGTTCGCACATTACGTATAAGTTCCAGACTACTTATTTCAAAGTAAAATCAAAGCCTGGCATCTCATGATAGGGGCCCTTTGCACATGGTTGTGGCGTTTCGGTATCTTTCAGGGAATCGGCATGAGACTGATATACTGTATAGGGGTACACAAGTTTTTGCGAGTATATAGGTTTGATTAGTTTATACCAAACACAGTCTTAAGTTGTAATGCCTATATGTGGTAGAGTAGTTCAAAATTATATCTAAAAAAGCACCTAATTATGAAGAAAGAACAAAAGAATCCTCTGAGCACAATCGGTATATATAATTCTATATATACCTTTATAATAAAAGTTTAGTAACATACCTTCAAATAAAAGACACTTAATCTTTAAAGTAAATTAATTGTTTCAGGCCAAAGCTATACACAATTAGTTTGAATAATTTTCAAAACAACATGTTGTAGTATATCTAAACATCCTGTCATCGTGCTTATCGCTTACTCTAGTATTATGAGACTAACTATTGGCCAACCATGATCAGTAATTCTTACAGCAAATAATATTAATGAAAGTTATTATCATCTTTCAATATAATTTATCATTAACCCCCCTCTTTATCATTGATACCCTCTAAAGATTAATATTTACCAAAAAAACTCGATTTTATAGTTTGTTTAGAAATTAGAATGCACTTTAATTTAAATATGTATTAAAACGCTTTTTTATATAATATTAAAACTAAAAACAAATTATATTCATACTGGGTGCGGCTAAAGCCAGTTAAGTGGAAGCATAACCTGTGTTGTGAGATTTTCAGCTGTGCTAAAATTTGAAATCCAAAATTTAATCTGTTGAGGAAATAATTAAAAACTTAGTGTTTTAACACTATAATTTGTTATTATTACTGAGAGTACTTTTAGTAAACCTAATAACATTACATTACATTAGAAAATTCATTCACTACCTGTACTCTCAGACGGTATCAGTATCTACATTTTCTATACCCGTATCTTCGCTTGATCATTAATTTTCTCTTGGAAACTGGTTCTTTAGTTTTTGGTCCTCACGATTCATTTTCTGTGCTTAAGTTATCTGTTATTTCTTCAGAGTCTGATTATTTATCACTCATCTATAGCCTAAAATCCACTGGATTATGATATGAGAAGATCTCAGTGGGGATTCAGGCTGAGGGAGCAGCACTTGTGTGGCAGCAAACCTTGGCCCTCTCCGTGGATCAGCTGAAACTGACTCCATCTAATCGTTGCTTTTCCAAACAAAACTGAGGTAAATTGAGAGGTGATTCAGTTTCGTCTACATTTATGTGAGTTGCAGTCAGAAAATAGTAGTAGTGAGGATTATTCAAAGTCTATAGCAGTAAAGGCTCAAAATACAAAATATTACAGCCTATGTTTATAAAAAAAAATTAAAATAGTTTTTGTTAAGTCTTGTACATTGTACATATTACTGAAAATAGTCTGCGTCATGCAACTGCCTCATACGTAACGTGGCGTGTGATGTCTTGTGACGTAATTGGTTGACATACCCTGCTAACTGTTTTACAAGTCTGCTTTAAAATAGTAAGGAGTTTGCATTAGTAATACGTTTACTTAGGCAGTTATATCTGTTTCTTCCTTACCTTTCATCCTCGAACGTAGAAGTCTGCGTTCATCGGACTAAGAAGCTAACAACGATAATTTCCCCTTACTATTCATGAAAAAATAATTTAAGTTTCACATCAAACTTTTTATTGAAAAATTAAATATTGAGATTTTAATGAAGAATATGACATTTAAGTTTTTTAAACCGTTTTGGTACCCTAGAAGGCATATAATGCAAAGTAGAAGTTTAAGTCTAGCTAATTTTAATACTGATAAAATCGCATTTATTAACCACAATAAGTTTATTTATCTAGTTCTTCAGGTACGTTAGAAGTTAAATATTCATCTAAAAAAGCTTCTTTCCATCTACAAACTACTCCACAAATGGGATGTGGTGACATCCTCAGATTTTGTTTCTCTGTAGAATAATCGTTCACTGTTTTATATGAACTACGTGAAATATTTTCACTGAAGAGGTCACGTTCTGATAATTCAAAAGTGTCAGCAGCCAAATTTACTGAATTATTAGGAAATGTAGCTGACTCTATTTCCAATAGCGGTTTTAATTCATTCCTTGTTTCTTCTAATGAGTCATGGAGATTAGGGAATAATTTGCCTGTAAGAATAAAAAACATTCTTGACACAAAAATACCAATAGTTTTGAGGGGAAAACATCAATGCTATGAAAAATTAGACAGTAAACATCCTTGACTAGGACCACAAAGCGGGTTTTTTAATAATAAGCAGACGAATGATAAGTTAAATTAGGCAAACAATTTAATTCATAGGAATCTTAGTTCTAATTTTCTCGAATTCCTCTAAACATGATGAATAAAATTAGTGTGCAACCTGTTTTAGAAGGGAGCATGGTATTGTGTTTATGTAAATGTTACATTTTTTCATTATTATGTTTGAAATATATCGTTAAGCAGGATAAAAGTAAGAAGGAACTATGGGGCTCTAATACTGCATGTGGAGTTAAACAATTGTTTATATTTTATTTTATTTCAAGGCAGTTAGATTTGAGTTATTCATCACTATCGTTGTTAATATTCGTAGTAACAGAGCTAGAGTAAGTAATAATATAATTTTTAGTATTTATATTTTAATCCAAAGAAAAAGCTTATAAATCTACGTTATTCAGCCTCGAATATGCTGTGACTTTCGGTAAAAAAATTCGAATCGATGGTATTACCTGAACTTTCCTTACTTTTATTCATGTCCTGAGAATGGGACTCATCTTCTCTAGGCTCTGCTCCTTGGATCTCGGGCTTTGCTAATTTTGATGCAATCCGTAATTTGTGATTTCTAGCCCTTCTTAATATCTGTTTTTGTTTCCTGACACTTCTTCTATACAATTTATACCTCAAACATTTCACATATTTTAAGAATGCATTGCCTGAAATCATGTGAATTTTTTCTCGTTACAGTTTGATTAGGTAGAATTTAGTCTTTATAGACGTAAAGAAGGCTATTTTTCCCTACTCTGCCTAATACATTAGGAGGGAAAATGTATCTATATCTGTTAGAATGTATTAAGTAAGCTTCAGTAACAAGTAATTTTTATTTTAGGTTTTTTGCCAATGTTCAGAAAACATAATTGATTTTAGTACAAACTCCTATATTTTACTGTCTACTTTTTTAAAAAAAAAAGCAAACAAAGTCATCTGCTGTGATAGTCCTAAAGAAGGCCTCGTTATATTTCATCGCATTAATATTGAAGTAAAAAATATTTAAAACTTGAAATGGTGTCGAGAGAGCATATTTATTGAGCATATGCAGTGGAGCACATGTAAATATACTTATTCACTGAAGAATATTTCCATGTATAAACGGAAATGTAAACGGAAATGAAACTTACGGAGCTGTTCAGTTTCTTCATTGCCAATGACTGGTGGTTTTACGTAGACAGGACCATCTTTATTTCCTTTTTGCTCAGGAATAGTGACTGGTTTTCTGGTTGTGGGCCAGTTGTAGCCAGCGATCCCGACATAAGGTTGGTTCAATGGTAGCGGCAAGGAATTTCCTATAGTGTTTGTTATGCTCCCAAAAGGGTTTCCGAGATTTGTTTGCATTAAAGACCACCAGTAGTTTTGGAAATCAATTAAATTTATTGAGTTATTTGTATACTCCAAATAACTTCCCGGCCAGAATTGATTAATTTGGGGGAAAAATAACTGTGGATCGTAAAAAGGGCTATGCATATTGAACGCATAACTTACTTCTCTTTGGTTTCCAAAATTCTCAGTCAAATTTACATGATCATTAATCTCTTCATATTGATTTCTTTCGGTCTGATCACTAAGAATATTTTTATGTTGGTGTTGTGTTTTAAATGATTTTGATTTTAAATAGTGTTTTTCTTTGCTAGCCCTGGACTCTTCAGCTTTGCAATTGTTGATTATTTGATATTGATTACTATTATTGTAGTTTTGATTTAAATTTTTAACGTAACTCATAGGCTTTATCATACTTTTATGATCTTCGATTAACATTTTTTGTTTTCTCTGTTTGTACTCGTAGTTTAAATGTACTTTATTTTTTCTCAATGGTTTATTCATCAACACTTCATTTTGAAGCTTAAATAAATCGTTTGGCACTAACTCTACACTTTCTGAAGACTTGTTGTTATTTTGAAATTCAACTTCTTGCTCATCGAGTTGTTGACTTTCCCATACACTAGAAGTTCCTCTAGTTAATTTTATATAATCATCTTCTGAAAAAAAATTATAACTTGACGATGATGTGTATCAGTAAACTATTTTGTTGTGGATAAAATTAAACACTTGCAGTATACAAACTTACAGACTAAAAGTAATGGCAGCCAATAACGAAGGGGGTAATGACAGTAAAAAAACATGTCCAAAAGAACCGTTGATGAAAAATAGTATATTACGTTACTCGACCGTAAAGTACTGTTTTGTCGGACAAGCATGATAGTTCTCGCGCGAGCTGGAGGCGAGAGCACGGTAAAACTTACCGGCAGAGTAACATACGATACTTTTCATCATACTCCTCAGAAAAAACATATTTTTATCATGACGTATTCCATGCATCCAAGGTCTATAAATAAGAAGAGAATAATAATAATACTATTATACTGTCAGTTTGCCCAATACCCATAAGGCTTATGGAACCACTCGGTTATAAGAGTCCAGTCTTTAAAATACGTCATGATTTGTTTACATTTTTAATGAGATAACGTTTTTTACATGAATACTACTATTCTTCTCATCTCTTCTTCTCTACAAACCTTGCCTTGCATCAATCACTACGTTTCTCAAAAACCTAACCAATGATAAACAAAGAAACTGCTGTTACTGTTGCCAGTGCTGCCGCTACATTCCTCTAAAAAGTAACCCATAACCATGAATTAAATGTTAGTTTGCTGCAAATCAGCTAATTGTTTACTACCGTTTCCTGTAGTCGTAGTCCGAAAACTTTCCGCTCTAGGCTGGAAAGTTTTCTGGACTGGTATTGGCAAAGGGTAACCTTCGAGCCAAAAATAGAACAGAAATCGTATGTTCCTGTGTCAGTATGATGAAAAGGCATTACTGCTGTCTCCTTCTCACTTCACCTTGAAGCATATGTGACGAGCCGCTGTAGTTAAAGTTTAATATCTTATTAACAAACTCATAGCTCCAAAGAAAAGGAAAACCGATCTTCGGTACCTTTCTACTGGCTTCACTCGGTCAATTAAATATATATAAACTAGTAGATATACCCGCAGCTTCGCCTGCTGAAAGTACGCCTATGACTAATTTTAACCCTGGGGTTTGGTAATTCCACCCTAGATTGAAATAAGAAGGTGTAATGTTTCCTCCAAAAATGTTTCCCTCATGATTAGCAAATGTTTAGAATTATTATCCTCCCATTTACCAATACAAAGAATTAGCGATAACCACAGGGATATAAAACAAAAACGCTAAGGGCAGGTCTTAGACTTAAAATAAATCTTATTTTAGCGCGTTTTTAAAAGTAGACGGTAAATGAATTGGCCAAAAACTACTTCCCAGACGTTTCTCAGATTTCAGTTCAGGTTACTCTGCTATCGATAAGGCAAAATATTGTGGTGATAGTTTGTGTTTTGGAATTGAAATCCCCATCACCTTAGCAAACTCACTTAAAGATATAATTTTGGAAACTCCGTTTCAAGTGCATATACATATGCTCGAAATGAAATGTCCATTCTGAGTTTTAAAGATTTAGTTTGAGTACCTATTTATTTAAAAGACGGGCAACACATTTTATCAAAGTGGGAATATGTACAAAATAATACTTCGGGCGGGTCGTACAACGCGAGTAGCTCAAGTTGCATTCGACAAATATATATAGTTTGTGGCCGTAATAAATGTGTACACGTAATTTTTTTAGTAGATTGGATCTCGTACCTTTCCTATCCCCTGAAAATATTCTATAGGCTTCCCATCCGTAGTTTCAAAAAATGAAATGGTGCCATTTTGAATTTTATAATACACTCTACTTTAGCCGTCTGAGAGAAAATATTTTGAGAACCTTTCTTAGCTTGCTTCTAGAGCCTATAAAGGATATATGTGCCAAGTTGCATGGCACAGTCTTGTAGTTTTTGAGAACGTAAACTTTGAATGCAAAAAATGGTCGCCATTTTGAATTTCTAATATAATCGTGGCTTTTGAAAGAAAATATTGCAAAACCCTTTCTTAGTACGCATCTAGAGCCTGTAGAGAATATTTGTGCCAGGTTTCATGGCTGTAAGCCTTATAGTTTTTGAGAAACTGTGATCAGTCAATGGGTTTTGGCTTTTATGTATATATATATATATCAAATATATGTTATTTATAACATTCTTACTAAAAACCATTTTTGTGTATATTAATATAACTTCAGTTATTCTTCTTTATGGGTAATCTGCTCATTTAGCTAGTGTTATTTCAAATAAAAATCAAGTAAACAAATTAAATTATCGTTTTATATTTTAAATACCGCTACATTATCATTTAAAATATGTGTCTTAATATAAAAACTGAATGTTTTTTATCCTAGGGTTATGAAACTTTAAGTTTGAGAAGGATGTAAATTCAAGTTTCAATAAAAAATTACTTCACAAAACGACATAGGTATTTATGTTTATTTTATATACACGAGGGCACAATTTTGCAAATTCGTTAGTTTATCAGAGATGATTTAAATATAAGGAATTCAATAGATAATACGATACAACGAAAATATTTTACTTGTCTTGCAGACAACGTGCACTTACTTAAAATACATAATTAATCATAAGATTGTAATTCTATACATAAAAAGGTTTAATAGTAGCCTAAATATCTTTACCAGACCGATAAGTGCATACCGTTTTACGGGACGAGCACATGTGAGCCAGAAGCGAGTGCGGTATTTATATGCGAGTACGGTAAAATTTACCGGGCGTGTGACGTACAAGACATAGGATATGGCATCATACTACTCAGAAAAAAAACATTTTAATCATAACAAATTCCTTTCATAAACCATTACGTTTCTCAATTCTTCAAACCTAACCTTTAATAAACAAATAAACATTTGCTACTGCTACCTATACCTCTAAAGTAACCTATAGATATGCATTAACGTCATTTTGCTGCGATCAGCTGATTCTTTTGTTCGTTTCCTTCCATTATTTCCGTTTTCTTAAACACGGTAAATTTCCTGTGCACGGTTTACCAGGCAGTGCACAGATAATTGCAGTTATCGGCAAATAGTAGCTCCCAGCCAATAGTAAATCAAAGAAAACAGATGTTTCTGTGTAATATGATGTAAAGACTATTTACGATGTTAAATTTTCTTGAAGTTTGTTTAAACAGTGAAATTATTTAATAATCTACTTACTTGGTTCATTTGAAAAAGTGTATTTTTCTTCGAGTTTATCATCATGATTCATTTTGGTTTCGTTTTGAAAATCCAATCCAGGTGTAATACCACAATTTTTATTGTTTGCTATTTCATTGCATTCCAAATAAAACGTTTCTGATGAATTTGGCTCATCCATAATTAGGCCTGATGATTCCTTTCCTAAGGTGGAATATTTGCCATCAGTTTGTATTTGTGTTCTTTTACTTTCAGCTGAATTATTTAAACTAGTTCTTTGATCGTTAGTTTCTTGATTTTGATCTTTGATCATGATACTTTTAATCCCATGGATATTGGCTGATAGGCTATCGTAATATTTTGTTAGAATCTTTGGTTTTGTAGGCCTAACTCTAAAACAATCTTCATCTTCAAATAATATTAAATTTGGTTCGTTGGAAAATGATACATTTGGTGAAATTTTGTGATTTTCATTATTATTAACACACTGAAAGTCGAGATTTTCCATTGCTTTATTGCAGTTGTAAATAAGCTAATTAATTAGATAAACATTTCGTTTTTACCTTCTTTGCTTTTTTCAGAACTTTCTGACCCGGGAGTTGATGGCACTAACATCCGACTTTGTACTTGTTATCTTATTAGTAATTTAACTATAAGACTCATTTGATAACTTAACAAACCCGCACGGTTGGAGTGTTACACCACTGATGTTTAAAATTTATGTTTTTGAAAATGTTAATATTGATGTTATCTGTATTTACGGAAGAAACTTAAATGTTGTTCTAATCGCAGTTAAATTATTTTGTATGCGTTGAGCTTGTTTACTTTCAACTGGTCCGATCACATAAAATGAAAGCGGCAGTCTTATTCCATTAAATAGAGGGGAGTAGAAACCAGGGATTGTCAAGGTCAGGTAATGTCAGGGATTTCCTTGACATTTAGAGCAATAAAGGTGGTAATTATATTTGTTTAAGTATATCAAGTTTCAGAGACATTGTTCGTCCATTCCTTATACCTAAACCTCATTCATAATATCCCGTTTGACTCCTCCAACAGAATGTTTATTTATTGATAATAGTGTTTAACATTTGCACCATTATAAGTTGCAACTACCTCTAAAGTAGATGCTTCTAATTTAGTAGTTTACTAATTTAAGAGAATGGTGTAAACTATTTAAAGCCGTTTATTTACTTTTACATTATATTTTTTATTTTCAATCAGGGTGTTGGTAAAACATTTACAAGTTATGGTATGAAGAATGTGCCATATTGTGAAATTCATTGTTAGTGATGGTTTGTTTTGATTTTTACGGAATTTGCCTTCACTGAATAGTAGAACAAAGTGTCACTAACCAGTTATTTTTGTTTTATCGTTTCTAAGCAGTGATGACAAATCTCTCCAGAAATCAAAATTAAAACAAGACTTCTACTGTCATAATATTAGAGAGTAGCTAAAACTGTATATCGGCTAGCATTGTTTATTGTGATTGGTTTATATTATTGCCTGGTAAACAAATTGGAGAATTGATAACTCTTATTATAGACCCAATGAAAGCGCTTGTTATGGCATCTAAGATTCCACACAGGTAACTAGGTATTACCCGTGTGATTTGGTTGCTGGGGCGGTTTAGTAAAATATTTCATCAATGGGAGACGCCAAAGAAAAAGAGAGAGGAAGAACCAGAAAAAAGTATCATCAAAGTCGAATTGTAAGTAACTTTACGTGTGATCTGAACTGAAATGTAGACTTGGTTAATTTTAAGTCAATATTGAAACAAGGTTAACCCAGTGTTTATCATAGCAAATGAGAATATTTGATTTGTTAAATTTATATTGTAGTCGGATATAGTGGATTAAATAAAGGTTTTATGTTCGTTTGACGTTGAGCAGATTTTTTATAACCCTCAACCCGTATTTTAGTTGTACCTGACTGCTTCCGTTGCAAAAATCAATTTACTAAATATGTGATGTATAATAGGGAAAGTAAATCAATTTTATTTAGTTCCCTTTCGAAAATTTATTACCATCCTAACCACTATGGCTCATTAATGAAACAACGGTAATCTTCTTTGCAAAAGTAATTTGGATAGTCTTCCAAACGGAGTGTGTTTTTTGCACTTCTGTAAGTTATTTTGTGGAAGTTTGTTTAGCCAAAAATATTCATGTTTACTCGTTTAGTAGCGTACAAAAGAATGAATTGTTCCATTCACATAAATAACAATATAATAATGATACTATTGTTTATACAGCCACATTACCAATTTAAATGTATTGCTTGTGGACACAAGATTTATTTAGGCGTTTCACCATGTTTTTCATGGTGTTTTTAATATATAGATATTCGAGGATCACCTCCGTTGCAGTAGACCTGCAAACTTACGAAACTTTAAGTGCTTAAAAAAGATTATTCCACTCTCCTTACCAACATCCTGGGGCATTAGTATGCAGATTTTGTTGCTACATGTATGTCAGCATTCGTTTATTTTAGGACAATATAAATACCACTCGTCTATAAAAAGCCAAGTTTCAAATTTTATTACCGCTTGTCTCGAAATTAGCTTGACATAATATAATTTTGTATCTCCTATGAAAATAACATGGACAACGTATTACCCCTATCAGTCTCAGTAACCGATGGCGTAGAGCTATGACTCAAAATGCTAATTTTAAATTTGACTTTCGGTTGAATAAACAATACAATCCATAACTAGATAGTTTTTTTTTATAAATACAAAAATTGTTGAAGAAACTTCTTCTTAAACCCTTTTCTAATCCACAGATCATATTTGTTTCAGAACTTATCCGAATGATTACCAATCATCATTATTACCAATTATGAATCATGGTGTCTATATTCATTAAAACCAGACGTTTTTTACTAAGTTTATTTTGCACAAATGGATATAGAGGTAGGTGTAAAAAAATTTGAACGAATTTTGTTCTTGAGCTTCAAAACGAAAATTTGTTATGATCTAGGGCCTAGGACCTTTCTATGAGATCGACAATAACATCCTTATCTCCATAAAGGAAATTCGAAAATAGTATATTTCATTACAAGGACCTAAAGTGACGCTTTTCGTACAAGGTCAAGTTTTACAACCGAGGCTGTAAGCCGAGGTTGAAAAATGACCGAGTAACGAAAAGCAGCTTTAGGTCCGTGTGATGAACTATATTTTTCGTTATATTTCTCAATACAATACGTAAACTACTTAAGAAAACCAAAATGTTACAGCTTGTTTACCTTTAAAAATGCCTTGAAAAGATGCCACCGTCTTGTTCTTGCTATTTGAGGCAATCAGCTGATTGTCTGTTTCATTTGTGTTAGGGTAGACTGACAACAATGAACAACTATCGACGTATCGAACGCATGTAATAATCGATTGGTGAAATGAGCGAGTTTCACAAATTGATTAAACTGACAACAATGAATGTTTCGATAATAACGATGAATGTTTCGATTATTTGTAATCGAATGAATATTGTTCGATTATTACGACGTACTCGGCACTTTTTGACTTTTATATTCCTAGGAAACTATAACGAAAATATTTTTTCGTTATACTGCTTCAAAAACAGAAGTTTTTAATGCATGTTTTCCGGACCTAAATACACTCTTTTCATTCCTAGGAATTAAAAGCTGATGTACTCGATACCAGCTGACTCTTTATAGTCCTAGGACTATAAGTGCCGAGTACGTCGTAATAATCGAACAATATTTAAAACTTGACCTCGTACGAAAAGCGTCACTTTAGGTCCTCGTAATGAAATATACTATTACAAATTACCTTTTTTAAATCTGGGGCTCAAAAAGAAACAATATAATGGTCACGAGCCTTGGTCTTAACACGGAACTACGGTAATAACTTATTTCCTAAAGCGGAAATTCATAAAAAAATACTAACTACATCTCGAATACCATTGTGTTGCAGTGACATTGTTCTTGATTCTAAAAACTTAGCATATAAAGATTTTGCCGCGATAACTGTTAAGACATATTAGTAGCTCTGGATATGTGAGTAGCGTTATTTATTCATCTTTGGAGTCATCATGGCTTGAAGCTAAAGTTTTAAATCGAATTACAATAATACTTGTAAATAAAAACTAAGCTTTAAAACAGAGTTTTAGTCAAACATATCACCCATAAAGTACAAAATGATATCTCAAATATTTGGTTTGATTTATCATTGTTTCGAAACTTCAAACTATCTCTACTTAATGCTTTATCAATTTTATCATAACTCACATTGATATCATTAGATATATTATGCAAAATAAACAAGATAAAAAGGTATTTATTTCGTATAAAAATATTTCATCAGATTGATATTTTACTTTAAAGGGATAATTTACCACAAAGTTAGCTTGTTTTGCTTCTTCGGAAGTCAAATATTTGCGTAGAGGTACAATGAGTACTCTTAGCATTTTCCAATGGATTGGAATCGCTGCGTTTTGTGGTAAGCACTTACAAATGTTAATATTTCCCTTATACTATTACTACTGGTGAGGAAAAGTTAAAAGCGAGGATTGATGTCTCCTACCACAATAAATCCCCCAGTACATTGCAGAGTAAAAATATTGGAGCTCAGGCCAAATGTTAAATATGTTTTCCGGTTTTCTTTATTTAAGGATGTATTACAATAGCATCCTAACTTCATAATCCTCACCAATAGCTCCGATCATTTGAAGAAAAACGCAAATTTTACTTAATTTTACTTAAAGTTTTTTTCTAACCCGGAGTGAAATGGGAAGGTGCAATAGCTAATTCTCCAATTTTCTCTCCTATCCTCGTCGATTTTTTCCTCGTACGACGTGACGTTTTCTCTTATTTTCTCCTTTTTCACTCGAAGCGGTTTCATGTTTCCTACTGCTGTGCAGCAAGGAACCATGCGACCGCATCTCAATTTAGCATGTGGATCATACATAATTACCGTCCGGCATGCTTTCGCGTCATGTGAAAGCACCCATCAAGGTTTCATACAACGCCAAATCGCACGACTCCTCGTCGCTCGGCAGCAGCCGCGTAAAACCACATGGAGTGAAAGTGTCCTTAATAGTATGTACGGTATTAGCTTGACAGTCACTTGTAAACCTTGCTTTTTAGTCATTGAAATTCTGAAAACTCGTAATCAGACTAAGAATAAGACAACTTAATTGCCTTTTATTAGAGCATGCAAAGCAAAACGCATCCATTGAAGGGATTTTATGGCAAAACTTAAATTGACTGTTGCAAAGGCATCATCCTATTCGGCCAATGAAGTCATGCGTATGGCTTGCACTGGGATATAAAATTGAATGAGCATGCTTCTGAGGAATATAAACATCCTACGAAATCAGGATTTTGTGCGAACATATTGAGCAAATTACAAACGGAATAGAAAAAATAAATTTTGCTCTTGTATATACTTTAACACGTTTTCTACCACAAGTATATGGAATTTCCATTCGCATAGACCAGCGACGCATGTGTGCGGAAAATCGTTTCTCACGGTAGCCCACCGCCGGCGCCGCATATTTGTGACAGCAGGTCACATTGAAATAGACTGACGACGCACACTTGCTTTGGTGTTCCATTGTTATTAAACAGCTCTTTTCTTAGCAACGGTCTATTTCATAGCCCTGATCTCTTCGTGTAGGTCCAGAGAATTATCTGCCGCTACGTCACACAACAGTAGTTGGCAAAAATGTTGTTTACGTGGTTTTTTCCGTGGCATCGCTGAACAATTTTAAACGTGCTAACCTTTATTGCACGGGCTAGGTAGAAGTAATATGTATCATTTACACATGCACTTGCTTAGGTTAACAACAGAACCAAATATTAGGCAGATCTGTTAATAAAGACAAAAGTTAGCATTTTCATCTATCTTTGTAATTATTATATTTAAAAAGATATAGAGCATTTATGATTAGTATGTGCTATTTACAAGTTCACTTGCTTAGCTTAGCAACATATCCAAATATTAGACAAATTGGGCAATAAAGACCAAAGTTTATCAACATATTTTTGGCAAATCTTATAATGTTATATTTAAAAATTTACAGGGGGGTTATGAGTAACGTATACCATTTACAAATATACTCACCTAGATGAACAACATACGCAAATGATAAGTGGGTTCAAGGTCAGGAGGAGACAAATGTGCAAAAACTCCTCCTCATAAGAATAACATGGGAAAAACCTCCCGATTAAGCTTTAAACCTACATTCTTCCCCTTCTGTGCGTTCGTTGGTCGGAATCAAACGTGTTAATATATCAAGTATTACTTAAAATATCGTCAAAATGTAGTATCAGTACGCCGTATTTTCAAGGAAATGGCAACATCGACTATAATGACCATGAGTTCAACAAATTGAAACTTCCATAGTTTAAACTTGTTTTATCATAAAAATACTAGTTTTTCCATTCGAGTATTTCCTTTGAAAATCCTTAAGTAAAACGTACACTTCTTTGTTGTTATTTTAATTCATTTTTTACAATAATGCAGTATACTAAAAGCTGATAGGTTTTGGAATATTTAGGAAAAATCTAAAAATGGTACCTTTAATCGAAGATGGCTGCCGACAACCTACCAATAGGGCTTTTTGGTATGTTAAAATATATACCAAAGAGGAAATATTTAAGCTATTTTCAGAACTATAGGGATTTTTTTATCATTCAGGCAAATTTAGAAAATAAAATGATTAGGCTATATTGTTCGGTATAACCAAATAATATATTTTTAAAGAAATAGTGATCTATAATTTTTTGTATTAACATTTTTTTAAAGCATTTGTTATTCTATTGTGTATCTTTGATTTCAGAGATCCTTTGCCGCATTGTAAGTGGCGCATTTAAATCTGCTAAGGTCATTAAGGATGCCCCGGATATTGAGGAGTCACCCGTCGAGAATGAAAAAGTAGATGACAAAATCGATTTCGAAATCACTCCAAAAAAGAAAAGAGGGTCCAACAAAAGAAAAGGACTGGGCTTCGCTAATTTAGCCGAGGAGTTAGAATTCATGTATGGAGGAAAAAACCAACCTGAGGATCCACTCGTCAAAGAAGGGTTAAGGCGTGAGGACACAATCGTTAGCGCTGGAAACGTCAAAGTGTCTTCTTACTACGACGAACGAGGAAAAATGGTCTTTCAAAGAGAGACCATTCTACCACGTACTACTGATAACAACACCAAAAATCGCCCTAAAGGAGTAAATGACCCATCATTTTCCATCAAACCTCAAGATGCTTCATCTTCTAAAGGCTTAAACAAAACGGAGGAAGATTACGAAAAACTATACTTCATGTCAAAGGAACTCGGCCATTCTCAGAAGTCGTTCGTTGACGAAAATATCAAGAAAACTTTTAAAGACATTTACGATATGGTGTTGCCCTCTAATTTTTAAGTTTGAATGTTTAATTATTTGATTCTTACAGTAGAGCATTCACTTTTAAGCTGTTGGTATTTTAGACCTTATGAGTTTAATATGAATTATTGTTCTTGATAAAAGAATAAACGAAGGGAAGTAACGCATGCGTCTATATTACTTTAAGAGCTCAAAGCTATATTATTCATTGTTCCTTAACACTAAATATCCCCGTTGCAGCAGACCTGCATACTCAGCGAATTTAAAATGCAAAACAAGATATTTCAATCCAACATAGCGAGATTTGACATATTTTGGTAAGGTCTATAAGAATAGCATGGGGAATGAGTATGCAGGTTTGCTGCTGCGGGAATATTAAAACTGGGTGGTTTTAATTCATTATTTAGTAGATCTGAACTAGAAGAAGCTATTTACAAAGTTTTATCAAGATATGTTGAGAAATAACCGAGATATAGAAATTTACTTACTTCTCATGAGGTTAACATTGGGACAACGTACTGTGTTTACCACTTTCAGTATCTCGGTAACCAACTGACATAGAGCAGTGATTCAAAATACTAAGTGGTTTTTTTTTAGGTGAATGCAATGGTGCTAACAAAAATTGGATTCGTTTTTTTATGTAAAAAACTCAAAAAAATGTTTTTGGGGGTTTATCCCCCTTTACCTCCCTCCCGGTGGTCCGATCGGGCTGGTTCATAAACTCGTCCGAGTGATTACCACTTTACACGTTCGTACCAATTTTCATTAAGATTGGACCATTTTTACGGCCGCTATCATGCTAACAGACATATATATATATTTCTGGTGGCCCCAAAACTAAAAGTTATCATGGTCTCGGGCTAAGGTCTTACCATGAGACCTAAGGTAATAGCCTCTTCCCTATAGGGGAAATCCACTAAAACACTTAAAGTTGCAATTTTCTGCCATAATTATTAGTCAATTAGAGGCCTATTTTATTACGTATGTTACAGCATTAAATGACAGACTATTAGCTTACGGGAAACTACAATTTTAGTTGACTGAAACGTTGATGAACTTAGGTAATTAAAGAGTGGATTCTTTTAAACCCCATTAAGTTCTACAGGGTGTTCGACAAAGGTGGGGCAATAATTTACTTAGTGATTCCTTGGGTGAAATAAGTAAAAAGGTTTATATAGACATATGTCCTATCTCCTTTAGAATAGCGTGTGATAGCGTTGTCTGTCTGTATGTATTCTTTACAAAATAATTCATAAATCCTTATCGGTTAGAGTTACAGCGTTGAAATTGTGTACAAACGTTTATCTTATTAGTCGCTATTTTTTACAAAATATTAATAAACCATCTTTAACCGTTTCAAAATGGCGGCTATCGGTTTTCGTGAAATTTTCCGCCAAATATTTAAAATATCCGCAATTTTAAACGGTTGAAGATTTTTATTAATATTTTGTTAAAAGATAGCGAGTATTAAGATAATCATGTTTGCACAATCTCAACGCTGTAACTGAAACCGTTAAGGGGCGTCGGACATCAAAAATGTAAAAAATAGCAAATTTTATTGGTATTAAATTGTTCTATGATTCTTTATTTTTCAAATAAATCCTTATTTACAGGGATTGTCCATGTTGAACTAGTTTTATAAGGGTTTTCGTAAATACAAATCGGTACCAAATGAATGCTTACTAGGTGGATGCTAAAAAATAGGTTTCACTATGATTGCGGTTTACCGAAAACTTCATTTTTTTACCTCGACACTCCGTTATCTCAGAAACTGTTAAGGGGGCCTCAAGTTCCGAGCGCTAAGACAGGGTTTTGTATCTTATTCATTGATCACTGGATTTTCATATGATTTCCAATATTTTGATGTAATTTTAATAAGGATATGTTTTTGTAGACAGCTAAATTTTTGGAATTTTTATTTTTTTATTTTCTTTTATCCCCATTCATTTACAGGAATTGAGTAAATCTTTCATAAAAAGGTAGTTTTTTGTTAGATTTTAAAGTCTCATAACTAACAAAAGAAACGCTTTAAAGAAAAAATAAAAATGTAGAGCTCTATAAAATATTCTGAAGAACGTGAACCCACTCTCATTTTTTTATTAAATCTTAAAAAATAAAGCTTTTGTCGTCCAGATACGAAACGTCTGCAAGCGTACTTCAGCGCGCTTTAGCCCTATCTTTACAATGTTATTTCGCTCTGTGACGCAGATTTTTCTGTCAAGGTAGACCGCCCCCTTAAAGCTAGCCACATGATTTTTTGTGCAAGTAGACTGTGTATATACTCAAACTTTAACGCGGGGTTTTTTGGCTAACTTAATTTATTCAACAATTTAAAAAAATTAAATCTATAATATTTTGAGGCTTAAAAATGATATTTTTAAAATTATTTCCAGAAGATTTAAATGTTCCTTTACAGAGATTAATTAAAGTATTATTTTCTTCCCGTATTTATTAGTTTTTCCCGATTTTCCCACTTTTCCCGGCGTTTCCGTGGCAAATTTCGTATTTAGACAGTTTTCATTAAAATCCATGAGGTTACCGTATACGGAACATTTACCTTTAAGTATAATTAAAGTGATCAAAATATGTTCAAAAAATTTCAGAACAACCCGTGGTTTCTTTGAAAACAGGTCATAAGAACTAAAAAATAACATCGACGGGTTAGGGATGTCCGACGTCCCTTAAGGAGTTGTGATTTATTTTGTATAAAACACCTACAGACAGACAGACGCTAATAGACAGACTAAAGGTGATAGGACACATGTCTATATAAGTTTTTTTGCTTATTTTGACCCAAGGAATCACTATCTAAATAGTTGCCCGTTGTCCCACATTTTTCGAGCACCTTATATCGTAATAAATCACTTGCAAGAAAAACCTCGATCACTCCTTTTTTGACTCGCACCTAAAATAGAAAAATCTTCAATCTCAACTCATTTATTTGGTATTTTAAAATATTCTTGCATTTGCAATTGGGCAGCTCGATCCCCTAGGTAACTCTTTTATTTATTTATTCTTTCAATTTTAAGTTCAATTTGAGTTAGTAACATCATTAAATGTCCATCATTAAACCAAAATCAAACCAGGTGCATAAAGTAACTTTATAATACCGGAGTCAATAAATGATATCTTTTCTAGACCAATGAGAGCTCGGAATTTGACGAAAGTAGTGTCAAGCTAGGAATTGCGCTACTCGTACCTCAGCTGATCGTTACACTACGATTTATGGTTTGTTCTGCTTACGTGCCTAATCGCAAGTGTGAGTTGACTTTTGAAAAACCGTCATGAGGGAAACTAATGAGTTTTATTAAAATAACTCCGGGGGGATTTTTCTGTAAATAGATTAGAATTAGTTGTAGGTTAACTTATTGTTGTTATACTATTGGTCATGAATAAAAAGTACATGAAACATTTGTATTCAAGCCTTTAAGCTTGTATTCAAGCCTTTGTGAAATGTTTAGAACACGAACGAAGAGAGAAACGCAACTTACTTCTCACTCGTGGCTTAAAGTCGTTAATAATATAATTTGTTGCATATTTGCACATTGATCGCTGGTCTGCCAGTTTGCCAGATTATCCACTACGAAACCTACACTAATTATAAATATACAGTGTCCAGCTTCGACTGTTCGAATCTTTTTTTGAGACTGTCAGCAGGTCAAAACAAACAACAAAATATCTTTATGGATATGGTCTACCTCGCTCCGCTTTCCGTCTGTCGGCCTTTAAGTATTTTTCACATAATCCATGATAATAGCTTCAAAACCGCTTAAGGTATCAAATTATCTTGGAACACATTCATAGGACCTACGTTCACGCGAAGTATCAAGTTTCTTCTCTGTACCATTTCCAAACGGCATGGCGGCAGCCATTAGCCATTTTTAATTTCCAAAGCTGAACATATAAAAAAACTGTTGAAGTCATTCATAACTTTAAGCTTCCTTAAAAGATGCAAAATTTAATATACTTTGAAGAAATATATAGTTTTACTAGATTTATGTCAAGAATAACCTAGAAAATGAAAACCTGATGAAGGTAAAACATGAAAAAATGCTAAAGTTGGCCCGAATTTGCAGTTGTAACTTCATCAATTTAATTTTTATCAGTTATTTGTACATTAAAAAAATGCATTACATTTTGCATTTGTTTAGCTCGCTTGATGTTGTAAATAACTCCAACAGTTTTATTGATATTGAGATTTGGAATTAAACCCCGCCGTTGCAGCAGACCTGCGTACTTGGCGAATCCTAATGGATTTATTTAATCATTCACGTTTAATTCATTAATTTTTTCAAACATGAGGATAATTAATAAGGGGATCACACTAGTTTCCATTAGAGTAATAAACACTTTTTGTTTTGCACATATATTTTTTATTGTAATTTTTAAATTTGATTTTGAATAAACTTTATTTTTTCTGCATAATCACTATCAGTGAACACTAAATAAATAAATAAAGATAACATATTAACATGAAAATTTAAATATTATCATACTACTAATACGATCATACAGAGAAAACTAAAGTTAATATTTTGCCACTATTTGCAATTTTAAAGTTAACAATGAGTAGGGTACACTGTTGTACCTTGGAACACTTTTGATATTTTAATTTTTTGAAAATTAATTATAGCTGTTTTCTGTTTTACCGATGTAAAAATTACACTGCCTTTCTTTCGGATAGTGGCCATAATAATATTAAATTGGTTTTAATAAACCATCGTTCTCACATTAAATCAAAATACAACGCAAACGTATAAACGGCAACGTATAAAATTCTTTCCAAGGTACACTATGCTCTTGTACCTTGAAACGCACCCTTTTTACCTTGGGAAAAAGAGGAATATTTTGAAAATACAATGAAAACTAGTTGCTACAGTTTATTAAGTTTTTTACAAATTACTTTAACCGCACTTGATTACATATTGATTTTCTGATTTTTACTGGAATCCTGAAAATTAACTGATCCTGAAATTTCACTTTCTGGAGGGGCTAGAACAGCCTATACAGCTTTTTTCAGATTTTCTGCACTAACTGGAGGCTTTTTAACGCCAACCTTGTTTAGCGGTATGATATTTCTTAAAAAAAAAACACGAACACACCAGCATAATGTACCTGGGAAGCGTTGTGTTCCAAGAAACAAGAGGATGCGTGTCTAATTAAAATGGCGGATAACGACACTAACCTAAACTTAGCCAATTAAGCTATTATACTAATGTACTCATCAATAAACACACTATCCCAGAATAACAGGACACACCACCACCGGAATGCTGAATTAATGATAAAAAACAAAATATAAAGTGAAAAACATTCACTTTTGGGAGGTGAAATAAAGTTTTGTTAATAACCACGTGCAAAATTGCTTGAACAACCTCAGACTGGCACCAGCGCATTCTTGGTGGCTGCAATTATAACATAGTTGATTTTTAGCCCGCTAGATGGTACCACTAATCGAGAGCAAAAACTACGTTCCAAAGTACATTATGCTCAAGGTACAACAGCCTACCCTAAGTTAAGAGGACATGAAAGGACTCTTTAGTCTAATAAACAAAGAAGATTGTGCAATAACAGTTATAGAGATGACAAAATTATTACTGGCATCAAACAATATTACTTAGAGCGCTCTTCTTTTCTTAGTCTTGCTCAGATTAATCAATTCTTCGATAGTCACAATCTTCTAAAAAATGCAGAGACATTCAAATTCATAACATTTTTACTAAACAGCCATCAAAAATTTCTCCCCAAAATTGATTTCGGATGATCATGAATTAGGGGAAACCTATTCGATAAAATATTTGGGTTTGCATATTGACAAACATTTAACTTGGCACAAACATGTAGAACTAGTTATTAAGAAGAAATGTCTGACTAGTTTAATGTCTGAAATCAGCAATTTAAAAATGTGAATCAAATTTATTTATATCTATATATACACTCATATACAAAGGTGCTGAAAAGTCCCGGAACGGCTGAATATTTTTTGAACAAAATTTGTTTGAGAAATCAAACTTTGCACTCCTATGTAAAAAAAACTACTTTCTGAGGTGTTTACTGACTCTTGGCCCCCAGTGGGGGATGGCCCACAAGGAGTTGGTACGAAATCTTAAATGTAAGCATAGGTCAATATGCACATCATTTTAAAGGGCTAATCAAGTAGAGTTCAATGCCGCAAACCACACTTCAAAAGGTTCATTCATTACAAAATGGCGGCTGATCAAAAATCAAAAGGAAATACACAGTGTTCGCTTAAAGATTGTTTACAAATTGTTTGCAGACTATGTCTGAAGGATCTAAACTCTGGAATTGTATGACAGACCTAAAAGCCTATCTTTTAGGGTGCCGTAGACGATATTACATCCAAGGGGGGATGGCCCAGAAGGAGTCGGTGCAAAATCTCTGATGTAAGCATAGGTCGATATGCACATCATTTTAAAGGTCTAATCAAATCAATTTCAATGCCGCAACCCACATTTCAAAAGGGTTATTGGTTACAAAATGGCGGGTGATTTAAGTTTTCAAAAATGCATAGGCTTAGGTTTGACACGCAGTTTGATTTATTCAAACTGTTATTCCAACCCCCCTCCCAACAAACCTAAGCTTATGAATTTTTGTTGAAAACTTTAATTATCCACCTTTTTGTAACAAATGAACCTTTTGAAGTGTGGTTTGCGGCATTGAACCAACTCCTTGTGGGTCATCCCCCCTTGGAGATAATATCCTCTACGGCACCCTAAAGATATTTTTTAGGTCTGGCGTACAATTCTGGAGTCAAGATCCTTCAGACAATGGTCTGCAAACAATTTTTAAACAATCTTTAAGCGAACACTGTGTATTTCCTTTAGATTTTTGATCAGCCGCCATTTTGTAATGCATGAACCTTTTGAAGTGCGGATTGCGGTATTGAACTTTACTTGATTAGCCCTTTAAAATGATGTGTATGTGTAGGTCGATACCTATGCTTACTTTTAAGATTTTGTACCGACTCCTTGTGGGCCGACCCCCACTGGGGGCTAAGAGGCAATAAACACCTCAGAAAGTAGTTTTATTTACATAGGAGTGAATGTGCAAAGTTTGATTTCTCAAACCAATTTGGTTAAAAAAATAATTAGCCGTTCCGGGACTTTTCAGCACCCCTGTATGAATTTTGTAATATGTCCCTATGGATCAACCTCAGCACTCAAAGGTAGTTTTTGTACCCTAAGAAAAACCTTCGGATTCAAAAAAGGCAATTAGAATAATGTTGAAAAAGAGGAGGAAAGATTGTACGGAATACTTTCACAGAATTAGGAATTTTAACAGATCACAATCTTTATATACCGGGTGTCTCACCTAAAGTGAACCAATAGCTAACTTTTTTATTATAAATCTGACAAAGAACTTCTTATGGGGCACTTCCCTTAATTTTTAACGCTGCTTTTTGGAGTTATTTCGAAAATTAAAAATATGGCCGCCATTTTCCAATATGGCGGACAGCTTTGATTTTTCTTATGGAACACCCTATATTTTAGGGAGTTTTTGGATTATACTCTTAATTTTAGGAACTTTTTATCCTTTATATTTTTTTCCTAAATCCAATGGTTAAGGAGGTATGAACAGTTAAAGTTAGATTTTTCCCATTTTAAATGCATTGGGAAATTGTTGATGGTCGGTTTATCGAAAACGGTTGGGTTTAATAAAAGATACAAAAGAATAAAAGTGCCTAAAAATTTTAGTTTAGTTGAGGTTTAATCATAAAATAATTTTTAGTCGAGATTTAGTCGTGGAAATGTGTTATTTTAAATATGATTTTACTCCATAAGGAATACATGGGATGGCACAGTTACATGGACACAATGCATTTTAAATGGGGAAAAATCAACCTTTAACTGCTCATATCTGCTGAACCATTGAGTTTAGGAAAAAATGAGAAAGAATAAAAAGTTCTTAAAATTAAGCGTACAATCCAAAAACGCCCTAAAATATAGGGAGTTCGATAAGAAAAATCGAAGTTGTCCGCCATATTGGAAAATGGTGCCATATTTTTAAATTTCAAAGTGACTCCAAAAAGCAGCGTTGAAAATTAAGGGAAGTGCCCCATAAGAAGTTCTTTGTCAGATTTATAATAAAAAAGTTAGCTACTGGTTCACTTTAGGTGAGACACCCGGTATTTTAAATAATAAAATTTATTACAGAAAATGTGATAGTTTTTTTGTATAATCCTCACCCGTATGAAACCAGAAAACATATGTTAGCTGATTGACACAGATAAGAATTGTATAAAAACCAAAAAACCTACATGGGTGTAAAATTCGTTAAACGTTTGCAAAGGAACTTACGTCAAATTACAATTAAAAGGTTTTTCTTATTTAACAGTCATAAACCTAATAAATATTCTTTATTACGATTTAAATAAATTTTTGAAGGGGTATCTGATAGAATTTTAACTTTTTCTCACATTCATAAAAAATATTTTGTTTACTGTAAAACTGGAGTAAAAAAAACAGGTAAAGTTTAAATTACGCTTTATGTTTACAAAAATTCATAAATGTTAATAGACTTTAAACGAACGGATGATTTTTGACAAATAGACCTAATTTATTTATACTTAGTTTGTCAGTAGTAGTGTCAGACATCGACACTATTATTTATGCTGTACCATGTGTATACAGTGATAAATAAATATGTTTTCATTGATTGATTGAAGGTAGTTAGGTAGTTAATTGACTGCATGTGTATATAACATTACACATGCACTTGTTTAGGTAAACATCATATCAAAATATTAGACAAATTGGGCAGTAAAGACAAAAGATGACATTTTGTCTAATAGCAATTACAAGAATAAATTTCCCCCGTTGCAGCAGACATGCATACTCATCTAAGTTCAAATGCAAAATAACATGTTTTAATCCATCATAGTAAGATGTGTCATGTTTGTGTAAGCTCCATAAGAAAACATGGGAATGAAAAAACAGGTTTGTTACAACAAGTATGTTAAAACTGGATGGTTTCAATCCAATTTCAAGTAGATCTGAATTAGAAGAACCCATATACCAAGTTTTATACATATATGTTATGAAATAAGGAAGATATAGAATCTTTTTATTTCCCAATAGGATAACATGGGGAATGAGTATGCAGGTTCGCAGCCACGAAAGTGGTCATATCGGGGATTTCAGACCAATATACATTAGATCTCACCTAGATGAAGCGACAAACCAAGTTTTATCAATATATATTGGGAAATAAGCGTACTGTGTTTACCACTTTCGATATCTCGGTAACCACTGGACATTGAGCAATAATTCAACATACTAATTTTTTTTAGCTGAATCCAATGGTCCAGAATATGTGATTATTTTTATTTGTTTATGTAAAAACCTCAAAAAACCCATTTTTTAGGTGTAATTGCTTTTAAATCATGCTACACAGAAACATCTGTTTTCTGTGCCTTACTCTTGGCTGGAAAGTTACTCTTTGCCGATCACTGCACGGTGAATTTACCGTGCACTAGGAAACGGAAATAACAGAAGTCAACAATCAAAACAATCAGCTGATTGCAATAGACCGACGACGTTTAATGCACGTTTATTGGTTACTTCAGAGGAATTTAGTGTCAGCAATGGTGGCAGTAGCAAATGTTTAATTGTTCATAGGCTAGGTTTGAAGAACTGGAAACGTAATAGTTTACGCAAGGAATATGACATGATTAAGAAATATGTTTTTCATTACTCTACACACGAAAGTACACTTTCTAAACGTAAAATGAGCTAAGAAAATAGGTTATTCCCGCTGTTGCACGGCAAAATTACATAACGTTAACTTTCCATGCGTATGTGGTGGACGGAAAGTAACCGTTATGGGATTTTGCGGTGTAGACCGATCAGCTGTTGCATTGTTGTTCAAACCAAACCGTTTCATCGCTTAGTACTGACATACTGACATTGTCAGTTAGGTTACAGTCGTTGTGACGGATTGTTTGTTAAAAAATATTCATGTAGTTTACAAGTTTTTCGATATCGTAATAAAAATATTGTTCATTACTCGTCTCAAAAGTGCTATTGCGAGACTAGTAATGAAAACTATTATTTTTTCTGAGGAATGTGATGTTAACATGCCCGGTTATTTTTACCGTACTCGCATGAAACAATCAAACTTGCACGGTAAATTTGTTCTTACTGAGCTAGTAACAAAATTTACTAATTCCCTACGGGGGATATTACCTTAAACAAAAAAATACACATAACCGAAGTAGTAATAAAAAATATAGGTTTAAGGTAGTTGAAAGTTGAGTCATGTGATAATCTTTCCCATATGAGAACTTATATAATTATTTTATGAGTAAACATGAACATTTTTAAAAGTAAAAATTATTATTTTTAAACTGACTAGGTGCATCGTAGTTTATTTGTCATCCAGGCAAAATAAAGTGATAGATGTAGGTTTGGACACATTTGATGACATGTACACATGCAAGGGAAGTGAAAGGGGACATGTCGATTTTTATCTCCTCCTCCACAAAAAGCCCTGATTTTTACTACCATGCATGACAAAGAGTATTTCATGAAGATAAAATAATCCATTTATGAATCAAAGTGAAAAAATGTTTGATGAATAATTTTAATCTAAACATAAGCATTCAATCACTTTAAAAACTTAACCACATTTCAATTCAGCAATGGATCTTAAACTGAATAAAGTAAGATTTTTTTCTGTCATGTAGTCAAAGACTACTACTTATATATATATGCATATGTTTTAAATATATGCATATGTAATCTATTTTTGATTTCGGGAATATTGGTTTTGTATCACATGCATTGTACCATGATGTAAAGGTCATACAACACAATATACGTGAAAAATATGTTTATTATAAAAAATAAAAATGATATTTTAGCGCCATGAAGTCAATTGATTTCACTTTTCAGAGATCAAAGAAAAGAGTACAACCTGAAACATAATCACAGTATTAGATGGAGGATGTGGTGTAATAATTATTACGCTATAACCGATTAAGTACAGGTTTTTTACATGGGTGAGACGGCAAGGAGAGTTTGGAACTAAATATTTCCCTTTAGCCTAAGCTCCTCCCCCCCCCCCCGTCACGTGACAGCCTCCTAGCTCATGAATCAGAAACAGTAAAATCACTATTAATTTTTGTAAGTAAAGTTGAAAATAAAAATTCTGTTTCACTTTATTACATGTACATATTGCGCACTTACTACAGTAGCCTCTTTGGATCTCCGACTATTTTAATTTAAGTGTACCGTATGTATTAACATTGAAAATCATGTTGACAATTTATAATATAGGCTTTGCATGTTATGTTATGATATTTTTGGATGAATAAAAATGAAATCATTAAAAAATGGGTCTATACCTTCATCTAAATGTAAGATTTACAAACCAACTTATTTGTCAATATATTTTATTAACTAATTCATTCTTTTTTAAATCAAAACAATTTGAGAAAATTATATGGATATTCTAATAAACAACAATTAAATTCAACATTTATTTGTTTTCTCTAAAAAAGTTTGTGTTTTAGTACAAAAATATTCTTAAAATATGCTTATAAAAAAACTTACATCCATTTAAGGTCCACATCTGTATTATCCTATATTAATAGTTATTCTTCTTTTCTTAATCTGACTCCAAATCCAAGTTTTTAACCTCTTAAAGAAAGAAGATATTCTCTTTTTTATGCTTTCGAGATCGAACATTTTAAGAAAAGTTTAAATCAGATAAGACACGAAAAGTAGATGAAGAATGAAAACGCAACTGATAATAAAGCTATCACAATGTGTTTGTTGATTTGTTGTAGGTGATTGATTATTAATCAAACCATAATTTGTGGTCAGATAAGATAACATAGATAGTTAGTGGCTTATGAGTGAACAATGCTAACTTATTATTAAGAAAATACTTCATTATTGGTAAAATAAAAAATGAATAGGTGTTCACTTAAAATGTAAAATCTAAAAATTAAAACTATTTTCTAGAGGCTCTGGCTGAATAATTTAATTATTTTATAATTTTCCTGTTCACAAGGTCCATTAATACGCGCGTGTAGTATAATCAAACAAAAAACGGAGTAAGTGGGTTTAATACAAAGTAAGTACTGATGTAAGCAGCGGCTGCAGACATAGTTCCGAGAGCCACTGACTCACCGTGCAATTACTGTATGAGTGTTTTCTGTATGGGATTTTACAGTTCAAGTTTACAAATATCTTTTGTTATTTAATGTAACACGGTTAAGTAGGTTAGTCTTTACCATGTCTAATACAAAGATAGGTATTTTAAATGTTAACTATGCGATCAAATAATATCACAATATTCATATACTGCTAGAAGAACAGCTGATGTGAAGCCTGTTTTCAGCTTCACTGAAGCCTATGAATAGAGCTTCATTGAAGCTTGTGAACAGCTGATTTTATGAAGTTGCCATTGGCATATTGTACATTACTCGGTATAAAATGTTTAGGGTTTCGTCTTAAGTTTCAATGATTCGTCTTTAATAACTTTTTTATAAATTAGTTTAGTAAATTATACAAATACCATTATTCAATAATACAGCAGAATCCTACGGATTTATTAATTTAAAATTATAATATTTTAAAAATAATATAGCGTTTAAAGTAACTACAATACCTGTTTATTGCCAAGCCGAAGACGAAATGAAATATTTTTAAATTTAGTATGAAGCCATACTATGAAGCATCAGAATTTCAAGTATAATTTGCCATTAACATTTTTAAGAAATATATTTGTTTAGATAAATATACTAATACTGCCTCAAGTCAAAATCTTTAACTTTGCTTCTGTTCGAAAGACAAAACTATCTTTCTACATTATTCACTCTAATAGCCAAGAGTTAAACTAATACAGTTTATAAAACACAATTTAAAATGCAATCTTGATTAACTTACACTTCATAATCAGAAGAAATGTTTAAACATCAAGTTCATAGTCTATATGAAACTGGTTTGATATAGGGATATCCATATCCACTCTGTCACAAAATCGCTTCCCGATGTAGAACAACAGGTACAGAATAACAAAGTCTCTTCCAACAAAATCACTCACTGTGAACTTCATTATAGCCAAAATATTCAGAGAATGCTAAAATTAAATAATTACAGTAGCTATATAAAACATCTGGGGTCAAGAGTAATGCATTAATTCACATCAATCAAAACTGCCGATAAAACAAGACAGGTTAACTGGGTTGGTACATTGTGAACTTTTTAAGCATACGTAAATTTCACAACATACAAAAAACTTAGGTGTATTAAGCTATGATATTGTTTAATTTTATTCTAGTTTGTTTCAAGTACGTATAATGCAACAGCCACACTTGGCGGCCTGCACTTTACACTCAGTTTATATCTTGACTTTTAGTTTTTTGAAACGTTTGACTTTAATGATGGAATTGAAATAGGCCTAATTAAATCTTACTAAAAAGATACTCGGATAAAAATAGATGTAATACTAAATTATGCATAGAAGGAAAGCGGAAATTTCGTGACGATTAATAACTGTTTCAATTATATGGGATTTTAAATAAATTGAATCGTCATGAAAAGGGACTAAAACGAAGGCTCAAAAACTCACTTTGATTCTCTTGGTCCTGATAAAAATGATCTAGATTCACAATAGCCTATTAGTAACAAAGATAATTTTTACTAAGAAGATATAATTGCCCCCTGATATACCTTGCTTAGAATATCACAGTAGTTACAAACGCCTGAATGAAGGCTTTGACCTTGTTAGTCACGATAAATTACTAACTGCCAACAAGCCGATTTAATCTTTACTTCAGAAGAGATAACCAATATTTTTATCATGATTCGTAATAATAACGATAAAATACTTGATGAGTCACAGTATATATCTACTTATTCTACGTATTAACTATGACTAAATATATACCCGAGAACACAGGCTATATTGAAGTGTTATTCAACTTAACAAACAGTAGTGTATCCGGATGGGAGCTGGTCAGTCAAACGAGGAACATGTCAGAGACTGTAAGTACTATATATAACTACTATATATATACTACAGTACTAACTAATAATACTACTAACTTATATATACCTATAGTATATATATTAGTTAGTAGTATTATTAGTTAGTACTATAGTATATATATATATATATATATATATATAACAATTAATAGCTAATATAACATAATCTAATTTCGTAATTACTTCGGGCAATCCCAAAAAAAATTGTATACACATATTCTTAGCCAAATCCAAAAACTGGTATTTTTTCACATACACTTTAGTCCAAAGGAAACTTAAACGTTTTTGTTGGAGCGGCTCTTGCGACTGACGCTCCGCGATCATCGCGGGACACTGCTCTTATGAGTTTTGCGTTGTTCTGTTTTCGTTGAAGCGACTGTCGCAAGAGTCGCTGCGGCTGCAATCGCTACACTGCTCAGGGGACCAGTGTAGGGACTCTCAGCGGCTGCGACTATATGCGCAGAAGCGTGCGCAGTAGCATACCGCGTGCGCTGGGCGTTTTTGCGTCATTGTGCCGTTAACAACCTATAAAGTTTTGGTCAATTCCAAACATGCTGTTCAGCTGATTGAACTGTGACTATTTAGGGGATTTACATATTAATAAGCAAGGATAATGTTTGTAGGCCTAATACTTTTTCCTCAGTTTGTATATTTTGTAGGAAAAATCTGCACACCCAGATAGAAAATTAGCCTACTTTCGTGAAGATGTGCACAATCTAATCAATTATAGTTTACTATGATTGTTGGGAATTCGAGAACAATTAATTTTAAATTTAAGAAAAGTTGACATGGGATTGTGAGTTTGTAAATGATGATTTGTAGACCATTTCCCTTTCAAAAAATAATTTTAAAAAATTCTTTAGTATGTGTTATTTTATTTCCTCTTCGTGAATGTTCTTATTTGGTAAGTTGTAGAAAAGGTGTTCACCTAAAATCCCTCTAGGACTTCGGAATATGGGTACACACATAAAAACTAAGAAAAAAGTTCCTATAAAGCAGGGTCCTAAAATGCTCGTTTATCCGTCTGTCGGCATGTAGGCCTATGTGTTTTTAAAATGATTTTGCATAATTTTCTAACCACTGAAGACTGAAGATATCAACTTCAAACTTGGTGCGTAAATGTTGACTAATAGGACCTATTTTGGTGCAGAGTATCAACTTTCTAATTTGTACCATTTAAAAATAGCAGCCATTTTCATATTTTAAAACTTAATATCTTAAAAACCGTAAATTTTACGAAAATTGTACCAAAGACAAAAAATATTTCATTTCCTAAAAAGCCATATAATGATTATTAAGATTAACCCACATTTTTAACGGAGTTATTGAAATTGTTCTAACAAAATGCATGCTTGTTATAGCAGTTTCAGCAAATTTGCGAATAAAAATTGCAATAACTCCATTAGATGTGGTTCGATCTTAATAATGTTTATATGGCTTTTAGGAAATAAAACTGCGCTACGTTTTTTCCCTTGTACAATTTTCGTAAAATTTATGGTCTTTAAGATATTCAGTTTTAAAATATAGAAATGGCTGCCACTTTTAAATGGTACTAAGTAAAACTTGACAGTCCGTACCTAAATAGGTCCTATTAGTTAACAAATACGCACTTTGGGAGTATGGAATACTTCTTCCTAATTATTTTGTTATGTATAATAAAAATTAATTGATAAAAATTTTAGTTGAACAAATTTAATTTCATACGAATTAATTCTATTTACATGCTTTGTGTTCTGATACCAAAAACTCACACAGTTGCTAAGGACAACAAAAACAAATAAAGTAAAACATAATTATTTACAAAATTCTCTTCAGATCAACTATCAGCTGACTAACATAAAAAGAAAGAAAATATGAAATATGAAACATTTAGTTAGTCACTACAGGACCCCCCTACCAGTGATTTGCGTGAATCACGATACAAAACCTTGGAAACGAACAGGGAAACGAACTTTTCTTCCGGAACTTGTAGTTTTCATAGCAGATTTCAGATTTGATGAATCATTCGACGTCGACTTGTCACGTGTCCTCAAGACAGTAGAAGGTCCAAGGGTAGGATTGTTTGTTTCCGTCGAGTCGTGAGATGCCAAAAGGTAGGCCGGTTTAAGACGGTCCATCGACAATGTCACGTCAGAATCCTGCATCTGCACAACTGCGGTCTTGTCGGATCTACTGATGACAGGGTAAGGGCCTGTGTATGGTGGATCAAGTGATCCTTTGGAGACATCCGTACGTACGAAGACGTGAGAACAAGTCGCTAGGTCCTTGAACACGAAAGGTGTCTTACTACCATGTCTTGTTGCACTGACAGGGCGAAGATCATTAAAATGTCGCCGAAGGTCCTTAGCAAAATTTGGAGGATCCAGCTGGTGATCGGTTCGGCCAGGTGCGAGGAATTCCCCCGGCAGTCTAAGTGACTGACCATAAACCAGTTCGGCAGAAGACGCTTGCAGATCCTCTCGCCAAGCAGATCTTACGCCCAGTAGGATTACTGGGAGCACTTCTGTCCAGCGACCAGTAGCATGACATCTGATGGCAGCTTTAAGTTGTCGATGGAAACGTTCCACTAGACCATTCGCTGCTGGATGATAGGCAGTCGTCCTCAGACGAGTTGTTCCCAACAATTTCCCCAGTTGTTGAAAAAGACAGGACTCAAATTGCCTACCTTGATCTGTGGTGATCCGCAGCGGTGTTCCAAACCTTGAAATCCAGGTAGTAAATAATGCACGTGCTACGGTTTCGGCCTCTATGTTTTCAAGTGGAACCGCTTCTGGCCACCTTGTAAAACGGTCAACACAGGTCAAACAGTATCTGTACCCTTCAGAAATAGGAAGCGGGCCGACCAAGTCAATGTGGATGTGTTCAAACCTAGAAGATGGAGGAGCAAACTTACCAATAGGAGTCCAATTATGGCGTGTGACCTTGGATTTCTGGCAGGAAATGCAGGAGCGAGCCCAAGAGCGACAATCAGACTTCATGGAAGGCCAAACAAAACGTTCAGAAACTAGTTTTGTAGAAGCCTTTATACCTGGATGGGAAAGGTTATGCAGGTTGTAAAAAACAGCTTGTCGAAATTGCTTAGTGAGAAAAGGTCGGGGATTAGGAGTGAAGAAATCACAATAAAGTGAGACGTTTGAACCTGGAAGTGATACTTTCCTGAGTTTCAAATTGGTTTCACTTTGTAGATAGTGTTGCAGTTCCTCATCCTCTGCCTGTGACATAGCTAAAGTTTGGTAGTCAATGGGAATGGTAACTGCCTCTATCCTGGAAAAGGTGTCAGCAATTGCGTTGTCTTGTCCAGAAACGTGGCGAATGTCCGTTGTGAACTGACCAATGTACTCCAAGTGACGGAATTGTCGAGGTGAACACTTTTCAGATTTTTGGCGGAAAGCAAAGGTGAGGGGTATGTGGTCTGTAAAAATGGTGAAGTGTCTGCCTTATATCATGTGTTTAAAGTACTTTACAGCTAAGTATATAGCTGTCAACTCTCTATCGTAAGCGCTGTACTTTTGTTGAGCTGTACTCAGCTTTTTAGAAAAGAAAGACAGCGGTTGCCAACTGCCTCCTACTTTTTGTTGTAAAACACCGCCTACAGCATAGTCAGATGAATCGCAAAATACTGCAAGCTGAGCATTAGGTGCAGGATGAGACAACATCACAGCCTCGCTAAGACTTTTTTTACTGGCTTCGAAAGCTTGCTCACTCTCTTTAGTCCAGTTAATGGGAGCATTTCCTTTAAGATTGGTTTTCAGAAGGTCATTAAGTAAACTCTGCTGCGATGCTGAATGAGGCAAGAATCGCCGATAGAAATTAAGCATGCCCGTGAACCTCCTCAACTCCTTGGCGGTCTTAGGTTTCGGATAGTTCATAACAGCATCTACCTTGTCAGGTAAAGGTTTAGTACCTTCCCCAGAAACCTCATACCTGAGGAACTTAACAACTGAAGCTCCCAAATTACACTTACTAGGGTTGACAAGAACTCCAAATGAGGTCAGACGGTCAAATAGCTGACGTAAGTGGACAAGGTGTTGTTCTTCAGACTCGGAAGCTACAAGAATATCGTCAGTGTAGGCGTAACAAAAGTCAAGGCCCCTGAGTACTCCATCAATGAAACGCTTAAAGGTTTGAGCGGCATTACAGAGTCCAAATGACATGAAAGGGAATTCGTATAGTCCAAAAGGTGTTGTTATGGCAGTTTTGTGAACGTCTTCAGGAGCTACAGGGATCTGGTGGTAGGCACGGACAAGATCTATAGTGGAAAAAGTCGTCTTACTATGTAGATGGTGGTTGAAGTCCTGGATGTGAGGAATAGGGTAACGGTCAGGAATGGTTCTCGCATTCAAAGCCCTGTAGTCTCCACATGGCCTCCATTCATCACCCTTTTTGGGTACCATGTGTAGCGGAGATGACCAGCTGCTGGAAGAAGGTCTCGCTATGCCTAGCTGTACCATAACCTCAAACCCCTTCTTTGCAAGTTTTAATTTGTCGGGGGCTAGGCGCCGAGGTTTGCTGAATACTGGCGGGCCCGGTGTAGTTTGAATGTGGTGTTCTGTATTATGTTTGATTGAAGTCTTTGGTTTACCTGCAGGTCTGATGAGGGCTGGGTAGGATTGGAGTAATTGAGTGTAGACGGAAGAATGGTTACCATTAATAGTTTTAATACTGCTCACCAAACTGGAGCAAGCCGTACGGCCTGTGGAAGTGAGAGATGTTACCTGGTCAACCAAACACTGACGACGGACATCCACTAATAAATCGTAATGATGTAGGAAATCTACCCCAATTATGGGCTTGGCAACGTCAGCTATGATGAACCGCCACGGAAAAACTCGGCGCAGGCCAAAGTCTAGAGATAGATTATGTAGCCCATATGTAGCGATTGCAGTGTCATTGGCTGCATACAGGGTATAATCTGTTTTTGACCACTTACCGGACAGCAATTTTCTTGGGTACACGCTTACATCCGCCCCTGTGTCTACAAGAAATTGTTGTCGGGTTACCTTGTCGGAGATGAAGAGGCGGCGGTTTGACTGTGGTGTGGAGTCGCTAGCCGCAATTAGTGACTCCCAGGTCGTTTCCCGAATCGTTGGCGTAGAAGCTGCAGGGTTTTGTGCATCTAGTTGCTGCATTGCCAAATCGTTTGTGATACCAGCACACACCACCTCGAGAAGGGCTCCTGGAGCGTGACCGTAGCCTACGATGAGGACTCAGCGACGAAGTAGACTGGCGGGAGCGGACATCTCGAAGATCTTCTTTGATGGCTGTTATTTCTTGCCGGAAAGTCTGTACAATTTCACCCATCTTTGATGACACTGTGACAGCTAGTCGTTCCATCATGGCTTCCATAGTGCTAGCAGGGAGAGTTATTTCTGCAATATGATGCCGAGGACTTGTTTCAAGAACTGCATCTGCCAAGCTCCGCTGATTTCTGCGTTGCCAGTATAGCCTGCGTAGACGAAGGGAGGCGACCTAACCACAGAGATTTCAACACGGCATCAGGTACAACGGTCCAGCTAGAGAGCGAAGGTGCCTGAGAAACTGAGATGGCTTCCTTTCTCCCATTTCTTCATGTTTTAGGAGACGTCTGGTCTTCTGTTCTTGTGTTGCACTCAACCGCTGGATCAACTCTGTTTTAAGTTTTTCGTATTTTCCTTCATGTGGAGGTTTAATTAGAATGTCTCTGACTTCAGCGGTATATTTAGCTTCTAAATTACTACCCACGTAAAAGAACTTAGTTTCATCTTCTGTGATACGAGCCAAAGAAAACTGCATCTCGATCTGGGCAAACCAAAGTTCAGGATCTGCTGGCCAAAATGGGGGAATTTTTACTGCAATACGGTCCACTGAGGTTCCTTCGTGTGACATTGTTTTTTTGATATTTTTTACAATTTAAATATAATCACGTCGGTTTGTCACTACTTTGGGAGTATGGAATACTTCTTCCTAATTATTTTGTTATGTATAATAAAAATGAATTGATAAAAATTTTAGTTGAACAAATTTAATTTTATACGAATTAATTCTATTTACATGCTTTGTGTTCTGATTTCAAAAACTCACACAGTTGCTAAGGACAACAAAAACAAATAAAGTAAAACATAATTATTTACAAAATTCTCTTCAGATCAACTATCAGCTGACTAACATAAAAGAAAGAAAATATGAAATATGAAACATTTAGTTATAGTCACTACACGCAACAATTTTGAAGTTGATATCTCTAGTGTTCCAAAGTAATGCAAAATCATGTTAAAAACACATACATACCGATAGACGAATAACCGAGCATTTTAGGACCCATCTTTACAGAAACCTTTTTCTTAGTTTTGATTTAAGTAACCATATCCCGAAGTCCTGAAGGGTTTTTTTTAAAACATCCTGTATATGTTAAAAGTTATTTATTTTTACTTTACAAAAGCTGCCCTAACCATAGCCGGGGATAAATTGAGCGAATTGTAAATTTATCGGTAATTTAGGCGTGATGGAATTATGGAATCCAAAACAAAGAAACAATGAAATAACGAACGTTTAGATTGATAATATTAGCTGGTAGGATTACAAACACAAATTACAAAATTCCAATGCTTCTACGACTCATACTGGACTAAAGCAGTGGATGCTGGTGTGGCGTGGCGTGGCATCAACTGCGAAAGATAAATAGCAGTTCGTTGGAACGGCTGAAAACCAGTCGCTCCAACGAAAACGGCTCCCCGCGACAGCGACGATCGCGGAGCGTCAGTCGCGGCGTTTCTGTCGCAAGTGTCGCTCCAACGAAAACGAGCATTAAGGGTCGAAGAAACTGCTTCTTTGTTGGAGAGATTAGTTTTCGGATTAGGTTAATGTTGGTAACAAATTTCTGACACTGGTTAATATTTTGTTTAAACATTGATTGCTAGATCAATGACTTTGAATCATCAGTATAAGTAATAGAACTGTCAAAAAGCTAATATGTGTACCTGTCCAGAATTCTGAATTTAATATACTAATTTGAGAAATTTCATGTCATAAACCACAATTAACGGATATCTACTGTACAAAATAGTTAATTTAAATAGTAAAATTCCAATTACTTTGATAATTAATTGATAGATGTCACTTCGTTAGAAACCATTAATGTCCATGACAGCGTATGCTCCAAAACTCCATGAAATAAAAATTTCTCAACAACCGATTACCATCGAAATCTTACTAAGGGTGCTAAAAGTCAGTTAACAATAATTAAAACAATAGGTAAAGGCATTAAATTATTATTACGATTTGTTACGAAATTAATTGAAAATAACGATGAAATTATATGTAAATAACTAACGTTCATGGCTAAGCAAAACCACATTAATGCAGCAAAACAGAAAACGAGTAATCAAACAAGACGCTGATATGAGTGGGAAATTTCATTTTCGGGGCTTTAACTGCCCATTTTATAAAATAAAATGTTATTTGTGTATTAAGTGAGTAAAGTACAACATGTCTCACAATAGAGCCAATGTGCTTTACTCTGAAATTATACACAACACTTTTACCTCACCTGAAAAAATATATATAGCCTACACAGGTGTTTTTATTTTATTAATTTTTTTTTTTTTGGCTGTGCCACCATTGGGATCTTGTAAACTGTAAATCCTACAGTAAACTTTAAATTGGGAACATTCTCTTGCTTTTAAAGAGGTTTAAAAATAAGTAAATCAAATTTTTGTAAATGGCCGCCATTTTCCTAAACCTGATTGGAAAATTGGAAATCAACCTAATTTTTTCTTATGGAATACCCTGTATTTTATGGTATTTTAGGATTCTATACATTTACTTTAAGGAGCATTTTGCACTTTGGAATTTTTCCCTCAACATAATAGTTTGAGAGATTTGAGCAGTTAAAGTTTGATTTTTCCCCATTTGAAATGTATCATGTCCATTTTTTCTGTGCCTTCCCATGTATTCCTTATGGAGTAAATGCATATTTAAAATTATAAATTTCCATGAATGAATCTCGAATAAAAAGTATTTCTTTCTTGAATCTCAACTAAAACCACAGATTGTTGTACTTTTATTTTTGTACATGTTTTATTTAACCCACTCATTTACGACATACAGACTACCGACACTTTTCTAATGTATTTCAAATGGGGTAAATCAAACCTTAATGGCTCATATCTCCCGAACTATTATTTAGGAAAAAATGTTAAAGTACATAAAGTTCTTAAATTAAGGGTGGAATCCAAAAATGCCATAAAATACAGGGTGGTCCATAAGAAAAATCTAAGTTGTCCGCCATATTGGAAAATGCCAGCCATTTACAAAAATTGTATTTACTTATTTTTAAACCTGTTTAAAAACAAGGGAATTTTCCCCATTTAAAGTTTACTGTAAGATGTACAGTTTACAAGATCCCAATGGTGGCACATTAAAAAAACACCCTGAATACCATGAACATTAAACTTTTTAGCTTCATAAGTAATAAGAAAAATCCAATTTTTCTCCACATACCATCCTACTATCTAAAGTCGACTTATAGTCCCTGGAATAGAATACTAAAGTACTAGTTTATACTCCATGGGATTTACTTACTTACTTTTTCTCCCATGGGACTTAAAGTATCTACTTTTTCTCCCATGTGACTAAAAGTAATCTCATAAGAAATACATGGGGGAAAATCCGGCAACACTGCGATAGATAGTGAGAAAATGTGGCAACACTGTCGATTTTCATTTGCTTACTGTAAATGTAATTCAAGAACTTCAGTGTTTCAACTTAAGAAAACAAAACCGTATACATTTAATAGACAGATAATAATTTTTGTATGAATTAAGTTGACAACACTGAATATAAAACACCTGATTTAGAATTTGTCAATATTCCGAGCGGCCGAACGTTTTGCATACATGATTGTTACTTACCTACATATTTCGGGAAGTATTTTTTAAAATAAATACTAAAAAACAGAGTTAAAAATAGTGTGAAAGTGTGAATAAATGGTTGTTTAAATTGCCTAAGTATCTTATGTTATATATTTATTTGTGATTATAATCTAGCCTAGTCTAGTTTAAAGGAGAAAAGGATATGAAGGTAACGATATATTGTCACAGTTATTGTTAATGTTGTAGGTGGAGGAAAAATTGTGCATCATGGGACTAAAGTGCTTTTTCTTCCTCAGGAAAATTGTTTCCCTCTGACAACAGTTTCCCTTGCGGAGAAAAAGTTGCACATTATTCCCTAGATGCACAAATAACTACTGTTTCATTCTGTTGTTATCACCTGCATCCGGGTAGCTGCAAACACGCATGCGCCAGCTATCAACTGATTGTTGCAACATTCTTACACGTTTAATTCTTAGACGTTCTCAAAGCTGATTGTTGTTAATGTTATTCATATTTGATTATTCCTGCCACTATATCAGCTGTTATCGCCTGCTTTCGTTGAGCTGTAGCATATTTGTGACCCACCAAGGGAAAAGGGACCTTATCTTCCCAGACAAAATTTTACAGGACAGCAAGTTTTAGAGGATAGGGACAAAAAAACACATTTTCTGATTTTTATTATTTCTTACTGTTTATGTGTTTCCAAACAATATTCGGTCCATCTAACACCTGAATTTAACTTTAAAAATAGTTAAATAATTTTTTGAAACCCTTGCAATCTGGAGAAAGGAGACCTTGACATCCCAAATGCCATTTTAACGCTTCGAAGTTAAGAAAATCTCAGAGTTCTGTGAGGAATAAATGCAGGAGTTGCTAAGCCTTGATCTAGGAATCAGATCATGAAAATGTACAGGATCTTCCAAAAGAAGTAGTCGACGACGTAGCTCCAGGTCCAGATGAAGTTTCAAAACAAACAAAAATATAGTAGATGGTCAACAAATAAAAAAGTAAAAACTCAGACACCTAATATAATGTCATATTTTGTTAAGATTTTTATAATAAATTCTTATTTGAGTATAAAATTAATATTAACTTAAGTTTTTATCATGTAAAAAGACACTTTGTCTTTAAAATGTTGTGTTTTTTTCACTACTTCCATCTATTTCAGCAACACTTGACAAAAAATACAAACAATTGACACAAATTCAATAGTGGATTCATACAGCTTGAAATTTCTGACAAAAATATATATAAAACATAACCATTAATGTAAGTAGTAACAGAAACATTGAAGTTTGAAATTTGCAAAACTTTAGACCTCGATTTCCTAAAATTGATGATTTTAATACTTCAACTTCAAAAATGTATAACTCAGGCCTTTTTTAAGATAGTTTGAAAATTATTCTTTCCCTAGTCTGATTGATGTTTAATGTAGATTAAGGCTATACTAATAACTCAATTTCGAAAAAATGGAAGTTAAGGCCCCTTTTTCCTTGGCGGGTCACATTTGCTTATGCGTATGAAAAGTTGAAGGCGCTCTAGTTGTTGAATTATTGTTTTCAATGTTATTCTTATGGGTTTAATTTGCCTCCCGCCGGGAGAAAAAGTAATCACTTTACTCCTGCGGGGAGACAAATTCTTATTTCACTCACCCATTTTAAGGAGAGAAAAGCGTCTAAACATAGCAGTTGGGGGGCTTAATTTTTCTTCTAAGCCCCCCTAAAATGTAAATAGAGGCTTCCGATTCATGCGACTAACTGACCAAGCCTTGTTTACATTAAATTGATTATACAGTGTGTAAAATAGTCCGTCCCCCTCTCTTTAATTTTTTTTTGTTTATCTTAACAAACAATTAACCTTTGGGGAATAATACTAAGTCAACCCAAATTATTTTTTGACGTTACCAAAAATTTTGAGTGTCCCCCAAAAATGGGGGATTTTGGAGGTAACTCAAAATTTTTAAATTCAAACCCCTTTTGAGTGACCAATCATTTTAAAAAGCTTTCAAAAGGTAGATGAATGGTGAAAGTTGGAGGTCTCTAACGTGTTTCTATCCAAATTGACAGCTTATCAAAGTTTTGAATACAACACATCCTTCAAACCTGGCGTCTAGGACGTTTGGAGTTTTAATTCACCTTTGGTGACTTAAAAATGAAACGACGGGATAGATATAATTAAGCTATTTAAAATGAGGGGTCACTCGAAAGAGGTTTGCATTTGAAAAATTTGAGTTGCCCCCAAAAACCCCATTTTTGGGGGACACTCAACAAGTTAAATAAAAATGTTACTAGTTTTATTTTTATCCGAAGAATTTTCCTAACAGAAGCAAAACAACTTTCTTTTTTAATTTTACAGCGGCCTCCCAGAAGTTCGAGGCAGACCGCTCTCAGTTGATGGCCCTAAGGGCGGCTAAAGCAGTGAAAGGCCCTCAGGATCCCTTCGGCCTGAACTACAGCTACGTGAGCTGGCTGCCCGGCAGGCACGACCCCCCGCCGCCCGTGCCCCACTACATCAACCCCGCGCTCTACCGCGTGGACCGGGACTACTCCAACAAACCCCCCTACATGCTCGCCTATGACCGCAGACTCTACAGGCGGATGCCCAACGTATTTCTTTCCGATCCTGACTACTCTACTACCACATATACGTAACCGCGATGTTGTTATTATTTATTTAAATGTTACTCTTAAAATATTGTAACATTATTTTGAAATCTTTTAGCGTGTTTCATTACGAAACAATGGAATATATTAATGTTTACATTCTTTGAGAAATATAAATAATTGGCTGAATATTTCAATAAATGCAATCGATATTTCATAAATATTTTTGCATCACTATATTTTGGGCCCCCAGCCAAAAGCTATAACAAAACAAGTATTCTTTGTTTGAAATTCATTGGTGGTGATGGTGATTTTATATTTTGATTTGGATTTTTGCAGACATCAAAAAAAATTCCATCTTCAGGTGGAAGAAAACCTAAAACATAACAAGATTAGTAACACAAATCCAGAATAACCTGGACAAAAACACAGCTAAAACAGAGAACTGTCGTGATAAAACGGATCCCGAAACGTCGTGAAACTTGTTTTTTACTAATCAGTGATGGCAACTGTCCGCAAAAATACAAATCAAAATTTAAACCAAGTAGATTATGTTAACATAAACGTTTTAGCCCATTCAACTATGCTGATAGTCCTCTACACCAAAAGACCACACGTCCATAAAGGGTTAAATATTCTCCTCTTGCCATAGAGCGATGGGGTCAACTTATTTTTGAACATTTAAATATAAAACATTTGAGTTCATTATTGTAAAGATGGACCCAAAATTGTTTATCTATTTATGTACTAATTTATGAGCCTGGACAAATGTAGATTATAGTATAAGTTTTTATCGTAATATATTGCTATCCATTATCGTTATCGTTATGGTTAATATTGGTACACTTTCCCCAGCCCTCCGGATCCTGACCTGGCCTACATAGACCCGGAGCGGACGCCGGCCGACCTGGACGCCCTCAACAAGTGCCGGAGGTCGTACATGACAGGGCAGAACCCCTGGGGCGAGGACACGGACCCCATGGGCATCCCCACCCCCTCCCACCACGACCCCGACCCCTACAAGGTCCACATACTCGACGAGTACGGCTTCTTCAGGCCTAGGAGACCAGAGCCTTACTACAACCAACCGTACTTCCCTTGAAAAGTATGGTAGAGCTGGGAAGGCGTCTGAGCTCAATTTTAACACTGTTAATTATTATTTTGTTTTCCTCTTGGGGAAAGGGGGTTGTTCTTAATTTTGATGACAAATTAAGCATCAACTATGATAACATATAACCAGCAGAAATATACAGGTTACGAATATAGTAATGTTGTGTGAATGAATATAAACAAAGTTTCAATGCCAAATTTTATAGTGTACGCTTATCTCATTTTGTTTATTTGTTGTACTAGGCCTTGTTGTACTAGGCGTACCATCTAGCAGGCAGCAAAAATAGACGTTATTTGCAATCAGTTTGAATGTTTTTGCCAGAGCTTCAGCTAGAATAATTTTTTATATATCTTGCGTCTTTGCTTTTCTTTTTATTCTCTTGACGTGCCCCTCAATCAATTCAGGCTGCTGTTTAAAAAATCAAAACTACCCAGGAAACCCCTATTTAGAAATCTTAAATCAAGTCAAAAATTACATTATAACCCCCCGTCGTGTGTACCATAATGTATTTGAAAGTTTACTGCCATAATAAGGGTTAAAGATGTTTGATATTAAGTTTCACTTGAAATCACATGGATATAACTTTTACACCGTAATATAAAAACAACATTATTTTTATTAAAGTCAGATTTGTGAAATTAAGCTTCTTAATAAAATCTTTTTTAAATGATGTGCAGTTGATGGCTGTCGCCTTACAAAAAAAGTTAAGTTAGAAAAGTTTATTTTTATTGAACCTAATTACCACCAAAAAGTAATTCACATTACCTTAGTGACATGCATCGCAGCTCGCTTAAAAACTAGCACCTGTTCAAAAATGTTGAAGGGGGTACTGTTGTAAGATAAACAAGAAATAATGTATGTATAGGTTTGATGTACTACAAAACAACCGATTCAAAATTGTAACGTAAATAAATCTTCGATCATTGGTCTTGATTATGCCACTACTAAACAATTATACAACATGGGGGATGTCAGGTACATAATAATCCATTGCTGATAAAAAAACACACATTTTATAACACTCGGTCGTTCGATGGGGTTTCCATATTTTCACACTCAGTTTATAAATCAATCGTTGCACCTTGTAACCTCAGGGGATCAGAACCTAAACAAACCTTGCTAATTGGCGCACCATTGTTTATCGTTGTTTATGTATGACACACACGGAGCCTTTCATATATGCACTTGCTTTCACCGGGTTTGGATCAAAGAAATATTCGTCTTGAGGCTCACCGTGACGGCTTATCAGAAAATATGTTAATTAGAAATATATGGGAGTTTAATAAATATATAAACACATAATGTTAATTTAATGTACCTCGCATAGTTTTTGAATCATCTACTCGTAAAACGGCAAAAACAGTAGTTTGATGGGGTTTTACAGGATTCGTCAATCATTAATGTCAACATCATTGAACAAGCATTATTGTCAGTTATTAAAAAAATTTCGAAACATAATATGTTAGTGTTTAAGTATGCTAAAACTGCCACCAAATAAAAGCCTAGGCATTTAACATTTAAAATTAAATTTTGAAAATTTACAATTTTCAAAACTGTTTTAATATCTTCCAATTTTCTATTTTTCCATCAAAAGACTACAACAAAAAAAACTAAATTAGTTATTACTATATTGCAAAGGTATTTTATTTTTATAAAAATATATACGTTTTTAATCTTTGACACAACAATATTATGTGCAATAACTTGTTTTTAATTATTACAATTATTGATTTAAACTGCGAATAATTAGAGACACTGATACGTATTGCAATAAGCTATGGAACGTACTCAAAAAACTTAAATGCATGACTGAAATCTTCGAATCAACATTAACTCTATGAACTGTATTAAGCTTTGTATTACACCTTTAAACATCAACAAACTAACCTGCAGCTTAAAATTTAAATGTTGTACTTATTATCCTGTTTAATTGTAAGTGTTTGATGGGAGCCAACAAAGTTTGGTGTAAACAATCTTGATTTAGTTACAGTTTTAGGTTTAAAAATAGGATAGTAATAACTATTTAAGCTATTTTATATCAATATTTATTATTTGATATATATTAATAGGCTAATAATTGTATTTATATTAATATTTATTAATAATTTAATCATACAATTTAATACCATCAATGTACAGTTTTAGCGAATTTCCTTAGAAATAAAGCTATTACCGTCGTTTTAACAGATCAGAATGGACAAAAAATATCCGTTCAGGGTAACCTCAGCAATCATATTAATATTTATATTAATTGACAGCTTTTTATGTGTACTTTCTGGATATGAAGTGAGTTTATTGTGAAAACGCATTTTTACCTGCAAAAATCACGATTTGTTTCAAAATTTAACATGGGCTTATATGGGAAATAGAATTTTCACTTTTTGAGTTTTGTTAGCACGATAACTCTCGTAAATATCCTCCGATCGTAATAAAATTTGGTACAGACATGTAAAACTAGATTCTCTTGGACAAGTTCGTAAACCAGCCAGATCGACATACCCGAAGTGGGGTAAAGGCCCCATTTTACCCCCCAAAAATGGGTTTTTTTGAGTTTTTCAAATTGACAAATTATATTTATCCAATTATTGTTTGCACCATTGAATTTAGCTCGAAAAAAAAATTTGGTCTCTTTAAATCATTTCTCTAAGTCCATTGGTCTCCGAGATATTACCACTTCGCATTTTTTCCCCCGTGTTTTTAGTATCAGGGCAGCAGAATGTTGGCTTACCCAATTTCCTATTTACTCTCTAAGCTATAATATATAAATATATCACTTGTTTATTATTATTTGTTTTCGTAATAATGGATTAATTACTGGATATATTGTACTTGGAAATTCGCTGAGTACGCAGGTTTGCTGCGACGGGGGTATTTCCTTTTGAAATATGATATTGAATAACTGGAGTTTTAAGTTGCCTGCACCAGGATTTTCCATGTCAGATGTGGCAGTCTCCATATTACCTAACTATTTGTTAACCAGAGCTGAATACACCAATCAAAACAAATTGTGTACGCAAACCCAATGAATATACATTGAAACTGTATTTTCATCACAAAGGGTTTGCATGAGACAACAGTGAAGGGCGGAGGAAGTAAGGGGAATAGGTTTCTACTAGGGAAGCATTTTTGTAAGAGTCACATTAATCTTGTTTGCCATTAAGTTTATTGCCTAAAAAAATAATTTGTCCCTGTCCAAAATACTTAAATGAGAAATCTTCAAAACTTCCTAGATCAATGCAAATTACAAGTAAGATGAAACAATTCGAGCATGTTACAAAAAAGGCCAGAAAAGATTAAAATTATTAGTTTCTCTAAAGGTTTTGTGTTTTTTTTTTTTTTAAGAACAATGCAATATTATATTTATTACGGAAAGACTTTGGGAAAAGAAAATAATGTTAATCATTGATATGGTTTATTGAGATTATTGTTAGCACTGACACTCATTGTTGAAGTTCATGCGTGGAAAAGACAAATCTTTTACCGGTGATTTATGAAAGGTCATGTAAATTCAACGCGATACCTGAGTAAATCAAACCTGCCACCGACGCCATCAGCCGTCATCGGATATTGACAATTTACCTTGTCAACTCGAGATCCGATGTAATGAATACCTTATATTAATTTTGGTGTAACATATAAGTTTTAAAATGAAGCAATAATCTTTTATCTTGATCCAAATTAAATATTTATTCGTAAGGTTTTCAGCGTCTAATATCTATTTAATTTTTAAGACAATGGTTTAAGTAGACAATGATTTGTTCCTTTAATACCCTACTACATTTTTCGTCTCGGTAGAAAAATGTCAATTATATATTCATTGGCACCAGCGGTTTAACACATTTCGCCTCCCTCTTAGTCATAACTTTATTGGAATGGAGTTGAGGAAACAATTGTGGTTAGTAACAACTGACGTTTACTAACGGTTACGAGCTAACAGAAATCTTTTAAATTATGTTATTTTCATCCTAGTTTGGTCTTTTCTTTTTAAGAAAACATCAGTGAGCAACAAAGGATTAAAATTGTGCATTGATGAGTATGTTTTAACAAAATTTCAAATAGAATGATACAAAACATTTCAAGTCCTTCTAAGGATTTTGTTAAAAATTACATAACAATAATGGTGTATTAAGGAAAAAATATGTAAAAATATGTATGACCGTAATGGCACGGGTAAACGTCAGTTCGCAAGCTAGCAGCGAGAACATCATTACGGCTGAAGACTCGACACTGACGTTGACGACAACTGCCTATTCTAATGTTTTATGAGCATTCGTTGAATTTCACCTACAATATCTAGAGTGTCAACTAGATAATTGAAATTTTATTTTATTAAATTTCAAAAAGCCCTCCGAATAGGAAAGTTGTCTTCAGATAAATTTACGCGAACATTAAATTGCGTGTATTCAATTCATCAAAATAATGTAATACTATGAATGAAGAATAATATTACTACCAAATATTGATATAAATTTAATGTTGGAAAAGTAACATAATAATAATTGTATAAGACAAAATATCATTAATGTATGGTTTTGGAGATTCGCTGTCCGATGGAAAACCCCTTATCCCTGAATGGATGTTCATAAAAAAATTATGTACCTTTAAGAACGATAACTTTTACGGAGTTGGTCCGAACTGAATTAAATTTGGCAGAGACAAGTAAGTATTTAGATGAGTTTTTAAAATACCAGCCCGATCGGGTTTTTGGGATTTTTTACTTATAAAATTATAAATCTTAGCATGTTGATTTTGACCATTGAAATCAGCTTGAAAAAATAATGTAGTAATTTGAATTATTGCTGCATGTCCTTTGGTTACCAAGATATTGCTAGTAGTAATCACAGTATATTGTTCCAATGTTAACCGTATGAGAGAAAAGTTACATCGCTTATATATGAATAAAATTTTGTATGTGGCTTCATCTAGTTGATACCTGCTGGATTATTGTAAAATATCTCTTAATTTCACATTTCCATAGCAGCAAACCTGCATACTCATTTCTGAACTTTCAAGCCATGGACTGGATGGTTGCATTTTTTCATTAATTTTCATCATACACAATGAATTATTGAACGCACCATAAAGACAACAGCCAATATTCATTTATGCCTCTAATAAGACATAAAGTAGGTTTCAAACAGTCGACGCGGCAGGTGCAAACATTGTCATTCACCAGACTAATGCAGAGTGTCACACAGTTTACGATGCGACTGTGCAGACGTCGGCTCCAGGCGCGTCTACGGCTTATTGTACGGTTAACGGCGTGTCTCGAGATCTCGATCAAATTATCAGTAATCAAGATGTGATAAGTAATCATAATAAAATTTCGAAGATGTTGATTATTCATCTATTTCTCAATAATGAATGGCTCGAATGTTTAACGGGCCAGTTATTTAATATATAGATAAAAATCTTCGTTTAGGCCTATTTAGTCTAGATATTTAACATTTTATACAGGCTTATTGATGTCGGCGGTGGTTTAACGTAAGATATATATATTGTATATATTGTTTGAAGTAAGGTATAGAAGATTGAATTATATAGCTCGATTTCAATCAAAACTCGTAATAGTACAGTAAAAATAAGTGAAAAATTCCATTAACCCAGAAAAATTAGCACAAGCAAGGAATTTGGTACAGATGTTGGGAATATCTTCCTTTTGAACATACTAAAAGTCCCCTAAAATTGGAGCTGTGCTACGGCCGCCATCTAGGAAAATGGCGGCCAATTTCTGTATTTTTGCCTTTAGCTCCTTTATTATTAGAGATACAGAAAAATGTTACGGGTAAAAATTGTAGCCCATTAAAAAATACACATTTTTGGTTATTGACATTTTTTCTCTAAACCCAACGGTTTTTGAGTTATTTGCGATTAAGTATAATTGAATCGTGGCTTTTCCCATTATACACGAATTTCAGAAAAAAAGTCACTCAACTGCAGTTTTTATCAATGTTTTTTTTCAGGTTATTGACTTTGAACCGATATCCATTATTAATGAATGGTTGGTTCTTAATTTTGACAGGGCTCTCATTTTTGGCCGCCATCTTGGATCCGCCATATTGGATATAAATTATTTTTCTCAAAAGTAAAGATAGTGTTGTGATACATCATTACAGACTAGATTTTTGCCCTAAACTCAATTCTGAGATCCGTTTTTTCAAAATTTGGATTCGCTAAAAAGATATGCTCAAATATAAATTTAGCCCTATACATTTCTTATGGATATTCCGTACTATGAATATTATATTTTGATTATCTATCTTATATCTCCGATTCTAAATAAGATATGCTGCAGGTTTTGGACTTAATATACTCAGTGATTTAACGGCTTTTGAGGGAGATATTGATCGAAACTTGCAGGGTGTCTTATTTAGAACCGGAGATTTAAGATAAATAATCCAAAATAATATTCTAGGTACGAAATATCCATAAGAAATTTATATGGCTGAATTTCTATTTGAGCATATCTTTTTAGCGAATCCAAATTTTGAAAAACGGATTTCAGAATTGAGTTTAGGGCAAAAATCTAGTCTATAATGATGTATCACAACACTATCTTTACTTTTGAGAAAAATAATTTATATCCAATATGGCGGATCCAAGATAGCGGCCAAAAATGAGAGCCCTGTCAAAATTAAGAACCAACCATTCATTAATAATGGATATCGGTTCAAAGTCAATAGCCTGAAAAAAACATTGATAAAAACTGCCGTTGAGTGACTTTTTTCTGAAATTCGTGTATAATGGGAAAAGCCACGATTTAATTATACTTAATCGCAAATAACTCAAAAACCGTTGGGTGTAGAGAAAAAATGATAATAACCAAAAATGTGTATTTTTTAATGGGCTACAATTTTCATTGTAACTTTTTTTCTGTATCTCCAATAATAAAGGAGCTAAAGGCAAAAATACAGTAATTGGCTGCCATTTTCCAAGATGGCGGCCGTAGCACAGCTCCAATTTTAGGGGACTTTTAGTATGTTCAAAAGGAAGATATTTCCAACATATGTACCAAATTCCTTGCTTGTGCTAATTTTTTTTGGGTCAAAACTTATTTTTACTGTGCTATAAATAAAGGTTATTACGACGAAAAACTGTTAAAAACATTGCGAAAACTCACGAATCAGAGTATTTTACAGCACATGTAAGACATATCCATGCAGACTTATTATTCTTACTGAAATATTGAATTTTCTTGTTTCATTTCTTAGCAAAATATTTGATCACATAATGACCAAATATGCACGGTAAGATCCAGCAGTCCAGTGGATGAAAACGAACCATGAACCTCATTGTAAACCTAGTGATAAACCCTCAGAAATAAGTCCCTATACTCTTATATGAGCAATGTTCTCATCCGTGCGTGTTTTTTTGCTTGCTTTCACAATGATCTCAAAAACGGCTCCGAGGATTTCCTTTAAAGTCTTGAAATCAGTAACTCATGACTCAAAAACGTATCTAATAACTCTGCCAGAGAAAATTTAATAACGTAATAAAACGAATATTAAAGTTGTAAAATTTCAACATTGGCCTTATGAGTTGCCAAATAGTAACGAAATAAACAAGAAAAGTGTAAACAAATGAAGTAATCATAACAGCTTTTTGCAAACTACAGCCATCTAGGGAGAATACAGCGTGTGGTATAAATATTACATAGAATAATAAAAATACTTTGATTTATAAATGTTATGACACCAAAATATTTTATAGTAATTAGATGAGCTGATAAACATGAAAAAATACCGAGCAAGGCTCGGTCCACCATGCACTTTCATCGATGAGCGGTTATGCCGATTGCTAGTGTTATGGAAAACGAACTTTTGATGAAATATGCGTTTTATTACATAGAGAAGTAACATAAAGTATTTTGCTCCTATATAACTTGGAAATAAAGTAGGTAAGTCAGTATGCGAGTATGCAAAATCTTATAGATTGTAAGGGTCTTTTTGAAACCCTTGTTATCAGATTTTATTCCTTGTTATCAGCCGTTCTAAATTATAGTAAGATATGAATCATTTTATTCATATGATGTATTCTTTTTTGGAGTGGGCGGTACATCGGGGGGAATTGCCCATGTCAAAAATACAAAAAAAGCCTTTAAAAGTATCTTAAGATTCGTGGGCTCAAAAGAGGTCAGTTAGACACATTTTGTAGTTAATTAAAAACCGATTAAGGTAATTTGTAAATTTTGGGGTGTTAAAATATTGTTTTTAACTGCGGTAGAAAACTGCCCCTTTATAGTGCAGGAGCCAGGTGTCGTTGAGTGGGCATGAAAAGAGGTATAGAATTTGACTTCTGATTTTAGTATTAGGTACCTTAGTGACTATGAAAATCCATGTCGAAGCCCCCGGCGGTGGTCGACAACATGGGGAGGAGGGGGGCAAATTTACGTAAACGATGCACCAATTAATCAAAAACATTCCTTCCGAAAATTGCCCACAGCACCTCGACCGTTTGATGGATTTTTACAATTTTTTATTTGTTTTATAGGTATTAAAATTTTCTACAAGAAAATTAATACTACAAAATTTCACTATTCTTTATAATTAAAGACGAAATCTACATATATCTTTGGAGTTTTAACCCATATGAAAAAATTTATATTTAAAATATATTTAAAAAAATATATAATAATATATTTTAGAATAAAACGTCATATATTTGAAATATATATTGAAATATATTTAAATATACAAATTATGGGACCCAGAAAGATATAATTATATATTTACTAAATATATATATATATATATAATTTATTTCTAAAATATATTTAAATTATATTATTGTTTGTTGTTAGTAATATATTATTTTATATTTGTAATATATTTAGGTAAATATATTGTTGTTTGGAATAAAAATATATTATAAATATATTTCATTTATATTTAAAAATATTTTTCAAAATATGATTTTTTTCAATTTAAATGTCAAAACTCTACAAAAAATTAATAAATTGATATTTAAATATATAATATTAGCCTTACATTTGATTTTCATGAACAAAAATAGGGCGACCCCGCTGGGATTCGAACCCCGGACCTTCGCTCTACCTACCCTAAGCCTACTTCATATCCTTACCTAACCTATGCCTTAACCCACTCGGCCAATTCGACTCATGGGTGACACGGCATAACTTCGGATGCAAAGCTGATTGGGAACGCTGTTTCCTTTTGGAGATGGAGTTTCAATGCTTTTGCGTTGTAGCACTAGTCTATTTTTTTAATGGACAGCATTCAGTAATTAAATAGTTGCTGTTGTATCTAATACACGTTGCGTACTTAAAGTTTATCATAGGAGTTGGTTAAGACTGTAAATGTTCTTTCTATCTTATTTGAAAATTTATTCTAAAGTTTGTCCAAAATAGATGTTACCGTATCGCAGTTCCAACATTTAAGTTTATACACTCCCCTGCTTTCGTCAAGTCATCTTTTTCCTTTTCTGCCGTTGCTTGTGATCGCTTATAAATCAAATGAATTATTATTATTTTTTAGTTCCATAGGCTATTTTTACTTCCGCATTTTTAAAAGTCTCATACAGTAGATGCTTTGTTAATCGTACATAATCTGATTTAACATTGGGCATTACATTATGTGTTGGGTGACAGTATATTGAGATGTATTTCAATAGTGTTTCCTTAAATATAAAACATCCTATATAGTATAGGATTGCATAAAAATTGGCTAAGAAATATCAATTATTTTACATGTAATTTTTCTTTGTCATTTTTATACGAGTACATTCTGGTCAGTACTTTTAAGTTTTCATCTATATTAGTGTAATTATGTTTACTTCATATTATGTAATTATGTTTACTTCATGTATTATGTGTTTGGTATAATTATGTTAGGGTATCTATAAAAAAACTTCAGGGTTTGAGGCAAAATATTGTTATGAAGCAATAAGCTGTTTTATACATGATTAAAAGGTTGCATTTTAAATTTTTCTTTATCAATTTCATAAGGTTCAAAATGGGCTCCCTTGGCGGCACAGAACACATTGCAACGATATTCCACCTCCTTATATGTCCTGGCTGACATTTATGGGGGGGGGGGCGGTTGCCACAGAATTAATTATTCGTTGCCTGAGGTGGTCAACATCACGAATTTTCGAAGGATTCTTTGTACCGTAACGACAGGTTTAGTTTATACTAGCCAAATAACGCATTGAGCCTTTTGTTGCGGCGCTGCCTTTAGCGCAGGAATTCAGACAGCACTTGACAGCCGCGCTAAGTTGTTTCAAGGCCAGTGTTCCGCAGCGCTGCCACCTCTTGACAAAAACATTCCCAATTGTTATGAGTTAAACCTTATGAGCTACTCGTTTCAAAGAAATTAACTGCATTTCGCTACCTTCTACAGTTATTAAGATATTAATTTTTAAAATCCCGGAGTTCTTTTATAGATACCCTGTATAAGATGTTCCGCATATTTTGATTTTATGCTTGTCAATTTGTTTGATATATTATAAATATATACGTTTTAATATTTGCAATATTTTGTTAATAATATATTTCCAAATATAAAATTAAAGTTATATTTGAAATATATTCATAATTATATGTTATCAAATATATATTGTGTTAATATATTTAAAATATATATCACTAACGGTATTTCGTAGTATATCTGTCTTACCTCAGTTTTAATATATTTGTAATGTATTGCAAAATATATTTCAAAAATATATTACATTAATTATATTTGAAATACATTCAAGAATATATTTCAAATATATTTCACTAACAGTATTTCGTAATATATTTGTCTTACTTCAGTTTTAATATATTTGTAATGTATTGCAAAATATATTTCAAAAATATATTTCATTAAATATATTTTAAATATATCCTGGTATATATTTCAAATATATTTTAAATATAAACTAAAATAATATATATTTGATAATATATTCTATATATATTTTGGTCTTTTTAAATATATTTTGAATATATTGAAATATATAATTTTCCCATATGGAAAAATAATGTTATTTGTTGAATTGAAAGAATTCCACAAAGTTTACTGCGACTAAAATTTATAGGCTAATTGATATTAATTTTAACTCAAATCGTATTATATATTTTAATTTTTATATATTTGAATTTAACACTAAACATACTGGCCTAGGGACACCAACAAGAACCCCGCGCCCGCCCGCTCTTCGCGCCCGCACCGCCGCGACGCGACACCATCGCCGCAACGCTTTTGCACAAGTTCTTACTAAATGTTTTATACATTTTTATAAATATAATGCGAGAAACTTTTTACCAATGCGGATTTTTTTTATGTCAATAGAGAGTAATTGACAACATCGATATCGACAACAACCTGTTACATTCCAATATGTACATCACGAGTATTAAAAAAATATATCTCTTCACTACTTTTATTTTTTTACGAACAAAATTATATAAGATTTATGATTGAACACATTATTGTTAGAAATACAGTACACCTCGGATTATCCGGACCCCACATTATCCGGTTCCCGGATTATCCGGACCGGTCCAGCCGCGAAATTAAAAAATTAAAGTCACGGAAAAACGTAATTTTAGCGAGTTCACGAGTGAAATGCGCCTTCTAAAAGTAAAATGTAAATGCAATACATTAGTGTATACAATGTGTGTATTGGAATCACAATAATTGAACAGTACATTACATCATTTTCGTAACGACGTTTTTTGGTTTGCTACTTAACTTGCTGTAATCTGCAAAGTCAGCCTATGGCAATTTCGCAAGTTTATTGCCGCCAATTTAGGCTACATGTTTATAGTTGTGAACTCTTTGTCTGAACTGATATTGTGTATCAAGGTGAATGGTTGTAAAAGAAAAAAGTGGTTTTAACTTTAGAACAGAAACTGAATGCTGTCAAAAGACGAAATCAGGTAAAAAATTAGCAAAGGAACACAAGACCGGGGGCCGGGGGCCGGGGGCTTGTGTTCGGTCAAGTACAGTTAGTTAGAAACTGGAGGAAGAATCGAGCGCAGTTAGTAAAATGGTATGCGTAAACTGTTAAAATGCGTAAAAATTGTACAAGTTTTTCAAGACTGTACAGCTTGAAAGACTTGTACAGTCTTGACACGCCGTTTGCAGCTTTAATTTAGCAGGAGCTATGGTACGCGATCGCTATCCAGGCGATATTATAATGACCTCGGATTATCCGGATTTTTGTTATCCGGATCGGTGTTCCGCCACATTAATCAGAATAATCCGAGGTGTACTGTAAATACTTAAATATGTTTTGTTCTGACAATAATCAAATCAATTACTGTTTTATGAACGATTTGTGCTTTATGAATGATTTAAGACAAAAATACCTGAATATATTCTAGTTAAATTAAATATAAATAAAACGATAATTACTAGACTTTATAGTTTAATTTTACAAAATACCTTTACACTACTATTTCAAGTTGACATTCTGTTCGTTCATTGATTGTTATTTCAATTATTTCTTGAGAAAGTTCTTCATAAATAAAATAATTTAGATTTTTCCATATAACTATGTATTAGATGAGTTTTTTGTCACTTGTCACAAGTCTTCTGTCACATTATTTACTTGATCATGTCCTGGTCTCTGTAACAGCCTCCATTGCAGTTACAGTATTCACAGCAAGCTACCATTTTTGAAAAGCAAGGGCACTTTTAACTGCATTTTTTAAATATACATGTAAAGGTATTTTGTAAAACTATAATGTATAATTATCGTTTTATCTATATTTAATTAGAATATTATTCAGGTATTTTTGTCTTAAATCATTCATAAAACAGTAATTGGTTTGATTATTGTTAGAACAAAACTTATTTATTCCTATGTATTTATTTCTAACAATAATATGTTCAATCATAAATGGTATTTAATTTTGTTCGTGAAAAAAATAAAAACAGTGAATAAATAATTTTTTTTAAATACTGATTTACATACTGGATAATTATTCTATACTGACATTAAAATATCCGCATTGGTAAAAATTTTCTCGCATTATATTTATAAAAATTTATAAAACATTTATTAAGAACTTGTGCAAATGCGTTGCGGCGATGGCGTAGCGTCGCGGCGGTGCGGGCGTGCAGAGCGGGCGTGGGTACTGATGGAATGTTAGATTCCCTAGGCCAGTAAGTTTAATGTTATATTCAAACATATAAAAATGAAAATATATGTTGCGATTTGAGTTAAAATAATTAATATCAATTAGTCGCCTATTGCAGTATATTTTGTGGATTTCTTTCAATTTAATAAGTAAATACATGTAAAAACTCCTAAAATATATAGATTTTCGTCTTTAATCATTACATTAGCAAATATGCGACATTTTTAGTATTAATTTTCTTGTAAAAAGTTATTACCTATAAAACAAATGAAAAATTGTAACAATCCATCAAACGATAGAGGTGCTGTGAGCAATTTTCGGAAGGTATGTTTTTGATGACTTAGTGCATCGTTTTCGTAAATTTGCACCCCCCTCCCTTTGTTGTCGACTACCACCAGGGGCGACGACATGGATTTTCATAGTCACTAAGGTATCTAATACTAAAATCAGAAGTCAAATTCTATACCTCTTTTCATGCCCACTCAACGACACCTGGCTCCTGCACTATTACACATTTCACATAAATTTAATTTTTAACTCAATTAAAATTAAACTCTTTAATGTCTATATGAAGAGTTAAGTCTCAGTGGAAGGCAAGGCCGTAACACAGGGAGGAATCAAACAGAGGTCGCTTTTAAATGGGTCTTCCGTTACGCCCAAGTACTAGTTACAGTTAAACCCAGTAAAAGTTACAGTTAAGTACTAGTTACTAGTTAAATCCAGTAACTAGTTACAGTTAAGCTAAATTAGGAGAAGACAGCAACGGTGCTGCTCTCTCGCGGCGTTAATGGTGGACTAAGTTCTCGACACCCGCTGGCCAGCGCTCGACACCCGCTGAGTGCAATATTAGAAGATACGTCTATTTGATTCTTCTCTGTGGCTGTAACTAACACCGGGGCAACCCAACCACCGAGGGGGCAAAACCGATAAATGATAACAAATCCCAATAAAAACATTAAAACATGGTTAAATTGTATTTGATTTTATGAACGTACCTAGTTTTTATATTGGTTGAATTTTTATTTCATCAAATCGAGAAGGCGGTCGCCAGGGAGCTTTCGTAGAAATTTTCCGCGCTTGGTTGATCCGTGTAAGTCGCCGCGTCAGTCCGCGAGTGGGTGTTTTTGTGAAGTGTTATTTAAAAGGCATGTTACATCATGTATACGGAGTGAAATTTAAAGTGAGTGACTAGTGCTTCAGAATTCAAAATGACGTATGTAGCTATTCATTTAACCCATATGGAAAAATTATATATTTAAATATATTTAAAATATATTTAAAAAGACCAAAATATATATAAAATATATTATCAAATATATATTATTTTAGTTCATATTGAAAATATATTTGAAATATATACCAGGATATATTTCAAATATATTTAATGAAATATATTTTAGGAATATATTTTGAAATATATAATATATATATTTCAATTCAAGTAAGAGTATATATTATGAAGTACTGTTAGTGAAATATATTTGAAATATATTCTTGTATACATTTCAAATATATTTAATGAAATATATTATTGAAATATATTTTGCAATACATTACAAATATATTAAAACTGAAGTAAGACAAATATATTACGAAATTCTGTTAGTGAAATATATTTGAAATATATTCCTGTTTATATTTCAAATATATGTAAAGTAATATATTTTTGAAATATATTTTGCAATACATTACAAATATATTAAAACTGAAGTAAGACAAATATATTACGAAATACTGTTAGTGAAATATATTTGATATATATTCTTGTATATATTTCAAATATATTTAATATAATATATTTTTGAAATATACTTTGCAATACATTACAAATATATTAAAACTGAAGTAAGATATATATATTATGAAATACTGTTAGTGATATATATTTTAAATATATTATTGTATATATTTAAAATATATTTAATGAAATATATTTTTGAAATATATTCTGCAATACATTACAAATATATTAAGACTAAAGTAATACAGATATATTACGAAATACTGTTAGTGATATATATTTCAAATATATTAATACCATATATATTTTATAACATATAATTATGATTATATTTCAAATATAACTTTAATTTTATATTTGGAAATATATTATTAACAATATATTGCAAATATAAAAACAAATATATTTATAATATATTAAACAAATTGACAAGCATAAAATCAAAATATGCGGAACATCTTATACAGGGTATCTATAAAAGAACTCCGGGATTTTAAAAATTAATATCTTAATAACTGTAGAAGGTAGCGAAATGCATTTAATTTCTTTGAAACGAGGAGCTCATAAGGTTTAGCTCATAACCATTGGGAATGTTTTTATGAAGAGGTGGCAGCGCTGCGGAACATTGGCCTTGAAACAACTTAGCGCGGCTGTCAAGTGCTGTCTGAATTCCTGCGCTAAAGGCAGCGCCGCAACAAAAGGCTCAATGCATTATTTGGCTAGTATAAACTAAATCTGTCGTTACGGTACACAGAATCCTTCGAAAATTCGTGATGTTGACCACCTCAGGCAACGAATAATTAATTCTGTGGCAACCGCCCCCCCCCAGAAATGTCAGCCAGGACATATAAGGAGGTGGAATATCGTTACAATGTGTTCTGTGCCGCCAAGGGAGCCCATTTTGAACTTTATGAAATTGCTAAAGAAAAATTCAAAATGCAACCTTTTAATCATGTATAAAACAGTTGCATAAGCTCATTGCTTCATAACAATATTTTGCCTCAAAACCCTGAAGTTCTTTTATAGATACCCTAACATAATTATACCAAACACATAATACATGAAGTAAACATAATTACATAATATGAAGTCAACATAATTACACCAATATAGATGAAAACTTAAAAGTACTGACCAGAATGTACTCATATAAAAATGACAAAGAAAAATTACATGTAAAATAATTAATATTTCTTAGTCTATTTTTATGCAATCCTATACTATATAGGATGTTTTATATTTAAGGAAACACTATTGAAATACATCTCAATATACTGTCACTCAACACATAATGTAATGCCCAATGCTAAATCAGATTATGTACGATTACCAAAGCATATCTACTGTATGAGACTTTAAAAAATGTGGAAGTAAAAATAGCCTATGGAACTAAAAAATAATAATATTTCATTTGATTTATAAGCGATCACAAGCAACGACAGAAAAGAAAAAGGTGGCTTGACGAAAGCAGGGGAGTGTATAAACTTAAATGTTTGAACTGCGATACGGTAACATCTATTTTGGACAAACTTTAGAATAAATTTTCAAACAAGATACAAAGAACATTTACAGTCTTCACCAACTCCTACGATAAACTTTAAGTACGCAACGTGTGTTAGATACAACAGCAACTATTTAATTACTGAATGCTGTCCATTAAAAGTAGACTAGTGCCTAGTGCTACAACGCAAAAGCATTGAAACTCCAACTCCAAAAGGAAACAGCGTTCCCAATCAGCTTTACATCCTAAGCTATGCCGTGGCTCCCATGAGTCGAATTGGCCGAGTGGGTTAAGGCGTAGGTTAGGTTAGGAGAGGATGTAGGCTAAGTAAGGGTAGGGAGTGCGAAGGTCCGGGGTTCGAATCCCAGCGGGGTCACCCTTTTTTTGTTCATGAAAATCAAATGTAAGGCTAATATTATAAATTTATATATCAATTAATTAATTTTTTTGTAGAGTTTTGACATTTAATTTGAAAAAAATCATATTTTGAAAAATATTTTTAAATATAAATTAAATATATTTATAATATATTTTTATTCCAAACAACAATATATTTACCTAAATATATTACAAATATAAAATAACATATTATTAACAACAAACAATAATATAATTTAAATATATTTTAGAAATAAATTATATATATAATTATATATTTAGTAAATATATAATTATATCTTTCTGGGTCCCATAATTTGTATATTTAAATATATTTCAATATATATTTCAAATATATGACGTTTTATTCTAAAATATATTATTATATATTTTAAAAAATATATTTTAAATATAAATTTTTCCATATGGGAAATATTATAAATTAGACTTAGCATCCTGCTTGCTCATTCAAAAATAATGTATTACAACAATTTCAGCAACACACTGTGTGTCCCAAAAGTCCCGGACCGGTTTAATATCTTTTAATGTAAGCCAGATATCAAAACTATATTTCGCATACCTTTTAGTAAAAAAAAACTACTTTTTGATGTATGTGTCATTTCTGCCCCCGCCCCCACAATTGGATTTTAGGGGGGTAGCCTAAACATTTTAAATAAAAACCCCCATCGTGCGACTGCTTATTTTAAAGGGATTGTTAAAAGAAACACAATGTCGCAAACCGGAGCTCGATATCATGCTCCAGTCCAAAATAGCGGCCATTCAAAAATTTAAAAATGCCGTCCATCAATTAAAATTGAGTATTTTCTGTGTTCGGCAATTCACATTTAAATCGAATAAGAATCACCAGAACACATTTTAACTACTTAAAAGATACAAAAATAATAATTTCTTGTTGTCATTATCAAGGTTCAACCCTCCAAGATGGTTGGGGTGGGGGTTTGTACAACCAACTCCAATATCAACTCACATCATATGACTACTCATTTTAATTTGCTGAGTAAAAAATAAGCCAAAGCTTGTTTTAATGAAATTTCAAAAAAGTTATCTAATACTTATAAATTTTGTAGGGTTTCCCCACTCCCCAAAACCATTTTGGAGTGTTGAGCATTGATGATGACAAGAAATTATTATTTTTGTATCTTTTAAGTAGTTAAATTGTGTTCTGATGATTCTTATTCGATTTAAATGTGAATTTCCGAACATAGAAAATACTCAATTTAGTAAAAAAAGTGACTAATAAATATCCGCCTTGATGCGACCTTTGGCTCAGGGGCAAAGGTCGATACTTGCGGAGGGTCGTCTATGCGTTACCTTTAAGGAAAACCCCCATACATGAAGAACCAAATATTCGCCACAAAAATAACTAATTTTTTTTAAATTTTATTAAAACAAGCTTTGGCTTATTTTTTTACTCATTCAGCATATTAAAACGAGTGGTCATACAATGTGTGTTGATAGTGGAGTTGGTTGGACAAACCCCCCCCCCCCCAAACCATTTTGGAGGGTTGAGCCTTGATGATGACAACAAGAAATTATTATTTTTGTATCTTTTAAGTAGTTAATATGTGTTCTGGTGGTTCTTATTCGATTTAAATGTGAATTGCTGAACACAGAAAATACTAAATTTTAATTGACGCATGGCGATTTTAAATTTTTGAATGGCCGCCAGGCAGCGGCAGTCAACGGTGTACTAGCCTGGCTGCATACATTCGGCAGCACGCACGAAGTTGCTGCTTATCTGTCAATCGTTGTTCAGAGTAACAAGACGCTTTAACAAATGCTAATGAAATATTATTGTTAAATCTTATGCTGTATTTTACTTTAAAATATTATTTTTGTTGATAATGTTTTTAGGACGAAATGTAGTGATACGCGATTGTTGACAGTTGAGAGCAGAATGACAGTGCTGCGCTCTGGCGTTGCGTTGCCGCGCATGCGCACTAGCCATCTTTGCTGCCGCGCATCCACCGCACTGGGTCTTGAGATTTGGCGTCAGTTATACTAACAATTAATTGCACACTATGAACGTATTTGTATACGCTCTAAATCCTACTTATAAATAACTTTTGGGGTTCCCTAACTAGCATTTCCCTTATGCCATCGTTTTGTTTGATACAGATTTATAGCAATTTATTGTCAATGGAAATAAATAAAACAAACTCAACGTAACGTTTAAATTAAACAGGAAAAACAGTCCAGCAGCGTTGTTGTAGAAGGGCGAGAGAACCAGTCATCTGTAACAGCATTATTTTTACATGATTCAATCATTTCATGTAAATCCTCAATATTCCTGACATTTTCATACAATATTCCTGCTTATACAGCATCTTCACAAGTTTATTTCTAGGTGCAGCACACATAAAAGGTGGTTTATTTTCATTGTGAAACTCAAAGTCAACGATTTACCGGTGTTGTAAACCTCAATTACGAACTGTACATAGTCTGCCCACATACATTAGAAGGTGTTTACTTCTACGCACGTATTTTACAGATGAAGCACTGTTGTATATAGAAAAATATAAAGTTCTTTTTAAAGTAGCATAAAAATATTTAGGTTCTACTTTTAAAATATTTTATCATCTCATACTTTTATTTATCATCTCATAAATCAACCAATTTTTCAACATGCAGCAAACCCCCACCATCTTACACTATAATACTGTGTGTAGCTCTTGTGAAGAATACGAACAGATAAAGGGGTTTTACCCACAAAATTTACTTTTCAATACTCCGTACCACAAGTAGTTATATTCGATGGTAAAAACAGCTGATATCAACAAAAAAATCGTTTCCCAAGCTCTAATTTAGAGCATGGGAAAACGATCAACTGATTTTCCCTTGATTTAAATTTACTTTCCCTTGCTCAAATTAGTTTTCCATATATCCGCTACGCGCACCAATGTTTCTTTGCCATTTATTTTTACAGTTTAAATCAGCTGTTTTTACTGTCAAACAATCTAAATGTAAACAGACATAGGCATAATAAGCTAGTTTTACAGAGTTGTTAGTATAGTGCGTGTTATTAATTCCTCCAAATATGTCTAACATTTCTTATACAAACTTTTAATTGGGAAATATATAACATGTTATATTTTACCAAGGTCCTTATTTGGTATGTGTGTTTTTTTCTGTCATGGTGAAAAGTAATTTGTATCATAAGTAACTTTCCGGCACTTGTTCCAATTATTCCTGTACTCAGCTTTGCATCGCACTTGAAACACACTTTTACATGCTCTGCTTCTCCTCGCACGTGAAACTCGGAGTGGAATTCGGCTCCGCCTCACACATGCAACTTGGGCGCGCTCAGAAAAATGCCACATTCATTACTAGTAAATATTCTATTCAACCACATAGTTTTGCTGAGCATTCCAGAAGCTTGTCAATAAGAGTATTTAGTTCTTAATTTGTAAGTTTAAATAGCTCCCATTTGTTTAAAAATATATTTTAAAGAAAGAACCTACGTGGAAACCGAAAAAAGAGCTGTTATTTGATTAATATGTAGTTTCAATACGTAAGTTATATAGACAAAAAACATTATTTTAGTTGATCACGTTTTTATCAGTCTACGCCCGTTTTATCTTCTATGATTAAAACTTAATAATTGTGTTGGTATGATCACGAGCACAGCTATTGGCGAGTTAAAGCTGACTTAACCTATAACATGTACCAGGTGTCACATGTTGTACCTCTCCGTTCACAGTTTTTACCAGCTGTCAATGTTTAAACGATCTTTGATATATGATACTACGGTAATGTGAACTTATGTTTGATATTTTAAATTTACCCACAATCCCCAATCAGGGTCGGATAGTGGTGACTTTTTTTTATTGCATCCCTTATCAAGTATCGAATCATTGAAGAATAACTAAAAGAAAACTAATACCGCAAATCCGACTACTATATGATGTTTGAAGCAACGTTATGGTGAAATAATGTTGTGCATGTTGTTTAAATTGTTACTTAAAACCCCACCCTACTTAAAATAGGCCGCAAATTCCCATATAAGGATAAATGCATTGAACTAGCATTTCTTTATGTGTTAAGAGCATTTCTTATAATTTAGAACCACTGAATTATAATGCTTCAATGGGAAGTCTGAGACTTGATTTTATTATTCATGAGCCTACAAGGTTGATTGATTTCAGTAAGACTTGAAATGACCATTTATTTTCGTTTTGATTTGATGTAACTTTGTATTTCAACCCCAATACCAAATCCATACCAATCTTTAGGGGCTATTCTTTTTAATAATTTAGAACCACTAAATTATATTGCTTTAGTTTAATGGGAAGTCTGAGTTTGGATTCAATGGGGCTTCTGGGTTGGTCTTGATTTTTTTAATGTAGCCGCTATTGAGTGGCACATAACTTTAAAGGAAACAAAAATAGAAAATAATGACGCACATTAAACTTAATGACGCACATTCTTCCTGACGATATGTCAAAACATACAGAATAATATGCAACTAACGTATGCTATTTGCCTTAACGTAAGTTAGTACAATCCCTTCAAACTATACGCATAGGCCTAATTATTTTTTGATTTCCATTGAAATTATTTGACGCCCTATAACGGCTGATATTTCAATCTGTCGCAGTTGGAGTTGAATTAATTAAAGTAATAAAGACACCACAGCTGATGGAAGAAGTCGTACTAGCCAGACGTTTTTCAACCATTTCGATCAGTTATCAAATAATAACTCTATTGGCCATCGTTAACAGTTGATGTTTGTTGAAATTTATTTATACATTGTTTATTTTTCCATGTAATTCGTTCTTCGCAGTCCAGCATTGGTGTGGGCCATATTATAAGATATCCCTTACCAAGCGTCTCTAAGTCCACTTTTAAATTTACAGCCATTATAGTGTTAAAATAGCGGGGTATAAATTATCACTTGAAACATTGTGTATAAAATTTTTTTCGCTATAATCTTAAGACAATTATATCATAAACGGATTTGTTGCATTAGTTTTCTTTTTTAAGATCTTGTAATTAATGCCCTACTCTATTGCGGCTATTCTATCTAATAATTTAGATAGAACGATATTGCTTTAGTGGGAAGTCTGAGACTAGATTCAATTAATAAGCCTACAAGGTTGATTGGTTTCAGTAAGACTTGAGTTGACCACTACTTTTTCGTGTTCGAAACTTAAGGGTAATAAGCTTAAAGTATTCTGATTTTGTGCGTCATTTGAACTTAAGTGATCATTCTTTGATATCTATGGAATTGCTTTTTGATTTTAATGTATTAAACAATAAAACCTAATGCAAAAATATAATTGATTGTGAAAAAAAGTTACTAATACTTTTAGTACGTTCGACTGGTCTGTAGTTAACAAAGACAACTTTCCTTCAAACGCCTTTAAATTGTTCATATATGTAATGGAGTAACTGACACTTCTAAAGTCTCAGTCACATTGAAAATTGGAATTAAAAAAATTAAATCTTGGCTTTCTGAGAGATTATGTGCTCGGTTTATGACTAGGAAAAAATTTTAGTCTGTTTAGTTACGGCTAAATGATATTAAGTTTAAAAAATATTACAACTGGTTTAGAAATAAATTAAAAGAAGACACAAAGCAGGCAAACGAGATGTATTATATGGCTGTTCAATGAATACAGAGCTCAATGGAAACTGATAAACCAACTTTCTAACAACAAATGCAAAGCCAGATTCACACATTCCAAAGACTACATATAATGAGACTGAGAAAAATTGTCCATTCTTTAAATAAATTGACAAGGAAGAACTTTTTAGAATGATTTTATTTGAGTTACAAAATTCAGAAATATAATAACAAAACAATACGATAAAGAAGGTGAATATAAAACATACGATTAATTAAAATAATGAACTATCATTTCTTGGGCCAGACTTTTAATACCCATTAAAAACTTAGCCAATGGGTTAAATGATTATTTTTGTTAGTTTTCCTCATTCTCTGAATAATATCATATCCAAGAATAACATTTCAAATGAACCTGTTGCATTTGGGAATCCCATTTGCATAAACTCAATTTTCTTGTCTCCAACATGCAATCAAGAGGCTCTAGAGTTTGCTAATAAGCTTGTCAGTGGAAAATCCTCTGATGTTTATGGCATGGGAACATTTGTTCTCAAGAAACTTATCATTCACATAGATGATAAATTAGTTCATCTTTTAATTTATAACTACAGTATTTAGAAAGGAATTTTCCCTGATTGCTTAAAAACTGCTATGGCAATCCCACTATATAAAAAGGTGACAAAAAATCCAACTCATTATCGCCCTATTTCATTACTATATTTGTTTTCAAAAATAGTTTTAAAAGTAATAAAAGACGACTCTCAAAATTCCTAATTAGCAATGACTTATTTAGTAAAAATTAACATGGATTCAAGGGAACAAGGGAAGTCGATTGAAGGTTCACTTTAAAAAAAAATTATTAAAGCTTTTGACACTGCTGAACATAAATCTATGTTCCATTATTAATAGATTATTATTCATTATTAATAAATTATGGTATGCTGGGATAAGAGGCGTTGCTTTAATTGGTTCTCTAGCTATTTTTGGAACAGATCACAATGTGTTCATAATAAGTTAAACGATATTCGATATTCAAAACACTGATGTTCCTGAAGGATCAGTTTTAGGACCAATTTTATTTTTAACTTAAGTTCATGATTTTTGCAATGCTCAATTTAATGGTAGGTTGACAGCTTTTGCTGATGATCCTGCACTGACTTATTCAGAAAGCAGTTCGGATCGCCTCAATCCTTCTATGCAAAATTATATCAAACTACTGAGATGTTGGTTCGGTAACAACTATTTGATTTTAAGTGAAAAAACAAAGTACTTGATTTTTTGGAGAAGTGATCATAATTTTAATGATGATATTGTTAATTACGATCCAGATTGCTCAGGTATTTTTTGTTGTAGTGTTATATATAAGGTTGATGAAATGAAGTATCTTGGGCTTATCAATAACTCTAATCTTAGTTGGAAGTGTCGTATTAATAAGATGAGAAACGATTTATGTAGGTTACCATCCAAGTTTTATCTTCCAAGGAATTTATGTCTTGAAAATGTGTAAATTTATGTTTATTATCCTCTTGTAAATTCTAAGTTAAATTAGGATTTGATTTTCTGTGGTGGAACATACCTTTATTCTCTTCAAATCGTGACAACACTTCAGAAAAGCATTATTAAAATTATACTAAGAAAGAAAATAACGGACCCATCCTGGCCTTTACATTGCAAACTAAAGATTCTTCCACTAAGACACAGTTATGTATTGAGAGTTTTAAAATCATTTTACTTTCACTTTCATAATTTTTGTCATGTTCTTGAACCTGAGAGGCATAATTTTATACATATGAATTTTGCTCCTGTTCCGAAACCAAAGTTTAAATGTCTTAGATATTGTTTTAGTTTGTCTGCCCCACTTTGACTTTGATTTGGCTTTAAATCATGTGAGAAATTTAAATACACTGTCAAAGTTTATCAAAGGTTTAAAAACATAGCTCACTGCAGTTGACAATGTAGAATGTCTTTTACAAGCAGAATATTAATGGTATTTTTTGCTCGTATTGTATCAGGAAATTAATTGAAAATATATTCTTGGGGTGAAACATTTGTTCTCACTTTTCACGTGTAAAGAATAGAAATTTATTGTTACTTTGTTCAGTGATTATAATCAGAAAGAGAGAGTGTGCGGCCATCACATAATTTATATAAGTTTTTTTTTAATTTTTTCTATCATTTTCCCAAATATACTGTTCCTTGTTTTCAATTTTAACCATCACTCATTCATCTTTTGAATTTCCAATTTTTTAACATATGACTTTTTTGTTGTTTACATTTCTTTATTACAATTTTTCATTACTATAAATAGGATTCATTTTAATTTTAAATCCCTTTAAATTAAATTTATTTTCATGTAAATATATGCCAATTATGTGTGCCAACAAACTTAACATAAAGATAATGTATAAGTGAACAAAAACAGAAATTAACAAGGACTACAATGGAAATATCAACAAAATGTGGTAACTGAAGAATAAAAGACTGTGGTGAGTAGTCATATTGGTGTTGTTTTTAAAAGTGAACATTTATTGGTGCTATTTATTGACTTTAATACAAAATGTGTTCAATATTTTCCTTTTAATCATTTTATTTTTATAAATTAAATTAAAATGAATCCTGAATAATTTTCTTGTCCTTTCTTTTTATACTTCATTATGTTTTCCCCTGTTTTCACCAGGGGTGGTCCTTCAATATTAAACCCCTCCATGCTCTACAGCCACTTTAATACGTACAAGATTTTATAATATGTAACAAATTTTATTTTTTATTTAATTTTAAATGAAATTGGTTGAATTGAAATGAATCCAACCTTTGACAACCTTTGTGTAATAACATTGTATTATGGATGCCTCAAAACGGGCTACGCCTAGGTGGCAACTGTATTTATCCATTAAAAACCTATTGTGAAATGTAGTAAATATAAATGTATCTATTTTAATACAATGTATCTAATAATGTTTTATTGTAAATTTATCTATACTGGGTATATGATTTAAACAGTTGTCATGGCTTTGTATTGTTTGTATGTATTTGTAATCTGTTCTTTATGGATAAAAAAACGTATTCGTTCATACCGTAAAAAAATGTTATCCCTTCAAACTCCCATTTTTTGGGTTGAGAATGAAGGGAAATAAATCATACCACCAAAGATTAAATCACATCACTCTATATTGAAGCTAATTTAAAATTTACAGTCGTTCAAAAACTAGGAATTGGGACAAATACTATTATGGTACAAATACTATCATGGACAAATACTAATACATGAATTATTTTATTGTAAGTTTTAACCTCTTTACGTCCATATCAAATTTTGGTCGGAGTCTGTCAATAAACCACGTCAAATTTACCTCAGGACGAAATATCGCTGACACGTCAAATTAATTCATCCAGAGTCATGTTCTGCCTTGTAAACTCCATGCAACACCTGCGTAAATCAAATATGTCAACACCGACTATTCGTCTGCCTTGCAACATACATCGCCCCGCCGTTGCCTATTGAACACCGATCTTTTAGGTTATACTCTTAATTTATGCTTACTGTGCAAAATTTAAATAATATGTAGAGGTTACTCATAGCAGATTTTAAACACCATGTATCAGTGTTGTTATGGACATTTATAAACATAAGCGGCCAAGCAGTTGTCAGAAGACATTCTGAAGATCTTTTAAATAGCTTAAATCGATCTTCATCCAGGTAAACAAGAAGCTCGGTAGCACAATCAGCAGTAACTCATCTAGACATTTCTTACAAAAAAACTTAAAGAAATTGTTTGAGGATTGTTCACAGCGATATAATCTTCTTTCAAACAGTTTTATTTTATTAATTTTATTTAATAATAAAGCAATACAGTTATTCCGAAGCATGCTATCTATAACAATACATACAAAGAAGCTTGTAGGTAAATAATTTAAGGCTTTAACAGCTATAGAAACATCTATACTATAGTATTATCAGCTATAGAAATAAATTACAATAACAGAACCCAAACAATGAATAAAAGACATGCATATGATTTTAACCTTTCGACATATGGTGCGCAAAATCACAGCTCTTTATTTTTACCTGCATTTGTTTTAGTTGAGGGTTATTTCTAGTTATAAGAAGAGTGCATTCCTAGTGGGAATAATGCTTTATAAACTCCTTTTGTATGCATCATCAGTTCAGTGATCAAATTTGGGATCAAATTGGAAAGGTGTTATTTAGTAGAGAATGCCGTTAATCGAATCAAATCACTTGTAATAATAAAACTACAGAAGCCTAATCAAACAAATAAAAATTTACATATTATCATTGACAAAACTCCTCAACTTTATATTAATATTTCCTTATTAAATATTTTGAAATGTTATTCTTAGACATGACCTTAAATTTGTTTCTACTCCGAGGTAGTCTGAGAGAGCTTTAAAAAGAATAAATGCGTTATAAAATTAATTATTAAAAAACGTTTTGTGACGGGAAATATTGAACTTGTTACGGTTTCTGATACTATATTTACTTTGAGCCAGTATATACTAGATACTGAAGCAGTCCGGGGTTTGTTTGAGGAAGTTGAGAGAAAAAGTGAAAAAGTATTATGGAAAAGTGAGGAAGTCTGATGAAAAGAAATATTACTTGCAAGATTATTGGCGTTTGAGATGTGCAACAACTCTAATCGAATTTTTTTACAAATCTGCTCGGCATGCACGTTCTTAGAACCTCAGATAGACACAGCATAAACTAGGAGTGAATAAAAAATGGCAAAATACACCTCTTGGATCGTATATGAAGATTCAAATATCTTGGGAAGTTGATTTGAGTTTGTATTCTTGAGTCAGTCAATTAGTGAATTACATGCGGCTGTATATAATATAGAGTCTACTGAGGAAAAATAAACCTTAACTTAGCAACACCATTTATATGGGAATGGTACTTTCAAAGTTTCTGAATATTGAGGTACCCAAAAAGCGCACGTTTTGTTGTAATTCATTCGCTTCACCCCTAAGAGCAGATTTATTTCATTAAATACATTGCAAGGTATTTTGAAGTGATTTATTCCATGTTTACATACAGATGATTTTGAACAAACCATTGAGGAATGTTATTTGACTGTATGAATGTTTTTGCCTCCATTGCCTGTTAGCTACAGTCTTTAACCACCAAAGAGCATTTAGAGCGAGCAAAGATAATTCCGTGTAGGGCAATGAGCTGGGAATGTCGTCTATATAAATGATAAACAATAATGGCCACGGTATAGATCCCTGGGGTGACGCAGACTTTACTTCTTGAACATTGGACGACCACTTTCTCAAACCCGATCTAAAATGGTGGAGTTTTAAAGTTTGTTTTCCAATACCTAAAAAGGGCGTTTTCCTTAATGTTTCACAAATTTTCTTAACAAATTTGCTCCGATATCAAAATTTTACGTAGGTATCAATTAAACATATTTTCAGCCGCCATTTTTGTTATGAAATATTGAATAAAATTATTTCAAGTGAATGTGGTGTAAATGACCCATAATTTTTAAGTGAATCTTCGTGGGATTACAATATCGCAATCAGTTTTTGAAATCTTGATCCGTTCTCAAGATATAAACGTATTTCTTATGCTACTTAAAGATTTCATTGCAGCAGAAGTAAAACTTGAAAACGCCATAATTTTGCTTTGGGTGAACTTTTTTTGAGGTCCAGTATTTAGAATTTGTTCTGACTTTTCGTGAGTCATCCTTCTAATATAAAAAATGTTTAAAAAGTCTTTAGAAAGTATATATTTACGTGTATTGTTGATATACGATGATTCATCGCTCTAATTGTTGAATAAATTACCATTAAACTATTCCGGGACTTTTCAACTGCACTGTGCTCCGAAAGCAAACACAAATTTTAAAATTGGATCTTGTGGCTACGGATTAGCTTTTTTAAAGGATCAAATATTTCTTTAAAAAAAATGGTCACAGCTCAGGAAAGGGGATTTGCTTGAAAAGCGATCAATGAAACAGTTTTTAAATAACTGTATTCTTAATGGGTTTTTGTACATTATTTTGAAATGCAAATTAATCACGGGAGCCGGTTTTAATCGGATTCCTCCACACATTGAACTGGAGCTGATTTAGGACACGTCATCGCATCGTGTGGCGTGATTCATGGTCTAAATATGTTTTGTCAGTTGACCAGCCAATACTGTCCAGAGCCTGTAAATCACAGCATTTCACTGCCAGCCCATTCCATCACTGTATTGAGGGTCCACAAATAGTTTTGGCATGACGTACATCGAATTGTACTGCTATAGAAGTAAATGGTATAAGACTTCTAATCACAAGTTTAATTTTAAAGCTAGTTAGTAGAGATTTTATTAAAGGAATGATAATAGTAACCATTTCAAATGATCTTGAGAACGTGTGATGACTTTACCACAAAGAGTGCTAAGTGTTGTTTTAGTATGTTGTTATTTATTATCATATTTTTTCTATTGTGTTTGAAATACACTTTTACATAACTGATTCAAGTTTAAATATGTATTCAATTATTTTCTAATTTATTAATATTTTAGAGCCATTTAAGAACGTAAATATATTATATCAATTCTTGATAAAACAAAAATATTTATTTTCTACTTATTATGTGGATATTAAAAGTATATTCTAATATTAATGGATATTATTCACAAATTTATTTACACTTTACAGATTATTTTGATTTTGTAAAAGATTCTGGAGGAATAACGAGCATACCATGTTCATTTTTCAACTATTTATTTTATTGTACATCATTATATAAACAAAATTAACTATGATATTGTAGTATTAATAGTAGTAGTAGTAATAGTAGTATTGATACCAATAAATTGTACTTTCCATCAACAGTAAGAAGTTATGATCCTGTGGTCAATCTTTAATTTTTTAATATTCTGAATTTGGAAGAAAAAGTATTTTGGATTCAAAAGTTGTAGTCAAACATGAAAAAACAATTGATTTTTAAGCCTTGACACCTGTTATAATTAATTATACAGGGTGTCTCACCTAAGGTGTCTCAAATGGATTGCGGACGAACTAGTAGTCCTACACAGATTAAACAAAATCATACCCCACTAAAATGACCGCAAGGAACAAAATAAAAATATTTTTAAGCTTTTTAAAATACAGGGTGTTCCAAAAACGGGGGGTCATGAGGTCGAATTTCAGAATTTTTAAATGTAAAAATATTTCAAGCTATGCATCGGTTTGAATCTCTAAATAAGAAAAACAATTTGGTGAAAACAGAATTCACTTATCTTTATTCATTTCAAAATGGCGGCCATTTTCGTGAAAAATATTGGTATTTACGAAGTACCCTCTATCTCGAGAACTACAAAACGTATTTTTGGTCTGTTTAAAAATTATTAATAATCCTCATTAACTCAGCTTTAATTTGATATATGACGTGCCAACATTTAGAGAATAAAACTTTTTGACAGTACATGTTGTTTTGTTTTAATGTTGGTAGCCCTGAAAGTCTAAAAATTTAAATTACAGCATATGTCAAATAGCACATCATTTACAGGTCTTGCAAAGACCAACAACTTTTAAATTTACACCTAGCTGCTATCTTTGGTGCTTTTGTAGTTATAAGCAAAAAACTCCATTTTACCATATAAAGCCCATGTTAAATGTGTAATCTTGAAGACATTTAAATTTGCATCAATTATACTTAAGTACTGCACATTTAACATGGGCTTTATATGGTAAAATATAACGCCCACAGGACGCTGTGTGAAATGCGTCCTGCATTAAACTGGACAATTGTGACACCTAATGCAAAAAGGTTAGTCCTACAATAATATAATTAATTAAGAACAGTTTGATTACAGGCTCTATATAAAATACTTACTTATGTTAAAGATTTATTATACCGACATAAAGTCAAGCCATGTCGTTATAAATGAAAAATAATTTAAATATAAAAATATATTATAAGCATTTTATAATTTTCACCTGCAGAACTATGTCCACCGACACACGAAAAATTTTTGATTTTGATGTACAGTCACGTTGAGAATAAAGCTAAATATATCGACTGCGTTATTAAAATGGTCCACTTGTCTTTTTCTGATGTAAAATGGGATTATTAAAAACGTGAAACTACTTTTTATATTCATTTTAAGACACGAAAATAAATCGTTGAATCATTGGTCGCTACATAAACCATGAGACATTTGAATGAACATCGAGATGCCATTATCATGTGGCAGGAAACGTATATAAAGGGCGGTCTTGACCTAGCGTTAAATTTTTTTTCGGTAATAGAAAAACACAAATGTGATTCAAATCCACAACTAAAAAAATCTATTCCACACACCCACCTTGAGATACACTATTATGCCTTGAAAAAACAAATACATTTACTCAAGAAATTTGCATTTCCTGACCTAACTTGATACATTTCTTAAACTTTGACACTGCCATCAAATCCTGCATTATATTCCAATTTTGACTGGGTAGATTTCAATGAACTTGGATCTTTCAAATTGCTATTTAAACTGATTATAACTTAAAAGTTATACTGCCATCGAATCCTGCATTTTATTCCAATTTTGACTAGGTAGATTTCAATGAACTTGGATCTTCAAAATTGGTATTTAAACTGATTATAGCTCAAAAGTTACAATTTTCTTAAAAATTATGGAAAAAGCAAGCTTTAAAAGGCTTTCAATTTGGAAAAATGCTAGGGGCTGGCAAATTCAGTAACACCTGCTCCAAAACCTAAGCTTTACAAAGGTTTAATACAAAATTGTATGGTTACATTTTAATGACAGTTAAGCCAGTTTAAAGTGCACAAAACAAGGTTTGACCAAAATTACTCACAACAGAAAAAAGCTTGTTGACACATAAAATAACACTGTTTAACATTGGGATGAATAATTCAATGAGATATTACTTAGCAAGTCCATTTGGGAAAGAAATTTTCAGTTGATCCCGACATGTAATTTAAACATTTAATACTTAAGAAAATAAAAACACAAACATTTAAGCCCACTCCCAGAGTTGTTGCACTAAAAATTGTCGATTTATAAAAAAGTTGTTTACTTAACACATTGAGTTGCCTTAAGGAGTTTATCTTGTATTCTGGCGGCCACAATTATCATTCTATTTAATTTTGTTCTGGCATTTTAGTTGAGGGAGATAGATCGGGACGCTCATATCATCATTTTTTTGGGACATCAAGTCCAAAATTAAGAGTTTTTGAGCCCAAAACGAGCAGTTCAAAACCCATGAAGTTGAAACTCCCACCCTCACGCCAGAATGCTGCTTACGTACTCGTTTAGCAGAGCCTAATTGAAGAGAAAGAAAGAGAAGAGAAAGAAATGCTGCTTTTTTGTTGTACCTACGCCATAAGCATTTTGACAAATGAGATATACGTACGCTTTTAAAAGGACGTTGTAGTACAAACACCTCAAATTTGGGTGAGCATGTCGGGAATTGTAACCAACGGGTTTTTTTGCACTTTCACAAAGAAATCATCAGTAGTAGTAATTGTTTTGCAATTAGTTTTTTCAACAAATTCCTCAGTTTATTTACAGTTTTCAATTTTTTAATTTTAAGATTATATAAAATTACGATTTATAACAATCTATGTTATTTTATCTAAGGGAAGAAAATTTATTCTAAATTTATAAAGTGGTGATTTATGACTTTTCATTTTAAATCTTCAAACAGAAGAAAAAGCAGTTGCAAGATCTTGGGCAAGATAAGCACACAAGGAGGAAGAAAATTTGCTCATAAATCCCGTCTCAGATCTAACCCGATATCCCTAGCTCCTCGTCGCAATATCCATTTCTATCGGTTATCCTTTGGTGAATATTTTTTTTTTTTTTAAATAAACCCATTGATGAGGGTAAGGAATTTATTTACTGACGGTGTTTATATTACTGTAAATGTCATTGAATTAAATTACTTTTTTTAGCCCTTTGCTGGTTATATAACGGAAAGGAAAATAAATTATTACACTCACTATTCCGGACAGTAAGTTTACAGTAATTTTTATTTTTGATTGTGTGTTATCTTTTGAAATTTTCTATTGAGTTGATTTTACAATATCGATATAATACATGAAAAAATGCTTAAATGTCATGAATGCCTAGTACATGAAGGCGTATTTTATACATAAAAACCCTCAAAATACAAAAATCACTGTAGGGTTATTCTTTATTTTTGTTAAAATAGTCCTTTCTTACCTTGAATTTACCCCCCACATGAGCCTCAGACCTGTGTGTGGAAGTTATAAAGTAAAGTAAGGAGTGAGTAAGGAGTACAGTACAAGGGTGAACAGTTATCGATAAGTTTTTTTATTCTAAAAAACACACACAATCATAAAATGTGTTTTACATCGTACTACACAGACATCTGTTTTCTGTGCCTTGCTCTTGGCTGGAAAATTACTTTTTGCCGATCACTGCACGGTAGCTTTACCGTGAAGTGCACGGTAAAGTGCACTAGGACTCGGAAATAACGGAAGTCAACAACCAAAAAAATCATCTGATTACAGTAAACCAACGTTTAATGCATGTTTATTGGTTACTTTAGAGGAATGTAGTAACAGCAATACTCGCCTTAGCGGCTCTCGCGGGAACTATCATGCTCGCACGGTAAAAAGATACTTTCCGAGCTAGTAACGTAATATACTATTACAGTACGAAACCTCATAAATAATCACCATGAAACTGTAGCCATTCGTCTGTGTAGCCGTAACTCACGAAGTGACGCGGCTGTTAGTATACTTTTTAAAAGTATTACTTAAAATGTTCAAAACAATATTTTCTCTTAAATATGTTGAATTTATATACAAAAAACAATCGTTAGCAATACGCAGGTTTGATGCAACGGGTGCGTTTATGCATTTGCCAGTATATGTGAAAATTCCGATTTCAGGCTTTATTCCCATCGTGTATGTTACCCATAATCCATTACAAATAATCAGATATCAAGAAACCTTCAGAAAAGGTAATTGATTTGGTAAAGGAAATCTTAAACACAAGTGAGTTATTAGTAAATTAGCCGTTGATGACCTTTGTAAGTTATACTTAAGTGAAGTATAATATTTAAATACGAATTTTAGAATATTGAATTAATCATCGATAGCCCTTCCAGAATGGCTGTAATTGTAAATTACTCTTAGTAGCACTGAGAAATGAAGTATCTTAAAATGTTAACGTTATTTTAATCAAATGAATAGGTGTTTAGCCTTCATGTTATAGACCTACAATTTTGAATGACAATGAATGTTGGGAAATTTCATAAGAATAAAAATTAATCCACAAAGATGTCTGGTACGGTGGGTGAGGTCTGTGTGTATACCTAGCTTTACTCTGCATATTCCCTCAGACACTCCGTCACAGAGTCTTATCTACAAGTCTGATGCCAAGACATTAGCTTGACGCATTTGCTTCTCTTACATAAGTCAGCCTGAAAAAGGCTTCCCTAACGTAACATAAAGAATCGATTATATTTACGATTTAATGAGTCTCATCTTGAATAATTTTACATGGAAAAATTAGATAACATGTTCATTATTTTGAAACACATTATTCAGCAAATTAAATCATTAAATCTTTCAGTATAAAAAGAATAATTTAACTACTCATTTAAATTATATGATATAGCTTAGTAATTAATATTTATTTACGATGATTAACTGAGTCAGCAAAAACAATTTTTAATGAGTAAATGGTAAATGATCAACTTAAATTAATTGTTTTTATTATATGTTTAGGAGAAATTATACAGTAGTAATTACCTTGAAGACCATAGGAACACTTTAAAACACATTTAACAGGCCTACTGGAACAGTCTATATCGATGAATGAGAATCATCAGTTAATCTGTAATTCCAAAAAAGTTATAAAATACCAAAACGTTACAATCACAACCATATACAATCCTGTTTGTCCAGTGTGCTGTATCATATGTGATATTAAATACCCCCGTTGCAGCAGACCTGCATACTCAGCGAATTTCATATGCAAAACAACATATTTCAATCCAACTTAGCGAGATTCAACATGTTTTTGTAAGCTCCAGAAGAATAACACGGGGGGATGAGTATGCAGGTTTGCTGCTACGGGTATATTAAAACTGGGTGGTTTAAATTCAATGTTTAGTTTATCTGAACTAGAAGAAGCCATATACCAAGTTTTATCAAGATATGTTGAGAAATAAGCGAGATATAGAATTTTCTTTATTTCCCATAACGTTAATATTGGGACAACGTACTGTGTTTACCACTTTCAATATCTCGGAAACCAATGGACATAGAGCAGTGATTAAATACTAAATTGTTTGTTTTTTTGAGCTGAATTCAAAAATGCTAGCAAAAATTGGATAATTTTTAATTTCCTATGTAAAAAACTCAAAAAACCCATTTTTGGGGGGTTTACCCCCCTTTACCCCCCCTTCCGGTGGTCCGATTGGGTTGGTTCACGAACTCGTCCGAGTGATTACCACTTTACACGTCTGTACCATATTTCATTAAGATCGGATAATATTTACGGCCGCTATCGTGTTAACAGACATATATATATATATATATATATATATATATAAATCCGAACGAATAGTGTTTTTTGCCTCTGGGGGCCTCAAAATGAAAAGTTAACATGGTCATGGGCTTAGGTCTTACCATGAGACCTACGGTAATAGCTTATTCCTTTAAGGAAATTCGCTAAAAAAATAGACTTGGTATTTATAAACTCGACAAAAGTTAAAAATATGATATAAAATTAAAATTACAGTTTAAAAAAGTTGTTTTTATTATTTTTAAAGTTTAATTGCCCTAAAAAAACCTCTGTAATGCATGTATACCTTTCTAATAACACGTTTTCATTCTTCGTTAGGTTATTTATTGAGCGGAACAACTCAAAATTACGACAACTTTTGTTAATAATTATGTTGAATACTTGAAAAGCTGCATATTTCATTGATTTATTTAATTTTGAATCCTTAAATACTGAAAGCAATCTTTGTAATAGACGGTTGAACTGCGCACTTATCCAATTATTACAGAACTCAATACTCTTCTGCCAGTTAATGCTCACGCTTAATGGATTACAAATTGATTTCTTTGAAAAGACTAATACTTTCTTTCTGTTTGTGTCAGACAGGTTTAACAAAAAATATCCATGATAAAGCTGTCTTAACAACCTTGATCCTATATATTATGTATTTTGTTTATACTCCTTAACTAATTATTTTTTTAGTCGTGGAATTTTATGCATAAAAAGTGAATCGACCAACCAATCTTGACCAATTCGAAATTTCGCAAAACAATTTAAGTGAACCTTTCTAATTAAAATGACAAAAGTTCCCGGATATTCCTGCTGTGCCCCAGAGCCGTCATCTTAAAAAAAAACATTCCCAGTCTTGATTCTCTAAACTTTTTTTATTAGCACGAAAACCACAAGATATACGTAAATAGTGTAAACAGCGTTTTTTGTAGAAAATAGAATTTCTTAAGAAAGTAAGCATAAATATGTACTTCAAATGTAATAATAACTGATGATATCGGTTATTTTCTAAAATGTGTTCCTAGTATCCCTGCCATAAGGAATACATGTACAATTACATGTAAAATATATTCCCAAGGGGGCGAATCCCTTTGACCTTAATGAATAATAAATTACATCCACACAGTCCTGATCGAAATTCCAGTTGTTTATTTGATATCTCAGTCATCAAAATTGGTTCACAAAAAATGGTTCGCTTAGGGAATATATTTTTAGTGAACTTACCCACGCCTTTAATGTGAACCAATTTTTGTGATTGAGGTGTAAAAAAACTGAGATTTTTATCAGGTTTCTATGAACATAATTTATTACTTATTAAGGTCAAAGGGATTCGCCCCCTTGAAAATGTATTTATAGCAAATTTTACAGTATTACTTTTGGCAGGGGTTCTATAATTACAACATTTTAGAAAATCAATAATATCATCAATTATTAACGTTTCTTGTACATGTCTATACTCATTTTATTGGATATTATATTTTCTACGAAAAACTCTTATGTTATGTTGCCGTTTACACTTTTTTCGAATCCCGTATGTTTTTCGTGTTAGTTGAAAAATGTTTAGAGAAACAGGATCGAAAGTGGCGTTTCAAGATGGCGGCTGGAGCACGGCAGAGATTTCTGGGAATTTTTTTCACTTTAATTAGGTAGGTTTGCTTAACATCTGTGCGAAGTTTCAACTTAGTCAATATTTTGTTAGGTCGATCTTCCTAAAATTCTTGGACTATTTGAAGAGAATGATTTAAATTAAAATTTAATGCTTTAACTAAATGACCCTCAGGAGCTTAGTGTTGTTTCGTGTTGGCTCGGCTGTTCGCCTCGCGCGTAAACTTGATCGCGACTCGGAAACAGCCGCAGTAATGAAATGTACCAGTCCCTTTGAATCGAAAATTGTAGTAGTAGCTTCTGAAAGCTAACTTCAAATCATACATTGGAAGGGATCGATATGATACGCCAACAATTTATATCCGTTTGGAAAGAACAATTTTTGAATAATTTGCCTATAAAAAAATATTGCGTGTGAGGTGGTGGATATGATTACATATTAATAACGTATATATATTATACGTTGTGACCCTCACTTAAATCCCACAGTGAGAGTCCTCTCTGAAAAGCTTTTTATAACCGCCTACGCTTCCACAACGTTTTAATTTTCTTCTAAAACACTAAATACTAGTGAGATTTATATTTTTGGAAATGTTAAAGATTTAGTTTTATTTAATATTGATTTATTGATATAGTTTGCAACTCATTTATCTAAATTAATCTAAAGTGTAGACTAGTTTTTAAAATTTTTATGAGAAGGTTTAATAAAGAAAAACTGAATTAGGTTTAAAAAAAACTTTAATAAAACAAGGCATATTTCAAAAGTAAATTACCTTTATTGCATTTTCTGTATTACAAACGTTACACATTACAATTTACCCTTGTTTTAGCTTTGAGTAAAATAAAACTCAGTAAAGAGTACCAAGTAAGATAAAATGTGACTTTGATGTTTGACATAAACGAGAGAGACGATAAATACAACTGAATGTTAGAAAAGGCTCTAGCTTTGTACGGACATGTTATACAATATTTATTAACACTACAGTTTATAAAATCGTTACTTTCTGACGCCTTTTGACAAATCAACGCTGATTCACATTTCATTAAATCAAAACTAGTAAATCACTTTCTTAACCTTGGTGGTTGTAAAATTTTTCACACTATTAACTAATTAATAAGTTACAGTTAAGTTTTGAGTATTTTAGGCAAGAGAGCTATTGTATTTGATATTTTTTAAATTGTTATTGGCGAATTTCCCCACATAGGGAAGAAGCCGTTACCGTAGGTCTCACGGTAAGACCTAAACCCGAGACCATATCTTTTCGCTTTGAGGTCCTCAAATGCCAAAACACCATTCGTTCATTTCCGTATTTTTTATACGTGTGTGTGTGTGTGTGTGTGTGTGTGTGTGTGTGTCCTTGTGCACGATAATTCGCTTAAAAAAAGTCCGATCCGAATGAAACAGACATGTAAAGTAGTACAGTACAGACATGTAAAGTAGTAATTATTCGGACGTGTTCGAAAACCAGCCGGATCGGGCCATCAGAGGGGGAGAGAGGGGGAAAACCCAGGACCATATAGGGGAAAACCCCTCCAAAAGTTGGTTTTTACATTTTTACATATAAAAAAGTAAGTTATAAAACTATGGTTTGGACCATTGAGTTCAGATTGAATAAACAAAAAATACAGTAATTTAGCATCTTGAATTATTGCTCTATGTTACAGAGATATCGCTTGTTGTAAACTCAGTACATTGTCTCAATGTTAACCTTATAAGAAATAACTAAATTTCTATATCACGCTTATTTCTCAACACATCTGAACAATACTCCCGTTGCAGCGGACATGCATACTCAGCGAATTTCAAATGCTTAATAAATCATTTAGACGGAGCCTAAAATCAAGTAAAATTAACTCAAATCCTGAATTGATCATGCAACAATTTTCTCCATAAGAATAACTTGGGAATTGAGTATGCAGGTTTGCTGCCATGGAAGTGTGAAATTTGTATATTTTTTCAATAATCCAGTAGATATCACTCTCATGAGAACAAATACACTAAGTTTCATTTAGATATACTTATACAGGGTGGTCAAAAAATGTGGGGCAATAATTTAAGTAGTGATTCTTTAGATCAAAATAAGAAAAAAAGTTTATGTCCTAAAGTGCTTCGTTTTCCCTCTGTGTGTCTGTTTGTGATTTTTTACATATTTAATCATATCTCACGAACCTCTTAACGTATAAATTTCAAACTTGGTATATGGACCACCACTATTAAGAACTATTTTTTAAAGAAGTATCAGTTATATAATGTACACCGTTTCAAAATAGCGACTGTTTTTTTGTTTTCAAATCTAAATATCTTAAAACCGTAAATTAAAAAATTATAAAAGAGACAAAAAAGTTGCAAAATTTAATCCAATTAACTCTGATATTAAGATCATGCTAATCAGACTACTAATAACGGAATAATTTTAACTTTTCTGAATAAAAACATGGTTTTTTAGAACATACTGTCTGAAGTTTTTACTAGGAAAAGTCTAAATTTCTCCGTTATTAGTAGTCCGAACGTCATACTCTTAATATCAGTGTTAATTGGGTTAAATTTTGCAACTTTTTTGTCTCTCGTATAACACGGTGTTCTCTCGTGTTCCAAAATTTACGGTTTTTAAGATAATTAGCTTTGATAACAAAAATTAGTTGCTATTTTGAAATGGTACAAAGTAGAAATTTGATACTTCTTACAAAAATAGGTATTAATAGTGGTCATCCATATACGAAGTTTGAAGTTTATACGTTAAAAGTTTCATAAAATTTTATTAAATTTGGAAAAATCGCAAACATACACACAGACTGAAAACGAAGCACTTTAAGACATATGTTTATATAAACTTTTTTTCTTATTTTGATCCAAGGAATCACTACGTAAATTATTGCCCCACATTTTTTGAACACCCTGTATATTAATGAAAATGAACGATTGGTTTTTTGGTATCTTGGGACCTCAAAACAAAAAGTTATGATGCTCTCGGGCTTAGGTCTTACCTACAGTAACAGCGGGCTTATGAGACCTACAGTAACAGCGTCTTCCCTATAGGGGAAATTCGCTAAAACTTAGTATATGGCTCATCTAGCTGAGATCAAATGGATTATTGCAAAAAATCTCTCAGTTCCATATTTTCATGGCAGCAAACCTTCATACTCATTTCCCATGTATATATGTATTGTCCTACGGGGAAAATTGCTGTACGCTCATTTTAGGTTTTAAGTTGATTTTACTTAATTTGAGGCTCCTTTTAAATGATTCATCCAAGCACTCAAAATTCGCTGACTATGCAGGTCTGGTGCAATGGGGGCATTTATTTTTAAACATATTTTAAATCTTCAATATTTATACATGCAGTATCACTTTTAATAGACTAATTTCACCTCTTAATTTTATAAAAAAAGAGAATAAGATGCGAACATGCTTGGTTTTTCAAAACAAGCATGATTTAAATTTTCAAATTTGAGAATCCATTGTCATATTAGTTTACAGAAACTGATTAATGTTGGCAGAACTGTATTTTTTGACTCTTGAGATCCTCCTATCAATCAATCAATCAATCATTCATTCATTCATTGCCATCCGACTGTGTATAAATAAACATCTAAACAAACGTCACATAATAAATGTTCACAGAAAATTTAATACAAAGTGTTTGTATTTAAGAGTGCCTAGAGTTAAGTGTTCTGGCAGTAGGCTATGTTGTTAGGTCGTGTAGTGTGGATAGTAGTAATAATAATAATATTAATAATGAAAGACATAGTATCTTACACCTTATTCCCTCTTCAACGGCTTGTCAGTTTCAATTCTCATAGGAAAGAGAAATTTGTTCAAAAACAGTAAAACTACTCCTTGCTGTTAAAAATAATCAAAAGTAATAATCCAAGGAAGGTAATCTGGACACAATCCTGGTAAGTGTCATTTTCAAGTAACAAATTGGTCGGTGTATTTCAACCACAGTATAAATGACGGTATCCCGCAGGCATCTGATGGACAGTTTCATTAGTGTTCGGTTTCTGACAAATTACAATATTGATTCACCACCATACTTGTCGAGCTGAAATTGACTTTGGTATACTAAAGACAAACTTGTGTAGGTGGAGGTGAGGATCAACTGTTCGGTTTACTCAAGTTTTTCATCAAATCCCCGCTGAAGTCCTTTTATATCATGGGTTATTCATTAACTTGGGGTTTAACATTTAATGTCCATAAATTTTCTTAGATTTAGCTTACGGTCTTGAGTAGCATTAGGAAATTCAGAAAACACCTTCTACTGACGTATTTATATACAAACTTGAGTGGAAAAAATTGGTAACGGTAAATACGTGTCAAGTCAAATAAAGTGTATGTTGTATATACTGTTCAAAATTAAACCATTTTTATTTAATTAATTTTTTTTACCCGCAAAAGCCGAATATAGTAAACTTCCCTTTTTACTTCCTAAAAAAACCAAACAGTATTTTGACATCAGCATTATACGTGGTATATTTAATTTTAATTTTCTAGATATGAATTTTAAATACGTACTTTCGGATTTCTAACTATCATTATTATCGTATGGCGTTTTCGCCAGTCATCAACCAAAGCAAAATAAAAAAGGAGAATGGGAAGGTTGCCGGCCGAAAATTCAATTAATAAAATATAAAAAGGAATAAAGTAACCTCAGAAGTAACGAGTCTTAATCCCTACAAAACCAAATCGAGCTTTCTAATCCAGGACAGCACTGAATCATCTACACTGTGAAGGCGAGCTACCCCACCTGGTATGGCACGCAAAGGGCAGTCGTTGGCTATGAGATGCATTGTCTGAATTTCAGCCCCGCAATCACAAGATTGGTCTGGGACCAGTCTCTACTTGAATTTCAAGAAATTACACCTACTCACACCCGTTCGGAATCGATTTATTAAAGCCCATTCCCTACGAGGGAGCTGCATGCTACCTACTGCACATGTTGGGTTGGTAATTAAAAATTCGTTACACCCGTTGAAATAATCCCAAGATGTTTCCCAGGACGAATCGGGTATAAAATTGTTGTTCTTCAACCGGCGGGCAGTCTGCAAAGGTGGGTGCCTAGACTTGATGCGGCCTCTGCCAAGTGGGAGATCCTGCAAGATAGGCATGTCAGGGGTAGACAAGACCTTATCGTATTCTTTCAATAATGCCTCTTTGCGGCGGATATCAGGCGGGGAAATATGGCTCAGTACTGGAAGCCAGGGAAGAGGGGTAGGCATCAACGTCCCACTTTCCGTCTTCATAACCCTGTTCAGCTGGTCGTCAACGTTTTTGGTATGCACAATGTTCAGTCAAACTGGAGCCACTGGAGTACAGTATTCGGTTGTAGAGAAAAATAGGGATAGCACCGAGATACGCAAGACTTGTGCGTTGGCTCCCCAAGATGACTCAGCAAGATGCGAATTAAATTGGCTCTGGACCTTACTTTTGCTGCGGTTTTCTCTAAGTGGGTTTTAAAAATCAGTGTGCAATCCAAAGTAACTCCCAGATACCGAGGTTGTTCATTATAATGTAGTTGGACGCTTCCAAAGTTTACATTCAACTTGTAGTTAGCCAGTTTGTTGTTAAGATGGAAGCAGGCTACTTCTGCCTTGCTCAGATTCGGTTTGAGCTTACATTTATCAAGGCGCCTTTTCAACGTTTCAAGGTCTTGTGTCAGAACAGCTTCAGTTCAACCCAAGTCTTTGTTCTGAGTCGCCAGAGTAATATCATCTGCATAGAAGAACTTCCTGGATTGTGCTTGAGGAAGGTCAGCGGTATAGAAATTGAAGAGCATGGGGACAAGTACCGATCTCTTGGGCAATCCATCTTTAAGAATCGTAGGAGGGCTTTCATTTTTCCCCAAGATAACTCTGAACATTCTTCAGCTTAGCATGTAGTTTAGAAGCCGCAGAAGCACGGGGACCGGGACAAGATTGTGAAATTTCTACAAAAGACCCTTCCTCCAGACTGTGTCATAAGCCGCTGAAAGATTAAGAAAAGCAACAGATGTTTTCCTATCAAAACCCCAATAAATGATGTTAAAGCGCGAATCTGGTCACAGCAATTACGTGCAGGTCTGAAGCCAGCTTGTTCAGCCGATATGCTGGGATTGAGGATAGGCGACACTCTAGCGTATAAGAGCTCCTCCAGCAGCTTATAACACACGCTAGGAGAGCTATGAGGCGGTAACTCTCAGCTTGATCGGGCTCCTATCCTGGCTTCAACACAGCTATGATATTTGACGTCTTAAAAGCTTTCGGTAGTTGCCCTGAAAGTGATATTTCATTATAGACACCTAGGAGCCAGGTTTTCATTCTAGGGCCAACATGTTTTAAACACTCTGGGAAAATGGCATCCATACCAGCGGCCTTCCCTGGTGATAAAGTCTTACCGCCGCTTCAAGCTCCTCCATAGTGAAATCCTTGGAGACTTCAGGTTGAGCCTGCTGACTTCTCTTTATATCATGCAGCTCGTAGTCACGTATTTATCGGAAGGTTGGCGTTTTAACTTCGACAAGGAAAATAGACGCTTGGCTACGTCAATGGGCCTCGGATGCGACACTGCAGGATGGTTTATATTTTTTCCCGTAGAGAGTTTCCTCAAAAGAGACCAAGCTTTCCGACTGCTGTGGGTAAGATTAAGATTTTCAACAGTCTTCACCCACTTATCTCTTCTTGCTTTGTCAAGGTTTTCCAGCAAGAGATCAGCAGTGTCGGAATTTCCGGTTGCACTAAAATCATCAAATAAATCTTTCGGATTTCTAATCTTCAAAATATATAAAAATATTAAGCCATTAAAATATTGAAATTGGTTTATATATATACAAATCATTACTTACGAAATAATAGCCGCTATGATTATTAGTTTTTATTTATAATCTCAATAATTCATAAACAAATTCTTAAATAAAATAAACTTTTTCGAATTATCATCAGTCAGGTGGCACATGGCGACGATGGTCCGGACGGGGATCATTAATTAATTAGAACACTTGACCTGCACAGCAACAATCGTTCGAAATAATTAATCGCTTGCCTTTTAATCTTATAAAGTTGTTAAAAACAACGCAGGGCCCTATTGTAAATAAATATTAATTTATCTAGGACCGTTTTAATTATACGTTATAAACTGCTTTGTACAAGTTATCCATACCTCATAATAAAAATAATTCTGGACAAATATGATTTGTATTAGTATATACAAAGCTATACAAATATATAGAAACTTAGGATATACAAACATCCAAAATATCAGCAACTGAACTGTGAAATATAATGGCGCTTGAAGTCTGTTCTAATTACTGAGCTTTTTTTGAAAGTAGTGAATCTTTTTGGCACTCTTTAATGTTTCCAGAGTATAATTTCACGTTGTTCTTCAAAAGTAGGATCAGATTTTAAAAGTTAGCGAAATGGACAAGATTATAGATTCATATATGGCTCACTAAGAAAATAACATGTAAATTTGTATTTTGATGCTTATACATCACTTAGTGTGCATGAATGAGAGCAGCCGTCTAAATAAGTCACCCATAAATAATTAAGACAAAAGTTAAGATTGAATTTCCCGTTGATTTTTGAGATCCTCTACAGTTAAGTGTTCTGGCAGTCTGTTGTTAGGTCTTATAGTAAAGATAAAATAATAATAATACAAAGCATAATATTAGCACACCTTGTTCCCTCTTTATCATGTTTTGTTGATTTTCCGTTGATTGATTTTTTATTCCGTTATTACTCATCTTTATTACCTTATTTATAGGGATTACTCCTAACTCCTAGTAGGCTGCCTTTACGAAGAGGCAGGAGAACACAGAATGTATGAGTAATATCGTGAAACATGTTCGAAAGTTCCTAGATCTAATTAAAATTATTTAGATTTATTAATTATTACTACAGTTTTGAAGAAAAAAAATGTTATCAGAAAGGTTTGGCCCTTTTTGATCACCGAAGTCAAAGAATGATATTTATTCAATCCAGCTTTTAGATATGAAGACAAAAATATGATTAAAAACATTCGGTTTATCTTAATAGTCCAAGCTAAACCGAAACTAAGTTAAATATAAACATCATATTCAACTTAGAAAACATACAAATTTTGTTTGTCACGGATTGAATCCGACATAAACCTTTTGAAAAACAAAACATTTAAAAACATCACGCGAATTAAATATGCATGATGTTTTCCAAAACCTTACGTTTCCAGATCGCTCACGTAGGCGGGCTTACCGTGATCCGAGCGCGGTAAACAAGCGAGCGAGGCGCGGCGCGGCGGGCGCGGGTGCGGGCGCGGGCGCGGCGCGGGCTGCAGGCGCCAGTTCCCCGCGCGCGGGCCCCGCCAGCACATCCCCGTCACGCCGCCCAGCCGCACACGTCACGCCACCCGGGCTGTCATGTGAGTGAACCGGCCGTCGAATGTGGTTGCTTGCGCAACATTTATGTGAATAATCTAAATTGTAATGTTGTTTTTTTTGTTAAACATAGAAATCCTTCAAATTTTATCACTCTAGATTATGTCACTTTATTCATATCTTGGGGTTTTTATGGTGGCATTATTAAGACCAATGAGCTACAGACGTAAATTAAAACTAATAATATGATACTAATAATAAGATGTAATGAAATTAAGTTTTTTACACATGTCGATATTGGCCTACATTAATGTCAATTGTCTTCCTTCAACCAAATTGTGAGTTTTGAAACGATAAATAACAAAAAATTTACCCTTATTGTCTAAAGTTATACAATAAGGAATGCTACGCTTTTTATACAATTAAACATTAAATATATAGTTTTATTCATAGCATGAGGGAAGTTTGATGTCGGAAAATAAAGGATGTTTGATGTTAGAAAATAAAAAACCTATATAATGAGAATAATTATTTACAGACACGATGACTGTGAAATAAATTTACAGATATAAGATCTAATCATATTTCTACCTAATTAATTATTATATATTTTTAGCGAATTTCCTTAAAGGAATAAGCTATTACCATAGGTCTCATGGTAAGACCCGAGACCATGTTAACTTTTCATTTCGGGGCCCCCAGAAGCAAAAAACCCTAGTCGTTCGAATGTTTATATATATATATATGTCTGTTAACACGATAGCGGCCGTAAATATGGTCCGATCTTAATGAAATTTGGTACAGACGTGTAAAGTGGTAATCACTCGGACGAGTTCGTGAACCAGCCCGATCGGACCACCGGAAGGGGGGGGTAAAGGGGGGTAAACCCCCCCAAAAATGGGGTTTTTGAGTTTTTACATAGAAAATTAAAAATTATCCAATCTTTGCTAGCATTATTGAATTCAGCTCAAAAAAAAACAATTTACTATTTTGAATCACTGCTCTATGTCCATTGGTTTCCAAGATATTGAAAGTGGTAAACACAGTACGTTGTCCCAATATTAACGTTATGGGAAATAAAGAAAATTATATATCTCGCTTATTCCTCAACATATCTTGATAAAACTTGGTATATGGCTTCTTCTAGTTCAGATCAACTAAATATTGAATTAAAACCACCCAGTTTTGATATACTTGTAGCAGCAAACCTGCATACTCATTCCCCATGTTATTCTTACGGAGCTTACAAAAACATGTTGAATCTCGCTATGTTGGATTGAAATATGTTGTATTCCATTTGAAATTCGCTGAGTATGCAGGTCTGCTGCAACGGGGGTATTTGGTATTGTAACGGCTACCAATGCCATCCTTATTTCCGCGATCTGGCCTTTTTTGCAAAGTTATCGTGCCCACGGACAAAAGTTATCATGCCCACGGACAAAAGTTATCGTGCCTACGGACAGATATATATGTATATGAGTCATGGTGGTCCTGTGCTTATCGGCTACCAATGGCGTCCTTGTTTGGACAAAATATTGATACTTACAATGCTAAAACCGTCCAAAAACCTAAGCAAAACTAAATCAAATATTTCTATAATAGTTGAGGAACGTACATCGCCTTATTCTATTCTGATTTTTTAACTCTTGGGTTTTAATATAGTTTTTAACATTATTTTATGATATTTGCATCTATTTAGTGACAGATACATCTTTCTGCTATGTTTAAATCCAATAATTTATCTTAAGAATAACACTATTTTCCAACATTCTGGTTTTATAAAACACCGGTAAAATTTATCGTGTACTCAAAAACTACTTTATACAGTTCTGGCAAATTATACCATTTTCAGCATTTTAAAAGTGATACCCCTGTCGCAGCAGGCCAGCAGACTGAGTGAATTTATATAGGATTTATCATGTGTATGTGAGCATTCAATGTATATGTAAGGAAAAGCATTGTTTGAATATGTTTTTTAAATAATATACTAAAAACGTATATTTAATCATTCATGAGCTTTAAACATGAGGAAAATTAACAAGGATCACATTGGTTTTCCTTTGTAATGTACAATGTTTGTATTTAATATAATTTTTATTATTTTAATTGTTTATAAATTTAATCTTGTATTTATTTTTTTATATAAATGTCAGAAAACATAATCAATTAATCCAATACGCTCAAAACAAACAAATAATATAGTTTCATGAACAAATTAAATTCAAAGATATGGCTAGTTTTATTAATAAACTCTATTGCAGGAGACCTGCATCCCCAGCCAATTCCAATAAAACATATTATCATTCCTCAGAATTTTAAACATACCATAAATTATGCTATATTTTCAGGAAATTTAGATCAAGACAGCCCCCCACCAACGCCCATACTTACTTTTTAAAATTTTAAAATAACTTGTATTTTTGATATGGTATATATTTTCTGAAAAATCATGATCGACGAACTCTAACTGTTCAAAATAAAGTCAAATAAAATATTCACCTAAAAATTTTAATATAATCATTTTTGCAAATTTTTTTATGTTCCCTTCACAAGGGTAAATGTATTAATTCAGGGTAATTATCATGCAACGTTTCCCTGAAAACAGGGTAGTTATACTTTTTTAGGGTAAAATAAAAAAAATAGACAACGTACTGTGTTTAGCATATCCAATATCTAAGCAACGGACTGACGTAGAATAATAACTCAAAATACTTAATTTTAAATATTTTAGGCTGAATCTAATTTAGAAAATTAAATTTACATCAAATTAATAAAAACGTGTTAATGTTAAAACCAAATTTTATTTTGCTTACAACCCCATCTTAGAGTTAACCAATCGTGCTGGTTTTCAAACTCGAATTCGTAAATGAGAGTTCGAAATTTAATCTACACTCTACACGGATGTGCCAAATTTCATCGCGATCTGGCCTTTTTTGCAAAAGTTATTGTGCCCGCCACGGACAAAAGTTATCGTGCCTACGGACAGGTGTATATGTATATGAGTCATGGTGGTCCTGTGCTTAAGTTTTGCTATGCCACCTACAGTAACACCTACCGTATCCCCCTATAGGGGGGGGAATTCGCTAAAACCTGAATTTTAAAGTTTTTATTGTTTACTTTATAACTAACGAAACAAGATTAAAAATAAGACAAATTAGCTAACCGATAGTATATATTTGTCTAAATAAAGGCTCTATAACCTTACTTGTATCACATTATTCGTTTACAACATACACTAAGGCTCTTCCCTTAGAAACAAATGGTTTTCAGTATTTTAATGCTTAAGATAATATTACTGTATAATCCAGCAGCATAGGCTTCACATAAGGCTGGTTCTTAAAAAAATGTACAAGGGGGTTCATTGTGTGGAGCAATAAGGCTTATACGTCACGACGTGGCTAAGGCCGTCCTAGCCCAATGTTGAAACTAACACTAGTCTCACGGCGACCTGGGCCACGTCATTTCACTCGCCCTGTAGTCGGTGACTGCATGGTCATGGTCAGCGTCTCGGCCCTAGGAACCTGCCGTGGGCTCCAGTGCCGCTTCTGGTTAGTGATCGTTTGTTATCAGCATTCTCTATCCTTCACTTAATGGCTCACCCCTATATCATTTAATAAGTTTCATGCACAGATCAGTAGTCTTTTGTATGAACAAGTGACTAAGCGTGAAAACAATTTTTCATCATTCTGATTCAGAAACATCTGTTTTCGGTTCCTTTTTGTTGGCTCGAAAGTTACCCATTTCCGTCCTAGTTCGGGAAAAACTTTTCCCGTACTAGGCCGGACGGAAGTAAACAATCAGCTGATTTGCAGCAAACCGACGTTTAATGCAAGCCGACGTCAATAAAACCGACATTTTATTGGTTACTTTTTAGAGGAATGTAGTGGCAGCAATAGCAAATGTTCGTTCTGTTTGTTATAGGTTAGGCTTGAAGGATTGAGAAACGTATTGGCTTATGCAAGGACTAAGACTCCGTTATGATTGAAAATATGTTTTTTTTCTAAATAGTATGATGAAAAGTATCGTACGTTACACGGCCGGTAAGTTTTACCGTACTCGCATGAAAATCCTGCGCGAGCGAAAGCGAGTGCGGGAACTATCATGCTCGTCCGCCAAAACAGTACTTTCCGGCCTAGGTACGTATTATACTATATCCAAACCCTTTTTAAAATTAAATTTGAACAATTGAATATCTGAAACCAACAAAAAGCCTCATATCTGGGGTGTTGACATCGTTCGGTTAATGTATTTTATGTTATTTTGATAGTTACCCTATCATTAAGGGGATCCGCCACTATCTCCGACTGACTTTTTAAATGTTTTGACATTTTTCAAAAGTGATGTTCTTAGATTCGGCATTTAATAGTGAACATGTGTTTGCGATTTTATGCCGATCGGAATATTTTTTCATGATAAAAATTATATGAATGTAAAACAATGCGAGAATCACCCAGGCGAATTCTAGTGTGAAAGAAAATACTTATAAAACTTTGAGAGCCGTTTTCTCGGAATTGTGTTTTACCATGTTTTGTCCAACAAAAGTTTGAATAACTATGTAAGTACTAGGCCTATCGTAATAAAATTTTTACCACATCATCTTAATACTATTTGAAAGATTCTGGTGTATAGGAATCACAATACAAGCAGGTTTAATATAAAATTTAATAATATTTATTTTTTTTAAATCGTTTTTTCCCAGTTGTAAAAATGTGATATTGAAAATATGCTCACCACATTATTGTTTTTTGAGTTACCACGGTTTATATACACCAGTTTTTTCCTTTTTATGTAAGGAATAAAATGGTAGCTTGGTTTTTGCAATTAGTTGAGTAATAAAAATGTTATTCAAAGAAATAAAATATACGGAAATTTGGTAAAAAACTTAAAATACCCCCGTTGCAGCAGACCTGCATACTCAGCGAATTTCAAATGCAAAACAACATATCTCAATCCAACATAGCGAGATTTGACATGTTTTTGTAAGCTCCATAAGAATAACATGGGGAATGAGTATGCAGGTGTGCTGCTACAGGTATATTAAAACTGGGTGGTTTTAATTCAATATTTAGTAGATCTGAACTAGAAGAAGCTATTTACCAAGTTTTATTGAGATATGTTGAGAAATAAGCGACATATAGAATTTTATTTATTTCCCATAAGGTTAACATTGGGACAACGTACTGTGTTTACCACTTTCAATATCTCGGTAACCAATGGACATAGAGCAGTGTTTCAAAATACCAAATTGTTTGGTGCCCAATGGTGCCCACAAAAATTCGATAAATTTTATTTTTCTATGTAAAAAATTCAAAAAACCCATTTTTGGGGGGGTTTATCCCCCTTTACCTCCCTTCCGGTGGTCCGATCGGGCTGGTTCACGAACTCGTCCAATTGATTACCACTTTACACGTCCGTACCAAATTTCATAAAGATCGGACCATTTTTGCAGCCGCTATCGTGCTAACAGACACATAGATATATATATATATATATATATATATATATATATATATTTATATATATATATATATATATAAATTCAAACGAATAGTGTTTTTTGCTTCTGGGGGCCCCAAAACGAAAAGTTATAGTGGTCCCGAGCTTAAGTCTTACCATGAGACCTACGGTAATAGCTTCTTCCCTATAGGGGAAATTCGCTAAAAGGACCAAAATCATGAGATATATTAAAATACATCCTATATTTCACATCAAATCTTCTAATTAGCCAAGTACTCATAAGAAAAAAATACAAAAGTCATAAAGAAGTCAAAAATAAAAAAAGTTGGAGATAGTGGCGGATCCCCTAATATATAATTAATAAGTTCGTATAAGTTAGTATTACTGATTGTATTTCTGTAAAAAGCTATTTATTGATTATAATAAGTAAGTTATTTATAAGTATATGAATAAGTTAATAAATAAGTTATTTATGAGTAATTTCCAAATTTAAACTACCGCCTAAAACATGATTTAAAGGCTGCATTCATAGTTTCTAGTGATAATTGTAGGAAATACTAGAGAATAGTATTCGTATATTTTTAATACTTACATTACTTTATAACACAATCCATACAGTTCAAGTAATCAATTAAACTGATGACCTGGTACAGCTTTAAGTCTAAAAGTTTTATAGAAAAGATTATATTTTTTCTTAAACCCCATTTTTTTAAATTTATAATTCCCAAATAGCTATTAAAATAATTAAAATGTGAAAAAGTAATATTTTTATTTACGTTAAAATAAACGGTTAAGATCAGATAAAGGTTTACCAGAAAAACAATCCGTTAGGTTAAGTTCAATAACAGTCAAAGCTGGAAAGCTCGATAGGAACTGTGAGGGTTTACTACCAGCTCTACCAGCTTTAAGTGCTTTTACTGCCAAAAGAAGGGAATAATACAAGGGAAGATTCTTCGTAGAATCAGATAAGGGCCGTAAACACGCCGTACAATAAGACCTTCGGCTGACTTCGCTTTCCTGAAATTTTCTCTCCACAAGTATAAATTCAAGGTTTGCTATAAAGAAATACCATGTTCTATTACTGGTGTTGCTGTCATAAAATATTCGTAGCCTTGACTGGGAGGAATTGTATTTTACCCAAGTTATCTTTTAGGCAAACTAATAAATTCATAAAAAAAACATTTATAGTAGTTTACAACGTAGGGATCTTATGAAAAGATAACATTTTGGTATTAAGAGCTCTTGAAATTAAAAAAAAATATTTTACAATAGGTGTTTTAACATAAAATTTCGATCGCATAAACTCGATCGCATTTCCAAGCTCGGCTGCGCCTCGCCTGTAAATTAGGATCTCGTACCAAAAAGAGCCACTTTCGCTCCTAGTGATGAACAACTATTTTCATCATTATGTATAAATAACCATTTAACCGTTAAAAAATTAGACTAGATAATTTTGAGGTTATCCAAAATAGTAATCGTTATTTACACATCTGTTCGTTGTTTACAAACACAGAAATCGTTCAACCTTTCAAACGTAACATAACAAATTTTGACATTAGAGGTGACCATTCACGTACGTGCTTTGCACGCCGTGCATTGCTCGTCATGCAATCCTAAACATTGGTTTTATGCGCCGTGCCGTACGTTTGTGGGCTTCGGCGTGCACGGCACGTCTCATAAGACCATTGATTAGACGTTGCATGGCGTACAATGCACGGCGTGCGCGGAACGTACGTGAATGGTCGCCTTTAGAGTCAGCAAAAATTACCATATGTTTTTTCAGTACTCCTATTCAAAGTGATCCAAAAACGATCATTTTGCGTACGATTTAGAGAACTAAAAAAGGCTGTTTTCTGGACAGTATGATGAAAAATATATTTTTGAATGAATTTAAAAACACCAAGTAAGTGGTACCAGTACCAATTGATTGGCTTAGTTACCATAGCTTATCTTGAAATTATATCTCAAAATCTTAAGATTTGAAGCTTTATTACATTCCAAATGAACTAATAACAGCGATTAATAATAAATAATTTCATCACAAGCCACGCGCCCCACTGCATACTTAGTCCGATCCTCTACATAGCGGATCGGTTACGACTACCAAGTAAAGGGCTCGAAAGATATATATTTATGAATGGGAAGAATATTATTTTAACGAACATTACCGAGGTTTATACTACCATTAAAAACGCATTTTCGAAACAGAGGAAGTACGCAACAAATTCTTTCAGGCTATTAAGGTAATATATCGCCCATTTCGGAGATAACATTGGCGAGATAGGGCGTGTGGTGCAGGTTCGTAATCTCATTGGGGCTGGTTTGTTTTATTACTGGAACCGGAACATTTCCTGATCATGTTTTTGTTTTGGACTTGTGTAAAGTAATAATGTAAAAAAGTACAGTAAACATGTACTTCAGTTTCGCCGTTTCTTGGCCAGACAGGATCATTTTGTTATTGTTATCCTAAAAAAAACTGATTTTTCTCGCAATCAGATTGGCATGTTGTTAACCATTACCTTACAAGATTCTTTGACTCTCTTCTTTTTAATCGCATAGTGTTAAACGAATCGACATCTAAGTCCTTAGCCTGCCTAGTACCACAAAGATTTTAAACCATACAACAGAGATATTTAGCAAGCTGTAAAAACTTGAAGCTACTATGTATAGTTCAAAAAAATTAATGAACTTTAAAATTCAAATTATTTAATTCCCGTAACCTGTTTAAATGTCTCAAACTATAGGGTCGCTCTGTATGTCAGAGACTCGGTAGTCACTTGCTTGTGTCAGCGTTACACATGGAGGAGATTCGGAGATCAGATTTCACATTTGGCTTTGATTTCTTGTTGGAGTTACTGTGAGAGGAAAAGAAGATGATGGCTACTAAATAGTTTGTGATGACATTTGTAAGACGCTGAAGTGCGTATTTGTGGGATCCAAGACACGAAACGTGGACCAATGTGAGGCTATAACATACTTTTGACAATAGTGTACTGTAGTTATAGTGTCATGCTTTTGACTAGGTGGAGAGGTGCCTGTTAAAAAAGTTAAAACGAAAGTGTAATACAATCCTAATGTAAACCTCCTAATGCATTTTGATACATTTACTGTAATTTTAATAAATGTAAAATAATTATTTAGTAAAATCACTAATCCGTGTTTGAAAAACGTATGAATGAAAAATAGTTTTGTATTATATAACAAACTAGATCATTAAATACCAGCCCTCACACTTCAAATTAAATTAAAACTAAGAATGTACAAGCAAGGATAGCCAACTCTTTATATTCGTGTAGAATAACCTAAACCAGCACTTCTTTACAAATAAACAACAAATATTAAAACAAGCATGTACTACAACCTTTAAACTCATATTTCTACAATATTGGGTTGACGTTTAAACATGTGTGAAAAACTACGGGGTAATACGGCCTAGCATAAACCTCCGGCCGGTCAGTCATAATAGATGTGTTGCGGGTCGGACCGTCAGCAGTTGTGGCTCTACACATACTGGTTTTATATGCAGCTCCCACTACAAATCCCTGATAAACCCTCTTTAACACTGAAAACAGGTTTAAATAAAACTTTGCATCTGTACCTACTATCCTATTTCAATCAAAAGCAGAATTTTTAATTCCCCTGTTTATTTAACGCCAACCAATCAATAAATAATCGCATTTGTAATTTTTTATTACTAGTCTGGGAACATTAATAAAATTAAAATATTCTAGCCCTGGATCATATGAGACAGAACAGATTGTTAGATGAAACGATATTTGTAAGGCATGCGCATTACATATATTAATTGTCCTTCGATTGTGTCGAATAATGTTTGAATGTAAGCGGTTTCCTAGAAATGGTCAAACTTGGAATGGCCCTTCACTCTGCTGTCTACTAATGCTTGAAAATAACAAGGTGTCAGCGTAATCAAAGAACTTGACCAATCATAACTTAAACTTGTAGATCGACTATTACTGTTGCTGAGCCGAGAAGTATGTAGCGAAACTAAACAGCTAACAATTCTACACTTTAAGTGTACATTATTTAAGAATGAAAATAAAATTGGCGTAGGCAATCAATTTTACTTTCACCTCTACACTGAGAATATGGAGAAAGTATGTTTTTATCCATTGTAAATGAATGTCAAGTAATATATTGTTACCAGTAATATATAAGACCAGGAATTTTAGGAAAATCTACCTAACAAATCCTCACTTGGTAAAACTTCGCACAGATGTCAAGTAAACCTCCCTAATTAAAATGCCAACATTCCTGGAAATCCCTTCTGTGCTCCAGCCGCCATATTGAAAAAAACATTTTTGGTCCGTGTTTCTCTATATATTTTTACAATAAAAGTGAAAACAATAATAGATACAAATAAAGTGTAAAGGCATTTTAAAGAGGATGAAATTTCCAATAAATCGAGCGTAAACATGTATTAGAATTAAATATAATGATTATATATTTTATATATATATATATGTTATATATAACATTTATATAATATATAATAATGATGTTTTATATATTACAGTAATATTATTTTACAAACACCTTAAGAGATGACTTTTTTGTGAGCTCCCCCACTTCTGTAATTTGAACCAATTTGGATGATTGAGGTATGATATGTGTGTGAGTGTGTGTGTGTATGTGTGTGTGTGTGTGTGTGTGTGTGTGTGTGTGTGTGTGTGTGTGTCTAAAAAGATGTAAAAAGAAAGAATTGTTGTAGAATTTCTAACCAGTTGTCAGGAATATAACATACAGCAGATCACTGACCAGAGATACTTGAATAACTTCTTTTTACACAACTGTTATTTAAAGATGTGTTACTGTTATTCATTCATGTGCTACTGTAAAAAAACTAATTCTAATTTAATTCTTGTCCAAGGTAGACCCTCAAAACTTAAAACATGATTTTTGTTAGTGAATACAATTAATTACAAGCCATGTTCTATGGTTCATATTCCTTCATGAAGCTAAAAAATATGGATTTCCCAATACGAAGGTCTGCTGTGACGGGGGTATATAATATAGTCCTACCCAAGGGCCATTCCATACATTGCGAGCAGATTCAACGATCCGCCGAACAAGCCAAGAGTGCCGCTCCTTAGTCGTGCCCCCTGATCATCATCAGGGCAAGATCAGATACCATGCGGTACGTAAACGACCGTAAATGTTTCTCGGCTTTTGACGCGGGTAAGCCAGTCTCGGTAAACTCGATTCTCGAGTGCGTTAGCGCTATCCTCTCCATTTCATAGCAAGATCGACTGGACAGCCGATCCAAGAAAACGGCACTTGCAAAGGAAGCATCGCCGATATTGGGCATGAACCTATCTACTACAGGCCGGAGCGCTGCCCCCTTCCACCAGCCGATATGTCACAAATCGGGGCTTGCTCGGCCGGCCGCCTCTATAAGAAATACATTGCGCGCCCCGACATTCACCACTTTAAACTGTTCTATAGCCAAAGCCGTACATCCTATTAAAGTGAAACTTTAACCGTATGTTGCTTAAGGGTCGCATACTTTATATGTAAACTTTAAAAAAATTAGACCCGGTAATAATATTATTTTCATCAAATTAAGCTAATAAAAGAGGAAAATCTTCACTTATGTTGTTTCATAGCAGTTGTTATAACTGTAGATTGTAATGGCATTTTTGGAAATTGATTAATAAAGCTTAAATCAAGGTAAAATGGAGTAAAGCATTTAAAATAAATCTTGAGTTATATTTTAAAACTGTCTACAAATCGTTTCATTAAGATCTTTTCATTACTGTGAACTAAATATTGCATTTAAATTATTTAAGGCAACATTTTTTATTTTATCACAAATATAATTTTTTCCGATTTATTTATACCATATCCAGCTTAGGGAGAACATTTAATACCACCTATAACAAATAGACATCATCAAGTAAATGAATATTTATAATCCACTATTAATATTTTTTGTCGCTTTAAACATTAGGCAACTCAAGCTGTTCTCACTAGACTCGATAAATCATAAATAAGGCAAAATTTATGGGTTGTCAGGGCTTCCGCGAAATGTCTTTCTAAAAGGGCCAAACTTTCTAAATCATCCCGTCAGGGCGAGACGCATTTTAAAAATCCTTATTATGGAATCAATAACATTTATGTATTGCTTGATTCTGTGCATATATTTAAATGCATCAGGAATAATTGGATGAACCAAAAGAATAGTAATCAAACGTTTATATTTCGCAATTTTAATAATCATGAAATAGTTCGGACAGCATCCCTTGTACATTTAAAATGTATTCTCAATAAAGAGGAAAATGAGGTGGTAAAATTGGCACCGGCCCTAAACACTAAGGTATTTTATCCTACTTCAGTTGAGAGGCAAAACGTAAATCTATGCGTAAGGCTTTTTGACGAAAAACATTAGCTGCTCTACGAATCTTAGGTGAAGAACAATCTATTTATATAGCTAAATGAAAGCTATATTCATAATAGCTATCTATTCATATAGCTATATTGTAAGCTATATGAACAATCTATTCATATAGCTTACCTTTATTATAGTAAAAACTTTACATTTAAATAAGCCACAGATCTATATCTTTTTGTTTTGTATGGTTTCGTTATCAAATAAACTTTTATTATACAATGTATTATTACTAACCGAAAAATAACACTAACGGTCTTAATTTTTAAATCACTATCACAAAGAGCAAGTTTTGTAATGTTTTAAACTTTCATTGGTGAAATACACCCGAATTTGTGGGCTTAAAATTCACAAATTCCGTATACTAATTAGGTCGTTCAAATATAATATGTGGTAAAAATTTCGTTCCAGTTGGGGAAATGGTTTCGGTTTTAGAGCAGTTAAAAGCGTTGAATGTCGAGGCGCGCAATGTATTTCTTGTGGAAGCTGCCGGCCGAGCAAGCCTCGTTCTGTGACGTCACGATTTTAGGGCTCCGGCCTGTAGTAGAGTCGGCCTTAAACCTATCCAAGGCAGCAACACGCTTTGGGGCTTTGTCGGTGGGGCGCTGGATATGATCGCATTTTCAGTGTATACAGTCCTTTTAGATAGGAACAGAATACCCCCGACGCAGCAGACCTGCGTACTAAGCGAATTTCTCAAAACATTTTTCCGTTTTAGCGAATTTCCCCTATAGGGAAGAAGCTATTACCGTAGGTCTCATGGTAAGACCTAAGCCCGAGACCATGATAACTTTTCGTTTTGGGGCACCCAGAAGCAAAAAACACCATTCCTTCAAATTTCTAGATATATATATAGCTATATATATATATATATATATATATATATATATATATATAGATATATATATATATAGCTATATATATATCTATATATATATATCTATATATGTATATATGTGTGTCTGTAAGCACGATAGCGCTCGCAAAAATGGTCCAATCGGAATGAAATTCGGCACAGGCGTGTAAAGTAGTAATTATTCGGATGATTTCGTGAACCAGCCCGATCGGGCCATCGGAAGGGGGGATAAAGGGGGATAAACCCCTTCAAAAATAGGTTTTTTGAGTTTTTTACATAGAAAAATAAAATTTATCGTATTTTTGTTGGCACTATTGATTTAAGCTCAAAAAACAAACAATTTAGTATTTTGAATCTCTCCTCTATGTCCATTGGTTACCGAGATATTGAAAGTGGTAAACACAGTACGTTGTCCCAATGTTAACCTTATGGGAAATAAGTAAAATTCTATATCTCGGTTATTTCTCAACATATCATGATAAAACTTGGTAAATAGTTTCTTCTAGTTGAGATCTACTAAATATTGAATCAAAACCATCCAGTTTTAATATACCTGTAGCAGCAGACCTGCATACTCATTCCCCATGTTATTCTTATGGAGCTAACCAAAACATGTCAAATCTCGCTATGTTGGATTGAAATACGTTGTTTTGCATTTGAAATTCGCTGAGTATGCAGGTCTGCTACAACGGGGGTATTATAGAAGTACATTTGATATGTTAAAAGAAATAGATTTTACAACTAGAGGAATAAATGGAAAAGCAAAACTGGCAAAACTATGTTATTGAAGAGTGATACTGCATGTTGAATTTTTATCGTGAGCGAAGCCACGAGTTCGATAGATAGTTCGAACACCCTTCCAGTAGTTCGATCGAACTACTGGAAGGGGGTTAAGGGGGGATAAACCCCCCAAAAAGTGGGTTTTTTGAGTTTTTCATATAGAAAAATAAAATTTATCGAATTTTTGATGACACCATTGAATTCAGCTCAAAAAACAAACAATTTAGTATGTTGAATTACTGCTCTATGTCCATTGGTTACCGAGATATTGAAAGTGGTAAACACAGTACGTTGTCCCAATGTTAACCTTATGGGAAATAAATAAAATTCTCTATCTCGGTTATTTCTCAACATATCTTGATAAAAATTGGTAAATAGGTTCTTCTAATTCAGATCTACTAAATATTGAATTAAAACCACCCAGTTTTAATATATCTGTAGCAGCAAACCTGCATACTCATTCCCCATGTTATTCTTATGGAGCTTACCATAACATGTCAAATCTCGCTATGTTGGATTGAAATATGTTGTTTTGCATTTGAAATTCGCTGAGTATGCAGGTCTGCTGCAACGGGGGAATTTTAAAGTTATTGAAAAAATTGTACTCTGTAAGGTGGTAGCGGGGAAAATTCGGAAAAGGCTTGGAAAATCTGTTATCCAAGGTTCATATTTTAATAAATTAATATGTAAAAAACATTAAACCCAGGACGTTAATAATAATAACTGTCTAGTTATTATCTTCACATCGCATTTTCATTTCTTGTTTCGTTAAAAGATGCGTACAAACGAAAAATGTTGATATTTATCTACTTGTTTCGTTTAAAAGCGTGTTTTATACCAGATAGTCACAGTTTACAAACCAAATTTTAACTCAGTTGTACGATAATATAACTGTTACCAATCGGAGATTTGGCTTTACTGACTAAAATAAACATAATTAACTACATCGCCAAATTCATTTATTTATTACCTCCCTCTAGCAGTTTTGCTTATGGTTTGAACAAAACAATTGCTGTATTTTTTTTACCTATAGGCATAAAACATGTACATTTGTTTTCATAATAATGTCACAACAACAATTTTTATCTCTTTAATTTATGTTGTATCATAATGATAAGTATCATTAGAATTGACCATACTAATATATTATAAAAAAGAGAATTTTGCACACAAACCGATTATGTAAATGTGATTCGCTTAAAAAACCAACCTCTTACCCTCATAATATTTAAAAGTTTCTAAATTCTAGTTTTTTTGGTGAATTGTTAAACGTAATGAATGTTTAATAAATATATTGTGGAATAGTATTGGAATGTATACTTAGATTTTATTTATGTCTTGAAAAAGGATTTTCATATCATGAAAAAACATTCACAAGAGTATTGCATTATTATTGAGCATTATTTATTAGGGTCCGTATCACATTATGTGATTTTAGTCGTTCGAAAAGGTCGGTTGTCGGAGAAGTTTTGGTAAAGCAAAGAAATGCATTGAGCCTGTCACATTATGCGACAGCGATTTTTTGGCAGTCCGACGCCTGGCGTCAGTCGGATGGTACCACTGGTTTGTCCGACACCGGATGGGCATTTCTACTTTCTCCCCCTATACAAAGTATATGGAGAATGCTTTGTTTTCGTCAAGATTTTAAACACAACCGCCCGCCAAACAAACATGGCGGGCAGGTTTCGTGTGCGTGCGCGCGCGCGCGTGTGTGCCAAGGGTCCATTTCGCTGCCTCGGCCATGTTTGAAAATCAATATTTCAAACATACCACGATTTAATACTCAATTAGTACTAACTAGTACCCGACTACTAGATTTAGTACTCCAAGCATTACCGAGTTATTAACAATTGTATGATGCCGGGCCAGGGAAATGCTAGCCTGGCTATGTAAGAAAATGCGGATTTCGAAGGTGCCACGATTTAATACTCAATTAGTACTATTTAGTACCCAAGTATTAGATTTAGTACTCCAACCATTACGGATTTATTAGCCATAGGGGCCGGAAATGTCAGGCAGACTATGTAAGAAAAAGCGAATTTCGACGTGCTAAGATTTTTACTCAAATAGCACTATTTTGTACCCAAGTATCAGATTTAGTACTAAAACAATCAGCGAGTTATTAGCCATAACGTATAGTAGGGACCGGAAATGCCAGCCCGGCCATGTAAGGAAAGCGGATTTCATCGCTTTCCTGATTAAATACTCAACTAGTACTATTTAGTACCCAAGTATTAGATTTAGAACTCCAACCATTACCGAGTTATTAGCTATAACGTATTGTAGGGGCCGGAAATGCCAACCCGGCCCTATAATAAAATACGGATTTCAACGGTGCCACGATTTAATACTCAATTAGTACTATTTAGTACCCAAGTATTAGATTTAGTGCTCCAACCATTACCGAGTTATTAGCCATAACGTATTATAGGGGCCGGAAATGCCAACCCGACCATGTAATAAAATGCGGATTTCAACGGTGCCACAATTTAATACTCAATTAGTACTATCTAGTACCCAGGTTTTAGATTTAGTACTCCAACCATTACCGAGTTATTAGTCATTACGTATTATAGGGGCCGCATTTTCTTACATGGTTAGACTGGTATGTCCAGCCCGCACTATACGTTATAGCCAATAACTCAGTAATGGTTAGAATACTAAATATAAATATAATACTTGGGTACTAAATAGTACTAATTGAGTATTAAATCATGGCACCGTTTAAATCCGCATTTTCTTACATGGCCGGGTTGACATTTCCGGTCCCTACTATACGTTATGGCTAATAACTCGGTGTTGGTTGGAGTACTAAATCTAATACTTGGGTACTAAATAGCACCAATTGAGTATTAAATCGTGGCACCGTTGAAATCCGCATTTTCTAACATGGCCGGGCTAGCATTTCCCTGGCCCGGCATCATATTATTGTTAATAACTCGGTAACGCTTGGAGTACTAAATCTAGTATTCGGGTACTAGTTAGTACTAATTGAGTATTAAATCGTGGTATGTTTGAAATATTGATTTTCAAACATGGTCGGGCCAGCGAAATGGACCTGTGTGTCGATGTGGATGCGCGCGTGAGTGTGTGAATAGAGTAATATGACACCAATAATCCGATTTTCTTGAAAAGCATGTAGTTATGAAGCCGTGGTATCTACAGGCGATTTTTAAAATTATTTTTGATTTTTTGATTTTTAAGGGTATATACCCTATAAAATGACCAAACATCAAATTTTTTCTAACGGCTTTATCGATTTTTATGGACATTTCATGGTTTGCATTGCTTGAGATGCCCAACAAAATTACCACCCGCATATCTGTAAACATCAGGTTCAGAGGCTATGGGGATTTAAGTGTTAACAAATTAAAATTTTTCTAATTTACTCAAAATTATGGTAAATAATAAAAGTATACTTGCACCATGAAATTTAGCGTGAAAATAGATAAACCGGTATTTTTAATTATTTAGTCTACGTCAACTGGTTGCCGAGGTAGTTGATATTTTCGAGTATGGGTACCCAGTTCGTTGTCTAGTGTTATTCTTATAGGAAATATTTCAAAACAGTTATCTCCGTTGATTACTACCCTAATTTGATGAAATTTGTTATTTATTTGTGAGATAATTATAAATTAACCTATACATTAAAAAATTTGGTTTTTCTTTTCGAATCCGTCCGACTCTTCTACTCAACTGATTTTCATAATTGAGGTCTTAAATTAAAGGTATGCACGCGCAGATTTGCCATCAAGCATCCGCATTCATTTATCTGCCGTATTACTCGAGTTATGCACAAAAGCAACTTCCTCCCTGTACATTTCTTATGGGAATTAAATATGGTTTTCCTTTTCCGAGTTCGTTTGGCTTTTCTACTCGACCGATCTTCATAATTGAGGTCTTAAATTAAAGGTATGCACGCACAGATTTGCCATCAGGCATCGACATTCGTTTATCTACTGTATTACTCGACCAAAAAACATTAATTTGATTATTTCCGGGATTTTGAAATCAATTTAAGTTATATTTCCCCAGTTCTAATTACGTAAATCTATATGTTTTGGTCAAAGAACCTTCAGCGAAATACCACCTTTCATTTCAACTATTGATTATTAAGATCAGACGTACCTGAAGCACGCTGCTGAATTCCGAACAACACAAAATTTTTTTTTTCTTTCCCGAGTCTGGCTCTTCTACTCAACCGATTTTCTTAAATAAGGTCTTAAATTAAAGGTATGCACGCAAAGATTTGCCTTCAAGCATCGGCATTCATTGATTACTGTATTACTCGACCAAAAAACATAAATTTGATTATTTCCCGAATTTTAAATTCAGTTGAACTTATATTTCCCCAGTTCTAATTAAGTAATTCGATATGTTTTAGTCTAAGAACCTTCAGTGAAATACCAGCTTTCATTTGAGCTATTTATTATTATGTTCGGACGTGCCTGAAGCACTCTACTGAATTCCGAACAACACAAATCTTATAGTATATATAAATTAGGTTTTCTTTTTCTGAGTCTGTTTATGGTATGATCTTATTGAAATTTGGTACATACGTGTAAAGTGGTAATCAATTGGACGAATCCGTGAACCAGCCCGATCGGACCACCGGAACAGGGGTAAAGGGGGATAAATCCCCCAAAAGTGGATTTTTTGAATTTTTTACATAGAAAAACAAAATTTATCCAATTTGTGTTGGCACCATTGAATTTAGCTAAAAAAACGAACAATTTAGGATTTTGAATTACTGTTCTATGTCCATTGGTTACCGAGATATTGAAAGTGGTAAACACAGTACGCTGTCCAAATGTTAACCTTATTGGAAATAAGTAAAATTTTATATCTTGCTTATTTCTCAACATATCTTGATAAAGGTTTGTCTGTGGCTTCATCTAGATGAGATCTAATGTATAATAGTCTAAAATCCCCGATATTTCCATTTTTGTGGCAGCAAACCTGCATACTCATTCCCCATGTTATTCTTATGGAGCTTACAAAAACACGTCAAATTTCGCTGTGTTGGCTTGAAGTATATTCTTTTGCTTATGAAATTTGCTGAGTATGCAGGTCTGCAACGGGGGTAATTTAGTTAGTTTGTAAAGTCGTATGTGCCGGGCTGACATGTCTCTGTCCCGAAAACTTAAGTACAGAATATCTTATTAAAGTCCTACGTTTTCCTTTGTGGAACAAATTATTACTAATTTGGTAATAAATCGCGGTATAATTGGTTTTCTGAAATTCCAACATAACTGGGCCCAGCTACATTCACCTCTTTTTCAACGTAGGCAAGTGTCGGGCAAGTTACATTGAAGTTGTAAAGCTCCATTGCATATAACATTAACTTTGGAAATAAAGAATTATTTGATTTGAGTTGATTTTGTGTCTTAGTGCCAAAATTTACTGCTTCGGAGCAGCGTGGGTCCTCTAGTTTGTTTTATTTTATTGTTTTTTTTATTGCTTGGAATGGTTTTAAGGGAGAAAGTATGTGGCAGTTTGCTGATACCATTTATTTTACAATTTTGGCAGCAGTGATTAAAGGGTGCTTGCATACCGTCCGGACCTTTTGTCGGATGGTTATTCCGACATTCGTTATTTTGCCGGAACGACAACAATCGCATAATGTGAAAGGGGCGATTTCCAAAAATCAAAAGCTTATAAATTATTATAAGATTTGGCATACTAGATAATATTCCGTAAGTAAAAACATTTTATTTTTGCAGCTCCTGCCTCATAGAAATACAGTACATACATCTTTATATGATGAATACGTAGTTTCATCATTACATCTGGTTGACAAAAGTACACAGAGGTCAAACGTGCTGTCCCGCACAGCCCGAGGCGGCCACAACAATAATCTACCCGAGCCGCCCTTTGATGTCCACTTCATGTCATTAAACTCTACTTTTGTTTCCGAATAATGTTCTTGTCCTTTAGCGGTTTACGTTCATATGTATTATGACGAGCAATTTATATTAATTTTATTTTCACTTACAATAATAACATTCTGGATAATTCAGTAACCGTTTTAAGCCCTGACAGTTTGAAACTATATAATAAATTTTATCATGTTGTACATATACCTGAATTAATTGACAAAAGTATTATTGTTCTGAAAAATATGACCTTTAGTTAGCAGTTGCTGAAGTATGCCACGGACACAAATAATAATGTCAGGCGAAGCTGCTCATATTAAATAATGTTTACAATGTACATAACATGTTTCAAACTTATATCAACAGTTCTTTTATTTCGTCTAGAAGTAAAAACTCAACATACAAATTCCTTAGAGTGCTGTCACCAAAATACGCAGGTCACAAGTTTACAAATTTTTTATAATAAATTGCACCATTATTATAATGAAAAAAAGTGATTCCACTGTTCCCTTGTACTGGAATCAGGAGCATCCTCTAAATATATATTCTAATATCTGACCAAACTATTAGTATGAGTATACAAGGTGTCCAACTTAACTGTGCCACCATTCCTATCTCAGAAACTATTAGGTTTAGGAAAAATGTTAATTGGGGGACTTCGCCTTCTAATTTAATACAATCAAAAATATAAATTCAATTTTCTTTTAAATTACACCATTTTCCAATATTTGTTATTATGGAACACCCTGTATTTTATGGCTTTTTGGATTTTACGCTTAATTATAAAACTTTTGATTTTTGAAAATTTTTTCTACATCAAATGGTTAAGAAATTTTGCCTGCTCATATCTCCTTAACCATTGGGTTTAGGAAAAAATGTCAGATCATAAAATTAAGCGTAAAATCCAGAAACGCCTGAGAATAAGAAAATCAAGTTTTCGCCATATTGTAAAATAGCGACCATTGAAAAAATGGAATGCATATTATATATTGTGAGAAAAAAGTATGCGAAATCCCCTCATTTAAAGGTTTCTTTAATTCTAATGGTTCCTGAGATTATAATCGTGGCTCAATAGGTTGGAAATTCTGTATATCTTCATTTGTTTACTTATGGAGTCAGTCATAATACTTAATTTTTCCTCTTTGAAACTTCAATACTTATTTAAATATTGTGATAAAATTGGCGATCGCTGTTTATTGGTTTATTTTATTTATAATTATTTGTGTCTTTCTACTCCAGTAGAACTTTTTAACGTTTTGATCGAGAGCGTTCCAAACCCGAGTCTTGTTACTATCTAACGGCGACCTTTTGTTGTTTAATTCATAGCCCAATGACAAATGATATGTTCTTTTAAAATAAACTTACATTGTTTAGAATCATTTTGTTTTGATACATCCAGATATGTATAAACATCCATTCATATAATTTATTATGTAAATACTACATATTATACATCAAAGCAAAGCTAATTGAATCCTAAGATATCTAATCTGAATAAAATATTCAAGATCTGTTCTTCAAACATAATACGCCAGTGAATATTCAAAATAGTTTTCTAGCCTATTTTAAAAGAAGAGTTTCCTTTAAATTACATATATTGTTTGTATTATTGCAAAAAAAAACTATTAATTATGATGAGGTGCGTGGAATCGACTTATGCCAGCGAATGGAAAGGTGTTACAGTACTTAAAAAGTCCTTCAAAATAAAGATTGCCCGGCAAAAGTTGAAATTCGTTTTAATGAAGGACAACAGTCGTCACATAAATAAATGATAGCAATACTAAATGAATGATAAATGAAGCAATTACTTGCAGACCTAACTTACTATTCAGCTTGCATACTTTAATTCTGAAGATGCGATTTTAGTTGATAACATTATAGCTAGTGTATTGATAATGCATCAATAATTTCATATACTCCCCCTTATACATGGCAACCTAAGAAAACGGTTGTCTTGTTGTATAAATATTATTTCTATAATATGGCAGGTTAAGTGTTAGAGAGGGAATTACAAGTGGCCCTAAATTTGCATGGCTAAAAAAAGAATTTTTCATTTCATTACTTTCCGTCCTCTCAATACTTTCAATTCGATGTCATAATTATTTGACTTGGTAAGGTATTAGCTCGCCGACGAGCCGACCGTGACGGCGCCGCGGGCAGGCTTCAACTTTCGCGTGCAGCCCTTTGATGTTTGCAAGTGATGTCATTAAATTTCCCTCGGACTATTCTCCACGTTGTTTCATCCAATTATGGTAATTTGCCTTCTTAACACTTAAAAAAATGTTTTTAAATCATTGGATTTTGCTTTCGAGTGAAGAATAGTCCTAAATGAAGAAAAGGTCAATAATAAATAATCAAGTAAGTGGCTAAAGTGCTGCAACGGATATGTCAACACTAGCATTTTGGGGCCTCCTGACAACAGCTTTTGGATCTATGATGAAAGCAAAATAACATCAAGACTAAAATGAACTGTTCAGTCTTTATTGCATCTTCTTTTACTGTACAATCACATTTCAACATCAAACATTGCTGAAGGATAATGAAAATGTGATGGTTAGTTTGAAGTGGTTCCACGTCCACTATCCAGCCAAATCAACATAGAGTTTTAAGATACTTCAGTCAAACCAACTCTAGTCTTGTGGGCGAGATCACGTCTCGTGCGGCACACTGAAGCTCATATTTTTCTAGATATGTTTACACAGAATAAAACACAAATGCAGATGAATTTTTCCATCAAACCAATTTTGACGAAACGCCGTTTGCTATTGTTCTTTACAATTTAATCCAAACGTAAGATGATTGTAAATGTTTTCATTGCAAATTCCCTTTATTAAATTTGTGTATTTATTTCCTTAGCAAGATGCGTGTTTTAATATAATAGGATATGAAAAATACTCTAATATGTAAGGGGCTTAATGGCAGAGGGGGAGGGTTTATTAGTAGAGTATTTATGATGCCCTATTGAAAATATATACTTGTGAATGCATAGAAAGTTTTAATATTGAAAATATATACTTGTGAATGCATAGAAAGTTTTAACCAAACCATTCATTTGGCCAAAATTAGCAGATCAAACATTTAAACAACTTGTTTATTCAGCGGTGCTAAATTTGGAAAATTTATTTTAGTACTTGTGGCCCCAAAACATCGCACTCTGATATAGCTTAGCGACCCAGTGTGTGTAGAAGATAACGGTAAAAGTACTTTTGATCGAAGAACCAACCTGAAATTCGAGTAGAACACCTCCAAATCCGCCATTTAGGTAATAGATTCCGATCTTGATAAACCTTTTTGTGTTTGAAAGGTATTTGTAAAATAAAACTAGATTGTATTTAACATTTACTTCTAGAGTTATCGTCATTGTATATTTTAAAAACGAAATTGCCCATTAAATTCCATGAGAAATACGCATAACTATAAGGCTTAGTAATGCTATAGCGAATTGTATTCGGGTCTTTAGACTGAAAATTTATAGTCACAGATATTTTATTCTGATTAGTCTAATATAATAAAAATAATGGCCTCAATATGATATACGTGTAAGCCGTTTTCCGAGTATGCCTACTTGTTTCGGTATTTCATGGGGTAAAACCATATGGAGGTGAATTCAAAATAAAACTAAAGAAAATAACTAACGAACGGAGCAAAATCGATCATAATAGATTTTCTTCGACTTTTAATAGATTTCTATGTTTTCATCCACTTCGGAGGACCCTTCATTCCCTTCTTTCCTTTTTCATTTGGTGGTTTCGGTCGGAAAAGGCAAAAGAACAAGCTCTGACGTTTTCTGTGGTAAAAACTTTATCCGTTAGTAAACCTTACGAATTTGCGATAACTAGGCCTAATCTCTCCAACAAAACTACTGAAAATAATTTCGAAAAGTCTTTAAAGTGTTCAACCCAAACATCTTTTAAATTCGATCCAAAAGATGTCAAATACAAATTATTTTTTTGCGGATTAATTGATGAGATTTGGCATAGTTCTCGCATGTATGTGTAGTTAGCGCCATCCACACTTATGACAGATTCCAAAAGTGGCCTTAACAGTAATTCTTAATTTTACAACTAAAATCATTGGAAAAACCAATTTATATACTGTTTGCCGATTATTTTCCACAAGGAGCGCTAGGCACTAGCAGCAAAGCTTAATTTTACCTTTAGAAATCATTTACAAACTTGTATAAATGCTGTTTAGTGATTGTTTATTTAATATTTTCATATTATATAGTTAAAATGTTAATTTTGAATATTTTCAGGAGTTGTTTTAATTTGTACTGACTGGTTAAGTTTGTATCAAGGAAAAATTCAGTGTCTGTTCTTTTGCCTTACTCTTAGCCACCAAAACACATTTTTGCCCTTCAAATGGATAAAAACTTAGACATATACTATAATGATCGACTTTGTTTGGTTCTTTAGGTTTTCTTTAATTTTATTTAGATTTCACTTCAATCATGGTATCTTTAATGGCTGATATGGGGGTGTTCCTCACGAAGTCAGGGGTAGTTCTTCGGACAAAAATACGTCTACTGATATATCTCCTGTACACTCCCTTGTGGCTAAGGTGTACCAAAAAGTGAAAACTTTTTACTTTAACCACACGTACTGTTTTACCGAGTTATATATCTATTGCACAGTAATGCAATAAATATTAAGGACAAGACATCTAATAGGCATTGAATTGGCAGTATTGAATTATGATAGTTTTATTTGGTAAAAAACTCAATATTACGTGTGCGTCATTGTTTTTACCCCTGAGTGGACGGGAGGCAGTATTAGTGACATTTGCGTTTATTATAACATGGATTTAGTATTAATCTGATCCTTGAAATTGCCACTTTACCCTCGACGCAACAACCCGACGCGGCCGTAGAGAACGCAGTGCTGTGAGTGTAAGACACTTCGGGCAAGTCAAAATGAGAAGCAAAATGAGGCTCGAAATGGAGATGAACGTGCTTTATTTAATCTAAACCATCAACGAGGAGATCTTGCATTCAATCCCCATTGAGCTGCGTTCAATTATAACGCGACGATTGATTACAGTTTATTGCTAGTAGTTGCTGTTGGCTCAATAAACATTGTGTCTCAGCAGTTGCAATTATTTTAGGTTTAAAAATGAAACCCCTGTATGTGCTGGACCAGTGGCCAACTACAATTGACACCATTGGCATTTCAGGATGAACCAGGCAAAACTCCGTTCCGTGGAATACGTACATCTTCGGGATCATTATATTAGCTGATATTACATAATCGATTTCATTCGGTTTTATCCCCTCAACCAACCAAACAAGGATGTGGGCGTGTGGCAACCCGTGTTCTTGCCATTCTATACTGAATACATCCAACAATGCGTCTCGCCGAACACGCAATGGTTAACAATAAAATCCATGGGTAACTTTGACTTTCTTTTAAAAACTCTTGTGGTAATATGGCGATCAACGGGAGATTGGCCAGGAAATAATTCTTGTAGAATTTCTGACCAATTTTAATTTCTCGTGAACGTAATAAAAAACTTAGCATCCTGAGCGTTACTCATGCATATGTCGCGGACTTCCGACGTATGTTGCTGGGAGAATAGGCACTCTATGCCATCATTAAATGCATTTCCTCTGTATTTGTAGCAAACTACAAAGGTGAAGACGTGTAATTCGGTATGTTTCGGGGTAAACCAAATATATTTTTGATTAAGAAACGTAATTACTCTTCGTCGAGATCGTATTGCCTAAATCCCCTCACCAGAGTGGCGTAACACATAATCGATCTTACAACAGCATTGAAACATTCCAATTTTGATTTTCCGGAAATATGCTTGTTTAAAAAACATTTAACCACATTGAATTTATTGCATTTTTTGATAAAGACAATTTTGCATAAAAATGATTCTTAAAGGAAAAATTTGATGAAAAAATTACCCCAAGATATTTTTTATACATTAACACATTTAACTAATTGTCCACTATAACGACACAGCTCGTCCGCACTCAATCTGCCGCATTCCTAAAAACTACTATTTTGGACTTGCGCAGGTTAAGTTTTAAATTCCACATGTCGCAGGATGACTGCAAATTATTAATCATGAGTTGTAAACCAACCACAGAAGGCGAAACCAGAACAATGTCATCTGCGTATAATAACACTTTTACCTTATTACCCCCAAAAATAAAACATCCCTTCTAAGACCTCGCGCGGGTAATTCGTTGAAAAATAATGGATAAAACAAATGACTACCCAGACATCCTTGGCGCAAGCCTTTTCAGGGCCTGATCTAGGGGGGGTAGGGGGGCACCTGCCCCGGGCGGCAGATTTTGGGGGGGGCGGCAAAAAATTAAGTAGGCCTAAATAACCAAAATTTATAATTATAACATATTTTTAAAAATTATGCAAAAAGTTCCAGATAAATATAGTGATGTGGTTTCAAAATGTATATGATCTTAAATGAATTTTTACCGTAAAAAATGTTTATTATTATTTGTGGGCTGGATGGGGGCGGATGGAGTATAAAAGTACATAAAAAATAGAAGCCTTCTAGTTCAAGGACAAAATGCGTGTGCGTGCACATCTCTTGTAATCTCTCTCTTTCTTTGTTCCCTTATTATAAGATATTTTTGAGGACTTTCCAGCGTCATTCAAACAATATTAATGTTTACAACAGTGTTGAATAACAACTAACTGGGTTGCTCATTGCAATTTATAATCTCAAATTACTACATTGCAAGTTGAAGAAGACAAAATTTGACAATTTTTAGCGAATTCCCCTATTCCCCTATAGGGAAGAAGCTATTATGTACCATAGGTCTCATGGTAAGACCTAAGCCAGAGACCATGATAACTTTTCGTTTTGGGGCCACCAGAAGCAAAAAACAACATTCGTTCGAATTTATATATATACAGGGTGTCTGTAAAGGTCCGCCACCAAACTCCATAAATTGGTTTATTGGGTCAAAATAAGCAAAAAAGTTCCTGTGAAGTCCTAAATGCATATTTACCCAGATATCCGCCATTTTGTATTTTTCACAAAATATTTTTTATCTCCAAAGTTTGTGAATCGATTTTTTTGAAACTTAGTATGTACCTATAACTAGTCAAGGTCAGTTTATGAAAAAATAATCAGAATGATCAAATGGTAAATTTCAAAATGGCGGCCGCTTAAAATTTTTGATTTGAAATACCAGAAAAACGTTACGTAGTACAAAAAATATGAAGGATTAAAATTTTTAGAAAATTTAATTTCCAGTCTAATGACACCAGAATTATGAAAATCGGTCAATAAATAACTGAGTTATGGTCGAATTTATCCAACGAGGCAGCATGAATTGGAAGGAAAATGGCCCATTGTTGCATTGAATCATGCACTGACATATGTCAATTACGCTACCTCAGTAGATAAATTTGACCATAACTCAGTTATTTATTAACCGATTTTCATAATTCTGGTGTCAATAGACATGAAATCAAATTTTCTAAAAATTTTAATTCTTCATATTTTTTTGTACTACGTAAAGTTTTTCCGATATTTCAAATTAAAGGTTTCTAACGGCCGCCATTTTGAAATGTACTATTCGATCATGCTGATTATTTTTTCATAAACTAACCTTGAATCAACCTTCAACCTTGACCAAGTTTCAAAAAAATCAATTCACAAACTTCGGAGATAAAAAATATTTTCTGAAAAATACAAAATTGCGGATATCTGGGTAAATATGCATTTTAGGACATATCTTCACAGGAACTTTTTTGCTTATTTTGACCCAATAAACAAAGTTATGGCGTTTGGTGACGGACTTTACAGACACCCTGTAAGTTTATGTTTATTTTTTATGATAACGATTTTTATATTATTCTTTTATTTTATATACTGTAATGTCAGCAGCAGTTGAATGGCGTGATGTGTAAACTCTGGGGAAATCACAGTAAATACCTTGTGAACGGGAACGGCGCCCATCTTGCTGTTTTTGATTTAATGTTAAAAATATTTTAAAACTAATAAACGTTGTATTATCTTTATTACTTTCCACGAAAAATAAGAAGGATTTAAGTCTTCAAATTGATGTAAGCTCAAGCCTAATTTTTCCCAAATTTACATCGTAACGTGAAAGGCCCCGAATGAAGTTTGGAATCTGATTACACTTTAAAGCTGCCATAAAATGTTACTAATTTTCTTTAAAACGTATAAGTTTCTATTTGTATAAAACTTAAAAGAGAATGATCACAAATTCCAATAACTTTCCAATCATTTTTAATAATATGTTGTACCCTCCATAACCGTTGGTCTCTTTTTTTAATATTAGGAAACAGGGGGCGGCAAATTCGGCTTTGCCCCCCTGACAAATTTCTGAGTTCCGGCCCTGCCTTTGGTTGTTTCAAAGCACTCTGACTCGCCATCTTTACACCAAACAGCCGCTAACGTACCAATATAAAAAGCTTGCAAAACACGTATTGCATTCTTAGTCGAAAATTCCTATACTATACAGTTTAAAAAGAAAGGGTTCCTATATAAATTCGACCAAAAGCTGCGGAAAATCCACGAAAAAGAATATAATTTTCCTTTTTTAGTTGATAATCTTAAATTAATCATGGCTGACAGAGAGAATATGTTATCAACCGTACAGTAACCTTTGTGGAAACCCGCTTGATATTCACGAAGTATATTTTTATCAGAAACCCAAATTTTTTAACGCTTCAAAATTATGTCCACAAATAATTTGGATACTGCATCCTTAAAGTATATTCTCCGATAGTTTGAAACCACCCCAATGTTTACTTTCTTGTGTAGAGGATAGACAATAGATTTTTCAAAACTGTCTAACACCTCTCCCGTATTAAGAATAGCGTTAAACAATTTAACTAACAGTTCTGACAACTTATTAGGGCCAAACGTAAAAAAAACGAATGGTATGCGATCGAAACCCGCTGTTTTTTTTATTTTACAAACTTCAAAACTTGTTTTGGCTCAGATAACTCGATTTCCTTAGTCCAACAGTGGGTCAACAATAAAAAAAAACTATGTACCGTACCGGATCGAGTGGCCTTTTAAAGTGTTCCACCCGGTTAGCGCCCACGATCTTCGATTTTGATGTTAGCGCCCACGAAATGTTTTTTGTGTTTTCGGATGTCTGATTGCACCCCTAAATTCATTATTATTTTTAACATTATTTTCAATGAGGTCACCATTGTATTGTAACTGTTTAACTTGCGACAAATTTTTATATGCTCGGTTTGCCTCTACATATAAGCTATGCGCAAAATCGGCATTGACTTTGCGATAGCATTTAAGAAGTCTAAAGCTTTTTTTCCTAGCCTTGCCGCAGTCATGATCGTACCATGGTTTTTGCAGCGGCGCCGGAGCCCTGCCCGCCCCGGAATGCCGCGGCCTTCACGCATGCTGTTAACTTATCTAAAAGAACACTCGGACCAACATCATCAAATGGCCCACTGCGTTTGAACAGAATGAAAATTTGTCTTTATCCAACAGTTCGTCTTAAAAACTCCATATCATTTTAGGCAACAAGGGAATTATTTTTGGATTAATGAGGAGTTTGTTTTCTCCTTTATCTAAAAATTAAAACCCCGACACGGTTTTTATACTATTTTTAAGTCCTATTCAAAGCTAAATTATAGTTTTGGTCATGAGTTTATAAATTAAAATTATATGGGATCGTTATATTTTAAAGCTAAACTTCATCCATTTATCCCCAAGATATATTTTTAAACCTTATTTGCCCATTGCCATGGACCAATAAGTGCGTAAATGAGCTATCTACCATTGCGTCAAACCATGAAAACTATTTTTATAATAGAAATACAATTTAGCCCTAATAAACTATAAACTACAAGAAAAAACAAAATAGACGTTTACAATTATTTACTTATACAATAGGTGAATAACTTTATAAAGGTTTAGGAGTGTTTTGTTCAGAGACGAATTTTGTCCAGAATGAACTACATTTCTTCAAGCCAACGTTATTATTACTATCCATGGCTTCACCCCAGCCATGGGTTTCCGGCCTTACAGGAATTTTACCCTCGCTCATTGTACTACCTGGACTGTTGCCCGCTCTACGTAATGCACTGGGAATTCCAAAAGAACCCCTTTTAAAGTATGAAACACGTGGTGGTGATAGCTCGGTTATTGAACTAGAACTAAATAGGACCGACTGTTAGAACATTACCAGTTTAAAGAAAATAATTATACGTTCTGTAAGTGAAGTTAATGTGGAAATTGTTTATCACTAAATTTAAAACTTAAGTAAGAAAAAACCAAACGTAGACTGAATGTTATTAGTAGTAACAATTAAACTTGTTCATATCGAAAAGTGAGTAACATTATAACACTTCAATCCAAAAGATTTTAGGACAATTTCAGACCAGTGTAGCCAAAAGACTGAACCCGCTTTTTGACTGGTTCAAATTAAATTATTAGCTTATATTTTCCTAAACTGTATACCTTGGTCTGCAGAAGGTGTTTTTCGTTAAACCCTCCGGCATATAAATAAGTTTAAATCCAATATTAAAATTACTTTACAGTCAATACTGTACATCCACCGCAGTTTTCTGACGGCCCGTAATACCAACTTCAACGAGATTAAGAGGTGTCAAATTACTTGAAATTTTATAATGCTGTTCATTTTCCTTTAGGTGAAAAAAGCGTTGCCTAATTGGGCATATATGTAACCCACAAATTGATATGTATTTCTTATGGAAGGGACATTTTTTAATATTAATAAAATTAGTGTTTTCCTTATAAATATTTGGACCAAAGTAGACATATTATATACTTTTCTTACAGGAAATTTTTTTCTTTAATTTTTAAATTTGATAGGGCATACCAAAAATTGATAGTTTTCAATATATTTAGGAAAAACCAAAAATTGTACTTTTGGACCCCTCTCCCTCCCCCCGCTCAAGGGCTACGGCATAGCCGCCTCTAACGAAGGCCGTGGCGAGGGAGAACTGGCAACGCCGCGCTGGGTGCCTAGCATTTCCCGTCACTCCACTGTGCGAAAAATTCGTTTGTTATTTAATGTATGATCACTACAGTGACAGACGGCGTTGCCGAAAAATTGTGTTGTGCCAAATTCTAAATGACAAGCACAATTATTAATGATAAACGGCCTCTAACTTTTTAAACATATTCACCTTCAAACGCCCTTCACAAGTTTAGTGGATAAAAACTTAGTATTTTTGCAAGTTTGCCTTATGTGGCTATAAATTTGGAAAACAAAAGATAAACCAAATCCAGATAGAAAATTCTTAACAAATAAGCCATACGGTACACTTTATGAAACTACAGTACTTACGTTTTACGGGAGATCATAATTTATATATTAAAATTGTATGCATTAATTAAGTTTAGGCTTGGAAACTACACCAAACATTCATATATATTAACTGTTAAATTTCAGACAGATCAGTTAGAATCAAGATTTGGTCAATACCGACAGTAAACAGGGGGAATTATAATATTTCAGCTACGAAAGTGCCACAAGTGATGGAAGCCGAGAAGAAAATACGCTAAGAAAGTGAGCTTGGTCCATTCCACTAGGCACGGGGAAATTAGGTTTTATAACGAAGTGATTGTATCCTCTATTGATTATGGCAAAGATAGCCTTTCTTCAGGGGAAATTTTAAACCAAAGTTTAGCTATTCTTGAGGATACATTATATATGATATTCAGAAAAGAGTTTGTTGAGAAATCCAGTTTGATGAATCAGGTTTAATTTATGCTCGTGGGTATATTGCATTTAAGCATTGTCGAAAAAAAATTCGAAGAAAGCTTAAACTTACTAAGAAAAATGAAAATCCCAATGAAATGTATTTCTATGAAATTAACAGGGGCAGTCTTTCAGTCCCTTCTGATTTTTTTCAATGTGTAAACATGTTGGGATTGTCCAGATTTTAGTTTCGCAAGAATATGACAATATTTTGTTAATGCTGCAGTCGAAAAAAATTCCAGAAATTAAGCTTATTAATGATTTCTTCTGATGTTGTACATACAAAAAGTCTAGGGAACTTGTGTTTGTGGAATAAAAGTTAAGGATGTGGTTTCGAATATTGTCCTTACAATGGCATACATTTTATTAAACAATTGACTCAATAGTAAGAAACGAGAAAATGAGCTTTAAAAATAATCGTGGAAATATTGTCATTCCTACTTAGATTTAATATAGTTTGTTTCACTGACTTTACTAACAAAATTTGTTTCTTATGAAATGTTATTTGGTCTTTGTACTAAATGGTTTAAAGGAATTATAAAATGTGTTAATATTGATTTCCTTGCTTCCATCACTAGAAAATCAAATGAAATGTGCACTGTAAAATAACTAATTAAGTATTTAATCGCTTTAACAAATCGAAAACCTTGAGGTTGTTAGCATTACGGCGCCCGGGGCAAGCGTAGAGTAGTCAACCGCTCCAGCGGCAGCGCGGCGTTGCCACTTCGAATGCCGCGGCCTTCGTTAGAGGCGGCTATGGCTACGGGCGGGGACTTTTGATATGTTCACCTCCTAACAAGTCCAAACAAAGCTGCAAAGTCAAAAATTGTGTTCCAAAAAATTCCCTCTATACCTTTTCATTGCCTGGACATATGAACATGTATATTTGAAAACGTGTCTTCATTCATGCCCTGGTTTATGCATCAAGTAAAGCATTTTTAAACAAGAGTGGGTGAATAGTAAAAAAAATAAATCCGAACTTATTAAGCAAAAACTTAGTACAGTTAGATTTTTCTAACAAGAAATGTTCAAGACGAGGTGGAATATCTTTGACAATAAACTTCTTTGTTTGTTGTATAATCACGTGTTTCTAGTTTCTTCTTGCCGAGGTTTGGTCTTGGTGAAATCAAAACAAACAATAATCTAAGACATTTTGTAATTATTTTATTTTTTTATAATAAACAATAGCATGACGGTAACAGTACGGTATAACAGTAATACATTATTTTACTTTAAACAAAAGAAGTTCATTGTCTGTGATATTCCCCTTTATCCTGACCACTACTAGACCGTTAAAAAATATAAACACTTATTATGACTTACTAGAACTTATTCAATATTATTATTGGGAAATAGAATATAAGAGGTCTATTACTATTTGAAAAACAGGTATCGACGACCCTAATTGGGATTACGGTCTTAAATCATTGTTTTTATAGCCCTCTTCGCGTCAGTTGAATTCGTGAGCTAGCTTCAGCCAAGTCTAAATGGAAACACTGCGACGCTGCGCTGGGCGGCTGTTCCACAGCACGCACATCCTCCCCATTCGGTAAGATAAGATTCTGCGCTATAACCCAAATTGACACTTCGGTGTTATAACACAGATCGTCATTTCTTTCCTATACAACATATTTACAATTATTGTTATTTTTGCTCTATAGCACAGAATCTCATTTTACCGAATGTCCAAATTGTTGCATAGCGCCGAAAGAAATGGCATTCTGTGTTATAACACAGAATCCATTCGGCGCTATGCACCGTTTTTATTTTCGGAGCTATAACACAAAATCTGCTTTCGGCGCTATGAGATTCGGCGCTATGAGGCCACACGTTTCATGGGACATATTTTAATACAGAACATCACAAAAACATATTACACATACATATTGAAATTCTACATATTTGACTATTCTCTTGATAGTTAAAAAAGGAACGATATGTTTTTCACTGGCACATTTTTTTATATCTTTTTTTGCCAATCATTATGCTTATAGTGAATTTTAATAATAACAAATATTGAAACACTATATCAGTATAACCTTTTTGCAGGAGAGTAAAGAAACTACAAAAACTGTCAAAGCCTTACAAAAAATATACATTGGTTTTTAAATATTTTTGAAAAGATTTTTCATTTGAAAACAAATATTTGGTAACTTAATAAAAAAATATTTTGTAAATGCTTGTTAGCTACTTTACATGACATAGCCTATGGTGGTCACGTTGCATATACCTAAAAATCTAAGTAAAACAAATATTATTCAGAAATCGGAAATTTTCTTACAGGACCAATACTGTAGGATATTTATTACTTCTCTAGGCTTTTCTATATTAAACTACATATAAAAAACTAAATTACACAATTTTCACATTCACAGAATTGTTTTATTGATCGTTTAGATGAAGTAGTGGAAAATTTAGTCCTCTATTAACAATTTGAGAAATTTTCCCATTTGATGCCATAGTAATCATAGGTCTGATTTGTTTTTAAAAATAGCTAAAATTGTGTCTTAGGAGGGGGTAATAGTTCGTCTTGAGTTAATTTAATGCTCAATTACCAGTCGCAAGTTTAAGTTATGATTAGTTTGCCACTTGGACTAATCGGATAACTTCACTAAATCTTGTGGCAATCATCATGTGCTCATAAGATCTTTGAAAGCTATATTTAATTATTGCGTTTATTTTTCGTTAGGTCTTTATGATTAAGAAATCCGATTGATGAAGTGAGTTCAAAAGAGCCTATATAAATATTAGTGTTTCGCTTTGGAATCATCTACCCACAAAAAATCATTCAAACGGTTCTATAAATTTTATTTTAAAAATTATTTTCTGTCATATTCTTAAATAATATCCCGCAAAGAATATTAATAAGAATAATATTATTCTTCATAATATTTCTTATATTATGGTTATTTAATGGTTATTAATAATTTTTTTTCTTATATTAAAATTTTTGTTTTCCTTATTCTTAAAGGAGCTGTACCCAAAATAAAAGCACTCCTTATTGAGTGCTCTTGATCATTTGTCTCGCCTTTAGAGACTTGAGGCGATGATTTTTTTTAAGAGGGTGGCGGCCTCTTACTACGTCCATACTAAGACCATAAGTGACATTTCATCACAAGGAATATAAAATAATTTTTACCGAGTAATGAAAAGGTTATTGCAATTGAATAAACCGAGTTGATTTAATATCTGCGATCAAATTAAAACTCATCAGTATATTCTAGGGAACCTGTTGTTTTAGTTCCGCGTTTTAAAAGTGTATTTACGTAAATACAGTATCCTTATACTTAAAAACCGTACTTATTAATTAATTAAAAGTTACATTCCATATAATACAAAACATGCTTATTAGAGTCTGATTAACTAACTATAGAATTGTCCGATGAGGATTTTCGATACAGGCTTACTTTATAGTTTCAGGATATAACAGATATGAGTTTTGTGGCGATAAGTGTTTGCATTCATGAATATAAAGTTATTTTAGCAATAATGGCCTCTTTTATTTACACACCAGTCTACAAATATTGAACGTTATACTAGTATCAATGATTTCGTTTATTTGCTTAAGTAACACCAATTAATGTGAAACCAATACGGAACACCTTATTAAATTTCGTCCAGAAATTTATTGGACTTTACAGACAATATGACGCAAGTGTTTGCAAAATGCAAGAATTTAATCTACTATCTGACAGGATATTTTATTGCACTCTATATTCAGAAGGGATATGTTTCGTCGTATACAAACTAATCAAGCAGGCCTTGTGTATGCAGACGGCGAATAAACATTTTTACAGCAAATCAGAGACGGCTGTGACGAGCTTGGCTTGAGCAGAGTTTTAATGTTGCATGCGAGGATTTTTTTTCTTTGTGTGGTTAAGTTAATTAACACGCTTGTGTATGATTTAAATCACTACAAACTAGTTTACTGCATTATACAATCGTTTTGATGAGTACTAACAAAAGTTCTTAAGCATATCAGTATGAAATAGCTTTCAGCTTATTGGCATTTCATAAAAAAATTAAAATATATTGGCAATTCCTACACCGACAAGCTTTAATTAATAAATATCATTTTAATAAATACCATTAAGTAAATACTTAAGTAAGGTTTAAAAAAATGTAATAGTACTTTTTTTATCTTGTTCAATGCCATAATATGCATAGTATTTTCAGAAAAACAAAACGAAAACGTTTTATTTACGCAGAACTCAACGATACCTTTCTACATAGCGGGTGTCATTAAATTCTTCTGTTTATCGGTTAGCACGTAACTCTAGTTTGGTTTGTTATGTATTCAAGCTCCACGCGAGTCATAAATATGGCGCTCCTGGGGGAGAGCCCGGTTCATCCATTACGTCTGCTGGGACTCGCTGCGAGTCAACCGTCGCGTCGCGTCGCAAAGTAATAACCGCGTGAACCGATACGACTACGGGTACAATCTGCGGGAGCATTGCAGTTTGCACTTGTTATATTCAGATTGTGATGACCTTTGATTTTTTATATGTTGGCAATTAAGTGACTATTGACGGGCTTAAGTAATGAATAATTCAACAAGATTTTAAAAATATTGTATTTCAAAGGTGCATCATAATACCATTAAATTGCATTAAAATAAATTTATTTTTCATGAAGTTTACGTCTTGTGAGTATATTATTTCCTTTGCAAATATATATATATATTTTTTTTTAAGAAATACGTTTTTAAGATATTCGTAAATGAATAACTTTTTATAAGGATTTTTTATTCACGAAGCAAATCAATCGGTTGAACCTGTTATGCGAATTTCAATTTTCTATTGAAAAATTTTCTTTTCATCATACTGACATAGAAACCTTTGTTTTCTGTTCCTTTTTATTGGCTCCAAAGTTATTCTTGACGATACCAGTCCAGAAAACTTTCCGGCCTAGGACAGAATGATTTGCATTGATTTGCACTATACGATTACAGGAAACGGAAGTAAACAATCAGCTGAATTGCAGAAAACCGATTACAACTGCGATTTTTTCACAACTATCGTACTTATAACACGTCGAGGTGAGTTTGACCATACTCGCATGAAAATCCCGCACACAACTCCGACTCGCATGGGAACTATCATGCTCGCCGATAAAGCAATACTTGCCGGACCAGTAACGTAAAAATTTTATCAGTCCATCCCTTATGTAATATGATACGTCAACAGGTAACTTTGCATTTTAAATTTTCGAGATAAGGTTGTTGTTGAGAAGGGGGCTGGAGGGGCTGCAAAATGATATTATTAGAAATATCTGTCCTAATGGTGATAGTTCTCATCGTCAAGTAGTATTCCAAATATCTTTACCTTTTTACTAAATCAAAATGTATGAAAAATTACAATGCTGAAAATAAGCTTTCTTTGGCGTTTTAAATGATATAATATCTCCACAACGCAAGTTGCGGTTTTGATTTTTTCTACCAAGCTTTTTCTTTTTTACGCTTTTTTAATTTGTTGTATCACAAAAGATACCGTGTTTCTTCACAACTTTCAAGCTAGGGGTGGGGGGTAAGAAGAGGGTTGATGAGGTTATGAAGTTTTTATGTGAAAAGTACTCGACCCTTCGGTGATTGATGTCTCCAGTACATTGAATACGAAAATAAACCGTTTTTAATAAATAGAGATTCAATTTTAAAATTCACCCTGCACACAGTATGTATGTGTGTTTTTGCAATTACCCGTCAACTTTCCCTGATTCCTTATAACAGAGTATTTTTGAATGTACTCTTAACTTAACATAACGGTTAAAGATTATCTTAACATATTAGTGACAGACAACCAATTAAAAGCCCAATCAAAAAGCAAGTAGAATGTCGATTATTTCTTTCCAATTGATCTTACAAAAAAATTAAATTTCCATCAATTCGCCTTTGCTGTTAGGCTTCAACTTAAATAACTTGACAGTGCGCTGAGAGGGCTGAGGTTATCTCTAAGTTTATTACCACGCTGGTTCTAGTCGCAAGTTTTAAGTTATAATTAGTTTGGCTCTTTGACTTAACGGAGAACTTGTTATTGTCTAACCTCAAATGGCAGCTCTGCGGACTGGTAGACGTTTCAGTGGTCAAGAATATAGAGTTTCAATTTTTTACCTCTTTTAAACATGAATAATCGTGTGTTGTAGTATCAGATGTTTACAATTAATGATGTTTTTCTAATGAATCCTGTTACAATAAACTTATAGTTGTATTATGAGAGTTGAATATGTTTATTACAGTTTATGATGGATCTTAAAATCTATGAACATTACTTCATCTTCCATTCAATAATAATTTCTTCCTCAACTTAGTAAAATAAATAAACGGTATCGACAAACTGACCCATAGTTTCTCCATTAAAGCAAGAAAATGTACAATAAAATAAATTTACAATCATCCCAGAAATACATACAAAATTTTATCTTAATCGGTTAGAAATTAACAGAGATATCGGTTTCGAGTATTTTCCATAAGAATAACATTAGACAACGTACTGTGTTTACTGTTAGGATATGGTGTCGCGCGATATGTATCCCGATTTCACTGTAATCAAAGTTATTCCCTAAATATTTGATATCGACGAAATAATTCTTGAGACCAATGCAATATGGGCGACAAAACAACCTAACAAACTTGACTCCGCCCGAAAACCCGGTCACGAAAAAGTGCCGGTTGCCAATCTGATATTTCCTCATCTGTGCGACAGGGTAAATAGAATTAATATTTTATTAGCTTAGGTACAACATACCCAAATGACAGATGGATTCAAGGCCAGAATCAGACAAATGTCCAAAAACTGATCCTTCGGACGTGACAATTTTTTGACAGAAAACTTCTAAAATATTTGAAAATTTTTTTTCCAATTGTGGGTTTTGATATGTCTTTTTACTGCTTGATATATACTATTTTCCTTACGAAATTTTGTATATAGATATATGTAGCCTTTTCCAGACTTGAGAGCTCCTCTGAGTGTAGTCCACCTTTTAGAATAGTAAACACTCATCTTTCCTGTTTTGTAATATTGTGTTGAGATGTCCATCGAATAATAATTATTCTGAAATAATTTTAAAAGATGTGTCGATATTAACTTGCTGATATAATATAATCTTAATTATTATTTAAACGAACGGTTTGGAGTAAATAAATTTAATAAATAGAACCTACCGTGAAAACTGTATTTCTCATCTCTTTGTAGTTGAGTCTCATGGCGATATACTCAAAAACAAATTCTTTGCTTTGTTCTTGCATCTTTGGACTAAGAACGCTCAATTTATTACAAGATTGATAGTTTAAATCCGATGAATTAGAGGACTACAATAGTTTTAATTTAATTTTTTGATTTAATTTTTCTGGCATTTGTTTTTAATTTATCAAAGATTTTTAACCCGGCTCAATGTATTTTATTTCAGACATTTTCAATATCATGCTGCAGAGCAGCTTATGTCCCTTACCAAGCTCTTAAAGGACTTTGTTGGATAACCGATTGAATTATACACCAAGTTAATGGCAAAATATCATAATAATAGCAATGTCTCCCTTCCCTTCATTTGCTGCAGAATGTTATAGCATTAAGTTTGGTTAGGTTATTCACAGAATGTTTTGATAGAGTGAAAACCAAAACACGGTCATTTATTTGTCTCCCTACTTATATAGTCTGCTCATTAGTTTCTGTGTATGAATGAAAACACCAGAACAACTTTGCTGTATCTAAGTTTCTACGGCAGTTTTGGAAAGTAAGTCACGTTTACATCTAAGGGTAGGCACAGGTAAACTATTTATACGCAAATTCGTTAAGGTAATGTAAAGTTTAAGATTTACAAGCGTTTCCTCCGTCCCATGAAATCTACTTCATGCGTCATAGCTTGTAACTTTTATTTACTTTATTTACGTATTTTTCTAACTTTGAAAGTTGAAAGAAAATAATAAATTGAACTTATTTTGTGAAACATTTTCACTACATATGTGATTTGATGCGGTATGGCGATACCTAGCTATCCACGCATTGACTTTGTAGAAAGGGTATAACACCTCATAAAAATTAAAAGGCAAATTTTAAGCCCGGTTTCTATTTATTATTCGTTTTCTTTTCGGTTTGCTTTTATCAGTACATCTCCCCCAGTATATCTAAATGTTTATCTTTTTATGAATCGTATATGTCATTTCATCAGAATCAAGTTAGTTGGGAGCTTATCCTGGGAGTAGTGGGAGTGTACATACAAATAATGTAACAAACGTGAGAAATCCGCCAAAAACCAACACGGTTATGACCATTGATTATTTACACCATTCCATATTCGGCTGGATCATCTATGCCCAGTAACAAAAAGGGTTTGCACATAACATATTCACATATTTACAGTTTTTAATCAATTTACCTTAAGAATATTGTCCAGTTATTAATATGTGTTATAATATTCTAATTCCGTTTAAAACATAAATTGATTTTCCTCGACAAGTTATTTAGATGGGAGATCTTACATTTACACTATATAATAAGTTAATATTATTCAGTTTTATTTATTTTTGTTCATTTTTTCATAGCCGTCACACGTTAAGAACAATTTTTTTATAGTTTTTTTAATAATTAGCTGAAACAAGGAAGGCCTTTGATTTATACTAATTGCCAAAATAACAAGCGATATTGAACAAGCTAAAAACGTATCAGGCCGACTAATTTGTTGCTAAATTGTTCTTCTTTGTGTATAGCATACGTAGAAATACACATAAAATATCCGATGGATGTTCTATGTGCATAGCATAAAGTAAAATATTATTTTATTTTTACGCATTTTTGAAAATAACAATATATCCAGTACTAAATAAACCAAAAACCCCACAATAAATACGTGACAGTAAATCCCTTAACAAACGCTCCTTTACAGTATTGTACATATTTAAACCTATTCACATCATTTATCCATTTGAATTTATTAACTTAAACATACTATATGGGAAAAAACTGAAAAATATAAAAATTTAAATATTTTGCTTAAAAACTGTTGAGTTTTTTAGGATTATTTTCACTCATCATATAAAATGTATTAATAATCTTTCCATATAACCAAGTTGATGTATCATTTGTACTCTTCAGGCACTAATTAAATAGAGTTCAAAACTAATTAATTTTCCCGGGAGTCGTGTTTCCAGTGGTGTCAACAGCTGCTATGATAACTCCACTTACTCTGCCCTACTACTTAAATTGAAATCGAACTAAAATAAAAGTTACTTTTCTATATTCATAATTGTAAATTTTTTATTAATGTTTAGGCTTCAAAGAACGTACTAAACATATATAAAATTTACTTTATATATGTAAATTTACACCACTAAATGCTTGAATATTATATATTTAACAAGGTACGATGTTTGTACCTTGTTAAATATTTGGTGCAAATGCAGTTTTGTAAATGTACTTTTTTTTCTAATGTTCCTATGCAATCCATTGACATAATAGTTCTTATCAAGAATGAATTATTCCTATGTTTTTAGTACTTTAACAGTTTAAGGTAAAACACAGAAATTAAGCTAATCAGTTTTATTTTTCATTCAACACTTGACCTGTATGTTATTATTCATAATTTAACATTACTCTACTGTATGAAAGGAAAACTTGAAAACCCGCTTGAAAAGCTTGAAAAGCCTAGAAAGAGTGATTCAAGATTACATTCATACCTACATTAAGAAATCTTTAGTAAAAAAATATACATACAGCCATTAAAAAGGCGACAATTAATTATTCTCATTATTAGGATCAAACTAAGAAGAATCTTTCCTGGTAACAAAGGTTCTGGCTCTATCTGGTGGGTAATTCAAACCCAAACGTAGATCTCAATTGCAAGCCTTAGGTCTTTGTTTACTGCTTAACTTTTTAAGATTTTTAACGGATCTCTACCGGTCTAGTAAGATGAAAAACTTTGCAAAACGCATTTACAAAGCATCAAAAGACTACTTAATCTCTAAAGCTACCCGCACGGTTATACCATTATTTACCATTTAGAGAAACTGTGTGAAAAACTGTTCAAGTTCGTCCGTTACGTTACATGCAAAATGTAGTGTGTAAAGATGCGTTCATGGACGTCACTGTAAAATATTACCCTTGTGAGTCGCTGTCAGCTGTCGCCAACATTCGCGGCATTATTTCCTTGAAACCACGGAACGTGTGAATAAGTGGTTCCAGGACTGACGTCAATCAAGTTACATCTACTTTCAAAAAAATGTTACATGTTTCTGAAGATTTAAAATAAGCAAATGTATACGTAAATTGCAAAAATGCAGTAGGCTTGTAAATTAGAAAACCCCTGGAGAATCAGCAATAAAGTTTTTTATTCTATATAGTTTAAGAAGGTATTTTTTCCAAAAATACCTATTGTATTTAACGCAGCCTTGATCATAAATCATACATTGTTTACTACTACAATCCTATCATAATATTATGTCCTACTGTAATACTATAATCCTAACATAACATTTAGAAACAACATTCTGTCCAACGATAGTGTAGGACCAAGGTTTTTGCTTGCTTAAGCTAAGTCAATTATCTACCTTTCCACATTACCTTCCAAAAAAGGGAAAAACATTGCTGATAATCAACGGTTGCTTGGTACACTATCGAGAATTTTGTCGAGATGTGATATTCCTACTTTAATTTACTTTTTGTTGAATATTCTATTATGTATCTAAATTATTAACCTATCAAATTGTAATGTGACTAAAAAAAATCAGTTGATTTTTTTGTTTACCATCGCGTCGTTTCCAAAAATTCTCTAAATGAATTATATTTCGCGGCTACCTGAAAAATTATTGATGGCAGGAAGGTCAATATTAGTTAGTGAGATACAAGTAACAATGTAATGAGAAGTAAACAGATTTTGGCAAATAAGAGATACACATTCAAGCTGCGAGCATGGATTGTATGCAGGTAATTTAGTTTCCCTTAGTAATCTCAGTTAACTATGCAATTTATACACTGTGATTAGATGGGATTCTCGGAACACATAACCAATTTATTCATTATTTCCATATCGAAATATACATTTATAAAATAGAGCGTGGGTGAGACGGATTCAATCCTTCCTACAAAAAAAGATGATATACATAAACACACTATCAGTACAACCAAGTATTACTTGGTAAAACATACTTTTGACCAATTCTCCAGGCGGTTGGCGTGGCAGGTAAAATTACGTTGAGAAGAAAATTGGACACAATACCTTCCATATTAAATATTTGGTGTAGTATTCAACAATTTACACCTCCCATCACTGGATTGTGATGAGATTCATATTTTAATTCCTACTGATGCCTTGAGGAGATAATTCCTAAAAATATGTTAAGGTTAAATCACAAAATAGGGGACCAGCATTTTTCAAACTAAAAATAATTTCTAAATAACACCCCAGTATGCACACACTGCGTATGGTGGGGAGAAGGTTGGTATTTTCTACTGAATCTATACTCAGTTATGGAATAAAAGTAGAATCCTTAAAGTGCTTGGATGAAAAAATAAAATATTTTGTTAGTCAAAAATATAGGGAAGGTCAGGTGTTTTCAGGATTTGTTTAACGTGTGTTGAACTTTGAGAGGTGGGTTCTCAGCTGGTAAATACCTTGAATTAGTTATAAGATTCGAGGTTTTGTATCTTTGTGCATTTAATTATTAACGAACTAAGTTCGGCTTGTTTACTTTTGCATCCCTTATTTTTCAATTTTTAGTGATTTGGATTTGTATCCAAAACGCGGATTGTTGTTGAAACGCATTCAAAATTGTTTTCGTTAAGTAATTTAATTGAATTTTATTAAACTAAAAATTATAAAACCTGTTTAATTTAATGTCTTGGGCTTAATATTTCATTGAAATTTAAATTGCAATACCAGATTCAGATTTAGATATTGATTCAGATGCTTTCCAAACCAAAGGTACAAACCGTAAGGACTTTGAAAATATATACATTAATAGGCAAGCATGATGTTCTTGTTACGTTTTCTTAGCCTGTGAGAATCGTTATAAAGTCTAAGCATACCAGTAGAATTGTATTTTCCTGTAGATCTATAATAGTTTTCATTAGTCTTAGGGGCTCATATAATGATGAATTTGAGATTAAACCAATTAACATGGGCATTTATTAGTTACGAATGAAAACACAAAAACAAAAAAGCGTAAAGAATTTCAATCACATGTTTTATTGCTGCTTTGAGCAGGGAGGCAATAAATATCGAGGTAATATATATTTTTTTGTGGATATGAAACCATTTCGTAGACTTATCACACAGAGCTAATATAAGGAGCGTTAATAAGAAGAACATAAAGTTTGATCACTGAAATAAGATGGCAAATTGAAGTTTAAAAGAGGGGGAGAACACATCACTGCTGATACTATACAACTGGGTCATAACATCACATTACATTGAAATACATTTACTATTACTATAGGCTAGTCAATCTAGAGTCAAAATAAGCCAAACATCAAACTAAAGGTAATAGAAGTGAAATATATTACATTTTGTCAAGGAAGGGGTCTGTAATATCATTCTAAAAATCGGCAAAAATCGGAGTGACGGAAAGCCGCCATTTTGGAAAAAAACATCCGCCATATTGGATTTATGTAAGCCTTTAGTAAAACTGCAATAGTTTGACCAATAAGCGTCTTAGAACTCTGCGGTTTGCTTTAACAGCTTCCTCATTAACATTACTTCAAGATAATAACAACTTTCATACCATTTAAATATTGTTTTCCTTAAATGAGACACTTTTAAATTGAAACAATTGCAAAATTCAATGTTTTTTTTTTGTAAAATCTTTATATATTTGCAAATACAAACTCAGGTGACATGAACATACACGTTTTGAAGTTCTTAAAAGAATCTGCATTAAATTTTGAACAAAAATCATCAACTCATAAATTTGTATCCTGCTTTGAAGGTGTGATATATATTAGTAACAAATTAGTACAACCCCTCACGCAAATTGACGTAACCTTTAAATCATCACCAAAGGCGCTGCTTTTGGGGTGTAGTCAACGCTTCAACTTGGGCTAGCCGTGACGCCACTTGCGACGCGCGCTGCGGTGCTGTATCGCCACAGGTTGAAAGGTTCAATGTTACAAACACTGCTGTGATGATTTCAACAGGTTTTTATGTATGCACACTACTTGTATAGGCTGTTTCTTTGATAATCATTTTTTTAAACAGGCTGTTTATTTGATAATCATTTAAAAAAAATGCTTCTCCATTAAAAATCTGCCTATGTTTTCTTCCAACTCTCCAAAAACGTGTTCTTGGCTTTTATTGCGATCAGTACACTCATGGACACTTGTTTCAAAAAAATATAAGTAATAAAGTGTTTAAAAAATCCAGAAGACTTTGCAGTAATAGTTTAATTATTTTATAATATGTATTTAAAATGTCTTTAATAAATAAGTATTAGGATTTTAATTGTTACAAAAATAGATATAAAATTATTGAATATTTAAAAATAAAATAAGAGGGGTTGTACCTCTCCAAAATTCAGAAATTAGTAATAATACGAAAGTTCCAGAATTTTACACCAACGGCCAGCAATGCGACAGTTCCGTTGGCGTGGCAGGACTCTCAGTCGCTCACCGCCAAGATCACCAGACACCCTGCGCTCAGCCACAGACTCAAGTTAAGATTAGTTAGTAGTAGTCTGAGGCCATAACTTCTAAATGCTCAACTTTAGTTGACAGATAGCTTTGCTGAGTTAATGAGTTGGCCCGAACAGCCTAGGGTCAAGCAAACCATTGGGAAACGCTTTGCTCAGATCTCGGAGCCCGTTAAATTAATTACTTTTGTGATACCAAATGAGACGATTTGGTTTTTATGCAATTACATTTAAAAACGTCACCCAAATTATCAGACACAACCTGTTAATAACACAACTGAAAATGATATTGTTAATTGTTATCTTAATTTACCAACGTGATGTGAATACACTTAATTACACGTTACTGTGTGGAATTTAGATTAGCCTCGAATTAAAAAATTAAAATGGTTTTCATTAATAATCTCCTACAAGGCCTGAGCCGCAAAGTGAACATGAAATCAATTATATATATATATATATATATATATATATATATATATATTACTGGGTTATTTGCATTATTGTATTATCTATGATGTTCTTTGCTTCAATCAAATGTTTTGGCTGAGACATGAAGACCACATCTAATTTATAATCTTGCTAATTCTTTGATTTTACCACCTTAATATTTGAGCTAAATAGGGACAAAATGTAGCTTTGAACAATAAAAAAAAGTTTCACCGTCATTTGCGTAATTTTAACTGACAATCTATATGACGTTGAATCTCGTTAGTGTCTTACATGATCCGTCGAAATTGTAGCAGGTGTCTCACATTTTAACAACCGGAAAGTAGAAGAATGAACGTACAATAGTACAACTTCAGGTGTCAATTCACCTAACTGCCGTTCACCTTATATCTCGTTCTTAAACCTGTCCAAGGTTGGTTCTTAACTTTTGACACTTTTTCCTATGCTGTTACCGGCACTCAAAATTATACAATAGTCTTTACATTCATAAAAATTTTAAATTCCATTTGATCTGAAATGTTATAACATTCTTTTAATAAATAAAAAAATTTAAATTGAATTTTGTTTATTCTATTTTAAAGGTAGGTATTATAAAAATACAATTCGAAAACGCTGAAATTTTTTTAAGTGGTCTAAAGGTTGAAGTGGTCCAAACAGTGGGACTGTCTAACCTTCTTGTATGTTTAATGACCATGGAAACGAACCTCGATGACGTATAGATATATTTGTTCCGATTTTATAAATATATCCAGTCTCAATATTATTAAATAATTAATATACTTTTAAAATACATGTATTGTACAGAAAATATAAATTTTAATTAATTTAACTCATATTTGTGAATACTTCAACAATACATGTTTGGAACAAGTCTATTTCTCTGGCAATAGTGGTCAAAGGTAAGTTGAGTCGGTGTTTGGGTCCGTACCGCAGTAAAACCCAACCTGTGAATAATTAAGATGTACGTTTTGCAGGGACGTTTAGACTTTTATCTGCACAAATGTGCTTTTTATAGTCCCTCCCTCAATTTTTAAAATTTGAACTTTACTTTTATTTGTATTATAGATTCAAGAAACAATTTTAACAATGCAATGGTAAAATACTATCATACTTAAGTGAGAACCTCCTGTTTAACATAATTGTAAAAAGAAACATAGTAACATTACAAAAAAGTACACAACTTACATTTTATATATAATTATTTCGATAGAAGACTCCGCGGCTTCTAATGGTTTTCATCATGCTCAAAGACACGTATGTTAGCTGCAAAAAAATCAGAACAATTTTAGTGATATGGAATTTATATCTCTTAAGATTTTATAGATATAATACCCCCGTCGCAGCAGACCTGCGTACTCAGCGAATTTCCATAGAATTTATTTCGAATATATGAGCATTCAACTTACGTTATAATACGTTAAGTAAATAATATACTAAAAACATATATTTAATCATTCATGAGCTTTAAACATAAGGAAAATTAACAAAGAGACCACATTGGTTTTTGTTAGTAATACATACACTTTTGTATTTTATATAATTCTTAGTCTTTTAATTTTTTATAACTATAAACTTGTTATAGTATATAAATATAAATGTCAACAAAGATATAATCAATGAACTCAAAACACTCAAAACAAACAAATAACTTAAATGTCATGAAAACATTTAATTTAATCATATGGTCAGTTTTACAGTGATTAAAACATCCCTGTTGCAACAGACCTACATCTCCAGCCAATTTAAATAAAACATATTATCAATCCTCATCATTGTAAACATACCATACACTATGCTACATTTTCAGGCAGTTTAGACCAAGACATCCCCCCCTCCAAACTTTCTTTATTAATTTTAAAAATAATTTGTATTAGCGAATTTCCCCTATAGGGAAGAAGCTATTACCGTAGGTCTCATGGTAAGACCTAAGCCTCAGACCATGATAAATTTTCTTTTTAGGGCCCCCAGAAGCAAAAAACACCATTCGTTCGAAATTATATATATATATATATATGTGTGTGTGTCTGTGAGCACGATAGCGGCCGTAAAAATGGTCCGATCTTAATGAAATTTGGTACAGACATGTAAAGTGGTAATCCCTCGGACGAGTTCGTAAACCAGCCCGATTGGACTACCGGAAGGAGGGGTAAAGGGGGATAAACCCCCCCAAAAATGGGTATTTTGAGTTTTTTACATAGAAAAATAAAATCTACCGAATTTTTGTTGGCACCATTGAATTCAGCTCAAAAAAACAAACAATTTAGTAATTTGAATCACTGCTCTATGTCCATTGGTTACCGAGATATTGAAAGTGGTAAACACAGTACGTTGTCCCAATGTTAACCTTATGGGAAATAAGTAAAATTCTATATCTCGGTTATTTCTCAACATATATAGATAAAACTTGGTAAATAGCTTCTTCTAGTTCAGATCTACTAAATAATGAATTGAAACCACCCAGTTTTAATATACCTGTAGCAGCAAACCTTCATACTCATTCCCTATGTTATTCTTATGGAGCTCACAAAAACATGTCAAATCTCGCTATGTTGGATTGAAATATGTTGTTTTGGATTTGAAATTCGCTGAGTTTGCAGGTCTGCTGCAACGGGGGTATTTTTTATATAGTATATATTTTCTGCAAAATGTTAATCAATGAACTCTTAACTATTCAAAATAAACACAAATAAAATAATCATCACCTAAAAATTTGATCATATGTTCAGAATTGTATTTTTTTAATATCTTAAATCAGGGTGACTATACTTTTTGGAGGGAAAACTTAAAAATAATATTGGACAACGTACTGTGTTTAGCACATCCAATATTTAAGCAACGGGTTGACGTAGAATAATAATTCAAAATGCTAAATTGTTTGTTTTTTTAAGCTGAATTCAATTTTGACAATTAAATTTAAAAATAATTAGTAAAAAGTTGTTAAATCTTGAAAATAAATTTTATTTTGTCAAAAAACCTTCTTACAGTAAACAAATCTTGCTGGTTTTCGAACTCGAAGTCATGAATGACGCTTTACACGTTTGTTCCAAATTTCATAAAGATCAGACCTTTTTTACAAAAGTTATCGCGCCTCCGGACAGGTATATACATACATATATATGAAAATGAACGAACGGTGTTTTTGGGGTCTAGGGACCTCAAAATGAAAAAATAACATGGTCCCGGGCTTAAGTCTCACCTACGGTAATAGCTACTTCCCTATAGGGGAAATTCGCTAAAAAATACTACGTATGTAAGATTCTTACTATACAAACCATTCAAGTTCGACTGATTGTTAGTTTTTAAGTTTGTAACTTGAGGCCTGATTTCACCAAACTTTAAACCACCGTTAAGGCTCGGTTAGTTAAATTTTATCAGCTGTTTAATACTATTTTACTATCATTAACGAACGGTTTATTAACCGTCCCTTAAGTGATGTTTGGTGACATCAGGCCTATGTGTGCTAACAATTATTTATGATACTGATGATATTTCCTGCAAGATGAGATCAGAACTGATATCTTCAACAACTCGTTAAAAGCCAATCAGTAATTGCGTTAACTATCTCCGATCGAGTGTTAATTAGTTTTCTCTGTAAGGGTGGTTTCCTAACTTTCTCAACATCAATACCAAACAGATTTGATTTATAAATTACTATTTCGTCGTTATGATGTTTTATTTAGATCACATTATTGACGAAAACAATAATGTAATGTAAAACTGTAATGTTAGATAACCATTTAAAATCAAATAAATTTCATGAGTAAATCTTTCTGGGCAAAGATTACCTTTGGATAATAGCAAACCCGAAACAAATCGTTTCAACATAAATACAATTTTTTAAACACTAAATTATATTGCATTTTCAAGTTGCTAGCTTTAGCGTTGTTTTGTTTCAGTAACACACTATTTACTTTTCATCGTAATTTACAAGATAAATTTAACAATGTTTGATTTAAACCTCATCTTGTAATAAACCAAGAGGTAGACCACTTTTATTTACCCTAAATTTACCATCAAATTTGTTGTTAATTTAGGGTTAGTCATAACATAAAGTCTTCGGAATGACAGTTCTTAAGGCAGGTAAGTGGTGGGTGTCCGAGTAATGACGTCATCAAAATGGCTTCCGCGCAAAAGTTACACTTTACAAAAACGAACGTAACTTTGCAACAGAGTAACGTAGAGCATTGATCTTTTTTTAATTGTTGGTAGTGAAATTGCCTTTATTTTACGTTATGTCAATATTTATCATAAGTCTAACGGTTTTCCTGATATTTAACTTAAACTTTACTTGATGTGAATTTGTTAGTAGCAAAGAAAATGTTTAAAGCCCAGTAACTCCTTAATGTGAAGAAATATACAAAATATATAAGCATTAAAAAGGTAGATAATGTTATAAGGGTTTTGAAAATACCATTTATGTGGGCTTTTGATGGTGGCTTGTACGATAAATGTGTTAATGTTTAACATTCAACAAATTTATTTTGCCTTGCAGCTTCTATGTACATAGTGCAGTAGAATTAAGTGAAAATAGGTAGAAATAATTGAAACAAAAGTTATTCTTGTTGTAAATGATAGGTAATATGCTCCTAATTGGCATATTAAAAAAATACATCCGTAAAGACGCGGGAAACCCCTCAAAATCACGTTTAAAAATGGCGGTTTTTCCCGCCATAAAAAATGTTGAAAATAGTCTCTCGACTGCATTTATTATCAATTTTTTTCAAGATAATGACTTAGGACCACCACCAACTACTGTTGGGTGATTGGTTCTTAATTTTGACAGGATACTCATTTTTGGTCGCCAATTTGCATAGTAAATATGGGTTGTAATTTTTCTTATAAATTGGAGTTTATGTTGACAGCTCCAATGTGTAGGAGTGTTTTATAACTTTACTGTATTGTTTATTTTATGACGCTATTTTTTGTACATCATGTTATGTGCTATGTGACAAATAAAGATATTTTGAATTGAATTGAATTTAATTGAATGTCTTAAATAGCTTAATTCTTAACTTGAAAATGAACCCTTGAGGTTTGAAACCAATGGTCGTTTTAACCAACATTGCTCATTTGGCAGTACCAGGTAATTTTATACCTTTCTTTGGTAAAATTTTATGCCTTACTTATTTCTCACCGCATATATTAACATATGTATTCTTTAATTTTTTGTGTGCATGAACCGATTTTGTGTATATTCACAGCTCGGCATAACCTTCACAGCCTGGTATAAAAGCTTCATCTAAAGTAATGCATTGTCGTTGTGAATTATAATGTGAAAGCAATTCAACCGATTTTACATAAACTAATTTTTAATGGATGTGTTAAGAATTTCATTAGCTTATTTAATTTACTTACAGTTAATCTTGCTTATGTATTTATACCATTTACCAAAACAAAATGTGTTTCATTCGTTACAAATAATTATTTGGTTGGTGTAAAAGCTATGACCATAATTACAGGACTTCAACCAATGCAATAAGTTGTCTAAAATTATTTTTAACAAAAGAGTTAATTACAAGTTTTTTTTCGGTTTTGATATTTGAAATCATTCATTTTATTTTCTCCATTGTGTTTGACTATTCTTTGAGTTTCGCGTGTTAGTGCACGTTGTGTAACTTATTGTCGTCAAGCAGTAACGAACAGTTTTACATAATTGAGTGATTAGTTATATGTTTGTCTTATGTTCGCGTGCTAAAGACTAATATTCCCGGCTACTGTATTGATCGGCACTGAAAAGTACGGATTAGAAATCATCTGTGATTTTACATGGCTACTAGGTGAATTAGTAATTTCTAATTACAATTAAAAGCATGTCAAATGTAAAGATAACGGTTATTTGTGCGTAGAGGAAGTAAAATACAGCACTGTCTCACGAGTGAACATTTTGGCTCCTGAGCTTACCAAGAGTGACAATTTTCACAAAGGAGGCAATGTACTTTATTCAATTACCTTACAATTTATGTACAATGTACTTTATCTTACAAAAGTACAATTATCTTACAATGTACTTTTACAATTATCTCAAAAACTGCTCCAAGGATTTCCTTCAAATTCTGGAAATAAGTAATTTACGAATCAAAAACGTGTTTTATGAAGATTACTTGGCTTGAGAAAATCTAATAGGTAATAAAACAAATTTTTAAGTTGTAAAATGTTTACATTGGCCTTATGAGTTGTCATGATAGCAAAGAAAATAAACAAAGAAAGTGTAAACAAATGAAGTAATCATAACAGCAGCTAGCAATCTACAGCTATCAAGGAAAAATACAGAGAGTGGGATGAAGCAATAAGGAGCAATAAAAAAGGTTTCTATTTATCAATTTTATGACACTGAAATATTTTATAGTATCTGGATGAACTGGTAAACATGAAATAACACCGAGCAAGGCTCGGTCCACCAAGTACTTACTATTATGACACGAAAAACATTATTTAATGAGCACAAATTGATCGTGTTGCATTGGTTAACACAATCTAAGAGCCCTAGTTGTAAAAATATATCAGCTGTTTCGTCCTGTTTCAGTTTACTGCGGTTAATCGGCTGTTGGCGCCTGCGTTCAATGAGCAGCAACATATTTGATAATATGCCTGACAATTTGAAGGAACTTGAATGCTGAATTATTGATTTCAATGATAACATAACGGGTTACTCTCACCGTGATACAGATCAATCCGCTAGGCCGCTGGGAGATAAGTTGTTATTCTCTTATTTGATCATCCGTTTAAATCTTTATGCTATATATTAATACCCCCGTTGCAGCAGACCTGCATACTCAGCGAATTTCAAATGCAAAACAACATTTTTCAATCCAACATAGTGAGATTTTACATGTTTTTGAAAGCCCCATAAGAATAACATGAGGAATGAGTATGCAGGTTTGCTGCTACGGTTATATTAAAACTGGGTGGTTTTAATTCAATATTTAGTAGATCTGAACTAGAAGAAGCCATTTACCAAGTTTTATTAAGATATGATAAATAAGCGAGATATAGAATTTTACTTATTCCCCGTAAGGTAAACATTGGGACAACGTACTGTGTTTACCACTTTCAATATCTCGGTAACCAATGGACATAGAGCAGTCATTCAAAATACTAAATTGTTTGTTTTTTTGAGCTGAATTCAATAGTGCTAACAAAAATTGGGTTATTTTTATTTTTCTATGTAAGAAACTCAAAAACCCCATTTTTGGGGGGGTTTACCCTCCTTTACCCCCCTTCCGGTAGTCCGATCGGGCTGGGTTTTGAACTCGTCCGAATAATTACTACTTTACATGGCTGTACCAAATTTCATTCAGATTGGGCCATTTTTACGGCCGCTATCGTGCTTAAAGACACACACACACATATATATATATATGTATGAAAATGAACGAATAGTGTTTTTTGCTTCTGGGGGCCCCAAAATGAAAAGTTATCATGGTCTCGGGCTTAGGTCTTACCAAGAGTACTACGGTAACAGCTTCTTCCCTATAGGGGAAATTCGCTAATTAAGTAAAAAGGTGAGGTTAGGTGAGGTTAGGTTAGGTTTGGTTAGGTTAGGTTTTGTTAGGTTAGGTTAAGTTAGGTTAGTTTAGGTTACGTTTTTTGTATGGCCCCACAATTTCGACTGGCCCCGCAGCCTGGTTAAATGCATACACATGGCCCCACATCAGGTGTGAGAACTGTGTGAACAAAAGACCCCACAAATATGAGTGAACAAGTTTGAGTGTATGTGTGTGTGTGTGTGTGTGTGTGTGTGTGTGTGTGTGTGTGTGTGTGTGTGTGTGTGTGTGTGTGTGTGTGTGTGTGTGTGTGTGTGTTTGTGTGTTTGTGTGTGTGTGTGTGGGTGGGTGACAGTGAGTGTGAGTTGGTCCAGATCTCTGTTGATTCATCATCCTAATATATTTTTGCAGGTGTTTTTTTCCTTTGGCTATCGGCATGAATGCTTTATGCATGGATGCATCTTGATATTGCTAGTTTATTTAATTTTAAGTTATAATCTTAACAACAATACATAGTTTCAGTTATTTTTTGATTTTAAGTGTTTGTGGAAGACTGAACTGACAATGAACTTATTCCCACGCACAGGTTTACCTTTGTGGGAAGCATTTCCATTTTAATACTGTGATTTTTTAATGTCTTCTGTAATGTATACAAGGAAAGAAATCAATTCATTCATTCATTCAATATAAATCTATAATAGGACTCTTTTTTTGCACAATTGTCCTACATACTGTGTGTCCCAAAAGTCCCGGATAAAGATTTTAAAAAAAATTTGTTATTTTTGTGGCAAATATTTGGTACTTCATGAATGGGGGTTTTCCTAAAAGATAACGCCTAGTCGACCCTCTGCAAGTATCGACCTTTGCCGCTGACCCAAAGGTCGCATCAAGGCGGATATTTATTAGTAACCTTTTTTACTAAATTGAGTATTTTCTGTGTTCGGCCATTTTCTGTGTTACGTCAATAGCTGCGTGAATTTTAATTGACGGACGGCATTTTTAAATTTTTGAATAGCCGCCATTTTGGACTGGAGCATGATATCGACCTCCGATTTGCGGCATTGTGTTCCTTTTAACAAGCCCTTTAAAATAAGCAGTCATACGATGGGGGTTTACATTCAAAATTTTGGGGCTACCCCCCCAAAATCCAATTTTGGGGGCAGGGGCAGAAATAACACATACATCAAAAAGTAGTTTTTTTAGTACTAAAAGGTATGCAAAATGTTGTTTTGATATCTGGCTTACTTTAAAAGATATTAAACCGGTCCGGGACTTTTGGGACACACAGTATATATGAGCCATATATTTGTGAGAAAATCTTTAACGGATAGTGTTTTCGCTACCTAAAGAACTCACAATGAAAAGTTAACAAAGTTTAGGTCCAAGGTCTTATGATTCACGATGTTCACTTACGGAAACAGCTTATTCCTTATAGAGAAATTCTCCGCTATATAGAGGAAAATATAAGCGATTTTCAGTTGGCTGTGCTGCCCACAATGCTCTGTCATGACATAGCTTTTAGGGCATTTTATGTACTTTCTTTTGGTAGTACATAATCATGATTTCCGAGTTAAACTAAGAATACGTGAAATAGTGGACTGTTTGAACTTTTGCTTTTTTTTGTACTTTGCGTTTTTTTTTTGTGTTTCTTTTTTTTGCTGTTTGTACTCTTTGACTTTTGCATTTGACCCTTGTTGCATAAAACATTTGAATGTTAAATATATCGAATTTAGCAGCCGAAAAATCAAAACTACCCCAAACAAGTCTAACAAAAAAATTTTTCTGGGCGAAAAAAGGTAAGGGACAATCAGTTGATATGTTATGTTTTAATTAAGGACGGTGGTGCGACAGTGGATACGAACACATCCAAAATAACAACGAGCTTTAGAATAAGGAAACAAAGCAAATTTTGTTTGAATTTTTATCGCCGTAATATGAAAGAAAACGCGAATTGAAAATGAAACAGATTATAATATAATACATGATATTATTAATTAATAAACCGTGTATGGTAGCAGAGCAAATTTTAAAATTATTTCTTAGTTTTAGTGAATTTCCTTTAAGGAATAGGTTAGTACCTTTCCTTTAAGTAAGTCTCATAGTAGGCATTGTAAATATGTAATCTAAATCGTATTTCTCTGGAGTATTTTCGACTTTCATTTGATAAAATATTAGAGGGGATGATTCCCTAAAAATTTTCCTCAGAGCAAACCTACGCCCGAGACCATGTTAACTTTTAATTTTGGGGCCCCCATAAGCAAAAAACTCCAGTCGTTCGAATTTTAATAAATACATGTATATATACATATACCTATATATATATATATATATATATATATATATACATACATACATGTGTGTGTGTGTGTGTGTGTGTGTGTGTGTGTGTGTGTGTGTGTGTGTGTGTGTGTGTGTGTGTGTGTGTGTGTGTGTGTGTGTGATAAATAAATTATTAAAATATAAAACCATAATACCCTGTTTTTGTATATTTTTTTATTTCGTTCATGTGTTTCGACCCAAGGTCGAACAGTGTAAATTTCAGAAATACCCTAATTTACACAATCAAAAGATGACATTTTTTGTAAATTGGGTTATTACTGAAATCTACACATATATATATATATATATATATATATATATATATATATATATATGTATGTATGTATGTATATGTATATATTAGAAAAATTCTCTTCATATTTCAGTGTTAAACAGTTTTATTAATTTTCGTTCATCTAGTGAACTTCTTCAGATAAATAAAATGTATAAAAGTGTATAAAATATAAGAAATATAAAAATAATAACCAAACAAAAAATTAACAGGTAAATAAACAATAGACATATGGAAAATTAAGTTGGTGGTCAAAGATGAATGATAGAAAATTGTCATAGACCTTTAAATTATTTTGTCATACTATTTTATCGTAAATTTAAGCCACTTGGGTTTCTTGTTTGTAAAACTAGTTGGTGGGCTAATTCTGACTGTCTTAAATCAATGTTTGTTACATTTTTATTGTCATCTTCTTTTATTTTTCTTATGGCCTTTAATTTATAACAATCTTCAAGTTGTTGTGCCTTGTGAAACATGGCATGTTTTGCTACTGGTTTGTCTTTATCTTCTTGTGTAATATCTGCCCTGTGTCCAGTCATTCGCACTCGTAAGTGGTTAGAGGTTTGCCCTATGTATTGTTTGTTGCAATATTTGCAGTCCAGTTGGTAGATTACATTTTTGGGTTGCAGTCCATTTCTCCTTTTATTTTATACTTTTTCTTTGTGCAACTGCTACTGAATTCATTTGTTTCGGAGATAATTTTACAAGTCCCACAACGTGGCTTTTTGCATGGTCTGCAAATATTTTGTGTTTTGTTGTTGGGTTTTTTAGCTATGTTTGTTTTCACCAACATGTTTTTTTAAGTTTGGAGGCCTTTTAAAGATAACTCTTGGGGGTCTTGAAAACAGATTTCTTGTTTCAAGTGCTGACTGTAGTATATTAAATGATGTTTTCATTATATTGTTTATTTTGTGCAGACCAGGATAGAACTGTGTTATGAACTTTGGTTCATTTATTCCAATTTTTGTTGACTGTTGGTTCTTTAGCTGCCTTATTTGTTTATCAATCACTTTTGAAGGATAACCCGATTTTCAAGTGAAGATTAATTTTTTGATGTATTTTTCAAACTCTGACTTCTCAATGTATAGTTTCTTTGCTCTAAAAGATAAACTTTTTGGAATTGATTTCTTGATGTATATAGGGTGACAACTCTTGTAGTTCAGATATTGCATTGTATTCGTTTCCTTTAAGTGCAGTTCGGTTTTTATATAGCCATTGTCTAAAAATACATCTACATCAAGGAGTGTTACAGTTTTCGTGGAGTAATTCCAAGTATACCGTAATGATGAATAGTTGTTTAAAGATTCGAGAAATTTATTTAGTTCGGTCTCTCCATGTTGCCATATGAAAAAGATATCGTCAATAAATCTGCACCATAAAAGAGGTGAATTCTTTTGTGTGTTGAGGAAGTTTTTTTCGATTAGTCCCATGAATAAGTTTGCGTAATTAGGAGCCATTCGAGTACCCATGGCTGTTCCATTCTTCTGCAAATATATTTTGTCTTGAAATGTAAAAGCATTCATTGTCAAGATGAATTCTACTAATGTTAGCAAAAAAGGCGATGAAGGTTTAGAATCAGTTGGTCTTGTGTTTAAAAATTCTTTAACAGCTTCTATTCCACCACTGTGGGGAATATTAGTGTATAGTGAAGATGCATCTACAGTAACAATTATACTATTTGGATCCAAAGGTTGAGTTATTTGACTAAGCTTATTTAAAAAATCATCTGTGTTCTTAATGTGTGATGGCAATTCTTTTACAAATGGTTGCAGTTGGTCGTCAATATATCCTGATATTGTTTCTGTAGGACTTCCGTAGCTAGCAACAATAGGGCGTCCTGGAGGTGGTCTGACATTTTTGTGGATCTTAGGTAATATATAGAATGTCGGAGTTCGTGGTTTGCGTTGAACTAATAGACTCACTGTTTTTTTATTTAGCCCTTCTTCAAAACCGTTTTCTAAGATAAAATTAGCAATTTTGTCATTGAACTCAAGAGTTGGATCATCGTTTAACAGTTGGTAAAAATTGTTGTCTGATAGTTGATTATTTGCCTCAGTTATATAATCCGTTAATCTTGGATAACTATTTTGATGCCTTTGTCAGCAGGTAAAATAATACTATCACTATTATTTTTCAATTCTCTTATTGCTTTTCTTTCTTCAGGGATCATGTTTACAGGTTTGTTTTTTAAGGACTGGTCAAATGTTTATATATATATATATATATATATATATATATATATATAGTGTACATTTCTATCAAAATCATCTTTGATACATATGATACATTAGGTCTATTTTGCTTCTTTGTTTTAATACAAATTCTGTAACAGAACATGAAAGCGAAATTAAAATAATTGTATCATTTTTAAGGTTTTTGATTTTGCTTCGTTAATTGAAGTGATTTCCTATAAGCTTATATGGCAAAGGCAAGCTGTCAAAGCGATTTAGGTCATTCACTTTTTTTAGGAGACGAGTTCAAATCCCACTTGTTAATCAAAATTGTACAAATCAGACTTCTGAGCACATTTCAAACTCATATTCAAATCGCCTCTTTTAAATGGGATTACATGTATGTTTGTATGAAATGAAATAAGACAAATTGCAAAGCATTTTACAATTATATTAAGCCATTGAAAATACGTTCTCTAAACGCTATGTGTTTCATATTTCAAATGAGATTTAATTTTTACAATCTCCCTTTTTATCAGTAAAAACTCAATTGCAGAGTATAAAGAAACACGCGTAAATGACTTATCTTGTCACACTTTTCAAATGTTGTATGATCAAAGGGTTTTCAAAATTAAGAGTATGTGGCTCTATTTAAACCAAAATTGGAAAACATGTAATCTAAATCGTATTTCTCTTGAGTAGTTTTCGACTTCCATTTGATAAAATGTAAGAGGGGCATAATTCTCTAAAAAAGATTCCTCAGAGCCAACCAACGGTTGTATTTAGGTTTTTTATTTCAACTTTAGCAACTTTTAAAGCAAAGGGGTAATTTCTGTATTAATTTGGAAATGTTGAGATTGTCTAAATGAAATTTATGTTTTAGCACTTGTCACAACAATATAACAGTAAGCATTAACTTTTATTTTTTAATTTGATATTCTTTTGTGTTAAAATAAGTTTAAAAACGAATGTTCATAAGCGTTTATTGCAGGAGATTAAGGGTAGTATGCAATTTAAGGCATTTAAGGCAGTGTTTCTCGACCGGTGGTACGCGAAGGCATTAAGTAGTAAAAAACCACAGCGGCAGCTGTTTCGTCGACAGGACAGACGCACGTAATATTGATAGTTGATTATCCGTTGGCAACTGTGTAAATTTCCATATCGACCATGATATGCCAATTTTGCACCAGTTTTTAGAACGAAATCAATCATTACAATATCCGTTTTCTGGTCAGCGTGTCCGAAATTATGATTCCTGAGCGCAATGTTTGTCAGAACTGTACTTATATTTATAATGAACACCGACACAGCAGAGGGAGCAAGACTTAAGACACAGGCCGAATAGAGAGAGGCTCGTACCGACAGTGTAAAAGTGTGGGATATATGTAGGATTATTTATTTTGCCTTTTTCATGGAGATTTAACTAAGTAAGTACTTTCCATTCGACAACTTTGCTAACCAGAGTATATTTAATAAAAGTGATTTCTTAACCTACACAGACTGTACAAAGAATTCGTAACTTATTTGCTTAAAAAATACTAGTTCTTTGGCATTTCAATGAAATTTTTACGGCATCTAGTTATCCTAGTCATTTAGGCTGGAATCTTTTCATTAGTTGTTATTTTTTTAGGGATCATATTGGCACGGAATAAAGTTTTTTTATTTAATATACGTAAATAGTTATTGAATGTAATAGTTATATGGTGAATAGTCATTTGAGAGTAAATTGACAGTAAAGTTCTGTAGATCGACTGTCAATCTACAGAACTTTACTGTCAATTTACTCTCAAATAAATGTCTATTCACCATATAACTATTACATTCAACAGTTACTTACTTGTGAAATTAGCAAATTTCGTTGAATACAAACGTTTTCATACAAGAGAAAAGAAATAAATAAATATCGTGAATTAAAATCAATAAACAAAAAATAATTATAACATTCAGCTGGGTTTAATGCTTTTTAATTATATAGGAAAATTATCTGAGGTTTAATACGGATTTAAAAATTCGAACGAATGGCGTTTTTTTTTGCCTTTGGGGGCCCCAAAATGGAAAATTAACATGATCTTGGCCTTGGGTATTACTGTGAAACTTACGGAGACAGCTTCTTCCCTATAGGAGAAATTCTAAAAAAAAGTAAATTGTCTAATTAATAACATGACAAGTCCTAACAACAAAAAAAACAAATAGTAAAATTAAGAACCCTATACTAGCATTTTTTTATACCGGTATTATCTCGGTTTTATTATGATTACGTATTCTCAATATTAAGAAAGCTTACGTTATTCAAATTTATTATTCTCTTTATCCTTTTTTTACTAATCAATTTTTCCAATTCAATTTTAACTACTTTTTATGTAATATTTCTGGTATGTAGATTTAAACGGTCAAATAACAGAGACGTCCAAATTTTTCTTGCACATCTCTTGATAATACGAAACACAAAAGAAATGCTACAATAACGAGTAGTTCACAAAACTCAGTGTGTCAGTTCATTGTGTCAGCTTCCATTCACCACACACTGTCTGGACTTCGATAGAGCTGATGAAAACCATGCCAAAGAGAACACCCTATTCACCCGACTGAAACCACCGGCACCGGTACAATACCACCAGTATCCAACAACTGTGGAATCAGTAGACATTCTATTGGTGATATGCCGCTTACGCAATATATTGCACCTTTTCACTCAGCATATTACGTCTTCCGCTTAATTATAGCACTCATTTCATAAAAATCCTTTTTTTTAGTCATTAAAAGTTTACATCTAGGGTTCTAGGATAAAAAATCATTTTATATAGTGCATCACACGGTTACTACATTGTAGTAATTGGCGTGGTGTTCACGGTATTGTAACGTCAAATACTTTATTTACGTTATAATACAATACTTACATTAACATTAAAAACTAAACAATTTCAATCTATATATATAAAATCCAAAACCCATTGACTGACTGATCACAGTTTCTCAAAAACTATAAGGCTTAGAGCCATGAAACTCAGCACAAATATTCCTTACAGGCTCTATATGCGTACTAAGAAAGGATTTTGCAATATTTTGTCTCTAAAGGTCTAAATATTGTAAATTATAAAAGACAATATGGCGGCCACTTTTAGCTTTCAAAGCTTAATTTCTCAAAAACCACAAGACTTTGGGCCATGAAACTTGGCACAATTATTCTTTATAGGCTTTAGATGCGAAAAATGAAAGGTTTTAAAAAATAATCTTTCTCAGACGGCTAAAGTAGATTATTTGAAAAAATTAAAAATGGTGGCCATTTTGGTTTTTCCTAACTATGGATGTCCTGTTGAATATTTTTAGGGAACAGAAAAGGTACGAGAACTAATCTACTGAAAGAATAAAATTTAAAAATTTAATGAGAAACTTTTTGGGGAATTAAGTTTTTGGCCAAGATATTTACCTCCTACTTTTTCTTACAGTTTTCGGTTTATTTTCAAAAACTTGCTAAATTCAGATTGTTGTCAAGTCGAAAATCCAAACTTAGTGTCTTCATTGTTTTATATTCCTGGTTATCCTCATTCTCTGTATTGGGAAACTGAAGGAAGTTAATTTATACCATTTGCTAATAATGAGGGGAACATGTTTAGAGGAAGCGTTACAATTTCTCATTTTCATCTAGAGTGGAATTATCAGCTGCATCTTAAGGGTTTAATTGCACGCACATGACCCAAATAAATCAGTCCATTTTGTTAATTATTCCTAAAATTTGCACAAGGCATAATATAATTGAATTAAAATGAGCTATCCTTTCAGCGGGCGAAGCTGCGGGTATATCTGCTAGTATGTGATATATACATCAGAACTCCAACAATTAAATCTGTATTATGTATATTATGTTAGAAATTGGGAACAGTGCCATAATATTATGGACAACCAAATCAAGCCCACAGTATTGATCTACGTACATCGAAATAATTAATTCAACAAATAAAAACCTATTTAGCATTTTCATAGTTACTTCAGTTTTTAAGTAATGTAATAAGTTAGGGGCGAAAAGATACCACCATCCAACCCTAAATTTTGTAAACATAAAACCGAGGAAAGATAAGGCAAAGCAGTTAAGCGTTGAAGCAGTTAAGCAGTTAAGAGTTGAAATTTCGGTTTCTTTAGTTTCTTGTTGCAATAGATTACACTTATTAGTCGAGGAGTGATATGAAAAAACCACTATACCCAAAAAATTGCTATAGGAGATTTTAGCGCTTTCATGTTTCAAAGACGGATGGTTTTGTTTCGGTCCTTCAAATTTACTGTTCAAATTTGCTACCAAGTTGGCCTAAAATGTTTAGAGGAATGTTCAATAACACAAATAGTATATTAAGTAAATTTAATACTAGATATGAATCTAAGAAGTATCTAACATGTCATTGATTGTAATTAATTTTAAAATAAGGTTTCCACTCATGAAATTATTATACGCAATTAGAGGTAAACTTAGTATTTTATTAATTAATTGGAAACCAAGCGGTCAGTGTGCCGACCATGGGAGCCATGGCCATCAGTTCGAATCCCTGAACAAGGTGGTTATTTTTTATGTATTATAGCCATTGAAAACAAAAATTATCTGTTTTCGTTGGCGTGACGTCGGCCCTGGGCCAGACATGGCTCGAAACTGCTTTATTTAATAATTACATTTGGAAAATCACTTAAGATATTTTTTATTTCAACAAAACATGCATTACAATAATTGCACAACAAGTATTACAACCATTACAAAAACATTACAAAAGCTTTACAAAGACAGCTACAGGATTCCCAACAGCTAAATATATACAGGGTGTTTTTTTTAAACGCAACCCATTTTTAACATTGAATAATGCACATATGAATGTGTAATGAGGATTGTTTTATTGCTCTTTACATTTTATACAACCTATTATTTAGGTTTGATCACATTTAAGTTACATTATGTGCTCAAACAGTCCGTCATTGGCATTTGTATAAAGTTATGCTCTCTCCATCGAATTCCCGTGTTGCAAGGTACCTCTTTGAATTTCTTGCATTAAATTTGTTATGTTTGTTTTGTGGTGCTGAATATATCGTGAATTGTTTTCGTAGAATAATACTACTTAACATGTCTGTGGCAAATGACATTCAGATCGGTCCATTTTTGCGCGAGTTATCGTGCTTAAAAACACACACATTAAAAACGCAACCCAAAACTTGATTTTATCGGTGAAGGATTATTTCCCCCCAATATCCCTGATTTGACGCCACTATATTTTTATTTTCTTTGAGGATACATACAAAGTAAGGCCTAAAAAAACAAGTCACGGCATATTCATTACCCCAAAACAAACAAAACAAATGTAATGCAAAGAGATACCTAGCAACACGTGTTCGAGAATTTGATAGAGAGAGCACAACTTCATACAAATGCCACTGGCGGATTTTTTGAGCACATAATTAAAATAATAGAGTGTACAAAACGTAAAGAACCATAAAACAATACTTATTTCATATTTATATGTGAATTATTCAATCTTAAAAATGGGTTACGTTTAAAAAAAAACACCCTGTACTAACAATTAGCAGAAACTCGCGGTTTTGCCCGCTGAAAAGATAACAAACTTTTTATTGATTTATGCTTTAATTTTTTTTCTAATTTATCAATATCTATATGATATGGTAAAATTTTCTAAATCTTTAAGCGCTTAATTACATTCTTTAGGTTGCAGATAGTTATTCCAACACAGGTTGAAATGAGAAGGTAAAACGTTTCTTCCTTAGATTTTTCTGTTTCCCTACAAGAACAAAATTGGCTATATATTATTTTTTAAACAAAACAAAGAGAAAACACCACTCAAGAGGTTTGAACTCCAATAACTTTTGCCGCACCGTGCGCTCGTCTAAATCTGGTCAGCCAGTTTGACTTATGAGGACATTGGGGCATGACCTGGGATAAAAAGAGGCAATTACTAGTGAAATATCAACATTTGGTTTCAGTCCTTTTAAAAATAGACATAATTAAAATATATATATATGAATGCATTGACCAAAAATTTTGGCAATCTAAATCCCCTAAGAAAATAAGCTTAGAAAACTAAAAACGGCCGCCATTTCGGATGCTATAATATAACCTATTTTGGGCTTTTGAGAGAAAGTGTTTTTAAATCCTTCCTTTGTACGCTTCTAGAACCTTTCAAGACAATTTGTGCCAAGTTTCATTGCCCAAAGCCTAACAGGTTTTTAGAAATTTCATCTATGAGTGAGTGAGTGGGTCAGTCGGTCAGTTAGTCAACCATTTTGGCTTATGTACATAAAGAGAAATACAACTAAATGAGAATAATTACACGAATCAGCGCTTGGCAGGATTTGAAATAATGCTACTTTAAACCAAACCTGTTCACGGATACCTTAGTAAAGTAAACATCCAATATTGCTTCCTCCAGAGACATCGTCACATTTAGCACAAGCAAGATTAATGTTGTAGTCGTCCCTTGTGGGTTACTCAACGACAACCATTAGTTTTAACCTTGGCCGTATGTGACTATTCCTAAATGAATAAGTGGTCTTCGTGCTTACTCTTATTTTATTAAAACTTCTTAAAGCCTTGGTGATAATAATATTTTTGATGTCCCCTTAGCTTATTTAATATAATAACATCCTCTCTATTTAAAAATAACTTAGATGCGTATGATGTAATAACCATCCACAGTTTTTGTACTTCATAATCAAGATGGAGAGTGGCTATTTGAAAAAAATCATCCATTTAAACGTGTTTCCTATTCAGAGGTATAAGAAATGTCATATGACCTATAACAATTACGTGGTTTTTACAGGATCTAAAATTTAAAGGATTTATGGTGTTCAGTGTTCACTCCATTCAACAGGAAAAATTGGTGAGTTGGATGTCAATATTATCAAAACTTACGCTCAACACGTAGAAGACTGTGTTGGATACGAGGCTAGAACCTGCGAAACACTCCTCTTCCCTCACCATCGTGCAGACAGGTGGCCCCGCCCTAGAGACGATCTGGTCGCAAGGCATGCAGAAGCTAAGGGTGTGTTGTCTCTCATGTGCCTTATTCCATGAACCTACCTGAAACAGCACAAGTACACCCCTGCCCTATAATCACATGCCATCCTTTACTGGCTTTAGAAAGCTAGATTAAATAACTGGTACTTTCAAGTCATCGACATGGTGAAGAGTTAAACAATTCCAATTCATCTTCCCGAATATAAACTTTTGGTCGACTATTTTATCTCGCGCTTTGCTTCGGCCTGCGCAACTAAGATCTAATTAAAATCCCAATGAGTTTTCTGATTGTATACGTCACTCAGCTCTGACAAAGAAAATACTAGTTTTTCATCTACCCAATGTAGCTCTTACGCCTTACTAAACAAGTTTTTTTCTGCAAAATACTTGAGGTTTCATATGGTTTCTGTCAATAAAATTATCTTCATAGAATCTGACGACATGGCGTTTGAGCAAATCAAAGCGTATGTATTGCCTTGAAGCCTTTATTTCCAATGCACCCTATTGGAGCTGTCTATGCTGTGCATGTAATTTAATAAAAAAAACCTACCTGAAAGAATTTTTATTTTAGATTTTTACTGAAAAACTATTCAAATTTCAAAATCATTTATATTATAAAGTGCTGTCATGATAAACATAAAAATTCATTTTATTTATTTAATAAATGTAATCTATACTTTGCAGTCGTATACAGCTCTAATGTCAATCCGTGGTATATCCCTCAAAGATTAATGACAGTGGCCTGGGGTGTTGTTAAGGCACTACCTACCTATACCTAAGAACTCTTGGTCACTGGTTTTGATCTTAGTGCGGTAGAACACAAGCTCTATCTCTAAATTTGAGATGCAATGCATAATACTGTTTCATAATATTGCACAACTTAATTTATTATTTATACATAAATGCTAAATTAACACGTGGATATAGCCAATGACAAATTAATAAGGGAATTACTCCTTTGTAAACACAAAAACCTCTAATCAAAAACACACCCAAAGAGAAACAAAAACAAGCAATAATTAAAAACAGTGGGTTAGTCCCTCTGTCAGTCCTTCCCCTCATTCATGTCCTCCTTTGTCAGCGCTTTGACGAGTTTGATTGAAACGCACATCCTTTCAACAGTTCATTTTTAATCATCATCTGCTGCCCTTTCCTTGATTTAAGATACAAATCTTTTTCTGAACCAATTACGTATTCCCGAATGTGACTCTTGAAAAATTATATTTTTGTAAAACCTAATACACGACCTCTTGATATTATATACTGTATAACTAGGGAATAATATGGAGTATACTTTTTAAAGATGTTTCAGTGCCATTAGTAACTAAACCGCATCTAAAGATCCAATTCATGTTTAACCTTCTAATTTAACCATAACTAATAAAAATAATATTTTTGCTGAAATCCAGCACACATCCAACCCGGTCAAGGATAAATAAATATCGGTATTACAATCATCAGATAAAGTTATAAAACCTAACAAAACATCCTCACCATGTTTTTCTTGTACTTTACTCAAATTTACCAAATTAAATAAATCAAAGACATTGGGAGGAGGAGCGTTGTTGTCAAGAAGGGGGTTCTACGAAGGCTGCAGGAGAGGTAGGAGGCACCGCAAGCCCAAATTAAAACATAAAATATAATATAATGTAAAACCCATTGCGATTTTTCTATTTCATAGATTATCTTTGCGCTTCGAATCTTCTTGTATAATTCTACTTTGCTTTTTGCCAACTTTTTTTTCTCTATTTTATTTAAGAATTGAGATTAGCATATTACAATCTTTGATTCTCCCATTTAGCTTTTTAGTTGTTGTTGAATTGGTGTTGTGTATGTTAAAGACCTTACAGGCAGGAAAGACCTTACAGGCAGTGAAGACTCACTGAATGCACAGTCAAACAGTCTTTGTGGGGACAAAGACTGCTCCAAAAAGACTGTTCCAAGGTTCAATAATATTTCATTGAATATTATAGTACAGTGTTTATTGAAACTCTTGCATCTTAATGTAAACAAAATATGTGACTCAGAATCTCATAGGTTAAGGGTTCATTCCCTTGATTGTGGACAAGCCAGGATGAAGCACTACATCCATCAGGGCCTGACTGGGTATCCAAGCTCAGCCGGATATCAAGTTTCCAAAACAAAAAAAAAATGATTGGGAACGGATCATTCTTGATAGTCAAACACTGATTTGCCAATTGAGAGGTAGTTTATGTTAGTTGAACTCATTGATGACGAAATTAACTAATTCATCAAAACAACACAACACCTTTATTTTCGGAAGTAAATATTCGCATTCAATATGGCGAATCCAAGATGGCTGTAGAAAGTTTTTAAACAGTAAATTAAAGAATATATTAGTTGCTTGGGATTACAGTGGAAAATAGTAATTTCTTAACAAAACCATTACATTTGGAGCATATTTTTAGCAAATGCAATATAAGCTACGTTGTTTTCATGTTTCAAACTGATTTGTCAAATCTTATCGCGGAGACAACAAACAAATTAAATAGGCTACTTTAAATTTCAACCATTAATTTTCTTTTAATACGATTTTGACAAAATAATGTAAAAAAAGCCTAGGTTACTATTCAAACGATTGAATTTATCCCCAAACCACAACATTTGACGGGAGCGGGTGAACATTAAGACAAAATGAAAAACATGTCTTCTGTCATATAAATAAATATGCCTAGAAGCAAAACATTTCAACGTTATTGACAACAGATTGATAAGGTCTGGGTGAAATTTTAAGACACTCTAAATATGTAGCATATATTAGATTGATATTGATAAATATATAAATAAGATATATTCGTATATCAATAGTATACAGAATACAGTTTTTAACAAGACCTGTAAATTTAAGTAATGTAAAATATTTTGGTTACAAAAATGAATCATATGAGCAATATTGCGTGTGTTTCTTTGAGCCCGTAAATTAATGGTCTGCCGTGTAGCGTCCCGTGAGAAGTTGCAAACATTTGTCTTAACGTTGCCAAAATGTCGCCTGGTCTCTGGGGGCGCAACAATGTGTTGCATAACAGAGTCACAATTCCCTCCATTTTGTTTGGGAATATGAGATTTCAACTTAGCTGTATTTTATATCGATAAGGTTTTTATTTACTTATATGTATCTTTTAAGAATCTGAATATACCTCAAGAATACTTGTCTCCTCAAATCAAGAAAATTTTGAGAAGTATTTGACGTAAATTTAGTTACGTAGCTATAAAAGTGACAAATTCCTAGAGTTATATATAGTTGAACTAGTTCTTAAACAACATATTATTGGAGGAGCTTTATTTTGCTGAGCTTTCTAACATTCAGAATAACTCAATTTAACTTGCAATATAAAATATGTAATTTGCATTTTTATAAGTAACGACGATGACTAAATTTTCTCTATATCAAATTTCAACATTCAATCGTTAAATTAAACCCTAAAAGGTGGCAATTGATGGTGTCACACAACGGTGCAATTGGAAAAGTATGTTTCTTGTGAAGATTGCTATGTTTTATTGAAGATAGGCTAGTGGTAGTTATTCTCCAAGGTTATAAGAGGGACGGTTATTTTTTACTGTTAGCTTGTCCTATTTATGGTTGTCAATATGCGTAATCAATTAATAAACTAAAAGCATTGTTATTTCATTAGAATTTGAGTAATAAATATTTAATGGATTAAAAGGGATTTAAACCTGAGTAATTGGGGTATCCGGGATCTAAATCTGATTACGTACGCTACGGGCGGGATCATGGCTCTTTGCCTGAATGTACCACGTTTTACAGAATATATCGGAAGTGTGTGCTCTTAAAAATATGTTCTTTAGTTCAAAAATCTATTACAATCAGTTCGGCCTATGCAATAATACGCTTGTGAATGATATTTGACCAAAAGTTATATACATAAAATACGTAACGTTGGACGATATTAAATTATATTATAATATCTTAATAATTTAATTATTAAGATGATAATACATTTTTCCTTAGAAATTTTGAATCTAGTCTCTTAATGACATGTTACACAGCTAAGAGTCTTAAGAAAGAGTACTAAGAGTCGACTTAAGGAGTTAATACGGTACTTTCTTCGGTCAGATTTATCCCAGTAAAGAGCAAACAAACAAACAAAACTTATTCTGTTTCTGGCGTGAAGTTTGTAATTTTATACCATAACATTTATTCGCAGTAACGTTGTTAAGTTCAGCCTGGAATTATTCCCCAATTGCATTTCTTTCCGTCGAATGAATCAAATTGCTTCTCTAATCGATTAATACTCAATTTGTTTTCATCGGTTGCTGTTTATCCCTCATTATTACGTTGTGAGTATTTACAAAGATTAGCAATAAAAGGTATAATAGGTAAACAGTAGTAAAAGGGGTTTCCGTGCACAACATTTTGGACTTCGTTAAATAAGATCACTTGTTTTAGCGAATTTCTCCTATAGGGAAGAAGCTGTTACCGTAGTACTCATGGTAAGACCTAACCCCGAGACCATGATAACTTTTCGTTTTGGGGCCCCCAGAAGCAAAAAACACTATTCGTTCATTTTCATAAATATATATATATATGTGTGTGTGTGTGTGTCTTTAAGCACGATAACTCGCGTAAAAATGGTCCAATCTTAATGAAATTTGGCATGGATGTGTAAAGTAGTAATTATTCGGACGAGTTCGTAATCCAGCCCAATCCGACTACTGGAAGGGGGGGGGGTAAAGGGGGGTAAACCCCCCCAAAAATGGGTTTTTTGAGTTTTTTACATAGAAAAATAAAAATAATCCAATTTTTGTTGGCACCATTGAATTCAGCTCAAAAAAACAAACAAATTAGTATTTTGAATCACTGCTCTATGTCCATTGGTTACCGAGGTATTGAAAGTGGTAAACGCAGTACGTTGTCCCAATGTTAACCTTATGGGAAATAAGTCAAATTTTATATCTCGCTTATTTCTCAACACATCTTGATAAAACTTGGTAAGTGGCTTCTTCTAGTTCAGATCTACTAAATATAGAATTAAAACCACCCAGTTTTAATATACCCGTAGCAGCAAACCTGCATACTCATTCTCCATGTTATTCTTATGGAGCCTGTAAAATCTCGCTATGTTGGATTGAAATATGTTGTTTTGTACTGGAAATTCGCTGAGTATGCAGGTCTGCTGCAACGGGGGTATTTTCCCTTTAGTCTTAGGTCCTTAACACTTACTTTTTTAATCACTTGACGCTTCGTTCTCATTCGTTAGACATCCTTACTTGAAGACGAGTTAAACTAGTTATCACAGCCTTGGTCAGTGTCAGCGAAAGGATAATATAAATTTATTAAATCCATCTAGTCAAAAATACATTGAAAACACCCAACATATGTATTTTCTATCATCCGTAAAAAGTACTTTCCATCTATATGCATATGATACAAAGTATGATTCACTAAAATTCTATAAACGTAATAAAAGTGTATGAGGAATGAATCAAAGACATTTACTTACTATACTTAAAAAACTGGAATTTTATCAGCGAAATCAAAGTATAAAAATATAATTTGATGATTTAGGGCTGCATTCCCTAAAGGCCCGCCCAGCGGGGTTAAGTCATAACAATGATACATGTGGCGGCTCAGAGGGGCCGGGCCGAATAACACTTTCATTATGAGAACCGGGCTGACTGTTTGGATAATCTCAGCTAGAGATAATATCCGCGTATTTTAAAAATATAAATCACATGAAAAAGTATGTTCTCACATAAAATAGGTTATTACTCACAAAACAATTAGTGCACTTATTTACTCAGTGCTACAAAAAAGGCTTACATTGTTCAATACTTGTAACTATAATGAAATAAAATATGTTTGCATATACTGTAAAATTAAAAGTACTATTTCACTCGAAAAAGCTGCCTTCTAACAGGTGTAACTGAAAACTTCATAGAGTGTGAAGTTCAACATTTGTGAGTGTCATATTATACCCTTCCATGTATTTATACACTTCCAAAAGGGAAGGTTTACACCTGCAAGTATTAACTAACACTGTGAAAGATCTCACATGAGTGTAACGTTTACCATGAAAATGAGTAAAGGAACCATCTCAATAATTTGAATCTATTTTTGGAAGTAACATCTCATCTTTTATATTTGCAACTCAGTTGCCACCGTTTCTCGTTTTTTTAGCATTGGCTTCTTTTTCTAAAGTAAATGAAGACAATATAAGTAATTGTGTTTGACTTATTCGTCATCAAGCTGTAAATAAAGTGGTTGATTTAGTAATATAATTGTGGTTTGGACAATTCTCATTCTAAAACGCTGACAAATAGTAGGTACCCTACAAGCATGATTAAAACACTTTTCAGGTTTGCTTTGTGTCTTAATATCTTAACTATTAGTATGAGTATTTACATAGCCGTAAATAATAAGTGTTGATGCAAGAGAAAATAGCCATTAAAGGTGAATAGTTCTAGGCATGGGCTTAAACTCTCATTTAAAACATCTCGCTTGAGTTTTTTTGTCTTCTGAATTTTCTATGTTTATTTTGTGTGATCTAGGAGAGAATTGCAATTGAGAACAGTACAAACCAGGATCTTCTTACTTATCACGCCACCTTTTTGTTCGACAGGATAATTATTTCCCAGTCCCGTGCCAGTTTTGAGTCTGTTCAGGATTCGAACCGACGACCTTTAGGCTGTATAGTGAGGGATTATCCTTATCTATTAGTAGATTAGACTATGTTTTGTAGATAAGTTATGTGACACTCGATAAGATTAAAATGATAAAATACATAGAGGGTAAGTTCATGAAATGCGAGAGAGTGCATTATAGTGGATTATGTAACTTATTGTCGTTGATTTGTTATAGCAGAATGATAACAGGTTGATATTTTTTAGGATTTCGTAATGAATTCAATTTATTGTTTTATTGTTGTTGTTTGTTTTATTGTTCAATTTATTTATCGAGTTTTTCAATGTACTGAACATAAATGATAAATCCCATATGACAATTAAAAAAAAAAAAAAAACAATTAACTTATTTCGACGTAGAGTATCAAGCGAATGGTAACCTGTTGTACAAACCTATACTATTAGTATTATTATTGATGTTTGAACATATCGTAAGCTATAAAACAAAACGAATAAGACATGAATAGACAAACATTAACGACATTTGAGTACCAAAATCAAACTAAACTCAGTAGCCCGTTCATTCAACCTCCAGCTCATTGGCATTCATGAGGTCAGCGCCGTGTAAACCGGTCGTTCCATGTTCCGCGGTTCCATTGTTTCAAACTAATTCTATCGCTCTCTGCCCGTCGTGGAGTTATTTTTTATTTATTTTTATCACATTTTATTGAAAAGAACCATTTTTAGTGTCATCTGAAAGTACAGAGAGTGCGTTTTGCAAAATAATAAATCGAAACTGAAATCTTTCGTATGAAATATAAACTAACTTTCATCAAACTATGTTTTATATGAGTTGCTTCATAATGTACACTGAGGAGCTTACGTTGTCATTATTCTACTTTAAATAAAGAATTATCTAAAATTGTCATTGCAATAGGTTAAAATTTTAAGATCTTTGTAGAATACCTTTTATTCGAGACTGTTACTTTAATCCGATAGTTATGATTAATAACCTATAAATTAATTGTATAACAGAACATCAGTTTAAGAATCCTGCCTAAAATATGACTGATTGACTCATTGGACCGTGAATCGATACAACTGACGATTCTTTTGAAATTGGTTAAAGAGCGTTTAATATATTAATAATAGAAGAACTAAACAGCTTGTAAAAAGTACTAAGAGCCAGCTTTAGTTAAATTTGATAGTAAGTACGGTCTCACAACGACTTGGATGCTAGCAAGGTATGAGTGGGGGAGTGGTGAGCGGGCAGGTTGCCACGAGGGGGACGGCTCGGCCAATGTCGAGAGCATCCCTATTGCTAGAATTCTAACCGGGATCGGTCAGTTCAGTAAAGACACATAACTCGGAAATCTGTATAACTCATCCGCCCTGCCGAGGAAAATACTTCCTCGAAACATCGATGCGTCGAACTCACACCTAAGGCCAAACCTATACTTTCTAGGTCAAACCTAAGAAACATTGTAGGCTTTTTATAATTGTTTCTGTTTTTTAGACTTAACTGCATGTAGTGTAAATATTTAAACAACATTCCTAGTTAATTTCAGCATTTCCCTTTTTATCTTTGTATAATTTATGACTTCATATTGACTGTTAGGCTTAAAAATATTCTTGTTCAACATAAAACCCAAGTGGGGTTTTAGTAATTATTTCGCTCATTTTTAATTATTAGACACAAAATATCTGTCTTGTCAGGGTCTCTTAGTCCTAGCGATGATGTTATTACCATGCAAATAATGAACTAAAGATTTATGCATGTGAAATTACGACGGCAGAATTTGCCATAACAATGACAAATGTATTGACCCTGAGGGCAGGGCTACGAGCAAATGTTAATTAATTACATTGCAAGTTTCTGTAGACTGACTCTTGTATGCAAGTATTATATTTATTGTGCTTTGTAATTAGTTACAACAGCAATAATGACTAATCTATACTCTATTCGTGAGGAATAGTTTTAATTAACATCTATCTGCGTACAAGTAATGTTTTTTTTTATCAAAAAGTAATTTGTTAAAACGAGCTTTAATAATAACAGCATTGCTTCTTTTAGACAGTTTATTGCAAAATTAAAACATAAAAATCCTAAAATGTTTGTCGTTTCGAAAACGTATCTTAAGTTATTATAAAGACAATACAACTTTTTTATTTAGTAGGAGAACAATATTTGGTAGCAGTATGACGTTGATACATAATTTAAAGAATGAAATTAACTTTCTTTGGTTTATGATATATTAATCTCAAACGAAACAATATACAGGGTGTTGATAAAAACCCCTTCAGGACTTCGGGATATGGTTACTTACATCAAAACTAAGAAAAAGGCTCCTAAAAACATGGGTCCTAAAATGCTCGGTTATCCGTCTGTCGGTCTGTATGTGTTTGCATCAATATTTTGCATAACTTTGGAACTACAACAGATATCAACTTCAAACTTGGTACTTATATGCTGACTATTAGGACCTATTTGGTGCAGAGTATCAAGTTTCTACTTTGTACCATTTCAAAACGGCAGACATTTTTAGATTTTAAAACTTAATATCTTAAAAACCGTAAATTTTTCAAAGATTGGACAAGACACAAAAAAGTTGCGAAATTTTATTTCCTACATAACCATATAAAGATTATTAAGATCCAACTACAATTAACGGAGTTATCGCAATTTTCCAATAGAATAAATGCTTGTTTTATGGTAGCTATAGCAAATTTACTTCATTTTTTAATTTTCGATTTTTAAGGGTATTTACCCCCATAAAAACTCATAAAAAATTACAAAAATCCAAATTCCTCGAAAACGGCTCTAACGATTTTAATAAAAAATACAGGAATTACATGTCATACATACTTAAGATGACAAACAAAATGACACCACCCGCATGTCTGTAAAAGTTCAGGTTCAGAAGTTATGGGGGTTTAAGTATCAAAAAATTCATATTTTACAAATTTCACAAAATCTGTAACTTCTAAAGAAAATATACTTGCAACCATTAAATTTGACTTGATTTGAAAAACAAAATAATCTAGTATTTTGAATCATTAGTTTATGTCAACTGGTTGCAGAGATAATTGATATTTTAGTTCGTCGGTAAACGCAGTACGTTGTCCAGTGTTATTCTTATGGCAAATATTAAAAAAACCGTTATCTCTGTTATTTCCTAACCGATTTTGATAAAATTTGGTATGCATTTGTGTGATAATTAATTGTTAATTTGTTTTTTTTTTCACTATATAAGTTTTCTGGTTTTAAATGACTTTAAAGGAGAAAGTATGTGTCAGTTTCCTGATATCGTTTATTTATTCATAGTTACCTTGCATATAAAGCAGGTAACTATAGTTACGCTTGTCACAAGGACTTGTGACTCCTTTAATTATGTAAAAAATACGTATTTACGATGTAAGATTCAAAGGGGTTCGGAGGCTAAGTACAGTGTATGTTGTGTTTCGTCGTTGGAGCTGGTCAACGGAATCAAGCTGAAATTGAGACAAATGTGCGCGGTCCACTCAGGGGAGTTGGGGCCGCGCCGCGTGGCCACCGCACAATTACACCGGCACCGCCGCGCCGCGTGTGTGCGTGCACATACCTCCGATGAAACATGGCGTTGGTGTTGTCCAATTCATGCTTTTGGTTTCCAATATTGAAGTTGGGGAAATGGGATCGTTTCATTACCACTGTCCCCACCAATCGGTCTCTAACTTTAATTGGTATGAAAGTTAACCGATACCATTAACACCGATAACAGGTGGTATGCATTCTACCTACCTTATGAGTTAAACTTATGTCATGGTTCCAAGTTAAGTCATTTAAATGGCAAAAACATATTTAACATGAAATACTATCACCTTTATTTATATTTACGAAACGTGGTTTTAGTAAAAAAAAAAGACACTCAAAATAGCAAAAAAATAATTGGTCATTCTTTTTAATGTATAAATCAGAGACATAAAATTATGTTCGTATGTATAAGATAAAAAAAGTTTGGTTCACATAAATACTATTAAATTCCTTTTTCGTTTTCATTGAAACGATCGATTTCATTGCTCAATTATTGTTATATAATTAATTTTGCGATAATTGTAATTTAACGAACATGAAGTTTTTAACGAAAATTCTGGTCAACTCTAACAAGGTATGATGGAAAATTGTTTGAAATCGTTTGCAGAGATTAATATCCGTAAAATATGTATCTTTTTTTTAAATAGTAGTGGTTTAAAATGTCTTTATGATTTTGCACAAAGTCCTAAACAAAACGAAACCCGTAGGGAGAATTGCTAAAATAGTGTTTACGCTGTACTCTCCCTATCTCTCTCTGTCCACAGTGTTTTCTGATGTTTCATAAACTACAGAAAATTGGACATATTCACATTTCAGTAGGTCTGCTGTAGTTCCTTTGTTATTCCGTTAAGCTAACAAGATAACAGAGAATGTTCAAAGTGAGTTAAAATAAAACATATCCTTGGTTTATTTCTCACTATTTCACCTTATCTAAATAATACTTTTAAATTAAAATTATTTATCTTTTGCTAATTTTTGAAAACTACTATCAAAGAATGTAACATTTTTTACCATTTTTTTAGGAAATTCATTATATTTTTTTATGAAAATTAAACTAAATTGACCAAAATAAAACGTTTTGTATTAAAATTCCAATGTGGCCAATCTTTTCTTACTAAACTCTTCGTTTAGTAGTTTCCCTAGTTTACTCCTTGAAGTTTGTACTGGTGATCACTGGATCACTGGAAGCGCTAAATGAAGGTTTTCATGAACGTAGGTTTAAATATAAAGGTTTTTACCTTAAATTTAATTTGTCACAAAATCAAATCACCATAATCTGATATGATACTAGAATCGGCCTGTTATTAATGGATTGGGTTTTTGTAACTTAATCACCTGAAAGTCCCAAATCCCCGGAGAAGCCAGCAAACGCTTTTCGTAGTTAGTACATTAAACTGAAACCCCTTGGGAACACAGACCAGGTCAATATTACGATACAAACCGTGATAATCACCTTGCCGAATGTCATTTAATTTTATGTGTTTAACTTTCAAATAAGATATTGACAAACATCACGTGGTAAGCAACTATTGTGGTTATTAATATGGGTACTTATTCGTTACATAAATGTTATTCTATTTGGTGAGATTAGTAAAATTTGTCTTTTTATCTGAAATGGAAATATAATTTATAGTAACTAGAGGACCCACGCTGCTCCGCAGCAGTAAATTTTGGTACTAAGACACAAAATCAACTCAAATCAAATAATTCTTCATTTAAAAAATTAATGTTACATGCAATGGATTTTTACAACTTCAATGTGACTTACCCGACATTTGCCTAAGTTGAAAAAGAGGTTCATATAGCTGGGCCCGGTTATGTTGGAATTTCAGAAAACCAATTCACCACAATTATTACCAAGTTGGTAATAATTTGTTCCACGAAGGAAAACGTAGGACTTTCATGAGATATTCTGTACTTACGTTTCCGGGACAGCGACATGTCAGCCCGGCACATACGACTTTACAAACTAACTATATACCATGCTAAAATACCCTCGTTGCAGACCTGCATACTCAGCGAATTCCATATGCAAAAGAACATAGTTCAAACCAACACAGCAAGATTTGACGTGTTTTTGTAAGCTCCATAAGATTAACATGGGAAATGAGTATACATCAGGTTTGCTGCCATGAAAATGGAAATATCGGGGATTTTAGACTATTATACATTAGATCTCATCTAGATGAAGACATAAACCAATTTTTATCGAGATGAATATGTTGAGAAATAAGCAAGAAAGAGAATTTGACTTATTACCCATAAGGTTAACATTGGGGCAACGTACTGTGTTTACCACTTTCAATATCTCGGTAACCAACGGACATAGACCAGTGATTCAAAATCCTAAATTGTTCTTTTTTTAGCTGAATTCAATGGTGCCAACACAAATTGGATAAATTTTGTTTTTCTATGTAAAAAATTCAAAAACCCACTTTTGGGGGGGGGGGCTATCCCCCTTTACCCCCCTTCCGGTGGTCCGATCGGGCTGGTTCACGAATTCGTCCAATTGATTACCACTTTACACATCTGTACCAAATTTCATTAATATCAGACCATAAACGGACTCAGAAAAAGAAAACCTAATTTATATATATAAAAGATTTGTGTTGTTCGGAATTCATCAGAGTGCTCCAGGTACGTCCGATCATAATAATCAATAGCTCAAATGAAAGCTGGTATTTCACTGAAGGTTCTTAGCATACAGAAGGTTCTAAAACATATAAAATTTCTTAATTAGAACTGGGGAAATATATATTCAATTGAATTCAGAATTCGAGAAATAATCAAATTTATGTTTTTTTGGTCGAGTAATACAGTTGATAAATGAATGCGGTTGCTTGATGGCAAATCTGCGCATGCATACCTTTAATTTAAGACCTTATTTATGAAAATCGGTCGAATAGAAGAGCCGAGCAGACTCGGAAAAGAAAAACCAAAATTTTTTGTGTTGTTCGGAGTTCAGCAGAGTGCTTCAGGTACGTCTGATCATAATAATCAATAGCTCAAATGAAAGCTGGTATTTCGCTGAAGGTTCTTAGACCAAAACATACAGAATTACGTAATTAGAACTGGGTAAATATATCTTTAATTGAATTCAAAATCCGGGAAATAATCGAATTTATGTATTTTGGTCGAGTAATAGAGTAGATAAATAAATGCCGATGCCTGATGGCAAATCTGTGCGTGCATACCTTTAATTTAAGACCTCAATTATGAAAATCGGTTCAGTAGAAGGGCCAAACGAACTCGGAAAAGGAAAACCATATTTAACTCCCATAAGAAATGTACAGGGAGGAAATTGCTTTTGTGCATAACTCGAGTAATACGGCAGATAAATGAATGCGGTTGCTTGATGGCAAATCTGCACGTGCATACCTTTAATTTAAGACCTCAATTATGAAAATCGGTTGAGTAGAAGAGCCGAACGGACTCGGAAAAGAAATACCAAATTTTTTTAATATATAGATTCTTCAGTTTTTTCTACAGTAGATAACTTTAATCGAAGAGTAATAAGGGCTGTTAGGAATTGTAATTGATTTTGTTATACAAATGTCTTAGTTATTTGCAATAATATAGAAAAAAGTAAAATAATCAGGTACTTCTGTGTAAACGAAGGGAAAATTAATAGTTTCATTAGGTTTTTTACGCGAATTAAAGAAAATACTTAAGTTTATGAAGTTACACTAGCTAAATTGGGTCAATTTTAGTATTTTTCATGTTTTAACTTCATATTTACATTTTTTTGTGTTGTAAACATTATTATAAAACCTTTTTTAGTGCTTTAAATTTTCAGTCACTTACGAATGTTGGTATTTTTTACAGTGTTTGAGATATTAAGGTTTTAAAATTAAAAGTGGGGGCCATTTTGAAATGGCATCAAGTAAAATCTAGATACTTTGCACGGAATAGGTCCTATTTTCATCTTTCAAGTTTGAATTTGACACATCAAGTGGTTTCAAACACAAATATACGTACATTCTAAAAGGCGGAACCCGGATTGAGATAGATGATATGCATAATAACTTTTTTTGTTACTTTTGCCAGAATAACCTGAAAAATCTTGGGACAGTCGGAGGTAGTCACCCTGTAAATACGTAAAATTAATCCCTGTTTCGCTTGGTCGTTATACTGTTTATTACTCTAGGATGTGTAAACCGAATTGGGCCAGTCTTATTTACTTTGTTAATTAATGTTGGTACAAGGTTCTCATAAATATAATTTTAATCCGACCTGAGGCCAGTGTCCCACCGACCTTCTATGTTACTTTAACAAGTTTTACAAATAGTAAACAAGTTTTACAACAAAATTTAGCAGATTTGCTGTATTGTTGAACGCAATGGGTATTTTCCGTGATTTCGAAACATAGGAGGTGGTAATACATGATTCCCACCGTGCGCCCTTAATTTAGATATCAATGTTTCGCCTCACACGTTATAGTTAAAGAATTTGCTTCAGTCCCTCTTTCTATGCAAGGCCTTTGGAGGGAATCCAGTCCTGATGTTAAAATACTGAATATAATAAATCTAATGGACTGAAACTGTAAGTAAAAAATTCCAAACCCATGTTTCAAAATTTTACAGATTGCGCTGAATTATTTTGTCAAACTTGTGAGCTAACCTCTCATATCGGTACCGGGCCATGGTCGGAACGGCCAAAAGGACGGATATCGGGAGGTTTAGCAAAAATCAACTTTCCCACTTCAAACTACGGGATATTTATAGTTATTTATAAATATTTATAAATATTTACAGTTGATTATAAATATTTATAGTTATTTATAAATATTTACAGTTGATTATAAATATTTATAGTTATTTATAATTATTTATGAGTATTTGTATTTATTACTTATAACGACGCATAGTGTAGACGAGTCACACTTTCAAGTCTGAGTAGGCTCGCCAACAAAGCGGGAAGCCTGTTCAGACAGTCCGACACTAGATCGAATATTGGGAGGAGTCGGTTGTGGGAAGGTCGGATATGAGAGATTCTACTGTATTACAAAACCCAACTTTCTTTACATTACAACGAGTGGTCATAATTTTAAATCATCTTTTTTAAGATTCACTTGCATAACAGTTCAAATTACTTTATGGGCGGATTTGTACTGGTCGAGATGGCGGGCGAGTCATACCCGCAATTTACTTACATCGATGGTCGCTACTCACCCGTTTGATTTGCCCGGGGAAATCTTTGTACCTAATTTGATCAGTTAAAAAGTGGGCAAATAATACAAATAAGGTACTCGACCACTAAATCGTCCAGTTTGACGTGCCCGTCTAACTCTCCCTCTAAATCAACCCTAAGGTTGGATTAACAATTTAATTTTATAAGAACCTTGTCCTGACAATAAAGAACCCAATGAAAGAATGTCCACTATTTTAGGCAAATAACTCAATAAATCTTGAGTTTGTGATTATTTAAATAAGTTCGTGGAATTATTTACTATAATACTTATAATTTGTAATTTATCTAAAAAAAAAACAACTAAAAACTATTAGTTTAGTATATCGAGGTTAATGTAACATGTAAATATATAGAATTGTTTATATGTTTGTGTAATAATTACAGAATAAATGTTGGATTTTGTTATTTTTTTAAGTATTATGTTATTTTATTGATATTTTCGGGCCTGGACTAAATAAAATACATAACATATCTTGTTAAGTAAAGTATATAGTGTGTACTAACAAACCCATATATGGATTACGAACAGTATTTTAATTTAATGATTTTCAATAATTTCTGTTATTGTGTTATCATCGTTAATGCTATGCCAGTAAAACTCGATTTCCGTAAATAAACTCGAACGCAACAAATAAAGATTAAAACTACTTCATTACAAAATTTACACAACACGATTGGAGTCTCATCCTGAAGAGGAAATACAATTAAGCCTTCCGTGCGAATCAAAATCAACGTTGCAAGCTCTCAGCTGACAGGATTATACGTACTCGTCACGTATGGGCGGGGAGGGAGACTAATTCTCGAGTATAGAATCTGCTGCCGCGCGCTCCAAATCCAATTACCAGCGACGCCTAATCCGCCACTTGTTGCCGGGGGCCTGCGCGGCGGCGCGGCGGCAGTCGTGTCTGGGCCGCCGACGCCGACGGAGGGGGACGTGACGTGCAGTGTGCCTCTCGCGGCGGCGACGTGCGTGCTCGCGTGCCCACGCTGGGCTTCCAGGTAACCCCCGGATCTTAACATAAAATAATTGTTACATGTTGCGGTCGGGAGCATGCGAACCGGTGTTTAGCCTTGAGTGTTAAGTCACCTTTTTGCCTTTTTATCGTTTACATGAATTGGTCAGTAATTTACGCTTTAAAATGTTTCAATTGGCTAATTTAAAATCACAATTTTAAGAGAAAATTATTGTTATTAAGAAAGTTGTTAATGTGAATCGTTTGTTAAGTCTTCTAACAGAATTGTAAATCCAGATCAAATCCAGGAACAAAGTTGGAGTTCGGTGTTGGATTGTGTTAACGTAAATGATTCGGCAAATTTATTAGTAACAAGAATCCAGGAGATTTTAAAGGCTTCTTCAAAAACGGTTAATATTTCACACAAAATGACAAACCTAAAACCCTGGATAACTCGTGGACTTATAACTTCAATACGGCACAGAGACAGATTGAGTAGGCGGGTGAAAAATCAACCGTTCAATACAGTTTTAATAGAGCAGTTTAAATTCTATCGTAATTTATTAGGGACACTCTTGAGAACGGCAAAAACTGAATATTATAAAAAAGCAGTAAATGAGTCGCTTGGTAATCCTAAATTAATGTGGAAGCATATCAATGAACTATCTGGTCAAAATAAGAAAAACTCGTCATTTCCGGTTCAACACTTTGAAAAAGTCGTTGTAGGTAAGGGAGAAAGTGGTGAAGCCGAAATAGCTAATCGTTTAAATGAATATTTTGTCAATGTTGGCGCGGAACTCGCCAGTCGTGTCCCGGCCCCGACGCCGGGTCCCCTGTTTGACGATGAGGAGCTAGACGAGGGGACGCGATTCATCCTTGAACCTGTCACGGAGGAGCAGCTAGCTGCGTGTGTTCGCGGGCTAAGAGGAGGGTCTGCGCCAGGAATAGATGGGATCATGGCTGACATAATCAAAAATAACTTTCAACTTTTAAAAAATCCCCTTTTGCACATTATTAACAATAGTTTTACGCAAGGAGTATTTCCAGAAATTTTTAAAGTGGCAAAAGTTATTCCAATTTATAAAGGAGGGGTGAAGGGGGTTAACTGTAACTATAGGCCTATCTCTCTACTCAGTGTTTTATCAAAAATATTAGAGAAATGTGTTGCGAAACAACTTTCACAATATTTATTCGGAAATAGATTAGTAGTAGAAAATCAATTTGGCTTTAGAAAAGATCTGACTACTGATGATGCTCTGTTTAGTGTTACAAAAAAACTACACGACTTCATTGCAAAAAACAGACGTATTTTATTAGTCTTTATTGATTTAGCCAAAGCATTTGACTCATTGGATAGAAATCTACTCTTAAAAAAGCTTTCTTGTATGGGAATCCAAGATAAAGAGCTCAATTGGTTTAGAAGTTATTTATCAAACAGACAGCAACTCGTTTCAGTAAATGGTAATGATAGCGAAACAAGAGACATTAGCTATGGGATTATTCAAGGCAGCACACTTGGACCATTATTATTTTTGATCTATGTCAATAATTTAGGAAAACTTCAGTTAACAAACGGATCAATGTACTTGTATGCTGATGACACAGCCCTCCTCTTCGAAGGCGCCACTTGGGACGAGGTGTACGGTCATGCGGGGCGTGGACTGCTCGCTGTTAAGCGGTGGTTTGACCTCAATAAGTTGACAGTTAATGTAAATAAAACCAAGCACATGGCGGTTTCCCTTCGAGCGTCTGGGGACCCGATCAACAACAATTTGGCATTTCACACCTGTACGAATCTTAATAACTGCAGTTGTGATACTATTGAACGAGTTGAGAAGTATAAGTACTTAGGTATTATGTTTGACAATAGATTGACCTGGGCTGCACACACTCAGTTTGTAAATAACAAACTAAGGAAATTCATTTACATGTTCGCAATTTTGTCTCGCGTGCTTGATGAAATTCGCATTAAAACTGTATACTATGCTTATGTCCAGTCGATAATTCAGTTCGGTATTTTGATTTGGGGAGGCTCTTTGATTATGTAATTCATCCGCTTCAAATAACTCAAAAATCTATCATTAAAGCAGCTCTTCAAAAACCTCTTAGATTTTCAAGCGACAGCTTATTTGATTTATTTAAAGTGTTGGATGTAAGGCAACTCTTCATTAAATCAATACTCTTATTCAGCCATAAAAGGAAGCATAATTTTCTGTCTAAAAGTAATCATCCATATCCGACCCGTCATCAAACGTATGTTGGAATTATAACCCCAAGAATCGTGAAGTCCGTGAATCATACAAATCCGTATTATCTGGCTCACTTAATATATCAACGATTGCCAGCTGATTTAAAGGTTTTAGAAGGATTAAGTTTAGGAGTTTATAAAAAAAAGAATAGTCAACTGGCTCGTTATGATTGGAAGGGGAGCCGCCATGGGCTTGGTTACTTCAATTTATGCCACATAGTCAAATATATTGCCAAATAGTGTTTTTTTTATTTATTTTTTTCCAATTTCTGAAATCATGATTATTATTTGTTATTTTTTTTTTACTAGCACATGACTCAACAGGGGGTTTGAAGGGCAATAGGGGATTCGGGTGGGTTTATGGGGTTGTCATACACGCTTTCAGGTTGGTTTGTGTGCATGAACGTAAGAATGGTCTTGGGTGAGAGAGTCTGTGTGCTTGTTGTGTGTCTGTATATGTCAGAACGAATATAAGTTTGTATTAGGTAGTGTGCATGTTATACGAATGTTAGTGTTTGTCTGTGGCTAAGAGCATCCATTGGCATGAAGAAAAATTCTTTTCAACGCAGCACTATTATATATTTATTTATTATATTATTAATTATTTTCCTCCACACAATTATAAGTTTCAGTATTCATATCAGAATGTCATAGGATTCATGAGTTAGTTTCATTACTAATGCCAGTCCAGTTAAGTTCTTGTCAATTTTTAGTTTATTTATTATTTAATTAAATTTTAGTCCGCCATCAAGATAGACTGATGTAGGATTCGGCCCCCGCGCACAGGTTGTACCTATGCGGGGACCTTTCTCCTTTGTTAAAATGTATTATTATGTGTGTTATATTTTTGAGAATAAAATAATTTTGACTTTTTTTTTTTTTTGAGATCTTTATAAAGGCTATCACTCGAAAGATGCATAGATCCCTTTACTGAGAAGACTTAAAAAGGACAAGAGAAAGAATTAACAAAACTATACTGATATCATTATGTTTTGATTTACGTTCCTATAGCCCTGGTTTCCAATACTACAAGTTGAAAAACGTGACATAAAAGATGAAATATTTTAATTACACTATTATGGTAAAAATTGCGTTGTTTAAAACTGCTTACCCTAGTTGAAAAGCACCTCACGACCCTTAAATATTGACACAGTTATTTCCAATAACAAGATCTATACTTGTCCGTGAAAGGATTAATTTGGGCGTAATTTTCTGCAATATCCCACAGCCTTACGTCATTTTTATCCCGCAACTAATTTATATTCTTATTCCAGTGTAAGTAGACAGAAGCGCGTTTATTGGCGAAAGTTACATTATTATCTAAAGTATCCAAGGTGGCGCATATGCAGGTGAGATAAATGTTGAGGTCGCATGGTGAGTCGCAGGACAGTACGTGTGCTGATTAATGTCCTGGGCGATTAGCTGCGGAGAAGCCCTCTCCGGACTCAGGGATGATAATTTATTGCTCATATTGGACGTTTTTTTAAATATACTTAATGATTTATATTTGGTCAAAATCAAACTATCTCGAATAAATATAATATATTTTTAATCATACTATATAATACTGTTCAATATACATATATTTTAATGATCAGTTCATCACAAGTACCTGGTGTACCGAGCTTTGCTCGGTGTTATTTCATGTTTACCAGTTCATCCAGTTACTATAAAATATTTCAATGCCATCAAATTGATAAATATAAACCTTTTTATTGCTCGATGGACTCTTCATCCCACTTGCTGTATTTTCCCTTGATGGCTGTAGATTCCAATCAGCTGTTATGATTACTTCATTTGTTTACAATTTCCTTGTTTATTTTCGTTGCTATCACGGCCAATGTTAAAATCTTACAACTTTAAATTTAATTTATTATGTTATTAGATTTTCTCTGGCCAAGTAATCTACATAAAAGACGTTTTTAAGTCATAAATTACTTATTTACAGACTTTTTAGGAAATCCTCGGAGCCGTTTTTGAGATAATTGTACAAGCAAGCAAGCAAGCATACAAGAACGGACGATAACATTGCTCATATAAGAGTATAGGAAAGTTTCGTAAAGATACATTTTGATTATGTTATATGGATCATCTTCATTCTTGATAAGATCAAAAAATTTACTGTGAATATTAAAGTTTAGTAAAAACCTACGATTAAAAATTTAAAACACAATTTTCAGAATATTGTGCTTACTTTATTTTTATTTGTTCGACTTTTTATTATTACCAGTGGACACGTGCTGCTTTGCAGCTTTTTATTTATGATAATTAGGTATTCATTGATATTTATATTTCTTTATAAATTCTGCCTTATCTGTATACGCGTGTTTGAGCCTTTGGGGAAATTATTAAAATACAAATATTTTTCCTTCAATTTACTCTCTAAGACCTTTAATTCAAGTAAGACTTATGGTGTTGATTCACGAATAGACCATACCGCTAAGACTTAACTATATCTATATTATATTTTTGACAGTCTCATGTACTATACCTGGAAACAGCAAATAAGTTACACTGGTATAATTAATTATACCGAAAGTATGGGGCAGAGAATATAGAAAATAGTCTTGAATATTTTGAACATAAATTGCTTAGTTAGCTAATTAAATAGTCAGTGATTGAAATTTAAATAAAGTAGGGAGTGACGTTAAATTTGGTCTGACATCAATAGACGTCATAACAAAAATCTGACGTCAACAAAATAAAAGTTTGGGGTATTAAATTTACAACTGAAATTTGTTAATAGTGAAAAAGATTTTTCTAGTTTATAAAACGTGTTTATTTTCAAAAAAACTTTATAGATATAAAAACACTAAGAAGGTTAAGTAGTCTAAAATAGAATAAGAGGACGGTAAACAATATCTGGCAAGCCGTTGTACTATTTTGATAGGAATGACCCAATCAGCAAAATAACAGCACGAATCTGTTTAACTTATATTATAAATCTTATTCCCCACGAATGAAAACTGGCGTAGAACTTTTAAATAGAGTACCCATTAATATAAAGGCAAAAAACAATTCAGACTTGATAAGAATATAAGTAAATTTATTTGTGTCATTGCTAGAGTGAGTAGACTTGGGTGATGACGAGGACGGGGGCATCAAGATGTTGCCACGAGAGGTGTTTTAAAAATAAAAATATTAATATACCATAGTGGGAAAAACTACTATACAATTTTTTCAAACTTGCTAAATAAGTGTTTATGTTTAGTTTCCAAGTATATGCGCTAAAAATAAGAGGCTTGATATTACAAACAATGCAGTTAATGTAGCACAGTAAGTATTAAAAGGAGTTATAAATTTTTCCTTAGCCAAATAATAAATGTTATTTTACATTTACATTTTCAGTTGTTAAAATTTATTTTCCCTAATGGTAAAGTCAAAACCTTTATATATTTATAAAATAAACTATTTCTGTACTAAACCCCATCATAGGTTGTTAAAAAAACTGGATGAAACTAGTTGAGCATAAGATTGTTTAGGATTTAAAATAAATAAATCTTAAAAATCCTAAAGGCATTGTTAAATATGTTGAAGGTATTTAATATTTACCTTTTAGAGAATATTTTCTTTTTATTGTTTTTTTTTCTTTTTATGGGAGGGGTTCACAATTATTGTTAAGAATGCCATAATTTACGATACATATATATCATAACGTACATTCCAAAACCATCCCAATCTGTATGTATTGATTTATTTTTGTATTTATATTTGTGTGTTCTTCAGGGATAAAATGTTCGAATATTTGTGTTTAGTTCCGATTATTTATTACTTTTATTAACCAAAAGTTTGCAAATTATAATAATAATGAAAGAATTCCCAATGTCAAGACTCAGTGACAGGAAGTAATTCAATAAGGGAAGGCTAATACACTTTTTGAGGTCCGCACTGCAGCCAGAGACATTGAGAATAAATCAATGGGATCAGAGCAATCATATTTGACCCAGATATCTAACAAAAGGATTACTTAATCTAAGGTCATTTACAGAGCTTTACTTAGCAACAATATTTTATATTTAGAGGTCAGCCAAAAAAACATTCATTGTCTTAATATAAATTTTAAGAAAAAAAACATCATAATGATTGTTGTCATGATAATTGTTGACTATTGATTCAATGTCCTAAGAGTTTATTTAAGTATTGTATTTTGTGAGATCATTACATGAAATGAAATGCTTATTAGATATGAGACACAAATGTGGTCAGATTCGTCCGTGTATTCCACTCTGTAACGTTGATTGAAATATGTGATCAAAGGGCTATAATACTCCCAAAGAGTAAGCCATAAATAATAAATCTATACCCTAGTGAGCGTTTAAATTTCAGTGCAAAATTAAAATTTCCTTTTAAGTTTTGTTTAATGTACCCTAAACATTTTTCGTCAAACTGTGCCGAAAATAGGCATGTTAAAAATGTGACGAGGTTTTGAAGTTATTTTCCCCATGAGACATGTAAAAATTATTTTGATGATAATTTCCACCCTAGGGCCAAAAGTGTCTAGATCATAATTTCGGCCCGTGGAATAAGCTGTTAATTGCGTAATTCAACATATCAGCTTTTTTTTAAATATAATGTAGTCCGATTTACTTACTCTATCGTAAATAATCGTTAGAGTCAGGAGTTGCATTCAACGTAGGTTAATTAGTGCATTACTCAATCTAATACAATGAATTGATCGATCTGACAATAGATGTAAGATCACACAGTTTATATAAACATCCTAACAGTAGCAGCTGCAACATAAAGAATTCCAAGGTTAGAATGGATACAACTATTAATGGTGATTATGGAATGAAAGGTTGGAGTTTGAAATTGTTATCTCAGTATTGTTTGTACATTATGACAAATAGCGTTCTCGCCGCTATAGAATTTTTTGGTAATTTTTTGTCGAAATAATTTGGTAGTTTAAGTACATACATGGCCTTTTTCATTTGCACAAATGCTGAACTTGTCATCTGAGTGTTTCAAAATTTTCATAGATTCTCCTCAAAAGGCAAAAGTGTATGTATGGTCAAATAGTGGCTATGGCAACTAATTAGATAAATATTCAATAAGTCAAATAGATAAGTAGAGGTCTATGACAGAAGTTTGATATAGTTATGTTATACATGAAACAACTTTTAATTTAAATTTCTTTCTTTTTAAACTCTCAAGTAAAAATAGTGTTTTAATAGCCTTGATCCTTTTATATATGCAGACAGTAGATGAAGAATATATTCTTTCATCTATTCAACGTAGCAAGAAAAGTTGAGCTACGTTCGTTTTTATTGCCAGTAAAACTATTTTACAAATAGCTCTTTTGAAATTGCAATATTGGGCTTAAGCATGTATGTACGTGGTGATGATTTACGTGAATTGCACCAGCTGTCTTTGGTTTCTTGAATATTCGTAATGTTTCAATGTACGTTATAAGTTTTTCTATAAGTCTTTTGGTTTGCAATCAGTTTGGGTACACCTGTGTAACTATAATACATCTTATAATACGTTACTGATAACTCCATTTATTACGCCTTTTCTTGAATGGGAAGGCTTGTTTACCTCAATATTTGATTGTGCCATTGTATAAAATAACAATAAAAACCATACGTGAATAAATTATGTTGTTTATTAATTAATGATGAAACTGGTGGTAAAGTTAAATACAACAAAACTGTTTATTTAACAGGGCGAAATGAGCACACGTCAATGAATATTTTGAAAACTTCAATTTATAGACTCATGTTTCATTTTGTTACCTTTGTAGATCGAATATGCTGATGCTTGATTTTGTTCCACGTTGATATTGCTATTCCGAGAGATAACCAGGTCAAGTAAGGTGGCTGTGATCTGCTGATTCATTCTCAGGCTGCACTGCGGACTTCAGACAATGGCTCCGCTCTCTCCCGATATTGGACTGCTTCCTGACAAAATGTAACAATATATAAACAGGATATCCATTAAATAAACTACTTGGATACCTTCGTTAAATTACACTAAATCCCTGACAAGTTTTCAAAAAAATCTACTGACACTGGCCTTTTAAACAAGTCACAAAAAATAACTAATCTAATAGAATGTATTGATTATGCTTTACACATTTGGGAAGTATAGGCTAAACCGTACTAGTAGGGTTTTTGAACGTGAGAACTGGAAACAAAAATATACTTCAAATTTAAAAAGGGTAGAAAAATAAACAAGGACAAAACAATTTACAGCCATTTAGAGTGAGTGAAGTTATTCAAGTATGAGAAGGAAAGAAGGTGTTTAAGATCTGTACAATAAAACCTTAAATTTATCGAATTTGCTGACTTTTAAAACTGGTTTGCGTATTATGAGTTCAATGTAAAATTACGTGAAAACGTAAATACGGTTCTTACCTACTATTAAGCCTGTGCATGTATGAGTTCAATGTAAAATTCGTGTAAACGTAAATACGATTCCTACCTTTTAGCCTGTGTATTTAGGATTTTCTAGCAATTATTATTAATTTATTACAATCTAATATTCATACAGTAATAACATTTCGAAATTAGTTTATAATATATATGCAGGATATGATTCGACTCAATGAACTGGTTGTTTCTAGGTCCCGGTAAAGCCTATTGTTTTCCATTTCCATTTCGCATGCGGGGGTTACGAGATGAGAAGTACGTTTTCTAGGTTTTTTTTGTTTCCAAGCAGTTATAATAAACTTCTCTCTAAAGTTTAAAAGCCTGCCTAAGCTGTCTAATTTAGGCCTATCCCAGTCATAAAAATGTAAAATACTATACAAATACATATTTGCTAAAACACTTTGATATATGGTTAAGTTAACCGAAACCACTATGACATTAAATTGTACAGGAAGCTTTGAGTTTAGCTACTAAAGGGATTTGCCATTGGGATGTTGATTTGCGGCTTTTCACGGCGTCACTTCGAGATATTAACTTACCTACTTTTGTAAAGCACTTTACCACGAACATATTTTAAAATTAAGTTTAATTTTATACAAGGAGTACTTTTGGACTTTTGAAAGATATCTAAAAAACTATTCAAATCCGAATATTTTATCTGTTACGAGATTATCTACTCTCTCTATATATGTTATTCTACTTATGGTGTCTGAAGTCTATCGTCTGTCGTCTGTTCTTTTTTATTCTAAACCCTACCAAACCGTCCATCCACCCGTTTTGCTTAGTTACTTGTGGAAATTATTGCTAAAACGTAAAAAATATGAATTCATAGCAATTTAGATATGATTATTAAGTCTCGAAGTAATTGGCTACGTGGTTGTAGTCTCTTTGGCGTTGAGTTTTATTTAGTGCTAGTTGATGGTAACCCTCTTCGCTGGGTTAAAAAACTGTATGAAAGCCTAAATCGTAGCTCTGAAAGACGTAATTTGGAAGCAAGCAAAATAACTTTAGTGATTAAGTGACTAAGTAAGTGATTAATCGCTTATTAAAGTGATTAAGCATTATAAAGTCTAATGGTTTTTTTTATCTTCTACTGTATATTTGTCAAATACCACTCACCCATATGATTGTATAGCCCATATTACTTGAGCTAGAACCTTGAAAATTTGCATGGACGTTCCTCTTCTCTGGACGTTTCTCTGGCGTAAGCATCCGCTGAGAAAGGATTTTTCAAAATTTCCTCAGGGCTATGCCCTATAGTACCTCAAAGTTTCAATGTTAAACTACTTCAACTTATGAAGTTGTCATGGCAACCTAATGAAGTATTATAAATAAAATAAAATATTAAATCATGAATCCAAGGAAATTTTGGTACTTTGGTATTATACGGAGGCTACTATTTTTTGAGAGATTTTGTTTACTGGATACCAAAAATAACCATATAATTGGAAAGAACATACTTTAATTTACTTACTGTCCAATTTTGACATAATTATGATGAGCGGTCTTTATGTTCGGCCTCCGAGAAGACGATGCTGGCGAGGATTGAGTTAAACGAGTCGCCTTCGCTAGCGGTCACACCCGGTTGCCACATGTACGGCAAGCCAAATACAGCGCGCTGTGGTGGTTATGTTAGGTTGGGTTATCATAAATATGTTAGAAGGGCTTTCCTCGTTTCGTTATGAATCGAACGATACCAGATGAGTCATACTTTCGGCACCAAAGTACCGAAGTGTTTCTGTTTTCCACGGGTGAAACCGGGTTGATCAGCTAGTTCAATATATATCGATTTTTTCCATTCATACATTGGAGAAAACGGGGGGTTGCATATTTGATGGTAGCAATCTTATTTGTACTTTTAACCAGCACATATTCTGCGATACCTTTTAAAATGCAATGACTACAAATTTTGTCCATATTACCCATTAATACATTCGGGTGTTCATTATAACATATATGTGGTTGGCAATTTTATCCTTCATCAACCAAACCATAGTTCCCTGTCCTCCTCCTGCAACCAGATTGTACAGCTGTTTAGTTTAAATCAGCTTCTAAATGATCCCTTTTTCGAATGTTCTCCATTCTCTCTCTGCTCTGACGGTTTCTTTAAACACTGTCTCCCTTCCTGTTCGAATCTGTAACGACAATTTTTCTTGATGCCACTGTGAACTTTCGCCTAATGCTCTTAGACGCGTTTCTATCTCTTCATAGTTTTATTTTTTTCTTGGCAAATTTTGTCTATGTGGTAAGATACGGGATTGCGAAAATTCTCTGATAGGATTTGACATTATCTCATCTTATTATTACTAAATTTAAATTAATTAAACACAAAAAATGACGTCACTCTAAATTTTAGTCTACTTTATATTTTTAATAACATTATCTAACAGTAAAAATTTAGTAATAATTAATTGAAAACGGAAATAAAACATATTTGCCAAATAAGATTGAATACACATGTTGTACAAAAACAATTGCAGGTGCTACATTTTGTTGGAAACCAGTGTAATCCCGGTAACCATTTCAAATTAAACCAAATGTTTTGATATAAACAAATAAAACCTTAAGTCCTACAAAAATCCTTGACATATGTCCCTTTTAGACAATCCTGTGCCTAAGCCCTAAAAGATATCAAAACTCACCATAGTGCTCATCATGGGATTCTAAGCTTTAATTTGACACCTAGATCAAGGGACTTCGACGTGTAGTTTTGGCTGTAGCACGAAATATACCAACACACAACTCTTTATATATATATATATATATATATATATATATATATATATATATATATATATATATATATACCATGACTCGGCAATATACACCTACTTTTTACATAATTGCGTACGAAATATTTTCAAGTATTCGAAACTTATTTCCTAATTTGTGTTGAAATTACATTTGTTACTGATTAATGACTGCGTCTTTCATTATTTATCCAAAATTAAAAATAAATAATATATTTAATTGCAAATCATCAAACATCTTAAATATAAACCAAGGAATCTCCCAATACGTTATCCAACAAAATTATAGTAATAAGTTTATTGAAACCTTGTAGTAAAAATTTTTATATATTTTTAAGTCAACAAAATATTATGCATTTAATTCAGCTACAAAACCCTATACCTTTTATTTAATTTCCATTCCGTTCTATCGGTTCACTTCGGCAGAAAAAAATGAAAGCCTTTTGAAAGGATAACCATTCGTACATCATCAATAAGACGTTCAACTCGCACAGTACATACTCTTCTTTTCGGATTATTGATGATATTCTTTTAGTGCTCTTTATTCACCGTTGCCTCTATTTGTAATTTCCGTGCATCATAAATTTACAATATATGCCTACTGTAAAATATTTCATAAATTTTGTTTTGACTGAGACTAAAAGTGCTGAGGACGTAAGCCACAGAAGAAAACTTGTTGAAAGAGGAGAACTTCTAACTCCCAAAGAGGATTTTTACAATATGTTTCGTAGTATAAAGTTTTAGTATAACAATGTAATTGTAAAAAAGCAAGTTTGAATCCGCTATAATAGAATTATTTTATTGATCATTGATTCATCGATAAAATACGATTTTCCCGTTAGCATAGTGAGAAACGACTTTTCATATTTACAGTTTAACATGTGTCAACGTTAAACATAGTGATCATAAGAAAATAGATGTCTTATTTTGTTCCAGACTATGCAGGCCACAGAAAGTGTTCGGTAGATGACTAGTTGAGGTCCTTATTGAGAAGAGATGAAAGAAGATTTGTCCAGACTGTTCCACAGCTTGCTGGCGCTGGCCCTCCTACTTGCTCCTCACGGTTGGTTGAATATTTGTAATTTTTCTTAGTAAGTGTAAAATGCTATCTTAATAGTGTAATCAAAACAATCGTCAAAAGGACTTAAAACTACTTATTTTCTAAAAACTGTATTTGCTAACTGTAAAACAACGGGTGGTTTTAAAAGAATCGTTCGAGTTTAAATAAGTATTTATTATCGAGTCAAAAGGGGCAGTGGAATGAACGATATATCTAAACACGCAAGTTTTACCAACGTACTGCAAATAATTTATAGATTGTGCATTAGCTGCGTAAATGGCGTTTCAGCAATAGGCTAGCTGCAAACCTGAGCAAAAATCATCCTTTTGTATTATGTATTATTTGAGCTCGACAGTTCCATGACCAAGTTTAATTTTTTAGAATATCGGTTATATTCACGACTACAAAAACTTAAATAGGGTTATAGTAACAATAACACCAACTCACAAAGAGATCTTTTGACGACTTGAAATTGGTTTTGGAACCAATTCATTTATAACTTAATCATCTACGCATCCAATGAATGGTACATAAAAGGAATGTAATACATGATATAAGAAGTAAAACCTTGAATTAGTAACACCTTGAATATTTTATAATTATTTTGATGCATCATTTGCTGGTGCGCACCATTTGCTTCTATTATATATATTTATTTAATGTTTAATGATTTATCAAATACTCGGTATTTGTATTTTAAACACCATCAAATTGTGGTTGAGCTGAAAAAGGTAGAAAGAACCTTCCAGCTAACCATAATAAAAAAAGTATACACTATATACGTTAAAGAATATTTAGTTCCATTTCAAAAATTAAATCCATTAAATTTAACTATAGTTTTTGTTATATATTTATGTGTCGAATTTGATAAGTGTAGATTACAACATGAATTGTTATTGTATTTTTATATCATCTCAATATATACCGAAGGGCGAGACCGCGGTGCTGGAGTGTCTACATATCAGTGTCGTATTGCAGACACCGAATGCCTGCGGTTGAAGCGGGTGAAGGTGCCGCCGTACAAGCTGAAGGGCGAGACCGCGGGGCTGGAGTGTCTACATATCAGTGTCGTGTTGCAGACACCGAGTGCCTGCGGCTGAGCCGGGTGAAGGTGCCGCCGTATAAGCTGAAGGGCGAGATCGCGGTGGTGCCGCCGTAAAAGCTGAAGGTCGCGACCGCGGTGCTGGATTGTCTACATGCCAGTGTCGTGTTGCAGACACCGAGTGCCTGCGGCTGAGCCGGGTGAAGGTGCCACCGTACAAGCTGAAGGGCGAGACCGCGAAGCTGGAGTGTCTACATATCAGTGTCGTGTTGTAGACACCGAGTGCCTGCGGCTGAGCCGGGTGAAGGTGCCGCCGTTCAAGCTGAAGAGCGAGACCGCGGTGCTGGAGTATCTACATATCAGTGTCGTGTTGCAGACACCGAGTGCCTGCGACTGAGCCGGGTGAAGGTGCAGCCGTACAAGCTGAAGGGCGGGACCGCTGTGCTGGAGTGTCTACATATCACTGTCGTGTTGCAGACAACGAGTGCCTGCGGCTGAGCCGGGTGAAGGTGCCGCCGTACATGCTGAAGGGCGAGACCGCGGTGCTGGAGTGTCTACAAATCAGTGTCGTTTGTCAGACACCGAGTGCCTGCGGCTGAGCCGGGTGAAGGTGCCACCGTACAAGCTGAAGAGCGAGACCGCGGTGCTGGAGTGTCTACATATCACTGTCGTGTTGCAGACACCGAGTGCCTGCGGCTGAGCCGGGTGAAGGTGCCACCGTACAAGCTGAAGGGCGAGACCGCGGTGCTGGAGTGTCTACATATCACTGTCGTGTTGCAGACACCGAGTGCCTGCGGCTGAGCCGGGTGAAGGTGCCGCCGTACATGCTGAAGAGCGAGACCGCGGTGCTGGAGTGTCTACAAATCAGTGTCGTTTGTCAGACACCGAGTGCCTGCGGCTGAGCCGGGTGAAGGTGCCACCGTACAAGCTGAAGAGCGAGACCGCGGTGCTGGAGTGTCTACATATCACTGTCGTGTTGCAGACAACGAGTGCCTGCGGCTGAGCCGGGTGAAGGTGCCGCCGTAGAAGCTGAAGGGCGAGACCGCGGTGATGCAGTGTCTACAAATCAGTGTCGTTTGTCAGACACCGAGTGCCTGCGGCTGAGCCGGGTGAAGGTGCCGCCGTACATGCTGAAGAGCGAGACCGCGGTGCTGGAGTGTCTACAAATCAGTGTCGTTTGTCAGACACCGAGTGCCTGCGGCTGAGCCGGGTGAAGGTGCCACCGTAAAAGCTGAAGAGCGAGACCGCGGTGCTGGAGTGTCTACATATCACTGTCGTGTTGCAGACAACGAGTGCCTGCGGCTGAGCCGGGTGAAGGTGCCGCCGTACATGCTGAAGGGCGAGATCGCGGTGGTGCCGCCGTAGAAGCTGAAGGGCGAGACCGCGGTGATGCAGTGTCTACATATCAGTGTCGTGTTGCAGACACCGAGTGCCTGCGGCTGAGCCGGGTGAAGGTGCCGCCGTAACCTGAAGAGCGAGACCACGGTGCTGGAGTGTCTACATATCAGTGTCGTGTTGCAGACACCGAGTGCCTGCGGCTGAGCCGGGTGAAGGTGCCGCCGTACATGCTGAAGAGCGAGACCGCGGTGCTGGAGTGTCTACAAATCAGTGTCGTTTGTCAGACACCGAGTGCCTGCGGCTGAGCCGGGTGAAGGTGCCACCGTACAAGCTGAAGAGCGAGACCGCGGGGCTGGGGTGTCTACATATCAGTGTCTTGTTGCAGACACCGAGTGCCTGCGGCTGAGCCGGGTAAAGGTGCCGCCGTACAAGCTGAAGGGCGAGACCGCGGTGCTGGAGTGTCCCTACGAGCTGGAGGGCCTCGAGAAGCTCTACACCGTCAAATGGTACCGTGAGAACGAGGAGTTCTACAGATACGTGCCCAAGTATGACCCGCCCCAGATCTCCTACAAGGTCGAGGGCATTAAGGTCGATGTAAGTTCAATCGCTAAACTGAAATATGTTTGGTTTAAATTGAATTGATTCCAAATAGATTAAGAATGTGTATGGCTTTTATATTGTTTTTTTTTTTTATCAGAAGTAGACTGTGTGTAAAAGGAAACTATGATGACATTGATTCAAATTGTTTTGCCTGGAAATGATTATAGTTTAATTTTGTTAGTAAGAACAGCCAGAAAACATGGCTCGTGATGATATAATCGTAATAAAGGAATTTTTTCCTAGTTTTTTTTTAGGCAACCCATATAGTTTTTTCCTTGATTACAAAATTTCCTCTGAATAAGCTAATACCGTCATTTTAACAGAATAATTGAAAATATCCGCTCAGGGTATCCTCAGCAATTATATTAATATTTACATTAATTGATGGCTTTTTATATGTACTTTCTTGATATAAATTGAGTTTATTACGGAAACGCATTTTTACATGCACTAATCACTGTTTGTTTTAAAAATTAACTTAAGCTTATATGGGAAATGCATTTTTATTTCTTGACTGCCTGTCAGCACAATAAATCTCGTAAAAAACGTCCGATCGTAACAAGATTTAATACAAACATTTAAACTAGGTTTTCTTAAACGTGTTCGTAAACCAGCCAGATTTTGCCATGTATTTTAGTATCAGGCAGCAGCATTTTGTCTTTGACTTTTTTTTAACGAGAGTCTATTTGAGTTTTAACGAAATCTGCGCAATATTTGATGAATTCATTATCAAAAGTATTTTGTTTAGGATTTTGGCTTTTTTAACTTATAAATTGATTTTTATAAAAAATAAACAATCTACTCTATTTATTTAAAAGAAATTGTTTATAAATATACCAGTACTTTTAACAGGGACGAAGTAAAACAAACAATGAAATATTATTTTAATATATAAATATATCACATGTTTATTTTTTTTGTACTAGCTAATGACTGCGTTTGTTCTATTTGGAAATTCGCTGAGTCCGTAGGTTTGCTGAGTCGGGGATTTTTTTGTGTAAAATAAAAATATCGAAGAGGTTGACTGAGTAAATATCTAAAAATACCCATTAATGAACATCACCAGGTTTTTATTACTGTACCCACCAAGTTTAATATTTATGTTTTGAATCATTTAACGATGTTAGGAGATATGAATGTTCATGTGTAATAATAATCTTCACAAAAAAGGCGATATGTTATTTATAGTTTGGAATAAAAAGCATCTAAAAGCTATTATAATGAGTGACATCTTGAATTTGTAACTGTGCTGACAAGAATGAAGCAAGAACAAGCGATGTTAACCAAAGTGGTTATAAATCAAAAGGCAGAAGAAATAAATTGCCCGGACCTTATCATCACCTGCGACTACGTCACTGTCCTATTGTGCTACGTCGTCCTGGATCGTATCATGGTCATTATTGAATATTACTGACTCCCCGCTGGAACAACGCCAAAACAGTTTTTACTGTGTTAAGTTATTAATCATCTGCTACAATTTAGTTATTTTTCCTTATATTCTCAATTAAAATAAATATATCTGGTGAATAGATAAAAAGTAGAGAATACTATATTTAGATAGAAGTAGAGAAAGAGATCTTTACTACCTCAATTTCAGTGGTACTTTCAATTTTTACCGCACGGACGCCACAGCTTTCCCATAACTTATTGCCTTACTGATATACATTCGTGCAGTGCATTATCTAATTTCAAATACGCACGTAGGATAACCAGTCTGACGACAGGAAGGTGACCCTGAAGAATGTGAACCTGAAGACTACAGCCAACTACCGCTGCGAGGTGTCGGCCGAGGCTCCCTCCTTCGCCTCCGTGCAGGGCTCGGGCCGCCTGGAGGTCGTGTGTGAGTAAGGCCTTTCATTGCCATCTACTGCATGTTAACACCTCGTATTATATGGCCAATACCATCGGTATTTTTACTGACTACAAAACGCATTTCAAAAGCTAGTAGTTGCTTAAATTTTCAGTTTTCTGGGATATGTCAACCGGTTGGTTTAATTCAATAGTTTACTTTACGAAATTGTGGTTTCCTCTCACTTTACCAATAAAGAAACACGTAAACATTTTGGGTCCTACATAAATTTATTTTGGTGGTTAAGACATTCTCAACTAAAGTAAAACAACCACCTCTTATTTATGAGTGTTTTACGCTAAAAATCTTCATTGCGAATTAGAACACTTCGCAAACTGATCGGATAATAATCTGCACTTTTTGTATAAAACGAATGTTCCCGCGATGATATACGTTGTCTTTTTTCTTTAAAAAAAAAACGTCAGCCCTTTGTCTTCTTGTTAAACGTTATTCATTGTATTTACCTTCAATTAGGAGATACCATAAGCTTCCCAGGCATGTGAGTGAGATAATTTTGATAAAAATCTAGTTTTATGGAATTTTGACAGAAAAACATGTTTATAACAATTATAACAGCCCATATCCATAGAATAACGTCATATCCGTTGCTATTTAATTGTAATCCAACATAAAAAATGTCCATTAAATCTATATTTCAAGTAAGAATACTTATTACAATATGACATCTTGCTTTGTAATGGCTATTACTGACTTCATAATTGAACTAAAATAAGTTTAAGTCGACTGAACTCTTAAAATTATATTAAACAACACATAACAACAAAAAATAACAAAAACCAAGTACACGGGTCTAATATTCAATGCATTATTTGATTTTCTTATTTGCTAATCCAAACTCATTGATGGAATATTCTTTTTTATCATTTAAAGGTTGGCTCAGTTATTTAAAACTTTATTATGGTGAGATCGTTCAACGTTCGCATCGCTCCCTCTCCAAGCCACTGACATTCAACGAACGTAGCAATCGTTAAAAGCTGACAACAGTTATTCACATCGTTAGACACATCGAAAATCTGTTTCATGTATATTAAATTTCTTCTGCCACCTTAAAACTCAGCAGTAACGTTTAAATACATATATTTACCTTAAGTAGAAATAAACAGACTATAATTGGCTTAAAAATAAAAATATTTACATAAAAATATGTAACCTTTCTAAATAACCAATAAGCGTCCATTTGAGAATGAAACAACAATTGCCATAATTTGTTTGAAATTTGAATACCCGTTATTCTTTCAAAATTCATAGAATGTTTTTCTACATAAATATTTATTCAAAATATTTATTTTATAAGTGTTACTGAGTCAAAGGAACAATTAACTAAAATCAAGCGAATACAAGTTCTCCATTGCATCTAAGTGGTAGTTGTTGCAAAAACTAATTATAAAACTGTCAATATCTTCCAAATAATTTATCTTCAGTCAAGAATCGATTATATGGATAAAACTCAATAAACTCAAAACGTTAAAATGGTTGTCATTATAGGTACAGGGAAAACAGATCGGATTTTGTTTCATAAACTATTGAAAACAGTTATTTACGTCCAGTTAAACAACTCTAAAATTATAATCCAAGGTATTATTTTAATTGAAAGTATTATTAACGCTGTCAAACTTGAAACAGTCTAATGAAAAATTAAAACTCTTAAGACTCATATTACATTAAATGAGTCACAATAACGTATACATTACTCCTAAAATAATAGGATCGTTGCATTGCTTTTCCTAAAATCTTGACACAATATAAACAATGATACTGCCGTGGTGGCAGCGAGATGTTGTTGCCGTTGCCCCGGCAACTCCGGCTCCATGTATCACTGTGGAGACAGCTGATCAGCTGATATACAATTCTATTTCTTTTTATTGCTTTCCTTCATTCCTCTTCTCACTCGAGGATAAGTGGGACGAGAAAGATTTATATGAGACTCCACGTTTCTTTCTCATAATTTCAAAACTAAAATTTATGGTTCGCCTCTGCTCGTACCCCCCTGTGGGGTTTGTCACCGTGCTTTTTCTCTTGTGGAAGTAGCGGGTGTATGTGTTGCAGTCCTGCCCAGTAGCGGCCCCCACATCACCGGCGAGCGGTCCCACTACATGGTGGGGGACGAGATAGACCTCAACTGCACCTCCGGCAAGTCCTTCCCCGCCTCCGACCTCCACTGGCTCATCAACGACAAAGAGGTACGCCTACACCTACACAAACCATGTTTCTTGGAGCTCGTGCAATTTATGTTTAAAAATACGTTTTTACGTTAACGTGGCTCAAAATAAAAATTGGCTTAAGATATTTTTTAATCTTTTGAATTACTTAATTTTCTTTTTTTTATTATGAATAAGTTATGCTATGATTGCCGTTATGTGGGCTTAAATTACATATAAAATCTTAACCATTTATAAATGATATAATCGCAATATGTTTACTTAATTTCAAATCCTGTTGTAGTACATGTATATGTATTTTTATCGTTGATAAGATATCACAGTAAAATATATTATTGCAACAGTAACACGAGAAACCCCTTATACAAAGTAGTCACAAAGGCTAAAGCTCTCTACAATGAACATGAAAAGCTGAAGCCTCTAGGTGTTTATTCATTATTGTTGTGCTATAAAAAACACATTACAGATAAATACAACAATAAATACCTCTCATATCTCGTATGTTTGTTTTTTTAAACACTATGCATTTCCAACAAACACCCTGCGGTATCGCGGGTTTGTAGCTGCAGTCTGTCCCTGCAGGTGACCAACCCCGAGTTCCTACACCACCACCCGCGAGTGGTCCCCCGCACGGGCTGATCGCGACCTGCTGGGGCTACGGCTGCCGGCCAATGTTTACAGCTACACTGTCCCTGCAGGTGACCAACCCCGAGTTCCTACACCACCACCCGCGAGTGGTCCCCCGCACGGGCTGATCACGACCTGCTGGGGCTACGGCTGCCGGCCAATGTTTACAGCTACACTGTCCCTGCAGGTGACCAACCCCGAGTTCCTACACCACCACCCGCGAGTGGTCCCCCGCACGGGCTGATCACGACCTGCTGGGGCTACGGCTGCCGGCCAATGTTTACAGCTACACTGTCCCTGCAGGTGACCAACCCCGAGTTCCTACACCACCACCCGCGAGTGGTCCCCCGCACGGGCTGATCACGACTTCGCTGGGGCTACGGCTGCCGGCCAATGTTTACAGCTACACTGTCCCTGCAGGTGACCAACCCCGAGTTCCTACACCACCACCCGCGAGTGGTCCCCCGCACGGGCTGATCACGACCTGCTGGGGCTACGGCTGCCGGCCAATGTTTACAGCTACACTGTCCCTGCAGGTGACCAACCCCGAGTTCCTACACCACCACCCGCGAGTGGTCCCCCGCACGGGCTGATCACGACTTCGCTGGGGCTACGGCTGCCGGCCAATGTTTACAGCTACACTGTCCCTGCAGGTGACCAACCCCGAGTTCCTACACCACCACCCGCGAGTGGTCCACCCGCACGGTCTGATCACGACCTCGCTGGGGCTGCGGCTGCCGGCCAATGTTTACAGCTACACTGTCCCTGCAGGTGACCAACCCCGAGTTCCTACACCACCACCCGCGAGTGGTCCACCCGCACGGTCTGATCACGACCTCGCTGGGGCTGCGGCTGCCGGCCAATGTTTACAGCTACACTGTCCCTGCAGGTGACCAACCCAGAGTTCCTACACCACCACCCGCGAGTGGTCCACCCGCACGGTCTGATCACGACCTCGCTGGGGCTGCGGCTGCCGGCCAATGTTTACAGCTACACTGTCCCTGCAGGTGACCAACCCCGAGTTCCTACACCACCACCCGCGAGTGGTCCACCCGCACGGTCTGATCACGACCTCGCTGGGGCTGCGGCTGCCGGCCAATGTTTACAGCTACACTGTCCCTGCAGGTGACCAACCCAGAGTTCCTACACCACCACCCGCGAGTGGTACACCCGCACGGGCTGATCACGACCTCGCTGGGGCTGCGGCTGCCTGCCACGCCCTCCCTGTTCCTCCGCGGCAGCATGAAGGTGCGCTGCGTGGCCAGTGTCAGCCCCGTGCTGTGGCAGGGCGACCGCGAGAGCGTCGTCGAGACTCCGCTGGTCACTAACAGAGAGGCCATGCTGTTAGGTAATGTCCTCCATCAATTCCTTCCTTTCCCCGTGTCACCCTCCTTACCAACCCCTATATCCTTAAAACTTACTTAAAAATTAATATACACTTTCAACCCCCCTAAGATTTATTGATTGGAACAAAGCGTTATAGCGGATAATTATTCCATATAAAATTCCAAGGCATCCATTCAAGTAATTAGGGTTTACAATTCGCATTTTACAAATATGCAATAGATAGCCGATGCGTAATTTGTATTCAGGATCGTATCGTATACACTTCGTATTTATTCTATAAAATATTTTTTTTAGATGAAACATTTTTAAATCCTTCCTTTGAACGCATAGAGAAAGTATACATAATATTTTTACCAGGCTTCATTGTGCAAAAATAACCCTGCAATTCTGGGAACCTGTGATGAGTATGTCTGTCAATAATATTCAAGTTTTATTTGTATAACGTGTGCCTTTGACTCTTCTATTTTTCAACCAGTTTCCAAGTGACGTTAAATTATACACTAGTTGTAAGGTTATAATATTGTACAGCTGTGGCTTTATGTAAAATCTTTCTTTTCCAGTACTTTTGCAATGCTAACAAATATTAGTGAACACGTTTAATTTTCACCTCATATGTTCATCCAAAGCATATTTTAATACTAAATGTCCACGCTTTAAAAATGTTATCATATGCATCAAGTATAACTTTTTAATCGACTCTGCAAACAATATTTTACTGGGGTTAAGACCTGAGTTAAAAGCAAAACGAGTCGAAATATCACACAAAACCCATGACACCAGAGAATTAATTAAATACTTTGTTTAAAACAATTGAAACATTGTTAGTTTTAAAAATGGGGAGAAATTCAAAGTTCGGATGATTTTATTTAAAACATTAACTATAACTAAGGTAATTTTCATATTGATGATTCTTGTATAAATAATGTACTGGGCGGCCACAGATGATTCATCAGGCTTTAAAACGTTACATTGAGCTTACTATTAATAAAATATTGGACAAATCACATCATCAATGAAACGGGGCTATCTTTAGGTTTCCTAGCCACTTCTTTAAGTACTCAATTCAACGTACCTTGTTAAACAAGTTGAATATTTGGTAGGTCCAAATATATCCATCCCGCAGAATATCGGCTGCTTTGTAGACGCCACAAAGCGATGGTAAAAAAGCCCTCTCTTAGCTTTAAAAGAATTAAAAGCTTTAGTGGGCAATTAGCATTGTCTTTCCCATAGCCCAAAAAAATCTCAACGAGAATTCGGAAGACCATTTAGGCCATATGAGTAGACCAATCAAGTAATGCCAAAGCACGGATTACAAAAAAAGTGAAAGGGACATCAACATACACAAATGAGTCAATCAATCTAATCCATTAAACTATTAAGTACTTGAAATTTATAAGGCAAACAAAACAATGTGTAATCATTTTTTTTACATTCGAATCACTGACATTATTTGTTTGTAGCTATATCTTTTACTGTATGTTTAAAGTATTCTTTAACCATAATTGTTAAACGATATACAGGGTGTCCCATAAGTAAAGTGCCAAACTTCGGGAATAGGTTATATGGGTCAAAATAAAGATAAAATTAAGAATAAAACTTTTTCCAAAAACCCTTTGTTTACCAGATATCCGCCATTTTGTATTTTTTACCAAATATTTTTTATCTCCCAAGTTTTTAAATCGATTTTTTTGAAACTCGGTATGCACCAGTATCTAGTCAAGGATAGTTTATTAAAAAATAATGAGCATGATTAAATAATAAATTTCAAAATGGCGGCCGTTTAAAATCTTTTAGTTGAAATAACGAAAAAACGGTACGTTTTACAAAAGCATATGAATGATGACAACTTTTAGACAATTGTATTTCCCTTCTAATGACAGCAAATTTATGAAAATCGGTTAATAAACAACTGAGTTATGATAGTATTTAGCTAGTGAGGCAGCATTTTGTGAAGCAAAATAGTCCATTGTTGCGCTGAGCCATGCGCTTATTCGACCATAACTCAGTTGTTTGTATATCGATTTTCATAATTTTGGTATCGTTGCATTGGAAATAAAATTTTCTAAATATTATTGTTCTTTATATTTTTTGTAAAATGTACCACTTTTTCGATATTTCAATTTAAAGATTTTAAACGGCCGCCATTTTGAAATTTACGATTCGATCATGCTAATTATTTTTTCATAAACTAACCTTGACTAGATACAAGGGCATACCGAGTTTCAAAAAAATCTATTCAAAAACTTGGAAGATAAAAAGTATTTTGTAAAAAATACAAAATGGCGGATATCGGGTAAACAAGGGTTTTTGGAAAAAATTGTATTCTTCATTTTATCTTTATTTTGACCCATATAACCTATTCCCGAAGTTTGGCACTTTATTTATGGGACGCCCTGTATTTGTTCATGAATGTGTGTTACGTTATAAATGAACGCCAGAACATTGTAACGATTAATTATAAATAGTTTATCTTGAACCCATTTACATAGAGCTTGCTCTTTAATAAAATGTTTCAATTAATAAAGTGAAGATAATAGTTTAAATAGCCTTTAATAAATTTATTTAGTGCCATTTTGTAATGCTTTAGCTTTGCAATTATTAACGTTCGAATAGAATATCATGATTTCTGGTTGAATAATCCGTTAAAAAGTTTGCTTAGCATAATAACAACTCGGTATAATGAACAATAGCAATCTCAGTCATATGGTTGTTGACTTACAGTTTCTGCGATTGTTGATAGAAATGTGTTTGGAGTTTGAGATAATACAACCACTGAATTTGGTTGCCATTTAATACGCATAAATTAATTTACTCTAAACCGGCAGAATGGTAGTGCAAAATGTACTTTTATCTGCAATTAGCTAGTGACACTATGGAGTCGTGGTATGAACAGTTTGTAAATTTTTTAATTAAACTCCAGCTAATTTTAAGCTTTTTCCTTGCAATCAATCAATGTTCGCGTGATTTAACAATCATTCCACTGATTCAAACCTTCTTAATGCGTTCAGTAATATTAAGATTTTTTCCAATATAAAGTTATAATAATAATGTATGTCTTGCTAAATTATAGCAAATAAATACATTTTGATTTGTTCATGGTATTTTGCCTCCTGAATTGATTTTATCAACTGAAAATAAGGTTACATACCTTGTGAACTGTCATCAATTCAATGTAGAAATATTCAATATCCTACTTAAGTTTCAACACCTTAGTGCCATTTTCAAGGTTTTTTGTACAAGAATTAATTTCTCATTTGTCGTCAAAATATTAAAACACGAACACTTAAAACATTTAACAAAAGACACATAATCTTAACACAATACCGGCCGGCATGAGGACAAGAACCAGACTGTCTCTGAGCAGGTTATCACTGCTATCCCACCCCCACTTGACCTTGACCATTGTTTTCCTGTCTAGATATAAAGAACATTTACCAAAAAACACAAAAAACGACCAAAAATCACAGTTTGCTGAACATTTGGTCTCCTTTAATCATAATGTAAATAGCATATATAACAATTTGGAAGTTTTACATTTATGTCAAAAAGGTCCAATGATGGACACATTAGAAAATTTTGAAATTTATAAAGCCACAAAAAGCTCTCCTAACGATCTTCTGAATGAAAAATTGAAGTTTTCACACAACATATTATTTGATAGAATAAAGGCATTGGCTGCAAGAGGAAGACAGGAAAACAATGGTCAAGGTCAAGTGGGGGTAGGATAGCAGTGATAACCTGCTCATTGACAGTCTGGTTCTTGTCCTCATGCCGGCCGGTATTGTGTTAAGATTATGTGTCTTTTTTAAATGTTTTAAGTGTTCGTGTTTTAATATTTTGACGACAAATGAGAAATTAATTCTTGTAGGCTACAAAAAACCTTGAAAATGGCACTAAGGCGTTGAAACTTAAGTAGGATATTGAATATTTCTACATTGAATTGATGACAGTTCACAAGATATGTAACCTTATTTTCAGTTGATTTTGATTTTGATTTTTGCGGACATTTGCCATCACTGATTAGTAAAAACCAAGTTTCACAACGTTTCGGCATCTGGAATCTGATTCCGTCTTTAGGTGGAAAAAAACCTAGAACATAACAAGATTAGTAACACAGAGCCAGGATGACCCTGGTGTTCTTGTTTTCTTTTCAGCATATTGTTTTGTGACTGTTTTTACAGTTCTCTGTTTTAATTATGTTTTTGTCCAGGTTATCCTGGCTGTATGTTACTAATCTTGTTATGTTCTAGGTTTTTGTCTACCTGAAGGCGGGATCATATTCCAGATTCCGAAACGTCGAGAAACTTGTTTTTTACTAATTAGTGATGGCAAATGTCCGCAAAAATCCAAATCGAAATATAAAATCACCATCACCAACAATGAATTTCAAACAAAGAAATGAATACAGTATTAAAACGTATGGGACTAAACAAAAATAAAGAGAGTGTTAAGGAAATCAATGTGTTTTGTTGAAATTAAAGTATGACAGGATATGATAAAAACTGTTTTGGAACAAAAGCACCCCATTTAGTTATACTTAAGCAAAACTAATGTTTCAGTGAGAAGTGCGGCAGGTGGCGACGCCATCAGCCCAATGACGGTCTCACTTCTTCTTCTGCTCACCAGCATCACGTGATTCTATATATATAGGAATGCATATTGTTGTTTGCTGAACGTGTATCTTCTGTAAATAGTAAATAATTGGTTTAAATGTATTCATTTATTGTTTTATACGATCGGAAATATATATATATAGTCGAAAACTGTGTAAAGAAAATTATGGTTTCTAAGGTATATTGTGTTATTTTTGCTGGAAAAATATTTATTAACTTTAAATATACCTTCATATATTTTGATTACATAATTTTTCCTAAAATCTTGCTGCCTAATATTCAAATGACGTTGACTCATGAAAAATCATTTAATTTTATAAAATTTACTGATCCCCCGAAAAATGATACATCAAACATGCAAAAGATTGCAAAATTAAAACCATTTAAAGTAGCATGCAGATGGATAGCCTTTTATATGAAATAAATAAATGACACCACTTATTCACTATGCACTATTGCCTAAAATAACATTATAAACCTTTTAAATTTTAAAATATAAAGTTATTAAAATTGAAAAAGAATTCGTTAAACTATAATCTTTATTAAAGAACATAACATCTTACATTCATGTAGGCTAAAAACCGGAATTAAAAGAATAGGCTAATATGTATGAGACTGATTACTTTTTTTTATTTTACTGTCTTATCTTTATCTTGTCTTATCAATTTCTTAAAGAAAAACTTGTATCTGACGTTGCCATTGATCTGAACAAAGAAAAATCATAAATATTAATGTAAAAAAAATTAAATCAATTATGAGTGTTTAAACTAAAAACTTATCATACAATTACCATGTATATAACATAGGTGGTGAACTTTCACCGTTATAAGTGATGTAACATGTAAGTTGATGTGATTTTTATATGTCATACCAAGTATCTGCAATGTTTGAACTAACCTTAAAAGGTTTAATCTTTGTTCTTACCTTTAAAAAATATTTTTAGTTTAGCGAATCGTGTATATATATATAATATTCTTTCACCAAGTATAAAGTATATGTTCATGTTTGGAATATATGAAAAGGCAGGGATCCTTTTTGTGTGTTGCGTTAAATTGTTTTTTATGTAAATAAATTTAAAATATGTTGAACTGATTCACTCCACATTCCGGATATTAAACTATTATTTTTTATTCAATTGCCATATAAGATTCTTTCAATTAGTGTACTGCTATATTACTTGCTTTGTTTAAAATATACATTGTGAATAAATTATATTTTTTCTGTACTCGTCAGTGAAATAATAGTCCTAATACTTCACATCAAAACTTAACTAATAGTCCTTCATTGCACCTTAAAAATCGTACATTGGAGGATTTGGTTTTGACAGAATGCTTGCAGGTGTTAACTTTGCAGGTCTTCACCTTGCAGGTCTCCACCTTGTAGGTGTCCACTTTAAAGGTGTCACCTTGCAGGTCTCCACCTTTTAGGTGTCACCTTGTAGGTGTCAACTTTGCAGGTGTCACCTTGTAGGTGTCCACCTTGCGATCTCCACATTGCAGGTGTCCACCTTGCAGGTCTCCACCTTGTAAGTATCCACCTTGTAGGTGTCCACTTTGCGATCTCCACCTTGTAAGTGTCACCTTGCAGGTGTCCACCTTGCGATCTCCACCTTGCAGGTCTCCACCTTGTAGGTGTCCACTTTGCAGGTGTCACCTTGCAGGTCTCCAACTTGTAGGTGTCACCTTGCGATCTCCACCTTGCAGGTCTCGACCTTGTAGGTGTCCACCTTGCAGGTCTAGACCTTGTAGGTGTCCACATTGCAGGTCTAGACCTTTTAGGTGTCCACCTTGCAGGTTTCCACATTGCAGGTGTCCATCTTGCAGGTCTCCACCTTGCGAAAGGTAGGCAAGGGGGATTGACAAGTTCAAAAATATCAATAACAAAAACAATTAAACAATGATTGTAAATAGGTCATTTTCAAATACATCTGGGAGAACTGCATTAAACTTCTGCAATCAGCTGTCCCGAAGGGGAGGATATTTTTCATTTGAAGAGTTTTTACCTTCTCCAACCAAGCGTTTTGCACCCTCACCCCTAAAAATAATTTAAATGGGAAGTTACCTGTGCGATACATTGAATTAAAGACGTTATAATGATAACTATTTTGCTCAAAGAAATTGTCAAATTTCATCACGCATTTTGCTATTCCAATGGGCTATCAATAATTAATTGGTTGTATGCACTTTTTACTGTTATAAATTAGGCGATATCATCAGAATGTGTCATGCGAAATTACATTTTCTTGTAGCATAGTATTCTCTCATGGACCAGGAGCTGGGAGGTAAAAATTACGTCCTAAGGTGCGTGTCATTTTGTCATTATACCATTTTGTAGAGGCTTCTTGGGGGTTTCAAAAATGGGTTTGTCAGCCCTAAATCTGGGGGCTCTCTCCAAGGTGGACCAACTTGAATGTGACAAACTTGTATTCGCCATAAACATAACATTGGAATGATGTATGCAGATTTGTTGCAGCAGGTATGAACCAATTGGGAGGTTTTAAGTCAATATACAATAATACTCGACTAGAAGAAGTCATATGCCAAGATTTACCATTATACGGTAAATAATAGCGATTATATTGAATTTTAATTTATTTCCATATGAATAACATTAATAAAATGTATGCAGGTTTGCTACTACGGAAATGCAAAAATGGGGGATTTCAGGCTAATATACAATATTTCATAACTAAATAAAGCCATGTATAACGTTTCATTAAGATGATGATAAATAAGCGAGTCATACAATTTTATTTATTTCCCATAAGGTTAACATGACACAGTGTTTTGAGTTAATGACCATCAATATCTCAGTAACCAGTGGACATAGAGCGATGATCAAACATACAATTTTTTTGTTTTTACTTTCTTCCCCATATACATAATATATGGAAAAGTATTGTTTTCGTCAAAATGCTCGAATTTGAGTTGTTAGTGAATATACTCGTTTTAGTGCTCCCTGAATCCAAAAAAAGTGGTTTTCTGAGTGGTGTCTGTCCGTCTGTGTGTGTTTGGATGTATGTAAACAGAGCTAGAGACGACACCAATGGTCCGATTTTAATGAAATTTGGCTTGTAGGTATTAGACAATGATATCTCCAGGTTTTTTTTCATTTTTTAAAATTTTCGATTTTTAAGGGTTTTATCCATAAAACCCAAAAAAATTCAAAAATCCAAATTTCTCATAAACGGCTCTAATGATTTTGAAAAAAAACAAGGTTTGTAGTGCTTAAGATGCCAAACAAAGTGACACAACCCACATGTCTGTAAAAATTCAGGCTAAGAAGTTGTGGGGATTTAATTGTTAAAAAATTCAAAATATATTTTTGCAACTATTCAATGTAGTTTAAGAAGTAAATCATCCAGTGTTTTGAATGATTAGTCTACGTCAACTAGTTGCGGAGATAATTGATATTTTCGTTTGGTGGTAAACTCAGTACGTTTTCTAAAGTTATTCTTATCGCAAATATTTCAAAGCCGACATCTCCGTTTATTACAAACTGATTTCAATAACAGTTTGTATGTATTTGTGAGCTAATTATGAATTTGTTATATAGATTTTCTTTTATTTTATTATAAAAGTTTTCTTGCTTGGATTTAAGTGAGAAGGTATAAACTAAATTCAATGGTCTAAGTCTAAGCTAAAATTTGATTATTTCAATTTTCTCCATAAAAATTGCAAATACCCTATTTTTTGGTCAAGTTTGTCGACTTTGATGCTGTCCAGATTTAGGGATCGCAATAAACCATTTTTGACGACCCCCAGAATGCCTCTAAAAACAGCATAGCTTTTACAGGTGCACTTATGACGTAATTTTTGAACTCCCAGCTCAAACAGATGCAGGAGGATGTTCGTTATATCTGATTTGTCACACAGCTAACTTTCAAATTTAAAATTTCCAAGCTATGATTGGGGGTGAGACAAATCCTGCAAACTGAGTACCAATTTTATTATATAAATAAATATGCAGGTAAAACACGCTGTATTAAGATGGTATGCCATAAAGGCTCCGTTTTACATAACTATAAATGTTAGTTAGATCAATTGTATTCTTTAAAACATAAAAAAAACTTAAGTAAGAATACCTTTAATACTACCGTTCTTAAGAACGGGTCGCAACACTGGTTGCGTATTTTAACCGGAATATGTGTGTGGGATAATTGTGGCGCGATCTTGTAGTCTTGTTACTGACTAAGGCCGGCATGTTCCATAGTCAGGACTGTTAATTAATAGCCCAACAGCCAATAACAACTAAGGGACCTACATTTAAACGTGGGATCCGAACCACAATTTAGCCTGGTTTACAATTAACGAACCGGTCTGATTGTGAGGACGGTCATAGGACCGTCATAAGGACGGTAATAGGACACGCCACCGTTCCAGCCACATGGTTTTATGATCAATTTTTTAAAGACTTAGGCCTTAGGCCTTTTCTGAGCGTGGAATTCCTCAGGCAGCATACAAAGTTTTATTTATCCTTTAAAGGAGAAAGTAAGGCGGTGAAGCAGTAAATTTGTAAATAAAAAACTGTGCGTCTGTAACATTTGAAGATTAAAATGTTAATATGAGTTTAAAGCTTATCTGCAATTATAATTAATACATATTATTACTTTGTAGGAAATGAACTATGCTGAGTTGTACAAACAGGCTTCGAATCCCATATTGCATCGAAGAACAACTATAATAGATGAGTTCAGCCCGCGTCGGTCAACCAAACAAGAGTTTGTTGTTGTGAATATTAACAACTCTGCAGAAACACCACATTCACATCCACCCCACCAACCTGTCATGGTCTTCGTAGTTTTTAACAAGGATAAAATAACATCTGCGAGCTATTTTTAAGATGTTTTGTGTTAGCACTGTTAAACATTGGGAGAGTTTAACTTTGATATGTCATTAATTATTTTATTATTTATATTATCCTGGGTTATAAACAACCACCGAAATTCGCATTCGAAATAAAACGGGTTTTTAAAGCTTTATTCGTCATAATGAATGTAAATGTGTTGGACAATATTACTGCTCAGTAATTAACAGCTTTCTGAGACACAATAATTCAACGCACCGCTTTACTTAGAACGTTAGTGCTCTAAAAAACAATTAAGTGTCATTGTGGTTTATTATGTATCCTATGTAAAGATAATGACGAAGGTACTCTGGGCTTGTAATGTTGTTATTTCTACGCTTGTCTTAGTTTTCCTTCGTAAAAAGTCGTGTATCCTAAATGATAAATACCCCGTTGCAGCAGACCTGCATACTCAGTGAATTTCAAGTGCATAAAAACATATTTGAGTTTAATAGAGTGATATTTGCCATGTTTTTAGCTTCATAAGAATAACATGGGGAATGAGTATGAAGGTTTTCTGCAGCAGGTGTGTTAAAACTGGGTGGTTTTAATTCAATATTTAGTAGATCTTAACTAGAAGAAACCTTATACCAAATTTTAGCGAATTTCCTTAGAAATAAGCTATTACCGTCGTTTTAACAGAATGGACAAAAATATCCGTTCAGGGTAATCTCAGAAATCATATTAATTTTTATAATTGATAGCTTTTTATGTCTACTTTCTGGATATCAAGCGAGTTTATCGCGGAAATGCATTTTTATCTGCAAAAATCACGATTTGTTTCAAAATTTAACATGGGCTTATCAGGGGAATAGAATTTTCATTTTTTGAGTGTCTGTTAGCACGATAACTCTCGTAAAAATCGTCCGATCGTAACAAAATTTAGTACACACGTGTAAAACTTGGTTCTCTTGGATAAGTTTGTAAACCGGCCAGATCGACATGTCCAAAGTGGGGTAAAGGCTGCTTTCACCCCCCAAAAATTGGTTTTTTGGCTTTTTCAAATTGAAAACTTAAAGTAATCAAATTATTGTTTTCACCATTGGATTCGGCTTGAAAAAAACAAACAATTTTGTATCTTGAATCGTTTCTTTAAGTCCATTAGTCTCCAAGTTATTTCCAGTTCACGTTTTTTGGCCATCTTTTTTAGTATCAGGGCAGCAGAATGTCATCCAACAAAACCTATAGAGTGCTTCACGAGTTTATCAAAATTAGTTTCAATAATATTTTGTTTTTTCCAAAAAAAAAAATAATAGCAATCTATCCTATTTATTTAAATGAAATATATATATATATATATATATATATATATATATATATATATATATATTTTAATAAACTTATTGATCAGTAGTGGAGCCTATGCAAAACAAAAGGCGGCATTTTATTTTAATACATAAATATATCACTTTTTATATGTTTTTTGTAATAATTGATTAATTATTGTTTTTTATTGGAAATTCTTTTTTTAATATATATTTAAAACATAAACAGCAATTATTAATGAGATAGAAGTTTTCTCATCGATTTTTTGGTGTTTTTTACTTTTTATATATTTATGTGAAAAGCATTTATCCTTAGAACCTAAATTATTTCTGCCGTGAATAATGAACTATAAAGCCTCGAACCACTTATCATTAGCGGGCGATGACGTCGCACTTACAATTATGTCGTCCAGTTGCTGGATCATTAACGCTAATTGACTGTATTACAAACAACTCCCAATTAACTTCAGAATAAAACCTATTGCATTAAAGTATAGGTTAATCTAGCAAATGTTGATAGTATACAAAAAGAGAAATTTGAAAACTTCTATTTCGAAATATTATTCAGATAATGAAATCTGATTAATATAATCAGAAAAAAATTGAAATCTGACAACTGATAACCAGATAAAATTAGATTATACGAGGGAAAAATTCCAGATGGCCGGATGAATGAAGATTGGCACACATGTTTGTTCGACCCATCTGAATGACAAACAAAAGCCCCCGAGGATGGGGCGGAATCTGCCACAAAGAGGAAGACAGGGCTTTAAAAAAATAATGGACTTGGGGTTGATTCTTGAAATTTCCTTTAATAATTGATGAAGAATCTTTAATAATAACTTTAAAGGTCTTGTTAAAAATAACATTTAAGAGGAAAGTGGGCTCAATTATCTCATTTCACTTCCGTATCATATCATATCATAGCTTCATGTCATATTTCGTCGGAAATGAAATAACCAGGTCGAATTTTGAATCATTAAAGAAGTAAATAGTAGTTTAATACGCTCTAAATAAAATGTGCTCATTAAACAAATTCAGGACTCCTTCTCCCGTTTGTGGCAAAGATTTAACAGGTAGATTGTGGTTGTTTCTTGTTCGATATTAAACAAAGTTATCACCTAAAACTGTCTCAAAGGAAATAATATTGCACAGTAGCCAAACGTATTCCTTTTCATCATACAAAGAGAGCTACACTGCTGGCACGTTACTGTCGATATGAGTGTCAGACTATGCAGATGACGCGGTGTGATCTGCATAAGTCAGCCTGAGCATGTTTAGCATCAACGCTATATGCATATGCAGAAGCCATAAGATGCTGCTATGAATAAATACCCTAAAACACTGCATTGTGGTAACTATTATCAAAACATTTATATTAGTGGTAAGATTACATTAGAATTTTAAATTCAGTAAAAACCTGTTATTTGATAAACATAATATATAGTAGGTAACATTTAGTTTTCTTAGGCATCTTAGTAAGCTTAAGATTTGTTAATACTACTCAGCTTATACGGCCAATATTTTCCCTTTGAGCTAAATATTTCCAAAAGATTTTTAACTGTACTTCGTCAGTTTTGGACATAAATGACCACTATAACTTTACACACACATCTCATGAGTTCTGTCCTCTTGAAACGATACGGGCTTTTAAACCCCCACAAATACTCAATATACAGGGTTGGGCAAAACTCTGGAATATTTTTAATATCTCCTTAAACATTTATCTCGTCATAATGAAACTCTGAAATTGTGTATTTTACAAAATAAAAACATTAAGTCATAAATTACCGAAATGTTGCTTGCCTAGGGAACTTTCCACGATAGAAGTCTTGAAATTCTTCATTGTAAGCAAATCTTGAGATGAACCTCATTTGAAGGATACTTTGCAAGTGACATACAACACCGCTAACCCGGTTATTCTCTACTAAAATGGAGGAACAGCCCTTGATGGAAGTCTTAAAATTCTTAAATGAAAGCTTTCCTCGAGTTCCGTCGGATTTTAAAGTTCTTTGAATGTAGAATACTATGTCGCAAACCCGGTTGCCAAAGGTGGTTTCAACCAAAAGTAACACCTCGTCAAAGATTTTGTTTCCCTTGATTTAATATTGTAACATTAAAACATTTGAGGAGCTGTACATTTGTTTAAAATCTCAAGGTATGCTTGAATTTAAAAAAAATAGACTTTCAACTTGATCTATGTCCGTCCCTTGGACATGCAAAATGGCGGTAATTTATATCTTAATAATTTTTTACTGTTTTGTCAAATACATAATGGCAAAGTTTTAATTACTATTTTATAAATATTTAAAGAGATATTTAAAAATTCCAGACTTTAGCCCAACCCTGTATGAATCACGTTTTGGATGTGTTGCAGTTGCAGGATGTTTAGAAAAAGGAGTGCTAACTCCATGTGGAATTCTAATTATTTTAGCTTTTAGCATTGTCAAGGGAGTAATTTATAGCAAAACATTAATACAAATACGTTGAAAGACGGTTTTCTTGTTTTGCTACACGGGTAAAATTTTCACAGTAATTTTCTGGATGTAAATAAAAACAAAAACTACAACTAAACTATAAACTATATTTACAACACTTAAAATATATTTACACTTATACTGCATTTACATACAAAACGATTAATATATATAAAAGGTGGAAAGTAGCGATCGATTTCGATTCGTGACACCAACCATTATCAATGAGAGACTGCAGATCCATAATGGAGGCCGCCTTAAATCCTATTAGCTTCTGGACCTTCCGTCTGAAACAGGTTTTCAAAGTACCACCAGAGTCAAAGTTCACTTGATCATTAATTAAATTGTCTCTATCTTTATTTCTAATATATTTCTTATAGATGTAAATATCTCCGTTGATTTTTTTGACTCAGCAGTAGTTACGGTTTCATATAATTACAGTAATACGATTAGATTTTTAAGAATTTAAGTTTCATATTATTAATGCAGTATCTCTTATTAAGGAAACCAAAACTAATTGAACTTAAGCCACAGTTCATGTTGGCATGTTGCAAATGGTCAGAATTACTTGTACATAATGGCGAGCCGAACCATTCAGGATTTCGTCCACACCTTACAGTAATATAAAAATGTCTACCGTTATACGATACATCCGTTGTGCGTTAAGGCCCTGCAGGTACAGGCTATAGGAGAGGTGTAGTGTACAGAATGCTACTTATTTAAACGTTAACATATCTCTAGCATGTGGTATGAAAGCCTGGCGGAACTGCATCGCAATTCACGAAGCCCAGTTCATGCATAAGTGAAATGGTAAAGTGAAGCACTAAACACCGACCCCCATACCCCGTATCCGTTGAAACACTTGCAATGAAAAATTGTAATAATACTTTTAATTCAAACAAAATATTTTTTATTTTATCTTTTATTCTATAAATATAATATATCGTGAAACTTACTCAGCATCATTTCAAAAGAGGTTAAGTTTAAAAAAGTGAATTTAATTTTGAATGTAAGCAATATAGCAGTCATATTCAAAATTCCATTCGCATAAACCTACGAATTATGAAAAAATCCAAGACATTTTCAAAAACGGTTTAAACTACGGCATTAACATAAAATTTAGTCATATTGAAAAATACATAATATTGATTTTTATTAAACTACGTTACAAAAGCATGGAATATGTTGAAATCTAAATTTAAAATACACACAATTTTATTGGGGTTTTAAAATGCTTTCTAATATTTTTTTTATTTTAAAATACCTCAAATCCTCTTAACACAACATCATCCCTTTGTACTTACAAAATCGTAATAATTTCCTTACTATCCATGGCAATCCAAGTGATGTAAGTGGATACATTTTTCCCACGTAGGTTTTTAAAAATCGCCATCATATTTTTCATCATAAATCTATTTCCTACAAAATAATGATGAAAAAGGGCTAGAAGGCTTAAAGCAGAATTGATTTACAGCCATGATGTATTGATGTAGGCCATGGTGGCCGGCCCCCCAGGGGCTGGGTGCTCTAAATATTAACCTCACCGCAGCGACGCCACACAGGCATATATTTATTATGAATGCCTCTGCACTTGGGTAGAAAAGTTTCTGCCATTGTAATATTTTTTACATATTTCAATTCGATAATTACTTAGTCTTTTGTTAGTTTTTCGATGGAGATTAAATTTTTAACAAATGTTGTTTTGTGAAATAAACAACTGCATTTGGCTTGAAAAATTATATCTCGAAACAGAAAATAATCGCCTGATTGATTTATAAATCTTCCATTATGCGTGAAAAGGTTTATTGCCAGTATCATAAAGTTTGCTTTCCCCCTCTGATAAATTTTAAATTTTTTTAAATATCTTAATAACTATCATATATTTAATTTCGTAAGGCAAAATCGTGGGCGTCTGGCAAGTCGTAGAAAGATAGGAGAGGGCTCAAATTAAAGGTCTCTATTCCGTGATGGCGGGAAAAATAATTAAATTTCTTGAAATTCACCAGTGAACGAGAAATAACGTAAAATGTATGCCTTTTAAAAAGCATTGGGATCTAAAAACGTCTGCTTTGTTTACATAAAACATGTGATGCTGACACTTGATTGAAAACCTTGTGTAGGCTAGATATCAATATAAGGTAGATCCACTTTGCTATAAAGAAATTTTGTACTATAATACATAAGGATTGTTCGAATTTTCCCTCGTTAGGGGATTTTAGCCCCTTCATGCCACTAGTGATCTTCTAATTTGGTTCACAGTTGTTTTCACTCTCACGTATCGCATAATAAGGAACACATTATTTATACAGGGTGTATCCGAAATACACCGACAAACGTTCGGATATTGTTCCTGAAGTCAAAACAAAAAAAATGTCATATAAGTACATATCATATCTTGCTCCGTTTTCCGTCTGTCGGTCTGAACGTGTTTTTTACATGATTAATCATAACGTTTTAACTACTTGAGGTACCAACTTCAAACTTAACGCATATTCTGGCTAATAGGACCTATATTTGTGCTGAGTATCAAGTTTCTATTTTGAACCATTTTAAAATAGCGACCGTTTTAAATTTTAAAAGCTTAATAGCTCGGGAACTATAAAATTTCATAAAAAATAATAAGAGACAAAAAAGGTGCAAAATCTAATTTTCTTTCAGGAAATGTACAATGTTAATAAGGTCATAACACAAATGACGGAGAAAAATAAATTTTTCTGAAGTTTTGACCGTAAATTTGGGCAAATTCAATAATTTAGCAAGTTGTAACTTTATAAAAATTCAATTTTCTCCGTTATTAGTGTTATGACCCTATTAAAATTGTACATTTTCTTAAAGGAAATTGCATTTTCAATTTATTTGTCCTTTGTTATTTTTTATTAAAGTTCATAGTTTCTGATTTTTTAAGTTTTGAAACATTAAAACGGCGCCCATTTTGAAATGGTACAAAGTAGAAACTTGATACTCTGCACAAAGATAGGTCCTATTAGCCAGCATATGTGTACCAAGTTTTAATTTGGTATCACAAGTAGTTCAAAAGTTACGATTAATCATGTAAAAACACGTTCAGACGGAAAACGGAGCGAGATAGCATATATACTTATGTGACATTTTTATTTGTTTTGACCTCAGGAACAATATCCGAAAGTTTGTCGGTGTATTTCGCATACACCCTGTATAATCAATCAACCTTTTAGTATAATACGAATATATTCATCTCATACGTTAAAGTAAATCAATAATGAAAGTTTATGCAACGAATGTATCATGAACGAGTGTATCTTTTAACCATGAGTGAGTGAGACGTGAGTGGCTCATCTCTCATGTAGCCATGAGTGAGTGAGACGTGAGTGGCTCATCTCTCGGGTAGCTATGAGTGAGTGAGACGTGAGTGGCTCATCTCTCGGGAGCCATGAGTGAGTGAGACGTGAGTGCCTCATCTCTTGAGTAGCCATGAGTGAGTGAGACGTGAGTGGCTCATCTCTCGGGTAGCCATGAGTGAGTGAGACGTGAGTGGCTCATCCCTCGGGTAGCCATGAGTGAATGAGACGTGAGTGGCTCATCTCTTGAGTCAAGTCAAGTCAAGTCAAAAACTCTTTATTCATTTATATACATTTTGTACATGAATAGCGTTATAAAAATTAATCCAAACACACTATAACTATGAATTAAGTAAACAATACAGTTTTACATTAAAAAAAAAAAAGATTGGGCATCTTAAAAGATTGTCTTATTGGCTTTAAAATCAGTTATTGAGTATGGGGAGAGGCCTATCAAGTATTCTTTTAACTTCTTCTTAAAAATATTAGGTCTTTTTTCATTTTTAAAATCATTGGGAATATATTTCAAAAAATCATTTCCAGCATTTGCGGTCTTTTTTTTAAATAATTCCAATTTATGGTGATCTATTACATATTCATTTTTGTGACGCGTGTTATAACTATGAATTTTGGTTGTTGCGTTATTTAATGTGTGAGTTTTAACAAACATGATAGCGTCCATTATATAAAGTCCATAGACAGTGAGTATATTAAGTTCCTTAAAAAATTTTTGAACCGAATCATCATAATTTAACTTCAGAATTACCCTGATTGCTGACTTCTGAACTTTTAAAATTTCATTTAAATTATAGTTTGAAGTTGCACCATAAATGCAAATACCATAAGCTATGTGGGAATGTATATGCGAAAAATAGATCATTTTTAAAACTTCCATACTACATAGGGATGACATTCTCCTTAAAGCAAAAAGGCCAGAATTGATTTTACTTAAAACATGTTTTGTATGCAAATCCCATGATAAGTTGCTATCGAGAATTAATCCCAAGAACTTAACCTCCTCATTTATTTCAATCTCTTCATCTTTAATTTTGATACTAGGACTTATACATCTTTTATTTTGTTTTGTTTTAAAACTAACACATTTTGTCTTTTTTGAGTTTAATGTTAAATTATGAATGTCAAAGAATTCTTCAATATTCGCTAGTTCGATAAAGGATAAAATTTCAATTTCTTCTTGAGTTTTTCCCGATACTTTCAAATTAGAATCATCTGCATAGAGGCATAAGCTTGTGGACGGAGGAAAATTTAGGCACTTTTCTATATCTTTTAAATAACATAAAAATAGTAATGGCCCCAAAATGGAACCCTGGGGAACTCCCAGCCTAATATGTCTTAAATTAGAATTAAATTTGATTTTACAGTTGTTTTTTGTTAGATAATTCAATTGTACATACTGTTGCCTGTTTGTCAAATACGACTTAAACCAATCCAATGAGTTGTTTTTGACTCCTAATTTCTGTAATTTATAAAGTAGTAATTGATGATTTACACTGTCAAACGCTTTTGAAAGATCCATAAAGACACCTAAGACATGTTCACCTCTATCTATTGATTCTATGAGAGATTCAATAAAACTAACTGCAGCTGTTACTGTGGATTTATGTTTTCTAAATCCGTGTTGTATATCTTCCAACATTTTATTGTTTTCTAAAAAAGATACTAATCTATTGTAAACTACTTTTTCGTATATTTTGGATATCGAAGAAAGCAATGAAATTGGTCTGTAGTTACCAACCTCCAAAGGGTCATTTTTTTTAAAGATTGGTACTACCTTTGCGATTTTTAACCTATCAGGAAATATGCCACTAACAAAAGAAGAATTAATCAGATGAGACAAAATTTTACTTAGCTGCGGTGCAACGAATTTTATCACCGTCATTGGAATATCATCCGGTCCACAAGATGATTTATTTTGAAACGATTTTATTATTTCCCAAACTTCTTTTTCATCAGTATTGGTTAAATAAAATGATTTTGTTACATTAAGTGATACTGAGCCAAGATGAGACTGTGATTGATTTGGCAACTCATCTTTCTCTTGGTTTAACAAATAATTGACAGGCCTATCCCTTACAATGTCAGTAAAATAATTATTAAAAATATTACTTACTTCAATAGGATTACTCAATATTACATTTCCTTTTTTTAAATCTATATTTTTACAGTGATTTACCTTACCAGTTTCTGAATTTATTATATTCCAGGTCGTTTTAATAACATTTTTGGACTGTTTAATTTTCCTGTCAAAAAATTGTTTTTTTGATTCTAAAAGTTTTTTTTTGTACTTTTTATTTCTAATTTTACACATGTTTTCCAGTTCTAGGTTCTTTGTTCTCCTTGCATATTTACAGTTATTTATAATATCTTTTTTTTCCTCTTTCAACTCTGTACTTATCCAGATGTTTTTAGCGGTTTTAGTTTTGAATTTACTTTCAGGAAAAGCCAGATTAAAGTAGTACAGTAAAGTTTGGTAAAATACATCATATTTGTTTTCCACTGTGGAATTGTAAACATTGTGCCAAGTCTCTACAAGCAACAATTTCCCAAACAATTCAAGGTTTTCATTTGTAAATTGCCTCTTTACTTCTGTTACACAACCAGTATTATCTTTTTCCTTTGGTAAATTTAAAAGCTCCAAGATTTGGCCATCATGGTCAGATAATAAAGTTATTAATCCACCAGCTTTGATCTCATTTTCATTAAAATTGGTTAAAAAATTGTCTATTGCAGAAGCAGAACCATTAAATACCCTAGTTGGAAAGTTAATTGCATATGTCATTTTAAAACTTTTTAGAATATTTTTGAGTTTAGTACGAGCTGCTTTAGCTTGTGGGTTGCTATTAGACTCAAGCACATCAATGTTAATGTCACCTGCTAAGATTATGTTGGGTATTTTTGATAAAACAGAGCTAATTAAAATGCTTAACTTATCTAAAAATATGTTAACATTGGATTTTGGGGATCTATAGACACCTAACAGAACAAATTTTCTATTTTCAATTGTGAAAACTGTAGCACAGCACTCAAACTGCTTTTCCTCAAGTATGAACTCCAGATTAGGAATCATCATCGGCGTCCCTCTCAGATGCTCCCTACTTAGAATCATAACCCCCCCCCCAGTCCGAATCACTGCGGCAAAAATAAGAATGAATTTTGTAATTATTTATATTTAATCTATCTATTTCGTAAGATTTCATTTTGTGTTCAGTTAGAACAATAATATCGGGATGTATTTCATTTAAAACAATTTGCAATGATTCTATTTTGGAAATTAGGCCCTGAATGTTTTGATGGAAAATGGTTGTATTCCAGAGTTTAGAAGAATAATTTAGGTTTTGTCGATTCCTTGCAGGGAACAGTTTAAAGGAGACGCCGGAGACTCAATCCCATCTGCACCGGACACTTGCTCACTAGAATGGCCATTTTCACAGACACTATCACATGTAACTTGTAGTGGAGATGTAACTGAGCTGCTGTTTGGTGGTTGAGCTATCTCTGGCTGTGTGGATTGCAGTACAATATCTGTTGTCCGGTTTCCAGTCATAGAAGAGGGTGTGAGGATTGGTTCACATTGGTCTTGTAGAATCCTGACGGTTTGATGTGGTGCTTTCATAGGTTGCTGGAGTTTGCTTTCATGAAGAGCTGCATTAAGTTGTCTTAAAAATTCATTGTGGTTTAGCCCATTCTTCGATCTTTTTTTAATTATTTTTTCATTGTTTGTTACTATGTATATGTTAACACCTGTTTCATTTTGTAGTTGTGTTATGTTTTCAGCAAAGTGATGGAGAGATACGCGATCACGAACGCATCCCATGGGGGAACAAATTAGGTGGTTTATTCCTCTCTTCTTGATGTCCTCTGCCAGTCCCTTAAATGACATATCATATTCCTTTTTTTTTGGTTTATCAAAGTATCTCGGCTTTGTTATTAGGCTATAAATTAAGGCACCATCATTTTGCTCCTGGCAGGCTAGGTGTTTATTTAAAAGGCTAGAAGTCAAAGGTTTACCAAATTTCTTCCTAAATATCGTAGCCACTCCTTGACTCATGTTTTGGTCAGCATTGAAGTCTGCAGAAACACAATGTGAGAAGGCAATGTTTTTTCCATTTATGTGTTTCTCTATTTCCTCCCCCATATCTCCATCAATGACCTGAACAACAGGCGTTTCTTTGTGATTCAAACAAATCACATTGTAGCTGGTTGGAATGCTACTATCCACTCTGTCAAGCTTCTTACATCTTGACTTTAACTTATGCAAAACTTCAAGAACTAAATAACTTAATTTAGTCTTTCCCCTGAGATTTAAATGTAAACCTTTCTTAACAAAGTGGACCCGTCTCATTTTGCCCAAGTCAATGAGGAAGACAGAGTCCAGACGAACAGCTAACTCTTTAATGTATTCATTGAGCAGTGATAAATCCTCGTGGTGAGGGTCCTTTGGATCGAGATCAAACCTTTTTGGGATGGTTGTTAAAATTACAGGTTTTTTACTAGCTAGATTACGTAATTCTCCCTCTAACGATTTATAAATAGAAGACAAGTCTCCATTTAAGGAATCATTCGAACCTCCCATAAGCATGATCACATCATCGTCCGAGTCATTGGCCGCTGCTTTGTCCACAACATGGAGGAGTGGAGCATTGGCAATAACCAAACCAAAAGTCTTCACAGCCTTTTTGCTGAGTTTTTCAATGATTGGTGCAACATCTCTCCCCTGACTATCAGAGTATAGCGACAGTTTAACTGTTAGTTTATTTTTCTTTGAGTCTCTGAACTCTTTTGGTTTTTGTTTTAGGCGTCTGTGGTTAAGTTCCTCCTTGTATATCAAGCCTTGACCATTAGTGTGTACTGTATGTTCAACATTTTTATCTTCTGGAACATTGTCTAGCAGTTGAAATCTATTTGAGAGAGGTATGTGTGAGCACTGATTAGGTGTGAATTTATCCTGGTTATTTGTATTAACATTGTTACAGTTATTTTTCTTACGATAACCTTTCCTTTTTATTTCTTGGACGTTTAGGCCATTTGTCGTATTACTCGATCCTGTAATTTTACCGTCAAGTGATTTAGTATTAGTAGACTCATAGCTTTTGGCACTGGGACATTTGTATTGTTGGCGAATACTTGAAGTACAAAAATTCTTCAGAAACTGTTTATTGTCGAGCAAGGTTACATTTTTTGAAATGATTTCAGATGCTAGGATAGTATTGTGAATTACGTGAATCCCACAGTCAATTCCGTTTTTTTGTAAACAACAAGTGACTTCATGGAAAGAAAACGGACTCACAAAATCCAAAGAGCTGTGTAGGTTCATAGCTGTTTTTTTAGCATGGGTAGCATTAAGTCCTTGAATAGAATCATAGTGAAAATAAGCGTTTTCTGATTTATTGTAGACCAGAAGCGACCAGTGACTTCCAAGACCATCAGGGCTTTTACTATTACTGATAGCTGTGATTACATGTGTAATTTTGTCAACATATACATCTGCTATGCTTTGCTTTATGCCTTCTCTATCGGGTGTGAAATTTATCCACTGAGTCAGAGATGGAGGGAAATAATAAATCATACTATATTTGACATCATTGGCTATAGTCTTAAAGAAGTTTTGCAATACACCATCACAAATATCCCCTTTAACCGAGCAGTCACAATATGTAGATTCCTTTGATTGCTTATTGTCGAAGTGAAACTCTTCTGTTTGTGTTAGGACCGAGGTTTTAGATGTAATACAGTCCGGTTTGAGCAAATCAGGCTGTTGGTCAGGTGCTTGTCTCATACTTCCTCTAAGTTGTAAGTTTTCTTCTTTTACAACTTTCACTTCACTTTGAAGCTGAGTTATAATTTCCTCAAGAAACTTAATTTTTTCATTGAGTAGGGGAAAAGAGTCATTTTTGTCTGGTGATTGTTTTGGTGGTTCCTCCTGGTTATCTTTCCTAGGGGATTCACACTTCTTTCTTAAGGTAAGTTCCTCATTCAAAATTTTATTTTTGTACTTGAGCACAGTAAGTTCTTCCTGTAATTTACTGTATATTTCCTCTGCCTCATTTTCTAGGAGGTGCAGTGATTCTTCTGCTTTCTTTTTCTCATAGCACATTTGGTTTGCATATTCAGTTAATTCTACAAAACTCAGTTCTTGTTCGTTTTTTTCAACCTCAGGATCAAATACATATGTCTCTTCATGGTAAATTGTTGAATCTTGGTTACGATTTACATTAGTATGTAGGTCATCCACAGAAAACTCAAGGCTGTCCGGCACTAATTTTTGTTCAGTGAGGCATTTTGGGCACTTCCAATCATCAATCATTGACTGATTTTTAGAAATCAATTTAAATTCACTATCAGACAAATGTACACATCTTTTATGAAACCACGATTTGCATTTCCCTGTGCAACATATAGCCGAAGTCCTGACACCCTTCCCACACTGGCCACAGGGATATTTAGCGACCATATTCAAAAATAGATCTGGAGAATATTGGAATTGTTATATTACAATGAACTCAGGAAGAACAAACTATTCAGTATCCTTTTTTTGTTCTATTCATTTATTCAATAGCTAATATTGAACAAGTAACGGAGTCTCAATAACCACTTTTCTGCTCTTGCACTAGCAATAATAAAATTTAGTGTGCAAATAAAATTTAATAAAATTGTATTTTAATAAAATACTGTTTATATTCTATACAACTCTGAGTGTTTGTTTACATCTGAGTTTTTGTTTACATTCAGTTGTCCTGACCAGGAAATTGAGCTGCCATCAAGTGATAAGGAAGTCTGGATTGACCTTAGCCCCGGCACTGCACCCCAGAACTCTTATCTGATCTGATAAGATGGCCCTTCCTAATATCTACCTGTCTTTCCAGGAAATTTATATAATGTTTTCTTCACTTACTTGTTAAATATGACGTTAACCTTTCACACCTTACTCTAAAAATATGACAAATTTTTTCGCACTTCCACTGGACCTAAAATTTAACTTTAAAAACACTTTTTCCACCAAAAAAAAACACAAAACTCAGGAGCACATAAAACAGTGAACTGAACATGTGGGACCTCTCCCCACCACCTGTAGCCATGAGTACCCATGAGTTAGTGAGTGAGACGTGAGTGGCTCATCTCTCGGGTAGCCATGAGTGAGTGAGACGTGAGTGGCTCATCTCTCGGGTAGCCATGAGTGAGTGAGACGTGAGTGCATACCCAAGTGGCCCATCTCTCGGGTACCCATGAGTGAGTGAGACGTGAGTGCACACCCGAATGGCCCATCTCTCGGGTATCCATGAGTGAGTGAGACGTGAGTGCACACCCGAGTTGCCCATCTCTCGGGTACCCATGAGTGAGTGAGACGTGAGTGCACACCCGAGTGGCCCATCTCTCGGGTACCCATGAGTGAGTGAGACGTGAGTGCATACCCAAGTGGCCCATCTCTCGGGTACCCATGAGTGAGTGAGACGTGAGTGCACACCCGAGTGGCCCATCTCTCGGGTAGCCATGAGTGAGTGAGACGTGAGTGCATACCCAAGTGGCCCATCTCTCGGGTACCCATGAGTGAGTGAGACGTGAGTGCACACCCGAATGGCCCATCTCTCGGGTATCCATGAGTGAGTGAGACGTGAGTGCACACCCGAGTGGCCCATCTCTCGGGTACCCATGAGTGAGTGAGACGGGAGTGCATACCCGAGTGGCTCATCTCACGGGTACCCATGAGTGAGTGAGACGTGAGTGCACACCCGAGTGGCTCATCTCTCGGGTAGCCATGAGTGAGTGAGACGTGAATGCACACCCGAATGACTTATATCTCGGGTAGCCATGATTGAGTGAGATGTAATGCACACCTGAGTGAGACGTGAGTGCACACCCGAGTGGCTCATCTTTAGGGTACATTCGTTAATTCAGGTACATTCGGGTACATCTCTCTGGGTTTATTAGTTTTGCGTTAGTAGTGCAAAGAATCAAATTACAGTAATACTCTTCAAATTGCCTTCCTGACAAAATCAGAGGGCCGCAAAAATACTATTGCGCGTTACCTCCAGTAATAGAGTATCTATACTTCATTCAGTGAGTGTGTAAAGTAAAGCCCCACCTCCTGCACCAGCTGTAATGTTGGCAGGCTGTGTCACATGAGTACCTGTTGTCATTTCTTCACAACTCCAAATAGCTTAAGTATAAACTGGAGCTGGAACTGGATGTCTATTAACAAAGCTAATTTGGTTATCTTTGTATGTAGGGAACTTAAAATGCAATGCCTGGGGACCGAGCTTCGCTCGGGGGAAAGCAGTGACATTTTCAAATATACATGTTCATATTGCTCCCCACAATGACAATTAGCTTTGTAATTTGATTTACTGAGGTTTAAGTTTTGTTCATTGAATTTATCCGGTCTTTGTTTTCTAATCGATGCTCTCATTGCTCGTTTCAGTGGCCAAGCGCTGTGACGAATGTTGTATATCCCAACGGTGCCTTCATGAATTGCTCGACACTCATGATATCACAGATTACACAGATTACAATATCATAGAAAATGCAAATTATATAATCTTACGTCACAAATAATCTATCTTCTATATTATTAATTCTGTAAGCGATTTTAAAAAATCAAAGTTGTAAGAGTTTGCAAGCTCGCAGGATGACAGGAGATGGCTCAAATGAAAGGTCTAGGCCCCAGGGGGTCGGGAAAAATAGCAGATTATGTCCAAATATACCAGAAAATGAGAAGTAACGAAAAATATTTTCAATTTAAAATGCATTGGGATTGAAAAGATTTAAAAACGTCTGCTTTGTTTACATTAAACATGTGGTGCTAATGCTTGATTCTAAGCCATATGGTAGATGCAGCGACCACATAGTAGAAATAGACGAAGCATAGGCGAGCGCGAGGTGAAGCCTGGGTTTTCGCTTGGACCAGACAAGATGGCGGCCGCCGGACATGACTCATCCTAGTGGCGAGCGTAAGAGCTGCGTTTCCCGCGGTCAAACGACTCGCACACGCAGTTAGTCTACTTCGCACTACTGAGGATGTTTGTGTTCACAGAGAAAGAATAAATATTTTTCTTCTTTTGTGTGTAGTACATTGTGTTGTACAGCATGCCTAATTGCTGTTTTGCTTGTGGTTATTACAACAAAGGAAAGAAAGAAGGCATAACTTATCACAGGTGAGGTTATTATGTTAATAAGGTAAATTAGCGGATTTCGCTATGGGGAAGAGTTGTTACCGTAGGTTTCATAGTAAGATTAATTAAGCCCGAGACCATGCTAACTTTACGTTTTAGGGCCAACAGAAGCCGAAAACACTATTCTTTCAAATTTTTATGTATGAATATATGTCTTTTAAAACTGTAGCGGTTGAAAATACACCCGTTGCAGCAGACCTGCATACTCAGCGAATTTCAAATGCAAAAGAACATAATTCAATGCAACATAGCAAAATTTGACATGTTTTTGTAATCTACATAAGAATAACATGGGGAGTATGCAGGTTTGTTGCAACAGGTATATTAAAACTGGTTGATTTTAATTCATTATTTAGTAGATCTTGACTAGAAGAAGCCATATACCAAGTTTTATCAAGAAATGTTAAAAAATAAGGAAGATATCAATTTTTTTTAATTTCCCATAAGGATAACATGGGGAATGATTATGCAGGTTTGCTGCCACAAAAATGGAAATTTCGGGGGTTTAAGACTAAAATATGTTAGACCTTGTAATGAGCCTTATTTGCGCAGGGGTAAGAATTGGCTCATTAGGCCATGGGATCAGTAGGCCTAGGCCTACCTAGCCTATGTCCAGCCTATGGAGGGAGTGTTGGCAATCAGTATAAACACTGCTATTTCCCTAACTTAAACCCTTTGAGTGATTAAGTAACTCACGGTGTTGGGGTGGATGGTTATAACCATAATTATCACCATCGGAAGGCTAACCTAGTCGGTCCCATAACTGCCGACTCCGATCGCCGAGTTTGATGTGGAAAGCAAAGTGTTGACGCGTATAACGGCGACTATACTCTGATAAGGTAAACACTGAGTTGGACACATAATTGGATCACTTCTTCCAATAAACACGATATTGCGAGTGGAAATGTTGTTGTGTGTAAACAACGTACATAACCTCGAAAGACATCGTCACGACTGCGTTATGCAGACGACGACAGAGCCTGCGCTGCTTCTTCTTCTTTTCGCCGAGCGCGCCAATCTGTTTTCTGGCGGACGATGAAAAACAGCAACGGAAAGAGCCTTTTTTTACCCTTTAACCAGCTCATTGGTCAGCTGGTGGGTTTTCCCAGCGGAAAGTGAGCTCCACGAGGTCCTGATAAGAGCTTCACTCTGGTCGGTGCTACGTTAGTGTTCGGACTGATAGTCGTTTCGTGCGTCGCTTCCCCGTCCACTACTTCGACCACCTTCGAGAGCTGACTTCGTCGTCTTCCTATACCTTGTGGTATTAAAGGTACGACAGCGTTCTGTTCTCAAAGTTTTTCGATTTTATTTTAAACGCCAGTTTTCAGACTTAGCGTTGAAACTGTCGCAGGATAGGGTTCCGAGACCTATCCTGCTCATTTCTTGGCTGTAACCAAGACTAATTAAATTAATTATCTCGGTGCCGATTTTCGACTAGAGTCAATTCGTAGTATTTTCTAAATTCTGTGTAACCAAGTTAGAGTATTTGGTGATTTTCATATTTGGATTAATTCCTAGATTTTCCTGCTGTTGTAACAGGCTTAGTCTTGTCAAAACCTGCTGTGTTACAGAAGCGTAGGGTTTGTCCTGCCCCTGTAATTACTGGTCACTAGTGAAATAGTTTAATGTTGTTTCTTGATTAGGGTAAACATTAACTATGGGTAACTAGTGTTAACTCTGAACATCTCACAGAGCTAGGGAAAACAGCAGAGGGCATTTTACTTAGAAGGTGTTTCCAGATTTAGTCTGTCCTAAGTTGAATGTCATCTAGGTTGAATATAACTGAGCTCTCATATTTGAATATCTGATAACTACTGTGATTTCGATCCTCGACCCCTGGAATTATCCCAGCGTCCGAGCTGAGCGATTCCAAGGCCTCCGACAACCCGTGACGTGATTTCCTGCGGTTCGGTGTACCAGTGTAACCGATCATCTTTTCTCCCACCAGGAAATATCCGTCACAACCTCATCTAGATGAAGCCACAAACCAAGTTTTATTAAGATATGTTGAGAAATAAGCAAGATATAGAATTTTCTTTATTCCCCATAAGGTTAACATAGAGACAACTTACTGTGTTTACCACTTTCAATATCTCGGTAACCAATGGTGATAGAGCAATGATTCAAGATACTAAATTGTTTGTTTTTTTGAGCTGAATTCAATGGTGCCAACAAAAATTTGATTAATTTTATTTTTCTATGTAAAAAACTCAAAAAACCCATTTTTGGGGGGGGTTTATCCCCCTTTACCCCCCTTCCGATGGTCCGATCGGGCTGGTTTACGAACTCGTCCAATTGATTAACACTTTACATGTCTGTACCAAATTTCATTAAGATCGGACCATATTTACAGCCGCTATCGTGCTTACAGACACACATATATGTCACATATATATATATATATATAGATAGATATATATATATATACCCCCGTTGCAGCAGACCTGCATACTCAGCGAATTTCAAATGCAAAAGAACATATTTCAATTCAAGGTATTGAAATTTAATATGTTTTTGTAAGCTCCATAAGAATAATATGGAGAATTGTATGCAGGTTTGCTGCAACAGGTCTGTTAAAACTGGGTGGTTTTAATTCAATATTTCGTAGATCTGAACTAGGAGAAACCATATACCAACTTTTTTCAAGATATGTCAAAAAATAAGGAAGATATCGAATTTTTTATTTCCCATAAGGATAACATGGGGAATGAGTATGCAGGTTTGCTGCCACAAAAATGGAAATTGCGGGGGTTTTAGACTAAAATGCATTAGATCTTATTTAGATGAAGCCACAAACCAAGTTTTATTAAGATATATTGAGAAATAAGCGAGGTATAGAATTTTACTTATTTCCCATAAGGTTAACATTGGGACAACGTACTGTGTTTACCACTTAGAATATCTCGGTAACCAATGGACATAGAGCAATGATTCAAAATACTAATTTTTTTTGTTTTTTGAGCTGAATTTAATGGTGCTAACAAAAATTGGATTATTTTTATTTTTATATGTGAAAATCCCAAAAAAAAAACCATTTTTGGGGGGTTTATCCCCCTTTACCCCCCCTTCCAGTGGTCCGATCGGGCTGGTTTTCGAACTCATACGAATAATTACTACTTTACACGCCTATGATATATATATATACAAATTTGAACGAATGGTGTTTTTGGTATCTGGGGGCACCAAAACGAAAAGTTATGATGGTCCCGCGCTTAGGTCTTACTATGAGACCTACGGTAATAGCTTCTTCCCTATAGGGGAAATTCGCTAAAATTTGAACGAATGGTGTTTTTTGCTTCTGGTGGCCCCAAAACGAAAAGTTATCATGGTCTTGGGCTTAGGTCTTACCATGAGACCTACGGTAATAGCTTCTTCCCTATAGGGGAAATTCGCTAATTCCCTATAGGGGAAATTCGCTAAAATGGTCCGATCCTAATGTAATTTGGTACAGACTTATAATTTGAATCATTGCTAAATGTACATTGGTTACTGTTATACTAAAATCATTAGGCCTAAACTCGGTAATTTTGCCCTTGTGTTATCCTTATGGGAAATAAGTAAAAGTAGTCGTTGCCAGTTAATGAAATTAACAATATTAATGGTAAGAGACAATGTTAACTTATCTGGCATATTATAAGGCTTGTTAAAAAATACTTTCTTACTCAGTTACTTACCTCTTTATAAATTGAGCCAAGACCACACTGAAAGACTTTTTGGTTACGTGCGGTCTCGCGGTGGCCATAATAACAACCCATCGTGTAAGGAATTTACAGCTTCATTCAAAAGGATACTAATGCACAAAGAACTCCACGAAACAAATACCGGAAATGCACTTGTTCTAGATACTACATACATTCTCTCCTTCAGTAAGACCCAAAATGAAGTACAGGCAATAAATTCTTCAACTTCTGGATGGAGATCATTAGAGCATGATGATTTAGATGTCATCGACGAGGAAGATGACAATGACGACATTTTCTTTAGTATTTTAGACAACACATCCAACGTCCACACAAACATTGTTGAATACATTGGCGGGTTTATTGTAAGATCTTTGAAACCGAAAATTATATGCAAGCCTTGTTCTGATCTGCTTGTGACAAATGTAACAAATGATTTTAGTTTGATCCATGCAAAAAACCGAGGAGGACTGGTGCAACCCTCTAAAGGTGTTGTCAAACTGTGCTTGTTAGCGGAAACAGTCATCAAATACCACGTTCAGAAAGGTGATATTTCTACCAGACCCAATTTGGTAGACGTCATGGTAATGTCTGTTATGAGAAAGTGTGTAGGCGTTACGTTATTTCCAGAGGAGCAATGCCTCGATCAGGATCCTGAAGAGAACCACCTCATTCCGCTGATGAAATTAATTATTAAAAAGTTTTTTAAGGTAAGGCTGCATCATTACGCGAAGGGAGTCAGCGAAAAGCTACACAAAGTAACTTAAGGAGTTACCTGGCAAAAACAGTCACATTTATGGGCCAGTGAAATGTTTTGTACAGTATATGGATTTACTTTGTGATGTACAACAGAACTAGTAAAAAAGCATAATTTTGAAATTCTACATTATATAGTTGTAGGTGAGCCAGTAATCTGTGCTATAATGTGTTATGATAAATAGCCTTAGAGAAGCTTTTAAGAAATTGTACACAGCGTTACTTAAAATGCATTGATTATTTTATTAGCTAAGAAAAACTGGTGCTTTATACTTTGATTTGTAACCTTATTTGCACTAGGTATACATAATATGTTATTTTATATTACCCTGTGAATCTCATAAATCATAAGTTCTTACTCAGGGTGCTTCATAAGTTCAAACTAGCCTTGTAGGAGCTTGTAAGGAATTTTATACAGTTGTACTTAATATGTATTGATGAATTTGTAAGCTAAGAAAAACTAGCGCTTTATAATACTTTGATTTGTAAGCTTAACTTATTTGCACTAATCATGCATAATATTTTAATTTATATTACCTTGTGAATCTATATCTCATAAATCATAAGTTCTTATAAATCAGGGTGCTTATTAAGTTCAAACTAAGTAACCTTGTGGAATTAGTTTTGTTTACTTACTCCATTATTAGCTAATATTACTTTTGTTACCTTTACAATTAATTTTAAGAGTGCAACAGTTATTCAAATTAATGAATTCATTAATGCATCTTATAACTGAAGGCTACTTTATTTCTGTCTACTTCATAAGTTGTTCTTATGACTTAAGTTGAGGATTAAAACGTTTTAAAATGGGCTTATTTTAGTTTTTTTTTAACCAGTCACCTAAAACGTATGACGAAAATGTTGTTTGTACGTCAACTACTAATTTAATGGAGAGGCAACATAAAATAAAAACAGATTTTTGTACGAGATGTTGTGAAACTTAATGTTTGTAGTGTACACTTTTACCAAAGTTCAACTTACAGCATTTACAATTTAATTTTAAACTAATAAATCTTAAGTTTATAGTGTTTTTGTAGTAATATTTGTGTCTCTAGAATATTAATCAATCACCGATTAATGAAAATATTCACGTATGATAGTCTTAATACAATCAGTATTACGACTAATTAATGTTACTAGTAAACCTGTTGCTCGAAATCGAGCAATTGTTATGTATTGATTGCAAAATAAAAATTATTATGGTTCAGTATTCTAGAACTATTGTATTAATTATATGGTTGAACTTCCTGTTATACTGAAATCTTTTACAAAAGCTTTTTAAAACGAATTCTTTTGTGAATACTCAGTCATCTTTAAGGAGATGTCCATGTTTCGCGGCCCTAAGTAGCGAATGACCCATCTTAATCTCAAACAGAACTAAAATGATTCAATAAATCTACTTATAATCAATGTTAGGTCTGTGTTTTTTCTTTTATTTCTATTTCTATTTATATAATTTATACATAAGAATTTATTTTTTCTTTTAGTATTTTTCTTTGGAATATGAACATATAAGTGGATATTAATATCTTCATACATATGATCCAAAATATAAGTTTTTAAAACTGAATTATGACCTTAAGTATGTATTAGGATAATAGTTTATTTATTTACATCTTCCATCAACTGAAATGCCTCCATCTCTACATGCAATGGTTTCTATTCCATTAACAACATATGGCTTTGCTGAAAAACTTTGTTTGCTCCAATCAGCTGCTTTATTTGAAATTTCTATTCCCATGTTAAATCTTATGGACTAATACGAAACTTTAAGGGCGTCTAGGGCTCTTCCCTTTAGTCAAACCTTTTTAAATTTTATTTCCTGCAAAAACTTCACGCCAAGCTCTTTCCAATGACACCAAAAACATGAAAATCGGTTCAGTAGTTTAGGAGGAGTCTTCGTAACAAAAAAACTGCTCGTGTATTAAATAAGTATAGATACATAACCACTAGTATACCAAAGCCATGAATGATGATGAAATCGCAAGGCAGACAGACTCGGAGGCCGCCGCTGCCGCCGCGTCGCGTCGTGCCGGGCGCACGGATAAACTTTCTCACAAAAACTAAGACATCAACCAAATTACGGCAGCTAATTTTTTCAAAAAATATGATCTAAGAAATTCAACTCTTTAGCAACAATTTCCACCGTTTTTTATTTCACCTGACCAAAAAATAAAAAAAGTAGCAGCCGACTACTTTTTTCATGTCAAGTTTTAAAATTGAATAAAAACTTATGACTTTTTTCATTGTTTAAATTAGAAAAAAGATTTTTTGAAATATGATTGATACTATTACCGTTTAAAACTAAAGGACTCTTCACATGCAAAATTTCAACCTTAAGCCTCAATGCTAAATGGTATAAACTACGAGTTATTTGAAACGTGAACACTGTCAGATTACGCGGTTTTTAACGCCGTTTTGTGTTTCTATACCCAGACAAAATGGCGGCCAAGGCCTCACTTGCTGTAATGCAGGTAAGATATGAATGCTCCGTTATTTCTACTATGTGGTCACTGGGTAGATGTTGACATGTGGGATTTGTTTCAAAATGCAGCTAACTATGCACGTTCAATGTACTATAACAAAAAATATTTTAAATTTAAGATTTTCTGATTTTATAATAATTAAGGGTTTGAGGTTCCATCATTTAAAATTATAAAAAGTTAAGTACGTTTGTTTAGTTTGTATAACAATGCAGATTTAATACCAAATGATCTATACATATATATATATATATATATACATATATATATATATAATTACGTAAGCGAAATTTTTGCGAAGAAATCGTGGGCGTTTGGAAGGTTGCAGGATGATGGGGGGGGGGCTGAAACTGAAGGTCTCCATCTCAGGGACTCGGGGAAAATACTGAAAATGCAATTTTGTGGATCCAAAAGCCTATTTTCTAAGAAGGTATTTTGTACTATAGTAAAGAAGGATTATGCTTAGGGGCTCTTAGCCCCTTCAAGCCTCTAGTAATAATACATTTCATAAATGGTGATAAATTTTCTGAGCATCTAAATTTTGAAGTACAAACTGAAGTTTGAGGTGGATTGAGTTGAATAATATCACGTTTTTTATTATATGAATCTTGTCCTAATGAAATAAACTTGTTCTTTGTAGATCTTTGAGAATTTGCTTATCTCTATTTCGTAAATTGTATTTGCGAACTTTAAGAAACATTAAACTGACGATTTCAATTTAGTAAATCTTAATCATAAAATCACCTTTATGTAAACAAATACTCGTTGTTGCTTTGATATTAATTATTTATAATTAACCTAAAACACAGCTGTTTACCTGTTTGGGATTTTTATATGTGGATAATACTCCATGAGCAATCTGTACTCAATTGTATTATCCCTGTTCTATTCTACTGTACTGGCAACGTGCTATAAGAGTTTTGTCATGAGCAGCTGGATGATTCTTTTGTTTACTTTTTTGTTGTTATTGGCAACTCATACTTTTTATACTTTTATACTTTAACTTGAAATGGCGACCTACCCAGGTAGGTGTTTTGTGCCAAGTATGAATGACAGATGAGTGAAGAATGATTTTGGCGCGATCTTGTAGTATTGTTACTCATTAAGGCCGACATGTTCCTTAGACAGGACTGTTAATTAATAGCCCAACAGCCAATGGCAAATAAGGGACCTACACTTTAACGTGGTTTCCTCGGTTAACAGTTTAACGAACTGGTCTAATTATGAGGACGGTCTTATGAACGTAGTATTATTCAATAGTAGTAGTATTCAATAGTGCGGACGTTAATCCCCACTAAGTAACACCGCGTCCACAAGCTATCGCTCATAACTATCCACAATTCGTGACCTCCAAGTAGCTGAATTACAGGACACGCCATAGTCCCAGTCTTATGACATATTTAATTATTTAACAATTTACCTCATGTTAAAAATTATCAACTTTAAATTTAATTTTTCTGAAAAATTTGCGTTTCTACAGCAAATTCAACCACGTAGGTGAACTTAAAAATAAAAACTATACCTACATGCAAAATGTTATCAAAATCGTTAGAGCCGTTTTCGAGATAGGATTTATAAATATATATATATATTCATTGCTCAATTAAAGTAATAGGATAGGATAGGATTTTAACTTTACAAAAATTCAATAAATAGCTCGTAAGACAAGTAAATTCATTAATCCATTCTTTGTTTATTGTTCATATAATATGGTTTATATTTTTCATTTCAAATCACTAAGTGGAATGGCTGTGAACCATCCCTGGGTACATATGGACTGCCTCTTTCCTGAATGGTTCTTTTCTATACAAATGTTATTTAAGGGCAGGGGCTTTACTTTACACACTCACTGAACTAACTATAATCTCCTTGTCGTAGTGCAACAATCAGCCGGAATAGGACAACTCACATTTCAGGTTTGCACGTAAACAAACTAAAACATGAATCGTAATGGAACAATCAACGGATGTTCCTTTACGATATATATATATATATATATATATATATATATATATATATATATATATATAAAATTACGTAAGCGAATCAGCTTACGTAATTTAAATGTTTAGTAAATGGCACTACTAATATCAAACGTTGAACTCTCATTGGACTAAAACTTGTATCAACAAGTGACTCGTGTATCATTAAGTTTACTTAATGCAACTTGATTGCTTTTAGTTTAATAATGTACTTCTTTTACTTGTAACACAGGTACTTGTTACGTACGTCATAGATAAACTATATTATCAAGTTTGGAACAAGAAGAATGCAGAGTAATATTCATACGTGTCACTCAGTATTATGTCGAGATGTGTAGGATCGTTCTCGTTTCCATGGTGATTCGGCCTCACCACCACTTGAATCCGAACTGGCCTCATACCCCCACCCCATTAACTGGACATATTGCTGATCTGTCTCAAAGTCATTATATTTGGCGTATGGATATTAGATCAAACCCAACCCTACTTGGCTCGCTCATAATAAATCTACTGCCGTTTAACCTCTTAGATTTAGTAAGTTAACAAAAACTTCGATTTCCTTAATAAAGTATAAATTACTTGTATATTTAGTAGTGTACAGTCCATTAGAATTACTTCATAATTGATGAATCCAAATTTGTATACATTGGATATGAGAAACTGTAGTAAAATAAAAATACAACCAACTAAAAATAAATCGTAACTACAGTCAAGGTTAAAATTTAAAAGTTGTTTGAATTTGTAAGCTTTTAATAATCATGTGCTTTTTGTTGCTATATGTCTCTTCAAAACGGCATAGCATTTATATGTGCACCTTATGACGTTATTTTTGGACCTCTCAGCTCTCGGTGAATTAACTGAATGTATTCAGTGATTAAGGTAATTTGTAGATTTCTTAATGATAGACCAGCTTGTCTATTTGGCAGGATAACTTATCAATGTGCCAGTGAACAAAGCGAAATTGGTCCAAAATCGAACTCTTACTTCAATTTTTTAAGAGATTGTTTTGGATAGATAATTTGGTGACATCGGCCATCGAGTTGCCAAGCTATTATTCATCAATTCATGATGTTGTTCATTCAGTTTCTCAGGGAGTCTAAGTTAGAACGCTTAAAATCTAGGTGTTTTAAATTTAAAATCTAGGTTTCTATCGTAAAGATAGAAATTGCTCTTGGCGTCGTTTTCTATTTATAATTTTGCAGCTTGTTATTTTGCATCCTGCAGTCTGCAGTCATTCACGCGCCACCGAGTGTTGAGCAGTGGGTGAGCCGATGTTAATTGTAGACCTGCTAATGTGGCGCCCTGCCGCTGTGACCCATGTAATTACTGATCAAGGCTAGTTTTGAATGAGAGGTGCGTATAATCAGTTAATTGAATTCTATGTCTATCTTAAATGTTACTATTTTTATCATTCTACACTCATTCCTATTCCTATCCGAACCCGAAGTTTTACTATAAATATGAAATTAACTGACTGGATAGCCAAGTGGAAATTGTTGGCTATTTCACCTTACAACCTGACAGCCACCGGTTCGAATCCTGACTAGATTCATTTTGTTACACCGGTATAATCAATCTGATTCTTAATTATAATTAGAAGAGTTATTTATTTGTATGAAATAAATTCTCCAAACTTGAGGATAATATTACTTTTTTGAGATAAGTGGGGCTCGATTTGAGTTTACATTTTAAAATGTAGAGTAACTCACCCCTTAGAGAATTCTATATCTTGGATTCCAGCGGCTGAAACACACAAAGAGAACTAAGGGTAACGAAAAGAAGTTCTCAGTTTTTCGGTAAACAAGACCTAAAAAATTATTCGGAGGGGTTTGCTTAAAATGTGTTTACAACTCACATCACAAAATTCTAGTTGTGGGCAGACGTAGTTATGACATGATATGAGGTACTAAAATGATTAGTACCCTTACCTAGTTCCCATCTCAAAATATGATAAATTATTGATATCTGTTTGACATAAATATTGTGATGGTTGGGTGGTTTGACCTTTGTAAAGGGGAAGTATTTGAGCGTGTTGTGTGAGTAGACTGGAATTATTATTAAACAGACACTTGTTATGCTGTCTTACTGTCAGCTTAGGCTTTAAGTAGGTCAGGTAACAAGAGGATGGGGTCATTTGCTTAGGAGGGGTTTTTGGGTGTGTGTTGGAGGACCAAGGGGCCTCAGGGGTCGTGGCCCATCAGGCCAGGGCCCACGTAAGTAATTTTAGTGTTTTTTTTTTTTTTTTTAATTTAAATGATAGGTCTTTTTAATTATACAAGTTCCAGGCTGCTCACCCTTTAAGTTTTCTTTAATTCAATTCAATCCTTTGAAATAACAATAAAAGTAATGAGTAATGTTTGTTTGGTTTTGAGTTTTAATTGTACTAGAATCTTAGTTTTTATAGAATATTTCAGTTGTTTGAGCACTTTGTTGTTAGCCTGGGAATAAACACGTTTTTCTTTGACAGCAAACATGTCTCTTATTTGTTGGAGTTACGTTCCCAATGTGGTCGTGTGCGGGACTCCTTAGTTAACAGCCAACAGAGGGGTTTCGTACACGTCACAATATATTACCTGTTTTATATTTGGATATTACCTGTTGGATATAACTTTACCAAAATAACAAATACTGCATAGGTTTTCGTACAAAACCTTTATGATTGCACGTAATTTCTGTACATGTTAGTTCTTACGTGTAAACATAAGAAATATATGATTGTTTATACGTTAAAAATCAATACAACATTTATTTTATGAATCACTGTTGTGTGGCTGATTGTTTTTTTGCAATTTTAAATTTAGTAAAGGATTTCGTTTGGAACACTCAGCCATTATTACTTGCATTATGGATTGAACTTAAATGTTTTGAACTTCAGAACATATAAAACGTTATTAAAATTAAAAAATAAATGTTTTCAATCAATTTAATATAAAAACTTTTTGTGGTGGGGTTGTAATGACGAGCCAATGAGAGGTGCACCTGCATAATAATATGTTTAATGTTGTAATTTCTTTATGAATATGTGACATGTAATGAACAGCCATAAGCCTCAGAGCACTCTTATCATTAGCGGCGTTGATGTCGCTCTTATAATTATCCCGTCCAGTTGCCGGGTCATTAACAATAATTGACTGTGATGAGGGTATTTCCCGGTTAACCTCATAGTTAACTTTTTCCTTCGTCACTAAATATTGAGGGACGAATTCATTGTGCTTAGCTTTAAAACATTTTCAATTGTTTGAATGGAGTTTTATACGAATTTATAACATTACTAGCAGATGAACCCGCAGCTTCGCCCGCAGAAAGGATGACTAATTTTAATTAACTCATATTATGCCATGTGGAATTTTTAGGAGCAGTTATTAAATGGACTGATTTTGGTTATAGGCCATTGGCGTACATCAGTTACACCCTTAAGGTGTAGCTGGTAATTCCACCTTAGATTGAAATGAGAAGATGTAACGTTTCCTCTAAACATTTTCCTCATGATTAGCAAACGGTATGAATTAGTTTTTTTCCCATTTGCCAATACAGAGAATGAGATAGACTATGACCTGGGATATAAAACAAAAAAGACGCTAAGGGCGGGTTTTCGACTAACATCAATCTGAATTCGGTAAGTTTTTTGAAAATAGTCCGAAAACTTAAAGAAAAAGTAGACGGTAAATGGCATTATAAGGCAAAATTATTATTGTAATGATATATTTTTGTAATTGAAATCTTCACCACCTAATTAATTTTAATTTTGAAACTCCATTTCTAGTGGATATAAATGTACTCGAAATGAAGTGCACATAATGAGTTTTATGATTTTAGTTTGAGAAAGGTCCTATTTATTTATTAGACGGATAAACCATTTTAAGAGAATACAATATTGTACTTCAGGGGGTTCGTACAACGCAAGTAGCTTAAGTGGCATTTGACAAAAATATAGTAGGTTTCTGATATAAATTTATTCTCTTAGTAGATTGGATATCGTACCTTTTCTATCCCCTGAAAATACTGTATAGGCCTTCCATCCATAGTTTTAAAAACTGAAATTGCCGCCATTTTGAATGTTATAATTAACTTCATTTCTGAGTCATCTGAGAGAGAATATTTTAAAAACCTTTCTTTATTCAGATCTAGTGCCTATAAAGAACATTTATATCAAGTTTCATGGCCCAAGGTCTTGTAGTTTATCAGAAATAAGGTATGAAAGCTAAAACTGGCCGCCATTTTGAATTTCATAATATACCATATTCAAACCTTTTGAGAGAAAATATTGCAAAATCCTTTCTTAGTACGCATCTAAAGCCTGTAAAGAATACTTGTGCCAAGTTTCATCGCTCTAAGCCTTATAGTTTTTGAGAAACTGTGATCAGTCAGTCAGTCAGTCAGTCAGTCAGTCAATCAGTCAGTCAGTCAATGGGTTTTGGCTTTTATATATATAGATGCCTTTTATATTACACTATTTAATAAGGTTTTTTTAAAGGGGTATGGTAGTCTGGGTCCCCACCCCACAGGAAAAGTCTGTGAGGGTACTTCAGCCATTATTTTGTCCTTTTTGTACGGCTACCGGAAAGGAAAGGAAATGAAGCTTCCCCTGTAATATCCCTTAGGCCCTAAGCCTTTAGTAGATTAATACAAGGGGAGCAAAAGGAAAAAAAGAAGTAGATGAAATAGGTTCTGAAAAGCTTAGACTGGGTGGGCAAAGGTATACCTTTATTCAATGGATGGAGGAATAGGGTCTCGAGGAATAAGGCGGCCCTCATACTGGCCCTTTATCTTGGTCGCCAGTATACCCCCACCTACCCTGCCGACAATCCCAGCCTCCCCTGGTGGGGCACTGAAGTTGTTCACTGAAAGACAGCTACAACACTGCCTCCAATCGTGGCGAATTCCGTTACGTACTCAGTATTGGTACCTAAACTAGCAAAAGCCAGTTAGGATCCCACTGGGGGGTTGATAAGGTTTACAAGACATAATGTACTGTTTGATAAAGTTTGCAGGGTATGATATATACGGACATAATATATTTTGTTTTCAAAACAAAGCTGAAATCCTTATTGGGGCTAGGATTTTAGTGCAGAAGAAATAAAAGAAAAAATATGTGGAGGTGGAAGTAACTGGAACAAAAATGATTCTTGATGTAAATGGTAGGCAAAATGCTCCTAATAGATCTACAACTAACTAGTTCTAGTTTCTTAAAGAGTAAACTAGAACTAGTTAATTGTAAAATCTTTCCTAAATTTTAAAATTAATTCTTTTAGGAACTACTTTTAATATCATACTATATAATGTAATACTATTGCACTACGTTTAAAATAAATAAATACAATATACCTCGACATGCAAACTTCAAGTTATGGTAATATAAGATGGAATAACTTAGCACATAAAGCATCATAGCCACTTGAACTTCAGTTGATTGTGGATTTTTCTGCTAGTGTCGCTTAAGATAGAAGTTCTGTAATTAACTTCTCAACGCAGTTACAGTAAGGATTTAATTGGATAACTTGAACAGTACGGCTAAGCTTATGAAATTTCACTTAACACAGACAAATGCTCGTCCTTTAATTTGGAATTCCTGAGTGAAATATTGAATTTTTACAAAATATAATAAATAACATGAATTTGAATATTTCAATGAATCAATATTTACGAACATGCTTTACCAAAACTTAAAAAATGTTCCTTTAAGTTTATACCGCTACATCTATAAAGATCAGATGGAAGCTTCAAAGATATAAAATTTGTATATGCTCATAAAATGTAGTAGTTTGTGAGTGTTAGCATTCATATGGTAAAACAAATATTAAATTAATTGTTTATACTTTCAAAAACAGGTCTGTAATTTTAGCAAATTTCCTCTATGAGGAAGACTAGTAAGCCTGGGACTATCATAACTCATTATTCTATGGTTTCCCAGTTGCCAAAAACATAAAAAGTAACTTTAAGAAACCCTAAGTACCCTAAGTAAAAACATGAAAATGGTAAACGAGTTATCTTACACACAATTGATCTTACAGAATTAAGAATTATAAAGGAAGAAGTAATTATTAAGTTAAAAAGCCCGAATGTATCATCGGAAGCAGAGTAAGAGAGGAAAAAAGTTGTTTCTATGTGGAAAATTTTAATTAATAACATTTTGGTTTATACCGTTGTATTTATCTCGAAAAAAACAACAATGCATCATAAATCCATTCCGTACGTCCTTAAAGCAGCAAACTAGCATACTCAATTCCCATATACGAAAATATGAAGATAAATGATAAAAAGGAGAATACGAAAATATAGGTTCAAATGTGTTTACAAGCATTTGAAATCTGTTGAATATGCAGGTCTGTTGCAAAAGGAGGATATTTAATGTAAAAAGATCTTGCCTATGGTTTCGTTCACAAGACAACGCCTGGAAGTGTCCTATTTCTATGGAAATTTAATTTTAGCGGCAACTCGGGAACCTGCATAAATACATGAATCACGTGTTTGGATTGCTTAAATTGTTTTATATCAAATATTACTTCAAATATTACTTAATATTACTTCTATGCGTAGCCAATAACGCAATGATGAATTTTCGCACTACAAGTGTATTATAAAAAAAGGTTAAATTACCTTATATCCGTCATGTGATTCAAGAAAATTTAGTAGCTAAAATTTGTTAATGGATCACATGACGGATATGAGGTAGTTTAAAGTTTTTTTTTATAATTGAAATCTGTGATCCGGAGCGTACACAACAACAAAATGAAAACAAATGGTTTCACAGTAGTGCAGTGTAGTGAAAAACTTATTTTTATGAAACATATTTAGTTTAATATCCATAAGTATTCGAAAGCTTTTGAATTGTCAAAATCTGCCTTTGATCAACCAATTTTGTATCTAATGAAATAAAGATGCAGATAGATACATTAGATATACATTACTTGAAATGTCGACCTACCTAGGTAGGTATTTTTTGCCAAGTATGATTGACAGATGAGTGAAGGATGATTTTGGCGCGATCTTGTAGTCTTGTTACAGTGGAAGGCCGAAATGTTCCTTAACCATAGCCTATACTGTATATTTAACTAAAAAAAAAATACTTCTGTTGGAATCACGTCTCTAAGCAGCAGGGAAATCATAGGCGCAGGCCGTGGGGCGACGGCACTCTGGGGGCGTTGCTGAGACCGTGTGTCACTTCATTTTGTTGAAGGTTTATGACTGATACTTTTCATCATCGGCGCATGGTTTGTCGCCTCAAGCCATCCAATTGAAGGAGTTCTCTCCGTTTTTATCTCAAACCAAACGCATCGTACCGTCCTTGAGAATGAAGAAAAAGCAGTAACCGTTACCATCACTATTTTCTATCATGGATATAAGGTATACTTTTAGGAGTGATTTTATACCCTGATCACTGAGTGCATGCAAAAATTAAATTAACAACTGAATCACAAACAATTCACCGCTTTTGATACCTTACGCCTGCCTACGCCAAGTAAAAAATGTTTTTCCAATTAAACGTGATACTAAAATCTCATTTTCTTACTAGGCCAGTCAAAAACCTAAACAAATAACTCAGCCTTATCTTATACAAAATCCGAAAGTTTTGAAAAGTCATACACTTATTCAAGGTACCTAGGGATGATTATACCAAACATCCTCATAAATATAAGACAACATCTAGTGGCAATTTTTTTTGGAGTTGCGTTAAAATTCCTTAAGCTTTAAAATAAAGGTTTCTGAATCTTCAACAAAAATAATATGTTTAATGGTTGCCCAATTATAGGGCGCTAATGATAATGCATTAAAAACCACGCTAGTGCCGTACAATATGGTGTTTTCCATAATTAGCGCAGTCAGTTTAGACTAATCGAAGAACACCGGTTGGTTAAAAATTGGCACAAATGCTCGTTAGAACCCATCTGAGCGACATATAAAAATTCTTAGAGGGTGGCGAGTCCTCTGTCGAAGGGTAATACAGAGTGCTCCAGATATGGAAGTTTAAGGTTTCAATCTTGGACTTTCTCAATTAAACCTTAACAAAGATATTTGTTGAAGGTCTTGTAAAAGTAATATTTGTTGGAAACAGAACTCGAGCTCAGTTCGTTTTACAAGAGCGACCATTTTTGTGATTATATTCACAGAAAATCCAGTGTAAAAAACCTCCTCAACAGTTTTGTAAAAACGCCTATATTTAATGCGCTATAATTTGGTAACCATTCTAAATAAACGAAAAACTTCAAAACTAGCATAACTAAAAACGCTAAGTTAATGAATGTTTATGTAGAGTTTTATAAAATTATGTTGTATATTTAAATTTGTTGCTTCGGATCAACGGTTCTGAAGACTATAACAAAACTAAAAAGCGGTGCGTGCAATGTTTCTGCTGGTTGCCACTCGATTGTGGAGTTTTGGTATATTCATCCTTAGTTACCGTTAAATTAGAGATCAAAGTATTTAAACTCTTCGTATTTCTTATATAACTTGTTTTTGGCTGGAGTATACTATACATAATTGAGGATTATGATTACCCTTATCTATTATAATTTATTAATCATGAGTATTAAAAAAGGAAGTGATTAATTAAATGAAAATTAAGGGTATGTGTAAGGTACTTTATCCTAACAGTATAATAAATTAAAGAAAGCCATAGATTATAATTTGCTTATGAAGAAGTTATTTTAATTATTGTAAAAGAAGATTCAAAACACTCAAATGGATACGTCAAACAGATTTTTTTAGTTTAAGGCACGAATAAAGGCTACAGGGAAATCACTGGGGCTGACGCGAGGCTACAACACCGCTGGGACTCGGGGAGAGGCTACTTGACACGTTGGCTACTGACTGTTTTATAACCTCCGTCAATTTCCTTCTCCTCACATGTTTTGTTTAGTCGCATTTTACTTCTAATAATGAGTGAATAAAATAATACTGGTCCCCCAGTGAAAGGAAAGTGATCAGTTCGTTTCTCTGGGGCAGACAAAGTAAACCCATTGACAATAAAATTGTAACCAATAATTCAAAACTCGAGTGCTTTCAAATTTCAACGCACACATGGAAATGTGTTGCAGTCAACGGATTACAGACGCTAACAGCCGATTAGCTTCAGGAAACTACACCGAAACGTAACAGCTGAAGCCTTTCTACCACAATTATGATCGCTTTGTCATCATGTTAATCAATGATGTGCTTGTGTTCTTACACGATCAACTTGAGTTTGTTACAATCTTTTCCGTGCGTACAATAATTATTTTTTATTGTGGATTATTTATCAGTTCAAACTAATAATAATATAAAAGGAAATATTTCGAGAGTATTATATCTCTTTCCCAAGTAACTATTGAACAAGCTCTGTTTGCCTGTAGTGAATATAAATCACTTATTGAAACTCGATTTTAAAGCAATCATTAGGATTTTATGACTTCTCTTTGCTAGTATTTTACAACTAAATTTGAATGCCCCGATACATTTTTCAAAAGGAGATTCAGTGGATTTAAAAACACAGATAAATTTGACTAAAACAGTTATTTATTTTAAATAGATTTACCAATAACAGTATGGTGGAGCCCTTAAGGTCTTACGGGTTGAGCCCTAAAGTAGTCATGTTAACCGCTTTTAATGAGCATTCACTAGGAAATCGATAACTTTCTGAGAATACCATTCTGTTCTAAACGTCTTATCAGTTGTTTGTCTTCATTATATGAGAACAGTACACTTATAATTTACACTCAGTTCAATCTCGCGTTTAAAACCAAGACTGCAGAACTCATAATTTGATTTAGTTGTTGAATTACCGAGCAATAACGTGCCTCAAGATCAGTAGCTGGTGGAGCAGTGGTGGCGACACACGCGGCAGTCAAAGCCCGTCTGTCGTGTAGAACACGCCGCCTCGGGAGCTGCGGATTTGTGTAACGGGAGCTTTGGTCTCTTGCGTAACATTGTCTTCAACAATGCTAGCCTGGGAGCCGTTCAAACTATCAATAATCTTCTCTTCCACTGTTTAAGTAATGTTGCATTGAAACATATTATACTTGCATGCCAAACCGACTACTGGGATGACATTTAATGAGATGCCTTGAATTTCATTATAAATTTTATAGTACTGAATTACTGCAATTTAAACTGAGATTTAAACAAAATCAAACCTACTTATATGTAATACCAATTTTAAGGGCATATAACTTTGTATTCCTATATAAGCAATACAGTATCAAGCTTTTATAAGATTTGTCCAGTGTTTTATTTCCTCTATATTCAACGTGAAAGAGCGAAGCTTCAACAGTTGCTAACAGCTGTTCTTTGACCAATCAACCATCCACTGTGGTGTTTCCAATCAGGTGATAAAGAGTTGTCAGCTGAATTTATCCTTAAAATATTGATCTAAATGATTAACATGTAAAGCAGTAATTTATTTATTTATTTATAGGGTGTTCACGTAAGGGATATTTATTTATTTGAACCTGGGGGTCAAGGGTTCGAATCTCAGCATTTGCAAATGTAAACGTATAACATCTTATAAATTATTTTAAATGTTTTTACTAAACCAACGTTAAAATGGAAACAGAACTCAATAATATCTTTTTAGTTTCAACATTGACATTTACGAAATACCCTCTATCTTGTGAACCACTTATTTTTTACTTTCTCTCCCCTATACATAGTATATGGAGAAAGTATTGTTTTCGTCAAAATTTTCGAATTTGGGTTGTTAGTGGATATGTTCGTTTTAGTGCTCGTTTTAGTGCTCCCTGAATCCAAAAAAGTGGTTTTTGGCATAGTGTCTGTCTGTCTATGTGTGTGTGTGTGTGTGTGTGTGTGTGTGTGTGTGTGTGTGGGTGTGTGTGTGTGTGTGTGTGTGGGTGTGTGTGTGTGTGTGTGTGTGTGTGTGTGTGTGTGTGTGTGTGTGTGTGTGTGTGTGTGTTTGTGTGTTTGTGTGTTTGTGTGTGTGTGTGTGTGTGTGTGTGTGTGTGTGTGTGTGTGTGTGTGTGTGTGTGTGTGTGTGTGTGTGTGTGTGTGTGTGTGTGTGTATGTGTGTCTGTGTGGATGTAAACAAAGCTAGAGACGACACCAGTGGTCCGATTTTTATGAAATTTGGCATGTAAGTAAAGCCGTGGTATCTCCAGGTGTATTTTTTATTTTTTGGAATTTTAGATTTTTAAGGGCATTTACCCCATAAAAACCCATAAAAAATTACAAAAATCTAAATTTCTCAAAAACGGCTCTAACGATATTGATAAAAATTTCATGATTTTTAGGCTTAATATGAGAAACAAAATGACACCACCCTCATGTCTGTAAAAATTCAGGTTCAGAAGTTATGGGGGTTTAAGTGTAAAAAAATTCATATTTTCAAATTTCACAAAATCTGTAACCTCTTAAGAAAATATGATTGCAACCATTAAATTTGACTTGAAAAACTAAATAATCTAGTATTTTGAATCATTAGTTTACGTCAATTGGTTGCGGAGATAACTGATATTTTAGTTTGGCGGTGAACGCAGTACGTTGTCCAATGTTATTCATATGGAAATATTTAAAAACCGATATCTCCGTTAAACGTTTCTAACTCAAATTCTCTCTCTCGGGCGAAGCCACGGTTGTCTGCTAGTCTTTTACACAAAGTGAGCAATGTTCCCACAATTTAGTTCTTTCATTTTTTTCGTCATATACAACAATATTATGAAACATTCTAATATTTCTATCAATACTCGGTTTCGTGTTGGTAAAATAATAATCTGTTATGTAATTATTTGAGCCTTAAATAGTCTTATGAAAAATTCTGCAACGAATGAAAAAATACAGTGTGAATGGAAAATTTATTTTTACTTTCTCCCCCCTATACATAGTATATGGAGAAAGTATTGTTTTCGTCAAAATTTTCGAATTTGAGTTGTTAGTGGATATATTCATTTTAGTGCTCCCTGAATCCAAAAAAGTCGTTTTTGGCGTGGTGTCTGTCAGTCCGTCTGTGTGTGTGTGTGTGTGTGTGTGTGTGTGTGTGTGTGTGTGTGTGTGTGTGTGTGTGTGTGTGTGTGTGTGTGTGTGTGTGTGTGTGTGTGTGTATGTGTGGATGTAAACAAAGCTAGAGACGACACCAGTGGACCTATTTTCATGAAATTTGGCATGGAGATATAAGGCCGTGGTATCTCCAGGCGTATTTTTCATTTTTTTGAATTTTTGATTTGTAAGGGTATTTACCCCATAAAACCCATATAAAATGACAAAAATCCAAATTTCTCAAAAACGGCTCTAACGATTTTGATAAAAATTTCATGGTTTTTAGTGCTTAATATGACAAACAAAATGACACCACCCGCATGTCTGTAAAAATTCAGGTTCAGAAGTTATGGGGGTTTAAGTGTTAAAAAATTCATATTTTCAAATTTCACAAAATCCGTATCCTTAATGAAAATATACTTGCAACCATTAAATTTGACATGAAAAACTAAATAATCCAGTATTTTGAATCATTAGTTTACATCAACTGTTTGCGGAGATAATTGATATTTTAGTTCGGCGGTAAACGCAGTACGTTGTCCAATGTTATTCTTATGGCAAACATTTAATAACCGATATCTCCGTTATTTATTAACCGATTTTGATAAAATTTGGTAAGTATTTGTGTGACAATTAATTGTTAATTTGTTTTATTTTACTATATAAATTTTCTGGTTTTAAATGACATTAAGGGAGAAAGTATGTGTCAGTTTCCTGATACCGTTTATTATGTATATTTTAGAGTAGTTCTCCCAATTGATTGAGCTTAAAAGTATATTAAAGCTCATTTTGGATTTGTGCAATTATATATTTGTTACCCTTACGACTTTAATAAGTGTTGCCATTTTGCACTCTGTACTCAAAAAAAATATAATCCTCTATACTATAAAATGTATAGCTCAAATGCATTAAGATGACTTTATCTCAACATACCTGTTTGATTACATTGAATCCTTACTTTTGAATAGAGTGTTTATTGATGGTAAAATTATTACGAAAGTGACAAGTGCATATTTAACAGTCAGCAGAAACTAGTAACGAAGCGAGAAATTGGATTGCTCGATGTGATTGGTTAGTTAATTTGACGACTTGGAAATATTATTGATTATGATAATTTGTTTTACAGCAAAGCTGAAAGACTAAGACATAACTATGCGGAATATGTTCCTTTTATCTTTATGCTAAAAAGAAAATAAAAATTACAATTTATTTTGGTATTCCTTTTAAGCGAATATTTACTACATTATCGTAGGACTCATTGAAAGACATAAGCCCAAGAACATGATAACTTTTCGTTTTGGGGCCCCTAGATGCTAAATTCACCATTTTAATTTATCTATATATATATATATATATAAATATATTATTATTCACTTATAGAGCTATAAGTGAGCTATAAGTTATATATTATTCAATTTATAGAGCTAATATTATAAATACAGAAATTATAATATTTAATAATTGAGTAACTTTAAGTTATTTTTTAACAGAGTAGATAATTAATTATTTATTTAATTAAATTGACATGTTTCGGCTCTTGGTCAATTCCATAGTCAAAACAAAAAAAAACTAACCTGGTATAAAGTTCAAAACGATTATGTATATTAAAACACATGTTTCTTATTTGCAGTACGGTATAAAAGATTAAAATTCTCTATGATTGTCTTTCTTGCATGTGTCAAATCTTTTTCTTATATAGGATTGGTTGTGTCAATATGGGTATTTAATAGGTTTTGGGGTTCAGTTTTATATATTCGTCTGTTAGCACGATAGCGGCCGCCAAAATAGTCCAATCTTAATGAAATTTTGTAGAGATATGTAAAATGGTTATCACTCGAATGAGTTGGTAAACCAGCCCAATCAGGCCACCGGAAGAGAGATAAAGAGGGTACACCCCCAAAAATGTTTTTCTTAGTTTCTACAGACAAAAATAATTTCATTTTTTGGCACCATTGAATTCTGCTCAAAAAACAATTTTGTGTTTTGAATCATTCCTCTATGTCCATTGGTTACCGAGATATTAAAAGTGGTACACACTGTATGTTATCCCCATTTTAATCTTAAGGTAAATGATTGAAATTATTTCGCTTAAATCTCAACATACCAAAATAAAAGTTGGTTTGTGGCTTCATCTAGATAAGACCTAAAGTATAATAGTCTAAAATCCCTGATACAGTATTTTCATTTTCGTGGCATCAAAGCTGCATACTCATTCCCCATGTTATTCCTACGGGAAATGAAAAGATTCTACATCATCCTTATTTCTTAACATATCTTGATGAAATTTGTATATGGCATCTTCAACTTCAGATCTACTAAATACTGAATAAGCCACTGAAGAGCACTGGGGGTGACAGAAATCACCCATTTTTAACATACCTGTTGCAGGAAACCTGCATACTCATCCCCATGTTATTCTTATGGAGTTTACAAACGTATGTCAAATCTCGTCAAGTTGGATTGAAATATGTTCTTAAGCATTTGAAATTCGCTGAGTATGCAGGTTCATAGCAACTGGAGTATTTTATTTTTATGAATATGTAATAAATAAAGCCGCTGTATCGTCCAAGAACTTTCTAGCACCTGAAAAAAACATTCTATGCTTGTGAAGCACATAGTTGAAGCACATCCTAACAAACCTCTGTACTGTCATATGACCCGAAGAAGTATATATATTTAAAAATGTAATTTGACAAAATAATGATTACACAAACGTTCCTGTTTTCATTGGTAAAGCTAGTACACTCTGGCTCTTATGGAGAGGCACACTGCCAATCAAAAGTAAATAATTAAAAATATGTTAAGAAATCAAAGTCATTATAATTATTTTGCTAATTTATACTAATTCTAATTAAGTAGGTACTCTATTCAAGGAAAAATCCTCAGCATCCTTTGATAACGGTTCTTAACGCACGATAGATAATGTGTAAACCATTCTTATCTTGTGGTCTGTAATAAGTAGTTTAGCTACAAATTAAAACTACACGAACCTGCGGCATACATATCTGTAGCTAAATGTAGCTTGATGTCCATGCGAAAACGTTTATGACCAAAAATAATACGATCGTAACCAAAGGCTCACTTTGTTATAATTGATTTAGTTTCCTATTTTAAAATAACTTAACCAAAAAACAAAATTATCCATTTCTTTATTCTTCTTACAAATATTGACCAAAAGACAAAATCATGCATTTCTTTACCCTCCTTACAAATATTTCTTCTCCAGTTTTACGGAGAAACGTATACAAAGAATAGGGAAGTCAGTAGCCAACGTGTCAAGTAGGCTCCCCAACAGTGTTGTAGCCTCACGTCAGTCCCAGTGATTTCCCTGTAGCCTTAATACGTGCTTTTAACTCAGACCTGCTAAAAGGGTCACCTGAAAAGTTTTTTTTATGCAATTATTTACGCAAGTTTTTTACTTAGTAAACTTATGAAAATCGGAAAAGAAAATTATTAGTGGAATTGTTGTAAGAGTTGGTTTGTGTACTTGGTGGCGGGGCGGTCGAGGTAGCTGGTGATGAGTTCGGCTCAGTTGCCAAAATACGTTCCACGTAATTACACATTTGGGTAGTTAGGTAATTTATATAAAGAAATGTAAATAAAGCACCACTTTGGCTTAACATGTCAGTAAGCTCGATAAATACTGTAATAACGCTCGATAAAAATGAAATATGGTACAGACCTGTAAAGGGGTGAAATTATTCGTACGAATTCGAAAACCAGTCCACTGGAAGGGGATTTGGGGGAAGTTTTCCTCTAAAAAACGATGATTAAGAGGCTTTTCACTCGAATCATTTGATGACCTAATTTTGATTCCGTAATTGAATTCAAGTTGAATAAAATAATCCAATTGCTCTCTGTGCATTGGTTATGGAGATCTCAATACAGTAAAAGTAAAGACAGTACGTTGTCCGTTGACGTAATGTTAACTTTACGGTCAGTAAAGAAAATTGTCTACGTCGCTTATTGTATATGTCGTTTATTACCCAATACACCACCATGAAACTTGGCTCTCTATGGCTATATACGTCCTAAAAGCCTACACGTTTACGATTATCTAGCAGCAAATATCCACACCAGTTCCCCATGTGATTCTTTCGAAGAATTCATTAAATTACTTATTTTATCGCATGAGTTGAAATAAGTTGTTTAGCATTTGGAATCATCTAAGTATGAAGGTCTGCTGGAACAGAGGGGTATGTAAAATAGCATTGCAAAATATTTTCGCCCTTTCCAGTGTACATATACACGAGATGAATATTCATATGCATACATATCAAACAAATATAAAAATTATTTTTGTTTTTATTACATAAAAAAATTACGAGCACAAATTGTTTACTCACGTTATAGTTACAATTTTTAATGAGCAATATTCTGTACTAACCCATATAGATGTGGTACAAAGTAGTTAAATACAAACATTTATACTTTTATGACAGGGTAAAGTTTTCACTGACTTCCAAATGTCTGGCTTATTACTACATTTATGCTAGTTCCCTAACTAGATTAATAATGCTGGTCCCTTAGGATGGCATAACAAACTATCACTTGCTACTTCACTTATAATACAGGGTTATTTTAAGGTGGACCTAAAATAATTTACCTTTTATCTCATAAATTAACAGTCGATTTTAATAATTTTAAATAATTGAAAAAAGAACATTGTTAAGTCTTTTAACCATAGTTGCACAAAAAATAACTAGACTTCTCGTAACAGAAACCATTTTATTTGGGACCAGTAATGAAAGCTGTTTTGGAAGCAAGTAGGATGGCTACTAATGCAGCACAGTTTCTAAAAAGTGATTAACCGGTTGCAGTGTCAACGGAATTTTTTACATCAAATTTAATATTATACTACAAATAAGGGAAAACATTACCAGTTGGTTTAGTACATTTCTAGAAAGTGAAAGTGTGTGTAGGGAAATATTTAGGTTGCCAACGGCGGCTTAACCCAGCTGGAGCAGATAGGAGCTCGAACGTCTGTCTTCCGCGGCGCGACCGGTGCCCTCCGCCCTCCGCAAGGCCTCAACGACCTCCTGGAGAGCGTCGACGGTAGAGAGACAGGATCTACGGGGCAAGTTTCCCGCAGAATCGATGACCTCGGTCAGTCCGACGTGCTAAAGTCTACCGTTGTTCACTATTTAATTAATATTATAAGGTCTTACCTTAGCAAAGGATTGCTAAGGTAAGACCTTAATATTAATTGTATGCAAGCAATCCAGAGGCTAATATGATTGATGATTTAATATTTTTCCTACTGCTACCGTATTTAATGCAACTACTTTATTTTATCATTAATCATTAAAATACCTCGTTTGTTAAAGTAATTATTAATATATTTAAATTTTAAAATACTATCTCATAGTTTGGCTGTGATTAACTACCTTACTTATCAATATCGATAGCTATGGAAATTATTGTTTAAAAAATAGTAAAAAGCCAAATTACAGTTTTAGCGAATTTCCCCCTATAGGGAAGTAGCTATTACCGTAGGCGGCATGGTGAGACTTAAGCCCGGGACCATGTTATTTTTTCGTTTTGAGGTCCCTATAGCCCAAAAACAACGTTCGTTCATTTTGTTATATGTATATATATATATATATATATATATATGTGTGTGTGTGTGTGTGTGTGTCCGTAGGCACAATAACTCTCGTAAAAAAAGTCCGATCTTGATGAAATTTGGAACAAACATTTAGAGCGATATTCATGACTAAGTTCGAAAACCAGCAAGATCGGTACATTCTAAGGCGGTTTTTTTGACTAAATAAAATTTATTTTCAAGATTTAACATATTTCTATTAATTTGATGTAAATTTAATGGTCAGAATTGAATTCAGCTTAAAAAAATAAACAATATAGCATTTTGAATTATTACTCTACATCAATCGGTTACTGAGATATCGGATCTGCAAAATGCAGTACATTGTCTTTTGTTTTTCCCTGAAGGGACATAAACTGTCCAAATTCTGGTATGAAATACCCAAATTTTTCATTCAATTTCCCTAAAATGGGATTTAAAATGTAATAAAACAAACCATATGATTGAATTTAATTTGTTCATGTGATGGTTTGATTTGTTTTTATTTCTTGGATCTGAGTAGATTGATAATATGTTCGCTGACATTTATATACTATAACAAGTAAATTTATTAAAAATTATCAGAATATAAATATTTATTGAGAAATAAGATCATGAATGATAAAATTTACTTAATTTAGATTAATATTTTCACAAAATATTCAAAACAACAACTTCCCTAACTTATGTAGAATATGCCCACATGTAAGAAATAAATCCTTTAGAAATTAACTAAGCATGCAAGTTTGCTGCAACAAGTTTATTTAAATTTTAAGATAAATCATATGTTTGGATTCAATTTTTTCATGTGACTAATTTATTTGTTTTTATTTTGACTGATTTTAAATAATTGATTGTATGTTTGCTTAAACTTTTATTATACTATAACAAGGATACACTTATAAAAAAAAAAATTAGACTAATAATTATAAGATTAACAAAAAGAATATTGTTGGAATGGATACCGATGTGATTCCCATGATCATTTCCCTTATATTATCTAAAGCTCTTGAATTTATATGTAATATACTTTTTGCATTAATTACATACAATTTTTGAAATATTTTCCTGTACATAAGTAAATAAGCTCCCATATAAAAATCAATTCTTTAGAAATTCGCTGAGTAGGCAGGTTTGCTGCGACGGGGGTATTTACATATTGCGGAGTCACTGAAACTAGTTAAACAGTATTAAGCAACTATAAATCTCCAAAATAAGCCACCAACCGTCCAGGGATAATGTAACCAGTGGCCTTTAATGATGAATGGTATTGATTTGGAGCGAGAGATTAGGGTTTGGTTTAAAGTTGACAAAGCCTCTGTAACGTTGTTGTCATGATGGCAAAATGTGTGCAAATAGGTCGACCGGTCTAATATAATCGTTAAAACGAGGAAAGCAAAAATAGTTTGAAGTAGAAGCGATCTTCAAAATTGTCATCTTATTAATTTCATAAATCTGAAAGTTTGTGAGTTTGTTTATTTGCTTGTTTGTGGGGAGTTCTATCAAGCCTAAACTACTGAACCAATTTACTTGAGATTTGGTAGGGAGGTAGCCAGTTATCTGGATTAGGACCTAGGCATACTTTTATTTCTTCAAAATCTATTTAATTATTTTGAACGTTGTTCCACGGCTAACTCTTTGTTTGATTCTGAAGGGCAGATGATTATAAAATAAAGCCTTCTAACACTCAATAGCCTTGTAGAACCCTTATTTGCAACCTTTGACGTTGTGACAACTCTTGCCCAGATCGGAATCTACCAATTTGTTATAATATTTCCTCAAAGATAACGAGCTATTACCGAATTTAGCACTGATTTAGAGACCTCGTAATCATTTTATTTTGGGTTTTAGATGACTCTAGTTACTATTCTCAAATTTATGATAATCTCGAGCTTAGATCTAACCATGACAGATACATAGATTTTACTTCCAACTTCGGCAAGAGCTTCTTCTTACCTAAAGGGAAAACTTCTTAACTGAAGAAAACAATTGACTTAAAACTTAAAATAAAATATGTGCAATAAACTAAAGAAAATTTCCAATTTTATATTTGTTTTATTAAATGTCAATCATCTTTGTTGTGTCAGTTGTGAATAAAGAATCAAGCGCCAAATTGTACCTTGCTTGTTGTAAAATTAAATCCGAATATTAATGTCATAATCACAAGACCTGCTGTAATAAATAGCCTTCTATGTCAAACTAAAATAATGTGTTCAATAGTTTTTATAGAAATTGAACACGAGACTCATGTATTCATGCAGGTTTTCGAGCTGCTACAGAAATTAAATTTCCATAGAAATAGGGGACTATCAGGTCTTGTGTCGTGAACAAATCCCTTAGTGTAAGCTTAGGAAACCCCTTTATTTGGTTGTTAACTATGTGGGCTCCTGTACATTTTTTTTATTGAATATACAATAAATGCTTCGTTGTTTTTTTAACTACAGTAGTAACAATCAGGTTTATTTGTATGTAGCTGGCAAAGTGTGTGTGTTATTTTTATATTTATTTAAACGATTAATTAAGTTGTAAAACAGGAATATCTATTACTAAATTGATGAAACTAAAGTGAAGTCCATTCACACTTTCGTCCTTCAACCTCTATAGACTTATTAAATTATGAAGGCCTCAAAACGCCTACGCGCTACGCCTAAGAGGTTCCTGGTTATCCAAATTAATTTGATGTTTCAGCTTCTGTTGTGTATTATTTAGAACTGTACATCAAAAGAAAATTTAATATACACAATGTCAGGGATACAGTACAGAAAAATTTAGTTTCTGTGGGAGAGCTTTGGGCTAAGTTTAATTTTTGTCGTTTTTTCTTACGTTTTTGGGGCGCTGAATCCAAACCTGATGTTTATAACTCGTTATAAACCCATTGACTTTATGTTTATTTTCGTAGGAAAAGTTTTGTTTCTTTAAATATTAATTTGATAAACCAAAGTACGTAACATGTTCTACAAACACTTCTTGTTTTTATTTCTATGACAAATCGTGATTTGAAAATGGCAATTTTTCCCAAAAGAGGTAAAATTCCCATAAGTTATTCAAGTATGGGTTATAGAAAATCCTAGGTCATGACTATTATAAATTTTCATTTTGATCCCAGACCCCAAAAATACCATCCGTTCAAATTCTTCTATACATAGATGTAATGGTTTACATGAATTTTTTTAAAGAACTTTCGTACACTCCGATTACGCTCAAATGTTGCATGTATTCGACATATCATGTAAAAAGCCCAGTTAAAAACCAGCCAGATCATTCTAAGCAAGTTAAAGCATTAATTTCTTTAAGTTATTTCTGTTGGTAATTTCGTTGTCAAAAATGGTTATTTTGGCATTTTCAAATTTTAAAAATATAAAAATCAATTTTGATGTTACACATTTGAATTTAACTCAAAAAATTAACAATTTAGTTTCTTTAATCATTGCTGTAAGTCACGCAGTGACGGAGTTATAGCAATATATTGATATACATAGTTTTTTTATGGGATAACCCATAACGAATCTCGAAATCCCCCCCAATCGTGTTACAATTTACTGACATGAGTTATTTCTTACTTGTTGAGATAAAATATATGATTTATATATGTGCCAAGTTTGAATGTAATTGGACTGTTTATAAGAGAGTTGTCCTCTATAAAAGATAAAACTGTAAATTTATATGTGGACCACTATATATGTATATGCATATGTAAAAAACTTGAATGGATGGTGTTTTTAGGGCCTCGGACATCAAAATTATGATTGATCATGGCCTTGTGCCGAGGTATTACTATAACCCACATGGAAGTAGTTTGTTAATTTTGACAGTATTTAGCTCGTATGAGAAAAATTGTAGTTTTCTATTCGCAGCGCTGCCGATGCCCCTTTTATGAAAATAAAAAAGGAGTGCATCTAGTAGGAAATTTTACTTACTTTCTTGCAAATCAATGTCTCATCACATAAAATTTACGGTTTTTGACTTATGAGCAAAAATGTGTAAAAAATTCAGACTTTTTGCCTTGGAATTTTTGACAATGTTCATTTCATTTCATTTTTTCATGTCATATTACACCATATACAAAGGGATGAATGAATGCCTTAATGGTAGATGACATAAATAAGAACAAATTTCATTTGGGTCAGTATTTTTTCCATTATTATTATTTAGAGCGATTATTTTCTTTTGAGTTGTTGTTTGACCTGTTTCTGATTTCACTATATGCCAGGCAGATTTTACTTTACTTTTTTAATTCTTTATGAAATTACTTTTTAGGCTCTTTTAGCAGCTTGGACATATTTTTTAAATACCAATTTATATTTGCGAACGTATTCTAAAAAACAAGGGTCTTTACAACTCATACTCATTTTATGCTGGTATCTTTTCTTTTGACTTGATATTTTTATACCTGTTGTAACCCAACCTTTATTATTATAGCTGAACTTATTCTTACATTTATCTACTGGGACACAGTCATTAAAGTAAAACAAAAAGGTATCCAAAAATATACTGTATGCCTTATTAATTTATAATTCCTTTATCTGCAAATCTCTCCAAGATTCTGCATGAAGTTTCCCCATAAAACAGCTTATTTTTTTATCTAAATAATTTTTTTAACAAACATTATCTCTTTTTATTGTATTTGACTTTTTACTGATTCTAAGTGGGAGACATAGGAGTCATACCTCATCATCTGATAAGTCTGGACCTAGTACTTGTGAATCAAAATCTTCCAATATGAAATTTTGTTGACAAACATCGGATTTGGATTCAGCGCCCCAAAACATAAGAAACAATAAAAATCAAACAGCCTAGAACCAACAGCCACCCCGGCAATTTTTGAATATAATTATTTCTTTAATTTATATTCTGGCATAAGGATAATTTGGAATCTTTAAAAGGGTCGGTGGCGGAGTCCGAGAGTCAGATCAGAATGAAAATCATTTAGTTTTCCTATTTTATGCGTAAAGAATAAGTGTACAAAATGTCAGCTTTCTAGGTGCATGGGAAGTGAGAGAATTTGTGATGAGTGCGTGAGAGAGTGAGTGAGGTTTTTTGCCTTTTGTTGATACAGATAAATAGAATCAAACGAATGATGAATTAAATCCCTTGTAATATATATAAAAGTAACTTTTAATTTAGTATTCAGTTTGAGTTAATTTAGTATTCAAATGTCAATTAAAAAGAAATATTAGAAATCAAAACACAAAACTGATCAAATTATAAAACAGCTGCAACGACGATTCCATCAGCGAAGGTAATTACCATCTGTCACTGAAAATGTAAAAAAATCATGCACTTGAATTATACGGGGAACAAACTCAGTCTAAATCAAATGAATTAGTTTTTTTGGAGCTTGTCGTAAGACTTAGCCTACGCTAGTTTTATTCCGTCTCATATGTGCATTCAGAGTAGAGTACAGAAAATAAATTTCAGGTACTCTAGGTTTTGGGTGGAAAGCGGTCTCAGGTGTGATGCAAAGCGTTACCAGTCAACCAACCAACATACAGACAGAAATTGAGATAAGGCTTGATACGGATTCTCTGACCCTCAAAATGCAAAAATAACCAAAAATTTCATTATTATCAGCAATGTACAGCAAAACTCTATTTTCACCACATAATATCGTCAGTGCAGATCAGTTTCAATAAAGTTTAATCATCAGTCATTTTAAACATAATGGAATGTTGGGGAGCAACTTTTACATGAGAAAGTTCTACTTAAGGGTGATATCTATTTTTAATCCCAAGAATTCAATCATGACCTTATGTTGAATTACCGAGTTCCCGAGCTTAATATTTGGTCGCGTCTGCTCTATAGGTTCTCAAGTTTGAAAAACTGATGAAATTTGTTTTGTTTAGAATGTTGGAATTAGAAAAATCATTCAACACAGCTAAATCTGACCTTTCTTGAATTCAATCTCTTTATTCCTTATTTCCTTTGTATTGTTTTGTTTGGAAGGAAATAAAATTCATTATTTCATTATTCATTATTTCATTTCATTTTGGTTTCCCCGAAATGTTTAGATTAGTATCATCAGCATATAAGCAAAGTTTACTTGCTGAGTTGGGAACAGTCTTAAATTACAAATGAATAATAAAGAGCCCCAAAACCCTCCAACGTCCTTACATATTCCCAAAACCTTAACTTAGTATATACTCATGACTATTTGTAACCTAATTGGTCAGTTACTACTGTCTTTTTATAATTATTCTTGTCTGTGCTTACAATACTAGTAATAAGTGGTTTATTTTTTAGTATTTCCCTCTCATTTTAGAAACCGTATGCTCTAAAAAAAATGAGTATTTGAAGACAAAAAAGCGTTTTCTCAACGAACCTTAGTCAGGCTTTTCTTCGGAAAGTGATCGTTTCTCCAATAACATTTTTCACAAAGTATACTTTGTTTTTTATCGAGATCAAGGGAAATTTGTCGTCGGTCGGGGGAACTTTTACCCTAGCAAAAATAAAATAAATATTTGTAATAAGCACCCTTCGTGTATATGTATAAGCCGTCTCGAATATGGAAGCCTTAAACATTGCATGTCCCACGCGATACACTGCATATTGAAAACAACAGTTGATTGAATCCTACTGTCTGAACCTTAAAGCTTAATACATTATATGTCTAATAATGTATTTTTTACACTAATATGTAAAATCGTATTTTATATAGGGAAAAACGGAAAAGCCCCAAAATATACACGAAAATATTTTGCATTCTCGTAACTTTTAGGTTTTTGCATCGAAGATATAGGCCCTAAGTATTGCATTTTTACTAGAGGTTCGACTCCAAATTATTTTTTTAACTAAAACTATTTTTATCCTCGATTTCAAACTAAATATTCGAGGGAGATTTTCTTTGAATCCCACTTCAAACATACAAATACTTAAAAGAAGTTTCTATACCGGTAGTCGTCATCGGACATCTACAATATAATACAAATTTATAGATGAACAAATAGTAAGACGGTCTTTTAATCACTATTTTAAGCATTTAACTACTGCAAATACAATTTCCAGGACATTTGAAACCCAACATTTCGAAATACTAATATCAGTCAGTGATTACATCTGGCTGTCTGGACACAGACATGCCTTTGACAGCGCTTTGTGAATGTATAACATATATCAATATACCAGTTTACAGCATTGAACAGATCCATTCATCGATCGTTATAGTGACAGTATCATTCAATACCTCATGCGTCTCTGATTGTAATTGTATCGTTACTTGAACTAATGTGGTCATGCGTGTCCTTTATGGTACATATTTGGAATTGATATATGTGAAGAAATACACATAGTGAGACATTTAAAAGAATTTTAATATAATTTTCATTCTTTTCAGGTACTTTACTGGGACTTCACTACTTCGATGGAAATCCAAAGAAATTCCTAAATAAAAAAAAACTTCAAATTATCATTAACATCATAAATTAGGGAGTTATAAATGGAAGATTTAAGCAATATTTTTTTCTTTGTCATTCATTGCTAGTATTGGCGGGTTAATGTTTTTACTTTTATTTTGGTTGATATTTGTTATTCAGACAAATTTTTAAATCAATCAAATTTAAACAAGTTTGCGAATGAATACCTTTTTCTCTACCTAAAGAATTCAAAGTATTTATATTTAGAAAAAAAAAATCTATTCCGAGGGACTTTTTTCTGCTTTTTAACTTGGTTTTCTAGAGAGAATTTTCTAGAACAGAGAGAGATTATTTTTATTAACAGTGAAATAAGTTAATAGTTGAAATTGTTTCTGGGATCATCGGGCAAGGGTGTGATCATTGATCACTATTTTCACCCTGTGCATTGGTCGGAACTATTAGGCCATTTTTCTATAATTGTTTCATTCCTTCTCCATTCTTCAAACTTTTCACTATTTAGCATATTTTCTATGGTATTGTGTATCGTTTGATCATTTGGGTTAATTACTTAAATTAATTTTCATTTTTTGAATGGGAAATAAAATGTAGTTTTTAGTCCTTTGATGTATTTTATAGTATTTCTAACTGTTTCCTACAGTAACATCCAAAATATCCTACTTATTTGACTTTTCACTGGCATCAGAAAAAGTGGATTCAAAGTAGATTTAGATTTTTATCGTCTAATATGAAGAAAAACTTAGAATATAATTCGAATTTATTTAGCAATTTAAGAAGTTATAGTCACTCTTTAAAGTGAATTCTATTCCTCACTGGTTTATACCGTTCATCGTTTAAAGTTATTCAAAGTTTTTAAAATTAAAAAAGTTGATCAGAAACAAAATTCAGGATCCACTATTATTTATTGCACAATTTATTTATTAATTTATTTTCTTCATATTTGCATATCATTTTTGTGAGCTTAAATTCTGCTCACATTTCTCTTTCTTACGGTTTGCTCCACTACGACTTCTTTTACTATTACCAAAACCAATATCAATCAATTATATTTATTTTAAGCTTAATTTCTAGCTTCTGCATTTGTTATCCTGGTTTTAAGCTCCGTAATATCACGAGCTTAGGAAGAAACATAAACTAAACATGAAACGTATCCCCAAAGGAAAAAGTCGCACGGTGCTGTGTCAGGTTGGTTGTGAAGGCCAGGAACGCAAAGCTTTGTTATGTGCGCCTTATCCAAGTTGAGACAAGATGGTATCAAGTAAACAGCATATTTATGAAAAAACAATAAGTCGTATCTTTCCTAGCAATGCTACGTATTTAACTTTATCCTCAACTAATTTATGACCCGAACAACCTCAACTTCCATTAAGATGAAGCACAGCAAAAACTTGCACAAGTTGTACTACACCTCGCCAATCCCAACTTGGGATAGGGGGCACAGGATAGCAAGTCATAGTTTGGCATTCCTGGCTTTTACGGTCACCTGACATAACACGTCTTTTTATTGTATCTGTGGAGGTACATCGAAGAACGTGTATGTATTCCTCCCACTAGCTAATGATATCCAGGAGCTTAAAATCAGGATAACTGATACTGAAACTACAGTCCAATGAGACATTAGCGTACAGTTTGTGAAAGGTTCAGCTATCAGCTGGATGTTATCCGAGCCTCTACAGGAAGGCACGTTAAACATTTGTAATACACCATCATAAATTTGTTGCTCCTGTGAATAGTTGATTTGTGTATACCTATTTAAAAAATAAATACAATTGATTGGAATTAGGTCGTTCTTTTCCAAACACCCATGTATATACAGGATGTTCGAAAAATGTGGGGCAATAATTTACGTAGTGATTTCCTGGGTCAAAATAAGCAAAAAAAGTTGATAAACATAGGTTCTAAAGTGCTTCGTTTTCCGTCTGTGTGTCTGTTTATGATTTTTACATATTTAATCATATCTCACGAACCACTTAACGTATAAAAATCAAACTTGTTACACGGATAACCACTATTAACAACTATTTTTGTAAGAAGTGTCAAATTTCTACTTTGTACCATTTCAAAATTGCGGCTATTTTTAGTTTTCAAAGCTAAATATCTTAAAAACCGTAAGTTTTATAAAAATTATACAAGAGACAAAAAAGTTGCAAAATTTAATCCAATTAATGCTGATATTAAGAATATAATAATCGAACAACTAATAATGAAGAAAACTTAACTTTCCTGCATAAAAACATGGTTCCTTAGAACATTCTGTCTGAAAATTGCATGTTTTTTTCGGAAAATTAAAAATTTCTCTCTTACTATCATCATTAATAAGATTAAATTTCGCAACTTTTTTCTATCTTGTATAATTTTTCTAAAATTTACGGTTTTTAAGATATTTAGCTTTGAAAACAAAAAATAGCCGCCATTTTGAAATGGCACAAAGTAGAAATTTGATACATCTTACAAAATAGTTCTTAATAGTGGTTATCCATATACCAAGTTTGATTTTTATATGTTAAGTGGTTCGTGAGATATGATTAAATATGTAAAAATCATAAACAGACACACAGACGGAAAACGGAGCACTTTAGGACCTATGTTTATATAAACTTTGTTGCTTATTTTCACCCAAGGAATCACTATGTAAATTATTGCCCAACATTTTTGAACACCCTGTATAAATAAATTATTGATTATTTTTGCGTTTTGAAGGATGGAGAATCCAAGCCACATCTTACTTTCTGTATGAATGTTGGTTGGTAGGATGGTAACGCTCTGTATCACACCTTAGTCCGTTTTTCACGCAAAACTAAAGTACTGTCATGGCTGAAACTTATTTTTAGTATTGTCTGTAGATATGAGTAGGTTTTAGGTGGGTTAAAAGTAGCGTGCATCTTTTTGAAACTAAACAGCAAGCTCCTAAAAAACCCAATTTCATTTTATTACAATTAAGTTTGTTTTTAATTTTCTCATACGATTCAAGTGAATGATGTTTTGTTTTCATTTTCAGAGTTCCAAGCAGATTGTAGTTACCTTCACTGATGGATTCGTCATTACAGATGTTTTTATGATTTGATTCGCTTTTATGTTTTGGTTTGTAATATATCTTTTTAAATTGCATGTATAAAAGTAAGATATAATTCATTAAATGGCTGGTAACCCATTGTTAGTTTTCGTACATTTTCCATTTACTCTTGGATTCTATTAATCTATACCTATAAAAAGCAAACCCCTTACTCCCACACTCACTCATCACTAGTTTACCTACTACCCATGCACCTAGAAGGCTGACATATTGCACACTCATTCTTTAGACATAATATAGGACACATAAATTGTTTTCATCCTCATCTGATCCTTGGACTCCACAACGGACCTTCTCAAACACTTCATATATATAGCACTTCATTCTGCCGTATGGCAGAATATTGGCTAAATTGATTAATTGCTTATATTTAAATAGGTGTAAAAAGCAAGAAAAGCAACAAGAGTGTAGTAGAATGTCAAACCAGCTGACAGGAATAGAACATAAATAAATCACTGACTAGAGACACTTGAAGGGCATTTCCTTATAACAGCGTTATCGAAAAAGCTAATATATGTCATTTATTTGATCTACATCATTTTTAAATTTTCCTGGGCGGCTTTGTCTTTTTTTTTGTTCAAGATAGACCAAAAAGCTTAAAAAAATTGAGAGTATATCAAGTATGTACAAGTACGGTCTACCCTACGTATACTTTCATGAAACAAAAAACTGGTTTTCGGATTCGTGAACTACGCAAGGTTTGCTGCGACGGGGGTATTTTTATTCCTGCCTAAGGGCCACTCTATTCTATACTTGCGAGATGTTTCAACGATATCGCGCATAAGCCTCCTCAGGGCAGCGGCACCCTTAGAGGCTTTGTCGGCGTGGCGCTGCATCTGCTCGTATGAGTATAGAGAGACCAAATAGAAATATCTCCTGCGGGGGGGGGGCAGCAATATAAATCCCGTCGCAGCATACCTGCGTACTCAGCGGATTCCTAAACTAGTATATTATATTACTAGGCCGAAAAGTACTGTTTTACCGGACGCATGCTAGTTCCCTTTTACTTAAGTACCGAATCTGTAAAGGGATATTATTATGCATTCGGGACTTCAGATACAGCGCGGTATGCGGATGGTGGTGTATGATATACGTTAAATGAAGGCATCAGATGACATTTACATGGATGGTATGTATACGGTACACGTTACATGAAGGCATCAGATGACATTTACATTGATGGTATGTATACGGTACACGTTACATGAAGGCATCAGATGAATTTACATTGATGGTATGTATACGGTACACGTTACATGAAGGCATCAGATGACATTTAAATGGATGGTATGTATACGGTAAACGTTACATGAAGGCATCAGATGACATTTACATGGATGGTATGTATACGGTAAACGTTACATGAAGGCATCAGATGACATTTACATTCATGATATGTATGCGGTACACGTTACATGGTGGCATCAGACAAACATTTACATTGATGATAAATGATGATGATGAATATGCCTTTGTATGTTCATTAAACTCCAATATTTTAATCTGCATACAAATTCATTCGAATCTGTTTTTACTTAAATTAGTGTTATAATTAGTTTTTCTAATTAATTTTACAGAATATGATCACGAATGATACATTCGCTCAGTCAGCTGATATTAGTCTATCATGTCTAATGAAGCGGGAAATTGGATTTGCGCATTCTGATTGGTTGGCTAATTTCATGACTTTGATAAGCTGCTTACTACTCGTTCCTATAATGTATGAGAAAATAACTGTATCACAACTCTTAACTTAACAAGTAAACATTTTTCAAAGTTTTTTGTTTTTTATAATTTGTTGACGATTGACAATTATTTGTCGATAACTTTATTTGAATAAATATTTTTTATTTGATATACATAGACATATATATATATTGCAAATTATGTAAAATATTATTTTTAATACATTTGCACGGATCAACCAAATTGACAGTTGATTTAAGAAAATGATGGATATACATTTTTATTAATGTTAGTTAAAGGTTTACAAACTATAGCAATTCAACTTTCATTATTTAATATTGAATATGTTGCTTATTTTTAAGTTTTATCGTTTGACATTTTAAAATCCTCTATTTGTTGCACATTTAAATATAATTTGTTTATCTATTTTTAATGTTATAACTTATCATAAGATTTAAACTATTTTTCTTACATTTATAAATTATTTGTAATAAGCAAGATGTCTTTTAATGCTTTGTTTCCAAAAATTGGTATAAAATAATTAAACCAATTATTTATATTAATTGAATTAGGAATGCCTTGCTTTTCTTTATTTAGTAGCCTAGTAAATTCAAAGTCATAAATGGACGAATCAAGAACGCATATATTTTAGTAAATATAAATGTTTGACAAAATACTACAATTAAAAAGCTCCATCATGATTCGATGAAACCCCTCTCTCTGTTTCCAGCTCCGTGGTGAGTGGTGGATACCCGCAAGGCGCCTGTGCCCTCGCACGTCCACCAAACAGTGCCTCTGACTTTTTATTATTCAAACTCTCTTATTCCGAACGTCCCCTCAGTAGGCTGTTGGGATTTTTCGGACGAAATGCAGATGCCTACAATGTAAATAAATGCTAAAAGAGTCCTCTTACATTGGTTTAATGTTAATTAAAGGAATTCTGATTATGTTTACAGACAATATCGAACCTATTAGCAAACATAATAATGGCCAAATAATTTTATTTCGTCAATCATACTGATAACAATCAAAACATAAATAAGAAACTAACCTCTTAAAGTTTAAGTAAAACGTTTCAACCAAGAGGTTATAATTTTGTAAAAAAATAAATATTTAATAGACCAGTAATATGTAACTGACCCCGTAGAAGAAAGTAGCAGAGTAGTTTTTTTATAGCTCTTTGCTTAAAACACAATTTAGGTTGCGATGCAACTCTCAAAGTGTCAAACTATTAAATCAAATAATGAAATAGGGTCAGCCATTTTAATTTTGATTTTTTTTGCTGCCTTTTATTTTTAATATTAATGGTGTTAAATATTAGTATATTAGCTGAGTAAAGAAAAGTTGCAAAATATACATATTATTCCAATAATTCAAGATTTACTTTACCTATTTTCTCGGGGATTGTCTCGGAGAGCGAAGTTTCCATCTGTACGCCAGCTGTATCGCCACCTGACCGCTGCATAAAACATGAAGGGTCCGAGCGACCCAAAGCTGCATTGTCACCGTAGTTATTAAATCTATCTTCTAAGGACTTGGAAGTTTTCGCTCCAAATTGCAAAATAAAATCTTTGATTCAAAAATGCCTTTCCTAAGTTATTTTGCCAATCGATTTTAGGTTTGTGAAAGCATAAACAATTACATTACTCGTTGGTGCGAGTATATTTTTTTACATATTAGGACATTTTTTAGGTTTTTTGTTTGAAGCTTTGACTCATCTAAATTTTATTCCAGTATATTAAATAAACGAAAGCGATTCAATCATACTATACCAAAATTGTAAATCTATCTTCGACTCGCATTACTTACCTCTTTATATATATATATATATATATATATATATATATATATATATATATATATATATATATATATATGAGGTGATAATTTATTCAAGTAGTAATTATTCGGACAGGTTGGAAAACGAGCCTGATCGGAGCATTGGAAGGGGGAGTAAGGGGGTAAACATTTCCAAAAATGGTTTTTTGTGATTTTTTACTTAGAAAAATAAAAATTATAAAATTCCTGATTGAACCAATGGATTTAGCTTAAAAACAAGCAATTTAGTATGTTGAACTATTGCTCTCCATTGGTTACCAAGATATGGCTAGTGGTAAACACAGTATGCTGTCCCTATGGGAAATAAATCTTATTTTATATCGCTTATTTCTCAACATATCTTAATTAACCGGTATATGGCTTCAATTGAGTGATATCTACTGGATTATTGCAAAAGAAAACTAAATTTTACACTTCTATGACAGCACACCTGCATACTCATTATCCATGTTATCCTTATGGAGAAAATTGTTGTATGATTTTGCTGCAACGGGGGTATACATTTATATATATATATAATATATATATATATATATATATATATATATGTATGTATGTATGCAAAAGAAAACTAAATTTTACACTTCTATGACAGCACACCTGCATACTCATTATCCATGTTATCCTTATGGAGAAAATTGTTGTATGATTTTGCTGCAACGGGGGTATACATTTATATATATATATATAATATATATATATATATAATATATATATATAATATATATATATATATAATATATATATATAATATATATATATATATATATATGTATGTATGTATGTATACCCCCGCTAATAGCTCAATTGTATTTGTCTACTTTATTTTATCTTATTAAAAGTATTGTTTAAATTTTATTATAGCCCTTTATTCATAAATTTATTTTCGATTGTTTGAATTCATAAAAGTATTATATTTCAGTTAAATATTATGTACATGCTAAGGGAGAGTCTACCGGATACACAATCGTCCTTTCCGCGGCGTTTGTGCCTTGTCTTTGGTTTGTTAGAATCTAAACAGATGCAATCGTCTTTCCCGGCCGGATGCGAAATCCAAAAATCGGTTACGCCTTTACCCGCGATCGGTGAAACCACGTCACTTCGATTTTCCTTTCATAACCGATTATCAATTATTTACGATGGCAAGTCAAAAGCGCTCGCTTTCCCCAGTCACTTTTGTACGTCCGAAAGAAATAATTAGTGGAGAGGAGACAGACTGCTATACACATTTATTGTTGGGATAAAATATTTAAATGTGTAATATTAATCTCAAACTTTTTACCATAAAAGCTTTTTAAAAGACGATACAGTGAACATTGTGATTCACAGTACCACCAAAGGGCGCGCCTTTGAGTGACAGACTATGCAGATTGCGTGGATCGCTCAGCATAAGTCAGCATGAGCACGTTTGGCTTAGGCGATGCATATGCAAGGGCTACAAGGTGTGTCTATCACTTGTTGGTGAGACTTCAAAGCTGAGAATTCATTCCTCCAGCAGTCGGGGTAATTTTCACGACTGTTTTGTAGATATTTGTTTTACTTTTACCGCATATTTAAGGAAAAATAAAATTATAAAAACGAAACATATGCAGGCTTTGCCTCCAGGGCAATAACAATTTTCATTTCACTAAATAGCAGGGCAAAAGAAGTTGGTCAGATTTAGAAGTTAGTGGAAGAACACAAATAGGTGAACAACAAGGAAACATTTTTACGATTAGTATCCATTCAATGAATAATATTCGTTTGAAGGAGTAATGAAAATAACCCCGACGCAGCAAACCTGCGACCTCAGCGAATTTTCAATAACAAATTTATCCAGTAACTAACCCATTATTATAAAAAGAAGAAATGTAAACAAGTGATATATTTATATATTTAAAAAATATATTTCATTGCTTGTTTTACAAAGTCTCTGCCAACAAATTTTAGTAAATAAGTTTTATAAAAATAATCAAAGATTGCTTTTAAATAAGTAGGCAAGATTGTTTATTTTTTTAAATTATATTCACAAAAAGAGTTTAAAAAAAGCCAAAATCCTGTATAAATATCTTGATAAACTCAAGAAATACTCCTCAGGATTCGTTGAAAACTTTAGTCGAAAGTGAATATGAAATTGGCAAAGACAACATTCTGCTGCCCTAACACTAAAATACTCAGAAAAATTTATAAAGCGAAATACCTTGGAGGCTAATTGACTTAGGCTAATTGATTTAAAATATTAAATTGTTTAGAATCCAATGGTGAAAATAATAATTGGATAGATTTAATTTTTCTATTTGAAAAACTAAAAAACCCCGTTTTGGGGGGGTAAAATGGGGTCTTTACCCCACTTAGGATATGTCGATGTGTCTGGTTTACGAATTCGTCCAAGAGAATATAGTTTTACATGACTGTACCAAATTTTGCCACGATCGGACGATATTTACGAGAGTTATCGTGCTAACAAACCTAAAAAAAGAAAAATTCCATTTCCCATATAAGACCATGTGAAATTTTAAAACAAATCGTGATTTGTGCAGGTAAAAATGCGTTTTCACAATAAATTCACTTCATATCCAGAAAGAACACATAAAAAGCTATCAACTAATATAAATATTAATATGATTGCTGAGGTTACCCTGAACGGATATTTTTGTCCATTCTGTTAAAACGACGGGTATAGCTTATTTCTAAGGAAATCCACTAATAACTTAGAGACCAATGGACCTAGAGCAATGATTCAAGCTACCGAATCGTTTGTTTTTCGAGCTGAATCCAAAGGTTAAAACGATAGTTTGATAACTTTGATTTTTCAATTTGAAAATCCCCAAAAAAAACCCATTTTTTGGTTGGCAAAAAGGGGCCTTCCAGAGGGAAATTCGTTAATATCTCCGAGACCAATGGACTTAGAGAAATGATTTAAAATATCAAATTGTTTGTTTTCCGAGCAGAATGAATGGTGAAAACAATAATTGGATAGATTTAATTTTTCTATTTGAAAAACTAAAAAAAAACTTTTTGGGGGGTAAAATGGAGTCTTTACCCCACTTAGGATATGTCAATGTGGCTGGTTTACGAACTCGTCCAAGAGAATATAGTTTTACATGTCTGTTCCAAAGTTTGTCACGATCGGACGATATTTACGAGAGTTATCGTGCTAACAAATCTCAAGAAATTAAAATTCTATTTCCCACATAAGACCATGTTAAATTTTGAAACAAATCGTGATTTGTGCAGGTAAAATTGATTGAATTTTGACAATGGCTTTTTAAATTTTGCTGTAATTAAACATATAGTTAAGGTGTTTTCCAATTAATCAATAATTAATAGGTAATTTATGAATACGCTATAAAAAACAACTTCCTGTACACAATATGAGAGGAGGAGATTGCAATATACTGGGTAACTCGCTCGCGTCAATCCCCTGAGCTGAACAGACAGACGCTGAATGTGGCTGTGGTTACATTTTGACAGCCACTTCAACACAGGGCGCCGCCTGTGTGCTTGTTGCGGATTGACTTGAGCATTCAACACACATCTTGCCTTCTGTGCTCTACTGGGAGAACTCTTGAATACGACCTCAAATTCCCTCCGCAACACAATAACTTGACACGGTATTCATGGTTTTTTACAATTTTATTCAACCATGAATGTTGATTATTATACTTATTTGCAAAGATAGGAAATACGACGTGAGTACAATTTTAATTGGTATAAACCTTTTATTACTAATAACTACAACTAAAAACTCATCAAAACATGATGTTTTATTGTTTAGGAGTTGAAATGTTGGTAAATCCAAATTCTGTTTATCTTTAGTTGTGGTTGGTGACGATTTTAATATAAATTTTCAGTGTCTAATCGCCCAATTTCTGCAAATAATATATTTGAGTTTATACATATCAACAATATTAGCTATGTGAAAATTATCTTAAAGTTTAGAAAAGTTTTTTCATTTTATATTTTAAATTTTGTGGCTCACGTTTTACTATTAATAGGTAAACTGTATAAATATCATATTTACATGATTTAAATACCAAGAGTATTTGTGGTTGTAAACTGTACTGATAAATGTAGTGGCAACATGTAAAAGATGAAAACAACTTTTCTTCATTGATTTTAATTCCGTGACCCTGAAACTGCCCTTTCTTATCAACTGCAATAATTTTTTTAAATGACGCGAGGAAATGTTATTGAAGATAAAATATTGAATGTGTTTGTGCCTCAGAGATGATTGTGAAACTTTTATCGTATGGTGGTTCAATGTTTTTGTATTTCATGAATCCAAAAGTTCAATATTTTAAAAAAGTGTGTTGATTTTTAAAGGGAGTTATTATGCTCACCAAATCCAAGACAACAACAAATCCATGGACTGGGATAGTGCGAGAAATCAAGAGGAACTAGTTAAATATTTAGAAGGTACATATTAAAATTGCGATTACATATGTATGGGCTAAGTAGAGTTTTTACAAACATAAATGGATATTATTATTAAAAATAAAACTTGTATGGTGAAATACGCATTTTTTATCAAAATGTTGTCGAGGTTTTTATTAAAAGACACATGATTCACTTGGATTGCCAAGTCATTAAGTTGATATGCAGTTATTTTACGCAGTGAAATTGGTATGAATTTTATTTTAGATACATTTAGGGAAAATGTCTCAAAAAGCCTTTTTGAATTGTCAAGTCATTTTACAAGCAACATTTATTTATATTCTACCTTCAATTTTATCTCAGCCAAGGTTTTACCTGAGACAAAATAAGAGTGTCTTCTGCAAATAAAGATATTGTCCGTAAGTTTGAAGTTTTGAAACGTTCTTAATGTAGATCAAGAATAAGACAGGACCAAAAGTTGACCCCCGAACCACCTCGTACCCTACTGGTATAACTTAACGCTAGACACAGGTTATAATCTACCAGCCAGAGGCCGCAGCACCACGCTATTGCGCTGTCGCGAACCACAAGTTACCTCAACAAAATGTTACTACAAACAGAATCGAGAGCCATTTTTAAATCTAGGATAACAAGCAATCATTGCACGTTTGTTATTTGAAATTGTATCATTTATATCTTTATTTGAATCAAAAATAGCATCAGTAATATTTTTATCTTTTCTTAAACCATATTGAGAATGACAAACAATTTTAAATTTATGGGGATAAAAGTTTATTCTTCATAATTTTCTCAATAACCTTGGCAATTAGTCTTAAAAGGGAATTCGGACGACAATTATTTATGTGTGGGAAATCATTAGGTTTATGAAAGGAGGTAATTGTTGCTATTTTAAGACATCAGGTAAAACGCCGGTAGAAATATTTACAATCACAATGTGCGCACAGGGTGCAGAAATAAAGAGGACGTTATTCTTTAGGACCGAATCCAAGATACCGACATGGCCAGGCGGTGACCCACCACGCAGACCCCAAACGTAACGTACAACGGCATGTTCCGGGACGGTGTTAAAAGTAAAGCCAGAATCCAATGCGAAGTCTGCGTCGTCAACTACCTGTATTAATTGATCTAGCTAAATTATAACCAACTTGTGTAAACAAGTTATCAAATTCATTGTAAATTTGAACCTTAATATTCTCATTTAAATACAGTACACCTCGGATTATCCGGATTAATGTGGCGGAACACCGATCCGGATAACAAAAAATCCGGATAATCCGAGATCATTACAATATCGCCTAAATTGCGATCGCATACCTTAGCCCCTACTAAATTGGTGCTGCAAACGACGTATTAAGACTGTACAACATGTTAATCTTTCAAAGTTTTCAGGGGTTTACTTTAGAAACGTTCATAAAAGTTCTGTAATGTACTGTATAGTCAATATTGTTCCTTCAATTATTGTGATTCCAAATACGTGCAGTAACGTGCATTTTGCATTCTACTATAAGAATGCGCATTTCACCCGAAAACTTGCAAAAATCATCTTCTTGCCATGATTTTAATTTTTTAATTTCTCGGATTGACCGGTACGGATAATCCGGGATCCGGATAATATGGGGTCCGGATGATCCGAGGTGTACTGTATGGCCAAGGGAGCAATTTTTCAAAAGGAAGAGTTTCTTTTGGTTTATGTCTGTCTGAGAGTTTATGAATGATACTCCAAAACGCTTTCGGGTTTCTATTAGAGTCATTGAGCAAACCTGCACATTCATTCCCCATGTTATTCTTATGGAGCTTAAAAAACATGTCAAATGTTGCTATTTTGGATTGAAATATGTAATTTGCATTTGAAATTTGCTGAGTATGCAGGTCCGCTGCAACGGGGTTATATTATTAAGTACTGACACGTCTAAACATATTTTAAAGAAATAAATTCAAATGTTGTTTCTAAATTTTTGACTCACCTTATCCCCTCCCAAGTCAGTTTAAGTCCGTTTTTAGCTTGTTGACCAAACATAAAAATTGGTTTTATCAGACGCCGCTAAACAATCCTTTATTTTGTTACAAAAACGGATAGAACAATTATTGACACCATGATTATTAAAAAAGGAGCTCTCCGACAGTCTTCAAACTCAGCAGAACGTTGGACACACGCTTTTTGACTTTTTATTGTTAACTGAGAACCGATGTCCTGCCATGCGTACTTAATAAGAATTTTAAGTTTGAGCAACTTTTTGTTTGGACAATGTTTACATGATATCTTGTGAATCATTTTTATCACACACACACACACACACACACATATATATATATAGAAGTGTATTGGGATGAAAATGATTTTAAGCGGTATTTATTATTTATCAGGTAAAATCTGTAAAAAAGGTAAAATAGACACTCAAACCGATTTATACCCATATCATAATTTATTGTTTTTTTTTTTTGCTTTTTTAACCTAATAACTTAATTAATTGAATTTACTATTATGTTCATATTTTGAACTTACTACAATATGAACAAAGAAACTTTCTTTTTACCTAAATACTAAGATACCTCTGGCACAAAAAGTGGTTTCCTCATGGTAGTGAAAAAGTTACCTTGATTCTTATTCAGTAAGATGGGTTAATTTTTTTGACAGAATGACTAGCGTAAACAAGCTAAACTTTGCACAAAAAAATATTTAAGTATAACAAAATCGGTCGTAATACAATATATGGTAGTAAAATATGTTGTTTGTAAAATAATAGTACAAATTATACCATACTTTTTGAAAAATAATAAAGTCACAGTAGTTTTACCGCTTTCATATTGATTCATATTCATGTGAAAGCCTGCTGGCATATCTAACATATCTTATGAGTCTGCAATTCCTGTGATGCAACATTAGTTGACTTTTGAAACTAGTATACACACAACACATTGTCATAAAAAATAAAGTTATTTTATTAAATCGACTTGGTTATATTTGTTTAGATAATTCACCAATCACATCACGGAAAGACGCTAGAGGCTAGAACTGAATCACTGAATTCTCCACCCCAGTAACATGTGCTGGTCGGCGAAGTATTTTAAACGTTATATATTTTTATGTTGAAATGTGTTTAGTGTATTTTTCATACAATCGAAATTCATTGAATGATATAACATTATATAAATTTTAAAATTGCTATGTGTTAGTCAAAACAGGTAAATCAAAGTTGTCATTTATGAACAACTTGTGTCTAGCGTGTGTGTGTTTGCGTCACAAGGTATGTATACCTGTTTATAATTTGATTAGATAGTTGATTAGCTTTGGTATACCTTAGGTCATATTTAAATATGCATATTAACTACTTGCATGTTTACAATATGTATGTTAACCTTTGGTATGAGTTTACAATTTGAGTTATATGGTTAGCCATTATTCAAACAATTGGCTTAAAAAATTACATTGATTACCTCTCTTTGGTAATATGTTTTTTTTCTAGCCAAAAACCATTGTATTGTCAAAGTTAGGAATAGAGTTTAAAATTAGATAATTTCTTGAAAACATAATATGTGCTTTTGTGATCACTGATATTATTAAAAAACGTTTTACGACACAAAAAATGTATTAACACAATATTTACTATTTACTTTCTATACATGAGGGGAAGTATACACAAATGCTGGAAAATGCCGAACGATTTCGATTCTTCATTAGGCCCAATAAGAGCCTCTTTTTCAAATGACAGTAGTTTCCCATTGAGTCTGATGATGATTGGTACGAACAATCGAAATCGATCGCCATTTTCCACTACTTTTGTATAGTACATACCGTCTTGCATGTAAATACAGTATCTACTATATATTTGTCAAATACCACTCACCCATCATCGCACTGCCCAAACTATATGACCCAGAACCTTGAAATGTTGCGTGGACGTTCCTATGAGGGCGTAGGCATCCGCTAAGACAGCATTTTTAAAAATTCCCTCAAGGCTACACCCTATGATATATCAAAGTTTCAATGTTAAAGTATAGGGAAACTCATGCAGTTGCCATGGCAAACTTAACATTAAATTATGAATCCAAGGAAGTTTTTCTGTTTTTCCACGGGTAAAACCGTGTTGATCAGCTAGTATACATATATTTTTAAGCGTTGCAAGACGTTTTTTTTTTATTTACATACAGTTTAAAATTAGTTAAATTTATTTTACTGGGGTTTTGACTGTGTAATCCAATATAATAGTGGATGATTGTGTTTAAAACAAGTTTTACAAGTTTCTGTACAATATAGGCCTAATTTTGGAATTATTATGTATCTGAATATGTTGTCTCTTTTACATAATATATATGTGTTTGAGATTTAATGTTTTAAGTCTTGGCTACTCTCAATATCATTACATTCTTACGTTTGTAAGACTGCCAAAGTAGGAAATAAAAATATTAAAGTGGTTAGTTTACAGTATTCGTAACAATTATTACTTTACCTCAACATCTTGTTATTGTTCAGCTCATTTCGAGTGACTTTAAATATTAACTGTTTTGTAACATGAAGTTTTCTCGTTAATGTTCTTATTTTTAACCAGTGCAATACTGCGCGGCAAGTGTTTGAAGAAATCAGGCGATGAGTTATAGATAGTTTTCTTTCCCCGTGGTGAAACTTAATATCTTAATATTATAAATTAATAGTGTAACACTGGTAAGAATTCAATTAGGTCAGTAAATTTAAGTATTATACTAAAATTATTAACAATGTTCACTAGAATTATGTACAATTAACAATAATGTAAAATGAATGTGTATGCCTAGTCAATTCAAAGATTTTCTAAAAACATTGTACAAATACTTCACTAATATGACAGTTCCCGTATTCTTTATGCGCACGACATGCGCACTAGAATGCGTAAAATAACTCTTGTGAGAATTGTCGGTAAGTTGAGGCAGTCGCGAGTCGGTCGGCAACATGGCAGATATCGTGAGTCATGCCACCGGGACCGCGACCACGCGCCCCTCACGTCCATCAAAATACAAAACAATCAATCGCCCCAAATATGTCTGTCAATGTCGATTAAGTAATTCTTTAAATATACACGAGTTGCTACTTATGAAGGTAGAGCCCTTCTTTGATCAGACAGCACTAAAAAAAGTTAGGATACCCTTGACATCTATTAAATTCAACATTGTAGGAAAGCAAACCTGCTTGAGATACCAAGATGTGTTATCTTTATTGCGAGCCGCATTTCGCATCCTAACTACGGCAGGTTTGTTTACTTACAATATTAGAAGTAAAACATGTTCTATCTGTGGTTTGCTCGGAAATTGTTAGTTAGGTCCCTATTTGAGAACTTATAATAGCTATATTGGGTGTATCCGACCTTAGATTAAGTTTAATTTGATCAATTACTAAAGTATGCCAATTTATTGGCTATAGATTACGCAAATTCCCGTTGTGTGTGAAATACCCCCGTTGCAGCAGACCTGCATACTCAGCGAATTTCAAATGCAAAACAACATATGTTAATCCAACATAGCAAGATTTGGCATGTTTTTTGTAAGCTCCATAAGAATAACATGGAAAATGAGTATGCAGTTTTACTGGTACAGGGATGTTTAAACTGGTTGGTTTTAATTCAATATTTAGTAGAGCTGAGCTAAAAGAAGCCATTTACTGTACCAAGTTTTATCAAGATATGTTGAGAAATAAGCGAGATACAAAATTTTACTTATTTCCCATAAGGTTAACATTGAGACAACGTACTGTGTTTACCACTTTCAATATCTCGGTAACCAATGGACTTAGAGCAGTGATTAAAAATATTAAATTGTTTGTTTTTTTGAGCTGAATTCAATGGTGCCAACAAAAATTTGATAAATTTCATTTTTCTATGTGAAAAACTCAAAAAACCCTTTACCCCCCCTTCCGGTGGTCCGATCGGGCTGGTTCACGAACTCTTCCGAGTGATTACCACTCATATATATATATATATATATATATATATATATATATATATATAAATTCGAACGAATGGTGTTTTTTGCTTCTGGGGACCCCAACACGAAAAGTTGTCATGGTCTCGGACTTAGGTCTTACCATGAGTACTACCGTAATAGCTTATTCCTTTAATAAATTCGCTAATATTCCTTTAAGGAAATTCGCTAATTCCTTTAAGGAAATTCGCTCAAATCTGTGTGAAAACGGGAAATTTGCAAAACATTAATTAATTATGAATGTTTAATACAAAACATTGAAAATGCAATAGTTCATTAATATGCTAGATATTTTCTTCCCTCTCATAACTCAGTAATAGTTGGATTTATTTTAATGTTTTCGATTTGAATTTAAAAGTATTTTGACATAGAGTTGCTTGAACGTTTCAGACTTTTAGGACGGGCATTATTTAAGTACAATAGAGTTCTGAGTCCTTGGAACAGTTGCGCTAACCGTCGTAAACTCAACTGTACGATTAAACATATGAACATATGAACTTTACGATGAACTTTACGATTAAACAAATGAACATGGCCTGAAAAACTATAAAGATTAACCACAGATTACAGCACTTATCCTCGGCAAAGTCGGGACCACTCAAGGTCCATAGAATAATATATAACCTATGTATCTATTTAACATAAATGGCCTGAAAAAACTATAAAGATTAACCACAGATTACAGCACTTATCCTCGGCAAAGTCGGGACCACTCAAGGTCCATAGAATAATATATAACCTATGTATCTATTTAACATAAATGGCCTGAAAAAACTATAAAGATTAACCACAGATTACAGCACTTATCCTCGGCAAAGTCGAGACCACTCAAGGTCCATAGAATAATATATAACCTATGTATCTATTTAACATAAATGGCCTGAAAAAACTATAAAGATTAACCACAGATTACAGCACTTATCCTCGGCAAAGTCGGGACCACTCAAGGTCCATAGAATAATATATAACCTATGTATCTATTTAACATAAATGGCCTGAAAAAACTATAAAGATTAACCACAGATTACAGCACTTATCCTCGGCAAAGTCGGGACCACTCAAGGTCCATAGAATAATATATAACCTATGTATCTATTTAACATAAATGGCCTGAAAAAACTATAAAGATTAACCACAGATTACAGCACTTATCCTCGGCAAAGTCGGGACCACTCAAGGTCCATAGAATAATATATAACCTATGTATCTATTTAACATAAATGGCCTGAAAAAACTATAAAGATTAACCACAGATTACAGCACTTATCCTCGGCAAAGTCGAGACCACTTAAGGTCCATAGAATAATATATAACCTACGTATCTATTTAACATACATTAAAAACCGAAAGAGTGTAGCTCATCTGTAGCCTCCATCTGGCTCAAAAATGTATCTTTGTCATTCGGACAAAGGTACTTATTATTAAAACTTCCTTGAAGCTACATTTTTACTAAATAACCTAATAGATTAGGATAAACCCAGAAAAGGCATCTGGCATCTGAGAGTTTGACTTTACAATTTCTGGCTTCACTGGCAAATGGGATCCTGTTATATGCACGTTATACTCAATCGCTATCGGTCTTGCTAGAGATAAAGGCTTATACAGATTGGCAAGCTAATGCAACTTTTTCTGCCCGTTTTTCCCGAGGCGTCAAGTTTATTGGTCTGTCTTGGTGCTCAAATTGATTGGTATAAAATACTTATCAGCTATACTTATTATTTGAGACCTAAATATTTTATTTTGAGGAAATATTCTTTGATATCAGTGAAATATGGGAGTCAAAAAACCTAATAATCTCAATACCGCCCGAAAAAACGGGCATGAAAAAGGCGTTTGGCTTCCGGTCTGTATTCGGTACGTCCTTCTTCATCTATGGTGCAGCACACTCTGTTGCTGATTCGGTCAAACGCAGATAAAACTGGCAGAACTGGGCTTTTAAGGTGAGACGTCTGTACCTGTACCTATAGTTTGTCTTATAGGTTATGTTGATATTCCTATCATTTGGGCTTAAATCAGCATCACCACATATGCTATGATGCAAACGAAACAAACGTAGTTAATTTTTATAATTTAAAATTATCCTATTCTCCTGCGACTTGCCAATATATATATATATATATATATATATATATATATATATATATATATGTATATATATATATTGATTTATTGTGTACACAAATGATCCATCTAATTAATTATCCATCATCATAAATTAATTTCTTAAGGCGATTCTTTGCGTCAAAATTGTGGGCGTCTGACAAGTCGTAGAAAGATGGAAGAGGGCTCAAATTAAAGGTGTCTATTCCGTGATGGCGGGAAAAATAATTAAATTGCTTTAAATTCACCAGAAAACGAGAAATAAGAAAACGTAAAATATCTGCCATTTAAAAAGCATTGGTATCTAAAAACGTCTGCTTTGTTTACATAAAACATGTGGTGCTGATGCTTGATTCAAAGCCATATGCTAGATGTTCATATATGGTGTTGTTTCCAAAAGGCAGCAAACTATGTATGTTCAATGTACTATAACAAATAAATATTTCAACTTTTTATTCAAGATTTTACGATTTTATAAGTATAAATTTGAGCATATTCATAATCTAAAATTGTCAAGAGTTAAGTACGTTTGTTTCGTTTACGTTATGACGATGCCGATTTGATGCTAAATGATCTATATCTATCTGGGAAATTTATGCGCCGAAATTGTGGGCGATCGGCGATCGGTTTTTGATGATGGGAGAGGGCTCAAATTGAAGGTATTGATCCCAGGAACTCGGAAAAAATACTGAAATTGCTTGAATTCGACCAGGAAATGAGAAATAACGTAAAATGTCTGCCATTAAAAAACTTTAGGATCTGCTTTGTTTACATTAAAAAATGTGTAGCTTACATTAAAAATGTAAAAGTTAAATGCGTTGTTTACATTAAAAATGTGTATTTAGAATAAAATACTATGTATGTTTATAATATGATTTATTTAAAATTCAGGTATAATATGAAAACTGAATGTACTTTAACAGATAACGGTCTTTTACTTTTAAATTTTCTGATTTTATAATTTAGGGACGTAAACAAACTCACTATTTAAATAGCAAGAGGAATGAAATACGTCTGTTTTGGTTACATTATGTCATGTGGCAGTAGCTGATGCTGATTTAAAGTCATGTGATTTGTAATATTAACACAGTAAGATAAGCGCAGACTATAGGTACAGAGAATACTTCATTCATCATTTTTAAGGCCCAGCTCTGCCAGTTTTGACCGATTCACAACAGAGTATGTTGCACTTACCGCGACTGAGTGCAACATCAACTTTAAATGTTATCCTACCAAAAAGGTTCACCTTTAAATTTAACCAATAAAAGTACATTTTATCTTGACTCTACTAAGACAAAGCAGTATTTATTCACGAGAAACCATACAAACGTGTTGAACGTAGCGTAAAATCCTCTATTATAACTATTTACCTAGCTCGTGACCAGATATCTAACTCCCGTATGAAGTGGAGCCAGAGGCTCCAACGTGGAGCTTGGAATCGTCAACGGGAGGCCATTTTCTGATTTCTTTCTTACCTATTTTTCTATTGGGAAAAAATGTAGCCTCAATCGGAGGTTTTTATAAAAAGTGCCCTTTTGATGTCCAATATGTTCTGTTGAACCAGGCGGAACACGACAAAGTTTTTTGTGCTAAATGCCACGAATTTCCTTGGGAATGTGCTTAACCTTAAGAACCTTTTCAAATCATGTCCATATGTTTGATTGTAAATAAAGTGAACTGAGTTTGTTTTGAGATATTGAGATCAACGGATAGCGCCACTGTTTAAAAAAATCAGCCCTGTATTATACTGAAGTAACGCCCTTTTTTAAAATTCTGATACATACTAGCAAATGTCAAAATATCTTCAACAGTACACTTTAAATGTTTGAATCCGTTAAAATGTCACCGAGTTGTGAGTGTGAAGGAAATATTAAATATTCAGCATTTGTATTTTATTTTTAGGGGCTTTTGCCCCTACAAGCCACTAGTATATATATATATATATATATATATATATATATATATAGCATCACCACATATAGATGTTTAATTTTCATATAATAAGCTTTTAATAAACAGTAACTGTTCGCTTTTAATAAATGAACAGTGTTCCTTGTTCGTAGAACAAAAAAACATCAAACGCATCGAAAACCGTAAAATAAACCAAGATATCGTCTTACTCTAAACACCTTATTTCCCATCTCTCATGCAACACGGTTTTTTAAAGATCAGGATTTCCACGGTCTAATTAAAATAATTAATTTTCTTAGATAATTAATTAGCTTGACTGTGCTAATCTCAGCATTACAATTTATAAGGCCTATTGGTAGATTAGTGGGTTTATGTCATTTTAGCTATAAACCCTAAATGTTAAATACGCAAGCTTGTTAATCAATATGTTTTTATTAGGGTTTCCGAGCATAAGTTTGAAAACAAAACTGTGTAAGAAATATTAAATAGCTTTCCTTCATTTTAAAGAAAATGCCAAGTAAATTCATACTTTCTAACAAAATCAGTTGGTGTGAGGAATGCAACTGCTGTTACTTTCTTATCAATCTTCTTGATTTATAGAGACAGAAGTTGAATGTGTTAGCAGTTACGTTTTGACAGGTACTTCAACACTAGGACTTACTCGAGCGTGTGCTCGTATTTTAAATTATTGATCTGAGTATATATTTATACTGCTTTGCTACAGAGTAAACCTGAATTCAAGATTCAGGTATTAAATAAATGTTGGATATTTTCATCAGGTTTGTGTAGTTAGCTAATGAGCGTATACATTTTTGTTTACTATACTTTACTTTTTTCGGTAGAAATATCAGTTCTCGATAATGGAGACTATTGTAAGATCCTAGCAATAGGTTTTAAGGGAAAAGTTCGAAATAAAGATGTTAATGAGGAATACAAACACACTTCCCTATGTTTTAGGTCTGAATAAACTTGGATACTGCGATTGGTTTGTTATTGTAGGCTGTATTTGGACTGGATTCGTTCCAAAATAAAAAAATTTTAATTCATGCATGTTTTTACGTAAGTTTTATTTCGTTTCATTTTACTAGCAGGTACCCTCCCTGAGCTTCCCCAACTGCTAATGACTTTTTAGCTAAATGAAATGCAATTTGAAATCTTCTCAAACCACGAAATGGAGTGAGTGATTACTTTTTATTATATATATGTCCTCAAAATCGTTCAGTAACTGACCGCCGCGCGTTTAGTCTTTACAACAATTAAGTCTCTCTGTGACCGCCATAATATGTTAAAATCTATATGTGAATGGAATAATATGTTCTAAGGAGCGCTGCTTTATAATTTTTGTGGCTTGAATAAAAACAAAACAATTGTTTTCTTGGAAATAAAAAGAACTACATGTTTCTTGACGAATTTTTTATTTAGAATTTCTGTTAGCGGTTCTTGACGTTAAAATCGGGTAAACACATTATACTTCTGGAAAAACAAAGCTCTGATAAAATAATTTCGTGTATTTGATATCAAAAATAAAATTTAATAAATGTTCTATCTTTAACTTCTTATCCGCCGCTATATTGTTTATGAAGAAGTAATGCCATTTGGATGGAAAACATAATGTATGACAATAACTTCAGTCCACTTTTGTATTATCCTGGCAATGTATTTTATGTCATTTCGTATTTCACTAAATCTATAGAATATTATCAGCAACGAACTGATAATATTATATTGACGGTAGAAACATACGAAAATGATAATGACAACTCAATACTTTTTTCTCAATCGATTATTAAAAAATATACAATTTCTCTAAATTTCATATTTTTATTACTCCCCTATTTTAAGAACAAAAATTAAATATTCACTCCAAGGCATTCGATTGAATATTTAAATTGTGTAATTTTTCTGTTCATATGTAAAGACGGGCACGAATATAAACATTTTAAACATGCTTCATAAAAAGAGGGAAAAACATTTCCTTGATTAAATAAAACTTGAAATTGTAACAATAATCAATATGAGGGACGGTAAGGCGAACAGAAAGTAAATTAAAATAAATAATGAAACTCAAAAAATGAAAATCAATGTAGGAAAATCTGATGTAGTAAGACAACTGTCGGTCCATACGCGCTAGCAATTATGAAATTGCTTATCCACACGCCCCATGATAATTAATTATTTAAATTAATCTAAAACTAAGCAAAAATGGGAGATCCTACAAAATAATCGTTGAGATTAAAAATTATCTTTATGATGTTACCTACAACTTTGTCGCTGACACTTTTTACCTGATCAAAAAATAAAAAAGCTCGATTACTACTTTTTTTATCTCATATTTAAAAGTTCTAAACAAGTTTTGTGTTTAACAAATTACTGAAATTTATGCAATTGGTTTTCAAAATCTTAATAGATACAAAATTAATCGTCATTTCAAGCTGTAAAATTATATATAAAATTAAATGGGGTATACTCAGGTTATTGATTGTAAAATGCCAGTTTGATTGAAACGCTGTTTACTAGACTGGCGTCGAGGTCCCTCCAGATAAGAAGTTCCTTCTACGCACAACGGTGAAAATAATGGCGCGGTTTTCGACTCCCTTACCACTGGAAGGCGCGATCCAGTACTATATGTGCTATATGTGACTTCATTCGAGGTCGCACATATAGGGGTGGGGGGGATTTGAATTCAGATTTTTTTAAGCACTCGCCTACAACCCGTTGGTAAATTTGACACATGAGAACCCGGTATGTAAAACAGATATAAACGATAATATATTTAATTGAAATGATAGTTGTGCTGGTGAAAAATGAGGATACCTAATCCTCCAAAAGACTTTTCAATCACATCGAAGATCAGATCGCTCGTTTGCAGCTAGAAGCGAAATGGTACAGCAGATGCCTATCATTGGGCAAAATTCTTCTCATCCAAGCAAACCCTCCTACAATTTTTTTAACTCTATTTCTAGTGGATGCTTTATACTCTCAATGGAACGTCTATCCAAAGTGTCAAGTGTTTTTTAACACCTCGGTCGGCCCATACAACGCATGTGTATGGGCTAAGTGATGTAGCTAAGTGGTTTTTTGATGGATATATAGCATACGATCGTAATAAGTTTGTACAGTCAAGCCTTTTAGGCAATTGGATATTAATCTTTTTCCGTTAAAATCATGTTATAGGCCCTTCATCTATAAGTTTCAATCCGATCTTAATCCTTATATTTATTTGCCTTCGAAAACTGGAAATGATCACTATTTTGAATTTTATAATGTACCCTTTTGAAAGGACATATGTAAAAATAAATTTCTTAATTTGTACCAAATTCCGATACAAAAAATCTTATAGGGTGAGTGTATAGTAGTGAATGACCAGTTAAGGGTGAGATCTCGAATCAAATTAAAATTACTCCCACATTAAATAGTTTTTCATGTGCTCTAAGATCTACAGTTTGGGATAGGATATTAATTATAAAGCTAAATAGAAAGAAAAAGGATTTAATAGATTTTAAGAAAACTATGACATGGTTTCAGTGAATGACCGGTCTTGTGTCAGTAAATAACCGGGGTCAAGTTTTAGTGAATTACCGGGTTTATTTCTTCTATTGTGGATAGAAAAATGTCAGGATGATAATTTTATCATAAAGCTACTCACTTCTGTGGAGATACTCCTAATACAATTAATGAATGAATTACTTATTAGTGATTACAAACTATTTTAGCCTCAATTTTTTTTAACGTTATTATGTTATTCTATCCAACACTCAAAACTTTGCTTGCTTATTCATTTCATCATTGTGTGTTCCCCTTCTTCTTTTTTCATCATCGGCTTTTCTTTTCTCCAATCCTTCAACTTTCATTTTTATTTTATTTTTTGCGTCATTTGATTACTTCTATTTTTATGCAGTTTGCCAGAGATGTTTTCTTAATAAAGAATATCTGAAGATGTGCTCATCCTCTTTCACATAAGACCCCCAGCAATAGTCATAATTTGTTTACTTTATTTATATATCTGTGACAGCTCCCTTGCCAAAATAAAGCGATTGAACGTATCCAGCCAAAAATAATGCGAGACATTTACACCACGGTCATTTACTGAATAGGACGAGAAACCCCCTTAAATGTTAACTATTGCGAAGAAACACAGTAAATTATTACTATCTGTAGGTTTGTTGAGATCAATTGAATAAATCATGTCTTAATTCAGTAAATGAGTATATTGGTCATTCCCTAGTTTTGACCGAAATTTTGATTCAGTAAATGACCAGTCCCAAAAACGCGATTAATGTTGTTTAAAGATCATGTGCAGACGATATAAACACAATGTAAGCCCTTCACTTACAGTTTTAAACTATAATACCAAGAAGTATTTAGCCCTGATTTTGAAAAGTAAAAATTGTCTTACATAGAATCACATTACAGTGATGGCCACATTAAAAGCAGTAAAAAGTAAAAACACCTAAAGGTAAATTAAAAACTAACAAATGATTCAAAGCTATTAATTTATATTGAAGTAATAGAGAATAACATACCTTTTACATGTGTTTTCATTAATTTAACTAAATTGCAACTCTTATTATGATTTTTTTCTGCAAATTGGTCATTTATTGAAAGTGGTCATTCTCTGGTGCACTCACCTTAGTTTAACGAGAGGCTGATGTGATCCGTCAGTAAGTTAATGGGTCAATCAGTCAACGGTTTTTGGCATTGAAATATATTAAATATCTATTCAAATGTAATTTCCCTTCTAGAAAAAGGAGACCTGACGGACCTCAGAGTGAGAGATGTGTTGCGCCAAGTGGACCGAGGGAACTATTGTAGGGGGCGTCCGTACCTCGACACAGTCAAGGACATTGGCTTCAGCGCCTTTGTTGACGCACCTCACATGGTGAGTCTTGGGATACTTATTTTAGTTTTCTTTCAAAGTTTATAAGACATTGTTTCATTAGCTTATTTAGTTTTTGTCAAAACTTAAAGCTTTACGGTTTACATATTTATTTCTATGTATATATGCAAGAGAGGTGATCAAGTATTTTAACTGTATAGCGGTCACATTCCATCTACTGCGTTGTGGGTGTCCTAGGAATTGAACGTGTAAATACAAAGACGTCTAGTAAATAAACTCTTTAAGTCAACTGTTGACAACTTAAAGGGATATAATGTCAGGCTAATAACCCTTACAATAGAAATACAGATGTTTCATTTCTAAACATCTCCCAAATGATTTAGATGCTAAAAATGCCAATTTTGATCAGCACACTCTGCAGCAGTTGGGACGCCACCTAGTGGAGGGTGCCGGCAGTAACTGACTCAGCGTGTGCGTTTGCTGATGGCGGGATCAGAGGCATGCCTGAGCCACTGACAATATCTGTGTTTTCAGCACACCTATGTCCTGCAGCAGCTGGGACTTCGTTTTATTTTTAAGAAAATGACTGGTTTTAAAAACCAAGTTTTAAAGCTCCTCAATCTTAAACTGAAATTTGAACCCTTACGCCTAGATGTTGCTCCTACTTAGGTCGTGTTGAGCTATATTTAATTGATTGATCTCAATTCGAAACTTTCTAGATATACATTTAAGCCTTCACAAGAGCACTAAAAACCAAGAACATCTGAATACTTGCTGATCATCCTTGTCTCTCACAGCACGCATACGCCCTAGAGAAACTACGCAGCCACCTGGTGGAGGGCGCGCGGGCGCTGGACGTGGGCTCCGGCAGCGGCTACCTCAGCGTGTGCATGGCGCTGATGGTGGGGGCGCGCGGCCGCGTGGTGGCCATAGAACACATCGCTGAGCTGGCCAGTTCAGCTGAAGACAACGTGCGGATCGACAAACCCAATCTGCTACGAGAGGGAAGGTTAAAATTTGTAGGTTAGTATTTATTATTTTTTAAATACAAATCGCCTAAATAAAAAGGGTGATGCGAGGACAAAATTTCCAGAAATCTGTTATTTTAATATAGCTGATTTTTTTACTTTCCACATCATCGTCAGAGTCCTCACTTCTCTCTGATCAATTTTATTATATCACAAAATAACATCATGTCATTTAAGCTACTAGTACCTGGTGGACCGAGCCTTGCTCGGAGTTATTTCATGTTTACCAGTTCATCCAGTTACTATAAAATATTTCAATGTCATAAAATTGATAATTTTTTATTGCTCCATGGACTCATCATCCCACTTGCTGTATTTTTCCATGGTGGCTGTAGATTCCAAACAGCTGTTATGAATACTTCATTTGTTTACACTTTCCTTGTTTATTTTCGTTGCCATCACGGCAACCCATAAGGCCGATGTTAAAATGTTACAACTTTTAAAGTCGATTTATTAGGTTAATAGATTTTCTCTGGCCAAGTAATCTGCATAAAAGACGTTTTTGAGTCATAAATGATTTATTTCCAGACTTTGAAGGAAATCCTCGGAGCCGTGTTTGAGATAATTGTGCAAGCATACAAGTATACAAGCACGATAACATTATTCATATAAGAGTATATTAGGATTCGTAAAATATAAAATTACAAATTATTGTTTCTATAAAATAAAAAAAAATCTAATTAATGATCTATCAATCTAAAATCTAAAATTTTTGTTTTATGAATTATTGTTTCTATAAAACCTACAAATTATTGTATTTTTTTAATCGGTTACTCGTCACACAAGAATAAAACAATATTAAAGTTGTAAAAATTGTTTATTTCGTTTAACTCAAAACCCATTGTCAACCATATTACAAAACTTTTATGGTTGACGATGGGTTTTGAAATAAACCCAAAATATGTCATTTTTACTATATTAATACTTTTTTATTCTTGTATGATGAGTTACCGGTTAAAAAAATCCAACATATTCTAACCATCGCGAAGAAAACATACCGGAATGATATCTAGAAATATATTTTCTTTGGAAAAATTATTACTTCATGTTATTGATGTTTTCTTTAGATGTCCCACAGTAAATTTAAGTATGTTTCATTAATAATCCGACTAGTTTTCATTAATGAAAAGATTTCTCTCTTTCCACGTCGTAGTGGGAGATGGGAGTAAAGGCTACTCCAGGGAAGCCCCTTACAATGTCATCCACGTGGGCGCGGCTGCTGCTGAGGTACCCCACGAGGTAAGGATTTAATGTGTTGAATAGAGCCATAACAAACGTTCATATTCTCTTGCATAAGTCCTCTGCTATCTTTCCAATAGCTGAGTAACATTTTCCATTATTCTGAATAAAATATATATTGGCTGCAAACATTTTACATCACAATTCACAAAAATTTACCTGAAAGGAAAAGTCCAAATAATTCAATATAACAAATTAAGACATCGAAATTTTCATAGATATTAAAATCTAAGCTCTTTTTAACTGAAACTCCAAATATCCTGATTTTCTAAAGAAATAAAATTCAAATCACGTTCATAAAAGTTAAACTAGTTTTTATTATTTTAAACATACAACTCAACAAAATTCAAGTAAATATTTACATTTTACAAATCATATGTCTTTTAAAGAATATTACAAAGGTGAACAAAAAATCAATTTCTAACATTCTCCCCCCTTTTTTACAATTAATTGATGAATTGCAAAATAAAATGTTTAAACAGTTTGTCCAAAAGTCGAATCTGTTTGGTTTCTTGATTATTCTTCCTCTTAGACTTAAAACTTCATTTTTTCTATCATTTGTTTCTGCACCAGTTTTCATGTCAAAAGTTGTAGACTCTGCATCTTGATCATAATGACATTTCCGTAAAATTTCATCATCAGTTTTGACTTCGAGGGGGTAGATCCTTTGAATTGGTTATGTACAAATACAGACCATTCCCCTTGATTAGATATCCAAGCTAATGTAACAGAAGAATCACCAATAAAAACAGGGGATGTCTGGTTTGTCAAGACACTGACGAGCTAAAACGCTAAGTCTTACACCAATGAGAGATGCCATGAGGTCTCACCTTGGTTAAGTGATTGATTTTACTGGCGAGACTCTAGATTTTGCTAACACTAGACTAGTATGTACAATACCAACAACTTCAGTTCTCAAGAATACACAAGCTCCATAAGCTGTGTTGCTTGCTTCATAGAATATATGAAGTGTGCTTGAGTTGTTTATAACGATTTGACGTTGGATTTTACACTCTTTTATAATTCCTATCTGTTCAAACCATTTTTATATTCAACTTGAAGGTTTTCTGGCAGTTCATCATCCCATCCTAATTTTAGACTCCAAGTTTTTGTAGAGTAACTTTTGGGATGAGTGTCGCAGGGGCAGTAAAACCGATGGGGTCGTAGATCTTTTGAGTATTTGATAATAATGATCTTCTAATCAATTTCTCAACAGATCTCAAATGAGAAACAGTAACATTACAAAAACAAAGTGTCTAAGGAACAATCCCACTTGAGTCCTAGGACATTTTGAATGGTTGGCTCAAAATTTCCTGCCCATCCTCTATGATTAAATTCCCCAAGATACAAAAGTTCTTGTGCATGTTTAATCAACAAATGTTTTACATTCTCACTGTCTACACCAACAGTTGACAACATAAAATGATTCTTGAAGTTTATTAGCAACTGATTTATAACAATCAGGTGCATTGCTCAATAGATTATTTATAACAGCGCCTAACAAAAAGGGACTGCACGTTAAGCCAAATACGACTCTAGTATGTCGATAAACTAATATCTTCCCTTCCTCCCACCATAAAAACCTTAGCATGTCTCTGTCTTTAGGGGATATTGAAATTTGCAAAAACGCTTTCTCAATGTCAGAAGTTAAGCCAAACTTATGTTTTCTTAGATTAGTCATTACTTTAGGAGCTAACTCTATTAAATCTGGGCCTACTTCCAAACAGTAATTTAAATTAAATCCATTTTTGTCCTTACAGGGAGCATCGAATACTGGTCGTATTCGAGTTGTACTCCCCTCTTTCACAACAGCTCTATGAGGAAGGTAATGAACCAGATCAGAATCTTTTTCCAAAGTAACATCTGGTTCTTCAACTTTTTCAATTATATCCTTTTGAAGCCATTCTTTAAAAGTAGCATCATAGTCATCATATAAATTCATGTTTTGTAACTTACGCGTAGTTGTCTGAAGGCGTTTCTCAGCTATGTTCCTGTTGGACTCCGGTAAGGGATGTCCTTCGACCCAGGGTAGTTGTACGACGTAGCGGCCAGTCGAGTCTCTCGTTACTGTTTCCTCGAAGAACCTGACTACCTTTTTGTCCCTTTCTTCCTTCGCGAGCCTAGTATAATGGGTCCATGATGCCCAGTGTCTCAAGTTCCCAAAACTGCTTAACATCCTGAGGAGACTGTAAAGCTAATAACATAGATGAGACAATAGAATAATCTCCATCCGATTCGCCAACGATTGCCCAGCCCAATTGAGTTTTTACTGCGAAATTGCCAAATGTCTGCCCATGCAGATGTAGCATTTCACTTGCATTTTACACTTTTGGGCCAAATAACCCTTTTTCAAACATTTTAGACATGCACAATTTTTCTTTAAAAGCTCAGTTCTCTCTGGCACTGTTTTCTCAAAGATTGAAAAACAATCCGGAGGGTTATGGGATGATTTTCCACAAAATATGCATAGACTTCGATTTACGTTTGTATTAACATATGTACACATTTTTGTACTATCAGATGCAACAAGTACTGCTGCAGAGGGTATGTTAGTCTTAGACTTACCAAACCGTTGTGATTTTAATGGGTCTTGACCAATACTAGTTTTCTCATTATATTTTACGCTAAAACAATTTTCACGTAACCTTAGTCTCTCCTCAGCTTCTACTTCAGTTTTTAGAAACTGTAGGAGTTCTCTTAAACAGTTGTCTGGCTCTTTAGGGGAAGTATTTCTGTTAACTCGATACCCTTCCCAAATCTTAAAGATATGATCTGGTATTGCTGTTTCAACAAGGGGAAACAACATTACAACATATTTTTCTTTGGTCACCCCTAATGACTCAAGAGCTCTGAGCTGTACTTCGAGTTTGTCATAAAGGCATGCCACTGACATATAACTACTTTTACTTAAAACTAGAGTCAAAAGTTCTCTAACGTAGTATTCAATAAAAAGTTCATCCTTTCCGTACCTAGATTTATGGAGTTCAACTGCTTTCAAATAATTTTCATTTGATGGAGGGAAACCTTCAAAGAGTTTCTAAGCTGGGGAGCCTGGTCTCATGGACTGTAACAAGTATTCAAACTTATCTTCATCTCCTAAACTACTATCCTCGTGTATTTTTGGTAAATTGAGACCAGAAACCATCCGATTCGCCAACGATTGCCCAGCCCAATTGAGTTTTTACTGCGAAATTGCCAAATGTCTGCCCATGCAGATGTAGCATTTCACTTTTAAGTCAATTTTAAGACTTAAAAGTGAAATGCTTTTTTTTCAATTTTAAGTCCACTTCACGATGGTCAATTTTTAAGTTCGCCGTCAAATTTCTTCCGTTCTATTTTAGGGAGGCGCAACTTATTGGAAATAGTTTTACTTTATTCCCTATCAGAGTTTCCTACTAACTGTAGTTTATTAAATTTTAAGCTAATCTGATGGCATCTGTTGTTATATTCATTTGCCTCAGCAATCTCCGTCTCAATATAATCCTCTGTTACTCCTTTATTTAGTAAATTTAGCATAACAGAATCATTTAGAGAACAAAGTTTTTCATAGTTTGTACTATTAGAACGTTGAATCTAGCTATTATATTATCTAAATCTTTATTCTGATTCAGTAAAACTTCTATTGCATTTAGCTCCTTTGTAAACACTGATCTGTAGGCTCTTCTCTGAAGTTCATTCATTGTTATGTCAGCTTTCCACAGTAATAAATAAATTAATTATTTTCCTTAAAACGTTCTCTTGGGCCGGGTCGCCATTAATTTAACTGAAACTCAAAATATCCTGATTTTCTAAAGAAATAAAATTCGAATCAGTTTCATAACAGTTAAATTAGTTTTCATTATTTTAAACTTACAACTCAACACAATTCAAGTAAATATTTACATTTTACAAATCATATGTCTTTTAAAGAATGTTATAAAGATGAACAAAAAAATCAATTTCTAACACTCTTAGTAAATCTATTTCTTATGCAGCTTAAACCAACATTGATTGTTTAATAACAAGTTTTTATAATTAAAGTCGTTAAGGGCTTGGATACAGAGGAAAGATTCTGTTCTATGCAGCCGTCGAGTATAATTCGCCTGTAGTTAAATGTTCATAAGAACATATACGTTCGTTATGAACTCATATGTTCATGTGTTAGAGAATATCATAATACTGTTTTGACTCGTCAAGTTGTGATATTTTATGAAGTGTATAGGCTAAAGTTTGTATACTCAATTGAATGGTAACAATTTATTATTCAAAGGTGGAAAACACTTTATAATATGTTAAAGTTTTAAACTTAAATCATACATATTTTAAGCTTCAATATGTTTTACTAGAATACGGCATACGTTATCGTAAGTAATTATAGCGTTTGCCCTTTACTCAGATACTAGACCAGTTAGCACTAGGAGGCCGAATGCTGATTCCTGTGGGTCCTTGCGATGGTCATCAGACGTTGGTGATCGTAGACAAGGATGTCAAGGGCCGAGTATCTGAGACCCGCGACATCTCCGTCAGGAACATGCCACTGTCGGACGTCAAGACGCAGTTGGGGCCCTTCCATCAACAGGATTGGAAGGTGTTCAGTAAATAGATACAAGTTTTTTTGCATATTTGTGATGTAATTTTTTATTAAATCTTAACTATTGCCATTATTAAAATATTACGTTGTCAAACTATTTTTGTATGAAGTTTAATGTAATTTGTTTTATAAGACTAAACAAATAGGCATTTTCAATATTATCAGACACTAACCCTTAATTTAAAATACTAGTCAGTTGTTTGACTAAATTTAATGACATACGCATATACAAGCATACCTTACATGTGTTGTAATATTTCATTACTATTATGAACAACATAACAACTACAGTCCCAACAACACTGCGCCTGCACTGTGCATTTCTGCGTAAGTGACGCATTAGTTTTTGCATTAGTGACGCATTACTATTTTTCGTAAGTGGTAAAAATGACCGAGTAACGAAAAGCTACTTTAGTTTAACAGCTTATTTATCTTTAACAGATTTCTGCCAACGAGGCTTTCATATTGTTCTTATTATTTAAAAACAATCAGCTGATTGTCTACTTCATTTCTTTTTGGGTTATACTGACAGTTACTAACAATTGATGCATCGAACACATTTGTTTGTGTTTTTTTTAACATCTAGTGCATATAGTACGGTACATATAGTACTGCAGTACATATAGTCCATATAGTACATATAGTATATGTAGTCCTGTAGTGCACTACATATAGTACTTAGTTAATAGGATTGAACTATCAATTGGTGAATTGAGCAAGTTTTGTAATACGATTTTTATCTTAACCAATCAGTGGGAACATATTAATGAGACCTCGATTGAGGCTATGTTTTCACCCAATAAGCATTGACGTCCGGCATGACGTCACAAGCTTTGCCTCCGCAGGCCTTATGGAAGTTAAGTATTCTTACATTATTGTTCTCTTCTTCACTGCACCTTGATTTCACTTCACTAAAAAACGAACAGCTGACGGGCTCGACTTCAGCTGATTTGTTTTCTCCCAAGGGAGACAAAGAGATTCTTTAGCTCCACAGCACATGTGATAAAAACTGCCGTTTCCGTAGCGGTATGGCAAAAAATATGTTTGAATAGTGCTCTAATGTAAAGTTTTATTGCTCAATTTAATAAAAGAATATTTGTGATCCTTAGTTATTAATTACGTTTAATGAACTATTATTGCCATTCAGCTCCTTGTGTTTTATGGCTGTTATTATTAGGTTTTAAAGAGAAATAACATTTTATAAAATATTATTTATATTCATATCATTTACTATGTTAAAAACAATATTGAAAAAATGAATGAAATATTTTTTATTTTTATTATTTACTGATTAATAGAACATATTTTCATTATACTGTCACAGAATAATCTGTTTTCTGTTCCTTTTTTGGCTCGAAAGTTATTCATTGCCGATACCAGTTTAGAAAAACGTTGTGGCCTAGGCCGGAAAGACTTCCGGCATAGGATTAGAGGAAAAGAGGTAAGCAATCAGCAGATTTGCAACCAGCCGAAGTTACCTATGCATATACAGGGTGATTCAGACCACCCGTCCACCTAATGTAGCGGGAGAACGGTTTGTCATAGAAACGTCAAATAAAATTATTCCCCACTAATTCACATGAAGAATTCATTAAAAATATTTTCATCGCGATTCATGTACAGGGTGTTCCAGAAATGAAGGTCATGGGTTCGAATCTCAAAATTTTCATAAGTAAACCTACAGCAAATATTATATCATTTTAAAGGTCTTGTTAAAAGAAACATTTTGGTGAAAACAAAACTAAATTATCTCAAGCCGTTTCAAAATGGCGGCCATTTTTGTGAAAATTTTTGATATTTACGGAACCCCCTGTATTTTTCAAACCACTCAACATTTTTCAGTTCTGATTCAAAATTCTTAATCCTTGGTAACTCAGCTTTACTATGATATGTCACATGACAATATTTATAAAAAATTTAAATTTTGCAAAAAAGTTATTTTTTGAAAATGTTGGCAGCCCTGAAAATAAAAAAAATCAAATAGCAACATATACCAAAAAGCATATAATTTTAAAGGTCTTCAAAGTTTCTACAACTTTGTAATTTATACAAGTATTCTAACTTTTTTAGTTTTTTAATTATGGTCAAAAAACTCCATTTTCCCATATGAAGTGCATGTTATTTATGCAGTTCATAATAACCAATGGGTACCCACAGACCGTTTGCCATGGACGTGCAAATAACATGCAGTTCATATGGGAAAATGGAGTTTTTTGACCATAACTAAAAAACTAAAAAGGTCAGAATACTTATGTAAATTACAAAGTTGTAGGAATTTTGAAGACCTTTAAAATTATATGCTTTTTGGTATATGTTGCTATTTTATTTTTTTATTTTCAGGGCTGCCAACATTTTCAAAAAATAATTTTTTCAAAATTTAAAATTTTTTAAAATATTGTCATGTGACATATCATAGTAAAGCTGAGTTACCAAGGATTGAGAATTTTGAATCAGAACTGAAAAATGTTGAGTGGTTTGAAAAATACAGGGGTTTCTGTAAATACCGAAATTTTTCACAAAAATGGCCGCCATTTTGAAACGGCTTGAGATAATTTAGTTCTGTTTTCACCAAAATGTTTCTTTTAACAAGACCTTTAAAATGATATAATATTTGCTATAGGTTTACTTAAGAAAATTTTGAGATTCGAACCCATGACCTTCATTTCTGGAACACCCTGTACATGAATTGCGATAAAAATATTTTTAATGAATTCTCCATATGCAAATTAGTGGGGAATAATTTTATTTGACGTTTCTATCTCAAACCGTTCTCCCGCTACAATAGGTGGACGGGTGGTCTGACTCACCCTGTATATAGGTTAATTTTTAGAGGAATTTAGTGGCAGTACTGGCAGCGGTGGCAAATGTTTATTTATTTATTATAGATTAGGTTTGAAGGATTGAGAAACGTAGTGGTTAATAAAAGGAATGGTTTATGATTTAAAATATGATTTTTCTGAGGGTGATGAAAAGTATCGTACGTTACAAGGCCGGTACGTTTTACCGTTCTGTCATGAAAATCCCACACTCGCCTCCAGCTCGCGTGGGAACTATTATGCTCGTCCGGCAAAACAGTACTTTCCGGCATGGTAACGTAATACACTATTTTATCAATTGATTGTTCTTACACGCTTTTTCTTGTATAATTTTTCTGAGTTTACCGTAAATTAACTACAGTAAATATAGAAGCACAAAGTAGACTATTTAATGAATTCTTCCAATTTAGACTAAATTTTTACAACATAAAATGAGCATCAAAATTCATAAGGTTTTGTATTTTTATGCAATAAAAGTGATTCATTAATATGAAAACCACTAGCAAAATGTGATAACGCTTCTGTTAAGACATAATCAATCTGCAACGCAAGCTGCGGTGCTTGAGAGGCGTCTTATCTCACATCTTATCGTCCCAAACTGAAAATGATGAAACCAAATTATTCCTTGTATTCTAAATTATAACACTACGTTGATTCCTAATAATGCGATGCATTAGAACGATAGTGTACTCCTTTATGCACAATTACAGTTATATTTAACAACTAACAAACTAAAATTGTCTATATCATTTGATTTTAAAGAGGGTGCAAAACGTAAGTAGAGTGCATTTCAACGTATTCTAGTTTCTTGTTTTGTTTTTTTTTTTGTTTTCTGTACAGATTGATAAATTTTCCGTTTGCAACTCACAATAATTTCGCAATTATTTTTGACCGAACCCCCCAAATAATAGGCCTTGAACCATCCAAAATGGGGCTAGGAAGTAAAAAAGAGACATTGATAGAAATTAATATATCTACCAAATTGAAAGAAAATGCGTACATTGATGTTCACTAAACACCTAAATCGTGCTTTAAATGCATATACATTTATACACTACACAGATTATTCACTTGATTATACTTTACGGTCAGTTTAACAAAATTAACTAGATGCAAAACACGAGACAAGTATGACGCCAATGTTGCAAATATTATGTCATATTATGCATCACTCTTTACTAATTTATTATCAATAATTCGGTAATGCAATGAACATCTGAAACACAGGGGCTAATGTAACAACTTAGTATTGAAATTTATAATCGTATTACAAATTACAATTACAATGTTCGATAAAGAATTTGCAAACTGTTCACTAAAAGATTTGTTCTGTAAATCGATTATTTTTGGCAAAAAAGGATGCACCGTGACATGTAATCGACATCTTTATGTCAATAGAGAAGCAATTTTGTAATTTGATTTTTGTCATCCTTTTTTCTCAGCCAAAAAAACTTGTCTTACCTTTTTCTTTTATTCTTCTTAAGTTGAAAAATAACTAAAGAAACTATTACATTGAATCTTGTTTTGTTTTATAAATGTTTACTTCCTTGTATACAGACATAACTCATACATCAATGAAATGCTACAAAACGATACTATGATGTAGCTCTTATTTACTCATAAGTAAATTATATAAATAAATTTCTCCGCTTAATGTAAACCTTTTTAAACTCAGCAGATTCTGCCCGTTCCCCTTACAATTGCACCACTCCGACCCCGCCAGAGCTGCACTCAGCTGATTGATTCCTGACTGCCGACTTGACTCTCAAAATAAATTGTAACCATGCTTTTCCTCCAACAATAATCCATCAGAAGTAATAAAAGTTGAGAATACGTGATTTTATCAAGAAGGATTTTTTCATTTAAACTTTACCAATTATAAAACGTTATTAGAAACAAGGTTATTCCTTTTTTATATAAATATAATACCTCAAGGTCCTTAACTATATATAAACGTTTATAATTGAAAATCGTCGATAAGATATTTTAATGATAATTTGAGAAAATGGCGGTTGATCAAGAGGCCAGCCGATGTAGGTAACGGTGCCATCAAGCCCGTCCGTGATCCTGTTAGTTCGTACACTCATCACACTAATCATATGAGTAGAACTGCAGATGAAGGAGCCTAATACAAAGAGTGCAGTATATACCTAAATATGATAGAAGGGTCGAATATCAAACATGCTGAATTGTTCTCTTTGATATGCTGTTTTGTTATACCTGGTCGCTATTGAAATCATTTACGATATTGCACTTACAATGGAACTGTCCTTATCATAATTTTTATCGGTAAAATTATGGGTACAAATTAAGGAGCATTATGTTTTTTTACTGAAGCATAACGTTTTCCAATTTAGTTGAAAAAAAATTGAAAATTACTTTCTTACTTAAAATAATGATATAAAATTACCTTATCCAATCCCCGTTTTTCATATGACGACATGTTTCGTTCCGTAGAACTTCATCATCTAGCACATTAATCTATGTACCATTACTTTTTGGCAAGTCAATTGATTCAACAAAATGTCACGGTCACTATAGCTAAAAGTTGTCATATTGTTAAAAGGTTAAAAATTACAAGATCTTGAGCTATGCTGGCCAGCACTAATCACTGTCATAGACTGAACAAAACTGACTCACTGAAGGTGTTATTCTCCTTACTTTCATCCACTTGTGTATTACAAATTCGAATGTTCGTTTTGTTCTCACTTTATACTTCTTTACATTTTCATTTGTCTATACATTTCTGTATCAAAAATGATATTTGACTGGAATGAAGTTTGATCATTGAGGATGTTATTGTGGCCAGTCTTTTTTGTTTTGTAAATGTTAAATTCTTGTTTCGCGTCAAGCTTAAAACATTTATTTTCGAATTGATATCCTCCGGATACCGTTAAGTACTAATAATGGTATAAATACCTGCTTTACTGGTATTTACACCATTATTAGTAAAACATTTAGGTAGAACTTCGATGATTTCCATGTTCTTTTCAATTGATGTGTAGTTGTAACCCTCTGACATAGTATCAGAAGGTCACAACTACACATCAATTGAAAAGATGTGTATAAAGATGTGAAAAGATTTGTATGAAATGAAAAGTGTTCAGCATATGTGGATTGTGGATTTTGTGAATTTTTTGAATTTGAGGATTGTTTGTGTATTTTTTTATCCTTTGCTTGAAGGACCTTCTCTTGTCTGACCAATGTAAAATTTAGGCCAGTCGTCACAGTCAACCTCATGTACAGGGTGTTTACGAAAAACCCTTACAGACTTCGGGATATGGTTACTTACATCAAAAATAAGAAAAAAGTTCCTAAACATGGATCCAAAAAATGCTCGGTTATCCGTCTGTCGGTCTGTATGTGTTTTAGCAAGATTTTGCATAAATTTGGAACTACCAAAGATTTCAACTTCAACCTTAGTACGTATATGCTGACTAATAGGACCTATTTTTGTGCGGGGTATCAAGATTCTACTTTGTACCATTTCAAAATCGCAGACATTTTTATATTTCAAAACTTAGTATCTTAAAAACCGTAAATCTTATAGAAACTGCACAAGACATAAAAAAGTTGCGTAAATTTATTTCCTACAAAACCATATAAATACAATAAAGATCGACTTACAATTAACGGAAGTATTGCAATTTTTCTATCAGAATACATACATCAGAATACATGATTATGGCAGTTATAGTAAATGTTCGCATAAAAATTCTTTGACTTTTCTGAAACACATATTTTCATAAAAAGGCAATTTGAATTGGAATTTCCCTGAAGAGATGCCTCGAAAATCTGTTTTTCCCTAATATACTGAAAAATTAAAATTTTTAGTTTCTTTTATAAACTGGGTTCTTATTTTTCTTCCAAGCACGTCTAAAGTAACTAACTAATTAATAACACTTTCTACCTCTCGTTTTTTTGTGTTGACAAACCCCCTCAATCGCCAGAAAGTGCTATGTATTTTGTGCCGAGAGACGTGTTGCCGCCCGGGGTGTGTACACGATGCATGTTTGAACAGGTCCTGGACACGTCGTTACGTCCTGCCTCGGGTCGATAACGCTGTGGCGATTCTTTCGACGCTGTGAGCATATAATCATAAGGAAACATCAAAACTATTTTCATCCTAAATCAAAACAATATAAAAACGTATGAACACAATTATATAAATGTTCTTAAAGATAAATTGGTATAAAATGATTTATTCTGTTATATTTGTCAAGTTTTGATTAAACACAAACACTTTACGAAATTGTCTTCACCTATTGATTGAAGTTATTGCAGTATGGACTGACGTTAATGAGAACAATAGGCTACTAGGGACAGAACAATATTAGGGACATAAAAACTGTTAATGTACTTAATTTTTACTCACTGAACTAGTTAAAAGCTGATACAGTACATTAAAATAATCTATATATTTTAAAAATTGTGTTTTAGCGAATTTCCCCTATAGGGAAGAAGCTATTACCGTAGGTCTCATGGTAAGACCTAAGCCCGGGACCAAGAAGCATCTTACATCTTTTTTACATCTTTTCGTTTTGGGGCCACCAGAAGCAGAAAACACAATTCATTCGAATTTATATATATATATATATATATATATATATATATATATATATATATATATATATATATATGTGTGTGTGTGTGTGTGTGTGTGTGTGTGTGTGAGCACGATAGCGCCCGCAAAAATGGTCCGATCTAAATGAAATTAGGTACAAACATGTAAAGTGGTAATCCCTCGGACGAGTTCGTAAACCAGCCCGATCGGACCACCGGAAGGGGGGTTAAAGGGGGATAAACCCCCCCAAAAATGGGTTTTTTGAGTTTGTTATATAGGAAAATAAAATTTATCGAATTTTTGTAAAAACAAACAATTTTGTATTTTGAATCACTGCTTTATGTCCAATGGTTACCGAGATATTGAAAGTGGTAAACACAGTACTTTGTCCCAATGTTAACCTTATGGGAAATAAGTAAAATTCTACCTCTCGGTTATTTCTCAACATATCTTGATAAAACTTGGTAAATGGCTTTTTCTAGTTCATATCTACTAAATATTTAATTAAAACCACCCAGTTTTAATATACCTGTAGCAGCAAACCTGCATACTCATTTCCTATGTTATTCTTATATAGTGCTTACCAAAACATGTCAAATCTCGCTATGTTGGATTGAAATATGTTGTTTTGCATTTGAAATTCGATTAGTATGCAGGTCTGCTGCAACGGGGGTATTTCTTTTCGGAGTCCGTTCGGCTCTTCTACTCAACCGATTTTCATAATTGAGGTCTTAAATGTATGGACGAGCAGCTTAGCCATCAAGCATCCGCATTCATTTATCTGCCGTATTCCTCGAGTTATGCACAAAGGCAACTTCCTCCCTGTACATTTCTTATGGGAGTTAAATATGGTTTTCATTTTCCGAGTTCGTTTGGTTCTTCTACTCGACCGATCTTCATAATTGAGGTCTTAAATTAAAGGTATGCGCAAAGATTTGCCATCAAGCATCGGCATTCATTCATCTACTGCATTACTCGACCAAAAAAAAACATAAATTTGATTATGACCCAAATTTTAAATTAAATTGAAGATATATTTTAATGTGTCAACTGTATTTTAATGTGCCTTTATATTTTTGTGATCATTGATGTATTATGTATTGAGGAAATAAAGATATTATTATTATTATTATTATTATTATTATTATTATTATTATTACACCATCGACGCTATTCAGGAGGTAGTTGAGGCAGTGCGGAGGGCGGAGGACCACAACCATTGGTCGCGCCGCGTGGTCCTTCTCGTCACGCTCGACGTGAAGAACGCTTTTAACTCCGCCAGGTGGAGCGATATGCTGTGGGCGCTTGAGCATACGTTCCAAGTTCCCTCCTACCTCCTGCGTATGATAGAAGCGTATTTGTCAGGCCGCGTTCTGTTGTACGACACGACCGAAGGTCAGCGGCGCATTCCCATCACTTCCGGGGCTGCGCAGGGGTCCATTCTCGGACCAGATCTCTGGAACGTGTCCTACGACAGCTTGCTGAGGCTAGACATGCCCGATGAGACCCGCCTCGTTGGCTATGCTGACGACGTCGCTGCCTTGATCGCTGCGAGGAACGTCGAGCAGGCAAAACTGAGGCTCAGCGTTGTAATGGCCAAGGTCAACGGGTGGATGCGAGATCACGGCTTGTCCCTGGCTATCAGTAAGACGGAGATCGTCGTCCTCACCAAAAAGAGGATAAACACCGTGTCCCCGGTGCAGATAGGTGACGTCACACTCGAGACTAAGCCTGCTGCAAAGTACCTGGGAGTCATGGTCGACAGCAGACTGTCTTTCGGCGAGCAGATCCAGCGTGCCGCCGACAAAGCCGCTAAGGGTGTCGCTGCCCTTGGTAGGCTTATGCCCAATGTCGGCGGTCCTCGTTCCGGCAAGCGCCGTCTGCTCATGACTGCTGTCCAGTCAGTCTTGCTGTACGGGGCGGAGGTATGGGCTCACGCACTCGAGAAGCGAGTCTTCCGAGACCGGCTTGCCCGAGTCCAGCGTCGAGGAGCTCTGCGGGTCGCTTCGGCCTACCGCACAGTCTCCGAGCCTGCTGTGATGGTGATCGCCGGAGTCATCCCCGTCCTCTTCCTCGCGAGGGAGAGGCAGGCGATTTACCGGAGGAGGCCTGAAGTGGGCCGGGAAACAGCTGCCAGGGAAGAGCGCGATCGCAGCTTCGACTCCTGGCAGCGCGACTGGGAAGCCGAGCCGAGGGGACGTTGGACCTTTCAGCTCATACCTTCCGTCCGACCATGGGTGGAGCGGCAGCACGGCGAGGTCGATTATTGCGTGACCCAGTTTCTTTCTGGACACGGGTACTTCCGAGCCTATCTGCACCGGATGGGCAAAGTCGCCAGCCCGGACTGTCTGTATTGCCCCGGCATCCCAGATACGTCCGAGCACACCTTCTTTCAGTGCGACCGTTGGCACGTCCGCCGAGCCTCGCTTTCATCTGAGATCGGCGTGATCGTCAGCCCAAACAACATCGTCGGAGCTATGCTCCAGGGAGAGGGCAACTGGAACTGTGTCAAGCACTACGTCCAGGCCATTCTTCGGGCGAAAAAGGTCGACCTCGATCGGCCTTAATCCTCAGCATTTCCCCACAGAGGTTGCCCTAGCGGCGTAATATCAAAGGCCTAGCCCGAAGTAATGTGTGAAACAGTTCCAGGCTAGTGTCCTCGGTGCCGAGGGAGGTGGTTTAGTCGGTAGTTCACGGGACATCGAGCTCGTGGGAGTCCGACACTACTGAGGGGACAACGAGCCCCTCAGTGTGCGTAAACGCATTCCACCTCCTACCCAAAAAAAAAAAAAAAAAAAAAAAATATTATTATTATTATTATTATTATTATTATTATTATTATTATTATTATTATTATTATGAAATGAATTTAGGAGGGCTAGAAACGATCTCACAGACAAAATTAGAAGGGAGAAATGGTTGTTTTACTCTAGAGAATTAACAGAAAATTTTAAAAATAGTAGAAAAATTTGGGATGTTATAAATCAGTTTATTAATAAAAAACAAAGACCAACTATCATTGAAAATCTCAAGGGAAATTTTAAAATTGAAGAGCATAATGAATTAGTTGATTTAGCTAATCAATTTAAGGATGACTTTAAAAACACTGTAGAAACTATAAAATTTGAAATGCAAGGACAGAATTTTAATCTAAGTAATAGTCTTAAGGAAGGAATGCATGAAGTAGGAAATAAGCTAAGCATGAATTTTAGGTCGAGGAATGATGGCCTATATTATTTAGCTGTAAGCAAACTAAATGGTAAATCTAGTGCAGGACCTGATAATATAAGGCCACAAGACATAAAAAATCATGAGTTTAGATTAAAGCGTGTAATCATGCATTTGATGCTAGCTATATTTAAAACTGGAATGGTTCCTCAGAAGATGAAAATTACTTACCTTAGGCCTATTTTTAAGAAAGGTAATAAGCAGGACTTCAGCTGCTATAGGCCGGTGGGGTCAGTATCAGCTATAATGAAGGTTTTAGAACATTATGTTTGTATGCAGGTACAAAATTATTTGAATGAGAATGAAATAATTAGTAAAACACAATTTGGATTCATGCCGAAAACATCAACAATAGACCTGTTGGAAACCTTAGTAAATAATGTAAATAGAGCCTTAAATGAGAACAAATTTGTGGTAGCTGTTGCTACTGATCTCACTAAGGCCTTTGATTTAGTTGACTATGATATAATGCTAAGTAAATTGTAAAAAAAGGTATTAGAGGCAGATTACTGAAATTTTTTACGAGCTATTTTAGTGATAGGATGTGTTTTGTTAATTTTGGCAATGTTGTTAGTGGTGGTTACACTCAGAACTGTGGCTTGGTTCAAGGGAGTGTTATCTCTCCTGTCTTATTTAATATTTATGTCAATGACTTGGTTAATATAAAGTTATATAAATAAGCAAGTTAATATAAAGCAAATTGTTACAGTACGCCGATGACAATATTTTTTATGTCACACATACAAACTTACAAGTAGGCTTATCACAAATTCAAGACGATCTTAACTTAGCGGTAAAGTATTTCTTTAATAATGGAATAAAATTGAATTCAAGTAAAACTAAGGCTATTATATTTAAGAATCCTAAAAAGCAGGTTAGAGATAATATCCAGATAGGCTTATTTTGTCATTCTACCTTATGCTTAAGTGATAATATGCCAAGTGATAGTTGTAATTGCCTGCCTTTGTCTTTTTGTGATAATATTAAGCACGTAGGAGTTTATTTAGATTCTGACATGAAATTCAACACTCACTTAACTAATGTATCTAATAATTTAAGAATAGCTATGTTTAAATGCTTTAGGCTAAGTGGCTTTCCAGTCAGTATAAAAAGAGTAATATATTTTTCTCTGGTGCAAAGTTTATTTTATTACGGAATAACAATCTACTACACAGCACCTGAATACACAAAACAACGTCTTACTAATATTTTGGATAGAATTATTAGAGTGTTGTTCGGAGATATTTCGAAAGAACTTTTGGGATTGATGTCATTTGAGTCTTTAGCTAAGTATTCAGATCTGCTGAAGCATTATTTTGTAGATGAGTATAGATTAATAAATGAAGTAGGATATAACATGAGACAACGCCAATTTAGAACTCTAAGATATCACAATAACTATGGCAGAAATTTGCCAGAATTTCGAATACCTCATTTATTGAATTCCTTGCCAGAAGATTTAAGGAATCTAGAAAATATTCGTCAGGTTAAAAGAGAATTAAAATTATATTATTTAAACAATCTTTAGATGTAAGTTAATGAGAGGTTAGAGACATTACTTACCTTGTTATGTTAATGTTAGTTGGTTAGTAGTAAGGCACTTTACAATCACAAAACACTGTTATATGGGTTAGTAACACATCAAACACAAGAACAAGTAAAGAGGGAATAATAAAATAACACTGTCATATTTTATTTGTAATAAAATGGCAATATGCAACGTTTTAAGATGCACTATCAAATCATAGGCTCAGCCAAGTGTTTTGACAGGTTAGAGGACTGAACTTCAAGCGAAAAGTGAAAGTGAAAGTCGAGAGGGAGAGGGGTTTAGAGTTCATAGAGTAAAAAAACCGAGGTTAAGTTGAAACTAAATGAACATATAAAAAATTGTAGTGTTTGATATTTTGGTAACTTGTTGCTCGTAAATTTTTATTCTTTGTTAATTCTTGTTATTTGTTATGTAGAAACATTGTTTATTATTGTTAAGTTATTTATTTTTGCATGTTATTTGTTATAACAAAATACATTAAATTTGGAATTGCTTGATAAATTTTTGTTTCTGGAATGGGTTGAAATATTAGACCATCAGAAGATTTGTAGATCAAGATAAAATAATTGTTATACTTTTAGTTTGTATAGTTTTGTAATAAGCAAATATCTATTAAGTTATTATATGCATGTATTAAAAATATATTAAGCTTTTCCCTCAAATAGCTCTAAGCTAGAGGGTTACGAACGCACTGCTTATGTACAATACATGCGCATGCAAGAAATAAAGAATTTGAATTTGAATTTGAATTATTATTATTATTATTATTATTATTTAGTACACATATAGCTGGTATAGTTAAGATTCTCCGAGTTTTTCTGTATAAGTGTTCTAAGATAAGCTGTTTCTTTCCTATAAGTACAAAGAGAATTATTTATTTTTCATTGGTCCAATGTTATATCTATTATGGTATAACCATATATTATCTGAGCCCTAATTATATAATGCAACCACTAAGTAACCTGTTAAATCGAATAGTGAATGTATTATTTAATGGTGTGTCAAAAGATTTGTTAGGGATCATGTCTTTAGAATCTTTAGGAAAATACACTGACTTAGTAAGAAATTATTTTAAAGAAGATTTAAGAGAATTAAATGAAGTCAGGTATAATTTGAGAGAGAGGCAGTACAGGACAGGAAGACATTTCAACAACTATGGAAAACTTGTACCTCAATATAGAATTCCTTCTTTGCTAAATTCACTGCCAGCTGAACTGAGGTCATTGCAAAGTAGCAATGAAGTTAAAACTAAACTGAAAATTCATTTTTTAAATAGTCCTTAGTTTACTAGGGCATTTGATTCAGAAGCATGAGCTCTTGAATATGAGGCTTTCTAAGACTAGGCCTAGGCTACAGGTCGTAAATGCATAAATTAGGCTAAAACCCATTTTCAGACCTAGGCTTAAACCCGCACAACATCATTGTTGCTTTGCAAACCTCAGTATCAATGTAAAAATAGGTTAGTACACAAAAATACCTGCCAATGTATTAAATGAATCCTGGTTAGGCTTACAGTACCCATTGTTAGTTATTAGCATTAGGCCATTAGGCCTAAATAAAAGTTAGATTTACACAAAAGTACAAATACCAATCACCACACCAATCAAAGATTCACAAGAAAGGGATATTCATTTGAACAACTCATTTATTGCAAAAAGTTAAGTATTCTCATAGAAATGTAATTGTGACATTGCATGAGTTTTTCTTGATCAAACAAAGCTGATTAGTTTTCTTCAAGGTTAGTTTGCTATGCATGTCTGTAGCTGTCGAGACATAGAGAATGAAACAAAAATAGAAGTTAGGGTAGTATATAAGGAAAGTTGTGGTTTGTCTGAATATTGTTATATTTATGGAGCTATAATTTAATTTATACATGTTATATTGATTTGTTGTTATTTTTTTTGCTGAGTTGTTAAAAATAGTTTATAAAATCGTTATTAATTAATATATTTATTGCATGTTAAATTTATAAAATATCTGTTTATTGGCTGGAAAATAAATTCCCATTGTGATTCATGGTACATTGTTAGTACATAATCGTTTGAATGTTTTAAAAATGTAAAATGTAAGAAATATAATATAATTCCTCTCAAATAGCTATAATAGCTAGAGAGGGAAAAAAAGCACTGCAATGTAAACAAAACTGCGCATGCGAGAAAATAAACGAATTGAATTGAATTGAATTGAATTGAATTATTATTATTATTATTATTATTATTATTATTATATTGTTATTATATATTATTATTATATTATTTCCCTAGTTCTAATTACGTAATTCTATAAGTTTTAGTCTAAGAACCTTCAGTGAAATACCAGCTTTCATTTGAGCTATTGATTATTATGATCGGAATAATCCACTTTGCTGAATTCCGAACAACACAAATCTTAAGTATAAAAATTAGGTTTTTCTTTTCTGAGTCCATTTATGGTCTGATCTTAATGACATTTGGTACAGACGTGTAAAGTGGTAATCAATCGGACGAATTCATGAACCAGCCCGATCGGACCACCGGAAGGGAGCGTAAAAGTGGTTTTTATTTTTAATTTTTTACATAGAAAAACAACATTTATTCAATTTTTGTCGGCACCATTGAATTTAGCTCAGAAAACAAACAATTTAGGATTTTGATCACTGGTCTATGTCCATTGGTTACCGAGATATTGAAAATGGTAAACACAGTACGTTGCCCCAATGTTAACCTTTTGGGAAATAAGTAAAATTCTATATCTTGCTTATTTCTCAACATCTCTGGATAAAACTTGGTTTGTGGCTTCATCTAGATGAGATATAATGTATAATAGTCTAAAATCTCCGATATTTGCATTTTCGTTGCAGCAAACCTGCATACTCACTCTCCTTGTTATTCTTATGGAGCTTACAAAAACACGTCAAATCTCGCTATGTTGGCTTGAACTATGTTCTTTTGTATTTGAAATTCGCTGAGTATGCACGTCTACAACGGGGGTATTTTAGCATGGTATATAGTTAGTTTGAAAAGTCTTGTGTGCCGGGCTGACATGTCGCTGTCCCGAAAACTTAAGTACAGAATATCTCATTAAATTCCTTCTTTTTCCTTCATGGAACAAATTATTACCAATTTGGTAATAGATCGTGGTTTAATTGGTTTTATTAAATTCTAACATAGCCGGGCCCAGCTACGTGCACATCTTTTTCAACTTAGGCAAGTGCCGGGAGAGTCACATTCAATGTGTGAAGCTGCATTGAATGTAACATTAATTATGTAAATGAAGACTTATTTGATTTTAGTTGATTTTGTGTCTTAGTACCAAAATTTACTGCTGCGGAGCAGCTTGGGTCCTCTAGTTGATATTAAAACAATTCATCAACGACAGTATAACAATTTAAAACCATGATTTCAATTATTTTTTTTTTAGCTTTGATTTCATAAAAAAATACGAAACTATTAAGAAAAATCCACCAAGATAAAGAACCCTCTGCAATACCATGTCAACCTATTATTTCGCTATGCTTGTAACTACACTGTGTACATGAACATTTATAAAATTAAGTTTCTCAAAACGGGTTTTGTTCTTTTTAATTGACTCAAATACTGTTGAAAAAATTATGATTAGGGTTGTGGTTCGTCTCAAAACGACATTTTACGGCTTTAGTTTAGGAATTGCAGGGATAGGAAATCAAGTCGACCAAGTGAAAACTTGTCATCTCAATCATCGCAATTGGTTCACAAAATTGGGGGTCATCTCACAAAAAAATCATTCCTTAAGGCATTAGTAAAAATATTACCGTAAGGAATCATTTTTTGTGAGCTTAACCAAGCTCTTATTTTCAAACAAGTTTGACGATAATGTGTCTGTTTGCTTAAATATGTATCAGTATCTTACAAATATTTTACTATCCTCCAAGATTAAAAGATTCGCCCCATTTTTAATGTATTTTACAAGGATTTCTTTTTGACTGAGGTGTTAAAAAAACTAATTTTTAGAAAATTGATAATATAACACTCTTATGCATGTTTATTCTCATTTTATTCAAACTTTTGTTGTTTACAAAAACGCCTTTTACTCTTACGAGTGCTCCGAATCTTTTTGGTGTTGGTACGTTAACTGGAAAATAATAATAGAAAAACGTAGACCAGAAATGGATTTTTCATACTGGCAGAAAGCAGAACAGGGATTTCCAGGGACTTGAAAATTTAATTAGGGAGTTATGCGGGAAGTTTCAACTTGGTCAGGATATGTTTGGCCGATTTCCCTCAATTGTTTGGACTATTTGGAACGCAGGGATGACATGATTGTGAGCGAATTTTCTTCACAGGGAAGAAAATATTATTGTAGGTCTCATAGTAAGACCTAAGCCCGAGATTATGATGATATTTCTTTTCGGGGCTCCCAGAGCAAAAAAATACCATTTGCTCGAATTAATATTTATACTAGCTGAACCCGACAGACGTTGTCATGTCTGATTATTTACCAAAGACCACCTGAACAAGTACACGTCATTAGCTTTTACGTAAACGATATCTTTGCACACAATTAATTATTGTGCGGTCTCTTTTGGGTCTCTGCGGAGGAACTCAATTGAGTTGAGACGTAATGGATGGCCTTACAGCCCTCTCCACGAAATTTTACATGCATGAAACACGTTTCATGCCAAACGGTCCAGTGGTGTCCGAGTGTGTAAACTTCAAATGTTCGTGTCGAAGTCATCGGGTGTCCCTTAACAGTACCACACAACTAAATAAATGTTTTCTATATTTTTTCTGATTTCAATCAAAAGTCCCTCATTTTTACATTACTCTGGCAGTAATCCTACAGACTCACTCCCGGGGAAATGTGTTATTATATTTTGATAAAACTTGTCATATTGCTTCTTCTAGGTTATATCTACTGAATATTGAATTGAAACTACCCGTATTTACATTCCTGTCGCAGCAATCCTGCATACTCATTTCCCAAGTTATTCTTCCGGAGATTACAAAATATGTCAGGAGGTTTATGTTGGACTGAAATTTTATTTTACGCAAAGAGGGAATTTTTAATTTCAGAAATATAATATCGATCCAAACATTTAGTTTTATTTGTTGCAGTCGAAATAAGAATCTATTTTAGCACAAAGTATCGGGAGACCGAGTTTTGCTCAGTAAAAAATAAAAATAACCCAAATATGAATCATTTGTTGTAATTAAAATGCCCCTAACATCATGGGGAAAGCTTTGAAGTGGTGTATGACGTTAATTGAATCTCTTCCAGGTTTTTTTACCCGGACCAATTGATTCCTTGTGGCCGAAAACCCCATTAAAAAAATCTTCATCGCAAAACATTTTCCCATAAAAACAGTGCTTGTTTTAGCTTAAGAATATTTAGTACCACCTAAAAGTAGTTAGCCGACAAACTTAGTTCCATATAAATTATAATATCCAAATTCAAAACCATCTGTCAATAATCGATTAAAACTAAGTAAAGGGGAAACCTCTTCTTCATTGGTATACCGTATCTTTTTGTACCATAAATCAAAATGGAAATGTGTTTTCTCTAGAACATAATAGAAACAATAGGATACCATTATCCGAAGAATTATGCACGGTTCAGCTTTGTTCACCGGCGATAAAACCTCTACAAATGTCGAACAGAAGTTCTTTGACCAATCAACTGCGGCGTTCGCAATCAGCTCATCTCGCTGTCAGCTTCTTTCAGCGGGAAAATCCGCGATTACAATAATTAGCTTCATTAGTTTAAATATTTTTAAGTGTTTACAAACCAATATATTTCGATGGCTAAATTAATGTTTTTTCGACGAAACATTAAAAAATTATGAAAAAACATTTTTAATGTTTCTAGTATAATTTTGATACTAATTTATGTAGCTATATTGAATATTTAGGGTATAAATCAGGCCCTATCAGTAGAAATTTTTGACGAGAAGTACACAAATTGAATTTTAAGACTATTATAAAAAAAACTCATCATACTCTTTGAGGTACATTTATTGTTGTTTCTGTTCTGACTGAAAAACCCCAATCGTTATATGCATGGATAGTGCTTCTCCCTTTTAAAAGTTATCAGCTCCTGAATAGAAAAATAAATTTTAAGGTAGTTCATAAATAGGGGTATGTTTGCAGTGGGATGACAAAAGAAAATAACCCTGTAACAAACCAAGCCTTGAAAATTCCCATTCATAGATTGTATATTTTATTGTAATTGGAATTGTTGATTTCTAATCTTAATCGTGATTGTTGAAATCATAATGTATGTAATTATAATTGTAATTGTTTATGATGAAAATTCTTGACAAGTATTTCACTATGAAAATAATAGACTCTTCTTTGTTTTACATTAACGAATTATCACTTTAAAAAGGTCGCTATTTCCGTAAGAGGCTTAAGCTCAAAACCACATTAACAGTCAACCTACTTACATACCATATTACAAATCCACCTTGCTGTACAGTTGTGCGCTTAGCTTTTATGTTTTCATTCCATTTATAACAGCTTTTACTGTTCTTTGTTTTACCTTTTTGTTTTATTTGTGATATCACCCAGTATTGCTTAAATTTTAATTTAGTAAGCTCCTTGACAAAAATAAATTCTTGATAGTTATGAGGTAATAATAAAGATGAATTCAAAAGCGTAACTTGATTGGTAGGCCATCAAGAAAGTGAGGTAGCTTGTAATTTGTTTAATAAACAAACACGCGGATGATGGATCGTTCGCGGATGATGTTGTGCCGCGACAGACGCCTCAGCCCTAATGTCTTTTTGATGCACTTAAGGATATGTTAATTTGTCATCTCCGATAACGTTATGAAAACAAAATTAAAACTATATACAAACATTAGAAAGGTTAATTTACTTACTTTACTGAAACAGTTTTGTTGCGATCACTTATTTCAAAATTTTTCACTAAGACTTCCATTATTCATCACTTATGTACATTGTTATACAATTAGAATTACATCATATTATTGAAAATTATTCTTAATTTAAAGTAATTTGTTTTGATTTACTAATATCAATCATCTCTCTCTCTCTCTCTCTCTCTCTCTCTCTCTCTCTCACACACACACACATCATTAATTCTGTCTAATACTAAAATATATTCTGCTTTGAATTGAACATTCTGAATTACTGAGGAATCGCCTTTAGTGTGACTGCAACGCACTGTGAGAACTGCAGTGCAAAATAAGAGCCCACATTCGAGTACGCAGATCTTTTTAAGCAACCGGAATCTAGTATATAAGAGAGAACCCTCAACATCCTATCCCCCTCCTTTTCCAGAAAAGGGCACTTGAGACCCGTCCTCTTGCCGTTTTCGTCAGTATCACTCACTGGCCTCTGCAGGAAGGACGCTTGAGACCCATCCTCTTGCTCTTTCTCGACAGTATTACTCACTGGCCTCTGCTGGAAAGGACGCTTGAGACCCGTCCTCTTGCCGTTCTCGTCAGTATTACTCACTAGCCTCTGCTGGAAAGGACGCTTGAGACCCATCCTTTTGCTGTACTCGTCAGTATAGTTCACTGACCTCTGCTGGAAAGGACGCTTGAGACCCATCCTCTTGCCGTTCTCGTCAGTATCACTCACTGGCGTCTGCTGGAAAGTACGCTTGAGACCCATCCTCTTCACGTTCTCGTCAGTATTACTCACTGGCCTCTGCAGGAAGGACGCTTGAGACCCATCCTCTTGCCTTTCTCGACAGTATTACTCACTGGCCTCTGCTGGAAAGGACGCTTGAGACCCATCCTCTTGCCGTTCTCGTCAGTATTACTCACTAGCCTCTGCTGGAAAGGGCGCTTTAGACCCATCCTCTTGCCGTTCTCGTCAGTATTACTCACTGGCCTCTGCTGGAAAGGGCGCTTTAGACCCATCCTCTTGCCGTTCTCGTCAGTATTACTCACTGGCCTCTGCTGGAAAGGGCGCTTTAGACCCATCCTCTTGCCGTTCTCGTCAGTATCACTCACTGGCCTCTGCTGGAAAGGACGCTTGAGACCCATCCTCTTGCCGTTCTCGTCAGTATTACTCAATGGCCTCTGCTGGAAAGGACGCTTGAGCCCCATCCTCTTGCCGTTCTCGTCAGTATCACTCACTGGCCTCTGCTGGAAAGGACGCTTGAGACTCATCCTCTTGCCGTTCTCGCCGGTATTACTCACTGGCCTCTGCTGGAAAGGACGCTTGAGACCCATCCTCTTGCCGTTCTCGTCAGTATCACTCAATGGCCTCTGCTGCAAAGGACGCTTGAGCCCCATCCTCTTGCCGTTCTCGTCAGTATCACTCACTGGCCTCTACTGGAAAGGACGCTTGAGACCACCCATAATGAAACCAAGTCGTACATAGCGGGGGGGGTCGTTAGTGGGTGTTATTAATTAAGTATTTTTAACAAATCCAGCATTTTGAAACTACATAACCTTTTTCGAAAATATTTGGTCTTAAAAGGGTTTTTGATAGATATGTTCGGGACCTTTGAAAGCCCTCGACCAAATTACCCATAAAAATACTCTGAATAAAACTCTTGCATATAATATGTCATGTTTTCATCTTCTTAAAGTTTGGTAATTATTTTTGAATATGTTTGTTAAAGGTTTTCGTTATATAATTAAACATTAAGGCCTTAAATTTAAACCAGTTAATTTCAAGATATATGTTCTTAACAAAATTTAAGTATGAAATAGGCCTATTGTGTACTCATGAATGATATTTTGCGGAGGAAGGTACAACAGAGATTAATACTTTTTTATATATGATTTTGGTGTATTAAAGAGTATTTTTCAATAATTTTTAACTTTACAAAACTTGAGCTTCATCTAGAAATCTATAAAAAATAATCAAATTATGCTCTATCCAACAAGGTCAAACATCGTGCTTCTGTAGCTGTTCAAGCAAATATGCACCAGACTAGCTTTTACTTCATGTAAATGGCAGGTAAAATGTTTAAACAAGCGCTGGTGGTGAACAGCACGTTCACATGTACATGGTTAATCAGCCCCTAAGTGACCTCATTTTATTCTGATTCCTTGTACATACTTTTTTAACTTTTATTCAAGATAAATACCTCTGATTATTTTTCAATGATGAATACAAGGTTTGTTTTAATTGTTACTTTATCTAAAAAGTGTATGTAACAATTAGTATGTACGAATATTTCCAGAACTATTTAGGTTCTCAAGACTTCTTCATCACCAAAATGGGAGAACTTACTGTAGGGCTATATCATAAACCAAAGAACTTGTATTTAACCAAAAAGCCTGCAAATGTCCATTTAAATTGGTTTCCACAAATCAAAAATATATTCGTTGAATATGAATTATTTCAAGCTTGTTCCGTTCCGGTTGTTATATATATGAGCCTCTGTAGATACGGAATTCTGTACGTAATCCCTTTAATAACCTCTATAACTAGACGTCAGGAAGAAGTAAATTTCATCCAAAACAACTACATATACAACTTTTTCTTCCATCATTTATTGCCATCATTTATTGAGACCCACCCTCTTGCCGTTCTCGTCAGTATCACTCACTGGCCTCTGCTGGAAAGGACCTTGAGACCCATCCTCTTGCCGTTCTCGTCAGTATTACTCACTGGCCTCTGCTGGAAAGGACCTTGAGACCCATCCTCTTGCCGTTCTCGTCAGTATCACTCAATGGCCTCTGCTGGAAAGGACGCTTGAGCCCCATCCTCTTGCCGATCTCGTCAGTATCACTCACTGGCCTCTGCTGGAAAGGACGCTTGAGACTCATCCTCTTGCCGTTCTCGCCGGTATTACTCACTGGCCTCTGCTGGAAAGGACGCTTGAGACCCATCCTCTTGCCGTTCTCGTCAGTATCACTCAATGGCCTCTGCTGCAAAGGACGCTTGAGCCCCATCCTCTTGCCGTTCTCGTCAGTATCACTCACTGGCCTCTACTGGAAAGGACGCTTGAGACCACCCATAATGAAACCAAGTCGTACATAGCGGGGGGGGTCGTTAGTGGGTGTTATTAATTAAGTATTTTTAACAAATCCAGCATTTTGAAACTACATAACCTTTTTCGAAAATATTTGGTCTTAAAAGGGTTTTTGATAGATATGTTCGGGACCTTTGAAAGCCCTCGACCAAATTACCCATAAAAATACTCTGAATAAAACTCTTGCATATAATATGTCATGTTTTCATCTTCTTAAAGTTTGGTAATTATTTTTGAATATGTTTGTTAAAGGTTTTCGTTATATAATTAAACATTAAGGCCTTAAATTTAAACCAGTTAATTTCAAGATATATGTTCTTAACAAAATTTAAGTATGAAATAGGCCTATTGTGTACTCATGAATGATATTTTGCGGAGGAAGGTACAACAGAGATTAATACTTTTTTATATATGATTTTGGTGTATTAAAGAGTATTTTTCAATAATTTTTAACTTTACAAAACTTGAGCTTCATCTAGAAATCTATAAAAAATAATCAAATTATGCTCTATCCAACAAGGTCAAACATCGTGCTTCTGTAGCTGTTCAAGCAAATATGCACCAGACTAGCTTTTACTTCATGTAAATGGCAGGTAAAATGTTTAAACAAGCGCTGGTGGTGAACAGCACGTTCACATGTACATGGTTAATCAGCCCCTAAGTGACCTCATTTTATTCTGATTCCTTGTACATACTTTTTTAACTTTTATTCAAGATAAATACCTCTGATTATTTTTCAATGATGAATACAAGGTTTGTTTTAATTGTTACTTTATCTAAAAAGTGTATGTAACAATTAGTATGTACGAATATTTCCAGAACTATTTAGGTTCTCAAGACTTCTTCATCACCAAAATGGGAGAACTTACTGTAGGGCTATATCATAAACCAAAGAACTTGTATTTAACCAAAAAGCCTGCAAATGTCCATTTAAATTGGTTTCCACAAATCAAAAATATATTCGTTGAATATGAATTATTTCAAGCTTGTTCCGTTCCGGTTGTTATATATATGAGCCTCTGTAGATACGGAATTCTGTACGTAATCCCTTTAATAACCTCTATAACTAGACGTCAGGAAGAAGTAAATTTCATCCAAAACAACTACATATACAACTTTTTCTTCCATCATTTATTGCCATCATTTATTGAGACCCACCCTCTTGCCGTTCTCGTCAGTATCACTCACTGGCCTCTGCTGGAAAGGACCTTGAGACCCATCCTCTTGCCGTTCTCGTCAGTATTACTCACTGGCCTCTGCTGGAAAGGACCTTGAGACCCATCCTCTTGCCGTTCTCGTCAGTATCACTCACTGGCCTCTGCTGGAAAGGACCTTGAGACCCATCCTCTTGCCGTTCTCGTCAGTATCGCTCACTGGCCTCTGCTGGAAAGGACGCTTGAGACCCATCCTCTTGCCGTTCTCGTCAATATAACTCACTGGCCTCTGCTGGAAAGGACCTTGAGACCCATCCTCTTGCCGTTCTCGTCAGTATCACTCACTGGCCTCTGCTGGAAAGGACCTTGAGACCCATCCTCTTGCCGTTCTCGTCAGTATCACTCACTGGCCTCTGCTGGAAAGGACCTTGAGACCCATCCTCTTGCCGTTCTCGTCAGTATCACTCACTGGCCTCTGCTGGAAAGGACCTTGAGACCCATCCTCTTGCCGTTCTCGTCAGTATCACTCACTGGCCTCCGCTGGAAAGGACCTTGAAACCCATCCTTTTGCCGATCTCGTCAGTATTACTCACTGGCCTCCGCTGGAAAGATCAGAAGACTCCACGGAAGTTAATTTAACTAAAACGTGTCTTCCAATGCTAAAGTTAAACGAAAAACGTGTAATCTTTTTCATCGTGGGTTGGGTCGCGATAAGTCTAAACTTGTAGGAACGGATAGGACCCCAACAACAGGAGAGGAATCAGCACTTCAAACAAACTGGTTTTTATCAAACAATAAACTTATTAAACTACTATAATTGTGCATAGCATTTTACAGCTTTAAATATCAATTAATACAGTATCCATTACTATTCAAAAAACAGTTGAATATTTTTTATATGTAACTTGTTTAATACTCTTTAAGTAAAATAAGAAAAAAGAAATCGTGGGAGTCTTTTATTTCCTGGTCAGGTTGGTAGATTACACTCTGAAGATAACTTTTTATTCTATTAATGTTTTCGTGGTACCCGCCGTTTCCACTAGAGATTAATCAAACCAATTGATTATCACATAGCGCGCGGATATGGAGTACCCTTTTTGATGACGCCTAGGCCTACTGATATCTTCTTCATCGCCCATTGAAGCAAAGTTTTAATTTTTTTTCCTATTATTATTTTATTCTAATTTATATCAGAACCTTTGATTGTAATAGGTTTTGCAATAGGTTTCAATCGTTGCACTTTGAAGGGGTATTCAATAATGGAAATACTTTCCTGTCATTTTACGAAAAATGTTTATACTTACAACATAAATGTCTGCGGGTCTTCAGTTTAAACTGGATATAATTGTACTTTTTAAATATTTTTCTATACGCATTGTATCGAATATTTAATTTTTTTACGAAAATAAAGGATTAAAAGACACGATATAAAGAGAGAAATTGTGTTTTTCATGAATAAGAGAACACTTTTCTTAATATTAATTCCGCATGTTTATACTGTTCGTGTTTTGAAGTGCGGATGTTAATTAATAACTTAAGCGTGGGTAGAAACTTGTTGATTAAACAAAAACAGTGAAAAAACCAAAGTGGTCCAAAATTATTGTTTTAGTTTATACTAAGATAACAGTACTTCCTCAAAAAGAGGGTTGCAGCGCGTAAAATGCAACTCAGTTAATAAAAAATTACTAATATTTTACTATAGTTATCGCATATCCAAAACTAATTTATGAAAAGGTTTATCTTCCTATAATGTAATATTTATCCCGTTTAAGAGTTGAAAACCGCTTCCACGCTTTGTGGCCCTGTACATTTGAGGAACAGTTCTTTAGGTTTAGTTTTAAGCCAGAAAAGTTATTTTGCTGCTTTTTTTTAGAATTAATTATTTCCATTCATATCTTTTAGCCTAGTACGGTGTGAAGAGCTCGTCACAGTGAGCGCGAGACGCGGCGATCAGCTCGGCCCGTCCTGTCACACAACGGCGTGTTTTCCACCAGTGGGAGCGCGATCCAGTTTTCACTGTTTTACTGTTTTTTCACTGTTTTTGTGTTTTTGTTTAATCAACAAATTTCAAACCACGCTTAAGTTATTACCTTCATTCGGCGAAACCTTAGAATCCGTCTCCATCGTTAAAATCGAAGTTGGAAATCGATATTTTTCGATATTTACAATCGAGGTTATGTTAACCAAATCAACAGTTCGATGTATCGTCGAAACGATAATTTAAAGCATAGATGTTCTAAACAATAATTCTAACAGGTATAATCGAAATAAAACCTTAAAGATCACAAAAACCTGGTTACAATTCTGTGTAAGGACATGAATTTAGTTGCACCTTCTAAACTTTGAGAATATACACTTTGCATGACAGTTCGGTACTACCGACGCATAAAACTGCCTAGGGACGAGACGGATATGTCCTTCCTCCTAATATATCGGATTAAAATTTGAAAACTGGAATTGTAGAACCAGATAACGTATGTTGCTGATGAAATGCTAGGTACGTGATTTACGTGTAATTGGGTAAAATGATGGCTCCACATACAAGTTATCTTTAACAATGTTACTCGACGACATATTAGAATTTTCGAACCATTTAAGTACACCCACGTTAGTTATAACTGCCAAATACATCAATCACTTCTATCATGTTTCATTCAATAATCATCGTAATCCTACTATCCTACTATATATATATTCGAAAATTCCAATATGTCGTCAAGTAACATTGTTAAAGATAACTTGTATGTGGAGCCATCATTTTACCCAATTACACGTAAATCACGTACCTAGCATTTCATCAGCAACATACGTTATCTGGTTCAATAATTCTACTACACGTTAAAAATCCTACTATATATATATATAGTGGGATTTTTAACGTGTAGTGTACTTTTCACGTGTTTGAAAGACAGATATTCACACAAACATCCATACTTTCACATTTATAGGTAATATATATTTATTTATTTATAAATATATATTATATTTATTTATTTATTTATTTATTTATTTATATATTACCTATAAATGTAAAAGTATGGATGTTTGTGTGAATATCTGTCTTTCAAACACGTGAAAAATACTGGACTAATTGAGCTGAAATTTTGCAGGAATAGAGCCACTATATTAAAAAAGGACATAGGCCTATTCACTTCCTTAAAATCCCCTCGGGTTACGCCCCGTTAACGACCTTAACCTCAATGTTTACGTTTTATAAGGATGTAAACATTCAAATACTGAATTGTAAACAGCTGTGAATACTAAAATTTTATAGTTCAAAGAGTAAAAGTAAGATCAGCTATAATTTTTATCGTCAGCGAAGCCACGGGCAACTGCTAGTACCAAATAAAACTGAATTAGTTTACAATGCAACTTTTTGCAATCCATGACTGAATGACTGACTGACTCTAGATTTGTCAGTTTCTCTAATTGTAGCAGGATGGTAAAAGAAGTAACTGAAACCAACAAAACTGTAACCTAAATTGTTTATTTCAAATAAGTTTCACATTAATAGCAATAAAAGATATTTTTTTAAAGGAAATCGATTATTTAAATTCGATTTTAACGGTGGAGACGGATTCTATAGTTGAGCCTTTCATTCGATTAAGATCCTCAACCACAGCAGGGGCTTGTGTCTGGGCCAACAAACTCTAAAACAATGTGCTATGTTTCCATTTTACATAAAAAATCACTTCATCGAAGTAAAACATTCTCCTTTTACGTTTAACGAAGTTTGTTTGAATTAAATTTAACTATAAATGGAAAAAATTGGCTTTAATAATAATGATATAAACTATTTAAGTTCCATAGCCTTTAAAAAAATTTCTAAGTTCTTAAAAAGGAATAATTTTTGAAAAAAATTGATCTACATACGAATTTATAAAAATTAATAATACAATTAGAAACACCATCAAGTACATGCGCAATGTCAAGAACAAACAGTCTAACATTGCCGAGATGGACATTGGTAGTCGTTGTATATCAGTTAAGGATTGCTATTATCCACCATTACCCACGCACGGATCAGCTTTGTATCATCAATAGTTGATGGTTATTTCCAAAACCACTCGACCCCTTCTTGATGGCTTGCAAGGTTTACCTCTCGATCAAATTTACTAATGATAGGTTTTATCTCAAAGGTCTAAAATATATCATTAACTTTTTTTTCGATGTAGTAATTTTACATCGCATATTTTGTGAATGTGAGCGTACTCGTATATAATTTTAGCCGATTATTATCCAATTCCTTATTTATATCACCCTTTGAAAATGATTATTTACCACCCACAATAACTAAAAATTAACAACTTTTCATTAACCCTCTAAATAACTAACTGCAATTGTTCACATATTTTACCATGGTATAAGTAAAATAATTATTGTGGGTTGAGTCGATAGTTTAAAGTTTGCGTATGTTCTTAGGATTTTCTCTCTGCATCTGAGGAATTAACAGTGGAATTTCCTTTAGGTATGTTTCTCTTTAAATAAAAAAGGTCATATAATGCCGAGTGTGAAATGTAATGTGATTTGATCAATTTATTCTAAATCAAAATGTAAAAAAAAACTTGAAATTTATAATAATTTTATTTGTTATAATATGATAGTTTGTTTAAACATTGATAACTACTAAATCTATGCTAAAAATACATTATTAGAAGTAAATTAACGTCAAAGAAGACCTTTTACAAAAGTTTGTCATTTTATTGAGTTTTTTTTTACATCACAAAGTCAATGAAATGAAAGACTAAAAAGAGCGGCTCTTGCCAGACTTTGTTGAAACAGCGATAAAACGTGTTGCCAATATCAGACAATACATCACTGGGAGGGCTCTATCGTACGACCCCCTCGGGTGGTCCTAAAAACCTTTCAATATCTAATAAAAGAATATAATTTTTATATAGGCCTCGTTTTACTCGCGATGTTATGGAAAAAACCAAAACAAATTTTAGCAGTAATACGCCATTGGATTCTTATTTCTAATTGTGTTTTTATTATTTCATATAACTAACATAAAACCTGTTAACCTCGAATGACACGATCTTAAGAGTTCTCGCAAGCATCTTTCTGGCACAAAAATCTCACATGAGTTAAATATATGAGATCGTTCAAGACTAAATGAAGATGACAAAGATCCTCAAATTCTAATCCTAATCTAAATACCGTCGACGTCTAAAAATAGAGATAGAGTGATGTAATTTTTACTGTTTATTGGTTTTTAGAACTATTCTGTGGTACACGTAAAACCCAAAGTCTGCCTTATACAATTTTTGGTTCAGATAAAGTTTCCATCTTTCATGCATTTGCTGAAACTTCCGCTGCCACTTCTTGTGGTCCAATTCCGAATCTGCGGGGACATTGATCTATTTTCCCAGATATTTACAACGAAACCAAGTCGTACATACGTGCAAATATAAAGATTAATTAAGTATTTTTAACAAATCCACCATTTTGAAACTACATAACCTTTTTCTAAAAGATCTGGTCTTAAAAGGGTTTTTGATAGGTATGTTCGCGGACCTTTGAAAGCCCTCGACCAAATTACCCATAAAAATACTCTGAATAAAACTCAAGATATATGTTCTTAACAAAATTTAAATATGAAATAGGCCTATTGTGTACTCATGAATGATATTTTGCGGAGGAAGGTACAACAGAGATTAATACTTTTTTATATATGATTTTGGTGTATTAAAGAGTATTTTTCAATAATTTTTAACTTTACAAAACTTGAGCTTCATCTAGAAATCTATAAAAAATAATCAAATTATGCTCTATCCAACAAGGTCAAACATCGTGCTTCTGTAGCTGTTCAAGCAAATATGCACCAGACTAGCTTTTACTTCATGTAAATGGCAGGTAAAACGTTTAAACAAGCAATGGTGGTGAACAGCACGTTCACATGTACATGGTTAATCAGCCCCTAAGTGACCTCATTTTATTCTGATTCCTTGTACATACTTTTTTAACTTTTATTTAAGCTAAATACCTCTGATTATTTTTCAATGATGAATACAAGGTTTGTTTTAATTGTTACTTTATCTAAAAAGTGTATGTAACAATTAGTATGTACGAATATTTCCAGAACTATTTAGGTTCTCAAGACTGCTTCATCACCAAAGTGGGAGAACTTACTGTAGGGCTATATCATAAACCAAAGAACTTGTATTTAGCCAAAAAGCCTGCAAATGTCCATTTAAATTGGTTTCCACAAATCAAAAATATATTCGTTAAATTATTTCCAGCTTGTTCCGTTCCGGTTGTTATATATATGAGCCTCTGTAGATATGGAATTATGTACGAAATCCCTTTAATAACCTCTATAACTAGACGTCAGGAAGAAGTAAATTTCATCCAAAACAACTACATATACAACGTTTTCTTCCATCATTTATTGCTTCCTTATTTTCTATCAATTCCTTATTCGTTATGACTTCCTTATTCAGTATTTTGCGATCTGTCTTGCGGCAAAGCACTAACTCAACAGACCGGTAGACGGAAAACAAAGCACTATAGAACCTAAGTAACTTTTATTCTTACTTTTCCCTCTAAAATAATATAATATCATATTTTACCATAATTTCCGGATATATATATATATATATACCGGGTGTCTTAAAAGTCCCAACCCCTTTGTTATTTTTTTTTATTAATAAAGTTGATAATATCAACTAGTAATCTATTTAATTTAATGTATCTAACGTAATATATACATATGAACGTTATATATCGTTGGCTGATTTCAACGATCATTCATTCACTTTTTCATTCATTCTTGTGAATTGTATCTAGGAAAGATTCAATAGGATCCCATTGGACAATAGTTAGATGCATAATTTTAAAAATCTATAAGCTTTATCTGTTACTTTTTGTTATGAAGTTTCCAATTTCAAGATAATAATCTTTGGAATCATAAAACTACTTCAATTTTATTTTCGTATACACCGATGAAATTTATACTCTTAAACGAAATAGGTCCCATTGAAAGTTAATTAGAAATTTAATTCCACGCTAACGTTGTATCGTTCACTTTCATCAGTAAGTCGCTTTTGGGCTCTACAGCATATCCCACGCTTAGCTTAGAGAATGTACCATTTTCATACATGAGGTGGTTATCACGATTTACACAGTGCTCAATACTTACTGGTGAAGGAATATATGGCATATGCTTGGTATCTACAGTACAAAAATTTGAAAGCAGTGTTATTTTTTTAATATCTCTTCCAAAACTCTTTTAAAATTTTCCTTAAAACAGGGTTGGGATAAAACCAAAAATCAATAATAAATGACATTTTCTACTGGCGGAACTATTAAATGTACTGCGGCTGATCAATTAAAGCTTATCACTAACAACTGCACATTTCGTCATTAACCAATAAGAATGATATGGAGGGAGTATGGGTGATGGCAGCTAAGCTATACGCCAGCGTCTGCCAACTTACGCGACGATTAATACCCCAGAATACAACAGTTAAGTATATAGTAAGTATATATGCAGTAATTAAGTACATTACTGCATTTAAAATCAAGGTCTGCTTACACTACGTCGGTTTTAGCGCTGACGATCAGCTATATAGCATTAGCAAGCAGAACCACTCGCAGAAAACCTTGTGTAAATTTATGCCAGCGGCGAATTTGGATTCACACCAAGCTGCCGATGCCGGTAGCGGTTTCCCCACAACAGCTGATCGTCAGCGCTATAATGGTCGCCAAATAAATTGGCAGATATGGCCTGATATCAGCTGGATTGTTACTTTAGCATGCGGTAAATGGGAGCAGAGGTACCTTGGTAGGTTTTTCAAAAGAAAACCATGTTTTAATGCCCAAGCATGGATATAAACAAATTTTTTTCATAAACCAGATATTTAAAATTAGTAGTATCGAATTTTTTTCGCCAAGTTATGTGGCGAGGCTTATTATAGCAGCTAGCCAAGTGTAAATGAGTCTTTAGACGAGATAATTAGACGCAAAGACTTTTGGCTAATGTAACTGACAATCTCTGCCTTGGCAGTGATTTAAATGAGACTGTTATTTTAACACTGCAAACGGACGCCGAAGCACCTTTAGCTGTCCGTATAAAGGATTACTATGAATATCCTTAAAATAAAACTTTGTTTTCATGAAAAAATTATCATGACTTACTGATAATGAGAGTTCTCACTGTATGTATTTAGGCTTTCGTTTACAATGTAACTATAATTGATCAAAGTAAATTTAAATAATAAAATTAAATATTTTCTTCGTTTTTGTTATTTATTAGGTAGTTTTAAATCATAAACACTTGATTCGTCATGAAGTTAACTAACTAGCAATTGGCCTAACGACATACTAGAACAACGGATGGCAGATAATTATGAAATACGACATTTGCTAATTGATATGAAAGCCAGCCACTCCCAACATAAAACAATACTTCTTAGGAAGTAATGAAGTGTAATATTTTTGCCATATCATCACAAGCTTAAAATGTTGAATTTATTTTGTGTAGCTTAAGTTATTTTTCCAAACGTCTCTCATCTCTCATAAAACTACTATACTAGAATATACCCCCGTTGCAGCAGACCTACATACTCAGCGAATTTCAAATGCAAAACAACATATTTCAATCCAACATAGCGAAATTTGACATTTTTTGGTAAGCTCCATAAGAATAACATGGGTAGAGAGTATTAAGGTTTGCTGCGACAGGTATATTAAAACTGGGTGGTTTTGATTCAATATTTAGCAGAGCTGAACTAGAAGAAGCTATTTACCAGGTTTTATCAAGATGTATTGAGAAATAACCGAGATATAGAATTTTACTTATTTCCCATAAGGTTTAACATTGAGACACCGTACTGTGTTTACCACTTTCAATATCTCGGTAACCAGTGGACATAAAGCAGTGATTCAAAATACTAAATTGTTTTTTGAGCTGAATTCAATGTTGCCAAAAAAATTCGATAAATTTTATTTTTCTATGTAAAAAACTCAAAAATCCCATTTTTGGGGTGTTTTCCCCCTTTACCGGTGGTCCGATTGGGCTGGTTTACGAGCTCGTCCGAGTGATTACCTCTTTACACGTCTGTACCGATTTTCATTAAGATTGGACTATTTTTACGGCCGATATCGTGCTAACAGATGCATACATATATAGATATATGGATTGAAAAATTGATTATTGTGATTAGGGCTACTAATATGTATCATTATAAGATATATAGATATATAGAATGGTGTTTTTTGCCTCTGGTGGCCCCAAAACGAAAAGTTATCATGGTCTCGGGCTTAGGTCTTACCATGAGACCTACGGTAATAGCTTCTTCCCTATTGGGGAAATTCGCTAATAACGAACTAGGAACACCAATTTGACTACAGTAAACAGTGCATCTTTTATTTTGCGTCCCTCTCACTTATGTGCAATTATATTATATTTTAAACCATCACCGAAATTTGTATAAACAGTTACTTTGATTCTGAAAACTCCATCTGACACTATCAAAGACTTCTCGTGATAGTTTTACTATGATCAAAAAGGGCAAGCATGGAGATTTTATTTTGATATTCCCCCTTTTTACGAATATTCAATAATGTAGCATTGATGCACTGAGTTTCTTTCGATAAACTGGGGTTGGATTATATATAAAAAGATATATATCTAGAAGCTCCTTATTATAAGCCGAATTCTTTCAATTTACTCTAAATCGCATAATACATTACATGTCCAACTAATTAGCATTAAAAGAAACACATGTTAAGTTTCTCTAAGCCAAGTACCAGGACCGGGGACCGGGACGCAGCGCTGACTGAGGAAAGGCCGAGTGGATGACACGATAGCTTTGTTACTGGCAACGATCAACTTATTCATTTACCAGCATCGTAAAAACATTAGTATAAACATGGTCTTTGGTATTTAAATTGCAGGTTACAATTAACATCTTGAATGTTAACATTTTTATCGTTTTCATACTTACACAGATTATACACCTGGGTGCATAGTCAATGTATGCAGCAGGCACTGTGATATACCGACTGATATCCCCGGCCCAACACAATCTATATGGAAATCCGCACAGTATACAATTTACTGAACAGTTTATCGTTCCGCTTTCAAATACTATGTATATGACAGCACCAATCACAAGGTAAAGAGTTTGTAACTAAAACCTATATATAATATAATAATATATTTTTGTGGGTTATTACCATACATTCTGATCGAGATAATATTATCGATACACTAATTTACACATGTTGTTTTGTAAACATTTATCCAAACCGGAATGTCTCATTTTGAACATCCTGATTTGAAAACATTCAAAGAGATAAATCAACAAATATTAAACCGTAATGAAAATATTATTGCATTTATCAGAGTATTAGTAGGTTTATCACATAATGAGTAATGCCTATAAATTAGTATTATAAACCTATATAAGCCTATTAAGAAGATTTATAAACTATTCATAACCCTAAAATATGTATGTAGTTTCAATTGACTGTTGTCATAAAATTCATCTTTAAGCCACTTCATAAAAATTTCTCGATTAGTTAAACAAAAATAACTGGAATATAAGATGCCTGCTGTGAACTATTTTTTGCAGAACCCAGAAGACTTTTACATTGCTTAAAAGATTAAAACGTGTATACGACAAATAAATTATATCTTAAATAAATGTTGCCCAAAATACGTTTGTGATAACACGTTCAACGTGTCTCGCAAAACTGAGAGTATGCAAGCAATAGAATACAAAAAGTTCTCAATTTTTTAACCTTAGCATTTTTTATCTAAGGGTATCGATTCAACGGTACATTTAATTTTTACTAGGGATTCTCATTTTTCAGTTTTAAATGGTTCACAGCTGAAAGTTTTTGTTGAGTAATGGAAAATGTACAAAATGTTCAGCAGTTGGTGTAAATGTCACCATTTAATGAAATTTGTTTACCCATTTGTAAATAGATTATTTCCGGTGTTAAAATAAATATTGATTGTTTGTTCAGTTACATCCAGGCATGTAAATGATACACTTCTACTAAATTTAGCCACTAAAGTGTAATTAATGCTGCAGTCCAGCTCTTTGAAAATTCACAGCTATATGGAATTGTAACCCCGCAGCACTTTAACATAAAGGGGGAGAGAGTATCCAATAAGTGGCTCTTCATATGCAAAACTACATATGAAGCACTGTAAATGCAGGTCTATGCAGATTTCGCCACATAGTCTGCATAAACGTTCACTTTACATGGAGAACATCCTCTCTTACCTCTGCTTGACTGATGAGAACTACTAGATCCTTACAACTAATAAGCAACATTTTATATAATAAAATACTTGGTATGGAGGGCTTGAAGAAGAGAAAAACTACACTGCACTACAGTGTTACCATTTAGATTAAGTTGTTATATTTCAGTCTCATGGGTATAGGTTTTCAATCTTGTAAAAAGTAAGCATTTCAAAGTCCAAAACGGGAACTTAGGGGACATATTATAATAAAAGCTACCTTTTAACATAAAATCCCACCTAAATGAATTTATGAGATCATATTGTTTATTGTGACTGAAAAATATAACAAAATCAAACGACTGATTCTAGCTATTATTTTATCATTTTTTGTATGGAGCCATTGTACTTTAAAATGGGAGGTCTTTATTTATTCCTTCATCAATGCACACATTCACCTCCTTTATTGCTAATAAATAATAAGGATTTATTTATTTTTGGACACAATTCAAAATACAACATATTAAATTAAATGAAAAAATTAAATATCCATTTTTATTTTTATTATAACGCATCGCATTATTTTAGTAATAGATATGGTACTTATTTATATACAATGTGCAGTATTTCAGTTCCATGTAGAGCTGTGACTTCTATTTCCATGGTACTGACCCTCTTTCGAGGTATTTAATCAAGGTAAAAATGGTGGCCTACCTGAACACTCATTGCCTACATTAATGGGGTTTTATGCTTAAGCACCTGTTCAAAACTTCACGCAGCCTTTTTATCTCGATATTCTTTTGCAGCTTTAAAATGTTTACTAAATTTATGAGTTCATGGTAGTTTAAATATTCCATTTGCCTTTGAAAAATTAAAATGTTTACAGAATATTTGGTCGAAATTTAAACGATGAAACGCTTTTATAAAAGAAATTCCAATTATTAAAAACCCTGATATTCCTAAAGATAAATCAACTGTAATTTTTTGTGTCTTTACAGTTTCAAAAGTCCATCGGTATGATACACATTTTTAAGTTTGCTATCATTTCACTAACTACCTCAGAAGTGTTCTCGTTGCTTTGCCCGGTCCGTGAGAGGGACGAACCTCACCGAGGAGTCCGTGGTCCTCACTATCTCTCCGTTCTCTCTCTTGTCCAGTATGACCATCACCTGCGCGACGTCCTCGGGCCCCACGGGTATCACCAGGCGGCCGCCCGCTGCCAGCTGGTCGATCAGCTACGACAATACCGAGTATAACGGCATAATTAGATTACTTGATATACACTAAAGTAACATCGGACTGTTGTGTTGTTCTAAGTGTTGTTGAAGTGTTTCCCAACCTTGTTAAACTTACCGGTTGCGGGATTTTTTCAGCAGCCGCTCCCACGTGTATAGCGTTGTAAGGAGCATCTTCCGGGTAACCTTCTCTGCCATCTCCCTCTAAAAATATTTAACAGGGTTTAACTAGGAGCATTTTTGTGTAAGTCTACTATTACAAGTTAAAACAAGACAAATATATATATATATATATATATATATATATATATATATATATATATACACATACTAGCAATTATACCCGCAGCTTCGCCCGCTGAAAGGATAACTAATTTTAGTTTAATCATATTATCCCATGAATTACATGTGCAAATTTGTGGAATAATTAACAAATAGACGGATTTATTTGGGCCATGTGCATGCAATGCACCCTCAAGGTGTAGATGTTACTTCCGCCCTTAATGGAAATGAAAATGTGTAACGTTTCCTTAAAAATGTTTCCCTTATGATTAGCAAATGGTATTAATTAGGTTCCTCCCATTTCCCAACACAAACAATGAGGTTAACCCGGAATTTAAAAGTAAAAAGACGCTAAGGATGGATTTTCGACTTAATGTCAATCTGCATTTAACACATTTTGAAAATAACCCGAAAACTGTAAGAAAAAGTAGGCAGTAAACTTGACCAAAAACCTACTTCCCCAATAAGTTTCTTATTTAAAATTTGCCTACATTTTATTCTTTTATTTTATTGGATCTCGTACATTTTCTATTCCCTGAAAATATTCTACAGTCCTCCAATCCGTAGTTTTAAAAACTGAAATGGGTTCCACATTATTATTTTCTCAAATACTCTATTTTAGCCGTCTGAGAAAAAATACTTTTAAATCCTTTTTTTGTATCTAAAGCCTATTAAGAATAATTTTGCCAAGTTTCATGGCCCAAATAGTTTTAGTTCTCGAGAAAGTAAGACTTGAAAGCTAAAAATGGCCGCCATTTCGAGTTTTACAATATATCATGTTTAGGGCTTTTGAGAGAAAATATTGCAAAATCCTTTCTTAGTACGCATCTAGAGCCTGTAAAGAATATTTGTACCAAGTTTCATGGCTCTAAGCCTTACAGTTTTTGAGAAACTGTGATCAGTCAGTCAATGGGTTTTGGCTTTTATATATATATATAGATATACATACTGGCGATTGTAAGACCCATGCAATTTTTTCTTAACTGTTAAAAATGGGTCTACAGTTTTCAACCTGCGACAGAGTTACTAATATTTTAAATCCACTACTCAAAGGACGCTGCATATTGATAGTGTGTACGTAATACCATGAAATAGTACGTAAATATACAATTAATAACTACTACTACCCAACAACTTAAGGATGCCGTCTCGCAGCAGATGTGGCTTGTCGTTCATAACGTTGCTGACGGAGAGGTTGAGGAGCTCGGGCATGTGTTCTATGGCCACCACGCGGCCGCGCGCCCCCACCATCAGCGCCATGCACACGCTGAGGTAGCCGCTGCCGGAGCCCACGTCCAGCGCCCGCGCGCCCTCCACCAGGTGGTTGCGTAGTTTCTCTAGGGCGTATGCGTGCTGTGAGAGACGAGGATGATTTGCAAGTATTTAGGTACTGGGTCTTCAGTGTTTTGGTGACGATTTTATTGGTAGTTTTGATAATCAATTAAACAATGCTCAACACTACCTAACTAGGAGTAACGTCTCTGTAGGATTAAGGGTTTTAATTTCAATCAAAGATGGGGGCAGTGTTTACATATCGGCTTTCAAATAAAATTCTTATTCTTAAAATTAAACCTTGTGCACTGCTCTACTTTTGGCCATAAATTGAAACGTATCAAGGTGTAATAATAAAGTTTGCTGTTTTCTAGAAAATTTATAACTGGAGTTTCTCTTGCATGCAGAATGATCCGGGATTATCATCTCTTATACTGTTAGTTAGTAATATTTATATTTATAATTTTTTTTTAATAGTCCAAACTAATATTTTGGATGGCAAACAATGCAAAGTTATAGACTGGGCAAAGTTGTAAAAGTTAAATACTTTTTAATTTGAACATATGTAATTTAAATCATCGAACTTTCTGGTAAAAAGTTAAATAAATACAATACAGAGAAACAAAAGACATCGGACTTAAAAAAAACCATTCTGCCAGAAACAAAGCCGGGCAGAAAAACAAACGAATAAAATACATAATAAGAATCATTAGAACACTTCATGAAATGATGAGAACACTTCACGTGTTCTCATCATTAGAAAATAAAGGTTTTGTTGATTGGTGTTCCATAGTTCCCTTCATATTCATCAAAACTACATAACCTATAGCTTAAATTAAAGCATTTAATACACTGAGTATTCTCATACACAATCATATATCATTACGTAATAATACTGGAGCTATCGAGCGTTGTTAATTAACGTCAAATCTCAGACAAATTAAACTTACGTTCGATGTCCACCATGGGTTTGCTTGAAACTTGCCCGATTTATATAATTAATGGCTCAAATGAAAGCTGCTATTTCACGGAATGGTTTTGAACCAAAACACTTCGGGCAACTGGGGATATATACCTTAAACTAAAGTCAAATTGTAGAAGAAATGTATTATATTTGAGGTCCATAATTCTCTCTACTCAACCAATTTGAATTTTTCCTACCTCATTTAAAAGCCTGTAGTTCACTGAATATTTCAATACCAAAACTAATTATATACCGCGATTCAATCCGGAGATATATGAGGTACGACAATAAGACAATGTTGCAATGAAACTTCTATTTTCCTTTGAGTATAAATCGAAGCTAAGTTACATGTTAGATGAATGAAAGCGGATGTTTGATGACTAATTTGTTGTATGCTTTGTATGCTCCCAAATATAGGCTTTGTAGTTTAAGCTGTTTTCCCGTCAATAATCTACCAAAAGAAATGTTTTTAGTCTACTTTGTCATTTTTACCTGTATAGCTCACTAAATATACGTCCCAGACTTTTTTTAAATCTTCCACATCGTTTTGATATAACAATCATTATAACATGTGTAAAAAACAGGAATAATATTTAAAAATTATCGAACGCTCCACCTTAATGTAAAGAGTATAGACCTTATATAGATAAACCTATATAGATCAAACCTTGTATAGGTCATCAGCTCTTGCTGTACATAAAGCTCTCAGTATAAATATAAGTATCAAAGTAGTTATTCACCATATGAGGAGCACTGATGGTGGCGCCGAAGCCGATGGGGGAGGGCCCGTCCACGTAGGGCGAGTGCTTGCAGTACTTGCCCCTGTCGACTCGCCGCATCACGTCCGACACCTTGCTGTCGCGGAGGCTCCCTGTGTCTGTCAACAAAATTGTACCTATCTGATTAAAGTCAGGTTTTGTCGATATTTTTTTGTTTTACTCATCATTAATTAGCTAAGCTAATCGAGCAGAATTCATGAAAGTGTTCTGTTTTTACAATAGCTATAAACTTTATAAAAACGACCTAGTGATTATTTATTAAAATAATTGAAACCACCCCACTTTCTGAACATCTAGTTCCAAGAAAAAAATATTAGACTTGTGGTTGATAAAAATTAAATGTAACCTTTTTGTTTAGGTAACCAACCCTTGTTATTCTTTACCGGTTTACGAAAATAGTTCGTTACCGTACAGCTGAGATCTACAAAAATTCATGATTTTCTAACATAAAAACAAATCATGATCAGCTACCTTTTCCGTACCCAAACATGGCTTTTCCGTACCCAAAGAAAAGAAGTTTCTTTTTTTGACAGTTCAACCAGCTAACTTAAAACTATCTATATAATTAATACGCCAACACGAAATTTGTCTTATGAACTCCTCCGTCATTTCTTAACCGATTTTGATCATTGACGGCTCATTGGAAAGAGCGTGTCGCGTAGATTTGCAAACTGGCCTTACATTTTTGAAAAAGTCCCTTGGGCTCTGCCCCATTGGCTTTTAAAGTTCCTATGTTATCCTTATGAAGAACATAATTGTTTACATTTTGATCAGCTGGATAATTTAATTGCTGTTTTTTTTAATTTGAGTAAACATAACCCTCAAGACGGATCGTGTTAGCATGATTGTGTTTTAAATTTGTCGCCATTTGAATTATCGCTCTGCTAGAGTAGCGCACGATTCCGTGCGCTCGGATCCACTAGTAATAGATTGTTTAGCCAAGGCCACACTACACTATTGTGGCCTTGGTTTAGCCCTATGTGTTTTCTTACAAAAAACACTACATTGAAAAAACTACATGAAATGCTGGATTATTTTTTTCTAATTTTACTTGTTTGCATCGTGATAAAAAGTATTGTTCACAACTCTTCACTTAAGTCCCATTTCGTGACTAGAAGTAAAATATAGACCTACTGTTTTCAAAACTTGAAAATTCATAACAAAATATATTCCTACAATCCCGATAGAATTTTTATTATCTCCCAAGTATTCGCTAAAATGCGAAGGCAAGACTCATAAGTAATACCAAGAAACTCAAAGGTAAGGAAGTAATTCCTTCAAATTGCATTCTACTATTGACTAAATCGATTTTCAAATGTTTCCCGACATTAGACCATGTATTTAATTTGCCATGGGCTTACTGTTAACATTAGATACCCAACATAATTAATTATAGATTTGAAATAAATGATAACAGAGTTAGTTGTGAAAACTTGAGGAAAACTGAAAGGTTCTATTATTATAACTTTGCGTTTATTATTTTTATTTGTTCTCATGCATTATTTATCATAAATAGTTTCATACTGAAAGATCATTTGCATGAATAGGAAGGCTTGCAAAATAATATTTACAAGACTAGTATAGTTTAAATTTATCGAGGAGTAATTAAAATAAATTGCTTGTTTTACAATAATAACGTAAAGACTAAACATTATATCGACTTTAATTAATAACTAAATTAACCTTGAAGCGCCTTAACCAGTTCATCTTGGTTTCTTGGAGAACGCATGAAGTCCCACATTCCTGAAGCTACAAAGTGTTGTAATGGGACCAGCCAAAAAACGAGTTGGAGCACAAAGTTCATGGCCTCACATATCTTACCACACAACAAACAAGCGGCTTCCTCTGCAGTAATAATATTGGATTCCAATTATCACTAAAGCTTATCAGAGCAATTTTTCTTCATTTATCTCATTAGGAAGCAAAAACAAAAGCACAGCGCAATCAATTGTTCAGAAAAGACATAGCCAAGTAAATAATTATAGTTGTCGTTGAGCTGACTAACTGATAAGAAGATCAACATATAAAGTAGATACAATCTCTGACAATGAGGCTTACTTTTACTTAACATTATTCACACATTACTTCATATTTTATCAGTATATACTATTGACGATTAAAAGCCATGAATATTTCTTGTTTCTATACTCGAGTCAAAATACATCCTCAGATATTATGTCATAAAATATGAGTTATAAAGTTTCTTCGTCCAACTATTAATGTTTGTACCGATATTTAAACACGATTCAAAAGCAACTACAAATTCCATCGCTATTAAAAGCGAATTGTAATATAAATTAAGAGTTTCTTTGCTAAATCAATTCCATATCCTGCCTAGAATCCTGTAAATAACAGTTGATACTAGGGGAAAACCAGTCGAAAGTTTATGAATAACTCAGATGATTGAAGCTGGAAAGTTTCCTGAAAATTTTTTGTATTAAGGCGAGGAGAATTTTACATTAAGATGACGATAGAAATCTAGTAATATAAGCACCAGCATTGACAAATTTATTAGAGCACTAAAAAATTGTCCTAAGTCAATAGGTAATCTTCGAAGTATTGTTTTGTATTTAGGTATAACCTACAGAAGATCTTTTAACTGTTAAAAATCGGGTTCGGCATTTTGAGACGTAACTAAAACTCCTTCTGAGCATGTAATACCTTGGTAAAGTAAATACACTGTAAAAATCTACAGCCGTAACCCAAAACATACATTATATGAAAGCAAGATTTTAGGCAAATGTGGATTGAAATTAAATTTCAAAAACTAGAGCCTACTTAGTTTTTTAAGTATTTTTGGATGTACAACATATGAAACAGGATTTTTTTTGTTACCTTTTTTAAGAAATGGACAAACAGCAGTCAACACCACAGAGTTACATTACGTTTTATTACAGTAGTTAACTTTTTTTACAAAAGGAATAAAGTGAACATTAGTGTCAGTTACTCAGATTCACAAAATTAAAAAAATTAAAGTAATATAAATAACTTTAGTCACTAAGTAACAAGGTAATAAAATTGGGAAAATAATGAATAATAAAAAGCTCCTAATGGTTTCAAAGAAACTTCAATATTTACAGCACTCATCCCAGGAATCTTTTTTAGGAAGGTTCAACACTGACGGTAACTTCGCGATCTAAAAAGCGAAATTAACAAAACATCTTGAATATTTAATGGAATGAAAACTCAAACTTTGGCTCTTCTAGTTAATTCAGCATGTTTGTGAACACATGTAACACAAGCTGGAAATGTGGGCTGATTAAATATTAGCAAACCTTTCTGACCTGTAAAAAAACCTCTTTCCAGTTTCGTACACATTCTATATTATCACCAATTCACAAAATTAATTTAAATCATTCGTAGGTTTTAGTAAAATGAAACACTTGTTCAAAATATTGAAAGTGTGTTTGTTTAACCTTTAAAGTGTTCCATAAGTAATGTAAGAATGTTTAAATCTTACTGTTAACCACAAAAGAAATAGGATTAAAAACAATTTAGTCCTTGATTTTGAAGACAATTTTAGGGAAGAAGCTATTACCGTAGGTCTCATGGTATGATCTAAGCCCGAGACCATGATAACTTTTCGTTTGGGGCCACCAGAAGCAAAAAACACCATTCGTTCGAATGTTTAGATGTGTGTGTGTGTGTGTGTGTGTGTGTGTGTGTGTGTGTGTGTGTGTGTGTGTGTGTGTGTGTGTGTGTGTGTGTGTGTGTGTGTGTTAGCACGATAGCGGCCGTAAAAATGGTCCGATCTTGATGAAAGTTGGTATAGACGTGTAAAGTGGTAATCACTCGGACGAGTTCGTGAACCAGCCCGATCGGACCATCGGAAGGGGGGGTAAAGGGGGATAAACCACCTCAAAAATGGAGTTTTTGAGTTTTTACTAAGAAAAATAAAAGTTATCGAATTTTTGTTATCACCATTGAATTCAGCACGAAAAAACAAACAATTTAGTATCTTGAATCACTGCTCTATGTCCATTGGTTACCGTGATTTTGAAAGTGGTATACACAGTACGTTGTCCCTATTTTAACCTTATGGGAAATAATTAAAATTCTATATGTCGCTTATTTCTCAACATATCTTAATAACATTTGGTTAAAGGGTTCTTCTAGTTCATATCTACTAAATATTGAATTAAAACCACCCAGTTTTGATATACCTGTAGCATCAAACCTGCATACTCATTCCCCATGTTATTCTTATGGATGTTACCAAAACATGTCAAATGTCGCTATGTTGGATTGAAATATGTTGTTTTGCATTTGAAATTCGCTGAGTATGCAGGTCTGCTGCAACGGGGTTATTTTTAATTGTAAGCTGATAATTAATTTAGATAATCTTTTAAGAGCTGCGATTGCGTGCTTGTTTTAACTGTTGAATAATCAAAATATCAGAACAAAATTGATAGTATATGAAGCCCTATTCACAGTATTCATATTGTTGGTTTTACGGTTATGAATTTACAGTGTATGTGTATATATATATATATATATATATATCTCCCTCTCTCTCTCTCTCTCTCTCTCTCTCTCTCTCTCTCTCTCTCTCTCTCTCTCTCTCTCTCTCTCTCTCTCTCTCTCTCTCTCTCTCTCTCTCTCTCTCTCTCCCTCTCTCCCTCCCTCCCTCTCTCTCTCTCTCTCTCTCTCTCTCTCTCTCTCTCTCTCTCTCTGTGTGTGTGTGTGTTTGAGTGTGTTAGTGAGTCTTTACAGCTCAGTGTTATGCCGACTTCACATACTTTTATACATACATACACGCAAGGTGACCCTGAAAACATATCCCATGTGTATGTGGCTTAAAGTCAATAATTAACACACAAATCTATGAAATCATGGATGAAAAACAAAACAAACAATTAAATTATTTACTTTAAGTTACCTATATATGGGCTATGTTTTCAGGGGCAAATTCTATGACCCTTTACAAGAAGTAAACGAGAGAGGTCACTTTTTTTATTAAGTTTGCTAGATTTACTTAACAGAAAAATCCAACCCTCCTTTGGAAATATACCAATAACGAGATTGGTAAATAGTTGCATCAACCTCAGGAAATCATCGTACAAGGAAAAAAGTGCATTGAAAAACATTATCCTCTCACTAATAAAGAAAAACTAATCTTCTTATTTCATATCGGGAATTGTGTATTATCATTCGGGCGGTTTTTATCCGGATAAAAATCCACGACGTTTATCACGACGAAGAATGAAACAAATAATGTGGTAGGAATAACGGTGTTGAATATTTTTATCTCATCAATAACATTGCATACCTCCTTTATAACATAGTCATACGTAAGTACTACCATTAATATGTTCTAGAAACGTTACGGAATCAGATCGGTATAAACAATATATCTCTAGCGTGTCGCATGCAAGATCTTGAAGATTATGTATTGCAGAAGGCTAAGAATACAATAGCTACCCGTTATTCCACAGTAATTGATCACTAAAGTTCCGGCCAAATCATTAGGTGGGTGGCGAAAAATGGAAACTTCAGCTGTATAAATGACTTGATGTTAGAGACACCTCCGCTCCTCTACAGTTGAACATGTTTCCAACAGATAGAAGTACATTTAATTGGGTATGAATAAACTGAGTTCAGATAAGGGCAGTGGTGTAGATGTTCTGTTGTTGTCATCTTGATTCAAAATACCGCAGACATAACTCGAAAAAGTAGAAAACTCAGTTAGATCATGAACACTATCCATTTTGAAAGTAGATTTTCATGTCATTTTTCCTTTTTTGACATTAGGTAGTTTCCAAAATCAATATTCACTTAAAAAATTACTTCAATACTACTCGATAAATCCGTACTAAGTTAATAATTGAAATTTATTTCCAACCTTGCTCGGGCGAGCGCGATCCAGACGAGGTACAGCAACTGGCCAACAACATCGGAGCACATGCTTCCAACACACACAGCACATGCAGATCGGAGGAACTGTAAGGTTCCTTATTGTTCAATGTTGGTAAATCGGCATTGTTTTTACAATGAATTCTATATCCGGAAGCAGGCGTTGTTTATAAGAGAAAAACTTAGTCATGCAGTAGCGCGCGAATAAAATGGGTCCACTAGGTCCAGATTGTACTTCAACTGTCATTGTTGCGCTCTGCCTCGCAGTGATACAATCGTTTGTATATAATCTGTTGTGACAAACCATTTTAATAAAAACATAAAACTGCGACGGAATTTACTTATATTTCATTCAAAGACAATGTTTACTGAATTTCATTCATCAAAGTAGTTTAATAGCTGAGATAACAGGATTTAAGAAATAATAACGACGTAAATATTAATCACAAGACCCTCAGTAGTGCAATAGTGGGGCTGCTGGCCCAATCAAACTTTGACAGGCAGTCAATTTTTTGACAGCTACTTCCGGTCACGTGACCGGAAGTGACGTCATCAGCTGTGACGTCATCATCTGTGACGTGTATGGGTGGGTATTTAAAGTTTAAATGCCCTGCTGTGCTGGGTATTTAAATTTTAAATGGCCGGAAGTGTGTCAAGGTCGTTTGGGGATGTTTTTAAAAAAGATCTTGCATTTTCGGAAAATCCGAAAATGCAAGATATTTTCTTTTTTTATTTATTTGTTTTTTTTACAAAAGTATTATTTTACAAGTTAGTAAAGTTTGCTCCCAAATTTGAAAAGTAAGTTGTTGTCGGTGCTGAAATTTCTTGTTTATTTTTATTCTTCTTGTTGTTGTAAGTTGGCAAAAACACATTTTTTCGTTTTGATTGTTTGTTGCATAAAGTTCTAAAGATAAACCAAACCCAGTGGTTATAAGTTGTTTTAGTTCTTCACTAAAAAATTTCCAAATCCTTGTAGGTTGTAAGATTGATAGTGTTGTAGTGAATCCCGCGAATGTTGAGAGACATGACTAGAGTTGTTTACTCGACGAGAGGTGTAGCAGGAATGACTATTGCAAAGCCGGTGCTGCAGGTACCTCCGATGGTAGTGGGGGTAGTGGTGGGGGGTAATGGCAGGTGTTTGTTTAATCACTTTGAATTTAATCGTTGCCACAATAGACCGAATCGATGTTGCAATTCTTCTAGTTTATCCAACCGGTTCTTTTGATATGTTTTGCAACTACACTTACAATAGCAGAAAGAATTACATTTTGTACAAGCTTTTCCGTCAACTTGATCTTCAGGTATTCTAAAACATTTTTCTTTGCAACAATAAGTTATAAGTGTTAGATTATTTCTTTTGGATGACATGTTGGTTGTAGCTTGTCTTAAACAGAACTGAGCCTCTCAACGTTAAAGTTTCGTATTTATGTAAAGTATTCGAATGAAACTATCGAATAAAATAATCGAATAATACTATCGATTAAAATAATCGAATAATATTATCGATTAAAAGTTCAAGGTCATCCGTTTGAATTTAAAAAAAAAATACAACATATCAGTATATAAAAACATATACTGATATGCAAAAATCAAGTTGTAAAGTAGCGAATTTCTTTCTTCCTCCGTTGTTGAATTTTTAGTCGAAACCAATTAATGATAACATTACTGCTTGCGCATCAGAACTAACAGTTGATGAAATTTCATTTACTTGTAGTAGGTAATTGTTTGGAAGTTGGTGTAGATGCAGAAGAAACAGTATTATCTTGAATCATAATTTTCCGGAGGATATACTAAAATTTGTTGTATAGGATCTGCATCAATAGTAAAACTTTGCGTTTCAATGCAAAGTCCATCTTTAATAAAAGAAACATATAAAACAGAACTCATATTTATTTAGATGTTTACTCTGCTAGTTCTACTAGGAAACTGATGTGTCAGTAGTGGCGCTGCAACCTCCCTTGCAGCTCGGAACATCTTCCCCCCACCAACACCATGAGAGACTCCTCACAATATTTTGGATATCTAGTCGCAAACTGTTGCTCTTGTTGAGTGAACATGTCGGTATTAAACAATCGTTCTTAACTTTTGGTTTTAAAATATTTGCAATAAAATATCGTTTTAACACTTATTTAACTTTGTACAAGTTACAGTAATTTAAAGATGCTACTTTATTATATCACCTTGATACTTCTAAAAATATTTAGTTGCAGAAATGCGAAATGCGAAATAAATATAAAATTGGTTTCTGTGTTATAACTTTTACATTGTTAGTTAAATAACAAATGTTACCGAAGTTTTTTGTTCGCCTCATTATTCTGCATTATTAAAGTACCACACGATAGGGTTTGGAAACATATAAAATAAAATATATATTTTAATTTTTGCGTTATGGAAGGTTGTGGAAGTTATAACGCAAAAATTAAAATATATATATTTTACTTTATAAGTTTCCAAACCCTATTTTGTGAGTACTTAAATTATACAAAATTATAGGCAGAGTAGAATAGCTTAACATACCTCAACGTCCAACAGTTCAAATAATAGATGAATCCAGTACATGTTTCGAAGTAATAACTCCATTACAAAAGGGTTTAAAAAAACGTTCATCCGGGTCGGAGTCCTTGGTTTATGCGTAAAAAAAAACACCCTGTACTTCTTTATTTTCTTTTACTTGCTAAATCAATGTAAAAATCATTGTAACATTAACGGAGGTAAAACATACATAGAAACCATACCACCATTCCGAAAAAATTAAAAATTCAAAATGAAACCGCCCAACGTGGGGCTCGAACCCACGACCCTGAGATTAAGAGTCTCATGCTCTACCGAGCTAGCCGGGCTGAACACCACTAGAGTGCTATTTTTAAATCGGCCACCGTCAGCCACTCGCCGCCGGACAGTGAAAGTGGTCAGACAGGCAAGACAAGCGTCTGAATCACTACAGTAGAACCCGTCCTATCCGGCCACCTCGGGACCGAGCCTTGGCCGAATAAACCAACCTACAATAATTATGACCATTTGCACCAAATTAATCTTACACAACTGATAAATAAAGTCTTAAGTAGTGTAAAATACTCGTCTTTAGGGTTATTAACACACTTTGTAAAACCAATAGAAAATTATTTACTGTAAAACAAAATTAAATAACAGAATAATAGTTCACAAAAATATTCGCTGCAGTACAGTACTGTAGGCTTCATTGTAGTTGTGGTACATTATAAACAAAGAAAACTCATAATGATGTTAAATAAAGATGAATGTAAAAAATCTCATACAATAAGCCGGCTTTAAAGATTATTAGGCCTTAAAAAGTCAATAATTTTTCAGCTTACTGTTTACTATCTCAACTAACTAAGTTATTTTCATAAAAATATAATGTAAACAGATGTACCGTGAGAGCATTCAAATCGCGACGAGTTATCGCGTGCGTCTACACGTACATAAGCCGTGGGAAATATATTTTAGTATTTACTTCCAGGAAGCGGCCGGATAAACCGAGGTCGGATATGAGGGGTTCTACTGTAATGTCTAAATCGCGTTTACCACCACTGACAAGCCTATGTAAAAGACTAGTGCAGTGTTTACTCATTTACGGAACTGCTCCTTATAAAACAAAGTTAAATTAATGCATATGATGTATTTTTGAGGTAAGCATAAAATTGTCCAAGATATGTTAACCTTTTTGATATTTTTTTAGTGTGTGAATACGAAGCTTTCAGCTTAAACCATGTCAAATACTCGTCTTTAGGGTTATTAACACACTTTGTAAAACCAATAGAAAATTATTTACTGTAAAACAAAATTAAATAACGGAATAATAGTTCACAAAAATATTCGCTGCAGTACAGTACTGTAGGCTTCATTGTAGTTGTGGTACATTATAAACAAAGAAAACTCATAATGATGTTAAATAAAGATGAATGTAAAAAATCTCATACAATAAGTCGGCTTTAAAGATTATTAGGCTTTAAAAAGTCAATAATTTTCAGCTTACTGTTTACTATCTCAACTAACTAAGTTATTTTCATAAAAATATAATGTAAACAGATGTACCGTGAGAGCATTCAAATCGCGTGCGTCTACACGTACATAAGCCGTGGGAAATATATTTTAGTATTTACTTCCAGGAAGCGGCCGGATAAACCGAGGTCGGATATGAGGGGTTCTACTGTAATGTCTAAATCGCGTTTACCACCACTGACAAGCCTATGTAAAAACTAGTGCAGTGTTTACTCATTTACGGAACTGCTTCTTATAAAACAAAAGTTAAATTAATGCATATGATGTATTTTTGAGGTAAGCATAAAATTGTCCAAGATATGTTAACCTTTTTGATCTTTTTTTTAGTGTTTGAATACGAAGCTTTCAGCTTAAACCATGTCAAATCCTACTTCTTATACTTTACACTAACAGTGTGTAAACAAAAAAAGATAACAGAGTAAATGTTTCATCTCCCACTACCAAACGTAACCGAACACAAGAATTTGATCTTTGACACAACTGACATGCACTATAGTGACTCCAACGCGTTCACGCTGCGGTAAAGGCGGCCAAGAGAGGAGCGCTCGAGCCTCGGACTCGCACTGAATAAATTCTCTTGTTCTAATTCCCCATTCTGTGATGAGTCTGACACACGGATATGACGACATCCACGGAGGTGTGAATGGGATTGGGAAATACCGACACCGGTGTAAACACTTTTGAACTTATGGTACCTGATCCTAGTGCGTCCTTCATTTTTTTAATCGTTTTTAACCCCTTGACGCTCAAAGAGATACGAAAACTTTAATAAAAATGGATGGTAGTACAAAAGCATCACTAATTTACATTCAATAAACACATTCACTTGCAAAATTGGAACTGATTGTTTTTTGAAAAAGCTTTTAGGTAGCCGACATATTTTTTGGAAATGTTGTATTTTTATAGTTTTATGATATACCATCAGTATTAGTGAGATGATATATGAAATACCAATACTGTTATTTGTTAACACGTTATTGATTATTTTTTTAACAAATTATCACTATTAATAAGGGTTTGACATAATACAGTGTGTTTTATAATAACATAAAAAGAATGGGCTGGGCTGTGGAATGAGTTTAGATGTATAGAGTTGTTACAGCAGGTGTATTATCCAGTACAAAATGTTTGGATTATACACAAGAATCAGTAATGTAACCTAACTACTGTAAAGTACTAATGCAACTAAGTAAAGTACCAATGTATAGTGATTCGTGTTCGTGTTATTGAAATCACTTTTTGGCTAAGAAAAATTAAAAATGGGACCCTGATCAACAGATCGCGTGAACAAAAGCGCCTAAGAGCAAAACATTTTGAAATTACTTTTTGGCTAAGAAAAATTAAAAATGGGACCCCGATCAACAGATCGCGTGAACAAAAGCGCCCAAGAGCAAAACATTTATCTATTGTTTTTCTTTGCTAAAACTACATTAATAACCTACCAAATCAACTGTATTTCAACATTTCTGTCATCCATTATTCATCATCCATTTGAATAAAAATTTAATAAATATACTAAAAATAACGTTATTTATCAGCTGTGAATCTGTAAAATGTAAACCATTTACGTGTTGCGCATATTTATTTGGATACACAATCGTTTGGGGAACCTGCTTGTCGCTCCTCTCCTCTGTTCGCCTGATACGATTGTCGTCTCTGCCTTAGTTTAACTTGAAATATTATGAGTTTTTTTTTCACAATATAATTAATTTATAGCGTCACCGTAGATTTACTTTATTTTAAATACATGCTTTATCACTTTAATTTAAAAGTCCGCAACTGGAAAAAAATGTAATACTAATGTGAAATACAGAGTTAAAGAAAAACTACTTTTAATATTAAAGTGAGTAATTTGTAAAAGTAATCATGTTGCATTAAAAACCTTTAAAACAACCTTTGGTCCAATGTTTAACAATTAATCAATTTATTTAATTTCTAATCCTTAACACTTGTAGAGTTTCATTGAAACGACGCATCCCCGCAATTTGAGTACCCGCATGATGGGTTTAGAGGAATTTTGCCCATTATAGAAGTTATAACACGAAAACTAAAAAGTATTTTCCAACATTTTACAAGTTTCCAAGCCTTATTTTGTGGGTACTCAAATCATTCAAAATGATGAGACAACCAAAACGTTTGGTCCAAGGCAACCAGTTGGCAATACAGGTGCTCCGACAGGTGATCAACCAGCTGCCGCACCAGCTGCCGTGACCTCGAGTCGAGTTGGGGTCCGGCGTCTGTGCTAGTGCTCCGGCATCAGTTGCTCGCTAGACAGTGAGGTGGTAAGATGTTCAGAAGGCGCCCCTGAACATTTTATCATTTTTGCTGTTTGGTGAAAATATCTTGGTGTTATTTGTATAATAACATCTTGACGTAGGACTGATTAATTTTAAGGCATGGTAGTTGTTTGTGCTTGTAGATACCCTAGGGTTTGTAGTTTGTTTTTAATTTGCTGGTTTGGTAGTTAGTATTATTTTTAAAATCTTTCTTTTACTTACAATATATTTCTGCCTGAAATGTTTAAATTTAAAGTAATATTTTTGTTTTTAAGAATGTTATATGATATGTTTTTAATACCTTTCTATTCCAATTTCCTTTTTCCAACAAGCTTGTTGAGGGCATTCCCTCTCTTGTCTTGTACTCCTTTTTAGTTAGGGACACCTTTCAATTCCAATTTCCTTTCCTTTTTTCCTTCCATCTTTTGCACGGTAAAACCAATAATGGTAAAACCGGCTACCGCTTTTGTAGTGATTACGCTCACCAAAGCGGGTCACTTACAACCTCTATACGTGCCGGATGGGTAGTTAGCCTACCTCCGGAGTTTCGCTAAACATCAGATGTTCTGCGTCGCTAATGGCGAGACACTGGCTCCTTTAGTGTTAGGAAATAAAAAACATATTTGTATAACATTTTTCCTAAATTTAATTAAGCAACTTGCTATTTCAAAATAACATTTTTTGTTTTAGCTTAGCGTTGTGCGCTTATGGTGAGGTGTGTGAGTTCGCTTACGTGATGATCACACTGTAATCATGATGTGCAGCGCTGGGCTGTTTAGTTGTTTTAGCTTAGCGTTGTGCGCTTATGGTGAGGTGTGTGAGTTCGCTTACGTGATGATCACACTGTAATCATGATGTGCAGCGCTGGGCTGTCTAGCTATTTTTTAACTTAAACTTTAGGCAGATTGTATTGTAAATTAGCTTTTCTTCTTTTAGGTTTCCGGGGGTGTACGGTTCTGTCAAACCGTACACCCCCATTTTCTTTTTAATTATCGAATGACCTTGACCTAGTTATTTTCAAGGTCAACAAAAGACTTAGCGAAAATTTCTAAGTCTCAAGGTCATTTTGTAAAAGTTTAAATGACTTTGAAACTTTAGTTTTTGCATTATAACTTTTATATCATTGGATTTTTTGACTTGTCGTTTTAACAAAAGCATAATTTTTATGATTAAGAATTAAACTAATATACCCTGATTATCAAACTAATATACCCTGATTATCGAAAGAAGGTGAGCGGTGCGGCAGTAAAAAACATTCTTATTCATAACGCTGTAGAAACGTAAAAAAACGCTGTTAAAAATTTGCAGTCCACTTTATTCCAATGACCAGTTTATTACCTTATCAGCACTGTTTTCAAATAATTTTTAACGTACATCGTTTAGTTTACACTGTGAGTTATATTACTAAAAACATGATTTACGAATTAAAAAAGTCAATTCTTTGTGTTTGATTTATTATAACTCTGCTTAGAAGCATCGTAATTAACTGGCCATCGGAAAAAAGTCGACTGCAAATTTTTAACAGCGTTTGTTACGTTTCTACAGCGTTTTAAATAGGAATGATTTTACTGCCGCGCCGCTCACCTTTTTTTCGATAATCAGGGTATAGCTCTGTTATTTATATGGCATTAAGTGAACAAAGTTTAATACTGCATTAGATCGCTGTGTCACCGTTTATAAACTTAACAGTGCAATTTTATCATTTAGGATAATAAAATAGTGCTAGTTATATTTTAATATATATGCTGGAAAGGAATATACCATTCAAATTGAGTTGATTTAGAAAAAGTGTAACTGAAGCTAAAAAGCAGTTGCATAGTACGACAGTAAAAAAATACTATAACATTTGGTAAAACGATTGAGTCTAAAATGGTTGACCCAGTTTATATTAATTAATAAACATGTTATCTCTTGATGTTACTTTTAAGGATTACCAACATCAAAATGTAGCCTATATATCAGGAGTGGAGGATAAGACAGGCGTTCTCACACTGTACTCGCTTAAAACTGGTCTTCAGTCTTCAACCGCGTATTTTTTTTTAATTCTCTTTCTTGCTGTTATTTAAAGTCAAAATCAAAAACGTTTATTTAATCAAAAACGTTTATTTATTCATCATCAATTTGTACATTACAATATTACATCAAATTAAAAAAATAATTACACTGATTCAAATTTCAATAACAGAGTAAATTTATTTTTAAAGATGAATAAATATAGGGGTCTTCTAGGCTTAATGCCAGTTTTTTGAGGCTTCCTTCTCTTAAAAAATTAAACTAAAACAAAGGCTGGTAAGGCTGTTGGTTAACCTAAAACAATAAAATTTTAATATTAAATCTAAAAAACAATTGACTAAATACATGAGACTACAACAAAATAACGTGTAAAACTATGCAGCATATAGCAATAAATTACGACAAAAAAGTACGATACAACCATAAGAATGATAAAAAACATTAAATACGGTAAAACAATAGTTATTAAAAATACAACTTCTTATGTCTAGATAGTAACTTGAAATAAAAATTACACATTCTCAACTGTACCTAACCATGTTTTCAAACCGTTAATGTACTGAGCGATAGTATTCTTTTTAGTAATACATTTTATAGTTGCATTAAACATTCTTGGAGCATTAAAGCTGTAAAAAATTCCTAAAAATTGTATTTTTCATTTCTGGCAAAGTCTTTATCATTGTAAAATCTAATGTAAAATAATCTTAAATTCTTTAATACATAACTATGTCTTAATGTCAGTATTCCTAATTTACAAAATAAATTCCAAGTATGATCTGTTCTTTTTTAATATAATTCTGATGAGAGTTTTCTGTAAGGTCACAATAGGTTGAAGGGATGAGATATTAAAAATAAAATTAAAGCAAATAGAGTGTAACTAATTTTTTTTTGTGTAAATCTTTCATATTGATTTTCGATATTTGAGCTAAAGTATCAGGCGAGCAGAAGTAGCAGGAGGTAATTGGCAGCGTGATATGGTCGCTAGAGCGCGTTTGTCAAACTGGTTCCGGGCGAGTGAAGTTTTATTTTTTATTGCACGTTCATCGGCTGGCGAACTGCTCCGCAACCTGTAAACAAAAGTCCTGTAAATTAATATTGTTTCTGACGTTTAACTTTATATTAGTTAAACATTAACAGGTTATATGTTCGTATAACGTTATCCGATGTTTTAGCCATGTCCATAGCGTTTAACTAAATGGTCTCTTATATTTACGCTGTTTTTTCAACTTTTACTCATTTTGAAACTTATCGTTTAACAACATAAAGCCTTTAGCAGTATTACTTTTATTTTTTGCATAAAATACATAACAAAACTGTTGTTTGTAGCGTTGAATGAAGTGGTGTTAAAATTGTTGTTTGGTAAACAATATTATATGTTTTTTTCAGTAATAGTTTCCCATGACGTTAAACGCTATTTCAATGGTTATTTATGGTGTATGACGTTTCATAAGATTATATATATATATATATACTTACTCATATCGGTTATTTTTCTTGAGGTTCAATGTAATAATGTCCTTAGCGAAACAAACGGATTTTAAGCGTTTATTTAAAAAGGGTTGGTCTTAGCGCTTCTCATAATGTCTTAAGTTAAAACTGGTTTTATGTTAATTAATACTTTAGTCCTAACGAAAACAGTTAAATTGTATAGCATTCAACAAGAATCATGTTATTATTAATAAATGTTGCTGATGTCATTTCACGTATTTTGTAATGATGACTGTTTTTTTATGTTTAACTTGATTTTTTAGCTAAAAACCCTAGCGTTTTATGTGGTTGTCTTTAGCAATAAACTTAGAATTCAGTGATCTGGTGTATATATAGTGACACAAATTGGCACTTTACATAGAGGTTGCGGTGCAAACACACCGCTTGGCACTCAACGTGTTAACTTACAAGGTTTTTTTAATACTGGAAATTTAAATGATTAAAGTTAACTCTATTCAACCTACTTTAAACTAAGAGGAGACTGAAATTTGTTTATTTACAATAATAACCTGAATATATCAATCAGCAGTTGGTTTAAAATATACATTGTGATAACATGGTCGTTTTAGCGAATTTCCCCTATAGGAAAGAAGCTATTACCGTAGGTCTCATGGTAAGACCTAAGCCCGAGACCATGATAACTTTTCGTTTTTAGGGCCACAAAAGCAAAAAACACCATTCGTTCGAATTATTATATATCTATCTATATGTCAGCATGATAGCGGCCGAAAATATGGTCAGATCTTAATGAAATTTGGAACAGATATGTAAAGTAGTAATCGATTGGACGAGTTCGTGAACCAGCCCAATCGGACCACCGGAAGGGGGATAAACCGCAAAAAAATGGGTTTTTTGTCGGTGAAAGGATATTGAATTTCACACAATGATAGGGCCAGCAGCGGTTAGCACTAAACAAAATAGAGCGTATCATTGGACAATGGTGGCATGTTAGCACATGGTTCAGGCTTGTTTGGTAACTACCTACTTATGAATGGGTACTGATGTAATGAACTTTGCAAAATACACGTTAGCAAATTGATAACATTAAACGATAAAAAATAGTGTGATATATGTTTGTTTATTTTGTCGTTTCTAAAAGCCAAACTATAATACTACGCACCAGAGTGTTTGTTTAACGGATAAATAATTTTAATATCTCAAAGAAGACCAAATCTTTTTCTGCCCTGAAACAAAAATTGCTGCTATGTGAGCCCAACGCCATTGCCCCAATTCAAAGTTAGTAAGAAGAATTATGGCTTCCTCTGGGTTAATACTGTGACATAATCTACGCGGGAAAAAATAATTACTTGAGTAATAATCTGCCGGTAATTATCATTACACTAGGCTCGAGTTCATTAACTCTGATCGTCGTAATGCTCTACACATTACAATACAGTTAGATGGTTTATTCTTACAAGTAGGAATTTTATTTTAATCAATAAACAATATTATATGTTTTTTTAGTAATAGTTTCCCATGACGTTAAACGCTATTTCAATGGTTATTTATGGTGTATGACGTTTCATAAGATTATATATATACTTACTCATATCAGTTATTCTTCTTGAGGTTCAATGTAATAATGTCCTTAGCAAAACAAACGGATTTTAAGCGTTTATTTAAAAAGGGTTGGTCTTAGCGCTTCTCATAATGTCTTAAGTTAAAACTGGTTTTATGTTAATTAATACTTTAGTCCTAACGAAAACAGTTAAATTGTATAGCATTCAACAAGAATCATGTTATTATTAATAAATGTTGCTGATGTCATTTCACGTATTTTGTAATGATGACTGTTTTTTTATGTTTAACTTGATTTTTTAGCTAAAAACCCTAGCGTTTTATGTGGTTGTCTTTAGCAATAAACTTAGAATTCAGTGATCTGGTGTATATATAGTGACACAAATTGGCACTTTACATAGAGGTTGCGGTGCAAACACACCGCTTGGCACTCAACGTGTTAACTCTATTCAACCTACTTTAAACTAAGAGGAGACTGAAATTTGTTTATTTACAATAATAACCTGAATATATCAATCAGCAGTTGGTTTAAAATATACATTGTGATAACATGGTCGTTTTAGCGAATTTCCCCTATAGGAAAGAAGCTATTACCGTAGGTCTCATGGTAAGACCTAAGCCCGAGACCATGATAAATTTTCGTTTTTAGGGCTACAAAAGCAAAAAACACCATTCGTTCGAATTATTATATATCTATCTATATGTCAGCATGATAGCGGCCGAAAATATGGTCAAATCTTAATGAAATTTTGGAACAGACATTTCACACAATGATAGGGCCAGCAGCGGTTAGCACTAAAAAAAAATAGAGCGTATCATTGGACAATGGTGGCATGTTAGCACATGGTTCAGGCTTGTTTGGTAACTACCTACTTATGAATGGGTACTGATGTAATGAACTTTGCAAATACACGTTAGCAAATTGATAACATTAAACAATAAAAAATAGTGTGATATATGTTTGTTTATTTTATCGTTTCTAAAAGCCAAACTATAATACTACGCACCAGAGTGTTTGTTTAACGGATAAATAATTTTAATATCTCAAAGAAGACCAAATCTTTTTCTGCCCTGAAACAAAAATTGCTGCTATGTGAGCCCAACGCCATTGCCCCAATTCAAAGTTAGTAAGAAGAATTATGGCTTCCTTTGGGTTAATACTGTGACATAATCTACGCGGGAAAAAAATAATTACTTGAGTAATAACCTGCCGGTAATTATCATTACACTAGGCTCGAGTTATACACTTGGCGCATTATATCTTGACATTTGGGAACCCTTTACACCTGAAGCAATCGGAGTGGAGTGAAATTCATCAGGAGCCCACAGCTGATACCCAAAGCTGTACAAGCCTGACGTGTTAGCATTTTCCAACAGCTGTCAGTGAACATCTTAATTGTCATTCGTAAACAAAATACAGTTGATGTTTGTTGAAATTTGTTTTTATATTGTTTGTTGTCAAAGATAATTGACAATAAACAATATCTGACAGCTCCAGCAATGGACTAGGCCAAGGGTCAAGATATAATGCGTCAAGTGTACAAAAACTATCTTTAACATCAAAACAAGTAAACAAAAACATACACCATCAGCTGTCATCATAACATTTGAATTAAATTATTTGTTTGACTATAGATTACTTCAATCTTCCAACAATAAGGGTTCAATTTTGTTTTAGCTTTTTTAAAGTTTTGAATTTACTTTTTCAGTGGATGAAATTTTTACGATTAATCATAAACTTTAAGTGGCTTGCAGTTCTATATAATAATATATCAATTAAATATTTATTTAATATTAATTTAATGCAATGTTTTTTCCCACAAGATAGTTTATTAATCACTTTTTTAATCGTCTCTTAGAAACAAAAATAACGAGAGGTAGCAATAGCCAAAAAACATGATGAGAGTTTTTCACTTGACTATTTGTTAAATATTGACATAAGATATATATTTAACTTAAGATATAGGAAAAAATTTTGGTAAAGCTGTGTTTACCAAAATTAAGAGTTTTGAATCAAGACTGAAAAATGTTAAGCACTTTAGAAAATACAGATTATTACGTTAACATCGATACATTTCACAAAAATTGCAACCATTTTGAAACGGATTGAGACAATTAAGTTCTTTTTTTTACGTAAAACATTTCTTGTGGCCATATCTTTGCAATATCACACTATTTCTTTTACATTGAATTAAGAACATTTTGAGATTTAAAGCAGTGACTTTTATATCTGGAATTCACTCTACATTATTTAGATCATTGTGAAAATGTATTTAATGCATTCTTCATTTGCGAGTGTGGGGAAGAATTAAATTCAACCTTTATATAGGTTACACCGTCTCCCATTATATTTCGTGCAATTGTGGTCTGTCTCATCCTGTAAAAAATATATATTAAAAAAATTGATTAATCTAAATTTGAGTTTAATTTTTTGATACCGGCCGGTATAAATATCGTTTTACTTTACACAGACGGAAAAAATAGTTGTTTCCGGTCCTCCATCTCGGAGGAGATGGAGGAGATTGTGTCTGCAGGTAGCGCAGCTGCAGCGCGGCCGGGCTCTCGCTGATGACGTCAGAGGCCGCCTTGAGCGCGCGCGAGGCGTTCTCCTCGCCCTCGGCCGCGATCACCTTGGCCCGCGGAGTGGGCGATAGCCGCCTCCGCCTCCGCCGCCATCGCGAAAAAGTGCACTTCTTTGCAGTTTTTAATGTATTAATTTTTGTGTAACCCCCCATCATAATGAAGTTTTGTTTTAATATTCGAATATCCCGTTTTTTTCAATTGTTTATTTGAATTTTAATACTATACACAAAAAATGATCGTTGATGAACTATTCTAATTGGTTTTAGTGCCGTGTATTTGTTTACGGAATGACAACGAAATGTAACAAATTCTGTCACATTGTAGCCAGGAGTAATAAATAACATAATCAAAAACCAAACTTAATTTAATATATTCTGGGTGAAAATTTGACTTGTATGCATCACTAGTGTGTACTTTTAATTGTGCACATCCCCTTTTCTACTGTTGTTCATATAAGTTAAGCGTTAAAAATATTATGGTAATAATAAAATAAATACTATGCAACATTTCAGCTAGACTTAATAATATTTTCTGGATTAAATTTGACCAGTAGACATCTGTAGTTTGTACCATTAACTATGCACATCCTTTTTTCTATGATCACTGTTTTATTCAAAGAAGGTTTGCGTGAGAAGTATCCCCCTAAAAACAAGTTTTGAGGCCATCTGTACGCACGGCCTGCCGGGCATTCGTAAGCGGCACGACGTGGCAACGCCGCGCGACTGCATTCCTTTATAATGTCCACTCGCCAGCAGTGTTTCCACTTTAAGGGATTTTATCCCTTTTCAGGGAAATATCAGGTTCTTGAGGGATAAGAGCGGATTTAGGGATTTCTAGGGATGATTTAAGAAGTAAATTAAATAACATTTTTGAATAGACAAAACATAATTTAGCCTCACTATATGTTATTTATTTGTAACATTTTACAATAGTGTTCTCAAATTGTGTAATATTTTACAACGGTGTTCTCAATTTGTTGAAGTAATTTTACTTGAAAATGTCATCAAACTACTTTTGTGTTCTTAGCCAGTTGTTGTACCTCTTGTATTACTTATGTTTTAATTTAAATTATTAATCAAGTCGTCCCTGTTTTCAAGAAAAAAACATTTTAACACTCACTTCCCTTTACAAACTGCAGTCAGGTTGTTTTATTCACACTAATAAATTTAAAATTTCAGCTACAAATGAAATTTTGTTATTTACTAACATTCTATGATCCTCAGATTAACTTAAACTATGTATTTTTATATGTTGAATTCTCTATTCAGGTAAAACACTCTTATTTATTTCCACAGGGATAAAAAGGGTTTTTTCAGGAGCGCAGTGTTGAGGGATAACAAGGGAATTTTTGGGCGCTCATGCAGGGATTTTATATTTTACTCTGTGGAAACACTGCTCGCCAGCCGAGATACGTTCAGCAGACTTTTTCCTTCGCGACAAATGACATTAAACCAGTGCGGATCGTTTAATTTAACATGCGGTATTTTTATGTTTTGTGTGAATGTACTGTGTTCTGTACTTTTATGTGCAATTTTATCCGTAATCAGTTGATAATTGAAACATCGGATTGTGATATTTGTATCTTTAAACACTGCACGACTGAAATAGAGGTGCGAGGCCGGACAGTATGTGAGTTGGTTAGAATTATTAAGAGTATTGATACGATATATTGAACTGACGTATCACAGCGTATCTTAAATATACAAATAGTTTCTTTATAGGCGCTAAATGCGTATAAAAAAGGTTTTTTTAAAAAATAAAAGGGTTAATATTAAAATTTCGTTCCAAAACTATAGTGATTAACAAAAATATAAATATTTAAGACTTACAATCTGAATTAGACGAGGAAATGTACATGACCTCTTCTGCCGATGTAATGCTTGTTGTGGTCTCCCTGTTAGGTACAAAATATAACGGTTAATTATTATGATAAAACATCAATAATTAGTATTTCGCTAGTTTATAATACGACTGTTTCATTTTTATTTTAATAGTTTTAAGTTATTGCAAAACAAAACTTTTTGGGATATTTTTTGAGTACAGTAGAACCCTGGAAGAAATTAAACTTTATATATATGAGTGGGATAGTTTATATATATATTTTTTTAATTACATTCATAAGATGGTAATTACAGACCTTTTAAACCGTATGTTGTGCTCATTTAATGTTCATAAGTGAATTACATAACCTCACATTAATACCCCCGTTGCAGCAGACCTGCATACTCAGCGAATTTCAAATGCAAAACAACATATGTTAATCCAACATAGCGAGATTTGACATGTTTTTTGCAATCAGTTGATAATTGAAACATCGGATTGTGATATTTGTATCTTTAAACACTGCACGACTGAAATAGAGGTGCGAGGCCAGACAGTATGTGAGTGGGTTAGAATTATTGGGAGTATTGATGTGATATAATTAACTGACGTATCGCACCATATCACAGCATATCGTGTGTATCTTAAATATACAAATAGTACAAATTATTAAAAAGTATATTTACATTTTTTTTATATGTGTATTTTCATTCCGAAAAAAATACATGTAACTTATAATAAAAGTAATCTACAATTTGACACCGCAATACTATTGCATTATTCAAATTTTTACCCAATTATATTGAGTAGCCGGGCAGTTTTGTTCACCTTGGAAACGTTGGGTCATAGAATCAGTAAGTGTCTGTTCGTTGACGGCATACAAGAACTCGTACTTGAGCGGTGTGAACAACTCAGGCGAGTAGGGCTTGTGGCCGTCATACTGCGTTGACACGACAACAAAAGGGCCATAATCTAGAAAAAAAATCATTAATATGTAACGTGCGGAATTAGAAAAAGTATAATTATCCTATACTCTTATATGAGCAATGTTATCGTCCGGCCGTGCGTGCTTGCTTGTATGCTTGCTTGTATGCTTGCACATTTATCTCAAAAACGGCTCCGAGGATTTCTTTCAAAGTCTAAAAATAAGTAATTTATGACTCAAAAACGTCTTTTACGCAGATTACTTGGCCAGAGAAAATCTAATAACGTAATAAATCGAATTTTAAAGTTGTAAAATTTTAACATTGGCCTTATGGGTTGCCGTGATAGCAACGAAAATAAACAAGGAAAGTGTAAACAAATGAAGTAATGATAACAGCTGTTTGGAATCTACAGCTATCAAGGGAAAATACAGCAAGTGGGATGAAGAGTCCATGGAGCAATAAAAAAGGTTTATATTGATACATTTTATGACATTGAGATATTTTATAGTAACTGGATGAACTGGTAAACATGAAATAACACCGAGCAAGGCTCGGTCCACCAGGTACTGTAATATTAACAAATAAATTCCTGAAACCTGTTTTGAGAAAAAAATTTGATTCTATTAACAATTTTAATTTTTGTTCGCATTTTGGTTTATTTACAACCAACCCAAACTCTAGTTTTACTGAAAAAAAACTATTTTAGATTAGTGGACACCGCAATAAAAATGCATTATTCAAATTTTTACCTAATATATTTGATTTTATTTTTGTTTAATTACATGTATAAAAAAGGGTTAATACTTACTAATCTGAATCAGACGAGGAAATGTACATGATTTCTTCTGCTGTATGTAGTGCTTGTCGCGGTCTCCCTGTTAGGTACAAAATATAACGGTTAATTATTATGATAAAACATCAATAATTAGTATTTCGCTAGTTTATAATGCGACTGTTTCATTTTTATTTTAATAGTTTTAAGTTATTGCAAAACTTTTGGGATATTTTTTGAGTACAGTAGAACCCTGGAAGAAATTAAACTTTGTATAAGTGGGATAGTTTATATATATTTTTTTAATTACATTCATAAGATGGTAATTAAAGACCTTTTAAACCGTATGTTGTGCTCATTTAATGTTCGTAAGTGAATTACATAACCTCACATTAATACCCCCGTTGCAGCAGACTTGCATACTCAGCGAATTTCAAATGCAAAACAACATATGTTAATCCAACATAACGAGATTTGACATGTTTTTTTTGCAAGCTCCATAAGAATAACATGGGGAATGAGTATGCAGGTTTGCTGCTACACTTTTAATATCTCGGTAACCAATGGATATAGAGCAGTGATTCAAAATATTAAATTGTTTGTTTTTTTGAGCTGAATTCAATAGTGCCAACAAAAATTTGATAAATTTCATTTTTTTATGTGAAAAACTCAAAAAACCCATTTTTTCGAAGGTTTACCCCCCTTTACTCCCACCTCCGCTGGTCCGATCGGGGCTGGTTCATGAACTTGTCCGAGTGATTACCACTTTACACGTCTGTACCAAATTTCATTAAGATCGGACCATATTTACGGCCGCTATCGTGTTAACAGACATATATAGATATATAGATATATAGATATATATGTATATAAAAATTTGAACGAATGTTATTTTTTTTGCTTATGGGGACCCTAAAATGAAAAGTTAATATGGACTCGGACTTCTCTGAGTCGTTTTTATTTTTTCAGTTAAACTTATCAATCAGCAGTTGATTCATAGTACATATTTAGCCCACTCACTGTGTAACGGTATTTTTAGCAAAAAAACTCAAAATCATTAGCAGCAGACACTCGTGTTTAATTACAATGTCGCTTGCACTAACAGTTAATTAAGATTGTATATAAATGTTATTAGTGTTTTATTAATTTAATAACTTATATTTAAATTTAAAATTACTAAATAGTATTCAAAAAAATCGACATACACTTTTAAACCATTTAAAATTATAAAACTTATATCATAAAATATAACAATTATTTATTATACAATTACATACTAAATTTTATTAAATCGGTTTGTACACAACATTACGCAACATACTACATTTTTCACTTAACTAAAATTATATTAATGATTTTTTAAGCCAAAATTTAATTATTGCATATATATGTATATTTTCAAACATACAATTTTTTTAACATTTTAAATTCTATAACTTTTAAATTATTATAAACATGCAAGTAATGTTATTTTGTTAATATAAAAAATTAACTCACCGTCAAATGGTTCCGTTTGAGTGGAGGAGTTTTGTGTTTGTATGTAAGTCTGGGTAAAAGAGTGACAAAAATGTCGTAAAGTCTGTAATAAAAATGGTTCTGTTGTTTGTGATTCGGTCTGTGTCGTTTGTGTCGTCTGTGCTGTGATTAGTCGTGTCGTCTGTAATCGTGATGTGGATGACGTCTGTGGTCGTGACGTGTGTGGCTGTATTGTTGTGGATGACGTCTGTAATCGTGAAGTGGATGGCGTCTGTAATCGTGACGTGTGTGGCTGTATTGTTGTGGATGACGTCTGTAATCGTGAAGTGGATGGCTGTATTATTGTGGATGACGTCTGTGGTCGTGACGTCTGTGGCTGTATTGTCGTGGATGATTGTCGTGACGTGGATGGTAATGTAATGTAATGTACCTCGAAAGCATGTCTGCTTAATTTGTCTTTTGTATGAAATGAACGATCACATAAGTAACAAGTAAATGGTCTGTGGTTGTAATGAACATGTCTAATATGTCGGTATAAGTGTTCCTTGCGTTTAAACAACTTTTTGCAATAACGGCACTCGTGGGACATGACGGTAAAACTAACTATGAGCTCAACGACAGCAGACTGACTGACCAAGAGTTAATCGTTTATATATAAACGTTGCCAAAACCTTCACTACCAAAAAAGGCTTGCCGCACAAGGTTAACAGATGGATGAATTCTGTTATTTCAATCTACTGGTTATGTTTCAAAAACAACGACTTATAACGTTTATAATTTACTATTAATTTTCTTTTTGAATTCCGTCGACAAACAATGTTTTTATAAAACATACTAGAAGAACCCGTGGCTTCGCTCACGATTAAAATTATACATACACTATCACCCATGAATTATATAGTCTTGCTTTCCCATTTATTTTTCTTATTGTAAAATCTGATGTATGTAATGTATCTACTTCTTTGAACATATCAAATGTACTTCCATAAAGCAAAAGTTTTTAAAAATTCGCTCTTAGTACGAAGGTCTGCTACGACGGGGGTATTATATTCCTGCATAAACTGCCTGTACATAAAAAAATGTGACCATATCCAACGCCCCACCGACAAAGCCCCAAATGGTGTTGCTGCCCTGGGTAGGCTCATGCCCAATATCGGTGGTCCTTCCTCTTGCAAGTGCGTTTTGCTTGTGTCGGCTGTCCAGTCGATCGTGCTATCAGGTGAAGAGGATTGCGCTCACACACTCAAGAGGCCAATTTACAGAGACGAACGCCGAGAAGCATTTAATGGTCGTTTCCACGGTACCTGAGCTTGCCCTGATGATGATCATGGGGCATAATATAAGGAACGGCACCCTTGGCTTTTTCGACGACACTTTGAATCTGCTCGCATATGTTACCCTTAATTAAAACTTTATTATGCACCCCCGTCGCAGCAGACCTGCTTATTAGAAATCCTATTTATTTCCTTTATGAAGGCATACGTGTTAGAGAAATCAAAGAAGTTAGCTTGAAATTTTATTCACTGTAAAAGATCATTTTCTTAAGGTTTTAGGGTCTACCTCGAACAAAAAAATTACAATGCCACTCCAGCAATTATTAAAAAGTGCTGTCTTACGTTTTTAGACTCTATATTGAGCAAAACGTTTGAATGAGCCGTCCCGGCAATTTTTTTAAAGTGTTGTAGGTAAAATTAATTCTTTACAGTAGCACACTCTTCCTCTTTAAATAGCAGTTAGTTGTCATAAAAAAAGTCCTTCAAGTATAAGTGATCAGTGATCACTGGAGTCCTTCAGTAATCAGTTATTTATTTTATGTTATACTACATATTATCAGCATTTTATATAGTGTATTGCACTTTGAAAAAATGCAAAAGTCTACTTCATTGACCACCTGGCACCAAGTAACAAATCTTCATTTTAACAAAAATACAGTTAAATAGCAGAAAGAAATACCATTATAATTTACATCACCTGTTTTAAATTTTACTTTCATATGTTTTGTTAGTAAACAAATCTAACTCAAATTATTTCAAAATCCTTGAAATGGGTACCTTTAAGACGGTCCCAGGGCTAAGCCCTGAAAGTTATCACGAAATTGAAGGTGTATAAACCTACTCCATGAAATTCTACATGTATGTATCAAGTTTCGTGGCCATCGGTTCAGCGGTTTTTGTGTTTATCCCTGCCAAATATATACCAACATCCTCTTTTATACTTATAGATATGAGCAAAATTTTTAAATAATGTAAAAAAATCGGGAGTTTTTTTTCATTATTTAATCTACATTGCTAGAACGTTAATTTAATAAAGTCGTCTAAATATCTAAAGTAAATGCACCCTAAAAGTGCAATTAAAGGGTTACCCACACGATAGCTACCGCTTACAAACTAAACAACAATGCAATCAAGTTTTTAACAAAATTGCTCTTAACCCTATTGTGCAGGTATTTAACTTTTTTTATAAAACTAACGAGGGATACCTACACATATGACAGGTCTTAAAATAGGATGTTGCAGGTTGCATTTTGAAAAAATGAAGGAGGCAACCTGTGTATAAAAAATTTAAAAGATCATATCTTTAAAACGGTATAAGCTATTGAAGTGAAATTCGGTATATAGACACACATAAGCTGACGCTAAAAAAATAAAAATACCTAACATGTGTTATGCGGTAAGCATTCGAAAAAATAAAGGGTTGTATTTAAAAAATTTTATATTACGGGAGGTAATTGTCAGATATAAACCAAACTTAGTATATTAGTATGTAACAGCTTATCCTACATATTAAAGCGTGCGCTGCAGGTTGCATTACACAAATAAAGGAGCTAAAATATATATATATAATTTTATATCTTGAAAAATAATTAATGGATATCAACTAAACTTAATATGGGTACATGTAACATTAATTTAACTGAGACTTAAAATTTTGAACGTTTAATACTAGTGTAAAAGTGGTGGGATTAACGGTATAAAAGTTATAACATCGAAAAAAACTTAAAAAATATGTTTGCAAACTCTATTAAGTGAGTATTCAAAATCATGGAATAAAAACACAAACAAAAAAAGTTCAATAATATTTTTTCAATAAAAGCAACGGTTTAAATGTTATTACACAAAAACTGACAAATTTTATTTTTTACATAATCACTGAACCAGATTTCAACTCCTGGCGACATAGCACGCTTCCGCTTGGAATCGGTTGGTAATACAAGTTGTTGGCCTTGTTGCGTTAGGCAACTTTCAATTCCTACCGACCTCGCTCACTTCCGCTTAGAACCAGTTCGCAATACAACTCCTTAATTGTTTACACACTCAACAACTTTTTAAACCAAGGACTCCGACCCGGATGAACGTTTTTTTAAACCCTTTTGTAATGGAGTTATTACTTCGAAACATGTACTGGATTCATCTATTATTTGAACTGTTGGACGTTGAGGTATGTTAAGCTATTCTACTCTGCCTATAATTTTGTATAATTTAAGTACTCACAAAATAGGGTTTGGAAACTTATAAAGTAAAATATATATATTTTAATTTTTGCGTTATAACTTCCACAACCTTCCATAACGCAAAAATTAAAATATATATTTTATTTTATATGTTTCCAAACCCTATCGTGTGGTACTTTAATAATGCAGAATAATGAGGCGAACAAAAAACTTCGGTAACATTTGTTATTTAACTAACAATGTAAAAGTTATAACACAGAAACCAATTTTATATTTATTTCGCATTTCGCATTTCTGCAACTAAATATTTTTAGAAGTATCAAGGTGATATAATAAAGTAGCATCTTTAAATTACTGTAACTTGTACAAAGTTAAATAAGTGTTAAAACGATATTTTATTGCAAATATTTTAAAACCAAAAGTTAAGAACGATTGTTTAATACCGACATGTTCACTCAACAAGAGCAACAGTTTGCGACTAGATATCCAAAATATTGTGAGGAGTCTCTCATGGTGTTGGTGGGGGGAAGATGTTCCGAGCTGCAAGGGAGGTTGCAGCGCCACTACTGACACATCAGTTTCCTAGTAGAACTAGCAGAGTAAACATCTAAATAAACATGAGTTCTGTTTTATATGTTTCTTTTATTAAAGATGGACTTTGCATTGAAACGCAAAGTTTTACTATTGATGCAGATCCTATACAACAAATTTTAGTATATCCTCCGGAAAATTATGATTCAAGATAATACTGTTTCTTCTGCATCTACACCAACTTCCAAACAATTACCTACTACAAGTAAATGAAATTTCATCAACTGTTAGTTCTGATGCGCAAGCAGTAATGTTATCATTAATTGGTTTCGACTAAAAATTCAACAACGGAGGAAGAAAGAAATTCGCTACTTTACAACTTGATTTTTGCATATCAGTATATGTTTTTATATACTGATATGTTGTATTTTTTTTTTAAATTCAAACGGATGACCTTGAACTTTTAATCGATAATATTATTCGATTATTTTAATCGATAGTATTATTCGATTATTTTATTCGATAGTTTCATTCGAATACTTTACATAAATACGAAACTTTAACGTTGAGAGGCTCAGTTCTGTTTAAGACAAGCTACAACCAACATGTCATCCAAAAGAAATAATCTAACACTTATAACTTATTGTTGCAAAGAAAAATGTTTTAGAATACCTGAAGATCAAGTTGACGGAAAAGCTTGTACAAAATGTAATTCTTTCTGCTATTGTAAGTGTAGTTGCAAAACATATCAAAAGAACCGGTTGGATAAACTAGAAGAATTGCAACATCGATTCGGTCTATTGTGGCAACGATTAAATTCAAAGTGATTAAACAAACACCTGCCATTACCCCCCACCACTACCCCCACTACCATCGGAGGTACCTGCAGCACCGGCTTTGCAATAGTCATTCCTGCTACACCTCTCGTCGAGTAAACAACTCTAGTCATGTCTCTCAACATTCGCGGGATTCACTACAACACTATCAATCTTACAACCTACAAGGATTTGGAAATTTTTTAGTGAAGAACTAAAACAACTTATAACCACTGGGTTTGGTTTATCTTTAGAACTTTATGCAACAAACAATCAAAACGAAAAAATGTGTTTTTGCCAACTTACAACAACAAGAAGAATAAAAATAAACAAGAAATTTCAGCACCGACAACAACTTACTTTTCAAATTTGGGAGCAAACTTTACTAACTTGTAAAATAATACTTTTGTAAAAAAAACAAATAAATAAAAAAAGAAAATATCTTGCATTTTCGGATTTTCCGAAAATGCAAGATCTTTTTTAAAAACATCCCCAAAAGACCTTGACACACTTCCGGCCATTTAAAATTTAAATACCCAGCACAGCAGGGCATTTAAACTTTAAATACCCACCCATACACGTCACAGCTGATGACGTCACTGCTGATGACGTCACTTCCGGTCACGTGACCGGAAGTAGCTGTCAAAAAATTGACTGCCTGTCAAAGTTTGATTGGGCCAGCAGCCCCACTATTGCACTACTACCCTCAAATTTTGATATATTGTTACCAAGAAAGTCGACTAGAGGTTCTCAATAGGAATTTTTTCTCCGATGCTTCTAAGCAGAGTTATAAATCAAACACAAAGAATTGACTTTTTTAATTCGTAAATCGTGTTTTTAGTAATATAACTCACCGTATAAACTAAACTATATACTTTAAATTATTTGAAAACAGTGCTGATAGGGTAATTAACTGGTCATTGGAATAAATTCGTCTGCAAATTTTTAACAGCGTTTTATACGTTTCAACAGCTTTTTGAATAAGAATGTTTTTACTGCCGCGAGCTCGCTCCGCCGTTCACCTTCTTTCGATAATCAGGGTATAATGATTTGGCCGGAACTCTAGTTGATTAGTTGATAAACTAGTTTACATAATTTTTCTTGTGTTGTTTCTTCCTTGGCATCTTTTTCTATACCCTATACATTTCTTTTCAGCAGGTATGTCTTTTTTAGCTACTTTTATTTTATTAAAACCCCAATTTAAAAACCTACCAAAATTTGTATAATACCATACACAGACTGATTAATAACGTTTGACTGATTTAATGAAGGTTGAGTGATTAAACAAGACGACTTATTAACGAAAGAAGTCGTAACAGTAACAAAAAGTAAAAACATAACAAAGTTGTTTATACTAAGGTCTCTGAAATGGTGCACCTACTTAATGGAACAATACTAGTCCACTGTTAAGGGTGGTGGCCATAGAAGGTCCGACCGTTCGCCAAGACTGGGAGTCATACCAGGAACAATGACCTCATTTTAAGGCCAGTAATCCCCACCTCCCTTGTTATCATGACTATCTAAACAGAACAAAATATGCCAATTATAAGTGGAGATTTGTTGATCTTGATATAAAGTGTAAAACTATAAGGTCTTATACTAAAACTATAAAGTGTAAAACTATAAGGTATGAATACTATGTCGCTTATACGGCGTAGAGGGTTTATAAGAACTATTTAATTTATGCCTACTGCACCCACTAGGGACATGATCTGATTTGTAATCCTGAGCCAGAGGAAATTAAATTTTAATTTTTCCCTAGCTTATATTTTAGTAGCTTTTGACTTGCCAGTCATGAGCTTTAAAAGAAAACATCGAAATATTATGGTCAGAGGTTGTTTTGGGGTAACAGGCCATGTGGGCAGGTATTTTCTACATGCTGACTTAAAGAACTAAGTTTTAAAGGGGGAGAAGATTAGCGTCTACTAAATAGAAGTAACACATTAAACAAAGCAGTTCCAATGCTAGAAACGACTTGTTTTAAGAGTTTGGCTATGATAGTAATGGCCTTAAAACGAAAATTACCGAGAAGTACTCTCAATGGAAACAATTCATCCCAATTCATATTTCACAGTAACGCAACGCTTCCACTTTGCCCTCCGCTGAACGACTTTGCTGAGAAGTTATTCAATTATATTCTCGTCACGTCTTGACATGTACACACTCCATTAACTCTACAACAGCAGACCAAGCAATATATACTTGTATAGCCGTTTGCAAATATTTCCATGGCGAGAGGCAGTGTGTTGGTTTGTAATATTAGTTTATTCGTGTAGGACATAGTCTATGATTTTCGTTTCCGTTGAGTTATACTAAACACTTCAAGGTATGACCCAAAATTTAAATGACCATGAAGTTTAATCAAACATATTAGGTTGTTAAAAATATAAACCCTTAATAGTTATTAAGATTTTTCCTTATAAATCTCATACGTAGAGGTAGTGAGGTATGAGAAGAAGCTTGAGTTTGAAGTTTCAACAGAGGAAGGAAAGAAATCATTGATGACGTGGAAGTAAACAAAGCCATGTGATTACGCTACTAGTCTGGTAGATAAAAAATACTAAACCAAAACAAAATGTGGGCTGATATTAGAAACAATGTTTTGCTCTTTGAATAACAATCAATAAACAGGTGACATGTTTTTTGTTTAGCATGTAACACATGACCGACACAAGAAATTCGTTGTTGAATCAATTGATCATATGTAAATATTTATTTCCCCTCTTGGAAAAATCCAAGTTCATCTGGGTTTGTTTGTAAACACCCAAGCTTCTTCTCAAACCTCACTTCCTCTAACAATGTAAGGACGGTGGATATAATTTTTCTTTAGGACAGTTATTTATAAAATTTAATATATATAAATGTATACATACATATAAATGTATATATATATATATATATATATATATATATTGACAAAAATTATAAATCTGTATAAATATATAAACAAACACATCTGGTATAAGGTATTTTAAATTATTAATTATTTTAAAAGGTATTAATCTTTTTAAAGGATTAAGGTAGTTTGAATCTTAAACTTAATCCATGAGGAAATTTTTACTTCAAAACCATTTGATATACTGTATAAATATATTATTTTTATTTATTTATAATCAATTTAGACTAAGGAATTTTGAGATATTTCGGAATTCCTCGTGTGGTTCCGTCTACCTTCGTGGGGTTGGTCTGTCTATGGCGAATGACATATATATAAATTACTTTCCCTCTCGCGCTTCAAAGCTGTATAAATTCAAGATGTTAATTTTAGTATAATTATTCACGCGTTTGTGTAAACAACGAAATTTCCTCCATACGAAATACAGTACGTAAGAAATCAATATGTATATATAAAAAGATAGTTGTGTGTCGATATAGCGCGTGCTACAGCCAAATCTACATGTCGCAGACCCTTCATCTTGGTGTCAAATTACAGCTTGGAATCTCATGATGTGCATTATGGCGGGTTTCGATATCTTTTAGGACTTAGACTAATGTCAAACGGAGCGGTTTTTCCCGCAGCTGTTGCGCGGTTTTGTGCCGCCCGTGAAGCAATATCACATGATTTCAATGGAGGGTGCAACACGCCGCGGCTGAAAACCGCTGAACATCACCGAGGGAAACCGCCTTGTGAGACAGTGCCCTTAGGCACTGTAAAGTCCAAAAAGGACCCATGTCAAGAATTTTTGAAGTGTTTTAGATTTTATTTGTTTACTTAAAAACATGGTTTAATTTGAATTAGTTACAATGGTTGCTGACAGAATGTAGCACTTACTTATTCAACAATAACAAAATAATCTCTCGGGCAAAACCAGGGTTACTAAGTAGGGATACATACGAATAGTTCAATTTTAGCTTTACTTTGAGAATTCTATTAGTGGAATCGTGTAAAATAATTTATAACCTTTAAGTGCAACAGTAGAATATATATTCGTATAACATATGTGTATTATCCTATACTCTTATATGAGTAATTTTATCGTGCTTGTATTCTTGTATGCTTGCTTGCGTGCTTGCACAATTATCTCAAAAACGGCTCCGAGGATTTCCTTCAAAGTCTGGAAATAAGTAATTTATGACTCAAAACGTCTTTTATGCAGATAACTTGGCCAGAGAAAATCTAATAACGTAATAAATCGAATTTGAAAGTTGTAAAATTTTAACATTGGCCTTATGGGTTGCCGTAATAGCAACGAAAATAAACAAGGAAGGTGTAAACAAATTAAGTAATCATAACAGCTGTTTGGAATCTACAGCTGTCAAGGGAAAATACAGCAGGTGGGATGAAGAGTCCATGGAGCAATAAAAAAGGTTTCTATTTAACAATTTTATGACATTGAAATATTTTATAATAACTGGATGAACTGGTATACATGAAATAACACCGAGCAAGGCTCAGTCCACCAGGTACTTTTTTTAATGAAAGAATTGTTCTTCCTGTGTTCTTTGTTTGATCGTCGTCCCAGGGTGCAACTTCGTCATCCGCCGGTCGTATCGTGTCGTGTCGTGTCGTGTCGTATCGTGTCGTGTCGTGTCGTGTCGTGTCGTGTCGTGCCGTAGTAGGAAGGCCCCAGGGCCGGGGGAAGGAGCCTGCTGAAGCTTCATCAAGGGTTATTTATTCATAATGTCCGCAGGATACACCTTCATCCCCATCACACTAATAACGCTGTTATTGCTGAAGATACGTGCAGTAGGGATTTTCGCCCGAGTGAGTCCTCACATTACTTCTATTACTACTCATATTACCTTTAAAACATTTGGTGCTATTAATTGTGATAATATTTAGCCTTGCCTTGATAGTGTGACTTTTTTATTACTATAATATTTGTTTCGTCTATCATCTATATAAAAATAGCGTTTTTAATTGCAGACAAGAATATCTAAATTATAAAACCCGCTTTAACTGTGTCCCACAAACTTATTGTTTCTTATTGGGGATGGAACATATTTAATGAATATATTTTTTAAAATAATTAACTTTAGTTTGTCAACATATTTAATTTTATTTGTTTGGAGAAATATAAAATAAAATTTGGAGTTCCTCATTTTTTATGGCATGAATAAAAGTATGTTAATGTTCAAAACTGGATTCTGGAAGAACTTATCTTACCCTTACAAAAATACCTTAAATTTAGGGTTCAACTATTACCAAATTATAAAATACATTAGGTAGTTATTTGATTTAACTATTGGTACAATGAAAAATAAATACTAAAACTCTTTATCTATCAATGATGTTGTAATGTCTTCCTCATTAATTAAAAAATCATTGAAATCGAAATTCGTGTTGCGTGAAGCACGACAATGTCCAATATTAAAAAACCTTCAGTGATTGCATAACGTGTCGCTGTCCAGACTTCGGCTGACATCGCTTTGTGAATAGGTAATTATCACCAATCCTGCCTCAGTCATTTGATCCTACAAGGACGTCTTTGTAAGTACAATAAACTTTACGCAAGAAGAGTTATAAATAGGCCAACGATGTTTCAAAGTAGGATAAATAAGTGCTTAAATTAATTTTATGAAAATATATTTTAAGTTGCATGTACATAAACAAGATGAGTATATCTTACTTTTATATTATTTTATTAGGTAAAATATTTCAACTAAAATTATTTAATTAAGATTATTATTGCCTAGTAGTATTAGTATTGCTACTAATTAGTATTGCTTATTATATTATTTTATTAGGTAAAATATTTCAACTAAAATTATTTAATTAAGATTAGTATTGCCTAGTCTTATTATTATTTAGTAAGATTATTTTGTTAATTAAACCTTTAAAAAGTAAATTCTTTGCAGGCCCATTGAAGTAGGTTTTGAGGAAAATAAAATAAAATGTATTTTACTTTATCAATTATAAAGTATGAAATATAAATTAATGTACGGTAAATAAAAAGATGTAATTAGGTGTGGATCAACATTTGTATTCTTAAGAAAGTTAACAATTATATAAACAATAAACGGTATCAGGAAACTGACACATACTTTCATGCTTCAAGTCATTTAAAACCAGAAAACATAATTAGTGAAGTAAAACAAATTAACAATTAATTATCACACAAATATATACAATATTTTATCAAAATTGGTTAGTAAATAACGGAGATATCGGTTTTTAAATATTTGCCATAAGAATTACTTCGAGCAACGTACTGCGTTTACCGCCAAACTAAAATATTAATTATCTCCGCAACCAGTTGACGTAAACTAATGATTCAAAATACTGCATTATTTAGTTTTTCAAGTCAAATTTAATGGTTGAAAGTATATTTACTTTGGAGGATACCGATTTTGTAAAATTTGAAAAATATAAATTTTTTAACAAAACCCCCATAACTTCTGAACCTGAATTTTTACAGACATGCGGGTGGTGTCATTTTGTTTGTCATCGTAAGCACTAAAAATCATGAAATTTTTATCAAAATCGTTAGAGCCGTTTTTGAGAAATTTAGATTTTTGTCATTTTTATGGGTTTTTATGGGGTAAATACCCTTAAAAATCAAAAATTAAGAAAATGAAATATAAGCCTGGAGATACCACGGCTTTATATCTACATGCCACATTTCATGAACATCGGACCACTGGTGTCGTCTCTAGCTTTGTTTACATCCACACACCACACACACACACACACACACACACACACACACACACACACACACACACACACACACACTGACAGACAGACAGACACCACGCCAAAAACCACTTTTTTGGATTCTGGGAGCACTAAAACGAATATATCCACTAACAACTCAAATTCGAAAATTTTGACGAAAACAATACTTTCTCCATATACTTTGTATAGGGGGAAGAAAGTAAAAATATGGTATTTTAACAGGTATTTATAGTTTTATGTTATTAAAAATAATATAAAACACAGATTTCAGAAAATACTATGAAATAGGCAAAGACGTTGCCACTTTCCGTTGTCATTTTTGTTTTTATGTGAATTCAAATATTTTAAAGATTTGTACTGTGAAAAAAGAAATTTATTGTTTTTTGCATTTCTTAAACTTACACATCTTATATGCATCTAAAGTAGCCATTTGGCTAGAAACACCTACCTTTATTGCTCCAATATAATTTGGTTAACATTCTCAAAGTAAAATAATTCTGAAAAAGAATCATACCTTTCTCAAAAAGGGATTTTACAATGATTTCAGGGGTTCAACCACCTTCTAAAAGCTTAAAAAATCATCCTCCTCTAAAATGCATCTTCCTGTAAATATGCTAGAAGACGGATTCCCAGGGTTCACCTGTAGCACAGATGATAGGCACCTGTAGAATAGTTAGGCAGTTAGGCTCTGTTGATAGCGATTATTATGTGTCCTGACTGCTTAAAAATGTAAGTTACAGGCACTGCCGAATTTACAGACCTTAAAGTCCTGCTAGGCCAAGCTTTCCGAGTAGCCCCCTATTAGTGTTATTCTGTAATTTTTACTTGTAAATTTACTAGATGAGGGTTAACTTATAAGAAAAGAGGTTATTTCAGTTTTAAGTATCTCTAAAATGAGCTATGCACACCTTATCTTGTTCTTTGTGCAGCTTCCTCAGAGTCCACAGCCCTAGGATCAAGCCAAGCTGACCACTGTTAGGTTCTAAACTTCAAAAGTTTCCCGGGAGGACTCCTCAAACCTCTTTGCGGGGGGAATACATACTTTCTAAACTCATTCCGTAGTTGACCCCCCCCCCCCATCACCTGATAATCCTAATTGAGCCCCCCTTGGAAAAAGTAAGATTGACGCCCATGGCAATGTATGCTCTTGTCTTGTTTTGAAAAGTAAATTTGTTATCTGCCATTTTCTGGGTAAACACTGCCAACAACTGACAAGCTGGGGAGGCTTAACTTTTTCATAACTTTCATTTTTCCAAATAACCCTATGTCACATATACACTATATATTCACAATTGTTATGGGTGAATAACAACTTATAAATCCAGAACAAGTTATAAATATCAAACCAGCTCAGACGATAAATCCTGCAGCTCAGCCCTCCTAGTTGCGCTGTCATGTTGTTTCACCGCCGTGTCCTGTTTTTAATTTTTAACATTTTGGTTTCCAACTTTTATCTCTCCAACACATTGTGGAAATTTATAATAGAAATAACCAATCCCCATTAAAAAATTTTTACTTTTACTTTTAAATGTATACCTATTCTGCATAATCGTTTTTTAATAATTCAGTACCTCAAATAAATAAACCTATTTGAAAAATAAATAAAAATTGCAAGTCTGGTTTAAGAAATATGAATACCAGAGAGAACATTTCAAGGATTAGTTTATAATGTTTTGAAAATGCAACATTCCTTCAAGGAATACAGGGCCTAAAAATTAACATACAGGGGGAAATTGGAATACAGGGGGGGATTAAATTTGTAGTCAAGATCAGACCAGATTCATTCAAAGGTGAAATTAACATAAGGTTTGGGCTTCCTTGATGCAGAAAATATAAGGCAAAAATTGTCAATTTTATGAGTCAATTCCTTTCTTCATAATCTCGTATCCTTCAGTCTTTTATGAAGAGTGTACGGATATGCTTGCATGCTTACTTTATAGCACAATTATCTCAAATACCCCCGTTGCAGCAGACCTGCATACTAAGCGAATATCAAGTGCAAAACAACATATTTCAATCCAACATAGCGAGATTCGACGTGTTTTTGTAAGCTCCATAAGAATAACATGGGAAATTAATATGCAGGTTTGCTGATACAGGTACATTAATACCCCGTCGCAGCAAACCTGCGTACTCAGCGAATTCCCAATAAAAAATTAATAAATTATTACAAAAAATATATAATAAGATATACAGGGTGAGTTTTAATTGTCCCCCCCTTACTTTTTTTTACATTTCTAAAAATAACTATCCCAGACCCCGCCCAAACATTATTGGGTAGTAAGAACCTCGTTTTGAGGGGGTACTCATTTTCGGCCGCCATCTTGGATCCGCCATATTGGATCCAAAATAATTTTTTCAAATGTAAAAGTGGTGTTGTGACCCATCATTTCAAGCTAGATTTTTTCTCTGATTACAATGCCGCAATCCGTTTTTTAATATCTTGATTCGTTCTCAAGATATGAGTATTTTTAATTTATTTATTTTCAACCAATTTTAACATTACAAATTGATAAAATAGGCCCATAACCACAAAATAATGCTATATAGTGACGAATAACCACCATCAGTCATTGTTGAGCGACTTACACTTAACTTTCACCAATGTAATTTTTTGGCCGCCATCTTGGATCCGCCATTTTGAAATGAGGTAGGTTATTTCAAATATGAAGTTGGGGTTGTGACCCATCATTTCAAACTAGTTTTTTGCGCCGAATTCAATGCCGCAACCCGTTTTTAGCTACAAAAGTTAGTTTTTGAAAAATTAATACTTTTTGAGATTTTTATTAGAAACTTGTCAATATCTTGAAAACTAAACATGATAATTAAAAACGGGTTGCGGCATTGAATTCGGCGCAAAAAACTAGTTTGAAATGATGGGTCACAACCCCAACTTCATATTTGAAATAACTTACCTCATTTCAAAATGGCGGATCCAAGATGGCGGCCAAAAAATTTATACTGGTGAAAGTTAAGTGTAAATTGCTCAACAATGACTGATGGTGGTTATTCGTCACTATCTAGCATTATTTTGTGGTTATGGGCCTATTTTATCAATTTGTAATGTTAAAATTGGTTGAAAATAAATAAATTAAAAGCACTCATATCTTGAGAACAAATCGAGATATTAAAAAACGGATTGCGGCATTGTAATCAGTGAAAAAATCTAGCTTGAAATGATGGGTCACAACACCACTTTTACATTTGAAAAAATTATTTTGGATCCAATATGGCGGATCCAAGATGGCGGCCGAAAATGAGTACCCCCTCAAAACGAGGTTCTTACTACCCAATAATTTTTGGGCGGGGTCTGGGATAGTTATTTTTAGAAATGTAAAAAAAAGTAAGGGGGGGGGGACAATTAAAACTCACCCTGTATATTTATATATTAAAATAAAATGACGTCGTTTGTTTTGCAAAGTCTCTGTTAAAAATACTGATAAATAAGTTTAATTTAAAAAATAACTATTTCATTTAAATGAATAGAATTAACTGTTTTTTTTAATACAAAACCTATTTAATACTTTTGATGAATTCGTGAAATACTCTGCAGGATTCGTTGGACAACATTCTGCTGTCCTGATACTAAAAAAGATGGCAAAAAAACGTGAACACATTGGAGACTAATGGACTTGGACCAAAGATTCAAGATACCAAATTGTTTGTTTTTTCAAGCTGAATCCAATAGTGAAAACAATAATTTGATTACTTTAATTTTTCAATGTGAAAAAGCCAAAGAAACCTGTTTGGGGGGTAAAAGCGGCCTTTACCCCACTTTGGATATGCCGATCTGGCCGGTTTACGAACTCGTCCAAGAGAACCTAGTTGTACATGTCTGTACCAAATTTTGTTAGGATCGGACGATTTTTACGAGAGTTATCGTGCTAACAGACCGTCAAAAAATGAAAATTCTATTGCCCATATAAGCCCATGTTAAGTTTTGAAACAAATTGTGATTTTTGCCGGTAAAAATGCATTTCCACGATAAACTTACTTGTTTTTCAGAAAGTAGACATAAAAAGCTATCAATTTATATAAAAAATAATATGATTGATGAGGTTACCCAGAACGGATATTTTTTGTCCATTCTGTTAAAACGAGAGTAATAGCTTATTTCTAAGGAAATTCGCTAAAACGCCTTCAAGCACTTCCTATAAGTTAGAAAAAAATTAATTTTTTCAGAAATGTTTGTTCTAACAGGTCAAATTGCTAGTTAAGCAAATTTTAGACAAGTAAAAAAATACCCCCGTTGCAGCAGACCTGCATACTCAGCGAATTTCAAATGCAAAACAGCATATTTCAATCCTACATAGCAAGAATTGACATGTTTTTATAAGCTCCATAAGAATCACATGACAAGTGAGTATGCAGGTTTGCTACAGCAGGTATGTTAAAACCGAATTGTTTTAATTCAATGTTATTAGTAGATCTGAACTAGAAGAAGCCATATACTGTACCAAGTTTTGTTGAGATATGTTGAGGAATAAGCAAAATATAGAATTTTACGTTTTTCCTATAATATAAGGATAACATTGGGACAACATACTGTGTTTACCACTTTCAATATCTCGGTAACCAATAGACATAGAGCACTGATTCAAAATACTAAGTTATTTGTTTTTTTTTCGAGCTGAATTCAATGGTACTGACAAATAACCCCGTTGCAGCAGACCTGCATACTCAGCGAATTTCAAATGCAAAACAACATATTTCAATCCAACATAGAGAGATTTGACATGTTTTGGTAAGCTCCATAAGAATAAAATGGGGAATGAGTATGCAGGTTTGCTGCTTCAGGTATATTAAAACTGGGTGGTTTTAATTCAATATTCAGTAGATCTGAACTAGAAGAAGCTATTTACCAAGTTTTATCCAGATATTTTGAGAAATAACCGAGATGTAGAATTTTACTTAATCCCCATAAGGTTAACATTGGGACAACGTACTGTGTTTACCACTTTCAATATTTTGGTAACCAATGGACATAGAGCAGTGATTGAAAATACCAAATTGTTTTTTTTTTAGCTGAATTCAATGGTGCCAACAAAAATTCGATAAATTTTATTTTCCTATGTAAAAAACTCAAAAAACCCATTTTTGGGGGGTTTATCCCCCTTTACCCCCCCTTCCGGTGGTCCGATCGGGCTGGTTTACGAATTCATCCGAGAGATTACCACTTTACATATCTGTACCAAATTTCATTAAGATCGGACCATTTTTACGGCCGCTATCGTGCTCACAGACACACACACACACACACACACACACACACACACACACACACACACATATATATATATATATAAATAAATTCGAACGAATGGTGTTTTCTGCTTCTGGTGGCCCCTTAACATGGTCTCGGGCTTAGGTCTTACCATGAGACCTACGGTAATAGCTTCTTCCCTATAGGGGAAATTCGCTAAATTTGGATTATTTTCATTTTTCTACGTAAAAAACTCAAAACCATATTTGGGGTGTTTTATTTCCCTTTACCCCCCCCCCCTTCCGGTGGTCCGAATGGGCTGGTTTGCGAACTCGTCCGAATAATTACTACTTTATACGTCCATGCCAAATTTCATTAAGATCGGACCATTTTTGCGCAAGTTATCGTGCTTAAAGTCACATAGATATGTATGTATGAAAATGAACGAATTGTGTTTTTTGCTTCTGGGGGCCCCTAAACAAAAAGTTATCATGGTCTCGGGCTTAGGTCTTACCATGTGTACTACGGTAACAACTTCTTCCCCATAGGGGAAATTCGCTTATAAAGTTGAAAATCATAAAATTTTTAATTATAGTTGCCATGTTGGAAATGAAAAATGTATGAAAAACATGTCATGTTAAAGTGTCCAGTGATATGTTTTATAACAGTAAGTGTAAAGTATCCATAGAATTAAACTGCAGAAAATAATGAAAAACCAAACTAGCTGGGCCCACAGGAGACTGTTAGGTTTACATTAATTTAAAGTACAACTCATTATACAATAGAATAATTAATGGGAAAAGAACAAGCAATGATTTATAAGTGATTGCCAGCGCAAAATATAGGTATTAGAACTTTTTAGCGCTCTTTTCCCTCTAATAAGCATCATTAATTTATAGCCCAATGACAAATGGTAAATGGACCCAATTTCGATCCTGGTCAGGATACTGTATATGTATCTCATGGCAAATACTGTACATGTTAGACAATAGACAATAGACAATAGACAAAGACTTTATTTATAATAATATGTGCAAACATGTTTACATTCCAAGAGCTCACAGAGCTCGCGCGGAAATAAGCTATGAAGGTAATATATTTTAGAATAGGTTGTCGGCCAGTCTATTTACATCACTCAAAAACTTTTATTAGAGCTTTAACATTAAGCATAAAAATAAATATAAATAAATAACAACAAGTAAAGATGGATAATAAATAATTAATAATCAACTGTCAATAAATTTCTTTAAAACATAACAAGTTTAAAACAAATTTAACAAGTTGAGATTGGATTGAGAGCATTTAATTAGAACAAGAAATAAATTAATACTAAGGCATGTCAATTTCACTGTTAACGATTGCATTTTTTATTTTCATCTTAAATCTAGGTTTCCCCTCATTTAAAATATTGTTTCCAAAATAGGCTACTATCATGTTAAAAATATTTTTCCCTAGATAACAGAATTGTTTCCTAGATAACTCTTTTCGAAATCTGGGAGTTAATATGGTAACAAACTGCGATGCACGTGTAGCAGCATTGAATTGTTTTAGAGAATAATTGTTAAAAAATTTATACACATGCATTATACAAGACATTAAATATAATTGATCAAAAGTTAAATAATTATTCTCTGAAAATAGATGAGACATGCGTTCAGATTTTTTTATAAAATGAATTGTCCTAATTGCAAACCTTTGAATCATTATGATTGGTTTTAATACAGTAGGATAAGTTCCGCCATAATGAATAATACCATATCTGACTGTGCTCTCAAACCAAGATATATAGAGATATTTTAAATGTTCCTTCCTTAAAAAACTTCTCATATAATACAAAGCATAGTTAATTTTTTTAAGTTTTTTTCCTAAGTATTCTACATGCTTATTCCACTTTAATTGACTGTCGATGTAAACTCCTAGATATTTAACAGATTCAACAAATTCAATACTTTCACATTCACATTCATACAAGCATTGATGGGTATGGCAGACCAAATTAAATTCAGTAGTGAGTTCTTTAACATCATTGGAAGAACCAGAGAACAAGATACATTTTGTCTTTGAATTATTTATTAAAAGCCTGTTGGATACCAGCCAATTTGATATTATTTCTAGATCGCTGCTTATTTTAGCTTTAAGGGCATGGCGGTTAACATCAGAACAAACAATTGCAGTATCATCTGCATAGGCAAAGATGGAAGAACTTAATTGACAACTTAACAAATCATTAATATAAATTAGGAAAAACAACGGCCCTGCCACCCCACCTTGCGCCACGCCATACTTTATGTGCCGCAACTCGCTATGTACATTATTTATTTTAACAGCTTGCCTTCTGTCTCTACAAAAAGATTCTAATAACTTAAATGCAAGACCACCAACTCCATATCCCTTAATTTTCTTCAGTAATATGTCAATGTCAACCAGATCAAATGCCTTTTTAAAATCTAAATATACAGCCAAGGTGCATCTACTTTGATCAACTAAGGAGGCAAGTTCACTTATGTGCTGTTCAATAGCTAAATCAGTACCACGGTTCGGTAAAAACCCAAATTGTTTTGGTGAAAAAATATTTTGATTAAAAAAATATTTTAAAAGTTCTTCTTTAATAAATACCTCAAAAATTTTAGCAAGAGTGCTTATCAAAGAGATGGGGCGATATGAGGAGACCAACAGATCGTCACCTGACTTTAAAACGGGTACAACTACTGCATCCTTAAAACTTGCAGGAAATACGCCCTGTTTCAAAGACTTGTCGTAAATAACTGTAAGGACTGGCGCCAATATATCAATATTATTTTTTATAGTTATTACACTAATACCGTCTAAACCACAGCTTTTTTTACTTTTCATACCAGCAACAATTCTACACACATCACTAATGTTGATGGTAAACTTATCAAAATAAATATTACTGTCTAAGTAATTATCTTTAAACATGTCACATCCAAAAGCTTCATATCTCATATCATTTACTATATTTACAAAATAATCATTAAAATAATTACTTACAATTTCTTCATTACCATTTACTGGGACAATTGCATTATTGATATTAATATTTTTTAATACATGTTTTCTTTTTTTCATTATTTCCCTGACAACAGACCAGTACTTTTTGCTATCACCTTTATTATTTTCAATAATAGAAGAATAATACTGAATTTTTGCATCTCTGATACTTTTTGTTACTAACCGTGACAATCTACAGTATTCTGTCTTAATATTTTGATCCCCCCTATTTTTTGAAAAAACCTTAAATACACTATTTTTCCTATTAATTAGTGAGACTAGCGCATCAGTAACCCATGGACTACGTTTTTTATTTTTGCTATTAATCTTCTTTAATCTATAAGATGAGTCTAGACATTTATTGTAAATACTATAAAAACTATTGACACACTCGTTTACATCTTCAGCAAGGTATATTTCACTCCAATCAGATGTAAGTAGCTGTCTGCGCATTAAATTTTCATCAACAACTCTATAAAAAAGATCAGGATTATTTTTAACTACCTTATGACTGAAAGTGTGCACATATAATTCAGCTCTTACAGCAAAATGATCTGTAATATTTAATTTTATAACATCACACTCAATATGTATGTTCTTAGAATTCCTAACTAAAATATGGTCGAGACAGCTTACTGAGTTATTAAAAATTCTCGTTGGGGAAGTAATAAAATTCGTAAATCCATAAGCTGAAATTAAACTTAAATAATTCTGACTAGACCCTGTATTTTTTAATGTACATATATTTATATCCCCTATGATGAGAGTTGGGTCTGAGGATTTCTGTAATATTTTCAAAATCTGTTTTAAATTCGTTAAAGGTAAATTTACAACATCTATAAATGGCATATAGTGATATTTTGTAGTAAAGTTTATCTTCACTGACAACTTTGAATGAAACATGCACAATCTCAGCAGTGGGCAGTAGTATTGGCTGATAAGTGTGTTGCAGTCCAGAGGTCAGATACACAGCAACGCCTCCAGCTTGGTTGTCCGGCCTGGGTTGAATCACCATGTTATAACCTGGCAGTTGGTACTGGTCCTCTTCTCCAAGTTTAATCCAGATTTCGGTCAATATTATTATTTCAAATGGTTTTTGTTGGACCAATTAACATAAATATTTTCAAAATACAAATGAAACCTGCAGACATAGGACCGATAACCTTTGTTTTGGTACAACCCGCGTATAAATTGGTCCATACTAGTACGTAATAATTTTATACGTTTTTGGGTACTGGCTATGATAAACCAAATGCTTCTTGAGCGTTTGCTCTTCTTCTGTTGTTAGACAAAATACCTCATGTCTTTAAAATTCAGCTGATTGAAGGACCGTAAAAAAATAAAGTCATTGCAAAGGTTTGGAAATGTCGATTTTTTATTTTAAAAAAGCAAGCTAGTATAAAAGTAAATATAACTGACAAATATAGAAAAGTCGAGCTTTTATTTGGTACAAACTGCATTTGAATAGGTCCAGTGGAAGTGTCAGACAAATTGTCCGAAGAATTGAAAATGTTGAATTTTTACCCATGATGAATTTCCATAAGAAAAGTTTATTTTCCATTTTTGGCCTAATTAACATAAATATTTTCAAAATACAAAATAAAACCTGCACATATAGGGCCGATAACCTTTGTTTTAGTACAATCCGCATGTAATTCGGTTCATTAGTATGGCCAGGCTCACTGTCATAAGCTTCAAATTTCTTCCCCCAGGTTGAATCTCCCTAAGAAAAGTTACTTTCCATTTTTGACCCAATTAACATGAATACTTTGAAAATACAAATAAAACCTGTACATATCTAGCCGATAACTTTTGTTTTGGTACAACCCGCGTGGAAATCGGTCCAGTAGAACGACCAAGGTCGCTATCATTAGTTTTACAAAACTTTTTTAATATATATATAAAACTAGACTAACCCCGTCCAGCACAAAGCGGCGCAAAAAAACTGATATTCATAATTATTTCCCACTATATAGACACTGGCACAATATAACTTCTAAATACCCCCGTTGCAGCAGTCCTGCATACTCAGCGAATTTCAAGTGCATAAATAAATAATTTAAATGAAGTCTCGCATCAAGTAAAATCAATATACGTTCAAAAGGAAGCGTGCAAAAATACTCTCCTACTAGTGGCTTAAAGGAGCAAAAGGCTATAAAAAAATAATAGCCTATACTTGGCACGAAAATGCAATGTTGAAAACTTCAAAACAGCTGGCTTTTCCCATTCAATCGTTTGGGGAAATGACCAGCTGTTTATGTAAAAAATTTCATAAACATCATTAGTAAAAATCTGTATTCGTTATAGTACATTAATTTGGCATATTTAGCTATGTCATAAGCTTTTGTCATAAGCTTTATGTCATAAGCCAACATAAATATTGTCTTTCCTAAGCCATATGTCTGTATCCACCATATGGCTTTGAATCAAACATCAGCTCAAATGTTTTAATGTACACAAAGCAGACGTTTTAGATCCCAATGCTACTTAGATGGCAGTTATTTTATGTTATTTTTTGTTTTCTAGCAAACTTTAAGAAATTACAGTACTTTTCTTGAGTCCTTGACATTAAAACATTTAATTTGAGCCCTTTTCTCTCATCCTGTGACTTGCCAAATGCCCAAAATTGCTATTCAAAAATAAATTTTTCTCCATAACATTAGTATGGAAAATGCAGGTTTGCTGCCAGAGAAATTTGAAAATGAGGTATCATAGACTACTGTCCAATCCATCCAAACTATATGAAGCCACATAACAGGCTTTATCAAGATATGTTGAGGAATAAGAAAGCTATCCAATTTTATTTACCTCTCATAAGGTTAACATTGGGAAAGAGAGTATGCAGGTTTGCTGCCTCAGGAATTTGATGATTTGGGTATTTTAAGTCATAATCAAGTAGATATTAACTTTATGAAGCCCATGACATTTCTTATCAGGATATGTTGAGAAATAATCAAATTAAACAACTTTTAGCGAATTTTCCCTATATGGAAGAAGCTATTACCGTAGGTCTCATGGTAAGACTTAAGCCCGAGACTATTATAACTTTGCATTTTGGGGCCACCAGAAGCAAAAAACACCATTCGTTTGAATTTTTAGATATATATATATATATATATATATATATATATATATATATATATATATATATATATATATATGTGTGTGTGTGTGTCTGTTAGCACGATAGCGGCCGTAAAAATGGTCCGATCTTAATGAAAATTGGTACAAACATGTAAAGTGGTAATCACTCGGACGAGTTCGTGAACCAGCCCGATCGGACCACCGGAAGGGGGGGTAAAGGGGGTTAAACCCCCCCAAAAATAGGTTTTTTGAGTGTTTTACAAAGAAAAATCAGATTTATCGAATTTTTGTTGGCACCAATGAATTCAGCTCAAAAAAACAAACAATTTAGTAATTTGAATCACTGCTCTATGTCCAATGGTTACCGAGATATTGAAAGTGGTAAACACAGTACGTTGTCCCAATGTTAACCTTATGGGAAATAAGGAAAATTCTATATCTCGGTTATTTCTCAACATATCTTGATAATACCCCCGTTGCAGCAGACCTGCATACTCAGCGAATTTCAAATGCAAAACAACATATTTCAATCCAACACAGCAAGATTTGACATGTTTTGGTAAGTCCCATAAGCATAACATGGGGAATGAGTATGCAGGTTTGCTGCTACAGGTATATAAAAACTGGGTAGTTTTAATTCAATATTTAGTAGATCTGAACTAGAAGAAGCCATTTACCAAGTTTTATCAAGATATGTTGAGTAATAAGCAAGATATAGAATTTTACTTATTTCCCATAAGGTTAACATTGGGACAACGTACTGTGTTTACCACTTTCAATATCTCGGTAACCAATGGACATAGAGCAGTGATTCAACATACTAAATTGTTTGTTTTTTTGAGCTGAATTCATTGGTGCCAACAAAAATTCGGTAAATTTTATTTTTCTATGTAAAAAATTCAAAAAAACCCATTTTTGGGGGTGTTTTCCCCCTTTACCCCCCCTTCCGGTGGTCCGATCGGGCTGCTTATCATTAAGAATGGACCATTTTTACGGCCGCTATCGTGCTAACAGACACATACATATATAGATATATATATCCAAAAATTCATACAAATGGTGTTTTTTGCTTCTGGTGCCCCAAAACGAAAAGTTATCATGGTCTCGGGCTTAGGTCTTACCATGATACCTACGGTAATAGCTTCTACCCTATAGGGGAAATTCGCTAAAACTTGGTAATTCTATTTTTGAATGACATGTTTCTTAGGTGAGGATTATTACTTCGTTCCTATTTTTTTGGGCTTCACTCACGTTAGTAAGATTTCCTTTGGGGCTTGTCAATTGACGAAAACACACACGAATCACACGTAACACACACGACAAACATACGAACATTGGGCCGGCCTCTGTATGGAATATGCCATGACATGCTTTACTTAACTCGCTGTATCTCGCTCATTTATTATCCGATTTTAATAAATAAAGTGTCGTTATGTTTTTAATGAAATGGCAAATAAAATGTATAATCAAAAGGATAGTGTCAACTTGTCAACCTTTTTTAGACATTAATGAATTACTTTTTAAAAGGCCGCCATTTTGAAATTCCAAAAGATAAAAATTGAAAATTGGTCAAATTTTTGGCTATACTAACCATAGTTTACGTACCAAGTTTCAATAATTTAACGCAAGCCGTTTCAAAGTTATACAGTTTTAATTGAAAAACACAAACAGACTCACAGACGGAAAACGGAGCGAGATAGACCCTATACTTATATGACATTTTTTGTTTGTTTTGACCTAAGGAACGTGCCCACGGAGTTTCGGGAGAGAGTTTCAAAACACCCTGCAAAGGTTGCCCCCACTATTCTTAATTTTATAGATATTTGTATATATATATATGTACATATAAATTTGAACGAATGGTGTTTTTTGCTTCTGGGGGCCCCAAAACGAAAAGTTATTATGGTCTTGGGCTTAGGTCTTACCATGAGACCTACGGTAATAGCTTCTTCCCTATAGGGAAATTCGCTAAAAATTGAAAAAAATATATGTTATTTTTTCTGTAATTAGAAGCACAACTCTACATATTTAATCAGCACTGAACTACTTCAATGAAAAAATAAAACATAAACCAAGTAATTAAGCAGGCAAGAAGGCTTCGCCCCGATATAGAAGGACACGCCCCCTTTGGTCATGTGACCCGCCCCTTTGTTCTGATTGGTCCCCCACCCCTCCTAAGCCCCGGCCCCTTACCCCCACCCCTCCTACGCCCCTCCCCCTATGGAGGTGGAAAAGATGGCGTCCATCAAAGATGGTGTCTATCAAACATGGCTTCGTCTTTCGCGCCGAAATTCCTAAGGTCACTCTTCTCCCGCCCTTTTTTGGGGCTTGAAAAAGTAACTCCATATCACCCCACTGACACTTTAATGGGGACAAGTGGCCACCAAATGCCGACGTGGTTAGTTCTGCACAGAATAGTGTAGATGTCGTTGTACAAAGAGCTCTTCTTCTTCTTCAGAGAGACAGTCAATCAGTGCCCCAATAGCAAAAACCGTTGGCAAATCGTTGGCCCAACGTTACCATCCACGGTTGGCCATCGGTATGGATTGGCACTCTGTCTTACGGTTGACCAACATTCCAGTTTATCGTTGGGCCAACGGTATATCTTACGGTTGGCCAACCCACAGTTTGCGAACCATTTGCCAACTGACATTTTTTGCAAAAAAACCGTCAAAATTATTAAAAAATTTTAATAAAACTGATAAATAAACAAATAAAAGTTGTTTTTATCAGGTTTTCATGAACAAACAATATCATGCATCCATCAAGGATTGAACCTGGGACCCTCGCCATACTAACCACACGCTTTAACCCACAAGGCTAAGTTGCTTCTTGGATGGGAATGTGTAGTTTAGGGTGTAATTGATCAGGAGCGCTTTTTACCTTTGTACTTAAAGTTTCAAAACTTTGAAGTTGCAGCGCTCTGGTTATTTTAATGGGCAGCATTTAGTAATTAAATAATTGCTGTTGTATCTAAAATAACTTTGATCTTTTATTTAACACTTAAATACTAAAAAGGCCCAATTATGTCCTTTTCTGATGGACGACCATAAAACACTGTTGGCCCAACGTTGGAAAATCGTTAACATTTTCACTAACCGGAAAACACGATGGATATTTTAAAATACTGTATAGTTAATATATTTAACACTTAAATACCCAACGATATCTTACTTTGTTGGGCTGACGACCATAAAACACCGTTGGCCCAACGTTGGCAAATCGTGAACATTTTCACCAACAGACCGGAAAACAATTCGGATATTTTAAATTAACATTGTTGCATTTAACATTTAAATAAAACAAAGGCCCAACAATGTCGTAGTTTCGTTGGGCCGACGACCATAAAACACCGTTGGCCCAGTGTTGGCCCGACGACCATAAAACACCGTTGGCCCAATGTTGGCCCGATATTGGCATATCGTTGACACTTTTACCAACCGGAAAACATGTTGGATATTTTAATATTACTATATAGTTGTTATATTTAATACTTAAATACAACAAAGGCCCAACAATATTTTACTTTGTTGGGCCAACGAACTTAAAAACCGTTGGCCCAACGTTGGCAAATCGTTTAAATTCTCACCCACCATTCCCCAACCATGCCGACCATTCCCCAACGTTGGGCCAACGGTGTGTGCTATTGGGGTGCAACGCTAGCGGTTTGTTTTGTTTGTTTGTAGTTTTTGTTTCAACTTGATCTGTCAACTGCGACTGTATGTCAAACTCTTTCTCAACCATCAATGCATCCACTTTACTAGGCTGATATGGTTTACATATATTGCTTCTATAATATTTATATCTAAATTAAGGCCTAATTCATTGACAGTTACTCAGAAAAACTAATATTGCTCCGTAATTGGTTGCTCAATTATTGAAAACCAGCGTCAGTGTTAAGACCAGAGAGAGGACTGTAAGACATCGTACCTCTAAAAACAATTTTAAAGGTAAGCGTTTAATTAATTTATGTTATTCAGACTGCATGCTTCAAGTAAATATAGTATGCTGTTAACTTAGACCCAGAGAATTGGTCAATATTGCTTAAAATCTCTATAAAAAGCCACGGGAGTAAGAACTAACGTTAACCATTGTTGAGTTTGATGGTAGGTTACTGGATGTAAGCTTAGAGAACTCCACTTGAAATTATTTTTCGAAGTCCAGTTTAGTGAGTCGGTGACTCAGTTGGTTGGGTAATGGGCCTTAACCATAATAACGATAGCAGTGATTTTAGTCTTCACGTTGCCACAAAGGCTTACTTTTAGCGTTACAGTACACCCTCACTCAGCTAGTTAAAAAAGCATGGGCCTTAAACCTATGTGGGAGGGCAATAGCAAGATGAAAAGAGGCTGCCATCCCCTCTAATCCCAAGTATTCTTTGCTGATGACCTAAACAGTAGGGTTATCAGATATTTTTCAGGCCAGCCCAGGGCAGATTGAGATGCGGTGAACAAACACATGCCCCGTCCCTTAATGACACAACCGAAGTTTGTAACATAAGATTGTTAATGTATTATGACGGTTTTTTTACTAATTGTGTAGGCCTATCTTAAATAATTTTTATCAGCTAAGCCAGTTCCAACATAAATCACTACACTAACCTCAACCTCACTATTCTAGACAGACGACAGAAGTCAGTACAGTTTAGGGCTAAGTAGGTTTGCTGGTGTTACACTGCCATAGGATTGCCAACTTTAGTTTTTACGCTAGATTTACTTCGACAATCTCGTAATAACTCTAAAACCTGTAAATTTGTCAAGACTCTCGTTGAAATGTTGCATGATTTCACGTCAATCTTGAGATATATATATTTTTGCAAAGAATCATGAAAACCCCGGACAAGTAGCAGCCCCGGACCGGACAATGCCCTCAAAACCTGGACTGTCCTGGGAAAACCCGGACGTCTGGTCCCTACTAAAAAGGGGTACCTTCCTGAAACCTATCTCTGAGAGAGGAACTATAATACAGGCGCTGTAAGAGAAGTAAGTAAGTTAAGGCCGATCATTCCACCCTATGTAATTTTGAAAACTTAAGGCCCACATCCTAGACCTAGGACTTAGGCCCAATTAAATTTTATAAAATATAATATCTCAGTTACAGTAAGCTAAACTGACTGCTATAAAGACATCAAAATAACTATTATGTTGAGTCATTGTGGGAATAACAACTAATTAAAAAAAAGCCAAAACTTTGGTTTCCACCTCCGTTGTATCGATCGATGTTTACAATCGATTTTTCAATGTTTTGTCGACTCTATAAGTACCATAACCGAATTCATTATTTATTTCTTTTTATCACGTGATCTAACAACAAAACATTTCAACATTTAACTTAATTATAATGAAACCTGTATTGGCGTAACTTATATGAATAAAACTCATTATATACTAACACTATTAACATATCATAACTCAACTACCTTTAACTATCCTAACCTACTTAAAACTTATTCCACCATCTTGCACTTGATTCATTGTCGGTCATTACCAGTGTTCTTGTGGCTTGCGTCGTCTGCCTGGTTGACCGAGGATTGTCATTTTGAAATAGTTTTTGGTTAAGTTTTAGTTTTAAGGTAAAATTTTGTTTGTTTGGATGTACAAATAAGTGTTTGGTTATAATTAATTACGATTAGGAACACGTAACCTACATTGATGATCAAATCATTTACTACTTAATGCATGCACCATGTTTTGGCCAACTTAGGTGAATCCTACTCTACCATAAAGTTACAGTTGTTTTTACACATTCCTTAAAGTTATTTTAATTTTACCGTAATTTTACCACTATAGAATGAAATTGTGGTATTGATAACCGAACTTTTAAGGTTGTTTTTACAACTTCCATGATATTAATGAAGAATGAAGAATAATATAGTAATTACTACTTTATTTGTACGTTCAAGTATGGACTACTTTAAGCTTGAAAAATTAATTACTAAGACTTTAAAAGGTCTATTATAAATTAATTTCATTATTGATTAATTAGAAGTACTCAATTCATCACTAGGAGTCAAAGTGACTCACGCAATCGATTTTATGATTCACGTTTGTAGCAATGATTCCGTTCCACACAATGGGCGGAATTATACCATCATTATTAAATAACCAAATTTATCTTTAATGACATTTAGCCCTTTTTAGCGAATTTCCCCTACAGGGATTGGCGAATTTTCCCTATAGGGAAGAAGCTATTACCGTAGGTCTCGTGGTAATACCTAAGCCCGAGACTAAGATAATTTTTCGTTTTGGGGCCCCCAGAAGCCAAAAACGTCATTCGGAATTTATATCTATATATATATTCATATATATATGTATGTGTGTGTGTGTGTGTGTGTGTGTGTGTGTGTGTGTGTGTGTGTGTGTGTGTGTGTGTGTGTCTGTGAGCACGATAGCGGCCGTAAATATGGTCCGATCTTAATGAAATTTGGTACGGACATGTAAAGTGGTAATCCCACGGACGAGTTCGTAAACCAGCCCGATCGGACCATCGGAAGGGGGGATAAAGAGGAATAAATGCCCCAAAAATGGGGTTTTTGAGTGTTTTACATAGAAAAATAAAATAAATCAAACTGTCGTTGGCACCATTGAATTCAGCTCAAAAAACAAACAGTTTAGTAATTTGAATCATTGCTCTATGTCTATAGGTTACCGAGATCTTGAAAGTGGTAAACACAGTACGTTGTCCCAATGTTAACCTAATGAGGAATAAATAAAATTATGTATATCGCTTATTTCTCAACATATCTTAATAAAAATTGGTTTGTGGCTTCATCTAGATGAGATCAAATCTATTATAGTCTAAATTCCCTGAAATTTCTAATTTTTGTGGCAGCAAACCTGCATAATGATTCCCCTTGTCATACTTATGGGAAACAAAAAAAATCTATTTCTTCCTTATTTTTTACATATTTTGATAACACTTGGTTTATGGCTTATTCTAGTTAAGATCTACTAAATAATGAATAAAAATCAACCAGTTTTATCATTCCTGTTGCAGCAAACCTGCATACTCATTCCCCATATTATTCTTATGGAGATTACAAAAACATGTCAAATCTCGCTATGTTGGGTTGAATTATGTTCCTTTGCATTTGAAATTCGCTGAGTATGCAGGTCTGCTGCAACGGGGGTATTTCTTATCACGCCGGACGAAGTTACGCCACACCGATTAGGCAGAGAGGATTGGAGGGAGGTTTACAATACTCCGTCAGTCAATTGTCAATATGAGGAATTGTTGAAAATTTGTTCACATCATTTAGATATTGCTAGCCCTCTAAAAAAAGTAAAAAAACACAATCCAGAAATATCAAGTGGTTAACGGATGAAATAAGATTTATGAAAACAAAATTGTTAGACATTTATTTTCTTTGGATAGCTACAAAGGATAACACTATCAAACAACATTACAACCAAATGAAAAGAAAGTATAGAGAGGCTATTACAGCAGCCAAATCTAACTTTGTTAAAGATAAAATAAGTACCTCAAATAACCCGAACAAAGTTTCATGGCAGTATGTTAACTCATTAAGAAAGGAAACACCTAGACTAGAACAAAATATTGCTCTCAAAGTAAATAACGTAGTTGTAATTTGTAACTCCTAACATTGAGTACCTCCTGACATTGTAAGCAACATTTTTAACGATTTTTTCTCTGATCTACCCCATTGTAAATCTTTTACGGATTGTAGTAATTTTTCTTGTTGTAATGTATGTCAAACAACCTTTGAACTCAATAGATTTCCAGCAATTGATAAAAAAACACTTGTTAAGGTAATATCTTCACTTCTAAATAAAAAGTCTACCGGATATGACGGTATCTCAATAGAAATAGTTAAGAAATGTTATCTTGAGTTGATAGATCCTTTACTAGTATTAATAAATAATTCTTTAGAAAAGGGTGAATTCCCTGAGGTAGCGAAAATGGCTCTGATCAAACCAATTTAAAAAAAGAAGATCCGCATTCGCCTAAGAACTACCGTCCTATCTCATTGCTTCCATCAATATCAAAAATCTTGGAGAGAGTCGATTGCGACTCACTGGTCAACTATCTCAGTGTCCATTCAATTCTTTTCAAAAATCAATTTGGTTACCAGAAGCACAAATCCACCAAACTAGCACTGGTCAATTTCATTGATTCCTGCATCGACCCCTTGGACGGTGGTGGGACAGCCATTGGCTGTTTCATTGACCTGTCCAAGGCGTTCGATTGCGACTCTCACCCGATCCTTCTGAAAAATTTAGAAGCAATAGGCATCAAAGGGACAGCACTTAGCTGGATTAGCTCTTATCTTTCCAACAGATTCCATAAAACCAAAATAGATTTCATTGATAAAAAAGGCATCAGGAAAACTTCTTACTCAAATCCAAAGGCAGCTTCATTTGGTGTTCCGCAAGGATCCATATTAGGGCCGATTCTTTTTCTCCTTTATATTAATGACATTTCTGACTCCCTACCTGGTAACCTTCTTTCAGTTTTTGCAGATGATACTTCAGTTTTAACTTCCCATAGAAATCTCGATATTTTAGAACAGGAACCTTCTTCAATTTGAATACTCTTTCACAGTCTTTTCAGGTATCAATCTACTATATATTTGTCAAATACCACTCCGTATAATCATCGCAAAGCCCAAACTACTTGACCTAGAACCTTGAAACTTTGCATGGATGTTCCTTTTAGGGCGTAGGCATCCGCTAAGAACGGATTTTACAAAATTTTTAGTATAAAGAGGTTTTTGGCGAGGCCGAAGTTTTCAAATTGTCGCATATAAAAGTGTGTTGGACGATTTTTGTTTACATTTTTAATGTTCATAAAACAATCAGCTGGTAGTTAGCTTCGGAAATGTATACGTTGATGCAGATGATAATAAATTGATTTCTTTGATCATGGCTTCATTGATTTTTGTTGATTTGTTTCAAGGACATAATTATGTACTATATAAAAGTTACATTTAGTTTATATAAAATCCACCATTAATCAGTTAAGTGGCACCATCTATATTTCGGTAGCGGGAGTTATCGATTTTCCTGGAGGCGTTCCTAATAATTTTTTATTACATCTATGCCTGTCCAATGATTTGGTGTTTCGTATAATTCGACGTTCGCAGTTTTAAACGTGAAGAGCATACTGCCTTTTGTGGCTGAGTCTTGAGACTAAATCACGGTAAGATGGAAAGAGAAAAGTACGGTGGTTTTTCAGTCACAAACAGAATGTGCTGAAATGATATGATTCTTTGATCTATTTATATAAAAACTTATAAATTATACAAATCCCTGATTGTAAGTTATAATTATACTATCATTTCTACTATATTTTTGTCAAATACCACTGACCTATCATTGTACAGCCCAAACTACTTAACCTAGAACCTTGAAAATTTGCATGGACGTTTCTTACAGAGTGTTGGCATTCACCAAGAACGGATTTTTTTAATTCGAGGTTTTTACAGGTTTTTGGTGGAGCTGAAGCTTTGAAAATGCCCCATGTTAATGTAATGGATGATCTTTTGTTTAAATTTCAAATTTTATTCAATAAAGCATATTAGCTTCACAAACGGATACGTTGTTACAGCTGATTTATAATTTGATTCCTTTTATCATGGTTTCATGGTTGTTTTGATGATTTTTTTAGGTCATTCGTACTATATAAAATTTACATTTGGTTTAGTTTCGTACCTTATACGTTCAATCTTAAGCTTATTATGTGGTACCATCTTTTTAGGCAGCGGGAGCTATAGTTATTTCCTCAGGGCGGCCTTTATGTTTTTAATTACAATCATGCCAGTTACAATAATTTGGCAAATCCCTTTTGCATCTAATTCGACGGTGTCCCGGCTTACCACGGAAAAATAAATGCTACAATCAGTGGTTGATCTTAAACTATTACTACCCGCCCATATTTTAAGTTAAAAACTAAGTGAATCGAGTTTGAAACACTGCCCACGGATAGCACCATAACTCTTTCGAACATTCAGCCCTTTACTGTACTTAATTGATGCCCTACTAGGCAATCCAGGGACGTAATGGTAAATCTGTAAAGAAGTACCTTAAAATCGACAAATTTGATGTTAAAATCGGTCCGGCCGTTTTCGAGTTATAACGGTGAAAAGAAAACCTTCACTATCTACTATGGTGTATATTTTTATCCTACATTTCGCCGTAAAACAAACATATCTCTAAATGACATATTCCTTGATATAAATATTTTCTATTCAGTCCTCTAGACTCTTCATATCAAGGTTAGACGATAATTTTTATCGTGAGCGAAGCCAACGGGTTCTGCTAGTCGTCATATAAATCCCAAAAAAACACAATTAATACATTTCATGACTGATCAGAAACGAAACCATTTGGTTAATTTAGGAACAGTTCTTCCATCTGTAGTCCTCGATGATTTGATCATAGAGGAAGCCCAGCATGTAGATTATTTGGGAGTGAGATTGGACGGTGGTCTCAGGTGGAATGACCATGTCGATAAACTAGCTAAACAGCTTGCTACAAATATTTTTGTTCTAAAAAATATTTCCTCATTGAATAATATATCACTGTCTAAACTGGTGTATTTTGGCTTAATTGAGAGTCTGATTATGTACTCAATAATCCTTAGGGGTTCTTCTAGTATAAGTAACTTGAATAGAATTTTTGTCCTTCAAAAAAGAGCAATTAGATGTATGCTGAAACTTAGACCAAGTGACTCATGTTGTGAGCATTTCAAAGAACTACAAATTCTATCTGTACCTAGCATTTATATGTTTGAAACAATTGTCTATGTAAAAGAACACAAACAAATCACTGCTCATCAGCATTCTTACAATACAAGAAATCGTAATTTTAATTCTTCTGTATATCATAATTTAAAGCTCTTTGAAAAAAACCAGATTACATAGGTCTCAAGTTACTTCAACAACTTCCACCCAACATAGCCCAGAATAATAATATTAAAAAGTTTAAACATGAGCTCAAAACATATCTTGTAAACCAGTGTTTTTACCAGATTCCATCCTACCTAATCTAACTCTCACTCCTGCCTTGGTCACAACTAACCCTGCCCCCTCCTTGAATATATCTGCCGTGAGGAGAGGAGAAACATCACGAAGATGTGCTCAATAGCCTAAGTTTGAAGAAGAAATAACTGACTGGTCCTATGCCTATAGTGGTCAATCAGGACGACGTGTGATATGTATATGTATGTATGTATGTACCGGCTCCAAAAGATGCGCCGGTACGGCCTCACGGGTAATATAACCACTGAGCTCTATGTTACGTCTGGAAACACTACCTGGTTTTAACTTGTAATTGTAATGTACTTTAAAACAATGATAATAGAACTGAAAAGGAAATCTCTCTAACTGACTTAAATTATAAATATTATCACTGTCCCACCAACAAAACAATTAAAAACACAGCGGAGTCAGCGGCACGTTTTATAAACACGGAAAGAAATAACCTTCCGATCTAGTGATGGGCAATCGCCCATCACTAGATCGGTTCGGAGGTCGGATTACGTGTGTAGTTATATTATGAGCTCAGTGAATATAACTACTTTAATTATTTGTAAGTTACAGTATTGACTACTTTACACTTGTAATAATGAAACATGTTTAACACTCTTAGTTCAATTTCAGGTTTGATTATGAATACCATAGTTAATGATTATTTTTTCTAGTACCCGTGGGTTTTATTATTGACTGAGCAGTATAACAACTAATATCATTGATTAAGAGTAACAGCGTTCCCAATCAGTTTTACATCCTAACTTATGCCATGTCACCCATGAGTCGAATTGACCGGGTGGTTTAGGCGTAGGTTAGGTTAGGTTAGGTTGTAGGCGTAGGGTCAATAGAGTGAAAGGTCCAGGGTTCGAATCTCAGCGGAGTCGCCATTTATTTGTTCATGAAAATCAAATGTAAGGATAATGTTATATATTTATTTATCAATTGAATAACAATCTAGTGTTGTGACGCATCATTACGAACTAGATTTTTACGCTGATAACAATGCTGAAATCCGTTTTTGAAAATATGCTTTTGTTAAAAAGATATGCACAAATAAAAGTTTATCCCTACACATATGGACGTTTCATATTTTCAATATTTTTTGGGATTATCTTCCTGCTATTTCTGATTATAATAAAGATATGTAGTTCGTTTTGGTCTTAAAATACTCAGTGAAATACTGGATTTAATTTGAGATATCAATTATCAACATCGGACAAGTGACAGATGAGCTATAAGGCTCAACTTAACTTAAAAATATTTTTTTTAGAAATTTGTTTTTAGTCAAGTATTAATATCTCCGGTTATAAATAAGGTATTACATTTATTTTGGTCTTATTTCACTCAGTAAACCATCAGCTCTCAAGTAAGCTACACTCGATAAGATCAGACTAAAGATTATGTGACTTTATGAGCTTTCACTCAACATAAATTCGTTTTACTTGCATAACTTTACATTTCTTGAAGAATTTCTCTAGTTCCAAAGAAGACTCAAAACTCGTAAAGGTCTTAATTGACTTAGTAGATTATTGGCTTTCATTTGCGTTATAAATTATTTCAATAGATTAAGTTTCAGGTGAGTTGTGGTTCTAAAACCCATTAAAAATTAAAATTTTCATACATTTTCGTTTATATAAAGAATCATATCTCCAGCTCCACAGGAAAGGTCTGGAGTTCTGAATATTTTTAAAAGACTCAGTAAAATATCAGCATTCGTTTGAGACAGTGATCATTTCAGCCGTCATTTTGAAAATCAGATGTCTAATTTTTGGGGTCTGGGCTGAATTTAGTTCCAAAATGCATGATCATAGATTATGCAAAGTTTTATGGTGGTAACCGGAAACCTAATATTTTTATACTAAACCTGCCTCACTATACTGTCCGACAAAAAAGGCAGCGACGTATAATGTCATCTTTTGTCTTATGTGTTGTAGCCCAAATTTGCACACTTTCTGCATTCAACACATCAAAAACGAGATGACTAACAAGTGCAGTGTGCAGCCGGCCGTAAGTTACAGTAACAGTAATTGTCAACAGTTGCACAAACAGTAAAAGAACCATCCCTTTTCCCCACTTATTTTTATATTATCCTCATTCTAAAAATGTTTTTGAAATAATGAAAGCTTTCTTAAATATTCTTACAATCTATTGTAGTGTTAAGATGTTTGATTTGATATTAAATTTGTAACAACACAAAATGGCTGAAATGTTGGTTTTATTAATTCTGTTACATTGACTTTTAGCTTAATTCTCAGAACTGAGCTAAGTATTAAGCGTCGTCTTCTTCATCATATTCATCGTCAAATGTATCATAACTTTCAATTTCCTCAGGTTTTCGACTTCGAGTAACACAAGGATGTTGACTTTGAGTTACATAAGGTTGTTGACTTCGAGTGACGCAGGGATTTTGGATTTGAGTCGCACAAGGATTTTGACTTTGTGTCACATAAGGTTGTTGACTTCGAGTGACAGAAGGATATTGACTTTGACGAGTAACACAAGGGTTTTGACTTTGAGTGACATAGGGATGTTGACTTTGAGAAACGTGAGAATAATGACTGTGAGTGTCATCAGCATATTGACAATGAGAGTCAGCAGGATACCGGCTTTGAGTGGCTTGAGGAGCACGGTTCCTCTTTAGGGTCTTATCCCTCCATATGTTGTAAGGGCTATGGGGGTCGAGAGGAACTAGTTCTTCTGGGTCTATCGGGTTAGCAGCTGTAAGTTCTCTTAATATCTCATTCTTTTCACCTTCAGTTTGAAAACTGGCCTTGACTCCATTAATGTTCTGTAACATAAATCCCAAATATGATATATATATGTTTATTGAAAGTAGCACTTTTCACAACTATAAGCCATTACATTAATGGTAAAAGCTGGGTTATTGATGAGATAACCGTTCGTTATTTCCGAAAAAAATGTCGCTCGCCGCGGAGTGTTCGGTATGCGTCCGGCTAGTATGAAACGTTAATTACCCGGGTTCCTTTAACAGCAACTGCGATACTGGGAAAATTAACCCAAAAGACCCGGCCGCACGGAATAACTAACGACCCATGTTGCTTCACCAGCAACTAGAAAATACTGGGTGAACGCGGGTACCGTTAGCTAACTTCGGGCGAGACTACTAGGCCCAGGTTGCTTTAACAACAACACCAATAGTACTGGGCATTTACACCGATTTATCGGTCGCACGGAATAATTATTATTGACCCAGGCTGCTTTATCAGCAACTGCAAAAATACTCTGGGCAGGTAAATAAGTTTACCGGTTGGTCGGAATAATTATTATTAACCCAGGTTGCTTTAACAGCAACAGCATACTGGGTATGCAAATAAGTTTAACGGTCGGACGGAATAATCTTGATTAACCCAGGTTGCTTTCAGCAACAGCAAAATACTGGGTATGCAAATAAGTTTACCGGTCGGACGGAATAATTATTACTAACCCAGGTTGCTTCATCAGCAACTGGAAATACTGGGTATATAAACTTAGATCGGATTAAAGATCGTACAAATCGGTTAGGCCTTCACAAAAAACTTACTAAGTCCAAGTCTAACCAAAAAATCGTAAGACCGAATATGGCCTACCGTGTAATTCGCCGGGCTCCGGAGCTCGAATGTGATCGGTTTAGTGATGGGCGATTGCGAGATGTACCATTCGAAACGTTTCGATTGTTTTATCCATTCGAAACGTTTTCGAATAGTTTTCCGCATTCGAAATGGCCAAAGACAAATAAGTATTTAATTTTGTATACATCGCTATGAGGAACCAACAAATAAACTAAAGTCAAAGTTTACAATAAAAATATTTCCGTAAAATATTGTGATGGAACAGAATAAACAGATTTTATTGACTTAAAAGCAGCATTCGCAAAACGAATGGATAATTTCGAATGAATTCATTTGAATGCATCTTCGGAAGCACTCGATTACGGAACTTTTCGCAAATCAAATTCATTCGAAACCCGGAATATCTCGCAATCGCCCATCACTAGATCGGTTCGGAGGTCGAGAGAAGAGTGAGCGAGAGCGAGAGCGAGGGCCCAGCCGACTCGTCGAGGCAGTCGCTACCTTTTACCTTTTACCTTTTACCTAGGTCCTCTTCTCCATAGTCGTAGAGACCAGGGAATCGTCACAATCTTCGATCTTCATATGTTGTGTTTATGTATGTGTGTGCAAAGTGTAGTTGTGAGCAGGCGGTTTTTTGAGAGTTTTTGGGCCTATCTATTATAATTACTATGGTCGTCAAAAAATTCTTTTAAGCTATAATAAGGTTTGTTTAACAAGTATTGTTTCAGTTTTTTAAGAAAAGGTTTAATGTTATTGATTTTTTTTAGTTCATCTGGTAGAGAATTAAAAAGCTTTACTCCTATTATTTGTGGATTTTTGCTAGTTTTAGTTAATCTATGTTGGTCAAAATTGTAGTTGAGTTTTGAGTTTCTTCTTCGCTTTTACTTCGCTACAGCGCATGCGCCAGTTCCCCTCCGACCCCTACCGTCCCCACTCCGCCGCGCGTGGGTGTGGGTAGTGGGTAGTGGGTAGTAGTGTCGGTTAGAGAGAGGGAGCGAGTGTGCGTAACTGGGAAATCTAACTAAACCGGTTTGCTTCAAGTGCTCTGCGCCGCTAACAATAAAATAAACTGAACATTTGGTACACTGGTACACTCTCACAATAAAATACCGTTACACACTTTATTCCGAAATGTATATTTTAATGACGGCAAAAGATCGATCTCTGCTTACAGAAACTTGTAGCTGACCGAGAGCAAACACTGGCGCCGTGAGCAAAGACCTCATTTGTTTAGGGACTGCCTCTGCACCTTATTGATAGTTATCACCTAAACATGAATTATAGGGAACCTTTGTAGGGGACCTTTCCGTTGTGGCAACAACGCGTAAATGACGCATTATCTCTACCAGTCTTTTCGTTCTTGAATGCATCCCACCGCGATGAAAACATTTTAAGTTCATGTTTTCATGAGGTCGGAAGGAGCATCAAATGTTACATCGGGAGGATGATGCTAGGCAGCTAGGCGGTTGCGATCGTATTCTCTCCGGCCGGTCAGTGTTCGTCTTCTTCTTATTGGTGGTATTATAACTTCACCAAAACAAAAAAAACTAAAAAAACATTATGCTGAAATCATTGACTTTAAATCTCTTGTGTAAATTAAGTATGGAAACAAATCTGTATTTTTTCAACCGAAGGAGATAGAGATATTTTGTTTGTGGCTTTGGTTGTTAACCTAGGTTCCGGAATTTTGGACCTCGAAATTTTTTTTTTCATCCCCCTCACAGGGTGAGGGGTAAGGGGTAACTTAATTTTTTCAAATAGTAACCCCTATTGAGTGACCCCTCATTTTAAAGGGTTTGTCAAAATAAATAAAATGGCGCAAACCCGAGGTAAATACCTCAACCCTAACCCAAATGGCAGCTATTTTAAATTTTGAGATGAACACACGAGATTAATTATGGAGACCTAAATTTACCTTTTAAGCGGGTTACATTGGGCAAGTTAAACTCTGGATACCATTGTTTGATGGAAAAGTGGATGTTTTCGCCTTATTCCTGATTTTCCCCAGCCCCAAAAATAAGGTGTTTTGGGGGTAGCCCCAAAATTTCAAATGCAAACCCCTATCGAGTGACCCCTCATTTTGAAGGGTTTGTTAAGTCATAAGCAGTGGTGCAAACTTAAAGTCGATATATCACCCCTAGCCAAAATGACAGCCATTCAAAGATTTGATTGGGTGAAAAAACACCCATTTCACCTTTTAAAATATTTAATGCCTGCCATAGCAGCCATATTGAGTCATCCCTCATTTTATAGCCATTGTCAAACTTAAAACCATGATTTAAATTAATATCCGTCGATCCTAAAAAGACATCCAAAATTTTGAATAAAAGAAGTAGGTGCTTTTTACCCAATCACATTTTTGAATACCTGCCACATTGGCTAGGGGTGACATATTGACATTAGGTTTGCACCATTGCTTATGTTTTTACAAACCCTTCAAAATGAGGGGTCACTCAGTAGGGGTTTGCATTAACATTTAGGGGGTTGCCCCCAAAACACCCTATTTTGGGGGATGAGGCAAAATCAGGAATGAGACAAAAATGTCCACTTTTCCATCTAATAATGGTATCCAGAGTTTAACTTGCCCAATGCAACCCGCTTAAAAGGTAAATTTAGGTATCCATAGTTAATCTCGTGTGTTCATCTCAAAATTTAAAATGGCTGCCATTTGGGTTAGGGTTGAGGTATTGACCTCGGGTTTGCGCCATTTTATTTATTTTGACAAACCCTTTAAAATGAGGGGTCACTAAATAGGGGTTGCTATTTGAAAAAATTAAGTTACCCCTTACCCCCCACCCTGTGAGGGGGATGAAAAAAACTTTTCGGTGTCAAAAAATCCGGAACCTGGACGAACAACCAATGCCACAAACAAAATATCTCTATCTCCTTCGGATGAAAAAATACAGATTTGTTTCCATACTTAATTTACACACTGTATTGCGCACAACTTAACCGATCATAGGCAGGATATCAACAAACCAAGGTGAGGTAGTAGTCGCTTATCAAAACGACCACTCTCGGCGTTGCGCTGCAGTCAGTGTCCGGAACACTGTGTGTCCAAGTGTAATAACTCACTGGGCGTTCCCATAAGATTTAGTGTTATGAAGACTAGAGACGCTAGAGGCCGAGTCGCTGAGATAAAACTGCGCAGTTCAGACACAGTTTTGTGTCTCAGTCAACTGTACCCGTGTATAATAGCTCGTGGGATACTCTCATTTGATTCAGTGCTATGGGAGTATCCAGGAGAGCTAGCGTCCAGTCAGGGCCAACCCAAGAGGGCGCCACGGCTAGGGGGGCACCATGGCTGGAGGTGCCTGCGGGCGTTTAAGGGTAAAATAAAAATATATCACCAATGCATTACAGGGTGCAAATAGCTCAAGTGAAAGAGTCATAACAATTTAATCATCTTGGTGAAGTATGGGCTCTAGACCTGAGTTGTAAGAAATAAGGGTAATCAGCAGGCTTACCTGGTGGCAGGGCCGGCGACAGGAATTTCGGGCCCCTGTGCAACCTGCATCGCCGGGCTCTAAAATCTGGTGACCTTTTTTTTTACTTGTTACGTGTTTTTCGGCCCCTATACAGCCATTTCGGGCCCTTTTGGCCGGTCCTCCTGTAAGCCCGGGCCCCTGGGCAATTAACCCAGCTGCCCTCCCCCTGTCGTCGGCCCTGCCTGGTGGTTAATGCTGCTGAAGAGCACACAAAAATACCCCTGTTGCAGCAGACCTGCATACTCAGCGAATTTCAAGTCCAAAACAACTTATTTCGATCCAACATAGCGAGATTTGACATGTTTTTGTAAGCTCCATAAGAATAACATGGGTAATGAGTATGGATGTTTGCTGCTACAGGTATATTAAAACTGGGTGGTTTTAATTCAATATTTAGTAGATCTGAACTAGAAGAAGCCATTTACCAAGTTTTATCAAGATATGTTGAGAAAATAAGCGAGTTATAGAATTTTACTTATTTCCCATAAGGTTAACATTGGGACAACGTACTGTGTTTACCACTTTCAATATCTCGGCAACCAATGGACATAGAGCCATGATTCAAAATACTAAATTGTTTTTTTTGGGCTGAATTTAATGGTGTCAATAAAAATTTTAAAAATTTGATTTTTCTATGTAAAAATCTCAAAAAACCCATTTTTGGGGGGGTTTACCCCCCTTTACCCCTCCTTCCGGTGGTCCGATCGGGCTGGTTTACGAACTCGTCCGAATAATTACTACTTTACACGTCTAAGCCAAATTTCATTCCGATTGGACCATTTTTGCGCAAGTTATCGTGCTTAAAGACACATATATATATAGATATATATATATATATATATTTATGAAAGTGAACGAATGGTGTTTTTGGCATCTGAGGACCTCAAAAAGAAAAGTTATGATGGTTTTAGGCTTAGGTCCTACCATGAGACCTACGGTAACAGCTTCTTCCTTAAAGGGGAAATTCGCTAAAACATAGGACATAAGATCAAAATTCATTATCAAAGCCACTGGCTCCTTCTTTAGATAGGAGGGAGTTCATTGTATGCTAGGAAGGAAGAAGAAGAACAGAGTTTCCTCCTTCTAGAATCCAAAGAGCACTAACTTGTCTATGATTGTCTATATTACACTATATACACTCCTACAGAGAGAGCCTGCTGATAGGAAAGGGAGGGGAAAGTTATCTGAGGTTGAGGTTTGGGTGATGAAATCCAGGGAACCCCCAAACCTCAACCTCAGATAACTTTGCCCTCCCTTTCCTATCATCAGGCTCGGTAGGAGTGTGTATAGTGTAATTGGACTTGCTATATGTATTGGATTTTTTTTTCTAAATACAGTATCCATTTAGTCAGTGTTTTTGGCATAGAGATTGTGATGAGCAAATTTAAACCTGAATCGGAATTCCAAGCCCCTGATTCAAAATGAGCCTTACAAGTAAACCTCTAGGATAAATTCATTATCAGCAACTAAAAAAACATTATAAAAATATTAGTGATGCCATTTTTTAAAGTATCAATGTCAATATTATTAATCTAAATCTACCAGCATTTTTTCAAACGGGGGCGAGGACCTGATTTCAAAACGATATTGGTAAATTAATTCCGACTTTGTAATAAGGAAATTTGGCAATCACAAATATTTTCTATAGAGTTACTTTACACCCTCGTTTGTGATTTTTTACTAGTGGTCGGTAACTAGTACTTGTGAAACCCGATTTGAAATAAGGCCCAGATGATTTTTTGACGAATGAATTGATAGAAAGTGTGACTTCTCTGCAAGGCAGCACTAGTCTCGCCTTGCTTCTCTGTTTTGTATGGGATAAATTTAATACGGAATCAATTTGAAAAAAAAATTATAGTAATGTTATCAGCAATAAGGTTTTGTTTAAGCTATGATACAACTAAATTGGTAATTTAAAATAAAATTAATACAAACTATTAGTTATGAAAATTAATTATCCATTTACCTGATTCGTTGCTACTATCAAAAAGTTTAATAATCTAAAATAATTGCGTAGGCATTACCCTTAATTTATTATTTATTTTTTCAAAAATATACTATTTAGGCCAATTCGTTTTTTTGAGAGGAGCGCACGATAAAATTTCGCCCCAGGCGCCTTCTGGCCCGAGTGGGGGATCGTCTCTCTGGGGCGGCCCTGATCCCATTCATAGGGACGCAAAGTGTCCGTGTATAATACGGGCCATAAGGTTAACATTGGGACAACGCACTGTATTTACCACTTTCGATATTTCGGTAACCAATGGACATGGAGCGATGATTCAAAATACTATTTTTTTAGTTGAATTTAATGGTGCTAACCAAAATTGGATTTTATTTTTATATGAAAACACCTAAAAACCCCATTTTTTGGGGATTTATCCCCCTTTGGCCCCTCTTCCAGTGGTCCGAATCGAGCTGGTTTACGAACTCGCCTAACTGAGTACGACTTTACATGTCTGTACCAAATTTCATAAAGATTGGACCATTTTTTCAGCAGCTATCGTGCAAACAGACACACACATTATATATATATATATATATATATATATATATATATATATATATATATATATATATAAAGGAGAAGGGGTTTTCTATCGGACAGCAAATCTCCAAAACTATAAGACCTAAAGAGTTGAAATTTGGTATATGTGCTCCCCTTGGGTCTTAGATGCACACTAAGAAACGGTTTTACAAAATTCCCAAAGGGTTTTGCCCTATGGTACTTCATAGTTTTAATGTTAAATTATAGGGAAGGATATAAAGTTGTCATGGCAACCTTAAGAAGTATGACAAATTAAATCCTAATAAAAGACAGGGGAAGTTATTATTTTTTCCACGGGTGAAACCGTGTTGATCAGCTAGTATATATATATATATAAATTCGAACGAATGGTGTTTTTTTCTCTGGGGGCCGTAAACAAAAAGTTATCACGGTCTGGGGCTTAGGCCTTACCATGAGACCTACGGCAATAAGCTTCTTCCCTATAGGGGAAATTCGCTAAAAGTAAAAGAAATTAAGTTTTCATTATTGTAACGACAAATACAATGTTTGATTTATAATCAATCAATGTTAATCAAAGTTATTACTAGCAGAGGTAACGGCTTCACTCGCCACATGTATATATATATACATAACACACATATATATATTCCACTCTCGGCGTTACTTGAAATTGAAAATTGAAATTGAATTGAATTTTACTTGACTCGCACGAGTTCGTAAACCAGCTGATCGGACCACCGGAAGGAGGGGTAAAGGGGAAAAACCCCAAAAATGGGTTTTTGTAATTTTTACACAGAAAAATAAAAATATTCCAATGATTCAATTTGGTATTTTGAATCATTGCTCTATATCCATTGGTTACCTGTTGCAGTAGACCTGCATACTCAGTGAATTTCAAATGCCAAGAAAATACTTCCATCCAGTGTAGTCAGATATTACATGTTTTCGTAATTTCCATAAGAATAACATGGGGAATGACTATGCAGGTTTGCAGCCACAAAAATGGAAATTTTGGTGATTTTAGACTAAAATACATTAAATCTCATCTAGATGAAGCCACAAACCGAGTTTTATTGAGATATGTTGAGAAATAAGCGAGTTATAGAATTTTACTTATTTCCCATAAGGTTAACATTGGGACAACATACTGTGTTTATCACTTTCAATATCTCTGTAACTAATGGACATAGAGCAATGATTCAAATTACTAAATTGTTTGTTTTTCGAGCTGAATTCAATGGTGCTAACCAAAATTGGATAACTTTTATTTTTCTATGTGAAAACCCCATTTTTGGGGGGGTTTATCCCCCTTTACCCCCCCTTCCAGTGGTCCGATCGGGCTGGTTTTCGAACTCATCCAAATAATTACTACTTTACACCCCTGTGCCAAATTTCATTCCGATCAGACCATTTTTGCTAGCGCTATCGTGCTTACAGGACTCGGAGAAAATACAGAAATTGGTTTAAGCTTACTATAAAATGAGAAATAACGTAAAATAGCTGTCATTTAAAAACCATTGGGATGTAAAAGGGTCTGCTTTGTTTACTTAAAACAAAATGCTAGATATAATAATAATTTTGTGGATCCAAAAGCCTATTTTCTAAGAAGGTATTTTCAGGTCCGGCGACAGGTTTCCGAGCCCCTATGCAATCTACAACGCCGGGCTCTGAGACGTGGCGACCTTTTTTTTACTTGTTTCGTGCCTTTTCGGGCCCCTTTTCTTGATGTTTCCGGGCCCCTATTTGCCTCCCCTGCCCCCCCCTGTCGCCGGCCCTGGGTATTTTCAACGAATATGGTGTTTTTTGCTTCTGGGGGGCCCAAAACAAAAATTTATCATGTTCTTGGGCTTAGGTCTTACCATGAGACCTACGGTAATACCTATAGGGAAAATTCGCTAAAACTTGGTATATGGCTTCTTACAGCTCAGATCCACACTGGATATTGATTTGAAACTGCCAAATTTTTTCATACCTGTTGCATCAGACCAGCATACTCATTCCCCACATTGTTCTTATGGAGGAAATAAAAAATTGTCATGAATCGCTTATGTTGGGATGAAATGTGATTCTAGCATCAGAAATTCGCTGAGTACCAGTACGCAGATCTGCTGTATCATTACTTACTAAGTTAATCAAATAATTTTATGGTCAGGATATTAATTTTGCAGGTGAGGGGAAAATTCTGAGAGTAAAGCACATTGTCTCCCTTGTGGAAACTGTCACCCTTGCAAGCTCAGGCTCCAACATTTTCACTCCTGACACAATGTTGTACTTTACTCACTTAACACACAAATAACTATTACATCATACTACACAGAAACATCTGTCTCTTTCTGGAAAGTTACCTTGCTGGAGTTACATCTCTTGGCTGGAAAGTTATCCTTTCCAGCCAAGAGACTGGACAGTAAATTTACCATACAGTGTACAGTAAATTTACCTTGTACTAAGAAACATAAATAACGGAAGGAAATAATCAAAATAATGCCGATTGCAGCAAACTGACGATTAATGCATATTTATTGGTTACATCAGAGGAATTTAGAGGCAAAACTAATGGCAGTAGCACATGTTTGTTTGTTTATTTTAGGCTAGGTTTGAAGAATTGAGAAACTTAATAGTTTATTCAAGAAATACATTATGATTTAAAAAAATATTTTTTTTAGTTTGATGCAAAGTATTGTACATCACTTGCCTGTAAGTTCTACCGTACTCACATGAAAATCCTGCACGCGCCTCTGGCTCGGGCGGGAACTATCATGCTATTTTGGTAAAACAGTACGTCCCGATCTAGTAATGTAACATACTACTTCGCCCGCTCCTCAGTAAACAGCTGTTTTACAATTAGTTTTCAGTGAGTAAACAGAGACTCAATGCGTGGTTGTATAAAATAATATTTTACATTACCAGACCAGTAAGCGCGAGCCAGAAGTGAGTACGGGATTTTCATGCGAGTTCCTTGCATAAACCATATTACGTTTCTCAATTCTTCAAATCTAACCTATTTGATACTGCTACCAGTGTTGCTACAACATTCCTCTGAAGTAACCTATAAACGTTGGTTTGCTCCAATTAGCTGATTGTTTTGATGATTTACTTCAGTTATTTCCATTCCCTAGTGCACGGTAAATTTACAATGTACTGCACAGTAAATCTGCCATGCTGTTATCGCCAAATGTAACGTTCAAGCCAAGAGTATGGAACAGAACACAGATGTTTCTGTGTAGCATATGATGTAGAAATCATTTTCATGTACCCGTATCTGTTAAGATTATAATTACCTTAAATAGTCTTTGGATGAAGTTATTTTTGTCTTTTGAGTTTAGTTCTGACCTAATAAATAGTCAACATTATTTCATAGTTAATTCTTCACAACATTAGAAACCACTAATAAATAAATGTTACATTGAATTAAAGAAAATGATGTAGAAACCATTTTCATGTACCCATGTCTGTTAAGATTATAATTACCTTAAATAGTCTTTGGATGAAGTTATTTCTGTCTTATGAGTTTAGTTCTGACCTAATAAATAGTCAACATTATTTCGTAGTTAATTCTTCACAACATTAGAAACCACTAATAAATAAATGTTACATTGAATAAAATATTATCACTGAGAAAAATTACACATCTTTGGTTTTTTAGCGAATTTCCCCTATAGGGAAGAAGCTATTACCGTAGGTCTCATGGTAAGACCTAAGCCCGAGACCATGATAACTTTTCGTTTTGGGGCCCCCAGAAGCAAAAAACACTATTCGTTCATTTTCATAAATATATATATCTATATATATATATATATCTATATATATATATATCTATATATATATATATCTATATATATATATGTGTCTTTAAGCACGATAACTCGCGTAAAAATGGTCCAATCTTAATGAAATTTGGCATGGATGTGTAAAGTAGTAATTATTCGGACGAGTTCGTAATCCAGCCCAATCCGACTACCGGAAGGGGGGGTAAAGCGGGGTAAACCCCCCCAAAAATGGGTTTTTTGAGTTTTTTACATAGAAAAATAAAAATAATCCGATTTTTGTTGGCACCATTGAATTCAGCTCAAAAAAACAAACAATTTAGTATTTTGAATCACTGCTCTATGTCCATTGGTTACCGAGATATTGAAAGTGGTAAACACAGTACGTTGTCCCTATGTTAACCTTATGGGAAATAAGTAAAATTCTATATCTCGCTTATTTCTCAACACATCTTGATAAAACTTGGTAAGTGGCTTCTTCTAGTTCAGATCTACTAAATATTGAATTAAAACCACCCAGTTTTAATGTACCCGTAGCAGCAAACCTGCATACTCATTCCCCATGTTATTCTTATGGAGCTTTCAAAAACCTGTAAAATCTCGCTATGTTGGATTGAAATATGTTGTTTTGTACTGGAAATTCGCTGAGTATGCAGGTCTGCTGCAACGGGGGTATTTAGATAGTTTTGCCATGATATAAGATGAAAATAAATTGGATGTAGTTCAAAATGTTCAGCTTGACATCAATCCACCAATACATTAAATTTTACTCAGTTTTACTGTCAGTTTTTTTTGTCAGTGATATTACTGTACCGTTTGAGCCAGAATTGAAGAATTGATGCCCCAGGAGGCGAGAAGCTCGTAGTCCCTTTGCACAGTGTGGCCCGTCACCGTAGGATCATCTGAATTCACTGAGAAGTTTGCGCCATCCACAACAAATCTGGAATTTAAAATACTGTATCGCTTTCTGTCATAAACTTTGTGGTCTTCTGCTTTCATGAGAAAAATAGAGAGAAATATAAATGTTACTTATAACTTCAAATCAGACAGAGAATAGCTGGGTAGTTAGAAAGGTAGATTGCCAAACATATGCACAGTTTGCACAATATATCTCTGGCTATAGCAGAATCAGCTGGTTGTAAGATGCGGGGGAAGAGGGGGTACTTTTCCGAAAACATTATTCTACAGCCCAACTGCTCGTAAAATGTTGTTGTTACATAATGTTGAATTACTGTTTGAAACTAATATATGATTTGGAATGGTTAGAAACATTGTTCTATAATGTTTACTTGAATTATAAGGTTGGTATCATACTTGTATTATCTTTTGAATTATTTCTAAGATAAAACTTAGTTGCAGTGGCCATTAAATTGGATTGGGCTGTTTCCAGTCCAATAATTGTCATTAATATGTCTGCCCTTTAATGAGAGGAGCCTATGGTACGGGAAGGTGATATGCCCAAAAACTGAGCAAGATTCAAAAGATCGTTTGTGACGTTTCTAAATGGTTCTCACTAAAAAGCTAACAATAAAACAAAGATAGCTATGTAATTGCATGAAGGAAGGTCAGCTTTACATGATATTTTTGGTACCCTAAAGCTGAATGATGAAGAAAATAAAAAGTTTTAAGTTGTCTTAGAAAAGTTTGATGCTCACTTTATCCCTACAGTGAATGTTTGTTATTTATGAGCGATTTAAATCCTTTATACGCCGCCAGAGTATGGACGAGTCATATGAGGCTTTTGCAACAGCACTTAAAGGTGTGAGTGTTACCGGTGATTTTTGTTAACTAAAGGACTCACTAATTCGAGACATATTTGAAGGGGTCCCACCAGTAACGTTGTAAACGACAACTTTTTCAAAATTGAGATTTCTATGCAGTAAGGTTGTAAACGACATCCTGCATCAGTGCAGGGTATTTTTTCGTTGATATATCTTGTGTTGGCAGCACTACCACACGTTGAAAACCAAGCGCTGTTGGTTCCGCAGTTGCAGCAACGTTGTAACCGCCGAAAATGGCAACATCACCGCGTACCGTTCTGTCGCCGTCCGTAGTAAAAAACGCCCTGTTTAATTCCTTAATTGCGAAGTAAGTTGGCGTGCCGCGGCGCCGACGTGATCAGTGGTGCGGGGTTTAATTACACGTTCAACACCCATTTGCGGGGTTTTCGTTTCAACGCAACGAACGCGATAATGCAGAACTCGTGGCGTGGTCGTAGTTCCAGAAAAATCTACTAGAGTGCAGCACCAAACGGTCTGCTACTCGTCAGGATCAACTGTACAGTCGTAGAATGGGAAATAACCTAGCAGAACAGTTGTACCAAGATAAATCAGCTGGAAATGTCAAATCCGAGTATACTCGGGCGCAGCAGATACCAAAACATGGGTGTTACACGAGTTAGCTCGTGTGTACAGCAGTCACGGGTTACAGAATACTACCACGAGCTAACTCGTGCACAGCAGATAAGGGGTTAAGTTCAAAAGTTGGACCAGAAATGTACGTAAGCAGAGAAGAAATGTTGGGGAACCATACATAAATGAAAAGAAGAAATCAAAAGAAACGTTGCAAACGTTGTTGCAAGTGCCAAAGCCGGCAACAACGTTGAAAACGACTGTCATTTACAACGTTAACACTGCAATTTTAAAATCACTTTTTTTGTAATAACTTTTTTTGTAATCAACAAAGCACGGACTAGAGCTGTGTAGAGTGTGCGCTGCTGTTGTTAAGCAGTTGTATGATATAAATAAAGAAGTACACGAACGATTAAGAGAAGCAACAGTAGACTTTGTGAGTAAGGGTAGCAACCGAGCCAGCAGACCAGTAAAGCTTTGATAAAGCGTAGTACAGAAAGCAAAGGAAAGCAAAATGAAGAAGACAAACCTAGAAATAAAATTGAATGCAAGTATTGTGGTTATAATCGCTACTATGGAAGATGTCCTGCGTGTGGAAAGAAATGTGCTAATTGAAGAGGAAAAAACCACTTTGCAGCACTGTGCCCCAAGCAGGGTTTAATTTGTAAAGAAAAAAGTACCGGAGCTATGACACAACGAGTGGCCGCTGGGAGAGTATGGAAAACCCCCCAGCAGAAGGTGGGTCCAGGGGCCCTCCTCCAGATTTTTTTTTTAATTGCGATTAAATTTGATGCCTTTTTAACGTTTATGGCCACAGTTTAACAATTACGCTGTGTTCACTTTCGCGCTAGCTAGGTTTGCCCTGCCGCGGCTAAAGTGTACTTGTGCCATAGTGGTAGTTAAGGTTGTGATCTCCAGCGCTACGTGTGTTTAGCGCCACTCACAACTCATGGTGGGAATTTACTACTGTCGAACAAGGGCGCACCTGATTTGTCCAAACTTTTGAAGAACTATTTGCCGCAAGAGGCCTTATAAGATCGACGTAGAAATGAGTCCGGTAATGCCGAACGCACGCAGTACACGCTCGTATTGGCCTGGATTGGGTTTGCCCTTGATTGAAGATAGTAAACTACCACAATCACTTGCTAAAGCCTATCTCGAGTTTAGCAAGTGATCAGTATCCAGAATGGAGGTTAAAAAACTATCATCTATTACCTTGCGTGAAACTATGTAAAGAAAAATACAGTTGTTAAATTGACTTAGAGGATTCCCAAATTAGAAAGAGTTGTACACTGTTATAAAATCGCTTTTTAAAAAGTATTAATAAATTACGTGGCCAGAAAAAGGGTCCGGAGCCATACCGGTGAGTTGAGAAACCGCGCTCCGGTGAGCTCCGGTTTCCTAAAAAGTACCGGAGCTGCGCTCCGGTGTGCTCCGGCTGAAATTAACCCCTGGCCCCAAGAGAAGCGTTAATGAAGTTGTACAAGGAACTGATACTGATTCGTCTGACTACAATTTTGACTTAGTAGAAGGATCAGCAGTTCACAATCAGAAACAAAAGTCTAAGGACTGGTATACAGTAATATTGAAGACAAATGAAAACCAAGAGTTTAATGACAAAGTGGACACAGGAGCAAAATGTAATGTTATGAGTCTTCGGCAATATCGCATCCTTGGGCCATATTTCGGGCAAAGTTATAATCCATATAACTTGTTGCCAAGTAAATCAGTAATTTAATCTTTTTTCCAAAGATATTGTGCCATTACTTGGAAAATGCTACTAACCCTGTGAATCTAAATTAAAAAACACATTTTAGAGTTTCTTATTGTGGATAGTGACATTTTCAACCTTCTTGGCTTATCGTCCTCTGAGAAGCTTGGATTAATTATAGTCAAGTTGATATGGTAACATCTAGACCTAAATTTGCAGATTTTATACCTGAAAAGTTCTATGCCCTCTTTGATGGTGAAGTTGGGTGTATACCAGGACCAGTGAAGATCTCAATTGAGATCTAATATATAAAGCCAGTAGTTTTGCCTGAATGGAGAATACCTCATGCCTGAATGCCTGAAGTTAAGGCTGAACTCGATGAAATGGTTACAAAGGGCATTTATAAAGCCTATTACAGAACCGACCGAATGGTTTAGTCAAATTGTTGCCATGGTTAAAAAAGATGGTTCCCTAAGGATCTACTTAGTTAGACCCTGGACCTCTAAATAAGGTGATAAAAAGGGAACATTTTCAGTTTTCTTTGGTGGAGGATATTGCAGATACACTGCAGGGAGCAAAGTTCTTTTGCAAGATAGATGCCCAGTCAGGATTTGGATGTTGCAGCTTGACTCTGAAAGCTCGAAACTGTGCACATTCCAAACACCATGGGGTAGATATGTGTTTCTTAAAGTTCCTTTTGGAATCCAGTCAGCTCCAGAAATATTTCACCAAATTGTAGCAAACACACTTTTAAGCATTAGTAACGTTAAATCATTCCAAGATGATATTCTTGTATGGGCTGAAACAGAGAAGGAACTTAAATAAACCCTAATAAAGATCCTTAAAACGGCTGCAGAAAATGGAATCTAGTTTAATCCATCAAATTAAATTTTTAACGAACAGTAGGTGGAATTTTCGGGACACTCATTTGGACCTAAAGGGATGATGTGTGATCCAGAGAAGATCAAGGCAATCTGTGCTGTGCAACCTCCAAAGGATAAAACTCAGCTACAACAGATTTTTGGTGTTTTTAACTACGTGTCCAAGTTCATCAAGAATGTTGCTGATATCGCAGCTCCATTGAAAGAACTACTCAAGAAAGATGTTGACTTCTGTTGGAACGCAGCTCATGATGAAATACTGAATGCTCTAAAACAGCACTGATCAGCACACCTGTCTTGAGCTATTATGATCCAAATGCTAATCTTACCCTTAGTGTTGTTCATGCTAGCTCCTATGCATTAGGTCCAGCTCTTTTACAAAAAGGGAAACCTGTGGTGTATGCATCACGTACATTGACACCAACACAGAGAGGTTAGAATAAAAAAGAAAAGGAGTGCCTTGCCATGTGCTTTGGGACTGAAAAGTTCAGGAATTATATTATAGGCAGGGAGTCTGTGACAGTACAAACAGACCACAAGCCGCTGCTTCAAGTTTTTAAAAAACCTTACACAAAGTACCTGCCAGATTGCAAAGGATGCTGTTGACACTGCAACCCTACAAATTTAATTTAGTTCATGTGCTGGGAAAGGAGTTATACTTAGCCGATATACTTAGTCGACATGTGTCTTAAACAGGGTGTGATTCTGATACTGAATTTGACACAGAGGTTGAGTTACAAGTAGCTTCCCTGATGGAACAGCTCCCGGTAACCAACCAGTGCCTAAACCGCATAAAAAATGCTACTGAAAATGATAAGACATTTTGTGCTTTGAAAGAACTTATGAAGAATGATTGGTTGACAGAGTACAAAAGTCTTGAAGAAACTGTAAAGCCATATTATGAACTAAAAAATTCCTTGACTGAACATGATGGTATCATTCTTATTGGTGACAGAGTTTTAATTCCATCAAGCATAAAAGAGGAGGTGCTTGAGAAGTTACACACCCGCCACCCTGGTATCAGTAGAATGATGAGCAGAGCTGAAATTTGTTCTGGCTAGGGATTAATCAAGACATTAACAAATTTGTAGGATCTTGCAAGAGCTGCCAGAAGTATCAGCCAAATAAAGTTGAACTTCCATTGACATTCATAGAAGTGCCTGACCTACCTTGGCAAGAAGTGGCTGGAGATGTTTGTGAAATAAAAACAAGCAATGTCTGGTTTTGGTGGATGCATTGTGCAACTACATTGAAGTAGTTTGTTTAAAAAATTTAAAAAAAGAGGAAGTTATTAAAAAAATAAAATCATTTTTTGCAAGACATGGGATACCATTCAAATTCTACTCTGACGGAGCTCTATATTTTAGCTCAGAAATAATGTTCAAAGATTTGCCTCTGAGTGGAGATTTACTCATGTAATTTCAAGCTCTAATTACCCTAGGTCAAATGGTTTGGCAGAGTCTGCAGTGTAAACAGACAAGAAACTGTTCATCAAATCTAAGGATGCAAATGAAGACCCATATTTAGCTTTGCTCAATCACAGGAATACTCCTCGAGGGAATGTTCAATCACCCGCCTCTAATCTGATGGGTAGGAATTTATGCACAAATATTCCCTGTGCCGTAACTAAACTTATACCTCGACTTACCTATGTTCACAATTGAGAAGTGTTGAAACAGGAAAAAATGAAGGTAAAAGAAAGATACGACAGAACAGCCAGGAAAAGACCAATTCACTCCTGGCAAATTAGTTTGGTACAAGAACACCCCTAATGCTATGTGGTCTCCAGGTATTGTGACTGGAACTTATGGAATAAATTTCTACTGGGTCAAAGGAAGTAGAGAAGGAGGCAGGACTTACAGAAGGACTGAGATACACCTGAGACCTAGGATTAATCGTCTTGGAAATCACTAACAGGACAATACGACCATGTTAAGTGTAAGAAAGGGCCCTTGTGGCTCTAACTTTGCATGGCTAAATAAAGAATTTTCATTTCATTTCATTTCTTAGGGCAATTGTCTTGAATATATTGAATTACTGTTTTAAACTAACATATGATTTGGTGTTGTTTACAAACATTGTTCTGTAATGTTTACTTGATTAATTATAAAGTTGTTTTCATACTTATGTTATCTTTTGAACTATTTCTAAAATAAAACTGTTGTGTTTACCAATATCATATGCAGGGGTGCCGATCCCCCCCAAGAGCTATGACGCCAATCCCCCCAAAAATTTCCAGAATCTATCAAATATCCCCCCTCCCAGGGGTGCCGTTCCCCCCCAAGAGCTATGACGCCAATCCCCCCAAAAATTTCCAGAATCTATCAAATATCCCCCCCTCCGCACACATATATTTATGACATCCTATTTAAGCAGATGACATTAAAATAATCTGGGTTAATTTAAGTTACATCACTTCCAATTTTTAAACATTTTTCCGACTAAAAGTTAATAATATTAATTACTTAAAAATTATTATTTTTATTAAACTTCGATTTTAATAGTCGTTAGATGGAACATCGTCTGGGGGAAGAAGTCAAGTGTAGCCTTTTACCATTCTTAAGCCTTGGCCAGCAAACTCGAGGCATTTCGTCTTATCACAAATACTAAAATGTACACAGAAACGAGGACATTAGGTAGCTACCTCCAAAAAAGTCAATATTTCCTTCTATCATAAGCTTCACTCAACCATTCACTAAACCACTGTCCCAATACACGACTGACGCTCTCATTTGTACTACAAGGCCATGATCTAACCCTTAATCATACACACCCACCACATGTAGGCCTTTACAGCAGGCAACTTGACAACATGTCAACATAACAACACCCACAACAACTGACCCTGCCACTATCCACTATCCCAAGTTTTTCCCACTTACGAAAAGCACTAAAATTCTGAATTTTTGTGAGTTCATTCCACATTGCATAGCTAGTTGATAATTTAGTGGAATAAATTAAGGAATTATTTCATCCTTTTTTGGCGAAAATATGTCATTCTGTCATGAAGCTGTTATTACTGCACTTTTAAGTTGAAGTTTTACAATTTTTACAATCCCCTGCTCCTAAATGTATTTAAAAACTTTTTAAAGCCCCCTTCGCTCCTAGGAATAAGACGTCAACGCGATATTGGGGGAAATAATTAATTTTGCTTATAGATGACCGATTAAAATTTTGCTTTATCACCATTTATAATTTCCCCCCTTAAAATGTGATGGTTCTTTTCAAAGTCCCCCTCTAGAAATAACCTGTGAAACGTCAAGTCTATATGGAAGGGGGAACAATTCGTTTTGACATTAGTTGACTGATTGAAGTTTTAGTTGCATTACCATTTTTTCATTTCCTTCCTAAAAAGGATATGTTCATTTAAACACACCCATTCCCCCCCAAAAATAATCTTTATAACGTCAAAGCTATATTGAGGGGGAATCATTAATGTTGCTATTAGGTGACCGATTGAAGACTTTGTTGTTACCAGTTTTAAATTTCCCCGCTAAAAAGTAACTGTCCATTTCAACGCAACCTTCCCCCTTAAAATAATCCTTAAAACGTCAATGCTGTATTGGGGGGGAATCGTTCATTTTGCTATTAGATGAATGGATGAAGATTTTGTTGTGTGCCACTTTTACATTTCCCCGGTTAAAAGTAATTACTGTATACATTTCAATGCACCATCCCTTCTCAAAATAAGTTTTAAATCGTAAAAGCTATATTGGGGGGGAATTATTAATTTTACTTTTTCAAGTGTAAAAGCAAATTTGCATTTCCCCCCTAAAAGTAGTTGAGTAATTTATCGATAGGAAACAGGACAGGTTGAAAGAATTAATTTGTTTGTGTTCGGTTGGAGAGAGTCTCGTGGACTGAGCCAGTTCGGCTGCTTGCGTGCCGCGGCCGCCACGGAAGAAACAAGTGTACAGGAACGCTGACGGTATACACTGGACAGTTGTGCCGTGCGGGCATGTCCATGTTGTATATCCCTATTTCATGCATTGAAAATAAAAATTTTTAATTTATATACTAATTTAAATAGTGTAGCAATTAATTTATTTTTGACGATTTATTAGTAAAATTAGAAGTGGTACGTTTTACCTGTACAGAAAACAAAACAAAAATATCCCCCCCAAAAAATTCTATGACGCCATTGGCGTCATAATCCCCCCCTGTAGGCACCCCTGATCATATGATACGGTTAGTAGCGTAGTCGCCATAGCCAGAGATATACCCTATTCATGGGCGGATTTAGGTCATAAGCTTTGGGGGTGCCAGCTTCCTAACGTCTCCTCCCATTTGAAAATTGTTTGTTTTAAGGTCTATTATAAGAAGCTATTTCATTTAACAACAACCATTTCATATTTTATGCTATAATGCTCATTCGAATAATTGAAAGTACTGGTAAATTTTAATGTCTTATGGAAAGTGGTAGGATAGACCCATAGTGAAGAAAAGAAAGGAATTTTCATAAGCTGCTGGTATGACATAGTTGGGCTCACAAAACTAACTGACTTTTAGCTGTATGACAGCAGAACTAAGAAAGTACACATAATATTTTAATTGAGTCGTTATCTGGGTTTTATTGTGGTCGTCGTTGTACTGTGGTTGTCTAGATGCGTGAGCCCAACTACGTCACACCAGCTGACTCTGCAAATGCCTTTCTTTTTTCCTTAAACCATGGGATAGGCCTACTATTGTTTGTAATCGCTGAAAAAACATATTGAGAATCTATAAAATGTATTTTTTTCTTTCAAAGCAAATTGGAGGGCTTATCAAACTTATAAGTAGTCTTGAAATGAAGGGGTCCCTCCAGTAACGTTGTAAACGACAACTTTTTCAAAATTGAGATTTCTATGTAGTAAGGTTGTAAACGACATCCTGCATCAGTGCAGGGCATTTTTTCGTTGATATCTCTTGTTTTGGCAGCACTACCACAGGTTGAAAACCAAGTGCTGTTGGTCCCACAGTTGCAACAACGTTGTAACCGCCAAAAATTGCATTATCACCGCGCACCGTTCTGTCGCCGTCCCAATGTTAATCGGCTAAATCGTAGTAAAAAACGCCCTGTTAAGTTCGGAAGTTGGACCAGAAATGTAAGTAAGCAGAGAAGAAATGCTGGGGAACTGTACATAAATGAAAATAAGAAACCAAAAGTAACATTGTTGCATAGGCCAAGCCGGCAACAACGTTGCAAACGACTATCATTTACAACGTTATTGCAATTTTAAAATCACTTTTTTTGTAATAACTTTTTTATTACGTGCGATAATATTGTAATACTTCATAGTTTGGCTAGATTTATGATATTACAATTATATATAACAAATAAAACATATTTAAATCATTACATTCCCAATTATATGTTTTTTCCATTTCATGAAAAATTTACTTTATGTCGCTTACAACGTTACTGGAGGGACCCCTTCAAATGTTGTTTATAAAAGAAGTAGTAAACTTCTAGTGGACATGAAAAATTTTACATTATTTTAATAAAATTTTAACAAGTAAAAAAAAACTTTTAACAATAGACTGGGATAAAAACCAAATACCAAACAAAATTTGATCTGAATTATTAAAAAAAAGTTAGGCAGGAAAACATTTTCCTCCATCCAGCCAAAAATCCACCAAAAATAAGGGGGTGTCGGGCAAAATCCGCCCATGGATCACAACCAGACCCATAAAAAGGTTGATAAGCTTAACAATTTTCAATTCTAAAACAGCTAATGAAATTCCTTTTACATATACTTGTAAAGTCATTCAATAATGTGAACTGTGTGAAAAATGCACACTGTCCAGAACGGAAGTTCTAAAGTAAATAAAAAAAGCTTTTTTGAAAACCATTTCAAGTTTAAGTATTAAAATGCAAGCTTTTATCTTTACTTTACTTCTACAACAATTTACACACTAATGTTATTAATTTTATAATGCAACAGTCACTGATAGAAAAGAACAACCCAAAGGAAGTGTTTACAACAAATATAATCGTATTTGGCAAAACAAGCAAACCAAAAAACTATAGTTCTGGACAGCCTTACTGGCTGGTGGCAAAAAATGTAATCTCCCAAAATGTCTGCTAAACAAACACATGTTTTGGTAGAACTGTCAAAACTTTGTTTACGTTTCACCTCATTTACACTATTAAAGAACACCCTGTAATATTTCACCGAGAGATTTCTCACGCAATTAAAATTTCTGGAAAACACTTGCGCAATGCATCAGCTGGTCTTTTTGTTTTGTCAACCTTTCATCTTAAATGATTTGTTTACATTTAAGAATATGTTTCCACACTTTTGTCGTCGTACTTCATGAATTGTGTTGAGCTTGCAAGCATTTAACATTAGCTGCACTTGCGGTTGCAGCAAAATATTTTCTTGTGTAAAGAACCCTTACATAAACAAATGACCATGTGATTTATTACCAAAACATTGCAGATATTAACGACAACAGCGTACTCACTCACCCGCCAGTAAGGCTGTCCAGAACTATAACTACATTACCAGATAACTAACTAAGTCAATGCCCATGATTTTCAAAACATTCCATTGACAAAATAAATTATGAGTCCAGTTTTGGTGTTTCAACATTTACAGCTAAAAAAAAAACATGAAAACCCTGAATAATTTTTATTAAAAACTACAAGAAATCCAATTTACAGTGACTTTGACCATCTGTTTCTTTCCCTATATAACAGATGTAAGTGACCAGCTGTTTTAGTAATTTCAAAGTTTGCAATTACTAGTGGCTTGAAGGGGCTTAAAGCCCCTAATGAGGGAAAATTCAAACGATCCTTTATTATAGTACAAAATACCTTCTTAGCAATCTCAATCTACCTTATGTCGACATCTAGCCTACCACAAGGTTTTCAATTATGTATCAGCATCACATGTTTTATGTAAACAAAGCAGACGTTTTTAGATCCTAATGCTTTTTAAATGGCAGATATTTTACGTTATTTCTCGTTTTCTGGTGAATTTCAAGCAATTTCATTATTTTTCCCACCATCACGGAACAGAGACCTTTAATTCGAGCCCTCTCCCATCTTTCTATGACTTGCTGGACCCCCACAATTTTGATGCAGACAATCGTCTTATGAAACGAAATATATTATTTCAAAGTTTGCAATTGCATGGCGCCCAGAAAGTAGCCATTGGCTTCTAAATCAATAATAAATAAATGAAAATGCCTTTTATTATCTAGCGTTTCTCAGTACAATACTGCTTTTCAGAACAACTTTTGTCAAATTATACATTCACTATACATACATTTAAAATACAAACTAATTCAATAAACAACTACAACAGATAACCACAAACTTAACATGAGAACAATTCCTTTACTTTTGCCTTGAAAGTTGACAAGGAAAGTGTTTTAATGCTAGAGGGGAGGAATTTAGGACCAAAGTAGGAAAACCTTTCCTACCGGCCTCAAGCTTGACTTTAGGAAAGTGCAGGAGCTTCCCATGGCGGGAACTGCATTGTGAGACCTCCTCCCGAAAGGAGAGCTTCTCAAAAAGGTACTGTGGCTCTTGTTGGACAAGAGCCCTATGCACCATGCAGCACGTCATTGCCCTACAGATAGACTCTACTAGAATCATCCCGGCAGCATCCCTAAATGGAGAGACATGTTTGAATCGATGAAGTTCAAAAATGAATCGAATTGCTGTGTTTTGCAATTTTTGAATCGCTACATGTCCGCACCAGAGACACTGTTCCCATAGGCTGGGAGACAGTAGGTAAACACTGATAGGACTAGTGACTGCATAAGGCGCAGCTTTGCAGTCTCTGGCAGCAAACTTCTAAACCTGTACAGTCCCCTCAGCCTACATATAGCACGCTGGGTAGCATGCGTGACATGCTCTGAGAAGGTGAGGTAGTTTCGATAGTAGATTAGACACATGAGGGATAAGTTTTTCAATTTCATCTACACCAAGTGTTGCCGAGGTGCACCTTAATTCACTGTAAATTTAGATGCTAATTCAACAGCATCATCTTCAATATAAAAAAGACCATCAATAATATCAAGAAGTTCTAAAGAACTAGTTATAAACATTTTAGTCAACTTCTAAAATAATCTAATTATAAAATAAAGCAGCAAACTTAACAATAAACAGAGCTAAGCTAGACTTAATAATGATTTAAAATAAATATAATTGCTAACAATAAGTAAAAAGGTCAAAAATTTGTTAAAAAATAAACATTTAATATACAAAAACAAATCACAGTGGAGAAATGTCCCTTCAAGTGGAGACCGGCGATCCGCAGTGCAGCTCGGTGCTGCTAGTTTGCAGCCGGAGAATTGAAGGCGCCTCTGATGTTGGGCCGCGACGCAGTCCGCAGCAGCCAGCAGAAAAGTTGGGAGTTAAACTTGTCGCCCACCTATGCAACCCAGGTGGCGCGGCGCTGTGTGGCGAAGCGCGGCGCCGTGGAAGAATTTTGAAAAGAATCCGGTCCATGTTACCTTATGGGCTGACGCCCATCTAAGCAACTCTGCGGAGGCGCGGCACCGAAAAAACTTCTCTTCAAATCCGGCACTGAGAATTCGGAGCAGAAATTTCCCCAGAAATTTTTTTTTTTGCGCTGCGCCTCTGCTGAGTTGCGTAAGTGGGCGGCGTTAGTGGGAATTTCTCTGCCCAGCAGTTCGTAGCGTGCAACGACTCAGAAGCGCTGCACAATGAGCCTGATAGCAGTTATCATGCCGCCATCGATGTAAATAAGTACACAGGATTGGTAACTCAGGCCCTGCATCGCGAGCCACCGGCAGTGGTTGCGTTTAAGATTTTGCAGGGGCGATGGGGAAACGCATCTTTTGCCGGCCAACTTGTACTGACCATCTAGGTAAATATTAATTGTAATTACTTAATAGTTATAGCAATACATCTATTATAGCAAGCTTTACCCGTAAAACTGCTCCCAAATCCGTTCGGTTTCAATACGGTTAACGTTAACAAAACAGTTTCGTGTTTTTTACCCCAACGCCCCTTCAATTCAGCCTGGCTGCAACCCCAACGCACAGCTGTGTTGGCTCGGAAATCACTACAAGGGCCTTACAGGGAGCGCGCTATCCAGTTGTATTTGTTTATATCGATGCATGCCGCTTCCACTTGCTTAGCCTCAATGTTAGTAACGTTGTTTCAAAACAGAAACTACTTACAAGACAGTTGATGTTGTGAATACTAAATAACTGTCACGTCAATTATTTAAATAATGTTCTGAGGCACTGTTTAACATATTATAGTTTAAAAATAATTGTAAATTTATTGAAAAAATCACGAACGGAAATACTTCTTGAAAATCAAAGCAAGCCAGGCTTGCCACCTTCTAATCTAATCTAATATATAAATCAAACAATCAAACTTATAGTGATCTCCTCCATTGATGTGCCCCATATAGGTAAAAAACAAATATATCTATGTCTCTTGACAAATGTTGGAACATGACGGAAATGTAAGACAAAGCCCACCGTGATCCAGCAAAAGTAACCTAAAATACATGCAAAGCACATAATCATCATCCATCACAAGTGGCTTGCTACACTGATATTAGCATCGCTTTACCCGCCTCCTGTGAGTCACACGTCATGGTGACAGACTCAGATACAGCTCTCCACAGCGAATGTGTTAAACTATAAGTAGATTTGGAGATGGCAACCTGTAGATGGAGTGATTCTCGCCCCAATCTCCGAGGGAACCGGTCATGAGGCTGGAGTAGGGGCAGCACTCAAAGTGGATGTTCTTATCGATGCACTCTTGGTAGATCGAGAGGTCGTCTACCACGTGGTATCCATGGCCCACTCGTTCACTCCCCAGTTGGAACGCAGCCTAAACACCACATCGCCTTGTACTCAACTACACGAAGCGTGGTTTTAAATAAAATTATAAACAACAGATCTAAACCACATTTGGGAAAAATATATTAAAGAGATGCCAATTTGAGCAATTTAATTGAACAGAGGAGCTATGCTGATGTGGAATATCATGTTTCTACAAAAAAACTACAATTTCAAAATTGCAGCAATTTTTTGTTTTTAAAGCTTACAATATAATTTTTTTAATTGTCAGGGGGCAACAGGGATCTGAAATTCAATTTATTTTATAGATAATATGGTTCATTAGGCTACAACACAAATAACTGAGAAATGTCAAAATTTTCTGTAGTTAGCCTGCATTAGATGCTGTAGAGCTGTATTACATGCAGATAAGCTAGAAATGGCAGAAATTTTCAGAATTAACTACAACAATTGATTCAAATCTCACAGTTATTTGAATTAATTGCAACTAACCTTATTAACATAAACATTTCTGTAAATAAAAACAAACTGTGATTCTTTTGTCATATGACAATTCCTTGTGAAAGTAATATTTTTGAGATATTAAGCTTTGAAAATTTAAATTTCCCACCATCTTTTTATTGTATAAAGTAATCTCTTCCAGGTAGTACTTAAATGACCTTTAGTCATTTTAGTCACAACTAAAGTTAGTGACGGATCTAGGGGGGGGGGGGCAGCGGGGGCACCTGCCCCAGGCGCCAGCCAGTAGGGGGCGCCAGCGGCACCCTTGACTGGCTGGTTACGGTTGATACAAAAGTGAAAAACTTTAATTTAAAGTCAAATTTTTATACTAACAACAAAAATGGTATATCTTTTGAGATCTGTTTACTGTTTTGATAAATCTTAATCAAACAAATTTATTAACTACCGTAATCTTACTGAACGTATTTTTATCCAGTTTAAATGTCTTTTTTTTGCAAGAAGCAGCTGTAGCGTCAGGCGCTCAGCGATGATCGCGAGGCTATTTTGCCACACATGCTAGCGTCCGGGGGACCGCGGCTGAAGAGCCGCCAGTCTATTTTTTCTTTTTTTTTGGGGTCGTGTCTACGCCAATGGCATTTTTCACTAGGGATACAAAAACGCTTTTAAGGGAAAGCGGTCCAAACCCCTCAAATTTGTGTGGGCATGCCGGGAATTGAACCCGCGACCTCTTGAACTGAAGTCCAAGACGCTAACCGTTAGGCTAGCAACACGCCCAAAAATGTCTTGTGTTCTGCCACTAAAATTAGGTTCTTTTGTCAAGAGGTTGAAATATAATTGAAGTGGATGGTGTACGAGTATATACCGGGTGTCCCATAATAGTCCCCCCCCTTAACTTTTTCCTATATTTTTTCAAATATCAATTCCAAACCACCCCCAAACATTATTAAGTAGTTAATTCTTCATTTTAAAGGGGTACCCAATTTTGGCCGCCATCTTGGATCCGCCATATTGGATCCAAAATAATTTTTTCAAATGTAAAAGTGGTGTTGTGTGACCCATCATTTCGTATTAGTTTTTTCATGGATTACAATGCGCAATCTCTCGATTTGTTCTCAAGATATGGGTACTTTTAATTTATTGATTTTCAACCATTTTAAACATTACAAATTGATAAAATAGGCCCATAACTACAAAATAATGCTAGGTAGTGACGAATAACCACCATCGTCATTGTTGAGCGATTTACACTTAACTTTCACCAATATAAATTTGTTGGCCGCTATCTTGGATCCGCCATTTTGAAATGAGGTAAGTTATTTCAAATATGAAATTGTTATTGTGACCCATCATTTCAAACTAGTTTTTTACGCCGAATTCAATGCCGCACCCGTTTTTATCTATAAAATTTTGTTTTTGAAAAATTCATATTTTTTGTGATTTTTTAAAGATTTAGACATGTCAATATCTTAAAAAATAAACGCTATAATCAAAAATGGATTGTGGCAAGGCCACACTACACTACAGGCCGGAGTCCTTTTGTGGTGACGTCACATTATCAGACGGAATCGCAGACGATTTTATAATGTACTCTTATGGCGATTCACTGTAGCACTCTTAAATCTATCGTGCCCTAAGTAATTCGCTTAGGTTTTCGTTTAGAAACCATTATTCTTTCGAATCTAAATTAATCAATGAATAACCTAATGCGGACGAAAATAATTTTAAAGAAAACAAGACTTTATTTCATAAACTTAAAAACCGGTAAACATTACAAACAAGTTATTTGTTTACTTTTCATCAGGTGATTTATTGGGAATTTGACAGTTTTGTTTCTAATTGTTTTCATTGGTGTTCTAATGTCATAATTTTTTGGTAAATGTTTACGATTTTCATATGATTTTAGTTGTTATTTCTAACACAGCGCTAGTAGTTCGGCCGGTGATGTGACGTGGCATCATGGAGGAGGGGGGGAGACTCCGGCCTGTAGTGTAGTGTGGCCTTGATTGTGGCATTGAATTCGGCGTAAAAACCTAGTTTGAAATGATGGGTCACAATACCAGCTTCATATTTGAAATAACTTACCTCATTTCAAAATGGCGGATCCAAGATGGCGGCCAACAAATTTACATTGGTGAAAGTTAAGTGTAAATCGCTCATCAATGACTGATGGTGGTTATTCCTCACTATCTAGCATTATTTTGTGGTTATGGGCCTATTTTATCAATTTGTAATGTTTAAATTGGTCGAAAATCAATAATTAAAAGTACCCATATCTTGAGAACCAATTGAGAAATTAAAAAACAGATTGCGGCATTTTGAAATCTGTGAAAAAATCTAATTCGAAATGATGGGTCACAACACCACTTTTACATTTGAAAAAATTATTTTGGATCCAATATAGCAGATCCAAGATGGCGGCCAAAATTGGTTACCCCCTCAAAATGAAGTATTAACTACTTAATAATGTTAGGGGGTGGTGTGGAATTGATATTTGAAAAAATATAGGAAAAAGTTTGGGAGGGGGGGAATATTATGGGACACCCGGTATATTATTAATTTATTAGTAGCTCCCAAAGAACTATACTACTTCTTTGTATACTTGTAGTTGTTGTAGTATAGTTCTTTGGTAGCTCCTAAGAAAGTTAATCATCCCGTGTTCACCTGTTCACAGGTCAAACGGATGAAGGATATTTTCAAGTTTCTATTAGAAGTTGATTTCAAACCACTTACAGAAGGACGAAAATAAATGTTTGGAATATTTTAGATTGCCAATTGCATGATTTGATTTTGAGCTACGTTTGGTAACGGATGACCTTAACGAAGCGGCATGTAATAGGAATCTGTGTCCTATTTCAATAGAGTAAAAACTTATTGTAACCTTTAGGTAATTAAATAGACCTATGTTAAATTGATCACGTTACCCACAATTCAGGCACTATTACAAGGGTGTCACGTATCAAGATTCAAGTGAAATTAGTCAAATTTTAGTAGCTAATGTTTATTACACCGGAGTCCCGATAATCCGAGATAATTGGAACCGACTCCTTTTCGGATTAGCGAATATTTCTGACTTATTACCAAGATAACAATAACCACTAAATTCCATGTTAAATTATTCCTGCTGTTTCCCACGATTGGCAAATACGCCCTATTAATTTCTGAGGGCGTTTCTTTATTTGTAATGCTATTTGCATAACATTGAAGTTATGTACTTTCGAAGTTTTTCCACCATTAGCCTAATAAATGTGCGATCGTCTTTCGCAAACCACTTCCGCTGCTGCCACGCCAAATATACCTCCGAACGGTAAGTTAAATTAAATTAGATTAAATTAAACGACCCTTTGCTTATTTGAAAGTTATTCCTGTGTTACGTAAATATTAGTAATTAAATTTCATGATCGCTCACATTTTGCTTAGTTATTCCTACCGTTACCTGCGAATCCTGCAATCGATACGTTTCGTCTATGCACCCGCGGATGGTAATACGATAATTGCTCATAATATCACAACAAAGACGCATTAGAAATAAGATAGAATTCCTGTATTTTGTGGCGGGAGGGGGGGGGGCACCAAGCGCCGATTTTGCCCCGGGCGACAGTAATTGTAGATACGTCACTGACTAAAGGACATGCTGCTTAGCAGTTGCTAAGTAACAAATAATCCTACTCCAACTCCTACTAAAATTTTAAGTGTGTAGCTTTGTGAGTTTGTCCATTTGTTTCTTTGAAATTCCATCACACATCAACTACTGATCTAACTTACCTAATATTTGGTAAGTTACGCTGATACACCTCACAGCTCATTTGATATACACCTGTGCCACATTTCATTCCGATCGGACAATTTTTGTGAGTGCTATCGTGCTTACAGACACATATATTATGTGTCTTTAAGCACTATAAAACCATTTTAACTCAGTACCCTTAGTATCATTTTTTATTTTAATGAATATATATATCTAGAATTTGAACGAATGGTGATTTTTGCTTCTGGGGGCCCCAAAACGAAAAGTTGCGATGGTCCCACTCTTAGGTCTTTCCATGAGACCTGTGGTAATAGCTTCTTCCCTATATGGAAAATTCGCAAAAAGAAAGGGTGTGTACGTTCAGCTGATATATCATAGTGTGGGTCATGCAACCAGCGGACCTTGTGGTATGAAAGCTGAACTAAGACCATACACATAAATATTTGTAATGAGTTGTATAAACCCAGTCAGCACACATTGTAAAAATAACGTTATTTTCACGTGAAAAAAGTAAAAAAACGTAAAAGTAAAAAGCAAAACATATTTTTTACGTGAATATGATGAAAAAATTTAAAGTGAAAAATGTAGTGAAATTAAAAACGTTATTTTCACGGGAAAAATATGAATCAAAAGTATAATTAAATGAAATAACAAATATAACTTTTTTATATTTTTTTATTTTCTTGTTTCTTCATTTCGATTTTTATACGTTTTGATTAATCTTGTGCGCTTATAAAAAACTATCATCCTCGTAAAATACACAAATTCTACAGTAATCGTTTATTTAGTCCAAACTAAAATTCAAAAATATAACAAATAATTTTTAAAAATTTAATGGATTTATAAATAATTATGTTATGAATTATTTATATAAAATTATTATACTATTTGTTAAATTGTTATTCGTTATACTTATTATGTTTTAAAATAGTTTACTATTTAAAAAAGTGCCTGACACAATAAAAGCTATTTATTTCAAATTATAAAAAAAATTAAATCACCCTGCCAAAATAATATGGGCCATAAATCGTGAATTGTGTCAAGACAAACCTCCCCTCAGACGACGCCGCGGCACAAACCGGTGCGGTGCGGTGGACTGAACTGGAGCCTGAGTGTGGAGTGAGGAGTGAGACGCCGTTGGCCTCAGTTTCAGTTAAAGTCATAACAACGGCTTTTAAGGTTTTAAAGTGGAAGTTTAGACTTAATTGCGGTCTTCAAGTAACTGCGAACAATGAGTTAACCCTACTACGGGCTTTCATCGTTCTTGGTAAGTTTATACTTTGGATATTTATTTAGTCATCTATTGTGAAATCAAGATAACCTAACCTCAACTTTCAGCATTCCATTATAGTTTTTCTGATTAGTTGATACAAATTTGGTAATTATGCATATCATAACAACTCTCCTAGCCTTTTCCAAAACACTCCCATGTGATAATTCAGTACGAGTTTCATATCTGATCTTCTAGGTTTATGTTGATTGTCGATTGTTTACCTTAAATGCTTATTATAGGTTTGATAACTGAACTTCTCAATTGGATTTAACATGGGCAAAGATCAGTTCTGTTTTGGGTACTCAGTTCAGATTTCGGTTATCCGATATTAACTATCAACCTATCATGTTTAACTCAACTAACTGATGTACTGTTTTAACAAACAACCATCAGTGGGCTAGTGAAGAAACTTCAATAACAAACAAATACCGAAACCATTGTCAATTATATCTAGGCCTATATCATTCGATTCTCTCACAAACAACAAGTCATACCAAACGTAAATATAATAAAACTAAAATTATATTAAACATACGCCTAATAATATAATAACTAAATTAAAATGCTACTAGGCCTATAATTAACTAACTAAACACAACTTACTACCTTATTTCTCATCATCTGCCATCTTGTACTAAAATACTGTCGATAAACATATTTTCGTAAAGTAACAAATCAATCGATATCAAAGACAGGTGTTAAGTTCTGACCAACAGACAGTACATTGAACTTCGACTATTGGTAGAGCGTTCGATATTGTTTCTTAGAAAATCAGATGTTGAATCGTCTGCCATAGGAACAAACGGCAGAAGATCAGATAGGCTATGAAACTCGTACCCCCTAACTCCTAAGCCTCAGCTTTATTACTAAATTTTGAACTTCTTGTTGGATACAGTTTGGGCGTTTTATCTTGAGCTATGGGAACCGTTTAGGCCTACACCTGAAGCGGTTGGAGTGGAGTGAATATGTTCAGAACACTATAGCTGATACCTAAAGTTAACCTGATATGTTAACATTTTTTAATAGCTGTCTATATACCTATTTACTGTAATTTGTATTTAATCACATTTAATATTTGTTGAGATTAACTTTTTCATTATTTAGTGCCCCAGATCATTAAGAATAAATAAATAATGTTTGACAGCTTCGGCAACGGAATAGGCCTAAGCTCAAGATGAAACGCACCAACTGCATAACCTCTGATTATATTTCGTTCTGCTAAAGCATATTACCTATTTTACTTCTACTGTTTATTTTTGCCCGTCACTAGCACTTATCAAAGGCCTAACTTAAATATAGGTAGGCTACTCTGATTGAGTAGGCCCATCTGGTGAGACCTTATCAGACTCCACCTTAATGCTTTTGATTACATTATTTTGTTTATTTAGGTTAGATATTGATGTTTTTTAGAGCGTTTTGATTTGTTCTCGATGAAATTGAATAATCTTAATTTCGGTTACAGACGTATAAAAGTTTCAGATTGATAGCCTATTTCCAATAAAATTTAGACCGCTTGGAAAACTGCACCCGCCTATTCGGAAACGTTGGTAATGAGTACCTTAGCCAACTTAACTTTTTAAATATTGAAGTAGCCTTCAAGCAATTTACATTTGTTTATCTGCAATTTAATATTGTTTGATTATTTTGTAATTTTATGTTTTTTTGTGTTTCTTTTAGGAAGGAGCTTGCTGTTACATTTTTAACACCAAGAAAAGATTACAAGTTTCTAGGCTTTTTGGAGAAATTGTGAGAATCGATCCAGTCTATGAATTGGCTTCAAAACACAACTTACTTAAGGAGAAAAAATTCAGGTAGGTTTTTAGTATTGCTTTCTGTGGGTGTCTTAGGATTCCTTTTTGTCTTATATTTTTTATGATGTTTTATGATCAGCAAACGGAAAACTCCATAACATTCTTCAGATTACTTATTGGCTCTAATTTTTTAATCGATGTTACACTAAAGATTATTTTCATTTGGATGTTTCATCAATCTGCAGAAATTCTCATGTGGTGTGTAAGGAATTTAAAAAAAACTATGGTATAATGATACAAAGGTTTGTTTTCTCTTGGACGATATGATGTTCCGAGGTTGACAAATAATGTTAGGTAGCAAATATTCTTGGTATTTAGACATTTTTGCTAATTTTTAACTAATTTGCATTTAGGCCTAATGTAGGTAAGCAAGCATGTATTGTAACTACAAGCTTTCTTCCTGGAGTGAAAAACTATAAATGTGAATTGGATATAAATAGGCCACGATAAATTGCAAACCCAGTGTTAACTAACACAGATAACCTGCCAGGAAGTCTACTTACTAAAACAGCAATTCAAAATAAATTTAGGTGAAACTTTAAGTTCCTTATTATAGCATTACCATATATTTGATTGCAATAAAACAGTTTAAACTTATTTAACGTTTTTATGACCTCAGAAAGCATTTTTCATCACTCTGTATACAAAGATTGCCCGTTACCGTACAGCTGAAATCTACGAAAACCCTCGACTTCCTTACATCAAAACAAATAATGATCAGCGGATTTTTGTTACCCAAACTTTGCATTTCCGTACCCAAACAAACGAAGTTCCGGTTTTGACAGTTCAACCAGCTGGCTCTAAAGTAAAATAGACAGTTCAGCCCTATTGTGTTTTCTCATAGAGAAATGACTAAATTATGAAATTTTGGATGATTTTTTATAAGTTTGGTTACTTATTTGTATCATAATGAAATGTATTGTTCACAACTCATCACTAAAGTACCATTTCACATCAAGACTAATAGTGAAATATACTATTATTTCTCTATTTCCTGCCTTTATTCCCCATAAAACAGTAATTATTAATTCACTGACCCAGTAACCTCCTGCCTGCTATACCGAGTTTGCATGGCTTTTCTTGATAGACCAAAGTAAAAATATTTTTACAGTGTAGTCTCCCAGTAAATTTTGATTATGATATTAGTTTGCTTTATAATATTAATTGGATTTGTTTTGATTTACAGGAAGCAAGATTTTGTGGAAGATGGGGTTGAAAATGGAACATGAGGAAGCGTACAAACTAATGTTGTGTTGGCCTATTAAGGTTTAATAAAAAAAAAACTTAGCCTATACTGTATTGAGTATATGTTAATTGAAGGGGTCCCTCCAGTAACGTTGTAAGCGACATAAAGTAAATTTTTCACGAAATGGAAAAAACATATAATTGGGAATGTAATGATTTAAATATGTTTGATTTGTTATATATAATTGTAATATCATAAATCTAGCCAAACCATGAAGTATTACAATATTATCGCACGTAATAAAAAAGTTATTACAAAAAAAGTGATTTTAAAATTGCAATAACGTTGTAAATGACAGTCGTTTGCAACGTTGTTGCCGGCTTGGCCTATGCAACAATGTTTCTTTTGGTTTCTTATTTTCATTTATGTACAGTTCCCCAGCATTTCTTCTCTGCTTACTTACATTTCTGGTCTAACTTCCGAACTTAACAGGGCGTTTTTTACTACGATTTAGCCGATTAACATCGGGACGGCGACAGAACGGTGCGCGGTGATAATGCAATTTTTGGCGGTTACAACGTTGTTGCAACTGTGGGACCAACAGCACTTGGTTTTCAACCTGTGGTAGTGCTGCCAACACAAGAGATATCAACGAAAAAATGCCCTGCACTGATGCAGGATGCCGTTTACAACCTTACTGCATAAAAATCTCAATTTTGAAAAAGTTGTCGTTTACAACGTTACTGGAGGGACCCCTTCAATTTTTTAACATTTTTCATGTCAATACATAAATTTATTCAATCATCGTTCTATTTATTTCACAAGGCCTTAATTAGTCAAGAATAAGTTAAAATAACTGCTCACTTTGAAATTATATATATATTGCAGACAGATTCACTGATAAGGGATATTATGGTTTGAAATTATATATATTTTTCAGACAGATTCACTGATAAGGGATATTATGGTTATTACAAAAAGTAGAACAAAATCCCCTTTTTCCGTGGTTTTATTCGTGCTTAGCATTAAATTAAACCATGATTAATGGGTATTTAGTTCTACTTTTTGAAATAATATATAGTAATAATAACGATAATAATTGATAATATTTATATACAATCTCTTTAAAACAACAGTGTTTGGTGTAATACTTTTTCAGTATTATTCCTTGGTTATAAGGCCTAGTAGTAATTTGTAAATTTTACAACATTTTTATTGTTAAATATCACAGAATTCAAATATGTTGACTTTTAAGTTTTTTTAATGAGTTTGAATAAAAATATGCTATTCATGCTAACATTTTTTTGAAGTAGTTATTTGAACATAAAATTAACAAAAATGTTTTTATGTAAAAAGTGTTAAAGATGGTGAAGGTATAAGGTGTATAAAACGTAATTTTAACCAAAAAATTTCAAATATGTGAAAAACATAACGAAATTAAAACGTAATTTTACATAAAAATGTACACTATGTGAAAATAAAACAAAATTAAAATGTAATTTTTACGTGAAAATGTTAAAAATGATAAAATAAAGTGAAATAGAAACGTGATTTTTGCGTGAAAAATGTACAATATATACAAATAACGTGAAATGAAAACGTAATTTTCACGTATTTTTTTCACGTGAAAAACACGGCCAAAGTTGTGACATTTTCACTATATTTTCACGCGAAATAAACGTGATATTTACTTTTTTTCACGTGAAAATCACGTTAAAAATGTTCAAAGAAAACGTTATTTTCACGTGATTTTTTCATTGTTGTGCTATCTGGGAACTAGTTTGCATTGCACTAGTCATAAGCGCTACCCATGTAGCACTCACAGTTGGGCCACGTTGGGAAACGGTCGGACGGTTGGGAATTGGTTGGTGGCTTTGCCGACGATATGCCAATGTGGGCCCGACATATTAAGTGGTTAGTTGGCCCAACCGATTATGAGTCTGTTGGCCCAACATTGGGAAATGGTGGGTTTTCTAACAATGAACCAACAGACTCAAATCTCGCTAAAAATTCAAACAAACATTTTTAACACAAATTGTTTGTTTTCATATCCTCTTTACAATAATTTTTAAATTACCTATTACAAAAAATTACATTGAAACTCCAAGTCCATGAGGAAAATGCTCTCCCGATCACTTCAAATCCTAAAGTGATACCGCCTCATACATGGATCGAATTGGCCGTGAGGGTTAAGGCGTGAGAGAGGTAAGGTGAAGGTATAGGGTTCAAATCTCGGTGGGGGTACTCTCTTTTTTTCCATGAAAACCTAATGTAAAGCCAATATTATTTCTTTATGTATTGGTTTACTCAACATATTTTAGTATTATCAAAGTTAAATAAAAAAAAATTTTTGGTTGGCAAATGGTTGGTGAATTGTGGGTTGGTTCATCGAGGGGAAGGTGGACATCCCCAACCGTGGACCCACTGTCGGCGACCGACAGTGGGCCAATGATGGCCCATCCGATCTGTGCTACATGGGTAGTTGCTTGAGCCCACCTACATCACACCAGCTGACTGTACACAAACCTTTCTTTTATCCTTACCCATGGTGCAGGAGCAAGACCAGCTGTTTAAAATTGTTTGTTTTCGAAGCTCAAAATTTAAATTCTATTGACTATAGAGATAATGTTTTGGTTTAAGAGTTAAAAACCTGGACATGTATGAATACAACACATGCATAAGAAACAGCTATTTCTTTTTTTTTTATGAAACAGGAAAAATTTTTGAATATGCATTCATAATGCATATCTATATAATCAAATTTAACATGTTGTAACAGGACGCTACCAAAGTCGGACAATGCCAAATCCGGACTGTTTAAAATTCCCAAAACGTCAAAGTCGGACAGCGACGAAGTCGGACAGTGCGAAACCCGGACTGTTTTGAAACAGTCCCGATTCGTCGGGAGCGTCAGGTGTCAAACCCGGACAGTTTCATTTTCTGACCACAAACGACAAAGTCGGACGGCGCCTAACCCGGACGGTTTTGTTTTTTTCTTTTTCATTGGCTCGCTGAAAAGGGAATGATGACAATGGGCTAATATTGCGATTTAAAATTATCAGATTGTATGTAGCATAATTGTAGCATGACTGTAGAGCTACAATTATGGTGGCTTGCTGTGTTTTGGATTTTACGTTTAATCCAACCCTTTTCATGACCATAATTTGCATTTCTGCGCTCATTGTTGAATAATGTAATTTATTTCCTTTTAGGCTAAATATGTCGCGTAATTTATTAATAAATCAATTTTAAAATCTCAGAAATTTCAATTGTTTTATTTTTTACCTACTGTAATTAAATTTGAGGTAGGCAGAATTTTAATATTAGCCGTTAATGGGTCAATCAGTGGCGTAGGTACGGGGGGGGGGATAAGGGGGATATATCCCCCCCCCTTGGCCCTACAGTTTGTAAAAAAATTATAATTATACTCAAAAAAATTAAAGTTAGGCTACGACTTTTAACTAGGAAGTAATTCTTCTACCGCAATAAGAAATAAAAAATCTTTGTAAAAATATATAAATTAAGTTATTATTGTTATTATTTATTTAGTAGTTGAAAAACTGACAAAAAATGTTATCTTTGAAGTATTGCGCGCCAATCAAACGCGGCAGGATCGGTAACAAGAGGCTTAAAAATACAATAGACCTACAGTATTTTGGAATTCTTCTGGTAGTGGTAGCGGCGAATGCGTAACTGAAAGTGAACTGTTACTGTAATAGAATCAATGCAAAATTTCACATTTTCTGTTCCTTAGTCACTGATGGTCCCCGATTTGCAAATACCCTGTTATGAAAGACAGACGATAGATCGGTCTAACGCAACTGAAAACGTGCCATTCACAGCCGAATTGGTATTAGATTAAAATTCGCCGCTTATAATATTACATTTTACAGAAAATTATAATGTTGTTAATTTTGTCCTGAATGTCAGAAAAACCTATATACCAGAAAAACGTTATTTTAAACAATTATTTATATTTATCAAAATGAGTGAACCTGTAGGCTATACAGGCCTACATTATTTCTCGTTGGAACTGAAATAGCCAATAAAAATACTAGATTCACCCACTACAGTACCTATATTCCCTCTAGCAGCCAACACCAGAACTAACGCATCTGATCTCACTTTGACGTATAGGATGCATTTATAACTCGGTCAGTTCAGTTGGTTCTGTGACCTTGCGTAATTCGCAGCGACGCGACGCGACTTGACTACAATATGTTGTGATGTCGAAACAGTGTAAGCTGACGGGGTTTTCGCTCCAAAACGGAAAAGTGAGAGTGAAGGTGATAGTAGTGGCGTGAAAAAAACTATGAGATTTACTTGTTGTAACTATGCTGAAACAATATTTCAGTGATCATTGCTAGCAGAGAATGGAGTGAATTGGACTGATGCAGATTCCTGTATCAATTTGATATCTAGTGATTTTATTATAAAATGAAATAAAAAGTAATTTCCTCAAGCCTAAGTAAAATAAATGACAGATGGTATTTTTAATAAAAGCACAAAAACTACGTGAAAGCAACTTAACAAAATTATAGGAATGAAGTAAAAAACGAATACATACAAAAAAGAATAAAGCAGATGCAAGATCATTATAACATACACAGCCGAATACATACACTTCTGGTATGCGCGCGGCGACCACGTGTCTGCATCAATTATTCCGTATGAGTTCCACTATGTCCACTATGCCTCTAGATTTCATAAAAAGCTAGTTTTAGAGTTATCATTTTCAAAATTTTTCTGGAGGGGTGCCCCCAGACCCCCCCCCCCTTCTTCTGGGGGTATTCTATACCCCCCAGACCCCCCGGTTATATCCCCCCCCTTGACCAAAGCCTATCTACGCCTACGCCACTGGGGTCAATAATGTGATTTTGAATTATCAGACTGTATTATTTTTAAAATGATAAATATTAAGTTAAATACAAGCCCATTTTCGACAATAAAGGAAAAATATCCTATTTGATAAATTAATTTCTTCATACAAAAATGAGTAAATCCTATACCTACTCTTATATTATGAGCAATAAATATATAAGAATACTCTTGCTTGCTCAATTATCATAAAAACGGCTCCAAGGATTTCCTTAAGAGTCTTGAAATAACTAATTTCTGACTCAATAAAAGTTTCATGTAGGTTACTTGTAGGGCCGCAACAGGGGATTTTTCTGGGTCATGCGAGAGCCTACATTGGCGCCCTTTCACTAGATTTAGGTATCAGTTACCCACCACCCAAGGTGGTTAAAGCTATCATTGCAAAATTAAAAAGAATATTTTGAAGTTACTGTGTTGAATTTTATTCATCACATATTTAAAGGTTTTTTATTGATGGATACGGTTTTGTATTGCTGGATATATTAAGACAAATTAAATTATCTAAGTAAGAACAGGCACACCGCTAATCGGGCGATTCTTGCTTCAACTTAAAAAAAATTAACATTAGAGCCCAGTCAAATTAGACCAATGTGACCAATCTAAGAAGGAGTATACTAAACGGCTAAAAAATGTCACAGTTGTTCGTTACTCGGCCCATTTAAACCACTTTTAAAAAGTCCCTGAGGACGAGGGTTGAGTTTGAGTTTCTAGAAGTTTTCAGTTCCCCAGGTCTTGGTTTTGAATCTTCAAATTTATTTTGCAAACCAAATTGCAAATTTGATTTAATTTTAAAGGTATTGCTAAAATGAAACTGTGGTGAAAACGGAACTCATTTACTTCACCTATTCTTTTCAAATTGACATTTATTTTGTTCATTACTGCAGCTACAATTCACATACCCAAAAATTTACATTTTGAGTTATTTGAAAACAATGATTACTCCACGGGCGTGGGTAAACGGCCACCAAATTAAAATGTTTGCGAGTTTTAAACACTTTTAAAAGACGCCACAGGTGCCAGTATGCTAAAAAACATTTTTGCTCTTTGAATAGTTTGAAACGCCTCCACCGGCACCGGCAAACGCTTCCTAAACTCACATTACGCACCTTGAGTAATTTCAAAAGGGCTCCAGGCACCGGGGCTGGCTAACACCTCCAAAATGGCGACAACTCGATCATGTTATAGCGCGTTGAACGATTTGAAAATGCTCCCCCGGGAGCCAACCGACCTTGCCAAATTACATGATTTACACTTTGAACCATATAAAAATGCTCAATGAGCCCAGGTAGTTGGAGAATGCCACATAAATTAAAATTTGGCAAGTTGAACAATTTTGATAGACTCCTTGAAGTCGGCAAACACCACAAAACATTAATTAATTTAGCTCTTTAACAAACTGAAAATGCTCCACGGGCGCCGGAAAACACTCCCAAGACGAATATTTTGCACGTTAAACAAAATTGTAAAATACTACCCGGGTGTCAACAAAATTCGCCAAAGTACATGTTCAGCACTTTAAAGACTCCTCGGGCGCCGCTGCGGACTTAACTCCGCGCCAGCTTCAGTGGCACCCTCTCCCAGTTGGCGCCCCATGCGGCCGCATGTTTCGCATGGCCCTTGTCGCTGCCCTGGTTACTTGGCCAGGGAAATTCTAATAAGGTAGTAAGTTGAATTTTAAATTTGAAACACTTTATATTTGGAGTTGCCATGCTAGCAACCAAATAAATGGACCAACTAAATAATAAATAATTAAAAAATAAAAAATAAAAATAAATAAATAACCAAATAAATATAATTTGGGGGTGTAGCTAATATGGCGGAGGGTACAGACAATGACATAAATCGAGGTATGGCCAAAAATGCTTGGTTCCATTTGTGCTCAAGGCGACAAACCTGGACTGTTTTGAAACAGTCCCGATTCATCGGGAGCGTCAACTGCCAAACCCGGACTGTTTCATTTTTGCACAGAAACGTCAAAGTCGGACATCGCCAACTCAGGACAGAAAATCAGTCCACGGTTGGCTCTGTCCGACTTTGTCGTTGTAACTACGCACCCGATTATCTAATTTTCAAATTTTTAAGAAAGCGATTATGTCAGGCACTACAAACCTCAGCAGCATCTCCGTTCTTAAATATATCAGGTTATTTGGTGTTAAATTTATTACTTTGATGAGGAAAGTATGGCTTTCTATTAAGCCTCAATGTGCAAAAAAAATTATGAAATTACAGTTGGCTATCGATCACTCGAAACTCAATGACTCAAAATCTTCAATAACTTGAATAATTTTCTAATTCCCCTAGGAAAAACCTGGTTAGGGCCTGTCTAAATAAAACTTTATTTTCACCTCTACTATGTCATATACTAAAAATATTTTACCATAATTTCCGGAAACTCTCTATATAGATAACCTACAATGACCTTAATTTTTATTTTAAGGTATGAAATAGAAATGATGACCAACTAGCATAACAGGTCATTTTGGTCCTAATTTAAATTCCGAGTTTGAAGTTGATACCTCAAACAGTATAATGACCATGACATATTAAAGTAAACAGAGCTTAACAGGTGGACAGATTACATAGTATTTCAAAGCATATATTAATAAAAATTTTTGTTTTAATAACTTTTAGAAATAAACTTAGAAATCGTACATAGAGGTTGTCGTGTTATCGAGTGTTGTATAACCGAGTTTATACTGAACATTACATACAAAAACATTGCTTCTGAGAATTATGAAAGTCAATGGACTTACCCTGGCAACAGAATGAGCTGTGCCCATTTCACCCGCATGGATCGTCCTGTGAACCCCAGTCTGGGCTGCCTCCCTCCAAACCGATATGATAGGCTCTACAAAGGGCGCCTCATCTAAAACCATTGACATACTTAATCAAGGAGCAGCCTTGAGCATTGAGCAGTTGTAAAGCATTCATCAAGAAATTGTATTATATTCGGTTGCAAGCTTTACAGAGGAGGAAATCCTAGTCGACTGTGCTAAACGTGACTAGGAAAAATGAAGAATGACTTTTCACATTTCAATAACAAGCAAGTCTGATGATGACCCCAGCAAAATTGAAATTGCTTTTCTTGAAATTACGTGATGGTCAAAGACAGTGAATATTTCACCAGCTGATAGGATCACTATATGATACCAATTAATTAAAATTACTTTTAATTTTAATAGATAGAAGTTTTATGACTTTAAATTTTTTTAAATAAAAAATATAAGTATATAATGGTCAGACTAGTTTAAAAAAGCAGTTTGGGAAAAGATCTGACACCACAAACATGCCTGTTTCTAAAATACCTAGAATTGATTTCCATTGAAATCCACTTCATTTTTCAGTTAAATTTTTGTATTTAAAAAATAAATCAAACCATTATTCCTTCATAAGAAAACCCTTCTATAGGCTGTGCATGGTGGGTCTTGTGGATGGGATGGGTCTTTTGGGACACTAAAATTATTAACAAATCTTTGTTGTTTTTAATTTTAATATTGCGAGCAATTTTTTATATTGATAGTCAAGCTATAAATCTAGTATTTAGTTATTAGTTATATTAAAATTAAATAAATTTATGAAGAATAAAAATATCTTTAACCCAGCTCTGTACAAATAGCTATTGACTGTCAGAATCCATTCTTCTCCTTGGAGGAATCCCAAAAACAGACATTTTGACAGTTAAAATCAAGAAAAAAGTGTTTTGCAAATTGAAGTGTAACATTGTTCATGTTATTGTGCCAGTAAAGAATATTGTCTATTGTCTATAATAACTTTAAAAATAAACTTACCTATTACTCCTTGAGGGGGTTGAATAGTAAGAAGATCTATGCCTGTAACCCCTTTGTCAAAGTGTTTCCGGCAGAGATTGAGTGTTTCCTGAAGGTCATTAGAGTCTTTTGTCCACTTGGAGCATAAAATTTGCTTAGTTTTAACGCCGAAATCATGTTCCCCTCGTCTCAGTCCATTAGTAATGCGGATGATAACTTCATCTAGTGCTGGAATTCAAAATTTCAAAAATTTATCTAATAGGCCAACTCATTTAAAGCTTTTTCCTCAATTTTTGCTCAGAGTCAGAGAAACTCTAGCAAGGGAACATGTATGGAATGGACCATGTTCTTCTTTTTTTATATTTTGAGCTGAATATTCTATTCATAGAAATATTTGATTATACTTTATTGATTCCAGCCCTGGGCACATTAAAAGGATTATCTGTTCTCTGCATCTGTTCTCAGAGTAGTTTTTACCTGCATTTGTGTAAAAATATTTTTTCTTTTTAATTACTGGTAACTCAATGTAAAAATGAAATCCATGAAATTTTAATTATAAAAAATCAATTGTCTTCAATTTTTACCTAGTGAAAGACATTAAACTTATCAACACAAGTAAGAATGAAACAGAGCTCATCTGTGAAACAGCACTTTTTGAAATTAAATCCAAAAATCAAACAGTCCAAGTATTAGGAATCTATAGACCACCCAGTGCAAAACTGGAGCAAGCAATTTACATCCTAACAGAACAATTAAACAGTACACTAGACACTTACAAACTGTTATCGTGGGAGATATAAATGTAGACAACCTGACAGCAAATAGTGACAACACTAGTGACAAGTTCAAGGAGCTCCTGACATAGTAAGGATGACACTACCAACCTCAAGAGTCACAAAAGAATCGTCTAAATCTATAGACTGGATATGTACAAATATAAACCCGCAGAGTCTTATCAGAACTCTCCGATCACTCAGCAAAGTTTGCCACATTTAGCATACTAAAGCCTAACCCAAGCACAATCAAAGAAAAGAAGAGAATTTTTACTAAAAGAGGGATCAAGCTTTTCAAAGAAAACCTACAAACACAAGACTGGAACAACAGCACCAGTTGAGATCTTCCTCAACTCCTCTCATAAAATAATTACTCAGTTTGTAATTACAACCTTATGATGCTTGTATTAATCTTAATGAATAAATAAATAAATAAATACTGTCTATTTTCTATTTTCAGTACTCTAAAACCAAAGGCAAAGTTGATCTTCGTGATGCTTATAAATTATTTTAAAGTAATAAGATTTGGTAGAGGGTAAAAAAATTATTTGTTGACTCTTGATCCCTCAGTAACTTAATCACATGTTGAGTAGCAGCTCAATCCTGGATCATTATATATTAATCAACGACAACAGCAAAACTAATCCCTAAGCTAATTAAAATTTTTTTTATTGATTTTATAAATTATTGTAAGGACAGTTTATGGTTCCTTTTCCTTTTTTTCTTACTTACCACTGGGGCCAAGCTGCCTAATAGCATCATCCCCCAGTGCCAGACGAGGACTGTAGCGAGGCTCACAATAGATAACTCCAGCATAGTACTGGTCCTCACAGAACTCGTAAGCCACTCGCTCTATAGCATCAAGGTCGCCTCTGCGAAAACCACCATATCACAGTTACATTAAATATAATTACGCTCTATTAAAAATATATTACCGTAAGTTTTTCTAAAGTTCTAATTCTTTTTTAGTTTTGAAAATTACTTTTGCAGATAGCAATCGTTTATAAATACATTTCATAAGGACACATATTTTTCATGAAACCCAGGTAGCAAAACAATATTGACCCAATATTGCCGACAATATTTTCTCAACATTGATAAATATTTAGTGAATATTTAATAATATTTTAATAATATTGTTAAAATGTTTTTGTGAAACAAAATACATTTTCTAGACAATATTGAGTAAATATAATCAAAAGGAAGATAAAATATTGAATTTGTCCCTGAAAAAATAACATCGCGAGGTGGGGCGCGAACTGGCGATGTAAGGTTTTGAAGGATAGAGCCTTAACCCTTGTGGCCGTTCTGATCCCTGTTGGAGTTTTCAACAGTGCTTGTATTTGATCCACTGATTCAAGTTGTACTTGTTGAATAAAATGTTATAATGCAAGGCATTTTATGTGATTTATCAGACATTAAAAAAACATTACAATTTATAACTGACCTTATATAATAGATAAGTTACACTTACAAGAAAGAAAAAAATATTAAATGCATAACAATATTGCATTTAGTAAATGTCAAATTAAATCAAAATTTTGGCATTCACTTTTTCTCCAAAAATTATCATTTGATTGTCAGAAATAACATAATAGAAACAATAAGATTCTTTTACCATATTGAATAAAAAACTTGTTACCAAACGTCCAGTATCAAATTTTTGGCATTTAAAAAATGTACAAAAGAAATGTTTGTTGTTTTATAAAGAACTAGAAACAACTCAATTAAAGGCAAAAACTCAAAAATTTTGAATAGTAACAAATATAATAGTATATTTCGTAACAAGAGCCGAAAATGAGGTTTTGCAGGCTCGAGATCGTGTTTCAAATTCGTGACAAAGTTGAGAATTTGAAACGATCGAGAGCTGCAAAACCCTTTCGGCTGAGGTGCGAACGCTATTTTTCACCACACTACACAATGACAATGAAATGTACCCTAAATAATTTAAAAAATGATTATTATTTGACTCACTTGAAAACAAAACTTTAAGGTTATAAGCGACGATACGACTTCTTTATCATGATTCAAACAAACACAGCTATGAAAACCATATGATCGCAACTATCCTGTCTTTGAAACCTATTGAATGCGGTATAATTATGTGATGTTCTGACGTTGTTTCAAGCAAATAAACGATCAGCTGACTTTCGGCCCTAGGGCCCCCAACGTTTTCGATCCTGTGGCGGCAAACAGTGTGTTTCGGTCCGCGTTTGACGTTTGTAAAACAGATGATTTAGTCGTAGTGTGGTGAAAATGTTTTATGTTTGAGGGGAATCTAAAAGTGACCATATGCTAACATTAAATAGTTATAGAAAAATGTCAAAACTTTGACAGTCAACATTTTTACAAAATAATAATTTGTTAAATCATCATTTGTTGTTGTATACTGTATTGACATTCACCAGTTTTAAGAGAAAACATACAATGTAATATAACATTTCAAATTTCTAATTAATATTGTTGTGATATAAAATTAATATTGCAACAAACAGTATTGCGGTTTTATTTATTTTTTTTGTTTGTTTTATTTAATTTAAACAAACAATATTTTTCCAAAAATATAAACCAATACTGAGAGAAACTTGTTTCAATATTTTGACAGTACATTTTTTACAATGTCTCAAATTAAATCAATATTGATAAAATATTGAAACAAAATTTTCTCAATAATTTCTAAACAATATTGTCGGCAATATTAAGAAAGGTTTTAATATTTTTACAATATTGTTTTGCCACTTGAGTAACACATCATGTAACTAAACGGTAACCAAAAGCAAAAGAGGAAGACTCAATCTTGGACTCACTTTTTTTACCTCACCTCTGGCGTTTATTTATGGTATGGTTTATATTTTCCGGTATTAGTATTTTATTAATACTAGTCGTCTCCAGTTAATAAAATTAACTATTTAAATGATGAGAGAAAATACTGTCAACTTTCAGCAGGTATATATTACATGGCTTGTGAAAAATTGAATGTCATTAATAGTTTATATCTTATAAGTTTATGTTATCTATGCGTTACCTATTTCGATTTTAGTTTGGGTTTTTCTTTAATTTTTATATTTGTTCAGTTGATTTCTAAGGATTTGCAAAGATGTTTTGAACTTTTACCTGCTAACTTACGGATTTTGTAATTTCTTTATAAATTAAATACAATTATATTTTAAGATTTGTTCTGGGCTAAAATGAGGTCTAACATAATTAATCGATATTTGCTCTCACTTGAGGTACAGCATATGTGTTTATACATTTTCCATGTGTGAACTTCTTCGGGTTGTGTAGAAGTGGTCTCGAACCTGAATGTGAGGTTAACTATAAAGCCTTTACTATTGGTTCCTTTTAGTTATGGCTTGATCATCAATTTTCCTTGAACTCCCAGCATCCAGAATGCATAGTTCTCCTCTTCATCTGTTTTCAGTTTTCTTTCTTCACATACACATTATAATGTTACAACATTTTTTTATTAGGGCCTCTGCAAACCTTCAGCATTATAGGTCATTTCAGGCAATCCCGTTATCCCCTGGACATAGTCCATACTTCTTCAACACTTGGCATTTAGGACTTGCTTGTACATACAATTATTATTTTCTCTTTTTGTGGCTGGGAGTCCCATAGTTAAAACTCAGTCTCCTCCAAAACTTAAATAATTGGTTATGGAGAACCAATTACATCTTTCGTAAGGTATTTTTCCTTTCTTATACGAACCAGAAATGATATCTCCCATGCTATCCTCCTTATTCCTAATTCTGCACATTTTTTGTTGTAGTGTAAACCCTTAATGGAGTATCACTTGGAAGTTGAAACACTTTTTAAATAGAACTTCTTATTAGTTTGTCTCCAACTTCAAAGAACGTATCAGGAATTTCTTTTAGACAGGCTGTTTGAAGTGAGTATATTTGTTTGGTTATGTGAAATGAAATCTATTGGTTTACTTTATTATGTTTTTTATACCCAACTATTAAAATTATTTTATATGACTGATTTATTTCCTACAACAGATTTAAATCTTCAATATACTATTTTAAAAATAACAATTAATCCACCAAGGTTTTAATGCTTTCATAAGGTAGTTGTTCTTAACTGCAAAAAAAACTGAAAAAAGTAAATAAATATCAAAGTGACAGAAGGCAGATATTATGGGTTTTCTTAAGTCAGCTGTTTACTCAAGTAATAAACGGTGTCAGGAAACTGACACAAACTTTCTCCCTTAAAGTCATTTAAGTAAAATAAAAAACTTATATAGTGAAATAAAAAAATTAACAATTAATTATCACACAAATACATACCAAATTATATTAAAATCGATTAGTAAATAACGGAGATATCAGTTTATAATATTTGCCGTAAGAATAACACTGGACAGCGTTCTGCGTTTACTGCCAAACTAAAATATTAATTATCTCCGCAACCAGTTGATGTAGACTAATGATCCAAAATACTAGATTATTTAATTTTTCAACGAAAATTTAATGGTTGAAACTTTAATGTCCAGTGGGGCAAAGCACATTGAACTGAGGGTGATGAAAATTATTCAATGACTTCTGCAGGAAATTCCCTTTAATTTGACATCTCAATCATCAAAATCGGTTCATAAATTTTTTTTATAAATAAAGGAGTTTTGCTGTACACAAGAAATTCCATAGGGAATTAGTATAATAGATTACACAATTATAATTTTAAGACTGAACCGAGTATTGCTGCAGACAGAGGGAAGTAAAAATTCAGTCATCCTCAGTTTATCCCATGTCCCCACCACAGTTCTCTCCCTCCCTCCCTCCCTACATTCATTCCTCCCATACCAACTACTTCCTTCCTTTCTACCCTCTTTCCTTTTTTCCCTCTTTTCTCCTTAATTCTCTTCTTACCACCTTCTCTTTTTCCTATCAACACTACTTAAAAAATTATATTTTACCGATTTTCCACCAATAAAAAACTCAATTTCAATGTAATATCCAGTCGTAAGCCAGTTGCACGTCAGTTAGTAAATGGATGGTACATTGAACTTTGAGCACATTTGAATATATCTTCAATCTTCTCCAAATTATCCTGATTTCAATCAAATACTATATTTTCACTCCATACCCCAATAAAAAAGTGGCTTGAAATTGTTTGAAAATTATAATGCTATTGTGAATGCCTCTTCTTACGTTTACAACAAAATAACATAGTGAAAACAACTAGTTCCATATAACATTTAGACATTTCACATCAATGAAATAAAAAAATCCAACATACTACTACTGAAAACGTTAAAAAATTAAAATTATAAAATAAATTGATCTTAGCGTGTATATTTAAATGGTAATGGTCGGAATTAACTTTTTTTATTATTATTTTAATTTTATATTCTATCAGATAACAGAAAACACAATGTAAATTTTTACCCACTTTTTGCACTCACATGTTAGGCCAGTCGTCCCAGGAAAGATAGCATAAGAAACCTTAACAAAATTGCAAGGAGGTTTTTGATGGAATTCTATTATGAAAAATATGCATTTTAACATATCCAAAGTTTACCAAAATCGGACCACAGGAACACCACTAAAATTATGTTTAAAAATGGCAGCTTTTCCCACCATAAGACAGTTTTTGAAAAAAGTCACTCAAATGTATTTCTATTAATTTTTAGCGAGATATTGACTTTGGACTGCCAACAATTATTGAAGGGTGGTTGGTTCTTGATTTTGACAGGACCCCATCTTGGCCGCCATCTATTGGATGTAATTATTGCCTTATTGGATATAATTTTTTTTTTCAAGGGCAAAGATGGTGTTGTGACACATCATTATAGACTAGATTTTTACCCTAAACACAATGGTGAAATCTGTTTAAAAAATTTGGATTTGATAAAAAGATATATCCTCAATTCAAATTTCAGCTATATACATATCCTATGGACATTAGCACCATATCCATCGGTGAATTCGGTTCCGTGTTTGAATATTATTTTGGATTATTTACCTTTCATCTCTGGTTCCAAATATGATATGCTGCATATTTTTTCTAAAAATACTCAGTGATTTAATGATTTTTATTTGACTATTGATCATTAAAATCAGACGAGCCATAAGGCTAAAAGCAACATGAAAATTAATTTCTTCAAAATTTGTTTTTTGTTAAAGATTGATAGCACAGGTTCTAAATGTGTCACAATGTCCGTACATTAAAATTGGACTTCCCTAATTTGAATTATGAACATTCATTTACCATAAAATCTGTTTACTTTTGTAAACTGAATATAATTATTGACTAATTATAAGACTAATCATAGACGACAAAACCAAAACCTGATGAGACTCCAAACAGTTTCAGGTCCTAATTAACTCAGTATATACTGAATTATCGGTTTTCATTTAAGCTCTGATTCGTTTAAATCAGTTGAGTTTGAGGTGATGGGTAGACCTCCAACCAATATAAAATTTAATGTTTTTCAAAATTTCATAGTTATTTAAAGACTGGTTTCCCCGGCCCCAACTATGGTCTGCAGGTCCGAATGGTTTTAACACAACCGGTGAAACATCAACTTTCATTTTAGCTATTGATAATTAAAATCAGAAAAATTTAGGATGAATAAATCTTGTACTAAAAACAAATTAAGAAAAAATTAACTTTCATGTTGCTTTTAGTCTTATAGCTCGTCCAACACTCATCCGATTTGGGGGTAAAAAGGGATAAGGATAAAAAGAAGCAAAACAGTTGTCCTCTGCAATCCCTATTAAACATACAATAGCCGTCAACTTTAACCCAAGCCGAGCACTGTTTGTTTAAGGTTGGCCCTCCCACCAGCCGGAAAACTGCCGCACGCAGGCAGGGGGAGAATCGTCTGGTACGTAGACGGCTGCCTTATTGGAGGCTTATCCGGCTTCAGGGTGTATGATAAAGCCACTGGCACAGTGATTTCAGCATGTCTGGGGGCTTACTGCACCACATTTCAAGCAGAAATCTATGGTATTCTGGCATGCACCAAGCTAGCCCAAGGCAAACACATTGTGATCCTCTCAGACGTCAGGCTTCTCTCAAGACGCTTGACTCAAATGAGATCACCTTAAAACTCGTGTGGGAATGCTTCAACGCTCTATGCGATTTAAGCAAGCAAAACTTTGTGCTTTTCGGTTGGGTACCAGGCCACACAGGCATTCATTGGGGGCAACAAGAGTGCAGTCAAACTAGCCAAAGCGGGCACGAAACATGCCATTCTATGGCCCAGAGCCATACAGTGGAATCAGGGAAAGCTATCGCCCACAGTGTCATTGATAACTGGGCCAAAAAGCAGCACCGCATTACTTCGATGGTGTAACTACCATGGCCAATCACTAGGCAAAAACTGCTTTTTGAAATTTCTGCTCGGTTTACCAGATGGCTGCTGAGTCTGGGCAGGCGTCAGATCAGGCGGGTAATTGCCTTGATCTCTGGACACAGCCATTTCAGGAAAAATCTCTTCACTCGTTTCTCCCTTGATGACCCAGAGTACAGACTCTGCGGCAGCTCTGTCGAGACTGCAAGTCACATCATCTTAGATTGTGAGAGACTGGGGGTAAGGAGAAGAGCCCTCTTCGGTCTCCAACAACCAAGTGAAGGACCAGATGATAGTATTGTGAAAAATCTCTTAAGTCTCATTGAAGGCACGTTATAGGGCTGCCAATCTAGCAGTTTAAGGGAACACAATAAGCTTTGGTTGACGTGCTGAGTCTGGAGTCTATACCCCACACTCCAATCAATCAATCAATCATACTAAAGTAACACCCTTTCCTAAAATTCTGATACGTACTAGAAAATGTCCAAAACATCTTTAACATTACACTTAAAACGTTTAAATCCATCAAACTGATATTGATTTGTGAGTGTGAAGGAAACATTAAATGTTACATATTTGTATTTCATTTTTAGGGGCTTTTGCCTCTACAACTCACTAGTCCTAACCACAATTCTGAACAGCAAACTAGCTCCTGAATATACTTGCGCTATTAAAAATAATTCTTTATCAGTACATATGTTCATAAAGTATTGAAGTGTAAGTAAAAAATACTTTGATGTAGAAAAATAGAGTACTTACAAAAATGGTGGCCAAAACAAGCCAAAATGTGTAAGAAACCCAAATAAGTTGGTTGGCTTTTGGACACGGAGTGCATTTTCATACTCAATAAAATTGCTGACTCCGGGTATTTTAATTCCTTTTTCCCTAAAAGAAAAATGTAATTAATTTACAGTTGACCCTCACTAACTCAAACCATTAACACAAAATCTTCAATACCTTGAGTTATTTTCAATCCTCTTAGAATTCTGTCTCAGTAGAAATAAAAAAAACTGTACCCTATATGACTCAAAATAACTGCTCAGTTATATTTTACTTCTATAGCTTTAGTCAAAGAGACTCAAAAATTATCACTAACTCTAAGTTCAGGAGATGAATACACCTGGGAAAATTTGCAAGTAGATATTTATCTCTAATTTCTATTTTTCTTAACAGACCTTGCAAGTTGCAATCTCAGCATACAGGATGCAATGTTTAAATGACTCATATCCAATCCACCATCTCTATTCTTCACCTATGTAACTCAAATTTTCATTTGGTTTAACCCTATATCCCTAATTTTGCTTGAATTACCTCGGCAAGTCGTATTTAATCAAAAATTACCTCTATGACTCGCTAACTTGATCTATGTCTTAGTCGATTTTATATGTAACTAGCAGTTGCCCGTGGCTTTGCTCACGATAAAAACTGTAACTCCCGCTGCCTAAGGGCCACATACTGAGTTTATGATTAAACAGATAAGGTACAAAAACGAATGACAACTTTAATTTTACTAACTAAACTAAATTTAACTTTTATATAGTACATATCACCTAAAAAATCAACAAAACAACCATCAAACCATTATGAAAGTAACCAAATTATAAATCAGCTGTAAAATCATATCCATTTGTAAAGCTGAACCACCTGCTTGTTGAAAGAACATTGAAAATTAAACAAAAGATCATCCATGCAAGGTCCAAGGTTCTGAGTCAAGTAGTTTTTTGGGCTGTGCAGTGATAGGTCAGTGGTATTGGACAAATATAAAGAAGATGGACTTTCATTAACCAGAAAGATGTTTTCAGGAATCCTCAAAGCCCGCAGGTCTGCTGCGACTGGAGTTATTCTATTGCTGCCCCCGCAGGAGGTATTTATATTTGGCCTCCCTGTACTATACATGTGAGCAGATTCAGCGCCCCGCCGATAAAGGCCTCAAGGGTGCCACTGCCCTGGGAAGGCTTATGCCCAATATCGTTGAATCTGCTCGCATGCATGGTATATACTGGCCCTTAAGCAGGAATATAAATATTTCCGTCACAGCAGACCTTGCGTACTTAGAGAATCCTAAGGCAGTTTTCTGTTTTATGAAAGTATATGTACGTAAAACGTAGAAATTGCCTTGATTTAATGTCAAAAAATTCTAAGGTTTTTAGGGTCTATCTTAAATATAAAAATACCCCCGTTGCAGCAGACCTCCAGACTATATGCATGACCTTATTTTATTTCTTCCAAAAGAATAACGTGGGGAATGAGTATGCAGGTCTACTGCAACAGTCATGCAAAAATTTGATGGTTTTAAAACAATATCAGGTGAATCTGAACCAAAAAAGCCACATACCAAGTTTTATCAAGATATGTTGAGTAATAACCGAGATATAGAATTTTTCTATAGGGACAATGAACTGTGTTTTCAGCTTTAAATATAGTTTGAATAGTGTTTTTTGCTTCTGGGAGCTCCAAAATGAAAAGTTATCATGGTCTCGGGCTTAGGTCTTTTGTGAGATCTATGGTAATAATTCTATCAATGAAATTCGCTAAAAGACAAAGGCAAAGTATTTTTTTTTAATGATATAGATAAAATAAACGGTTTAAATTAGCCCTTTCAATAACAGCTGTTACAAGGGAAGAAAGGTCCTATAAGTATCTCTAGTCAGTGATTTATTTTATGTTCTGTTCCTGACAGCTGGTTTGACATTCTACTAATTTATTGCTTTTTCTCATCTGTTTAAATATAAACATTTCATCAATTTCTATTCTTCCATAATATGGGATTTTTGAGAGGGTCTGTGGTAGAGTCCGAGGGTCAGATCAGGATGAAAACTACTTAGTTTTCCTATTTAATGCCTAAAGAAATAGTGACCAAATTTCAGCCTTCTGGGTTATTGGGAAGTTGGGGAGTTGGAGAATTAGTGATGAGTGAGTGAGTGAGTGAGTGAGTGAGGGCTTTGCCTTTTATAGGTATAGATTTGAAGAAAAATCAGAGTCCCACGGCCTTTTGAGTTTATAAGAATTAATGCTAAATTTATGGAATCTAAATTTTGCTTCATGACTGCAGAGTAGGGTGGGTCGAGAAAACAAAATTTTGGAATTTTTAATCGTAATAGGTCTTGAAAGTTGTGAAATAGCATGTAGAATACCGATAAAATAACTTGAAAAAATTATATGAAATCTTCTGGTCTCGCACAACGATGTAGAACCTCTGGATTGCGCCCTGATATGCCGCGGCAGGCTCGGTTTTCGGTCCGGCTTCCCCCACCCCGCATGGCAACAGCGCTGCTGCGACGCGACGGTGGCGTTTGGTGCCTGTCTGCACTCGCTGTTTACACGCAACGATGTATAACTGACGCCAAATTTTATGGGCCACACCGTCCATAAGCCCATTGCTAAAATTAACATTAGTCTTATGGACGGTGTGGGCCTTAATATTTGGCGCCAGTTATACATTGGTCTTGCAATGGTTATTCCGTGTGCTGCATACAATTACACAACCAGAGCGAAACAGGGAAGTTTCGCTCCATCTATTCATAGATAATCCATCTTTTCACAGGTAAGTATTTAGCCGTATATTTCACAGTGCAGCCATATATAATCATTAAAATCACCGTATTTTTAGTGATTTTACTTAAGGTGACCATTCTTGTACATGCATTGCACGCCATGCATTGCACGTCATGCAATTCTACAGCATTGGACTTATGCGCCGTGCTGTACGATTGTGGGTTTCGGCGTGCGTGGCACGTCTCATATAAGACTAACGTTAAGACGTTGCATGGCGTGCAATGCACGGTGTGCGGGGCACAGACGTGAATGGTCACCTTTTACAGGGTTGGTTGCACTGTAAATGAGAACTGTGATGAAAACGAGGATGATATTATAGCAATGACTAATTTGCTTGATAGAAATGAAAGGTCTTATTATAAAGAGAATATACTCTATCTATGATATTCCGGAATTTCTAGAAAGCAATGTAAATATTGAATTTTAATGTTTAACTAATAATTAATTTTTTTTTTAATTTTATACTCTTCACCCGTCATTACGTATCTTGTTTTTTTTTAATTTTAGGAAATATTGTATTTTGATGCTTGTATATTGACAATGTCTATTCCTTTGTAAACAAAAAAGGTCAACGACAATAAAACTCTTGACTCTTGACTCTTGACTATTTACATCTGCGGGTTTATTGTTAGGAAAATTGTGTCAACCATTTCATGCCAGGATTGCATTTTTGTTTTAATGTCAAAAGAAGACAATTTAAGCTATTACACTCAATTCACAGATTATGTAACAAAAGGCAAATTAATTAGAGCTCATGATGACATATTGAAGATTGTAAAATTTATTTATCACTCGTTGGTTGAGCAATTCCTCCAGCGAGCAATGAGATTAGAGTAAGTATATGCAATTATTTTATGGGATCAGTTTTAAGGGCCACAATGCAAATGACTCATTTGCATTACATGAATTTATATTAATTAAGCTCACTGTAACTAATTTTGCAAAGTTTGTTGTCACCATGTCGCTGAAGAAAAGAGCATTGTTTATTCACGAATAGGCCTAAGGCAAAAACTTACAAAGCTCATATTGTTCAAAAATGTATAGAACATAACGGGTTCAAAGTATTGAGGAAATAAATTAGGTATTAAAAAGACTGTAGTTGTTTTTTTAACCCTTACATACCATAAAACAACCTTACTGTGTGAATTTCAAACCAATTATAACACTACAATGGTTGAAAAAGTGCTATTTATAAATTCACTTTTAGAGGGTTTAAATGAATTATTATTTCATCAACAAAACATAAACATGGAGAATAAAGTAAGAACAACAGTTTGAAGTTTGAAATGCAATAACAATATTTAAGCCCAATATTGATTGAACAGGGCGCCGTTAAAGTGACGTGTTTTATAATGGTAAGTGCAGGGCAACGGCGGCTTTTGCCATGCGGTGGTGGGGGGAGCGCCGGACCGCCGGGCAAACACAGCAAGGCGCAATCCAGAGGTTCTATATCGTTGGTCTCGCAATGACCTTGAAGTTTAACATGTAAAACTCCATAAGAGAATTAGTGAATAATAATCGTAATTTGGTATATGCTGGACATTGATAATCGTACAAAAATATTGCCATTGAATTTGGAAAGAGTTCTTTAAAACGTTTTGAACAGTGGTATAATTCGTTCAATTACACCACAGAATTATTGACTTAATACAAGCCAAAAACTTGAAAAAATGCCTAAATAAGAGATTTTCAAAGGGCCGTAGATCGATAATACTTTTGCCTAATAGGACAAATTATACTATTTTTCAAAATGTTTTAAACACCTCTTTCCATTTATCATGGCTAAACTTTTGTTCGATGTCCAGCATAAACCAAATTACCGGTACGATTATTCACTAATTCTCTTATGGAGTTATACATGTTAAACTTCAAGGTCATTGTGCGACTGAAAGATCTTATATGATTTGTTTAGTTATTTTTTTGGAATTTTACATGCTATTTCACAGCTTTTTGAGACCTATTACGATTTAAAATTCCAAAATTTTGTTTTTTCGACCCACCCTTCTGCAGAGTGCAGACCACACTTTCTATGGTGCTTACAGTTCGCGCATTATATCTCCGGCTATGGCTACTACACTACTAACCATATAATATAATATTTTTAACTATGATATATAAAATAAAAATATTATAAAAAAGGGTATTTTGTTAATATTATGTTCATTTCAATCATAACTATAATAGCCCTAACAAATGAATGTTTTTTAAATGATATTTTAAACATATGATTGTGGCTTACACAGCGTTTGGCAAACAGCGGGACTATAGAACAATGTTTTCACAAAAGTACCCCCTCTCCCCCCTTGCCTTGCAACCAGCTGACTCTGCCATAAACTGTAGTTGTCTCTACGCTGGAAAGTGAAACATAACAAAGTAAGCACTTATGCTAACTCAAATTAAACTAAATTAAAACCTGCTGTAGGTAATAAATATCAATCCATATTTTAGACTTTTACTCACCTCCTACTTAAAACTTATAAACCATAAGTAAACATATGAACACACTGGCAGGTAGCGTGAATATAATATTTAAAGTTACATTTTTATTCAGGTGAAATCAATAAACATATAGTCCGGTCGCCAGACTGGCATCTTTGGACAATTTTGAATATCGAAGGTCAAAGTTCAAAGGGCCGAAAATAGAGAAATAGATATTGAAAAAAATTTTATTTGTTGTATCCAAACAAATATTCCCACAGGTATTGGTTTTAAACCACTGCCGATTGTTGCTGGTGGTAAATACTTTATTTTGATTGGGTATTAATTTTCAGCCGCCATCTTGAATCCGCCATATTGGATACAAGTTTTTTTTAATGAGAATGTGGCGTTGTGACGCATCATTACAGACTAGATTTTCATGCTGATTATAATACCGCAAACCATTTTTGAAAATATTGTTTTGTTCTCGAGATATACTCAAATAAAAATTCTTCCCTATATATTTATTATGGGCGTTTCTAAATGAAACAATTTTTTTTGTATTGTTTTTCTTATATCTCCAGTTCTAATCACATTATAAAGTTCTTAAAAGATCCAGTTATTAAAAGATCCTGGTCTTAAAAGATTCAGTGATTGAATGGCTTCAATTTGAAATATTAATCATTTAAATACGACCAGTTAGAGATGAGTTAGAAAGCAACATTCAAATTAAAATGTGAGGTGGAAAGCGAAATTTAGTAAAATGTCGGGAATTTTAGGTTTTGAGTTATTAATATTTTTGAATTCCTCATTTAATTCCTAACAATTTGGTGCAAGTCCCAAGAGTCTACGATTTTTTTTTTTGTAATGTTATAGGACTTTGAAATTTTGTGAGGGAAACGGGTCATTTTGAGAAAAATCAATTTGAAAATTTAAAATAAGCATACAACATACAACCTATATTTTTTGTGTTTAAGAAATGATTTTGGTATCCAAAGAAAGCTTATAATGTCTTTTTTCAAGGGAATACAAATTTTTGTCTTAACTCACAGTAGATTTCAGGAAAATAATATTTTTATTGAAGCATGTCGTAAAAAGTGTATTCCAGAAAAGGGACCTCTTGTCGGCCCTTTGTTGGCCACGACTAGAGGTCCCTTTTGAAAACTGAATATTTTTCTGTTGTCTCATTGTTTTATAAAGTTTTTTTATCATCAAACTACTGAAACCAAACTGTAACTGATAACACTGGTTCACCTGACAGGCTGCATCGCTATCAGTGACTGCAGCCACAAAAACAAAAATTCCCACCACTATCTTTTGTAATCAAATTACCCTATTTATATTTTATTTTGCTCTTCATTGAGGCATTCAAGGAGCAATAATATATAATTAATTGCTCACATATTACATTTATTACAATGAAAATAACTTATTAACCTACATATAAATAGTATTTTGAAAAAACAAAGTTTAGTAGCCAGAATCTATCGTTTATGAAAGGGACCTCTTGTTGGGACCGTATGAAATTGGTGAGAAATTTTGTTCTCTTTACACCAAACTTCGTTGTAGTTCTCTGAAATTCCGCTAGAATTCAGGAGAGTTAGTTTTTTGGACCAAAGTCTGCTTACGAAGTGCATGTTGGAAATGAGACCTCTTGTCTTTATGGCGAAATAATATTGAGTGACAAGAAGTCCCTTTTTGCTTTCCACCTCACAAATGTTGATTTTTCAAAATTTACTTTACTTAAAAATTTATATCTCAGGTTCTAAGTAAGTCTAAATATATTAGGTTTGGTCTTAAAACGCTTATCTGATCATTGTCTTTCATTTGAGACTAAAGCGAACTTAAGAATGTGATTAGAACGGGAGATATAAGAAAATGAAAACAAAAATATTTAAATTTAAAAGATCATATCTTTGAATAGGCTTAGCTCTTTCTCCCAAAGTCGTAACGTCATCAATAGCTCAAATGAAAGCCAAAGATTAGATGAGTGTTTTAAGACTAAACCTAATATTTAGACTTACTTAGAACCTGAGATATAAATCTTAAGGTAAAAATATTTTTGAAAAGTCAACATTTTATGTTGTATGTTGCTTTGTAACTCATCTCTGACCATTCATATTTAAATGATTAATATTTCAAACTAAAGCCATTAAATAACTGATTCTTTTAAGACAAAAACAAACGTTATACTGTGATTAAAACCGGAGATATGAGAAAAACAAAACAAAAATAGTTAAATTTGGAAAATCGTGTGATCTTTGAACAGTCATAACTCTTTTTACGCAGTCGTATTTAAGTTGAAAATGGCTCAAATGAAAACCAAAGATCAGATAAACACTTATCCAACCAAAGACCAAACTTGATATTTAGACTTACTTAGTACCTGAGATATAAATTTTTAAGTAAAAGTAAATTTTGAAAAATCAACATTTTATGTTGAATGTTGCATTGTAACTCATCTCTGACTGGTCTTATTTAAATTATTAATATTTCAAATTGAAGCCGTTCAAGCACTGAATCATTTAAGACCAAAAGAAACTTTATAATGCGATATAAACTGGAGATATAAGAAAAACAAAACAAAATTTTTTTTTTAATTTAGAAACGCTGATAAGAAATGTATGTGGAAGAATTTTTATTTGAGTATATCTCGATAAAAACAATATTTTCAAAAATGGATTGCGGCACTGTAATCAGCGTGAAAATCTAGTCTGTAATGATGTGTCACAACACCACATTCATATTTTAAAAAATATATGGCGGATCCAAGATGGAATCTGAAAATTAATACCCAATCAAAATAAAGTATTTACCACCCAGCAACTATCAGCGGTTGTTTAAAATCAATACTTGTGGGAATATTTGTTTGGATACCACGAATACAATTTTTTTCAATATCTATTTCTCTATTTTCAGCCCTTTGAACTGAGACCCTCGTTATTAAAAATTACCCAAGGATGCCAGTCTGGCATCTGCCATATTCTTGTTCAGTACATCAAGTAGTACTGGAATCAATCATAAAATTTGAGTCGGACTCTACTTCAAGGTTCAGGCCTAATTTCTCATTCGGCCACTGGACTAGTATGTTACATCAAGATAACTATATTAATTATTAATTTATCAAGGAAAGGCCAGAACTTTTAAGTTTGATGATTTCAAGTCTAATGGTCCAGTAAAATGAATTATTGTGGTGTACAAAAGGTCAGGAAGTTGTGATTTTTGGATATATTGTTTGCGATGAGCTAATAATATAATGTCCAAGTTTTCAACCTTAAGCTTCCCTGGGTTTCCACAGGGCATGCCACTTCCTGGTCCTTTTTTCAAATTTCAACATATATTTTAAAAAACTATGTATCCTAAAGCGATTTTTCAATATACAAATTTAAAGAAGACTAAACTCTCCATAAGTGTTTTTGCAGCTAGTAGCTTTGATGGATCTGAAGATATGGTTGTTCAAAGAAAAAGGACATTCTTTCATTTGATGAGATTTGTCCATTTGATTAACATTACATTTTGGGGGCCACTAGGGCAGACCCCTAAACAGTTAGGACGAAATAGATAGCTTTGTCCTAACACAAAACATTTTCCATGCAGATTTATGTATGAATAACAAATTCAGTCTAAACGGCCAAACTGTATTTGAATCAATTAACTTAAAACATACTTAAACATATAGAAAGATTGAGTTTGTTTGATATTAATTGGCTCAAAAACTATCCAACTGTTTTCCATTAAGCTTAGTATGCTTATGTAAATTTACACGAAAAATATTTTAAGCCGTCTATTTTCTCCTAACTGTTTAGGGCTCTGCCCAAGTGGCCTCCAAAATATTCAAAATATCCTATATGTTAATCAAACAGAAGAATTTTTTATCTTTGAAGGAATTTTTTATCTCTGTATCCAAAACACTACAGAGCTGCAAAAGAACTTAAATTGCAGGGAATCTATATACTTCTTAAAATTTGCAACTTGATAAATTCCTGTAGGATACATATTTTCAGAAGTATATGATGAAATTTGAAAATAGTACCAGAAAGTGGCACACCCCACGGCAAGCTGCGGAAGCTCGAGGTTGAAAACTTAAATTTTAGCGAATTTCCCCTATAAGGATGAGCTATTACCGCAGGTCTCATGATAAGACCTCAGACTGAGACCATCATAACTTTTCGTCCGGGGCCTCCAGATACCAAAAACACTATTCTTTCAAATTTATTTATATATATATATATATATATATATATATATATATATATATATATATACACACAGGGTGTTTCACCTAAGGTGTCTCAAGCGGATTGCGGACAAACTAATAGTCCTACAAGGATAAAAAAATCATTCCCCACTAAATCAACTCCAAGGAACAACATAAAAATACTTTTAAGCTTTTTAAAATACATGGTGTCCCAAAAACCAGGGGTCATGGGTTCGAATCTCGGAATTTTCAAAAGTAAACATATGACATGTTATGTATCATTTTAAAGCTCTGAACAAGACAAACAATTTGGTAAAAACATAATTAATTTATCTTTATTCATTTCAAAATGGCAGCCGTTTTTGTGAAAATGTTGGTATTTACGGTTTACCCTGAATCTCGAGAACCGTAAATCATATTTTTGTTCTGTTTAAAAATTATTAATCATCTTAAAGTCAGCTTTAATTTGATATGCGACATGCCAACATTTAAAAAATAAAAGTTTTTGACTGTCAATTATATTTTGTTTTAATGTTGGTAGCCCTGAAAATAAAAAAATGTAAATGGCAGCATATGTCTAATAGCACATTATTTTACAGGTCTTGCAAATACCAACATCTTTTTAATTTAAACCTACCTCCTATCTTTAGTGGTTTTGTAGTTATAAGCAAATAACTCCATTTTATCTCATAAAGCTCGTGTTAAATCTGCAGTCTTCAAGGCATTTAAATTTACATCCATTAGATCTAAGTACTTCATATTTAACATGGGCTTTATATGGTAAAATAGAGTTTTTTACTTATAACTACAAAACCACTAAAGATAGGAGTTAGGTTTAAATTGAAAAGTTGTTTGTATTTGCAAGACCTGTAAAATGATGTGCTATTAGACATACGCTGCCTTAAATTTTTTGATTTTCAGGGCTACCAACATTTAAACAAAATAAAATTCACTGTAAAACCTTTTATTTTTTAAATGTTGGCATGCCGTATATCAAATCAAAGCTGAGTTTACGAGGATTATTAATTTTTAAACAGAACAAAAATATGTTTTATGGTTCTCGAGATACAGGGTATTCCGTAAATAACAACAATTTTCACGAAAATGGCCGCCATTTTGAAATGAATAAAGATAAATTGATTCTGTTTTCACCAAATTATTTGTCTTGTTTAGCGCTTTAAAATGATGCATAACATGACACATCTTTACCTTTGAAAATTCCGAGATTCAAACCCGTGACCCCCGGTTTTTGGAATACCCTGTATTTTAAAAAACTTAAAAATATTTTTACATTGTTCCTTGGGGTCAATTTAGTGGGGAATGATTTAGTTTCATCCTTCTAGGACTACTAGTTTGTCCTCAATCCATTTGAGACACCTTAGGTGAGACACCCTATACAGTATATACATATATATATATATATAAAGCTAAGGGGTATATATATATATATATATGTGTGTGTGTGTGTGTGTGTGTGTGTGTGTGTATGTGTGTGTGTGTGTGTGAGTGTGTGTGTGTGTGTGTGTGTGTGAGTGTGTCTATCTGCACGTTAGGGCTCGCAAAAATTGTCCGATCGTAATGAAATTTGGCACAGCCATGTAATGTAGTGATTATTGGGATGAGTCCAAAAACCAGCCCGGTCGGATCATTGGAAGGGGGGTTAAGAGGGAAAACACCCAAAAAAAGGGTTTTTTTAAATTTTGCATGTAAAAAAATTAATATCGTCTAATTTTGATTTTTTGCCGTTGAATTCAGCTTACAAAAGAAACAAATAATTTGGTATGTTGAATCATTGCTCCATGTCCATTGGTTACCGAGAACCTGATAGTGGTAAACACAGTACGTTGTTTCAATGTTAACTTAAGGAAAATAAGTAAAATTCTATAACTCGCTTTTTTCGCAACATATCTTAATAAAACTTGGTTTGTTGCTTAATCTAGATGAGATCTGGTGTATAATAGAATAAAATCCCTGATATTTCCATTTTTGTGGTACCAAACCTGCATACTCATTCCATATGTTATCCTAATGGGAAATTAAACAATATTCTAATCTTCCTTATTTCTAAACATATCTTGATAAAACCTGGTATATGGCTTCTTCTGGTTCTGATCTACTAAATATCCTATACTCTTATACAAGCAATGTTATCGTGCATGTGTGCATGCTTGCTTGCATGTTTGCCCAACGATCTCAAAAATGGCTCCAAGGATTTCCTTCAAACTCTGGAAATTAGTAATTTATGACTCAAAAAGTCTTTTATGCACATTACTTGGTCAGAAAAAATCTAATAACGTAATAAATCGAATTTGAAAGTTGTAAAATTTTAACATTGGCCTTATGGGTTGCCATGATAGCAACGAAAATAAACAAGGAAAGTGTAAACAAATGAAGTAATCGTAACAGCTGCTTGCAATCTACAGCCATCAAGGGAGAATACAGTGTGTGGGATGAAGAGTCCATGGAGCAATAAAAAAGGTTTCTATTTATCAATTTTATGACATTGAAATATTTTATAGTAACTGGATGAACTGGTAAACATGAAATAACACCGAGCAAGGCTCGGTCCACCCGGTACTTGAATTAGGCCCTAAAAACACAGAGTTTTAATATACCTGTGCAGCAAACCAGCTCATTCCCCATGTTATTTTTACGGGACATACAAAAACATATCTCACTATGTCGGATTGAAATTTTTTTTGCATTTGAAATTCGTTACGTATGCAGGTCTGCTGCAACAGGGGTATTATGTTATCAGCTCAACGCTAACGGCTAACTAACGCTAACTACCCAAACTTTTGCACGGCAATCCAATATTTTATACAATTCTTGATGGTTCCTTATTAATAAAATAAATTTCAAAATAAATTCTCAAAAATAAATTTTATTTTGAGAATATTAAGAGAAAACTTATTAAGCAACTGGTCTATCTTTCTACTAACAAAGCCAAAAAAATTGGCTGAGGGGCGGTCAGTGCTGGTGTCTGAGGGCTGTCGTTGTGTTGACCAACACAATGAACAACTCCAGTGAACTGTAAATAAATAGTGAAAAGTGACTTGTAAATAGTGTAAATGTAATTAATGGTAAATGCCACAACTGTGGCAAAATGCATCAGAGACAATCAACTTTGCAAGAACAAAGGCATATACAAGGTAATTGTAAACTAAATTATGATTTCAAGTTCTTGCCACTAGGTAAATAATAAGTATAAAAATAATTTGCCGATATTAGAATCTATTATTCGAGTGAAATATATCTAATGCTTACAATACGATCGAAGTCTATTATACAGGGTGTTTTTTTTAACGCAACCCATTTTTAAGATTAAATAATGCACATAAAGAGTAACGAGTATTGTTTAATTGGTCTTTACACTTTATACAGCCTATTATTTAAGTTTGATCACATTTAGTTTACATTATGTGCTTTAAACAGTCCGTCATTGGCATTTGTAAAAACGTTATGCTCTCTCCATCAAATTCCCGAACACGTGTTGCAAGTTACCTCTTCAAATTTATTGTATTAAATTTGTTGTGTTTGTTTTGAGGTGCTGAATATCTTGGGAATTGTTTTCGTAGGATAATTACTACTTTACAAGTCTGCGGCAAATTTCATTAATATCGCACCATTTGTAAGCAAGTTATCATGCTTAAAGACACACACATTAAAAACGCAACCCAATTTGATTTTATCAGTGAAAGATTATTTTCTCCCAAGATCCCCGGATTTGACCCCACTATACTAATAAATATACTAATTTATTTGGGGTTGGGGATACACAAAAAGTAAGGCCTACGAAAACAAATCACAAGATATTCAGCACCTCAAAACAAACATAAGAAATTTAATGTAAGAAATTCAAAGGATCACCTTACAACACGTGTTCGGGAATTTGATTGAAAGAGCGTAACTTTATTCAAATGCCAATGGCGGACTGTTTGAGCACATAATGTAAACTAAATGTGATCAAACTTAAATAATAGATTGAATAAAAAGTAAAGATCTATAAAACAATACTTATTTCATATTTATATGTGCATTATTCAATCTTAAAATGGGTTTTGTTTTAAAAAAAAACACCCTGTATAATGTCTGTTGCATTTGATTAATCTTTTTTTCTCCAACACACAGGGCCGCCGAGAGGGGGGGGCAAAGGGGGCAGATTGCCCCGGGCCACAAAAGGAAGGGGGCCACATTTGAGCTAAGAATATTTTTGAGGATTATTAAATATTAGAGTTTTTAAAACAAGGAGACCAAAATTAAATGTACTAGAATATATATAAAAAACTTAGTACTTAAAAAACGTATATAATTAAAATTACCTAACTGTTCATTTGTCTTATTTTGATACAATTTCATTTGGTTTTCGGCCATCGCGTCTGGGCCCCACGAGGTAATAGGCCTGCACCAGACCTCACATTAACTAAATCTGTACCAAGCTCAGCAATCGTCCAATACCAATCGTTTACACCCTAAATTCATCACAAAACCTTTTTTGTACAGGCCTACGATGGACCAAGGAAAAGAATTCCTAGCTTTAACTAAATAGTGTATGTTTTTACAAAAAATAACATTTACGACTCAAGATGTGACATTAATTTTTTCCAATGATTAACAACTTCAGCTTCGTTTCTCCTCTGAGTTTGAGTTCAGCTACGTATGAACACAGATAAACGATTACATAAACGAATGTATTCGTTTATCTGTGGTATATGAACCAAGGTCCAAAGAAATTCAGGTTTCCTCATACAAAAATTTAAGCAGCTCATGATGCCTTCAGCAGACCGAAAGAATGCGCTCGTCTGTAGCCTCAAGCTGGCACAATAAAGTATCTTGGCCAGTCAGAGAGTAGTTTTTACTACATCTTCGACTTAAGCTATACTTTTACCAAAGGGCCAAGGGGGCCTTGCTAGGGCTAGGATGCAACCGGTAAAATGGTGTCCTGGTGACGTCACACGCACCACAAGCATTATGGGAGTTGGAAAACAAGTAAAGTAGTTTATAATAGTTAGGTAGTCCGTGAATAATTTGTATAATAACTTAAAACTGTTTCTTAAATCCTTTTTACCCCCAGGTACAGGCTTATTAGAAACATACATTTTTTAGTCTAGTGCTTTTAATCCCAAGTTCTGTGTTATTCAGTAGCCGTATCAAAAAGGATTTTACCAGCTTTTAATGTTTGTAATGTTCTGAATTTTTAAAATTCATAAATCAAAAGTTTAGTACAGACCTGGTGATGTAGTTGTTTTGTATTGAACAAATTAAGATATTCAATATTTTCATATCAAAAAGTTTGTAACAGCAGATTTTACAAATGTAGCTATTTGACAGACAAAGGTATTTTTTATTTGCGATTTTTTGTATTGAGGGGCCTCACTCCCAAACTTTGCCCCGGGCCTCAAAATGTCTGTCGGCGGCCCTGCCAACACAAAACTTTAATGGTAGGCCTATGCTTATTCAAATACGCCAGGAATCAAGGCCGTAGCCAATGATGGGGGGGGGGAAGTCAGGGGTCAACTACCCTCCAGAAACATTGGAATCAAATTAAAATGAAAAGTTAGAAAGTTATTTTTTTCACTTGGTATAATCGTAGAGCTCAACCCCCCCCCCCCCCCCCGCTAAAAACATTTTCTTGGCTACAGCTTTGCCAGGAATATGAATAAACTTTCCAAACAAGAAATTTATGACATACACTGGGTGTCTCACCTTTTAACCAATGCCTAACTTTTTAATTGCAAAGCTACAACAGTGATCTAGTAACATTACATATGATTAGGAATCTTACATTGAATCTTCTGTCATACAGTAGAGTCCCCCCATCCCGAATCCCGCTAATCTGAAAATCCGCCTATTCCGAACATACTTTATCGTCAAAAATAATTTTGTTAGTGAAAATTGCAAAGCACAAATCCTGTGTAGTTTATAATCACACTGCGTAATTGCAGCCGTAAGTGACGATCACAAAGCTTATCGGGTGTATTTAGCAATCATACTGCCTAATCGTGGCCAGTGACAATGGTAAAGCATACATAGGGTGTAATGGGCAGTTACACTGCATAATCGCGGCTATAAGTGACGATTGCCAAGCACATTTGGTGTAACAACAATCAAATTGTATATAGCGGCTGCAGAATTGAGAATAATTTTTTTCTTTACTCTATCTCGGCCAGGAAAGACAACTATCGGCCACGATCAATGAACGCCAACCTTTATATCGGGCTTTCTATGACAATCCACTTCGGTACCTCACTGAAAATTATGATCGTGATTCAGTGGCGTATATAGAAATTATTTTCGGGAGGGGCCAAAACTGGGGGGTTGGGGGGTAATGGAAAAAATTTGGAATTCTTCCAAGCAAGATGGTTAGTTTTTAAAAATTTTAGTTGCTAAAATTTAACTTAAAGCAGACGTCTTTTCTGTCTATAATGTCGGGACAATCTAAAGATCTTTTAACATTTACGATACAAATTATTATTTATATGTTTTTAGCGAATTTCCCCTATAGGGAAGAAGCTATTACCGTAGGTCTCATGGTAAGACCTAAGCTCGGGACCACTATAACTTTTCGTTTTGGGGCCCCCAGAAGCAAAAAATACTATTCGTTCGAATTTTTATATATATATATGTGTCTGTTAGCACGATAGCGGCCGCAAAAATGGTCCGATCTTTATGAAATTTGGTACGGACATGTAAAGTGGTAATCAATTGGACGAGTTCGTGAACCAGCCCAATCGGACCACCGGAAGGGGGGGGTAAAGGGGGATAAACCCCCCCAAAAATGGGTTTTTTGAGTTTTTTACATAGAAAAATAAAATTTATCAAATTTTTGTGGGCACCATTGAATTTAGCTAAAAAAAAACAAATAATTTAGTATTTTGAATCACTGCTCTATGCCCATTGGTTACCGAGATATTGAAAGTGGTAAACACAGTACGTTGTCCCAATGTTAACCTTATGGGAAATAAGTAAAATTCTATATCTCGCTTATTTCTCAACATATCTTGATAAAACTTGGTAAATGGCTTCTTCTAGTTCAGATCTACTAAATATTGAATTAAAACCATCCAGTTTTAATATACCTGTAGCAGCAAACCTGCATACTCATTTCCCATGTTATTCTTATGGAGCTTAACAAAACATGTCAAATCTTGCTATGTTTGCTTGAAATACGTTGTTTTGCTTGAAATGCGTTGTTTTGAAATACGTTTGTTTGTTTTTGAAATTCGCTGAGTATGCAGGTCTGCTGCAACGGGGGTATTTAAATTTATCATCAAGGTCTTGTGTGAATAGAAAAAGCTTCAAAGTATAGGACCAGAACTAATTTAACCACCACTCTGGTTCCTCTATCTCCTTACATTTATGAATACATCCAGACATTTAAAGTCATGCCGACGGGTCGCAGTACAAGAGGTCAATAACTCAACTTTGAAACAATTTTTTTTATCGAGACTGCGCTACAAGAATACATTATCATCAGCAGATAGTATAAGACAAGGACTAATGTAATTCAGCATTCTGGATCCTGTATCTCCTTATATTTAAGAATTAGAGCAATTTCAAATCACGTCAAAAGCTTCTGATAGCTGGGCATGTCACACAAAGTTTTAACCCCCCGTTGACATGACTTTAAATGGCTGTAATTCCTAAATGTAAGCAGATACAGTGATACAGGAACCAGAGTGGTGAATCGCGATAGTTCTGGTCCTATACTATCTGCTGGTGTTAATGTCTTCTTGTCTTCTTGTTAATGTCTACTTTGCACTCTTATTATTTTTAAAATTGAGTTCGAAATTGGAGTAACTGACATCTTTAACTGCGACCCGTCGGAGTGACTTTAAATGGCTGTAATTCCTAAATTTAAGGAGACACAGGAACCAGAGTGGTTGAGTACGTTAGTTCTGGTCCTATACTATCTGTCGATGTTGATGTATTATTGCAGCGCAGTCTTATGTTTTTGAAAATTGGGTTCAAAGTTGGGGTGAGTGACCTTGTACGGCGCCCTGTTGGCATGACTTTAAATGGCTGTAATTCCTACATGTAAGGAGATACAGGAACCAGAGTGGTGAATTACGTTAGTTCTTGTCCTATACTATCTGCCGATGTTAGTAGAGCTTGTTTGGGAGTCCTAGGTAAAAGATATCGGATAAGGTCATTGCAAATCCTTATTGCTCTAAATTAATGAATTCTCTATATTCTGCTTACTGCTGATAAGATCTTGCATATAATTTTTCTAAATAATTCACACTGTTTATTTACCTAATTTTTCTTTTGCCCTTTTAATTTCGGGGGGGGCCCGGGCCCCTTGGGCCCCCCTTTATATACGCCACTGTTGTGATTTTCTAATTCCGTCGGAAACAGCAATTACTAAGCTAGATATCAGCTAGAAATTAGAATCCTTATATTTATCTTGGCATTACGTAAATATCGAACTACATTATCCTAGATATCCATTGATTTTATTCATTATCCGCTAATTCTAAATTTCCCGCTAATCCGAACCAGGGTCGGTCCCAATTAGTTCGGAATAGCGGGACTCTACTGGATTTGAAACAAAAAATATTATCAAAAGAGTAAAATAAACGTTCTTACAGAGCTAATTCCCAGGCAGTGGTAGGTCTAACTGCACCATCCAAGTGGATATGAAGTTCTACCTACAATATTTCAAATATTAGTGTTACAAAATAATTATATGGGGGTTTTGGTTTCTAATTTAATTTAATCTAGTTGAAAATAATGAACAAATTTCCACCTTTTATAATTCCTTTTGACTTAAACTAGCGACGAAAGAATAATATAGACTTACCTACCCTATACTCGATATACAGTGGTCTTTGAGGCCACAACTTTAGCAGCTGATAAGTAAACAAACAATTGTAAATAAAGACAAATATGCATCAGCTGCCAGCCCTCTTCTTTATATTCATGCCCTTATGGAACATTTTATTTAAAAATTTAATCTTTTCTTTGAAGTATGGGGCTGATGGGTTTCATAAAAAGTACTCCTTTGGGTCAATACGAGAAAGGCACATGGCCCCCCTTCCCTTTTACATTCTCATCTATTGGTATGTATCATGATTTATTTACATTGGCATAATACACGTCAATTTTTTTTTAAACTTCAGGTATTAGTTTATTTAGTACAATTTTAGTTTTTTATGCTGCATCTTCAGGGGGGAAGAAGGGGTTTTGAACAGTCTCATCCCTACTGTGTAGGGCCTTGCTCCAATTATGTTCTGTAGTTCTTTTTTTTCATTGGATATACCGTAATAAAAGAGTTTAGTAAAAATCTATATATTAATACGCAAGCGGTTTTCTTTTCACAGTCCAACCTCAATAACGGCTGGGCGGATTTTAATGATTAAGGTGTCAAATTAAAGGGATTTTTATGTATATTTGTCAATATGTCTCAGACTTTTTAAAAAGGGCGTCATTAAAGTACAGAAGAGGGCTGAAGTTTTGGAACAGTGGCGCATTTTGTACTGTATTTGGTTTTCTATTGGACTATTTGTTCTTGTAGTGTTTACATTATCCACAAGTTAGTGACCCTTAAACCTGAACCGAGTTGACTACTGTCATCAATCAACAAAAATAAACAATATTTGTTTACTTCTGGAAATTTTTTTTATTAAAACTTAAGGAAACAAAACTATTATGAATTTAAGCTCTTATTTAATCAAATAAATAAATACAAATACAGAAAATACAATGAATCTTTCAATTTTATAGCTGAAATTACAAAGATGAAGCTTACGGAAACAAACCTCAAACCTTAAATATAATTTGACAACTTAGAATTTTACTTTTGTTTTGAATATTAGTTTAGTTATTTACAGAAGACACAAACTCCTTTTCCCCACACCCCGATGCATCAGAATTCTTGCGCTGGTTGGGTTTTTTTGTATGAACTGTAGTGGGGGACATGAAGAAGCTTGGGTGTTTACAAACAAAACCGGATGAATTTGAATTTTTAGAGGAAGGGAAAGAAATTATGCTAGATGATCAATTGATTCAACTATAAATTTCTTTTGTCAATCATGAATTGCATCATATGCTAAACCAAGAATATTTAACCTGATTATCGATTGTTATTCAAAGAGCAAAACATTGTTTGCAATATTAATCCACACTTTGTTTTGGTTTAGTATTTTTTAGCTATCAGACTAGTAGCGTAATCACATGGATCTGTTTACTTCCACGTCATCGAAAATTTCCTCTCCTCCTCTGACAAAACTTCAAACTTAAGCATCAATATGTTGCTCACCACTTATACTAGAGGTAGTGAGGTATGAGAAGAAGCTTGAGATTGAAGTTTCAACAGAGGAGGGGAAGAAATCATTGATGACGTGGAAGTAAACAAAACCATGTGATTACGCGACTAGTCTGATAGATAAAAAATACTAAACCAAAAGAAAATGTGGGTTGATATTAGAAACAAGTTTTGCTCTTTAAATAACAATCAATGAACAGGTGACATGTTTTTTGTTTAGCATGTAACACATGACTGACACAAGAAATTTGTTGTTGAATCGATTGATCATATGTAAATATTTATTTCCCCTCCTGGAAAAATCCAAATTCATCTGGGTTTGTTTGTAAACACCCAAGCTTCTTCTCATACCTCACTACCTCTATCTGCCTATGATAGAAAAATAAGTAGCACCAAATAACAATCAGGTGATCATGAAATCAATTCACAATTGACCTTAACACAATAAGCTGATAACAACTTATCATGTCAAGTTATTTCAAATTATATTTTGGCAAGGTTATCGGAGCTAGATAAACAGGCACTTAGGCCCGCATCACACTATCAAATATTTCATAAAAGATCTCTCATAAAAGATTTTGACCAATCAAAATTAAAGTTTTTTTTTGGCTTGAATTTCGATTGGTCAAATAAATCTTTTATAAAATATCTTTTGTACAATATTTGAAAGTGTAATGCGGGCCTTACATTAACATTTATTTGATAATACTGTAAATATTTCAAAGATGTCAGTTTCTTACAAGCCAACATTAGCAATTGAAAAATTAGTGAGTTAGTCATTATTAAAGAGTTTCAAATGGAATAGTGATGGACTCCCTCTAACAGAGATGGAATAGATATGGTATTGGTGTCACACCCACAGTGGCTCTGAGGCATAAGACCATGATAACTTTTTTTTGTGTCGGCGCTATAGAAAGCACAATTTTTATCAGATTTTCTTAAAATTTGGCAGAAATATTCCTTTCTATCATGTCTTGGGGAAATTTGACGAGCAAAAAATCAAGTTGTCCATTGGCCTGAGATATGGAAAGTGGTAAACACAGTACATTGTCCCTGTGTTGTCATTATGAAAAATAATTTAAATTCAATTTTTTGCTTATTTCTCAACATACTTGAATAAAACTTTAATTTGTGTCTTCATCTAGTTGAGATCAAAGTATTTTAGCCTATTGCCCTCCATGTTATATTTATGTTACAGCAAACTTGCATACTCATTCTCCATGTTATTCTTATGTGAAATCAAAAAAATGTGATATCTTCCTTTTACTTTCTCCCCCCTATACCATAGTATATGGAGAAAGTATTGTTTTCGTCAAAATTTTAGAATTTGAGTTGTTAGTGGATATATTCGTTTTAGTGCTCCCTGAATCCAAAAAAGTAGTTTTTGGCATGATGTCTGTCTGTCTGTCTGTGTGTGTGTGTGTGTGTGTGTGTGTGTATGTGTCTGTGTGGATGTAAACAAAGCTAGAGACGACACCAGTGGTCCGATTTTCATGAAATTTGGCATGTAGGTATAAAGCCGTGGTATCTCCAGGCGTATTTTTCATTTTTTTGAATTTTTGATTTTTAAGGGTATTTACCTTATAAAAACCCATAAAAAATGACAAAAATCCAAATTTCTCAAAAACGGCTCTAAGGATTTTGATAAAAATTTCATGGTTTTTAGTGCTCAAGATGACAAACAAAAGGACACCACCCGCATGTCTCTAAAAATTCAGGTTCAGAAGTTATGGGGGTTTAAGTGTTAAAAAATTCATATTTTTCAAATCTCACAAAATCTGTAACCTCCAAATTAAATATACTTGCAACCATTAAATTTGGTTTGAAAAACTAAATAATCCAGTATTTTGAATCATTAGTCTATGTCAACTGGTTGCAAAGATAATTGATATTTTAGTTTGGCGGTAAACGCAGTACATTGTCCAATGTTATTCTTATGGCAAATATTAAAATACCCCCGTTGCAGCAGACCTGCATACTCAGCGAATTTCAAGTGCAAAACAACATATTTCGATCCATCATAGCGAGATTTGACATGTTTTTGTAAGCTCCATAAGAATAACATGGGGAATGAGTATGGAGGTTTGCTGTTATAGGTATATTAATACCCCCGTTGCAGCAGACCTGCATACTCAGCGAATTTCAAGTGCAAAACAACATATTTCGATCAAACATAGCGAGATTTGACATGTTTTTGTAAGCTCCATAAGAATAACATGGGGAATGAGTATGCAGGTTTGCTGCTACAGGTATATTAAAACTAGGTGGTTTTAATTCATTTTTTAGTAGATCTGAACTAGAAGAAGCCATTTACCAAGTTTTATCAAGATATGTCGAGAAATAAGCGAGATATAGAATTTTACTTATTTCCCATAAGGTTAACATTGGGACAACGTACTGTGTTTACCACTTTCAATATCTCGGCAACCAATGGACATAGAGCCATGATTCAAAATACTAAATTGTTTGTTTTTTTGGGCTGAATTCAATGGTGCCAATAAAAATTCAAAAAATTTTATTTTTCTATGTAAAAATCTCAAAAAACCCATTTTTGGGGGGGTTTACCCCCCTTAACCCCCCCTTCCGGTGGTCCGATCGGGCTGGTTTATGAACTCGTCCGAATAATTACTATTTTACACGTCTATGCCAAATTTCATTCCGATTGGACCATTTTTGCGCAAGTTATCGTGCTTAAAGACACATATATATATAGATATATATATAGATATATATATAGATATATATATAGATATATATATAGATATATAGATATATATATATATATATTTATGAAAGTGAACGAATGGTGTTTTTGGCATCTGAGGACCTCAAAAAGAAAAGTTATGATGGTTTTAGACTTAGGTCTTACCATGAGACCTACGGTAACAGCTTCTTCCCTATAGGGGAAATTCGCTAAAACCGATATCTCCGTTATTTACTAACCAATTTTGATAAAATTTGGTATATATTTGTGTGATTATTAATTGTTAATTTGTTTTATTTCACTATATATGTTTTCTGGTTTTAAATGACTTGAAGGGAGAAAGTATGTGTCAGTTTCCTGATACCGTTTATTTTTAGAGTAGGATTCACCTAAGTTGGCCAAAACAAAAGTAAACAAATTATTAGCCTTTTACGAATTTAAGCATAAAATCCAGCTGTGCTGAAAACATTGTCAACGAACATCTGTTTTAGTGTAGCGCTTGTAGCAAAGAAAAAGTTTCGATGCAATATTGCAACTGGAAGTTCACTTGCACAGCTTAAAATATTACTCAGGGGCTTTTCCAAATTAATTATCTATTAACAGAGAGAGGATGTGTCATGGATGCGGCCTGGTAAATAGTCTTAGATTTTCTTATGAAATAATATTTACAAAGAAAAATAGGCAAGTTTTTGAATACCTAGCCAGTACTACTTGCTGCAAGTTAGCAGCTGAAAAGAGAGATTGTTTCATATTACGGTCAAAACTTGTAAAAGGTGTTTCCTTATTGGCCCAGAAAAAAATAAACAAACAGTAAAACAAACTAAAATACATGTCAATGAAGAAATAAATTCAATTTAAACTTTGACAGCTATGTAAAAAGGTTGAATGAAAATACAAAATTCTAAATATAGGCGATATTGTAAACATTCTATAACCTATAACAACATTGTAAACACGCAACATGGCGATTTGATAGTTCTGAGAAAATGTAAATAGACACCATGTGTAACCAACAATGTTTTCAATGTGACTTGTATAAAAATTTTTGATGAGATGATTAGTACATGCTTTGGCCAACTTAGGTGAATCCTACTCTACATATCTTAATAAAACTCGGAATATGGCTCCTTATAGTTCATATCTACTGGATATTGAATCAAAACTACACAATTATTTAAATATTGTTGCAGCTAACCTGTATACTCATTTCCCTTGTTATTCTTAAGAAGATTGCACAAATATGTCATACATCGCTTATCGCTTATGCAACTTTGTCACATATTAAGTTAACTATTAGAAGAAGTTAGGGACATGATGAAGCTTGGGTGTTTACTATCAAAATCAGATGAATTTGTATTTTTAGAGGAAGGGAAATAAATAATATCTTATGATCAACTGAATTTGTTGTGTCAATCAACTGTAAAAGAGGAAAAACATTGTTTCCGATATTAAACCACACTTTGTTTTGGTTTACGATTGTTTAGTTACCAGACTAATAGCATAATCACATGGCTCTGTTTACTTCCACGTCATCGATGATTTCCTCCCCTCCTCTGGCGAGACATCAAACTCAAGCGTCAACATATACCTCATGACCTCTAGACATTTGAATTTTACTTAGAATGCAGGTCTACTGCAATGACGAAATTTTAATTTATGATTTTGAAGCTCCGCTTTTAGTTTTTGATATTGTCCGCTTTAATTGAACTATAAAGGTGACAAAAACCCTAATTTTTCAAAATCAGCTCTAATGATTTTATTGAAATTGACATGGTTTTAATTGCTCAAAATACCAAACAAAATGTCACTATCCACATGGCTGTAAAAATTAAAGTTCAGAAGCTAAAGGGATTTATGTATCGAAAATTTAGTTTTTCAAACCATCATTCTTTTAAAATATTTACCATTTACAATTTGTTTAGAAAAATAATAGTCCAAAGTTTTTTATTGGTTATTATATGTCAACCAGCCATGGACCAAATTTTTTTTCGTTTGGTTATAGTACGTAATATCTCACTGTTAGTCTCGCTAGTATTCCTTTACATAAATTCTATATCTCACTTATTTCTTATAAACATTATATAACTTGACATTAGGCTTGATCTAGTTGAGACCAGTTGTATACAGCACACCTTAGATTATCCGGTTCTCCCTTTTTTCAGATTGGCCTACCCATGAAATTAAAACAATTAAATCACAGTAAAAACATTTTAGCAAGTTTTACGTGAGAAGAGTGGGTATCTTCTAAAAGTAAGATCAAACTGGAATAGATCACTCCTATGGATTAAAGTCGCCAGATTACCTGTACCCGCAGTATAATATTTATACAAGATTTTTGGTTTGCCGCTATGAGCATTAGCAGTAATCAGCATATAGAAATAGTAATATTTGTAGCCCACGGCAATTTTGCGGCCGTGGGCTACAATATATATAATACTTATTGTATTTATTGTTGTGAAAGATTTTTGTAAGCTGACGTTTGATTTTAAATGAGTGGGTGTAAAAGTAACATATTGTACAGTCTTGATACGCGGTTTGCAGCATCGATTTAGCAGAGGCTTGGTTAGGCGATCACTATTTAGGCCATATCAAAACTGCCTTGGATTATTCCGATTTTTTGCTATCCGGATCGGTCTTCTGCCACATTAATCCATTTAATCCAAGTTTTTTTGTTTTGTCTATAAAACTTTTTTTCATCGTACTGTCCGGAAAATAGCCTTTTTTAGTTCTCTTAATTGTACGCAAAATGATCGTTTTTGGATCACTTCGAATAGGAGTACTGAAAAAACATGGTAAATTTTGCCATACTCTAATGTTAAAATTTGTTAATGTTACGTTCGAAAGGTTGAATGATTTCTTAACTTGTGTTTGTAAACGACTAACAGATGTGTAAATGACGATGACTATTTTGGATAACCTCAAAATTATGTAGTCTAATTTTTTAACGATTAAATGGTTATTTATACATAATTATGAAAATAGTGTTCATCACACGGAGCAAAATTGCTCCTTGGTTCCTTGGCTCGATCGTATTTCCAAGCTTGTTTCGCCTCGCCTGTAAATTACAATCTCGTACCAAAAAGAGCCACTTTCGCTCCTAGTGATGAAAACTACTATTATGTTTCCATGGCAGCAAACTTGCATACTCAACCGCTATATTACCCTTATATATGAGAATTGAATTTAATATATTCAGTTCTTCTTGACATATTTTGTTAAGCTTGGTATCCAGCGTCTAGTGAGTTCTAGTGGACGTTTATTTAAAACATCTAAATTTTAAATACAGTAGAGTCCCACAAACCCGGTCTAATGTGGACCAAACGGTGTCCGGGATTTTGAAATTTCCGAGTTATCAGGAAATGAGTAGAAATAAGAAAAAATGAGAATAGTTTCTGTTATTTCTATAAGAAATCATCTATTTATTGCATAGTAAAAAATACAAAAACTACATTATCAGTTACAAAACACTTAAAGAAAAACCAAAACTGTTTTAAATGTGTCGCACCATGCTCTGGCCTTGAATCTCAGTGCTCTTCATTGCTCTGGCAGGCTTTCCGAGTTATCCAGAATTCCGGGTTATCGAATTCCAGGTTTGCGGGACTCTACTGTACCTGCATTTGCAGCTGCAAACCTGCATAATCTTTTTCCATTTTCCATAAGGAGAAAACAGAATCTGTCATATATTGCTATGAAGTTGAAATATAAATTTGTTTTTCAAATTTGCTGAGTATGTAGATATGTTGAGGACGGTCCTATGAACATAGTACTCAATACAATAGATACGTTACTTGAAATGGCGACCTTCCCAGTAGGTTTTTAAGCCAAGTATGAATGACAGATGAGTGAAGGATGATTGTGGCGCGATCTTGTAGTCATGTTACTGACTAAGCCCAACATGTTCCTTAGACAGGACTGTTAATTAATAGGCCAACAGCCAATGACAACTTATGGACCTACATTTTAACGTGGGATCCGAACCACAATTTTGCCTGGTTTACATTTTACGAACTGGTCTAATTATGGTCGTATGAACATAGTATTCAATAGTCCAGAGTTAATCCCCACTAAGGAACACCGCGTCCATAAGCCGACACTCATAACTAACTATCCACAATTCGTGACCTCCAAGTAGCTGGTTTACAGGACACGCCACCGTTTATAATCAAAATGTTGCAATATAATTTAAAAAATACCTTTTTGTGAGGAAGAGGTTTTGGTTGAGCCATTTCACAGCTGTTTGCAGTGAGTAAACTTTTGATTGTCAATATTGGCAAAATATAGTTTTTTTTTTTATAATTGTCTTAGAACCAAAAAGTATCAGCTTCATAGGCTCATGATTGGCATTTTACTTTAAAAATATCATTAATATGCCTATAATATCTTTAATACAATTATAAATTACAAAAAAAGGTACAATATAATAAAAAAATACCTTTTTGCGAGGAAGAGGTTTTGGTTGAGCCATGTCTCAGCTGTTTGCAGTGAGTGAGCTTTGATTCTATCAGCTGATGAATCTCTCAGGCGAACTCCCCCCAAGGTCACAGTCAAGATCTTGATTCCCTTGCCCTGTAAATTGTGTCTGCAAACAAAATGGTTAATTATTGTTGATTTGTTTTTAGGTTCTTGGCTGGTCATTTAGGTTGAATATTTCATAGCAATAAACTAAATAATAAAACAGTAATAAAAATTTTCTAAACTACTTACCATGTTTTATTGTGAAATAAGTCATTTTTAACTTATTATTATTATAAACTAAACTAGCTGATGAATTCCCACTTCACTGGGAAAAGTAAACAAATCTTATTACTTAATTATTTAATACGCTAGGCGTTTTTTTGTTATCATTACTCCTCCTAAAGTTCTGGGCCGATTTCAATAATTTAGGTGTCGTTTGAAAGAACTTGGCATGAAGTTTTGCAGGAAATAAAATTTATCGACGTTAGACTAAAGGGAAGAGCCCTAGATGCCCTTAAAGTTTCATATTTGTCCATAATATTTAACATTGGAATATGAATTTCAAACAAAGCAGCTGAGTGGAATAAACAAAGTCTTCCAGCAAAGCCATGTGCTATTAATGGAATTGAAACCAATAATCATTGGTTATTGACAACACATATATTGAAGCTAACTTTAATCATTTATCTATTAGTAGATTTAGAAAACCATTTCAGTTCGGTTCAAGATTAAGACGAGATATATTTAGTCCTAGATACTGAATTACAGAAAGTTTTATTACAATAATGTAAAAACTACAGAACGAAGTGCATTTTTTTTAAATATTAATTTTTCATTGCCGGTACCTATTTAAAACAACCTTTTTGAAATCATGTGTGTTTCATAAACAAATTTACAGTCGATGTTCAAATAACTATTTGTTTTGGTTTATTTGTTTTATTATCAACCCAAGAATAATTAATTTAACTACTAATTTATGTAAAGACACCTTGCGGAACTCTATTGAATATACAATTTACTTGGAGGTGGTGATGAATGTTAATGTAAAGTGTATGTGGGTAATGATCTAAAAATGAAATTGTAATTTTTTCAGGAAACTATTTTAATTTCGTTCAACTGTGAAGTGGTGACAATAAATGATGTAAACATGAAACAATATTTTGCATTTAGTGATGTTTTGCGGTTGTAGTAATGATGCCCCATAAATTTAATTGATCTATAACTTAACCTAAATCACACTTTTATATGTAATGTTAAAAATTTTTTTTACTTATTTGTAACAACAATAATGCCACAAATTCGAAAATTGCATTTACGCAGAACTCATGAGTATCAACGAAACTCCAACGGTGTGCGAACAAAATCGTGTCGATATGAACATTGACTCATATAAGAGGTTGAGCCCTTTAATTTCGGGCACTTGGGTAATCAAATGTGTTTTTTGTGAAGCAAAAAAAATTTAAGACTGAAGCAAATGGAATCAATAACACTTCATATAAATTGAGCCGTCACAAATGGAAGGTAATTTTGCAAAATTACACGTGACTGTTATTGAGAAGCACGCTTCCACTCGATAGACAGACAAACAAATCATCTCAAACCTACTTAGATATTTTAAAATAATTCAATTCTGTATTTAATTTGTTATGGTGAGCTCAGGGTCTCACCTTGACAGGGCCGGCTACAGGGGGACAGGGGGGGCAAATGCATAGGGGCCAGGACTCACAGGGGGCCCGGACTTACAGGGGGCCTGGAACCAACAAAAAGGGGCCAAAAACGACAAAAAGGGTCCAAGGTCGCCAGGGCAGGGGTCCGGGGTTCCGAATTGCAAAGGGGCCCGAAAATCCTGTCACCGGGCCTGCACCTTGATGAGTCTATTGGGTGGTCTGTATAATTTTCATATACATAAAAAATTTTATCCCCAGAAGAACCTTATTGCCAGAAGAAAGCACTTCCAAAGTATGCATAAATGTAACAAAAACTATGAAGTACATTTAATACTGGAAACTGGACTTTATTTTAATGAGGTAAATGTCGTTCCAGATCCGTTCGTTTAGAACTTAGGAAAATTTGGATGAAAGATGAAAAAATTTTGTAATAGCCACAGACGTTGCTGCTATTTTCCGTGCAAGAGATGGACAACTTTCAGGAGGAAGGAATTTGGTTTTTTTGCTCGATTTCGAGCGACGGGTTTACTAGTAATTATAAATCCTATGTATTAATACACAACACGTAATGCTGAGATCTCAGTGTCTACTGGACCGATTTTCAAGGTTGATGAGTTAAAATAAAGAGGACGGTGTGTAGGTTTTGCGGAATTTCCATTGAATGTTAGTTTTTCCTTTGGTTGAAAACTTATAAGCATTTTAAATATCTAATCAATACAATTCTTATAGAAGAATAGAATTTGATTGTATTAACAGCTGTTGATTCATTAACATCACACAAAATAGCAGCAAGGGCAGCTTTACACTCAAGAGAGTATAATTACCCCAATTTACAAATAAATAATGAAATATTTCCATTAAAATTACCTTGAATCAATGAAAATACTCAAAAAAAGCATTTTTTAATTACAACTGATCAAATCATTGAATTTAATTTTCTCATGTAATCATTTTATTTGGTTAAACTGTGTGGTTATACTCTTTGAATTTATCAACAATCGTTGTGTAACCTTGGAAAGAAAAGTTTGCCTGCCTACAATTTTTGTTACTTGTTATTGCACACTTCAGTTGCCTTGTTCGGTATTGTTTGATTTTTATAATAATTTTAATTGATTATAAATTTGATGTATTGGTATTCTTTGTCAATCGGCATTTTACATTGTGTAAAAAGAGGTTATTTGAATAAATAATCTTTATATTGTGACCCGCCAAGGGAAAAGGGACCTTAACTTCCATTTTTTCAAAATTGAGTTATTAGTATATCCTTAATCCACATTAAACCCAAACAAACTGGTGAAAGAATTTTCAAGATATCTTAAAAAATTCCTGAGTTATAAATTTTTGAATATGAAATATTAAAAATATCAATTTTAGGAAATTGAGGTCTAAAGTTTTGTGAATTTCTATCTTCGATTTTTTTGTTACTTCTTACATTATTGGTTATGTTTTATATATTATTTTGTCAGAAATTTAAAGCTGAATATGAATCCACCATTGAATTTGTGTCAGTTGATCGTATTTTTTTGTCAAATTTTGCTGGAATAGATGTGAGTAATAAAAAAACTCAACGTTTTAAAGACAACATGTCTTGTTAAATGATAAAAACAAAAGTTTATTTTAATTTTATACTCAAATAAAAATTTATTATAAAAGATATAAACAAAATATGACATTATATTAGGTGCTAAGTTTTTACTTTTTTATTTGTTGACCTTCTAGTACATTTTTGTTTGTTTTGAAACTTCACTTGGGCCAGGAGCTGCGTCGTCAACTACTTCTTTAGGATCCTGTACATTTTCATGATTTGATTCCTGGATCAAGGCTTAGCAAGTCCTGCACTTATTCCTCACAAAACTCTCGGATTTTCTTAACTTTAATGCGTTAAATAGCATCGGGGAAGTCAGTCTCCTTTCTCCAGATTGCAAGGGTTTAGAAAAAAATTAATCTAACCATATTAAAAATTAAATTCAGGTGTAAGATGGACCAAATACTGTTTAGAAGCATATAAACAGTAAGAAACAATAAAAATCAGAAAATGTGTTTTTTGACCCTATCCTCTAAAGCTTGCTGTCCTGTAAAATTTTGTCTGGGAAGATAAGGTCCCTTTTCCCTTGGCGGGTCATATATAATCATCCAATTACCATAAAATATTTCAGTGTCATAAATTTATAAATAAAAACTTTTTTATCACTCCATACAATCTTCGTCCCATATGCTGCACTCTTCTTTGATGGCTGAAGATTGTGAATAGCTGTTATGATTACTTTATCTGTTTACACTTCCTCCTTTATTTTGTTGCTATCATAATAACTCATAAGGCCAATGTTAAAATTGTATATCTTTTAAATTCATTTTATGACATTATCAGATTTTCTCTGGTCAAATAATCTACAAGGAACATGTTTTCGAGTAATAAATTACTAATTTCCAGACTAAAGTAAATCCTTGGAGCCGTTTTTGAGATAATTATGCAAACAAACATGCTTGCAGATAACATTGCTCATATACGAGTACTTTTAATAACTTTACTTTAATAGTTAAATGGTGACGTACAAGGTATTTTAAGCCAAGTATGAATGAGAGATGAATGTAAGATAAGTAAAGGATATCTTCCCTGTGTATTGATTATTCAACAAGACATAAGTTTCAGTAGGTCTTAATACACAAACCATAATCAATATCTACAGATTTATCATTTTTTTTCACACTTCCTAATGTCCAGAAGAAAAGGGGAAAGAAAATAATCCTTAACCCATCGAAAAGAGACCAAACAACCCTAAGAGTAAATAAAGAATCATCAATCAAATAAACCTAAGAAGACCCTGATGGAGAAAATAAAAAATGTGCCCTATACTTGCCATCAAACAACAGCGTCCTTTTTGTTTTGGGGCCATTAAATTATAAATGTAATTTTTTCAACTCATTTAACTTAAAGTCTGAACGGACCAACATAAACACCTAATTCCTGTGTTATCAAAAAGGCAAGTAATTGGCACCATATCAAAAATCTGATTTTATGGAAGAAATGATTAATGGAATGACATTGAAAGAACCTAAAGTAAGAAAATGCTCAAAAAACTATGTGAGTAATATAAGGTCATATTTTTTATTTATTTATTTATTTATTTACAGCATCTAAATACGCCCTTACATGCAGAAACTGTGTGGGCAGTAGACTAGTCAAAACATTTCCATTCATTACAAATTTAACTTAAAACTACTATACAAGTCATACAATAAAACAATGAGGCTTCCATCTGGGAAAAATTCCACAACCAAATCCACAGCCCCGACTGTTGATACTCAGGTACGCACAGAGGCTATAGAAGAGGTTATGAGAAACTCCGATTATCATTGAGATACTCTGACAGACTGTAGAAACATTTTTGAAGAAGGAAGTCAGATGCAAGCTTTTTAAACTTTTTGAAACAGGGCTCATTCTTAACTTCATTGGGGCAATGGTTGTAAATTGTTAATAAGAAATATGAAGGTGAATTCTCAAAAAATGTTGTTCTAAGAATGGGATATTGTCAAACTGAAGTATTCCTAGTGGAGAATTGATGATGAAAGTTATTTTCAAAAAACCTATGGAAGTTGGATTTGACAAACAAGAGACATTGGAGGATAAACAAAGATGGAAGAGGAAGAATATGAAACTCCTTGAAATGTTGTCTACATGAATCTCTAGGACCTGAGCCAGAGAGCATTCTGATTACTCTTTTCTGCATCTTATAAACCCTGAGTGCCTCTGTTGAATTACCCCAGAACAGCAGACCATTGGAGATGAGTGAATGAAAGTATGCGAAATATACCTGTCTTAGTACATTGAATTCAACAGATTAAGATATGGCAAGCAAAGCAAAATATGATTTACTGAGAAGAAGTGAGTTTACATGCTGATGCCAGGAGAGGGTGGAATCTATTTGAATTCCTAAGAATTTTGTTGAACCTACTGAGTTGAAATGAGAAGCAGGGACGTAGCCAGGATTTCGGGAAGGGGGAGGGGGTCCAGACGACGGAACCCCCCCACCATTTTTTTGTCGAGAGGGTCGTGAGTTTGAGGGCACGAGATTATGCGTAGCAGCACAGAGAAGTCTTCTCTGTGGTAGCAGATAGTAGATACTGCTTGGTAGACTTTATTAGGCATAATTATCTTAACTTTACACTTAAACCCATACCATTTAAGAATAAACAAATAATATTAGACTCTGATATTAAAATACAAAAGAATTTATCAGTAAATAACAGGATAATAATATGATAGTGAAATTCGACCTGAGTAACAGCGCTGAGAATTTCGTAGTTATACAATACCACAATTAGCTACTTTAGCACTTTAAATATAATAAATTCATTTCCAAAAATATGTCATTATATTTTTATATTTATTAATAATTTAAAATGTTTGCATAAAAAATCTGAAATTATTTGTTTCTCTTTATATTTGACCTTTTTGTAAAACTTAAAAAGTACCGATTAGAGTGTATTTAAAAAAATATATTTTACGAAGTAAAGAGTAAGTTTGAGTCGGGAAGAGTTGATTCAATCACAGACGGGCAATTATCTGTAATTGGAACTTTTATTTGTGGAAGAGGTAAATTTAAAAGTTGAGTAGGCCTAAATGAAATGCCTCATACAGTAATCAGGTTCGGAGACTTAAAAACTGTTGCCAATAATGCGAGTAGATCCAGTTGGAGGTACCCAGGCCAGCTGACATAGGCAAAATGATAAAATAGTGTCGTAATTGTGACGTATTGGTGACGTGTTTTTGACGTATTGGTGACATATTTGATGACGGATGTGTTACGTAGTGATGATGTCACTGAGGCGATGACGTGTAGGTTTAAAGGGGTGGGTTTTGAAGTGACGATGTCGGGGTGGACGCCAAAATAGTGCGTTTCAGTTTTATTAGCGTTATCATCATTGTAATTCTTCCCTTTCACTCAAAACTTGTTGTATAGAGTGCACAGTGGGTTAGGCTAGTTGCCATTGTGACCGATCCCTTATCATGAGATTTGTCAGTGTGTTACGTGACGGCACCGGACCAGTAGGGTATGGTAGACTGTTGTACCTTGAAACACTTTTGATATTTTAATTTTTAGCAAATTTCCCCTATAGGGAAGGAGCTGTTACCGTAGTACTCATGGTAAGACCTAAGCCCGGGACCATCATAACTTTTCATTTTGGGGCCCCCAGAAGCAAAAAACACTATTCGTTCATTTTCATAGATATATATATATATATATATATATATATATATATATATATATATATATGTGTCTTTAAGCACGATAACTCGCGTAAAATTTGTCCGATCTTAATGAAATTTGGCATGGATGTGTAAAGTAGTAATTATTCTGACGAGTTCGTGAACCAGCCCAATCGGACTACCGGAAGGGGGGTAAAGGGGGGTAAACCCCACCAAAAATGGATTTTTGAATTTTTTACACAGAAAAATAAAATTTTTCGAATTTTTATTGGCACCATTGAATTCAGTCCAAAAAAAAATTGAGTATTTTGAACCATAGCTCTATGTCCATTGGTTACCGAGATATTGAAAGTGGTAAACACAGTAAGTTGACCCCATGTTAACCTTATGGGAAATAAGTAAAATTCTATATCTCGCTTATTTCTCAACATATCTTGATAAAACTTGGTAAATGGATTCTTCTAGTTCACTTCTACTAAATATTGAATTAAAACCACCCAGTTATAATATACCCGTAGCAGCAAACCTGCATACTCATTCCCCATGTTATTCTTATGGAGCTTACAAAAACATGTCAAATCTCGCTATGTTGGATCAAAATATGTTGTTTTGCACTTGAAATTCGCTGAGTATGCAGGTCTGTTGCAACGGGGGGTATTTTTAATTAATTATAGCTGTTTTAAGAATGTAAAAATTACAAGCCTTTCTTTCGGATAGTGGCCATAATAATATAAATTGGTTTTAAGAAATCATTGTTTTAGCATTAAATAAAAATAATATATAATTTTTTCCAAGGTACACTATGCTCTTGTACTTTGAAACGTACCCTTTTTACCTTGGAAAACGAGGGATATTTTGAAAATAAAATGAAAACTAGTTGCTACGGTTTATTAGGTTTATTACAAACTAGCAGTTGCCCGTGGCTTCGCTCACGATAAAAATTGTAACTCCCTGCTGCCTAAATGAAGATAGGGCCACATACTGAGTTTATGACTACACAGATAAGGTACAAAAACGAATGATAACTTTAAGTTAACTAACTAAACTAAATCTAACATTTATATAGTACATATAATCTAAATAATCAATCAACAAAACAACCATAAAACCATTATGAAAGTAACAAAATTATAAATCAGCTGTATCCGTATGTGAAGCTTGAACCATCTGCTTGAGAATGAACATTAAAAACTAAACAAAAGATCATCCATTCCATTTACTTAGGAAAACTTATAAACTTCGACCTCGCCAAGACCCCTTAAAAGTTTGAATCAAAAAACGTTCTTAGCGGATGCTTACGCCATAAAGAACGTCCATGCAAAGGTCCAACGTTGGCAGTGATAGGTCAGTGGTATTGGACAAATGTAAAGAAGGTAAACTTTCATTATCCAAAAAGATGTTTTCAGGAATCTGCAAAGACCGCATGTCTGCTGCGACTGGATTTATTCTATTACTGCCATTTGGCCTCCCTGTACTATACATGCGAGCAGATTCAGTGCCCCGCCGACAAAGCCCTCAAGTGTATCACTGCCATAGTAACGCTTACGCCCAACATCGTCAGATATGCTCGCATGTATGGTATTAAGTGGCACTTAGGTAGGATATAAATACCCCCGTCGCAGCAGACCAAGTATACAGTTTTCTATTTCATGAAAGTATATGAACGTAAAACGTAGAATTTTCCCTTGATTTAATGTCAAAAAACGTTTGAAGGTTTTTAGGGTCTATCTTGAACAAAAAAATACCCCCGTTGCAGCAGACCTCCAGACTTTGTGCATGACCTAATTTTATTTCTTCCATAAGAATAACATGGGGAATGAGTATGCAGGTCTGCTTCAACAGTCATGCACACATTTTGTGGTTTTAAAACAATATCATGTGAATCTGAACTCTGAACCATAAAAGCCACATACCAATTTTTATCAAGGGATGTTTAGTAGTAACCCCTATAGAATTTTTCTTATTTTCCATGAGGATAAAATAGGGACAATGTAATGTGTTTTCCGCTTTGAATATCGTTTAAATGGTGTTTTTTGCTTCAGGGAGCCCCAAAGTGAAAAGTTATCATGGCCTCGGGCTTAGGTCTTGCCATGAGACCTATCGTTATAGTTTATTCCTTTAAGAAAATTTGCTAATTCCGTCAAAAAATTTGCTGAAAGACAAAAGAAAAGTCTTTTTTCTAATGATGTACATAAAATAAATGGTTTAAATTAGCTCTTTCAATAACAGCTGTTACAGGGAAGAAAGGTCTTTAAATTATCTCTAGTCAGTGATTTATTTTATGTTCTCTTCCTGACAGCTGATTTGACATACTACTATTTTTTTTGCTTTTTACATCTGTTTAGATATAAACAGTTCATCAATAATTATTTGTATTCTGCCAAAAGCCAAACTTGGTCGAGATAAAATAAAATTCGCGTTTTAGGATTTTGCAGTTTGATTTCAAAAATACTTGTGATTTAATAAATTGCCTAAATATCAAACCTTTTATACTTGATGAGTAGATTCCATGAGAAGATGGATTATGTACGAAAACTAACGATGGATTAAATGCTACTTTTATACAGTACATAAACAAATAAATATTATAAACCAAAACATAAAACTGAATAAAACCTTTGAACATCTGTAACGACGAATCCATCAGTGAAGGTAACTACCATCTGCTTGGAACACTGAAAATGTAAACAAAACGTCATCCCCTTTAATTATTATGGGGAAACTTGGTTGAAATAAAATAAAAGTCGGTTTTTAGAAGCTTGCTATTTAATTTCAAAAAGACGTACGCTAGTTTTAAGTCGTCTAAAACCTTCTCATATGTGGATACTACACAGGAAAAAAGTTTCAGCCATAACAGTACTCTAGTTTTTGCGTGAAAAGCTGTCTAAAATGTGGTGTTGAGCGTTACCAACATCGTTACATAAATTGAGATAAGGCTTGATTCGGACTCTCTGACCTTCAAAACGCAAAAATAACAAAAAATTTCATAAATCTAAGCAATGTACAAACAAAACTCTAATTTTATTTATATAGATTACTTTTACCGGATTTGAATACATACTGATTCTCTGATTTTTACTAGCATCCTGAAAATTTACTGATCTTGAAATTTTACTTTCTAGAGGGGCTAGAACAGCCTCTACGGTTTTTTCAGATTTTTTGCATTAACTGGAGGCTTCTTAAAGCCAACCTTGTTTCGTGGCATGATATTTCTTAAACAAAAACACAAACAAACCAGCATAATGTACTTGGGAAGCGTTGTGTTCCAAGGAACAAGAGGATGCGTGTCTAATTATTAAAATGGGGGATAACGACAATGACCTAAATTTAGCCAATTCAGCTATTATATAACTGTATATATTTATTTTCTTCCTTATCACATAAGCGTCGATTTTTATTTCTAAACATTACTCGTTAAATGCCATACATTAAAACGCACGTTGTTACTCTGGTGAAGGATCGATTATAACTGACTCTCCCAACGTGGACTACATTCAGTGGTTGTAAATAATCTTGTAAAAAGGTAGGCAAGAAATAAAAATACAAAAATAAGATAAGAAGTTTTAATCGTGTCTGCTTCCAAGAACTGGCCTGGGAACGCAGCTGGAAAGATAGCAGGCGTCTCGTCATCAGCTTCAATTGCGAAAAGACCATGTTTGTAGGAATCGAGGAGTTTGTAATTTTTGCATGAAAATCGGACGGTTAAATTTTGTTTGTACTTTGTACTTTTGTAATCTTTTACCTTAATATTGCTTACATTATTTTTGCACCATGCACAGATAAAAAGAGAAAGTGTAATTCGTAACTGGATTGAATCAATATAATAATTATTTAAATAATTAGCGGGAAGGGGGGGGGGGTCCGGACCCCACGGACCCCCCTCTTGGCTATTTCCCTGTGAGAAGGAAGATAAGAAGAGTTTGATTGAGGGTTTTTGCTATGATTTATATGGAAGTTAATGAATTGTGTTTTTGAGGGCTTCAATCTCAAGCCATTTACATCACACCATGATTCTATTTTATCTACAGTTTCAAGCAAGTTCTGGGACAGCTCAGATTTGTTCAGATTTGAGGAGGCAATGAATGTATCATCGGCATACATAAGAACCTGTGCTTTAGAAGTTAGATTGGGAAGATCATTGCAATATACCAGGAAGAGAAGAGGTCCTAATATAGAGCCCTGAGGGACTCCAGAAACCACCTTACAATAGCCACTCTGTGCATCCGAGTTCACCACCACTTTCTGTTCTCTGCCCGTCAGGAATGACTGTAACCAGCCAAGTGCAGCGCCAGAGACTCCATAGAACCTCAGTTACTCAATGAGAATCTCAAAGTTGACTGAATCGAATGCCTTGGATAGATCACAGAAGGCTCCAACAGTAAACTGTGATCCATCCACGGCACTCGCAATCCTATCCATGAACTCAAAAATAGCATGTGTTGTGCTCTTACCCTTTCGGAAGCCAAATTGAAAACATGATAATAAATTATTGTTTTCAAGATATTCATACAGTCTTAAAAATACAATCCTCTCAAATACCTTAAAGAAGACTGATAAGAGAGAGATTAGTCTCAGGTTGTCTAATGTAAAATCAAATAATTGTTCTTTTTTGGTATGGCTTTGACTATGGAATATTTTAGAAGATCGGGAAAAATGCCATGTTTAATTGAGTCATTAATTATAAATGTCAGAGGTTTAGTAAAAATACCCCCGTTGCAGCAGACCTGCATACTCAGCGAATTTCAAATGCAAAAGAACACATTTCAATCCAACATAGCGAGGTTTGACATGTTTTTGTAATCTCCGTAAGAATAACATGGGGAATGAGTATGCAGGTTTGCTGCCAGGAAAAAGGAAGTATCGGGGATTTTAGAATAATAAAACATTAGATCTCATCTAGATGAAGCCACAAACCAAGTTTTATTAAGATATGTTGAGAAATAAGGGAGATACAGAATTTTACTTATTCCCCATTAGGTTAACATTGGGCGCGTTCAGCCGCATACCACAGGTGGGTAATATACTAACCTATAATAAGTGAACGGTAGTGGTGGAGGTACCATCTACCGATCATTGTTGTGCATCCACCGATGTTGTGTTTACGGTGGATTCGGTAAGTAACCGGACATTGTTGATTGTCAAGATGCGGTGGATTTGCCTATTAGTGACTATGGTAATCGCTTACCCACCGGTGACTGCGGCTGAACGCGCCCATTGGGGCAACGTAATGGGTTTACCACTTTCAATATCTCGGTAACCATTAGACATAAAGCAATGATTCAAAATACTAAATTGTTTGTTTTTTTGAGATGAAACCAATGGTGCCAACAAAAATTAGATAATTTACATTTTTGCGTGTAAAAAACTCAAAAAACCCATTTTTGGAGGGGTTTATCCCCCTTTACCCCCCCTCCCGGTGGTCCGATCGGGCTGGTTTACGAACTCGTCCAATTGATTACCCCTTTACATGTATGTACCAAAATTCATCAAGATCGGTCCATATTTACGGCCGCTATTGTGCTGACAGACACATATATCCTGCTTTTGGGACCACTTTGAGAGGACACAATCTTAGAATTTCTCAAAAGAAAGGACGTAAGAAGTCCTTGCCTAACTTTGCCAATAAAGATCTATCTGTCATTTACGTTTAAATTGTCACTAAAAATAGAGTTCCATTCCTCTGCCTGCATCTTGGAAAGAAAGCTAAGAATGTTTTCCTCCGAGAAGCATCGCCTTGAAACCGTGGCTTCACTGGTCTTTGAAGTTACAAGGTCAAAAATTACAAAATTTCCAAGGTGATCTGAAAGTCCGGTTGCTATGGTAGTGCATGAGTGAGGTCGAAAGTTGGTGAAGATATTGTCAAGGCAGGTTTTAAATGTTGGAGTAATACGGGTTGGAGTGTGGAAATTAGGATGCAAATCAAAACTTCTTAGATAATTTATGAATCAAAACTTGAGGCTATTATCAGTGAGGGTATCTATGTTAAAATCACCTGATAGAAAAATTTTCCCTTTTTTGAATTTCTTGTGTGCTTTTGCAAGTAATTTATCCAGAACGGCGAAAAACTTATCTACATTAGCTTTGTCATATTTAGGTGGGTCACATACATAGAATAAGACAAGGTGGAGAGCTCTTAACGCAAACAGCAGCACATTCCACAACTCCCTCCTTTGACAAACAACTGAGATTTTACACTGGCTCCGATGGCACCCGATTCCCCACCAAGACACATGCTCCACCCCTAGTCGTGTTTATATGTGGAAAACTTGAAGTCAGATTGTAACCATAAATTTTGTTGAGGCAGAAAATATTTGATTCGTTAAACCAGTGTTCGGTTAGACATAAAAAGTTAGGCTTGACTTTCAGGGTTTCTAAAAAAACATTGAAGTGATCTATTTTCATGCGCTGAGTTAATCCCTGAATGTTACAATGTAAGAGACTATGGTTTGGGACAGAAGAGGTTGAAGCATGCAAGTTAGAGGGAGCCCGGGATGCCAAGGGAATCACTTCACAAGACACACTCACATCACCATCAGGGATGAGGCGGCAATCTCTAAAAAAAACTTGAACTTTGCTGCTGGAGACATGCCGTTGGAGTTGTTCTAGTCGCATTTAATTTGTGACTTGGAAAAGGTGGAAAGTCCTCCATTGACAAATTGAAGAGGTTCTCCTTGATGATCGAGACTGAATTGACATCAGGTGGTTGTCTTGGAGTTGTGGGAGGTGTAGTTTGCAAGTCGCTTGTAACAACGGGCCTTGCAGATGATTCTTTGAGTTTTGGGATCTCAACATCGGGGAACGGTTCTATTACATTCAGATCCAAGTCTGTTGAAGATGGACTGGGGTGTTCATCTCCTGAGGAGCGAGGTTGCTTTAAATGCGGCTTGTCCTTTGCGACACTTTCAGTGGAGGAACGCTGCACAGTATTTCTATTTGAATTGTCTTTTGATTTCATGATGGCATTAGAAATCAGTCTTCCTAGTATGGCCTTGCCAGATTGCCCAAAATGGAGACCATGACGAGTGTAGTGTGGTCTTACAAACTTTTCGTTGACATGCAAGCATTCAATCCTCAAGGGACCAGCATAGTCTGTAATTGTCCTCTATTCGCCATGTTGGCATAGAAGATGTCGTTATTAAAGCAGGGCTTATCATAACGATATGGGATATCAAGAACAAACACTTTTGCCTTGGTTTTCCAGGTCAGCAGCTCATTTGATCCCCGATTGACAGTGAAATAACCAGGTTCATATTGTCCAATGTCATTAGTACCAGCAACGAGCACAATGAAATCGTCTTCTGTTAGGCTAGTAATTTTTGGGTGACCGCCTTTTAGCACTTGTTTGTGAGTTGCTCCTGGCTGGGAAAATACAAAGGTGTTAAAATCCTGGAATAAAGCTGGCATATTGTGATAAAGGTCCTTGCCATGACTATCAGCAAGCATGACAACTTTCGGTTGAGTGTCGTGAAGCGAAGTTGGAAGATCTGGCTGATGGACTTGGGCCTCGACATTTATAACTTCTGGGGCCTCCCAGATAGATTCATCGTGTTCATTAGTGGACAGTGGCAAAGTAGATAATGGTAAAAATCTATTCTTCGTTTCAATTACAGGTAAGGTCTTTCAATTGCAGGTAAATTGCACTTCCCCGACTGCAATTTTTCGGCAATGTAAAATCCAGTAAATTATTAGGATCTGTTTACAACTCGGCATTTGCTATGGTAAGTTCGGAGTTCCATTTAGGTGAAACAATTTATGGAGGTGTATACAACTTCATTATCCATGATAATTTTTATCACTGGATTGGTCTGCTGATACCCTCTGACAAAATTGAGCCAAAGTATATAACTTTTTCCATACAATGTAAATTTGTATATTTAGGTTTTGTACACAAAATGGGCCAAAGATCAAATGTAAAATGTAATCAGCAGCTGATGCATGACTTGAATTATGCATGTCTTGATCTTTATCATGTAAATCCTGTTCATTTAGAACTGCGGCAGATATGAGTAGAATCACTTATACACATAGTTGAAGATAAGGCATGTGGCAGAAGACGCTATAATGATGCTATTCAGTCAGATGTTGCTGCTATCTTATTTTGATCTGGAGATGGCCCCCTGGTGAAAGAAACCTGACAGTATTTTCAAGATCAAATGGTCTTTGTCAATTACCTGTTCTTAAACCATCTCTATTCCTACCCAATAGTCTATCCTCTATTATTCCCAATGGTGACTTTGGATGAAAATACAGATCCAACTCTGGTATTACTACGCATCCAATTAATGACAGTGCTAATCAGAGTTCACAGACTACATTACTGCAATGCATCGTATCGACTTGAAATCCATCGGACTCTAACTTGCTACAAATATCCCAGAAACTCTTTCTTCAGTGGATTTTAGACGTTTATTGTAGAATGAGGTGTTGAGGCCTACTGGTGGAAGGGTGGGGATAGCCATTGTCCGGCAACACATAGTCTCGCTTCAACCCTCTAAAAACCCCTTTCCATTTCAACAACCGTTGGGCTCAGTCGCGTGCACTCAGTCATTGTTGCTTTTATACATTAGATGCGATACATTCATAGCTTTTGACTCAATACATTTCAGATACGGTAACCTTTCATAAACTATTAAATGCATTTGTCCAAGTTTTAATTTCCACTCAACTGTATTTAAAAAGTTTAAATTATGTTTTCAATAAACTCTACAGTTTTATATTCAGTGTTTTATTCACATCACATCAATCCAAATTTGCTTATTACTGTGACATACAACGTCTCATAAGAACATTGGTCCTCCGGTAACCCAGATATTTTATTCGGCAAAAAGTTACTACATAGTAGATGCATTGTGTTATATAGTGATCAAAAACGACAGAGTTTTTTAAGAGATTTGTGGACTGTTGGAAAATAAAGCGGAGTGCTGGCGATCGAGACAAAAGCTTCCTTCGCACCCTTTCATCACCCAGAGCCTTTGTTCCAGCCTTCTTGGAAGATAGCCCCAGCCCCAGACTACAACCGGCCCTGCAAGGTCTTCAGTGAGTGATTCGCTATCATAAATTCCGATCCGTCCTACATTCAGTTTTATATCCATTCATACCCCTTCCCCTTCATAAAGCCACTGACCCGAAACAACCCTCCAGCTGACTGTCATTCATTCTTCCTCTGTTTACAAATAACTTCACTCCAACCCCATTTTTATCCCTCATTTCTCTAATTCCAATGATGATCATTTAATCCATCGTGAGTTTAAAGCCAGTACCTCAACACAATGCCCAACGATAATAATTCACAGGATAATTCAAATTAGCTTAAGGTGCTAAAATACACAAACAGGGTCAATGCAAACTGAAATTTACCAGATTCCAGACGTATTTTGAGACACAATCCCAACCGTCAATGAGGTCAAAATTATTCTAGATAGACTGCGAACAACTACTAGGGAGCAGCTTTGCCCAGACAAAGAATTGCAAATGTGTGACAAATTTGCTAATGCAAAGATGCTTCATCATACCAATGGCAACTTTGCCGAAAACAACCTGCAGTGAATATGTGAAATAGCAAACTCATGTTAAAGTTGCCGCAAAGTTGTCATAACTATCAAGTAACAACTTTGCCTAGACAAAGAACTGCAAATGTGTGACAAATTTGCTGGTGAAAAGTTGCTTTATCAGACCAACGGCAAATGAATGTCAAATTTTCTAGTACCTACAGTTATTTTTTCAAACCAATGGCAACCAGGGGTGGATTTACATATGGGCTTAAAGGGCTATAGTCCAGGGCGGCAAATTAGAGAGAGAAGTCACAACCCCCCCTGAAACCATAGAAATAGCCTTGCTTAGGGCCTGGAACAGATCAAACGGGGTTAAAAAAGCACACGCGGAAGTAAAAAAAAAAGGTCACCACTTTTGGCGACCCAGAAATCCTGCCGCCGGCCCTACTCCCCCTGTATAGCCCAGGGGCGGCAAATTTCCAAATCCGCCTCTGATGGCAACTTTGCCGAAAAACAACCTGTTATGTGGGTTAGGATCCGAACAACCTTTTTTTGGAGGAGGATAATTTCTTTGATTCTACTATTGTTACCATAAAACACTAGACCCCAAAAGCACTCTGAAAAAGTGCAAAGTAAACCATTTTTATGTAATTAGGCTCCACCGGCAGTTTAAGATTTCTGAATAAATAGACCATTTGAAAAATGTCACAGTGTTTTCATTAAAAAAATATAGTTTAAAAGGAGCTATTGTAATATAATAAAGCATATTCCATTGTTTCTTATTTCATTTTTTATATATAAATACTATTTTCACCGATAATTTAATTGTAAAATGCTAAACAAAAAATATTATTGCTCTACCCTACTCCTTTATACCTGGAGCTATGTAAAACAATTTACTCCTTGATTTTTATCCTAACGCCATAGACTAGGTAGGGGTTAATATCTTATAATTATTTAAATCATGGGCAAAGCCACGGGTAACTTACTAGTAAAAACCAACACATCAGCTGTTCAGCCCTTTTCTTCATAATTGTGCCCTTAGAGAAAATTCCATTTAAAAAAAAACAACTTTTAAAAACTGCTAAAATTACAATAAAGAACCAGCCAAACTTTTAAAAACTGTAGAAAAGTATTCTTCAGACTAACACCTACGACCAAAGTAGCCCACGATCTCTTTGTACCACCTTTAACCATGTCCAAATACCCATGTGGTGAATGTAGTATTGGTGTGAGGTATAAGGGAATACTATGTACTGGAGATTGTAAAAACTGGTACCACTCGAAATGCCTAAACTGGACTGACAAGTATTTTAACAGTTTGACAAAAGAACACATTAAAATATGGAAATGTAGCAACTGTAAACTTGATGATACTTCGTCAAACATCAAAGAGATACAAACAAAAATACACAACTTGTCCATGGAAGAAAACCTTAATCACGAAACTTCTCTCACATTAGCTGCTGAACTAGGAACCGCCCTTCTGTGTGAAAACAACACACTTAAACAAAAAATACATGAAATACAGTCAAGAAAATCAATACATGAATTAGAACTAGAAGTTACCCTGGAGAACACAAAAAGTATAATTAACGACCATCTTGAAGAAAATAATCAGCTAAAAAATGAAATCGCATTCTTGGGCGAAAAGCTTGAAAATGAGAAAAAGTTAAGAGATGATTTCATTCGACAAGCAGAAGATGAGAAAACTTACCTTGAAGACCAGTTAAATAATTTTATATCACTCAACTCCCAACTGAAAGACAGAATAGAACTAATTGAAGATTCCTTAAAAAATAAGTGTATGGAAAATGAATCACTTAAAAGCGAAAATGAGAAAATCATTCTTTCTAATGCTAAACTGAAAAATGAGCTGGAAAGAATAAATGAGGTAGCTACCAAAGCAAAGTGGGAAAATGAAAAAGCCTGTGCAAAATTGAAAGAACAAGAAACTGCAGTTACATCATTTTTTAAAAATTTCATAACCAATCCTTCTCATCCCCCTCAAAACTACATCAAGCAAAAAAACCAACATCAAGTAACCGTTTAGAGGAAATAAGTGAATACACAAACTGGAATTTACAGTACAGGCACGGACATTCTCAAGAACTACCACAATCAATTCATTCATCACCACCAAAAATCAGACAAAACAAGAGAACCATCCCCAGTTTTGCATTGCAGGTAGTAAAAAGTAAAGAACTTGCTATCCCACAAATCCAAAACATAAATGTAATAACAAAGCCAACAGAACACAAAACAGGAGAAAATGGGAACAAAACACTCTGGACAAACAAAAGTAATAAAATCAAGCAGAACAAATCCCCACCATTGAACGCTAAAATAAAGGATATGGATGAAACCTATAGTGACTTCTTTTTGAAAAATATCAGCTTCTACAAAGAACACATGAAGCAACATTACAACTTCAAAGAGAACAGCGAGCTTTCTGACGTCAGTGGATCCATGTCAGAGTCATCGAATCAATCCCAGGAAACTCTGTCCCTGACAACCACACTTAACCAATCTTGCCAGCAAACTCAAAACACAGTTTTTTTAGACAGTGCCAAGATGACCAAAACCAAAATAAAAATAAAGAATACACAGAAAACACCAGAAAGTCATCAAACGCAAGCCCTTTAAAAATATGTCATCAAAACATAAGAGGCCTATCTAAAAAAATAAATCGGCTAAATCACCTATTAAGAGAAATATGCCCCGACTTTGTAGTTTTAACAGAACATGGCCTTAAACAAAGTAATATTGAAAACACAAAACTTGAGGGCTTTACACTTGTATCTGAGTACTGCAGAAAAGAAAATAAATTAGGGGGAGTAGCTATTTACTGTAACGACTCCCTGATAAACAACACAAAGAAAATTGACACAACTAACCAGGGCCGTATCCAGCTGTGGTGGGCCCCGGCAAAGATATGAAGCCGGCCGGGCCCCTCATGTCCTGGTACTGCACCCGGTCCACTCAAAACTGTAGCTGATTTCCGGCTCGGCAAAAGTGGTGACCTTTTTTTTTTGCCCCTTCATTGCCATTGCGGGCCCTTTTTACCCATTCCCGGCCCTTATCGGGGGCTTTCCACTATTTCGGAGCCCCCCCGGGCCCCGGTAAAATTGTACCGGCTATCCCCGTCTGAGTACGGCCCTGTAACTAACCACTGTGAAGAACTACTATTTGAGGCTGCAATGGTACACATTACAATCAAAGGGAAACATTTTCATCTCCTTGGTGCCTACCGACCCCTGTTGTTAACACTCAGGCTAGCTTGGACATCCTATCAAACATCCTGGACCATTGTAAAGCTCATAATAAGACATTAATTCTGATAGGAGACATAAATATTGACGGATTAAAACCCGAGCACCATGACAGTCTAATCCTTGAAAATGAGCTGGCAACACATAACTTGAGAAGGCTTCCTCTCCCACCAACTCGCATTACACCTGACTCAAGTACATCAATTGACTGCATATGTACCAATATTTCAGACCATGACCTAAGTACAAAAATCTTACAAACATGACTATCAGATCATACAGCTCAAATGTGCAGCCTGATATTTAGTAAAAATAATACCACTACACAAACTCTAAGACGACAAATGGGAAGGAAAAACCTTGACCAACTGAAAGCCCTGCTTTCTATAAAAAACTGGAATACTGTCTACAATGCTGAAGATGCAGAATCAGCCTTTAATATATTTGAAGGAGTGCTGCAAACTGCCTTAGATATAACTTGCCCACTAAGAAAGAACAAAAATAAAATAAAGGGTAAACCTATTAACTATTATGACCAAGAATCAGCTGAGCTCAAAGCTGCCTACTTACGGGCCCTGAAAACCTATGAATTGTGTGGAAGGCCAGAAGACAAAGCAACAATGATAAACACAAAAAAGACATATGACAACAAACTAAGGACACTGCAACAAAATGCTAATGCACAGAAAATTATTACATCAAACAATAAATCAAAAGCTGTATGGGATCTAATAAACACGGAAAGACAAGCCAAACAACCTAGCCAAAACTGCCATAAGCTCAACATCAACAACACAATTATTGATGATCCTCCTCAGGTAGCTGACCAATTCAACACCTATTTTACTCAGATAGCAGAAGAGACGGTGCAACAAAATAATAAACAATTGGAAGGCTACGGGCTGGAAGAAGAACAAAGCCCTTTAAACATACCCTTAACTCAAGCATTTCATCTGACTCCCACAACATCAAAAGAAGTAAATCAAATAATACATAGCCTAAAGAACAAATCCTCCAGTGGCATAGACGAATTCTCATCAAAAACCGTAAAGTATTGTGCAGAAGAACTATCTAACCCTCTAGCATCCATCATAAATAAATCTTTCTCCTTAGGGCAGTTCCCAACCAAGCTGAAGGTCTCCAAGGTATATCCCAAACACAAGGAAGGGCCAAAAACTGATCTAAAAAATTACAGACCCATATCATTGATCTCAACATTTTCTAAAATTATAGAAAAAATAGTGCTAAAAAGGTTAATGACCCACCTCAAACAACAAGCTTTAATTACTGACTGTCAACACGGATTCCAAAAGGGAAAATCAACTACTTCTGCAATCATAAGCCTTGTTGAGTCTGTCATTGACAGCATTGATAAAGGACAATTTGTGACAGCCTTATTCTTAGACTACAGCAAGGCTTGCGATTGTTTAGGACACGACCTGATCTCTAGAAAACTTACAACCTTGGGAGTAAGAGGCTTAGAAAACAAATGGTTTGTCAGCTACCTAAAAGGGAGATCCCAAGTTGTGGATATCCAACATACTACATTAGGCCTCACTACTACGTTCAGATCAGATCCTAAACCAATCACAAGGGGAGTCCCTCAGGGATCCGTGCTGGGACCTGTTCTGTTCATTTTGTTAACTAACGACTTCCCAGCTCTAATTCAAAATTACAATACCAGCTGCATAATGTATGCAGACGATACAACTCTCCTTCTAACAAATGACTCAACTCAAGAATTGTATGACAACTCTGTTGCATCTCTACAAAAAGCCATAGACTACAGTAAACAAAATGACTTGGCAATAAACCCTGACAAGACAACACAAGTACATTTTAGCAGGAAAAGAGATCTACCCAGTAGTATCCCCAACATAACAGTAGCCAACCAGATTAAATTTCTAGGATTAACTCTAGACAAAGATCTTACATGGACAGATCATGTAAAAAACATCTGCAGTAAAATTAGCACTGGTGTCTATGTTGTTAGACGCATCAAATGGGTTGGTACGCTGGAAGCAGCAAAAATGGCCTACTATGCGCTAATAGAATCTCATATTAGATACGGCCTTACAATCTGGGGAAGCTCCGCGGGAAATCTCAAGAGAATACTTGTACTGCAAAAGAAGGCTATAAGGACCATTGCAAACCTGAAGCCACGGGAAAGTTGTCGACAAGCCTATCAGACCTTGGGCATACTCACAGTACCAGCACTGTACATCTACGAAGCAATTTTATATGTTGACAAACTAAACCTGCAAACTCACATGGACCTTCATAACTACCCCACACGCCATGCCTCCAGATTCATCCTGCCTCAACATAGAACAGCCCTCTACGAGAAAAAACCATCATACATAGGCCAAAAGCTGAAAAACCTCCTTCCTGACCACCTACTGAACAAACCTCCTTCCTTTCCTGACTGGCAACAAACTGAAGAGCTCACTTCAAGAATTCCTGCTGAAGAATCCTGTATACACCATAGAAGAATTCCTGGAAGCTATGAACAATATCACTCCTTGAGTTTACTTATTGTGATTTGACAAATTACTGTTCTTAATGTTCATGTAATAAATAAATATAAATAAAAATAAAAATAAAACTAATAATTTTCCTGGGATTTTCTTACCAAGACCTTTTATTCAAGTGTGAGGTTGATGGGTGTCAGACTTATGGTTTTCTCAAAAGTTATGAGTAGTTTACTTGGGCTTTATATTTAAAGATTATTCGACATCTATATATTAATACACAAGCGGTTATCTTTTCACAGTCCAACGGCAATAACGGCTGGACCGATTTTAACGTTTGAGGTATCAAATTAAAGGGAATTTTATGTAGATTTGTCAACAAGTCTCAGAATTTTAAAAAAGGGCGTCACTAAAGTACAATAAAGGGCTGAAGTTTCGGAACAGTGGCGCTATTCATCGACATTTGAGCAAGCTCAGTATACTTTGTTTACAAACTGAACATATGGCCAAGCTCTGAAATAGTTCTACACATAAACTTATTTTTACAGCTGGTTTAACTTTGTTTTCAACAGTTTTCTTTTTTTAAAAATTTATTATGTAATTTAGGTTATGTCATATGAAGTTTTTAAAGCTCTTAAATAAAATTATTATTATCTATATTATTAAAAGAATTTCTGGGATTTTGTCCAGAGCAAATTTAAACATTGCAGTTACCAGTTTTACAATGTAGTTTACGATATATCATAGTGTTTTTTAATAGTGTTATAGTGTTTTTTTGAAGTTATATTAGTCTGAGCAAATCTATTTTTGGATTTAGTGAATTTATAATGCCATCGATAAGAAGAAGTCGAACATTGACCGGTCGGAGGAGTCGGAGAGAACACGATCGCGACCGCTGGCATCACCCTCCCGATGCATCCAACCTCAGACCAATGAACTAAAAATGTTTTCATTGCGGTGGGTTGCATTTGAAGAATGAAAAGACTGGTAGAGATAATGCGTCATTTACACGTTTTTGCCACAAAGGAAAGGTTATGCCTATGCCTATAAAGACAGCCGTTCCCTGCAATCTCTGTTTTGGCGGCAATCACTAAACAAAGGAAGTCATTACGTGCCAGTGTTTGCTCTCGGTCAGCTATATGTTGCTGTAAGCAGAGTTTGATCTTTTGCCTGTGTTAAAATATACATTTTAGAAAAAAGAGGACATGGGGAAGGAAATGAAGGTGTTCCCAATCGTTAACGTTTACCGGAAACTCCTGCAGTAGATAAAATTAACTTTAAAAGTTTCAGTAGCTAAGCTATAATTTTGTTAATGAATTTAGCCCTTTCATTAAACTTTAAAAGTTTATAAGTAGGCTGATTATTCTTCATTCTTTTACTATATGATTTTTGCTCGATTTCGAGCTACATGTTATCTAGTATAAATTCAATGTGTGATATTTAAAATTATCAGGTTTAGTAATTACTAAAATGATAATTGTTGACAATTAGATGATAATTGTTGGTAAATAAATTTATTCTCAAATATTCTATTTATCCTTCTTTTAATCATATTCCACATATTTCAGTTAACACATTTGCATTCACATTGTTTGTAATAGGTTGACATACACGTAACTAGTCTTAATCAGTACAGTAGACTTTCCGAGGATATTGGAACTGGGTTCACCTCAGATTCGGGAGAAACTTAAATGACACGGAGGCTATTCAAGCAACATAGATCCTAAAAATAATTGAAATAATATTTGAGGAAATTAATAGCTTGACCTTCAACCACCAGGTGGTATCCCATTACTATTTCTAACCCCCCCCTCCCAAATATTAAGGAAAACACCGTAAAATAGGGTCATAATTCACTGGCCACACAAAAGTTGGTTATCTGAATAAGAATATTAGTTAACTGTTAGTAAAAAAATATATTTGAGAAATTTAAAAAAAATATTTTTGTATTTTGATCATTATATTTAATTTATTATTCATTTAGATTAGAGACAAACAGAACCCAGCATTCAAAAACCTTTTTTGGGGGGGAAATCTTGATTTTTGAGTGAGATCTACATTTACTTTGATAAATTATTGGCAAATGTTTGTTTTACTCAAAACTTGAAAGAGTGAAAGTAAATTGGCAATTTACGATTGGCCATGAAAATGACCGCTATTTCCAATTCAAGGGAAAACAGCTTATACATTTTGCAAATGCCCATATCTACTATCACATATCACTAATCGCAGATAAACATTGGGAGTGCCGATAGCGGGTGAACAGCGAAAATATCTTTCAATAAGATTAATAATCTCCTTCTTAGTAATAGTACAAAGGCATTTTTACTAATAGTACAAATTTTCTGGGACTGGAACAGGACCAGGGGCCTCAAATTATTTTTGGTTTCCAGAGTTAAACTGTGTGTTTTTATGCCGACTTGTTAAATCTAACTCTTTACTTCAAAATAACATATCTAATACATTTGAAACACATTAGCGGGGCTCCAAAAAGTAACAAATATAAACTCAAGACCTTTAGTAAAAAAAAACATTGGCACATAATAATACATGAAGTGAAGGAAAATTATGTGTCCTTTATGGTAAGCTAGATTAAATACTAAAAAGGTGTGAATAAGAATTACAGGGATGAGTATTTTGTATAAGATTACTAGATAGAAATCTTACAGACTCTCAATAAGTCCATTTTTCAGATTATTTTCACCCTGCTGTCTGCCTATGCCCTTTGTGAAGTTTCATTAACTCAGAGACAAAATGTTTCAGACTGTGAATCAGGCTATGGTCTGCTGACCTTCATCCTAACACTAGTTACATAGATAAATGAAGGACTTGAAGGGAATATTTTTGAAGCAATAAACATTTGTTTTATATTATTTGTTTTATATTCCCTTTTCACTTTAAAGAAACTGTACTTTAAGAACCAAAAGTTGAACTTAATAAAATTAGTGAAATGTTTAAATGGAACTAAACACTGCACACTTACCAATTCATTTGCGAAGAGATTAAGGGAGCTTTTTGTTTCATTAACAAAGGGCTTAAACTAAATAATTTTCAATGTGAAACAAATCTTTTCTTGTTCACGGCTAGTGTTTTTATGAATAAACTGTGTGTTTTTATAATATGTTATATCCAAAGATAAATTTGTTCAGTCTGGAACCTAAAAGTGTAGTGTATTCTATGTTTATGTTTTGAATTGGTTACAAAACTTTGTTTACTTCCAGTTCCTTTAGCTGAAGGAAAACAAATTATGATAGTCATGTGTTAAACCACATTTGGTTTTGGGAAAACAAATCACAGAAGCACTAGCACTCTCTCTGCACATATATATCTAAGAACAAATTTACATAAGCCGGCCCCACATTACATGTGACACAACACAACAAAGACATTTTTGTCTTTAGTCTTTGCTCATCAAACAGTTGTCCCTAGACGTAAAATTGCATTATGGAAGAACAGGCAAGACAAACATCTTTTAGAGAAAATACTTTTGTTTGGTCTTGCCTCAATATGCAGTGCTGTATTTCCCATAGGCCCAGTAGGCCTGAACCTAGGGGCACAAGCTGCCTGGGTGCACTTCAAAGCTAAGATAAAAAAATTTTTTAAACTGAGGCATTCAATTTTTAATGCTTGGACCCAGTGCCATTGCATAGCCCATAAGGAGCATTTCAAAGAACTGACGCCAACAGTGAAAGGGCACCGCCAAAGCTGATGGCGTAACGTCCACGTTGGCACCCGTAGCATGTGGTATTATAAGGTAAATATGGATGGATCATGGCCCCCACATTCAATTGTAATCAGGATCAGCCTCAGCCTCGGGCCCCCCTATGTTCGTGTGCTATGCTATGTTTCAAAAATTCCCTGGTAATTTTTTAACACTTTAAAAATTTCATTTGGACTGATAATTGATAATGATAAATAATTAAAGCTAATAGTTCAATCTAAAAGCAAACTTCATTGGTAAAATTATTGAAAACAATAATTTAAATAAATCATTCATTTACTTTTATTTTACTGAAATTATATTTTCATTTTGAGATTGATTTCCCTTACTGACCAAGTGACCAAGATTAAAATTCAGTTGGGGCCCGAGTGTGTTATTGTACAGTTTACACATTATATCAGTATTAGGTCCCCTCCTCTTTACTTGCTACCTAACAAATATCGCTAAATGTTTTTCTAACTTACCTGGTAAGAATTTAGTTTTCTACGCAGATGATTCAAATCTTAAAGTGTCGGCGCAAACAGTTGAAGATGTTGAAATTTTATCATTCATGGAACTAGCAAATATATTTGAATTTTTCAATAATCATAATGTAAAATTAAACACATCAAAAACAAATTTTGTCTCATTTAAAACAGCTCAGTGCAGAAGAGAAAATGAACCAACAATTGCCATTGATTCCACACTAATAAACTTAGAAAACTCTGTTAAGTTGGGATTTCAACGGTGCCACAATTTAATACTCAATTAGAAATATTTAGTACCCAAGTATTTAGATTTAGTACTGCAACCATTACTACTGAGTTATTGTCCATAACGTATAGTATGGACTGGAAATGCCAGTCCGACCATGTAAGGAAATGCGGATTTCAACGTTGTCACGATTTAATTGGAGTACTGTATATAATACTTGGGTACAATAATAAAAAGTACCGTACTAATTGAGAATTAAATCGTGGCAACGTTTAAATCCGCATTTTCTTACATGGCCATGCTGGCATTTCCGGCCCCTACCATACGTTATGCCAATAACTCAGTAATGGTTGGAGTACTAAATCTAATACTTGGTACTAAATAGTACTAATCTATATATTTAATCCCCCAGGGGCAGTCGGCTTTCGGCTGTTCGGGTGTCTCTTTATATGTGGAATAGCCCATAACCTAATAGTGCACTTATTCAAGGCATTATTACTTGTTTATTATTAAACTTTTAATTAATAAGAAACAAATATATGAAATATAGGAATCAATACATGTTTTATTTTATTTTTGGTTACACATCAAACCATAACATAATAAATATTAAAAATATCAAACATATGATTTTGTGACAATGTACATTTATATAGTTCAGAGGCAAAATTGTCAATGTTCCAATATCTTCTCGCAGTTCTCCCAAAGCTGAGACCTTTCTTCCTTCTTTTGGGTCTTAGCTCCGCAGTCTTTCCTCTTTTCTGGGCTAATCTTGCCCACTTCTTCCTTTCTTCGTCCCTGCATGGGCTCCTCTCGCGAGCCCTGCATGGTGTCATTCTTCATCTTCTTTCCTCTGCCTCGTCTCCTGAAGAAAGTGCCTCCTGCCCCTTCAGGAGTCGAAGGAAACACCAAAAAACACAAAAAAGGAAAAAAACACAAAAATCACAAAAAATCAACAAAAAAATCACAAAACACAAAACCCACAAAAAAAAACAAACAAAGGGCAATCTAGTGGAGGCTTGTAGAAAAGAGGTAGCGGGGTGGCTGTCTTTTAAAAACACGAAGCCGGCTCGGGGTCCGGGTACGCCTGGCTTGCCATGGCAAATGGCCCCGGTGCTGATCTCATCCATACGCCTGGGTTTGAGCCCTCCCCCTTGTACTCTGTTCGGGGTGCTTGGTGGGACGCTTAGTGGGGACATGCCGCTTCTGTGAACTCCGAGCCAAAACTAGAGGAGCTGCTGAGGTCGAATTGGCCTCAGCAGGTGGCCGCTGCAAGTAAGCACCCCCGCCACGCTGAAAGCAGTGTTTCGAAATTGTCGGAAGCGGTTTTAAGAACCATGGGCATATTCCTGACCCTGCGACTGTGCTAGTCGGGTGATGGGTGTCCGAGGAGGTTTGACTGACGTCTGTCGGTCTAGGGCCGTGGAAGACACTCGGAGCGATTGGCAATGCTTCCTTTGACCGGGGACTCAAAAAAACCAACTGGAATTTCATGTTTTGATTGTTTGTTCTCTCTTTTTTCTCTCTTTTTTCAGATTGATCAGAAGCACGAAGATGGCAATGAATCAGGCGAGCAACAAGAATGTTCTGGGCTCCGGATCGGGGGGTGACCCGTCGCCCTTCGGCCGGAGCTCAAGGTTGAAGAGAACTCTTCCGAATTCCGGAGGGGCTCCAAAGTCGGAGGATGCAGGGGGAGGGAAGGCACTGGTGGTCGGTACGCCTCCCCCAGCCCCGTTCAAGTCCACGGACTCCAGGGCCGACGCCTCGAAGTCGGTGCCCGAAGCTACGGCGGTTGGGCCATCGGCGACCTTGCGGAGGACGAGTCCATCTCGGAGATCGTGGCGGCGCTGGGGCAGATCCGCGATGCGATGGCCATCCAGAAGAACATCAGCGATGGTGTTGATGAGGCAGCGGAGATGAGGCACGTCCTCATCATCAAACCGGGGCAAGGTCGCTCCTACGCCGACGTCGTTGGGAAGCTGCGGAGGGACGTCCAACCCGAGCAAGCGGGTGTGGAGGTCCGCAGACTCCGCAGGACCTACGACGGCGGCGTGCTCATCGAGCTGGGCTCTGGCCGTGGTCAGACCCGATTTGCCGAGTCGGTGAAGTCGGCGCTCGGCGCCGGCGACAAGCTCAAGAGCGTCGCCCCTCGTCTGCGTGTGAAGATCATGGATCTCGATTCGTGCTCCACATCGGACGAGGTGAGCGACGCTCTGAAGCGGGAGTTGGGCCAGGAGACGGGAGACTTCAAGGTCTTCCTGACCAGACCCAACGCCCGTGAGCAGAGGTTGGCGGTCGTCGATCTCGACGCCTCAAGCGGCCAGAAGCTCCTGCAAAGGGGCAAGGTCAAGGTCGGGAGGGTTGTCTGCCGAGTACGAACTCGAGTAGAGATCCCACGATGCTTCCGCTGTTTGGAGTACGGCCACACTCGACGAGAGTGCAAAGGTCCGGACCGCAGCGAGGCATGCTGAAAATGTGATGGTGTCGGGCAAAAGTCGTCCGCTTGTAGCCAGGCGGGTGCATTGCCTTCTTGCAGGCCTCGCACGAGGGTTCGTGCGAGGCCTGCAAGAAGGCATCCGACGGCCGACCGTTGGATCATGTCCAAGGCTCCGGCGCTTGTCGGACCTTCAGAGACCTTCTGGTCTCAAAGAAGACTGACAGGCGCGGACGCTGAGGGTCATCCAGGGAAACCTAAACGGGAGCATCGCGGCAAGCTCCCTGGTGGACCAAATCGTTCGGGAGACGGGGACATCACTCGTCTTCGTGAGCGAGCCTCACAGGGCTAAAGTTCCACTATGGTTTCCTGACCGCACAGGATGGGCTGCGCTGTGGGTGCCCGACCCGCGCGTGGTCCCCATCGAAAGAAGTGGGAACGGCGAAAATTTCGCCTGGATCACGAGCAACGGAGTCACGTTCGTGAGCTGTTATTTTCCCCCGAATGACAGCATTCCACGATTCACAGAGAAGTTGGAGGCCATGGAGGACGCGATCCGAGCGATCGCCGGTCCGTGTCTCCTGGCCGGCGACTTCAACGCCGTCAACGCCAGAGCGAGAGAGTGGGGGATGCCACACACAGACACCCGAGGAAGGTTGTTGTTGGAGATGGCATCCAGGCTGGGGCTCGGCTGGAACCTGGCGAGATTGGATGAACGGAGGCTGACAGAGGCTCTGCAGAACGGCATGGGGGACATCCCTCAGATGCCGGACGACCAGCCAAGCAGGGCGGACGCGGAGGCAGTGGTGGAAGCCACATCGCGCCTCATTCATCGCGCTTGCGACGCGTCGATGCCCCGCAAGTCGGCACGTACCGGAAAGCGCCCGGTGTTCTGGTGGACCGCCCGCATTCGCCGAGCTGCGGCGAAACTGCCTGAGACTCAGGCGGCGAGCCCAGCGTTCCCGGGACAGACCCGAAGCGGCGGAGAGGTCGAGCCAGTACAGAGCGGCTGTGCGAGTGGCAGGGGACCTCTCGGCCCGACAACACGGGTTCAGAGAGGGCCACTCGACACTCAGCGCCACCTCGGAGGTCGTAGCTTCCGTGACACGAGCGGATCAGGCGTGCCACGCGGCTCGTCCGATCGTGCTGCTGGTCACGCTTGACGTCAAGAACGCGTTCAACTCGGCACGGTGGTGCGACATTCTGGTTGCACTGGAAAGAACATTCACCTCCTCGCTGGGTACCTCCTCGCCATGGTGAGAGATTACCTAAGGGACCGGCGGCTGATGTACGAGAAGAACCGGGGTTTCGTAACCAGGGCCGTTACCTCTGGGGCAGCCCAGGGATCGGTGCTGGGGCCGGATCTCTGGAATGTCTCGTATGACAGCTTGCTCCACACTGAGATGCCACAAACGGAACGTTCCTCGTGGGATACGCCGACGACGTGGCGGCGGTCATCACCGAACGAAACGCGGAGTTGGCCCAATTGAGGCTGAATCAGGTCATGCGCCTGGTGGAAGGCTGGATGCGCGATCACGGCCTTCAGCTGGCTCTCTCCAAAACGGAGATAGTCATGCTGACGAGGAGGCGGATACCCACGATCATTCCGATGCGGGTGGGTACCGAAGTGATCGAGACGCAGAGGACGGCCAGGTACCTGGAGGTGGTGCTGGACAACAAGCTCACCTACTGGGACCACATCAGAAGCGTGTGCGACAAGGCGGCCGAAGTGACGTCCTGCCTCGGAAGACTGATGGCCAACATCGGAGGACCGAGTCAGGGGGAACGGAGACTGTTGCTGTCGACGGCACAGGCCATCATGCTCTACGGAGCGGAGACCTGGGCAGATGCGACGAAGGTGTAGAAATACCGGACTTGCATGCTGGCGGTGCAGAGACGCGGCGCGCTCAGGGTCGCGTCCTCGTACCGCACGGTCTCGCAGGCGGCGGTGCTGGTCATTGCGGGAGTCATCCCAATCGACCTGCTGGCGCAAGAGAAGAAGACCATCTGGAGGCGTGCTCCCGAGATGGATCGGGAAGAGGCTGCCGAGCAACAATGGCCGCCTGGCAGCGTCGATGGGACGAAGACACGACCGGAAGGTGGACATGGCGACTCATCAGGAACCTGGAGCCGTGGGTTTGCCGCGACCACGGGGAGGTGAACTTTTACCTCACCCAGTTCCTGACAGGTCATGGCTACTTCCGTCTGTACCTCCACCGAATGGGCAAGGTCGACTCGCCCAGGTGCAAGTACTGCGGATACGACGGAGACGACGTGCATCACACGTCGTAGTTGTCGTGCATCACTTTCTTCGTGTGCCGTCGCTTTGACGAAGAACGGACTGCCCTCGCCGACTCGGTCGGCGGTCATCTGACCCCGGACAACATCGTGAGGAAGATGCTGCAGGGCAGCGTCAGCTGGAACGCAGTGGCTGACTTTGTCATGTCCGTCCTGCGCCAGAAGAGGACAGACGGGTGTCTCGAGTGACCCCAGAACCGAGGACAGCAGAAGAACGGTTGAACACCAACTGAGGAGTCCCGAAAGGGACAGCAGCGCGGAGTCCTGAAAGGTACAGAGGCCACGCATTGCGATGTCGCAATGGGCAGACGCTCGGGTCGATCGCAATGATGTGGTGACAGCACGCGAGGGGTTTTTTTTAGCTGGTATGCCCAAGGAGACGTACAGACAACTGTACGCTCCTAGCCGCCTCGAGCCTCGAGGCGGGGCCTCTGACACTGATGCTGTCTGTCAGAGGCTGGAGACCCCTGCTCGTCGCTTTCCTCTCTTGGGCGAGCGGCGTAGAGGGCCCACATTTCGGTGCGGGTAAGGGCTATTTTTAACCTCCCTTCCAGCGTGGATAAAAAAATCTATATATTTAAAGCCGTAAGAGAAAAACCTTGGGACAGTTCGTTTGAGATTTCTACTGGGCCGATTTATATGAGGGTAGTATCAAAACAAACGGTTTCGGTCCTATATTAGCAGGTTTTAGTTGTATTTTGAAAATGTTTACGTTAACTGGGTTAAAAATGAAAAATAAACTTTTCTTATGGAGATTTAACATGGGGAAAAATGTCCTCTTTTTCAAACCTTGGGACAGTTCGTCTGAGACTTCTACTGGACCGATTTATATGAGGGTTGTACCAAAACAAAGTTTTTTGATCCTATATTAGCAGGTTTTATTCTTATTTTGAAAATAATTACGTTAAATGGGTCAAAAATGAAAAATTAACTTTTCTTATGGAGATTTAACATGGGGAAGAAAGTCAACTCTTTCAATTGTTCAGTCAGTTCGTCTGAGACTTCCACTGGACCGATTTTCATGCAGTTTGTATCGAATAAAAGCTCAACTTATCTATATTTGCAGGTTTTATTTACTTTTACATTATTATCTTTCTTTTTTAAATTGAAAAAATCGGAATTTTCAAACCCTAGCAATAATTTTATTTAGCAGTTCTTCAATCAGCTGATTTTAACGGCACGTGCTATTCTGTCTAACAACAGAAAAAGAGCAAACGCTCAAGAAGCATTTGGTTTATTATAGCCAGTACCCTAAAACGTGTACGATATTACGTATTGTCCTTTAAATCGAAAGGAAAAATAATACAGTTTTATATTATTTTAACCAAACAAGTTTTTAGTTAGTGAATTATAATAACATTTTTTTTGTTAAATTTTGTTGGGCTATGTTTAAAGTTACTTAATTATGTGAAACAGCTGATTGCAACCATTAATGGTCCAGGTCCAAGTGATTACTACAACGGCAAATTAATTGTAAAGGCGGGTTGGTTTATATGGTTTACATTCACAGTAAATAACATTTTTAGCATAATAAGGAAGTATGAGCATTTTAAAACTTTGCAGAGGATCCGACTAAATTTTAGCCAAGACAATTATATAATAGAGTAGTAGTTTACCTTAAAAAAACTCATATTAACCCCCAGAGGTGCCCATCCCCCCCATGGTCCATGTCGCAAAATCCCCCCCCAAAAATCGGCATCGATACCTAGGCATACTTAAATTCTTTGGATAGTATAGGAGATATTGTTATCCTCGTAACCAAGTGGAACAATAAAGCATTTCTAATTTTAGATGTTGTATACTTCTAGCATGGTTGGGTGAGCCAAAAAGCTAAGTTAGTAATTTGCACATGCAGACTGTAAATAAAGTAATATCTTGGATATTAAAACAACAGATGGCTATGAGTGATATTGTAACATATTTAAATATTTACTTTACATATGATTTTCTGAACAGTAGTTTTTTTTCTGTGGTCTGTTGATAAAGCAAACAGATTCAATATTTCCTCATTGGTGATTTATTTTTAAAATGCCACTTTCACAACACCGAATCATCAGGCTAGAGAGCCACTCGTCACCTAAGCTGCTTCGAAGACGATTTTTCACGATTTTCAACCGCAATGATGATTAATTAGTATACCTACTAGAGATATCGATTAATTAGTATACCTACTAGAGATATCGATTGATTCGAATATCTACTAGAGATATCGATTAATTACAACATGTCGACTAGAGATATCAATTGATTAGAATATCTACCAGAGATATCGCTTAGTTAGAACATAGACAAGAGCTATCGATTAATTAGTATACCTAATGGAGATATCGATTAATTAGTATACCTACTAGAGATATCAATTAATTTATATACCTACTGGTGATATCGATTAATTAGAATACCTACTAGAGATATCGATTAATTAGTATACCTACTAGAGATATCGATTAATTAGAGTATCGACTAGAGATATAGATTAATTAGTATACCTAATGGAGATATCGATTAATTAGTATACGTATTAGAGATATCGATTGATTAGTATACCTACTAGAGATATCGATTAATTAGAGTATCGACTAGAGATATCGATTAATTAGTATACCTTCTAGAGATAGATATAGATTAATTTGAATATCGACTAGAGATATCGATTAATTACAACATGTCAACTAGAGATATCGATTGATTAGAATATCTACCAGAGATATCGCTTAGTTAGAACATAGACAAGAGCTAACGATTAATTAGTATACCTAATGGAGATATCGATTAATTAGTATACCTACTAGAGATATCAATTAATTTGTATACCTACTGGTGATATCGATTAATTAGAATACCTACTAGAGATATCGATTAATTAGAATATCGACTGGAGAAATCGATGATAATAGAATATCTACTAGTGATATCGATTAATTAGAACATCTACTAGAGATATCGATTAATTAGTATACCTAATGGAGATATCGATTAATTAGTATACGTACTAGAGATATCGATTGACTAGTATATCTACTAGAGATATCGATTAATTAGAACATGTCGACTAGAGATATCGATTGATTAGAATATGTACTAGAGATATTGATTAATTAGAATATCGACTAGAGATATCGATTAATTAGTATACCCACTGGAGATATCGATTAATTAGTATACCTACTAGAGATATCGATTAATTAGAATATCGACTGGAGAAATCGATGATATTAGAATATCGACTAGAGATATCGATTAATTAGTATACCTACTAAAGATATCGATTAATTAGAATACCTACTAGAGATATCGATTAATTAGTATACCTACTAGAGATATCGATTAATTAGAGTATCGACTAGAGATATAGATTAATTAGTATACCTACTAGAGATATCGATTAATTAGTATACCTACTAGTGATATCGATTAATTAGAATATCTACTAGAGCTATCGATTTATTAGTATACCTACTAGAGATATCGATTAATTACAATACCTACTAGTGATATCGATTATTTAGTATACCTATTAGAGATATAGATTAATTTGTATACCTACTGGAGATATCGATTAATTGGAATATTGACAAGAGATATCGATTAATTAGTATACCTACAGGAGATATCGATTAATTAGTATACGTACTAGAGATATCGATTAATTAGAATACCTACTAGGGATATTGATTAATTGGAATATCTACTAGAGATATCGATTAATTAGTACACCTATTAAAGATATCGATTAATTAGAATACCTACTAGAGATATCGATTAATTAGTATACCTACTAGAGATATCGATAATTAGTATACCTACTAGAGATATCGATTAATTAGTATACCTACTAGAGATATCGATTAATTAGTATACCTACTAGAGATATCGATTAATTAGAATATCGACTGGAGAAATCGATGATATTAGAATATCGACTAGAGATATCGATTAATTAGTATACCTACTAGAGATATCGATTAATTAGTATACCTACTAGAGATATCGATTGATTCGAATATCTACTAGAGATATCGATTAATTAGAACATGTCGTCTAGAGATATCGATTGATTAGAATATCTACTAGAGATATCGCTTATTTAGAACATCGACAAGAGCTATCGATTAATTAGTATACCTACTAGAGATATCGATTGATTAGTATATCTACTAGAGATATCGATTAATTAGAACATGTCGACTAGAGATATCGATTGATTAGAATATGTACTAGAGATATCGATTAATTAGAATATCGACTAGAGATATCGATTAATTAGTATACCCACTGGAGATATCGATTAATTAGTATACCTACTAGAGATATCGATTAATTAGAATATCGACTGGAGAAATCGATGATATTAGAATATCTACTAGTGATACTAAATAATCGATATACCTAATAGAGATATCGATTATTTAGTATACCTACTAGAGATATCGATTAATTTGTATACCTACTGGTGATATCGATTAATTAGAATATCTACTAGAGGTATCGATTAATTAGTATAATTACTAGGGATATCGATTAATTGGAATATCTACTAGAGATATCGATTAATTACAATACCTACTAGTGATATCGATTATTTAGTATACCTACTAGAGATATAGATTAATTTGTATACCTACTGGAGATATCGATTAATTGGAATATTGACTAGAGATATCGATTAATTAGTATACCTACAGGAGATATCGATTAATTAGTATACGTACTAGAGATATCGATTAATTAGTATACCTACTAGGGATATCGATTAATTAGAATACCTACTAGGGATATTGATTAATTGGAATATCTACTAGAGATATCGATTAATTAGTATACCTATTAAAAATATCGATTAATCAGAATACCTACTAGAGATATCGATTAATTAGTATACCTACTAGAGATATCGATTAATTAGTATACCTACTAGAGATATCGATTGATTCGAATATCTACTAGAGATATCGATTAATTAGTATACCTACTGGAGATATCTATTAATTAGTATACCTACTAGGGATATCTATGAATTAGAATACCTACTAGATATATCGATTAATTAGTATACCTACTAGAGATATCGATTAATTAGAATATCTACTAGAGATATCGATAAATTAGTATACCTAATGGAGATATCGATTAATTAGTATACCTACTAGAGATATCGATTAATTAGAATATCGACTGGAGAAATCGATGATAATAGAATATCTACTAGTGATATCGATTAATTAGAACATCTACTAGATCTATCGATTAATTAGTAAACCGACTAAAGATATCGATTAATTAGAATACCTACTAGAGATATCGATTAAATAGTATACCTACTAGAGATATCGATTAATTAGAATATCGACTGGAGAAATCGATGATAATAGAATATCTACTAGTGATATCGATTAATTAGAACATCTACTAGAGATATCGATTAATTAGTATACCTAATGGAGATATCGATTAATTAGTATACGTACTAGAGATATCGATTGACTAGTATATCTACTAGAGATATCGATTAATTAGAACATGTCGACTAGAGATATCGATTGATTAGAATATGTACTAGAGATATTGATTAATTAGAATATCGACTAGAGATATCGATTAATTAGTATACCCACTGGAGATATCGATTAATTAGTATACCTACTAGAGATATCGATTAATTAGAATATCGACTGGAGAAATCGATGATATTAGAATATCGACTAAAGATATCGATTAATTAGTATACCCACTGGAGATATCGATTAATTAGTATACCTACTAAAGATATCGATTAATTAGAATACCTACTAGAGATATCGATTAATTAGTATACCTACTAGAGATATCGATTAATTAGAGTATCGACTAGAGATATAGATTAATTAGTATACCTACTAGAGATATCGATTAATTAGTATACCTACTAGTGATATCGATTAATTAGAATATCTACTAGAGCTATCGATTTATTAGTATACCTACTAGAGATATCGATTAATTACAATACCTACTAGTGATATCGATTATTTAGTATACCTATTAGAGATATAGATTAATTTGTATACCTACTGGAGATATCGATTAATTGGAATATTGACTAGAGATATCGATTAATTAGTATACCTACAGGAGATATCGATTAATTAGTATACGTACTAGAGATATCGATTAATTAGAATACCTACTAGGGATATTGATTAATTGGAATATCTACTAGAGATATCGATTAATTAGTACACCTATTAAAGATATCGATTAATGAGAATACCTACTAGAGATATCGATTAATTAGTATACCTACTAGAGATATCGATAATTAGTATACCTACTAGAGATATCGATTAATTAGTATACCTACTAGAGATATCGATTAATTAGTATACCTACTAGAGATATCGATTAATTAGAATATCGACTGGAGAAATCGATGATATTAGAATATCGACTAGAGATATCGATTAATTAGTATACCTACTAGAGATATCGATTAATTAGTATACCTACTAGAGATATCGATTGATTCGAATATCTACTAGAGATATCGATTAATTAGAACATGTCGTCTAGAGATATCGATTGATTAGAATATCTACTAGAGATATCGCTTATTTAGAACATCGACAAGAGCTATCGATTAATTAGTATACCTACTAGAGATATCGATTAATTAGAATATCGACTGGAGAAATCGATGATATAAGAATATCTACTAGTGATATCGATTAATTAGAATATCTACTAGAGCTATCGATTAAATAGTATACCTATTAGAGATATCGATTAATTACAATACCTAATAGAGATATCGATTATTTAGTATACCTACTAGAGATATCGATTAATTTGTATACCTACTGGTGATATCAATTAATTAGAATATCTACTAGAGGTATCGATTAATTAGTATAATTACTAGGGATATCGATTAATTGGAATATCTACTAGAGATATCGATTTATTAGTATACCTACTAAAGATATCGATTAATTAGAATACCTACTAGAGATATCGATTAATTAATATACCTACTAGAGATATCGATTAATTACAATACCTACTAGAGATATCGATTAATTATTATACCTACTAGAGATAGATATAGATTAATTTGCATATCGACTAGAGATATCGATAAATTAGTATACCTAATGGAGATATCGATTAATTAGTATACCTACTAGAGATATCGATTAATTAGAACATGTCGACTAGAGATATCGATTGATTAGTATATCTACTAGAGATATCGATTAATTAGAACATGTCGACTAGAGATATCGATTGATTAGAATATGTACTAGAGATATCGATTGATTAGAATATCTACTAGAGATGTCGATTAATTAGAATATTGACTAGAGATATCGATTAATTAGTATACCTACAGGAGATATCGATTAATTAGTATACGTACTAGAGATATCGATTAATTAGTATACCTACTAGGGATATCGATTAATTAGAATACCTACTAGGGATATCGATTAATTAGAGTATCGACTAGAGATATCGATTAATTAGTATACCTACTAGAGATATCGATTAATTAGTATACCTACTAGAGATATCGATTGATTCGAATATTTACTAGAGATATCGATTAATTAGAACATGTCGACTAGAGATATCGATTAATTAGAATATCGACTGGAGAAATCGATGATATTAGAATATCTACTACTGATATCGATTAATTAGAATATCTACTAGAGCTATCGATTAATTAGTATACCTATTAGAGATATCGATTAATTACAATACCTACTAGAGATATCGATTATTTAGCATACCTACTAGAGATATCGATTAATTTGTATACCTACTGGAGATATCGATTAATTGGAATATTGACTAGAGATATCGATTAATTACTATACGTACTAGGGATATCGATTAATTAGAATACCTACTAGGGATATTGATTAATTGGAATATCTACTAAAGATATCGATTAATTACAATACCTACTAAAGATATCGATTAATTAGAATACCTACTAGAGATATCGATTAATTAGTATACCTACTAGAGATATCGATTAATTGGAGTATCGACTAGAGATATCGATTAATTAGTACACCTACTAGAGATATCGATTAATTAGTATACCTACTAGAGATATCGATTGATTCGAATATCTACTAGAGATATCGATTAATTAGAACATGTCGACTAGTGATATCGATTAATTAGAATATCGACTGGAGAAATCGATGATATTAGAATATCGACTAGAGATATCGATTAATTAGTATACCTACTAGAGATATCGATTAATTAGTATACCTACTAGAGATATCGATTGATTCGAATATCTACTAGAGATATCGATTAATTACAACATGTCGACTAGAGATATCGTTATATTATAATATTTACCAGAGATATCGCTTAGTTAGAACATAGACAAGAGCTATCGATTAATTAGTATACCTAATGGGGATATCGATTAATTAGTATACCTACTAGAGATATCAATTAATTTGTATACCTACTGGTGATATCGATTAATTAGAATACCTACTAGAGATATCGATTAATTAGTATACCTACTAGAGATATCGATTAATTAGAGTATCAACTAGAGATATAGATTAATTAGTATACCTAATGGAGATATCGATTAATTAGTATACGTATTAGAGATATCGATTGATTAGAATATCTACTAGATATATCGATTAATTAGAACATCGACTGGAGATATCGATGAATTAGAATACCTACTAGAGATATCGATTAATTAGTATACCTACTAGATATATCGATTAATTACAGTATCGACTAGAGATTTCGATTAATTAGTATACCTACTTGAGATATCTATTAATTAGTATACCTACTAGAGATATCGATTGAATAGAATATCTACTAGAGATATCGATTAATTAGTAAACCTACTAGAGATATTTATTAATTAGAGTATCGACTAGAGATATCGATTAATTAGAATATCTACTGGAGATATCGATTAATTAGTATACCTAATAGAGCTATCGATTAATTAGTATACCTATTAGAGATATCGATTAATTACAATACCTACTAGAGATATCGATTATTTAGAACATCGACTGGAGATATAGATAAATTAGAATATCGACTAGAGATATCGAATATTTAGTATACCTACTAGAGATATCGATTAATTAGTATACCTACTAGAGATATAGATTAATTTGTATTCCTACTGGAGATATCGATTAATTGGAATATTGACTAGAGATATCGATTAATTAGTATACCTACAGGAGATATCGATTAATTAGTATACCTACTAGAGATATCGATTAATTAGAATACCTATTAGGGATATCGATTAATTAGAATACCTACTAGAGATATCGATTAATTAGTATACCTACTAGAGATATCGATTAATTAGAATATCGACTGGAGAAATCGATTATATTAGAATATCTACTAGTGATATCGATTAATTTGAATATCTACTAGAGCTATCGATTAATTAGTATACCTACTAAAGATATCGATTAATTAGAATACCTACTAGAGATATCGATTAATTAGTATACCTACTAGAGATATCGATTAATTAGAGTATCGACTAGAGATATCGATTAATTAGTATACCTTCTAGAGATAGATATAGATTAATTTGAATATCGACTAGAGATATTGATTAATTAGTATACCTAATGGAGATATCGATTAATTAGTATACGTACTAGAGATATCGATTGATTCGAATATCTACTAGAGATATCGATTAATTAGAACATGTCAACTAGAGATATCGATTGATTCGAATATCTACTAGAGATATCGATTAATTAGAACATGTCAACTAGAGATATCGATTGATTCGAATACCTACTAGAGATATCGATTGATTAGAATATCTACTAGAGATATCGATTAATTAGTAAACCTACTAGAGATATTTATTAATTAGAGTATCGACTAGAGATATCGATTAATTAGTATACCTACTTGAGATATCTATTAATTAGTTTTCCTACTAGAGATATCGATTGATTAGAATATCTACTAGTGATATCGATTAATTAGAACATCTACTAGAGCTATCGATTAATTAGTATACCGACTAAAGATATCGATTAATTAGAATACCTACTAGAGATATCGATTAAATAGTATACCTACTAGAGATATCGATTAATTAGTATACGTACTAGAGATATCGATTGATTAGTATATCTACTAGAGATATCGATTAATTAGAACATGTCGACTAGAGATATCGATTTATTAGAATATGTACTAGAGATATCGATTAATTAGAATATCGACTAGAGATATCGATTAATTAGTATACCCACTGGAGATATCGATTAATTAGTATACCTACTAGAGATATCGATTAATTAGAATATCGACTGGAGAAATCGATGATATTAGAATATCTACTAGTGATATCGATTAATTAGAATATCTACTAGAGCTATCGATTTATTGGTATACCTACTAGAGATATCGATTAATTACAATACCTACTAGTGATATCGATTATTTAGTATACCTACTAGAGATATAGATTAATTTGTATACCTACTGGAGATATCGATTAATTGGAATATTGACTAGAGATATCGATTAATTAGTATACCTACTAGAGATATCGATTAATTAGAACATGTCGTCTAGAGATATCGATTGATTAGAATATCTACTAGAGATATCGCTTATTTAGAACATCGACTAGAGCTATCGATTAATTAGTATACCTACTAGAGATATCGATTAATTAGAATATCGACTCGAGAAATCGATGATATAAGAATATCTACTAGTGATATCGATTAATTAGAATATCTACTAGAGCTATCGATTAAATAGTATACCTATTAGAGATATCGATTAATTACAATACCTAATAGAGATATCGATTATTTAGTATACCTACTAGAGATATCGATTAATTTGTATACCTACTGGTGATATCGATTAATTAGAATATCTACTAGAGGTATCGATTAATTAGTATAATTACTAGGGATATCGATTAATTGGAATATCTACTAGAGATATCGATTTATTAGTATACCTACTAAAGATATCGATTAATTAGAATACCTACTAGAGATATCGATTAATTAATATACCTACTAGAGATATCGATTAATTACAATACCTACAAGAGATATCGATTAATTATTATACCTACTAGAGATAGATATAGATTAATTTGCATATCGACTAGAGATATCGATAAATTAGTATACCTAATGGAGATATCGATTAATTAGTATACCTACTAGAGATATCGATTAATTAGAACATGTCGACTAGAGATATCGATTGATTAGTATATCTACTAGAGATATCGATTAATTAGAACATGTCGACTAGAGATATCGATTGATTAGAATATGTACTAGAGATATCGATTGATTAGAATATCTACTAGAGATGTCGATTAATTAGAATATTGACTAGAGATATCGATTAATTAGTATACCTACAGGAGATATCGATTAATTAGTATACGTACTAGGGATATCGATTAATTAGAATACCTACTAGGGATATTGATTAATTGGAATATCTACTAAAGATATCGATTAATTACAATACCTACTAAAGATATCGATTAATTAGAATACCTACTAGAGATATCGATTAATTAGTATACCTACTAGAGATATCGATTAATTGGAGTATCGACTAGAGATATCGATTAATTAGTACACCTACTAGAGATATCGATTAATTAGTATACCTACTAGAGATATCGATTGATTCGAATATCTAATAGAGATATCGATTAATTAGAACATGTCGACTAGTGATATCGATTAATTAGAATATCGACTGGAGAAATCGATGATATTAGAATATCGACTAGAGATATCGATTAATTAGTATACCTACTAGAGATATCGATTAATTAGTATACCTACTAGAGATATCGATTGATTCGAATATCTACTAGAGATATCGATTAATTACAACATGTCGACTAGAGATATCGATTGATTATAATATCTACCAGAGATATCGCTTAGTTAGAACATAGACAAGAGCTATCGATTAATTAGTATACCTAATGGAGATATCGATTAATTAGTATACCTACTAGAGATATCAATTAATTTGTATACCTACTGGTGATATCGATTAATTAGAATACCTACTAGAGATATCGATTAATTAGTATACCTACTAGAGATATCGATTAATTAGAGTATCGACTAGAGATATAGATTAATTAGTATACCTAATGGAGATATCGATTAATTAGTATACGTATTAGAGATATCGATTGATTAGAATATCTACTAGATATATCGATTAATTAGAACATCGACTGGAGATATCGGAGAATTAGAATACCTACTAGAGATATCGATTAATTAGTATACCTACTAGATATATCGATTAATTACAGTATCGACTAGAGATTTCGATTAATTAGTATACCTACTTGAGATATCTATTAATTAGTATACCTATTAGAGATATCGATTGAATAGAATATCTACTAGAGATATCGATTAATTAGTAAACCTACTAGAGATATTTATTAATTAGAGTATCGACTAGAGATATCGATTAATTAGAATATCTACTGGAGATATCGATTAATTAGTATACCTAATAGAGCTATCGATTAATTAGTATACCTATTAGAGATATCGATTAATTACAATACCTACTAGAGATATCGATTATTTAGAACATCGACTGGAGATATAGATAAATTAGAATATTGACTAGAGATATCGAATATTTAGTATACCTACTAGAGATATCGATTAATTAGTATACCTACTAGAGATATAGATTAATTTGTATTCCTACTGGAGATATCGATTAATTGGAATATTGACTAGAGATATCGATTAATTAGTATACCTACAGGAGATATCGATTAATTAGTATACCTACTAGAGATATCGATTAATTAGAATATCGACTGGAGAAATCGATTATATTAGAATATCTACTAGTGATATCGATTAATTTGAATATCTACTAGAGCTATCGATTAATTAGTATACCTACTAGAGATATCGATTAATTAGTATACCTACTAGAGATATCGATTAATTAAAATATCGACTGGAGAAATCGATTATATTAGAATATCTACTAGTGATATCGATTATTTTGAATATCTACTAGAGCTATCGATTAATTAGTATACCTACTAAAGATATCGATTAATTTGAATACCTACTAGAGATATCGATTAATTAGTATACCTACTTGAGATATCTATTAATTAGTTTTCCTACTAGAGATATCGATTGATTAGAATATCTACTAGAGATATCGATTAATTAGAACATCGACTGGAGATATCGATGAATTAGAATATTTACTAGTGATATCGTTTAATTAGTATACTCAATAGAGATCGATTAATTATAATATCTACTAAAGATATCGATTAATTAGTATACCTACTGGAGATATCGATTAATTAGAATATCTACTAGTGATATAGATTAATTAGTATACTCACTAGAGATATCGATTAATTAGAGTATCGACTAGAGATATCGATTAATTAGTATACCTATTAGAGATATCGATTAATTAGTATACCTACTGGAGATATCTATTAATTAGTATACCTACTAGGGATATCGATGAATTAGAATACCTACTAGATATATCGATTAGTTAGTATACCTACTAGAGATATCGATTAATTAGAATATCTACTAGAGATATCGATAAATTAGTATACCTAATGGAGATATCGATTAATTAGTATACCTACTAGATATATCGATTAATTAGAATATCGACTGGAGAAATCGATGATAATAGAATATCTACTAGTGATATCGATTAATTAGTATACCTACTAGAGATATCGATTAATTAGAATATCGACTGGAGAAATCGTTGATAATAGAATATCTACTAGTGATATCGATTAATTAGAACATCTACTAGAGCTATCGATTAATTAGTATACCGACTAAAGATATCGATTAATTAGAATACCTACTAGAGATATCGATTAAATAGTATACCTACTAGAGATATCGATTAATTAGTATACGTACTAGAGATATCGATTGATTAGTATATCTACTAGAGATATCGATTAATTAGAACATGTCGACTAGAGATATCGATTAATTAGAATATCGACTGGAGAAATCGTTGATAATAGAATATCTACTAGTGATATCGATTAATTAGAACATCTACTAGAGCTATCGATTAATTAGTATACCGACTAAAGATATCGATTAATTAGAATATCGACTGGAGAAATCGATGATATTAGAATATCTACTAGTGATATCGATTAATTAGAATATCTACTAGAGCTATCGATTTATTGGTATACCTACTAGAGATATCGATTAATTACAATACCTACTAGTGATATCGATTATTTAGTATACCTACTAGAGATTTAGATTAATTTGTATACCTACTGGAGATATCGATTAATTGGAATATTGACTAGAGATATCGATTAGTTAGTATACCTACTAGAGATATCGATTAATTAGAACATGTCGTCTAGAGATATCGATTGATTAGAATATCTACTAGAGATATCGCTTATTTAGAACATCGACTAGAGCTATCGATTAATTAGTATACCTACTAGAGATATCGATTAATTAGAATATCGACTGGAGAAATCGATGATATAAGAATATCTACTAGTGATATCGATTAATTAGAATATCTACTAGAGCCATCGATTAAATAGTATACCTATTAGAGATATCGATTAATTACAATACCTAATAGAGATATCGATTATTTAGTATACCTACTAGAGATATCGATTAATTTGTATACCTACTGGTGATATCGATTAATTAGAATATCTACTAGAGGTATCGATTAATTAGTATAATTACTAGGGATATCGATTAATTGGAATATCTACTAGAGATATCGATTAATTAGTATACCCACTGGAGATATCGATTAATTAGTATACCTACTAGAGATATCGATTAATTAGAATATCGACTGGAGAAATCGATGATATTAGAATATCGACTAGAGATATCGATTAATTAGTATACCCACTGGAGATATCGATTAATTAGTATACCTACTAAAGATATCGATTAATTAGAATACCTACTAGAGATATCGATTAATTAGTATACCTACTAGAGATATCGATTAATTAGAGTATCGACTAGAGATATAGATTAATTAGTATACCTACTAGAGATATCGATTAATTAGTATACCTACTAGTGATATCGATTAATTAGAATATCTACTAGAGCTATCGATTTATTAGTATACCTACTAGAGATATCGATTAATTACAATACCTACTAGTGATATCGATTATTTAGTATACCTATTAGAGATATAGATTAATTTGTATACCTACTGGAGATATCGATTAATTGGAATATTGACTAGAGATATCGATTAATTAGTATACCTACAGGAGATATCGATTAATTAGTATACGTACTAGAGATATCGATTAATGAGAATACCTACTAGAGATATCGATTAATTAGTATACCTACTAGAGATATCGATAATTAGTATACCTACTAGAGATATCGATTAATTAGTATACCTACTAGAGATATCGATTAATTAGTATACCTACTAGAGATATCGATTAATTAGAATATCGACTGGAGAAATCGATGATATTAGAATATCGACTAGAGATATCGATTAATTAGTATACCTACTAGAGATATCGATTAATTAGTATACCTACTAGAGATATCGATTAATTAGAACATGTCGTCTAGAGATATCGATTGATTAGAATATCTACTAGAGATATCGCTTATTTAGAACATCGACAAGAGCTATCGATTAATTAGTATACCTACTAGAGATATCGATTAATTAGAATATCGACTGGAGAAATCGATGATATAAGAATATCTACTAGTGATATCGATTAATTAGAATATCTACTAGAGCTATCGATTAAATAGTATACCTATTAGAGATATCGATTAATTACAATACCTAATAGAGATATCGATTATTTAGTATACCTACTAGAGATATCGATTAATTTGTATACCTACTGGTGATATCGATTAATTAGAATATCTACTAGAGGTATCGATTAATTAGTATAATTACTAGGGATATCGATTAATTGAAATATCTACTAGAGATATCGATTTATTAGTATACCTACTAAAGATATCGATTAATTACAATACCTACTAGAGATATCGATTAATTAATATACCTACTAGAGATATCGATTAATTACAATACCTACTAGAGATATCGATTAATTATTATACCTACTAGAGATAGATATAGATTAATTTGCATATCGACTAGAGATATCGATAAATTAGTATACCTAATGGAGATATCGATTAATTAGTATACCTACTAAAGATATCGATTAATTAGAACATGTCGACTAGAGATATCGATTGATTAGTATATCTACTAGAGATATCGATTAATTAGAACATGTCGACTAGAGATATCGATTGATTAGAATATGTACTAGAGATATCGATTGATTAGAATATCTACTAGAGATGTCGATTAATTAGAATATTGACTAGAGATATCGATTAATTAGTATACCTACAGGAGATATCGATTAATTAGTATACGTACTAGAGATATCGATTAATTAGTATACCTACTAGGGATATCGATTAATTAGAATACCTACTAGGGATATCGATTAATTAGAGTATCGACTAGAGATATCGATTAATTAGTATACCTACTAGAGATATCGATTAATTAGTATACCTACTAGAGATATCGATTGATTCGAATATTTACTAGAGATATCGATTAATTAGAACATGTCGACTAGAGATATCGATTAATTAGAATATCGACTGGAGAAATCGATGATATTAGAATATCTACTACTGATATCGATTAATTAGAATATCTACTAGAGCTATCGATTAATTAGTATACCTATTAGAGATATCGATTAATTACAATACCTACTAGAGATATCGATTATTTAGCATACCTACTAGAGATATCGATTAATTTGTATACCTACTGGAGATATCGATGAATTGGAATATTGACTAGAGATATCGATTAATTACTATACGTACTAGGGATATCGATTAATTAGAATACCTACTAGGGATATTGATTAATTAGTATACCTACTAGAGATATCGATTAATTGGAGTATCGACTAGAGATATCGATTAATTAGTACACCTACTAGAGATATCGATTAATTAGTATACCTACTAGAGATATCGATTGATTCGAATATCTACTAGAGATATCGATTAATTAGAACATGTCGACTAGTGATATCGATGAATTAGAATATCGACTGGAGAAATCGATGATATTAGAATATCGACTAGAGATATCGATTAATTAGTATACCTACTAGAGATATCGATTAATTAGTATACCTACTAGAGATATCGATTGATTCGAATATCTACTAGAGATATCGATTAATTACAACATGTCGACTAGAGATATCGTTATATTATAATATTTACCAGAGATATCGCTTAGTTAGAACATAGACAAGAGCTATCGATTAATTAGTATACCTAATGGGGATATCGATTAATTAGTATACCTACTAGAGATATCAATTAATTTGTATACCTACTGGTGATATCGATTAATTAGAATACCTACTAGAGATATCGATTAATTAGTATACCTACTAGAGATATCGATTAATTAGAGTATCAACTAGAGATATAGATTAATTAGTATACCTAATGGAGATATCGATTAATTAGTATACGTATTAGAGATATCGATTGATTAGAATATCTACTAGATATATCGATTAATTAGAACATCGACTGGAGATATCGATGAATTAGAATACCTACTAGAGATATCGATTAATTAGTATACCTACTAGATATATCGATTAATTATAGTATCGACTAGAGATTTCGATTAATTAGTATACCTACTTGAGATATCGATTGAATAGAATATCTACTAGAGATATCGATTAATTAGTAAACCTACTAGAGATATTTATTAATTAGAGTATCGACTAGAGATATCGATTAATTAGAATATCTACTGGAGATATCGATTAATTAGTATACCTAATAGAGCTATCGATTAATTAGTATACCTATTAGAGATATCGATTAATTACAATACCTACTAGAGATATCGATTATTTAGAACATCGACTGGAGATATAGATAAATTAGAATATCGACTAGAGATATCGAATATTTAGTATACCTACTAGAGATATCGATTAATTAGTATACCTACTAGAGATATAGATTAATTTGTATTCCTACTGGAGATATCGATTAATTGGAATATTGACTAGAGATATCGATTAATTAGTATACCTACAGGAGATATCGATTAATTAGTATACCTACTAGAGATATCGATTAATTAGAATACCTATTAGGGATATCGATTAATTAGAATACCTACTAGAGATATCGATTAATTAGTATACCTACTAGAGATATCGATTAATTAGAATATCGACTGGAGAAATCGATTATATTAGAATATCTACTAGTGATATCGATTAATTTGAATATCTACTAGAGCTATCGATTAATTAGTATACCTACTAAAGATATCGATTAATTAGAATACCTACTAGAGATATCGATTAATTAGTATACCTACTAGAGATATCGATTAATTAGAGTATCGACTAGAGATATCGATTAATTAGTATACCTTCTAGAGATAGATATAGATTAATTTGAATATCGACTAGAGATATTGATTAATTAGTATACCTAATGGAGATATCGATTAATTAGTATACGTACTAGAGATATCGATTGATTCGAATATCTACTAGAGATATCGATTAATTAGAACATGTCAACTAGAGATATCGATTGATTCGAATATCTACTAGAGATATCGATTAATTAGAACATGTCAACTAGAGATATCGATTGATTCGAATACCTACTAGAGATATCGATTGATTAGAATATCTACTAGAGATATCGATTAATTAGTAAACCTACTAGAGATATTTATTAATTAGAGTATCGACTAGAGATATCGATTAATTAGTATACCTACTTGAGATATCTATTAATTAGTTTTCCTACTAGAGATATCGATTGATTAGAATATCTACTAGTGATATCGATTAATTAGAACATCTACTAGAGCTATCGATTAATTAGTATACCGACTAAAGATATCGATTAATTAGAATACCTACTAGAGATATCGATTAAATAGTATACCTACTAGAGATATCGATTAATTAGTATACGTACTAGAGATATCGATTGATTAGTATATCTACTAGAGATATCGATTAATTAGAACATGTCGACTAGAGATATCGATTTATTAGAATATGTACTAGAGATATCGATTAATTAGAATATCGACTAGAGATATCGATTAATTAGTATACCCACTGGAGATATCGATTAATTAGTATACCTACTAGAGATATCGATTAATTAGAATATCGACTGGAGAAATCGATGATATTAGAATATCTACTAGTGATATCGATTAATTAGAATATCTACTAGAGCTATCGATTTATTGGTATACCTACTAGAGATATCGATTAATTACAATACCTACTAGTGATATCGATTATTTAGTATACCTACTAGAGATATAGATTAATTTGTATACCTACTGGAGATATCGATTAATTGGAATATTGACTAGAGATATCGATTAATTAGTATACCTACTAGAGATATCGATTAATTAGAACATGTCGTCTAGAGATATCGATTGATTAGAATATCTACTAGAGATATCGCTTATTTAGAACATCGACTAGAGCTATCGATTAATTAGTATACCTACTAGAGATATCGATTAATTAGAATATCGACTGGAGAAATCGATGATATAAGAATATCTACTAGTGATATCGATTAATTAGAATATCTACTAGAGCTATCGATTAAATAGTATACCTATTAGAGATATCGATTAATTACAATACCTAATAGAGATATCGATTATTTAGTATACCTACTAGAGATATCGATTAATTTGTATACTTCTGGTGATATCGATTAATTAGAATATCTACTAGAGGTATCGATTAATTAGTATAATTACTAGGGATATCGATTAATTGGAATATCTACTAAAGATATCGATTTATTAGTATACCTACTAAAGATATCGATTAATTAGAATACCTACTAGAGATATCGATTAATTAATATACCTACTAGAGATATCGATTAATTACAATACCTACAAGAGATATCGATTAATTATTATACCTACTAGAGATAGATATAGATTAATTTGCATATCGACTAGAGATATCGATAAATTAGTATACCTAATGGAGATATCGATTAATTAGTATACCTACTAGAGATATCGATTAATTAGAACATGTCGACTAGAGATATCGATTGATTAGAATATGTACTAGAGATATCGATTGATTAGAATATCTACTAGAGATGTCGATTAATTAGAATATTGACTAGAGATATCGATTAATTAGTATACCTACAGGAGATATCGATTAATTAGTATACGTACTAGAGATATCGATTAATTAGTATACCTACTAGGGATATCGATTAATTAGAATACCTACTAGGGATATCGATTAATTAGAGTATCGACTAGAGATATCGATTAATTAGTATACCTACTAGAGATATCGATTAATTAGTATACCTACTAGAGATATCGATTGATTCGAATATTTACTAGAGATATCGATTAATTAGAACATGTCGACTAGAGATATCGATTAATTAGAATATCGACTGGAGAAATCGATGATATTAGAATATCTACTACTGATATCGATTAATTAGAATATCTACTAGAGCTATCGATTAATTAGTATACCTATTAGAGATATCGATTAATTACAATACCTACTAGAGATATCGATTATTTAGCATACCTACTAGAGATATCGATCAATTTGTATACCTACTGGAGATATCGATTAATTGGAATATTGACTAGAGATATCGATTAATTAGTATACGTACTAGGGATATCGATTAATTAGAATACCTACTAGGGATATTGATTAATTGGAATATCTACTAAAGATATCGATTAATTACAATACCTACTAAAGATATCGATTAATTAGAATACCTACTAGAGATATCGATTAATTAGTATACCTACTAGAGATATCGATTAATTGGAGTATCGACTAGAGATATCGATTAATTAGTACACCTACTAGAGATATCGATTAATTAGTATACCTACTAGAGATATCGATTGATTCGAATATCTAATAGAGATATCGATTAATTAGAACATGTCGACTAGTGATATCGATTAATTAGAATATCGACTGGAGAAATCGATGATATTAGAATATCGACTAGAGATATCGATTAATTAGTATACCTACTAGAGATATCGATTAATTAGTATACCTACTAGAGATATCGATTGATTCGAATATCTACTAGAGATATCGATTAATTACAACATGTCGACTAGAGATATCGATTGATTATAATATCTACCAGAGATATCGCTTAGTTAGAACATAGACAAGAGCTATCGATTAGTATACCTAATGGAGATATCGATTAATTAGTATACCTACTAGAGATATCAATTAATTTGTATACCTACTGGTGATATCGATTAATTAGAATACCTACTAGAGATATCGACTAATTAGTATACCTACTAGAGATATCGATTAATTAGAGTATCGACTAGAGATATAGATTAATTAGTATACCTAATGGAGATATCGATTAATTAGTATACGTATTAGAGATATCGATTGATTAGAATATCTACTAGATATATCGATTAATTAGAACATCGACTGGAGATATCGATGAATTAGAATACCTACTAGAGATATCGATTAATTAGTATACCTACTAGATATATCGATTAATTACAGTATCGACTAGAGATTTCGATTAATTAGTATACCTACTTGAGATATCTATTAATTAGTATACCTATTAGAGATATCGATTGAATAGAATATCTACTAGAGATATCGATTAATTAGTAAACCTACTAGAGATATTTATTAATTAGAGTATCGACTAGAGATATCGATTAATTAGAATATCTACTGGAGATATCGATTAATTAGTATACCTAATAGAGCTATCGATTAATTAGTATACCTATTAGAGATATCGATTAATTACAATAAATACTAGAGATATCGATTATTCAGAACATCGACTGGAGATATAGATAAATTAGAATATCGACTAGAGATATCGAATATTTAGTATACCTACTAGAGATATCGATTAATTAGTATACCTACTAGAGATATAGATTAATTTGTATTCCTACTGGAGATATCGATTGATTGGAATATTGACTAGAGATATCGATTAATTAGTATACCTACAGGAGATATCGATTAATTAGTATACCTACTAGAGATATCGATTAATTAGAATATCGACTGGAGAAATCGATTATATTAGAATATCTACTAGTGATATCGATTAATTTGAATATCTACTAGAGCTATCGATTAATTAGTATACCTACTAGAGATATCGATTAATTAGTATACCTACTAGAGATATCGATTAATTAAAATATCGACTGGAGAAATCGATTATATTAGAATATCTACTAGTGATATCGATTAATTTGAATATCTACTAGAGCTATCGATTAATTAGTATACCTACTAAAGATATCGATTAATTTGAATACCTACTAGAGATATCGATTAATTAGTATACCTACTTGAGATATCTATAATTTAGTTTTCCTACTAGAGATATCGATTGATTAGAATATCTACTAGAGATATCGATTAATTAGAACATCGACTGGAGATATCGATGAATTAGAATATTTACTAGTGATATCGTTTAATTAGTATACTCAATAGAGATCGATTAATTATAATATCTACTAAAGATATCGATTAATTAGTATACCTACTGGAGATATCGATTAATTAGAATATCTACTAGTGATATAGATTAATTAGTATACTCACTAGAGATATCGATTAATTAGAGTATCGACTAGAGATATCGATTAATTAGTATACCTATTAGAGATATCGATTAATTAGTATACCTACTGGAGATATCTATTAATTAGTATACCTACTAGGGATATCGATGAATTAGAATACCTACTAGATATATCGATTAGTTAGTATACCTACTAGAGATATCGATTCATTAGAATATCTACTAGAGATATCGATAAATTAGTATACCTAATGGAGATATCGATTAATTAGTATACCTACTAGAGATATCGATTAATTAGAATATCGACTGGAGAAATCGATGATAATTGAATATCTACTAGTGATATCGATTAATTAGTATACCTACTAGAGATATCGATTAATTAGAATATCGACTGGAGAAATCGTTGATAATAGAATATCTACTAGTGATATCGATTAATTAGAACATCTACTAGAGCTATCGATTAATTAGTATACCGACTAAAGATATCGATTAATTAGAATACCTACTAGAGATATCGATTAAATAGTATACCTACTAGAGATATCGATTAATTAGTATACGTACTAGAGATATCGATTGATTAGTATATCTACTAGAGATATCGATTAATTAGAACATGTCGACTAGAGATATCGATTGATTAGAATATGTACTAGAGATATCGATTAATTAGAATATCGACTAGAGATATCGATTAATTAGTATACCCACGGGAGATATCGATTAATTAGTATACCTACTAGAGATATCGATTAATTAGAATATCGACTGGAGAAATCGATGATATTAGAATATCTACTAGTGATATCGATTAATTAGAATATCTACTAGAGCTATCGATTTATTGGTATACCTACTAGAGATATCGATTAATTACAATACCTACTAGTGATATCGATTATTTAGTATACCTACTAGAGATTTAGATTAATTTGTATACCTACTGGAGATATCGATTAATTGGAATATTGACTAGAGATATCGATTAGTTAGTATACCTACTAGAGATATCGATTAATTAGAACATGTCGTCTAGAGATATCGATTGATTAGAATATCTACTAGAGATATCGCTTATTTAGAACATCGACTAGAGCTATCGATTAATTAGTATACCTACTAGAGATATCGATTAATTAGAATATCGACTGGAGAAATCGATGATATAAGAATATCTACTAGTGATATCGATTAATTAGAATATCTACTAGAGCCATCGATTAAATAGTATACCTATTAGAGATATCGATTAATTACAATACCTAATAGAGATATCGATTATTTAGTATACCTACTAGAGATATCGATTAATTTGTATACCTACTGGTGATATCGATTAATTAGAATATCTACTAGAGGTATCGATTAATTAGTATAATTACTAGGGATATCGATTAATTGGAATATCTACTAGAGATATCGATTTATTAGTATACCTACTAAAGATATCGATTAATTAGAATACCTACTAGAGATATCGATTAATTAATATACCTACTAGAGATATCGATTAATTACAATACCTACTAGAGATATCGATTAATTAGTATACCTACTAGAGATAGATATAGATTAATTTGAATATCGACTAGAGATATCGATAAATTAGTATACCTAATGGAGATATCGATTAATTAGTATACCTACTAGAGATATCGATTAATTAGAACATGTCGACTAGAGATATCGATTGATTAGTATATCTACTAGAGATATCGATTAATTAGAACATGTCGACTAGAGATATCGATTGATTAGAATATGTACTAGAGATATCGATTGATTAGAATATCTACTAGAGATATCGATAAATTAGTATACCTAATGGAGATATCGATTAATTAGTATACCTACTGAAATATCGATTAATTAGAATATCGACTGGAGAAATCGATGATAATAGAATATCTTCTAGTGATATCGATTAATTAGTATACCTACTAGAGATATCGATTAATTAGAATATCGACTGGAGAAATCGATGATAATAGAATATCTACTAGTGATATCGATTAATTAGAACATCTACTAGAGCTATCGATTAATTAGTATACCGACTAAAGATATCGATTAATTAGAATACCTACTAGAGATATCGATTAAATAGTATACCTACTAGAGATATCGATTAATTAGTATACGTACTAGAGATATCGATTGATTAGTATATCTACTAGAGATATCGATTAATTAGAACATGTCGACTAGAGATATCGATTGATTAGAATATGTACTAGAGATATCGATTAATTAGAATATCGACTAGAGATATCGATTAATTAGTATACCCACTGGAGATATCGATTAATTAGTATACCTACTAGAGATATCGATTAATTAGAATATCGACTGGAGAAATCGATGATATTAGAATATCTACTAGTGATATCGATTAATTAGAATATCTACTAGAGCTATCGATTTATTGGTATACCTACTAGAGATATCGATTAATTACAATACCTACTAGTGATATCGATTATTTAGTATACCTACTAGAGATATAGATTAATTTGTATACCTACTGGAGATATCGATTAATTGGAATATTGACTAGAGATATCGATTAATTAGTATACCTACAGGAGATATCGATTAATTAGTATACGTACTAGAGATATCGATTAATTAGTATACCTACTAGGGATATCGATTAATTAGAATACCTACTAGGGATATTGATTAATTGGAATATCTACTAGAGCTATCGATTAATTAGT